>OY829546.1:34645211-37074419 GCA_963691705.1 Viola odorata
TTCCCGCTCGATCAATTGACAATTTCCAACAACTAGAAGCCAAGTTTAAGAGTCACTTCAGCACAGCTATCCCTATTCGGAAATCCGCGGCAGCCTTGTTTGATATACGTAGACAACCAGAGGAGTCTTTGAATAGTTATCTGGGTCGCTTTGATATGGAAATGTCATTAACCCCCGGTATCACTATTGATTTTGCTATAGAAGCTTTGAGGTGGAATTGTGGATATGGGAAGCTGAGAGATACGCTGATGGTGGATCCCCCAACAACTTTAGACGAGTTAAGGCTAAAGGCTCATAATTATGCGAGAATGGAAGAAGAGGAATACAGAAACAGGATACGGGATGCGCCGCAGAATGCCCCTTCTGCTCCTGCGGCTCAAGCCAGTATGACCCACGATACCCGTCCAGGTGATGAATACACCCAGAGGAAAGATTACATTCCCAAGGCGTCGAGCTGCCAGAAGGGTAACTTCTCTAGAGGAAGGGGCGGCGGTCTGAATGTTCAGCGGCAGGCGGATCCCCCTAAGGGTCGAACATACGATCCCGACCTCCCTCCCCTTACACTCCCGCGAGCGGAAATCTTAGCCATCATTCAGCAGCGGAACTTGCCGATCCGCTATCCAGCCCCTGTGAAGCCAGGGGTGGTCATGGGAGGAAGGGAAAATACTTTTTGTAAACTCCATAAGGTTAAGGGGCATTCTACAGAGGCATGTAGGGAATTGAAGTTAGCAATAAAGTGCCTGTTGGAAGAAGGCTATCTTGGAGAATTCGCCACTCGTATGAGAGAAGAAGCCAGGAGCGACCCTCCACACGGGGCGTTGGGTGACCATCAATTGCCTCCTCCCCTCGGGAATAGCGGAACATCTGAGGCAAAGGGGAAAAAAGCGCTAATGATGCATGATGAGGACATTCCTATCATCAACATTATCGCTGGTGGCGCGTCGCTCCTGGACGATATTACCCCAACAACGCTCTTGACAGGAGAGAAGCGAAAACGGGAAGGTCAGCCGACAAAAAAGGGAGCGATTGATGCGCTTGATAGGATGGTAATATCTTTCTCGGAAGAAGATGAGAAGGGCGTCATCTTCACTCATAATGATGCGTTAGTAGTTACACCGGTTATTGGGAGCCATGGGGTACGAAGGACCCTCATTGATAACTGTCGCACCCCCTTTCTAGGTTTTATCCTAATATGCGACGCGGATTTGGGACTAGATGTAAGATGAAATTAGACTCATCTCACATAATGCAATGAAGTCACCACCCTAATTTGTTTCTAGGTTTAGGGAACCTATTGTCATGGCATAAAAATAAAAAGCTAAGGCAAAGTGGGTCTGAACCCGAGAATAGTCGTTCGGGGTCGTATTATGAACTCGGGAAGGTATTAGGCACCCGAGTCTCATCCTAAAAAGGTTACCGGGAAGGTATTAGGCACCCGACAGACTGGAAGATGAACCCGTATACGCAAAGAATGTTTTCACAACCTTTCATCCCTAAAGGTTTTGATTACTATGATTACCAGATGCCATGGCATCATGCATTTTTATACTCAACAGGAGGACACTCGTGGTTTTTCCATTTTGATAGAAATATTTCAGCCAACTTTCAGATTAGTGTTTTTGTGGGTTCGTCCTTCTGTGTTCGTGTGTGTTCTCCCCCCCTCCTTCCCCGGAGAAAACGTGAGCCATGCTATTTATAGCATGCTTGAGGCGGTGGAGGAAAGGATGACGTCGGCATTGATGACGTCAGAAATGGTGACAAGGATGATGAGCAGTGGCGTGGCTCGAGGAAGAATGTGAGGCGCAAGGAGGTTGCTTTCGTGGGTTCATGCATGAACCAAATAAAGAAGATGCATGCCTACGTGGAAAATAGGAGGGCCATTGATGTTGGTTGACTTTCAAAAGTCAACTAGATCAATGGTAGAGATGCAAAGCTTGATTTATTATTTAACTATTCAGTTTAAGACGCCGGTATGAGCAATTTTGCGAGAAAATGAATATAAACTCGAACGGACAATAGAGGACAAACCCCTACTACTCCCACAACTCTCAGACCTCCTCAACAACCCTCTCACGAAACCTCTCGTCTTCCACTACTTTCAACAATCGTCGGAAACACCATGGCACGATCTAACCCATCTTTCTCCACTCCTCCGACCAACTGTCCTAGAATCTCTTGCTCTCCTAGCAGCCTCTCTAATCTGCCCATCCTGCTTCTAAACGTCGGCCTTGTCGAGACCACTAGATGCCAGTCGAGAAGGTCACTCCGCAATCAAGCGAAAACCACTCAAGAGCTCAACGCAATGGATTTTGTCGAGACCCCAAGCTCCACCGTTAGTTATCAAAACAGAGATGCCAAAAGACACCTAGGCTCTAGTCCAAGCTAAATGCTATATGTCCAGTGAAGGGTTGCGCGTCAGACCCATGGAGTCATGGATACCAGCAGACATAGGTGCCGCCGAGACCGCTTTCACCCTGCTCCGAAAATGACGTTTGCAGACCTCGACGTAGGGCAAAGCCGAAGAACGGCAATGGAAAAGCAGAGAGGACATGCGTTCCTTGGCCAGGACGACTCTCATCATGGCCCATACTCCAGTTCAAACTCCTACCATTCCAGTTCATGCCACCAACATCACCACAACAACATCGTTGCTGGACCTTCTTTTGCTTCTGATGAAAGACAGAGAAAGGGAAAGGCACCCATGGCGGAGGTCATCCCAAAACCAAAACCATAGTCCCACGGTCAGCTGGAGCCCCTCTCCAAATCCAGCTCGGGTACCACGCCTAGAGAGGAGATGATTTTTAAAGAAGACTCTGCAGAAGTTTACCAGCTGACCCCTCTGAAGATCCACCCAAGACTAGCAGGAGCAGATGAAGCAGCAAGAGACTCTGCCCCAACACCTCCCCAAGATTTGTTGGCAACTCTTCTTGTTGAAGAAAGAAAAACAAACTCCCTCCTCCAAGCCATGCAAGATATTCAGGATCAATCCTTCACCTTGAACCAGAACATCCTCGACTCCTTACTCCTCCTCCACAACAAGATGGATGAATCCCATGCTCCAATCCCTCCAATGTCCTCCGGTCCAACTCCCCAATTCCCCATTGACACAGAGTTAGACTCTGAATGACTTACCCCAGGTCATTTCTTTCATTTTCTTTTGTATATATATATATGCGTGGTTGATATTGTTTTTACCTTTTTGTCTGTGCCACTTACCTTTCTCACACATTGAGGACAATGTGTCCACTAAGTGTAGGGGAGGGGTTTTATATTTTTATGTGTGATTTATGATAACTATAGAAGTGATTTCAGGGGCATTTTCGACCTTACACTTGACAATCAGACCGGAACACTGTAGCTATTACCGGAGTTGAACCACCATAGTAATCGCCCCTCACCCTACGCAGAACCCTGGGATGGTCGACATCAGCGGGGTGGGTTTCACCCGTCATTTAGCCACACAAACGACGTTATCCCATCCCAGATGGTACCAGGCGTTATAGAGGAATACGGGCGTTATCATCCCTAGATAATGCCCCCTATAGCTAACACCCACTTCTTGCCTATAAATACCCCAGCACTCAAGACAAAAGGTAATCCTACGATTGCTAGCCGAACCCCTGCTACTCGAACAACCATACTAACTTAAGCATCAGAGTGTTTATGCCGGGGACCCCCTCCGGCGCTTTGCAGGTACATCGGGCGGCAAGAACAGTGATTCCGGGTGGCTTTTTTCCAAATTTTCCCCTCTCTAGAAGTCCGAATCTTATCAAAGTGGTGCTTTCATTGAGAGCTTTTGTTCAATTAAGTGAGCATCCTTAATAGCCAAGCTCTGTCTTTCCTAGAGATTGAAGGATCATGGCTTCTAATCCAGATTCTACTCCCCCTCAGTCCTACGGTATTTCTTTTGCCCCCCGCAGAGAACTTTTTCCTTCTACTTCTATCGCTATTTCTACCACAGCACAGGGAACTCCTTCTGGGCAAATGGATTTTCTCTTTGGGCCAACAACGGGAACATCATTCCCCCAAATGAGTACTCCACCTTCCCAAATGGCAGGGTCTAGCTTTTCCACTCCCCCTCCGATGGGATCTGTGATGGATAACATAAACAACCCTCTGGTAAATTCTTTGATAACTCTGCGCGCTCAGTTGGAACATCTGACCGCATTAGCCACAGGATCTACTCCAAGTGCTTCGGGGCCCATCGTTCCCCCTCACATTTTATTCACCCCGTCAATTGTCACTGATCGACCGTTATCACCTCTGCGACATGAACATGTGACCTTGCCTACAACGACGATTCCCGGCAGCCTTATGTCGGTCGCCCATAGACCAGCAGAATCTTCCGCGCCGCATACGCGTGAAATTCTTGTATCCCTAGTTGAACGGTGAAACGACGAAGATAGAGATGATTGGGATGCTAGGTGAGATGAGATGGTCAGGGATATGTCCTCCAGACGCAGTGAGAGATCCGATAGCAGGAAGTATCGAACTTGCTCGCCAAGGAGTCGCAACCAGTCCCCCAGGCGACATTACGTGCCTGACCCTCGAGCCCCCCCCCCCCCCCACCTCACCCTCGGGGGACCCCTGAAGATAATACGGGTCATCCATTTAGTTACCGTGTAAGGCATCACAGAGTCAGTCGAGATGTGAAACTCCCCACGAAATCTTATGATGGCATAAGAGATCCCATCTCACACCTCAATAAGGTAAAAGATTTCGTGCAATTCTAAACTCACAGCGATTCGGCCTTGTGCCAGATTTTTGTTATGACATTATCAGGGGTCGCACGTCTTTGGTTCGAGGGACTCCCAGCTGGATCGATCGACAGTTTCTCGCACTTGGAGGCTAAATTTCGGAGTCGATTCAGTACGGTTATTCCTATCAAGAAGTCTGCGGCATCCCTATTTGATATACATAGGAAGCCTCAAGAATCTTCGAAGGATTTCCTTAGTCGTTTTGACATGGAAATGTCATTAACGTCGGATGTTAACGTTGATTTTGTTGTGGAAGCCTTGAAGCGAAACTGCCGTTATGGAAAATTACGTGACACGTTGATGGTGGACCCCCCAACGACTTTAGACGTGCTGAAGCTGAAAGCTCACAATTATGCAAGGATGGAAGAAGAAGAGGGTAGAGACAGAATTCAGAATATGCCGCAGAACACACATCTAGCCTATGGCTCTCAAGCTAATACGGCTCCTGACACCCGCCCCATTGATGATTACGCTCAACGAAAAGATCACATCCCCAGAGCCTCAAACCGATAAAGAGGTAACTTTCCATGGCGACAGGTGGACCCGCCTAAGGGTAGTGTTTATGACCCTGATCTCCCTTCCCTCGTACTTCTGAGAGCAAAAATTCTAGCAATTGTCCAACAACGGAAGCTACCCATCCGTTATCCAGCCCCCGTGAAACCTGGGGTAATTATGGGAGGAAGAGAGAACGCTTATTATAAATTCCATAAAGTTAAGGGGCATGCCACTGACGTGTGTAGAGAGTTGAAATTGGCGATAGAACGTTTGGTAGAAGAGGGCTATCTTGGAGAATTTGCCATGAAGGCTAGAGGAGAAGCCAGGGAAACCCGGTAAATAAGGCACACAACGACAAACAGGAAGATGACGCCCCCCTACCGGGAGAGTCAGAGAAACATTAACGATCCATGATGAAGACATTCCTATCATCAACATCATAGCTTTAGATCGAATGATACTGTCCTTCTCCGAAGAAGACGAGAAGGGAGTTATTTTTCCGCATAACGATGCGTTAGTGGTCAAACCCCTTATTGGCAACCATGGAGTTAGAAGAACTCTTGTCGATAACGGCAGCGCGGTAAATTTATTTTCACTAGAGGCCTACAACCTCATGAAGCGACCTGCTAGCGAGTTGACACCGTGCAAGAAGCTGATAATGGGGGTAGACGGAGCTCCTATCCTGGTAACTAGAGTTACCCTTTTACCCACATACTTCAGAGAAGACACGTCTAAAAGATCAGAGGAATTGTTGTTCTTGGTCGTAGACCTTTCCCTGCCCTATAATGCCATACTTGGGCGCCCTTTCCTCAATCGTTTTGGTGCAGCAATTTCTCAAAAACATTTAAGGCTAAAATATCCTTCATAGGACGGAGTAGTCTCCATCAAAGGCGACCAGAAACTAGTAGCCGAGTGTTATCTACTCATGACGCAGAAGAGCTGCGATAGATATGTGTGTGTTACGGCGGATCCCTTCGAGCAGAAAGAGAAGAAACGCACCCAACCAGTGGATAAGATGGTGCCCGTGCCTGTTAGTGGGGTTAACGGGGAAAATTTCTTAGTTAGCAAAAAGCAAAGCCCAGAAGAGAGTGCGCAGTTAGCTCGATTACTAAATAAATGCAAAGGAGAATTCGCCTGGAAGTCGGTGGACATGCCTAGCATCTCACGGGAGATAGCGGAACATCGACTTAACATCAATCCTTGTGTTAAGCCAGTCCAGCAAAGGCGACGAGCGTTTTCTATAGAAAAAGGCGGCAACCATTGACAGAGAGGTGTCAAAGCTCTCCGAATTTCCACTTGGCTAAAATGTGAAAGACCTTGAAAATAGGTTGTAGTTTGTCCATACCAAAACTCAGATTTTTTTGGGCGGCACATCACTCACAAACAATCTGGATGCGATTTGCTCCGAATTTCCACTCGGCTTTTTCTCGATTTCAGCTGCGCGCTCTTTTGTTTTGGCCAATATGGATGCGATTTGCTCGAAATTTCCACTCGGCTAAAACACGAAAGATGTTGATAACAGGTTGGAGTTTACCCATACCAAAACACAGATTTTTCTGGGTGGTACATCTCTCACAAACAATCTAGATGCGAAAATAACTATTTTTTCTCAGTTTCAGCCGCACACTCTTTTATTTTGGCCAATATGGATACGATTTGCTCCGAATTTCCACTCGGCTAAAACATGAAAGACCTTGATAACAGGTTGGAGTTTGACCATACTAAAACTCAGATGTTTTTGGGAGGCACATCTCTCACAAACAATCTAGACGCGAAGATGACTGTTTTTTCTTAGTTTCAGCTACGCACTCTTTTGTTTTGGCCAATATGGATGCGACTTGCTCAAAATTTCCCCTCGGCTAAAACATGAAAGACGTTGATAACAGGTTAGAGTTTGCTCATACCGAAACTTAGACTTTTCTGGGAGGTACATCTCTCACAAACAATCTAGACGCGAAGATGATTGCTTTTTTCTCGGTTTCAGCCGCACACTCTTTTGTTTTGGCCAATATAGATACAATTTGCTCCGAGTTTCAACTCGGTTAAAACATGAAAGACCTTGGTAGCAGTCGCGCTCTTTTATTTTGGGCAGCATAGACGAGATTTGCTCAGAATTTCCACTCGGCTAAAACACGAAAGGCATTGAAAACAAAACATCATCATGAAAATAAAAATGAAGAGTCGAACGCGGCCGATTCATCATGGGCATACCCGAAATTTGAAGGCCACATGATCGCAAGCAATGCATGCACGCCTCATGCGCAATGACAATTACAAGCCTTGATTCTTGAATAAACGACTAAAATATACCCTCAACTTGGTCAATATTCATCCTCCAAATTTGAATGTCAGTATGCAAGAAAAGGCTACTACCAAAGTCCCAAGGAAGCACTTTAAAAAGCCATGATTGGCTCCCAAAATGGTATCTGGCGGCATGCCGCTAGCTTCGACCTTGAAAAGAAGGGAAAATACAACTTTTGGTGGCAAGCCGCCTGGAGCCTAAAGCATGGGAAAAATAACAATTCCTGGCGGCATACCGCTAGCTTCGGCCCAGAATTTCTTTAGAGTCATTTTCGGCCTCCGAATGTTGCTCTTTCATTGTCAAAGTGACTCCAAGTAGGGTTGTATCATCTTTGCTCATCATAACTCCAATCCATGGCATGACTTTTGTCGCTTTACTCCTCGAGCTAAGTCCTTTTGGCATGGGGCCTCGCACGTCGATTAAAAACATGCTCGTAAAACACATCACGAAAGGAGAGTTTCCAAGCATGATAACACTAGCCACTCGCACGGGTTTGCTTCAAGGGTTTCGGTTGTAGCATCCAAGACCGTGTTACGTCGTTGGAATGAATAAAAGCTTCCTTCGTATCTTCACCAAAAATGCCAATCCAAGATGTGTCGTCGTTTCAGTCACCCTAAAAGTATCAAGTGAAAGTGTGGTCGAAAGAGTGAACAAGTAGCGTGGAGGCCTCGGGATTGCATATCATGCATGTTATCACTTATACTCACTATTATTTATTTTTACATGTCTATTTTTCAGGATAAACGATAGCTCCCAGAAAGTGAACTATCCCCCACCATCGTCAAAATTTAGTACTTTCATCGAATTTTGTGTGGCGGTTCAAACCCCACCTTTAAAAAGTCGTGTGGCGGTCCAAAACCCCACCTTTAAAAAATCGTGTGGCGGTTCAATACCCCACCTTTCAAAAAATCGCGTGGCGGTTCAAACCCCACCTTTCAAAAATCATATGGAGGTTCAATACCCCACCTTTCAAAAAATCGTGTGGTGGTTCAAACCCCACCTTTCAAAAATCTTGTGGCGGTTCACACCCCACCTTTCAAAAAAATCATGTGTTGGTTCAAAACCCCACCTTTCAAAAATCATATGGCGGTTCAAACCCCACCTTTCATAAATATAGTGTGGCGGTTCAAACCCCACATTTCAAAAAAAATCGTGTGGCGGTTCAAACCCCACCTTTCAAAAAAATCGTGTTGCGGTTCAAAACCCCACCTTTCAAAAATCATGTGGCGGTTCCAATACCCCACCTTTCAAAAATCGTGTAGCGGTTCAAAACCCCACCTTTCAAAAATCGTGTAGCGGTTCAAAACCCCACCTTTCAAAAGTTGTTTGGTGGTTCAAACCCCACATTTCAAAAAAATCGTGTGGCGGTTCAAAACCCCACCTTTCTAAAAATCGTGTGGCGGTTCGAATAGCCCACCTTTCAAAAATTGTATGGCGATTCGATACCCCACCATTCAAAACTCATGTGGCGGTTCAAATACCCCACTTTTCAAAAATCATGTGGAGGTTCAATACCCCACCTTTCAAAAAATCGCGTGGCGGTTCAAACCCCACCTTTCAAAAATCTTATAGCGGTTCAAACCCCACCTTTCAAAAAAATCGTGTAGCGGTTCAAGACCCCACCTTTCAAAAATCATGTAGCGGTTCAAACCCCACCTTTCAAAAAAATCGTGTGGCGGTTCAAACCCCACATTTCAAAAAAATTGTGTGGCGATTTAAAAGCCCACCTTTCAAAAATCGTGTGGTGGTTCAAACCCCACCTTTCAAAAAAAATCGTATGGCGGTTCAAAACCCCACTTTCTAAAAACCATGTGGCGGTTCGAATACCCCACCTTTCAAAAATCGTGTGGAGGTTCAATACCCCACCTTTCAAAAAATCGCGTGGCGGTTCAAACCCCACCTTTCAAAAATCTTATGGTGGTTCAAACCCCACCTTTCAAAAAAATCATGTGACGGTTCAATACCCTACCTTTCAAAAAAATCGTGTGGCGGTTCAAACCCCACATTTCAAAAAAATCGTGTGGCGGTTCAAAACCCCACCTTTCAAAAATCGTGTGGCAGTTGAAACCCCACCTTTCAAAAAATTGTGTGGCAGTTCAAACCCCACCTTTCAAAAATATCGTGTGGCAGTTCAAAACCCCACCTTTCAAAAATCGTGTGGCGGTTCAAATACCCTACCTTTCCAAAATCGTGTGGCGGTTCAAAACCCCACCTTTCAAGAATCGTGTGGCGGTTCAAACCCCACCTTTCAAAAAAATCGTGTGGCTGTTCAAAACCCTACCTTTCCATAAATCATGTGGCGGTTCGAATACCCCACCATTCACAAATCGTGTGGCGGGTCGATACCCCACCTTTTAAAAATAATCGTGTGGCGGTTCAAAACCCGACCTTTAAAAAAATAATGTGGCGGTTCAAATACCCCACCTTTCAAAAATCGTGTGGAGGTTCAATACCCCACATTTCAAAAATCGTGTGGCAGTTCAAATACCCCACCTTTCAAAAAAATCGTGTGGCGGTTCAAACCCCCCTTTCAAAAATCGTGTGGAGGTTCAATACCCCACTGTTCAAAAATCGTGTGGCGGTTCAAATACCCCACCTTTCAAAAAAATCGTATGGCGGTTCAAAACCCCTCCTTTCAAAAATTGTGTGGCTGTTCAAACCCCACCTTTCAAACAATCGTGTGGTGGTTCGATACCCCACCTTTCGAAAAATCGTATGGCGGTTCAAACCCCACCTTTCAAAAATTGCGTGGCAGTTCAATACCCCACCTTTCAAAAATCGTGTGGCGGTTCAAATACCCCACCTTTTAAAAAATTGTGTGACGGTTCAAACCCCACCTTTCAAAAAATCTTACGGCGGTTAAAACCCCCACGTTTCAATCTTGTTCGGCGGTTCAAACCCCCACTTTTGTCAAAATTATCTGCGGCGGTTAAAACCCCCACGTTTCAATCTTGTGTGGTAGTTCAAACACCCACTTTCGTCAAAATTTTGTGCGGCGGTTCAAAACCCCCACGTTTCAATATTGTGTGGCGGTTAAAATCCTCACTTTCAACCTTGTGCAACAGTTCAAACCCCCCACTTTAGTCAAAATTTGGGACTTTCATCAAATTATATGGCGGTTCAAATCCCACCTTTCAAAAATTGTGTGGCGGTTCCGAACCCCACCTTTCAAAAAATTGTGTGGCGGTTCAAAGCCCCACTTTCGTCAAAATTTTGTGTGGCGGTTAAAACTCCGACATTTCAATCTTGTGCGGCGGTTCAAACCACGATTCTCGTCAATTTTTTTGCGACGACTCACCCCTTGCTTCAATTTTGATCGCATAGACATGAAAGGAAGCTTTGCCATAGTCAAGCCTACGACTATAAACAAGGGCACTTCATGGGAGGCAACCCACGTGGTCTTTTCAATATTTCTATTTTTTCGTTAATCTCAAATTCAACATCTTGGGATACCATTTTCCTGTAAATTTACTATTTAAATCCCTCTTCATTTCATGTGCAATGAGATTTGTAAACTTAGGGGGGCAAGCGAGTGAAGGGACGACCAAAAGAAGGTGTTGAAAAGGGTCAAAGCTCATTTTTCAGGGAAGTTGTCCTCTACGTTTTTGCAATCTCCCTTTCCGCAATTTACTTTTTCGCAATTTTTCTTTCCGTAATTTATGTTTCCGCAATTTACATTTTCGTAATTTTAAAATTCCCACAATTTATGTTGTTGCAAGAGTGTCTGCGTGATGTCTGCTAAATTTCTTAGCTTTTGCCACACAAAAAAATATTGCCTGGTTTAAAAATCCAACATCTTCAAACATTCCGTAAATTAAGCATGTTCATCATTTCATTGCGTCACAGATAACATGCTCGTTCATTAGAAATTATGTGACATACATGGTATGGTCTGTTAACTCTTATATCCATGATATGTTTTAGGCGTATGCAGTCACAAAGATATCCCTGCGAGCATTTTGGGCCTTCACGCCTTATTTCTTTCATGAGTGTAAATGCTAAGCTAAATGCTAGTTGGATTTGCATAATATCCAGGGTACATGAACCATCAGACATGGGATAACAGTAAGATGACATTGGACTTTGCTTTTGCTTTTCTTCCACATTTTCATTTTTAACTTTTTGCCCTCAAACACACTTTGTACACCATGTACGACTCTATCAAACACTCAAAAGCCTCATATTTTCACCCAACCAAGTGAGTAGTGCTCGACTGGGACCGCTAAACTAGGAGTTGAAAATATACATCTAACAAGGGAATGACAAGAACGCCCTTAAGGGATCGCTGACAAATCAACATCAGAAGAAGGCCGAATAAATCAAGACTTGAAGGCCTCTGCCGAAGACAGAAATGAGAACGTACCAGACAAAAAAAAAAGGAGATTGTCAAAAGAAAAAAAAATATAAAGGAAGAAAAAAAGGAAAAAAAAGGCATCAAAAGAATCAAAATCAAAAAGAGAGTGTTCAAGGAACACAAAACAACAGCAGAAGCAAGTACATGGAAAAAAAATGCCAAACATCAACAACAAAATAATCTCAAAAGGAAAGGAGATCATTCCCTGCAAATATCACAGAACTTGGGCACGGTGCCCTCAAAACAATCAAGAAGAAACATCTCCAGCAAAGATTCAAGAATTTGTGCACTTTTCTCTCACCGTAATTAAATCGTCGAGCATCGTTCACCACAATTTGTCCTCATCGCAATCAGTCATCGAGCACAAACTCATTAAAACCTTTTCGCAAAATAAAAACACACAACACTTTTTCTTTTCTTCTACAAATTCCTCCTTTTTTTCTCCCTCGTAAAGTCCTCTTGATTATTAGCAGGCCCATCCATGTGCATCTTTCACTCGGATTGATATTGCAAATTTAATTTTTGTGCTATATTTATTGCATTTTTAGGAGTGTAAACACATAGTCCTATTTTCTGAGCGTGTATCGGGTGAGGATTGCTTACAGCTGCATGTCATAGGAAAGTCTTGTTCATGAGGTCACGTTATCTAGACTTGTATCAATCATGTTTATATAACGAAAACTGAACGAACATTTTTCAAAAAAAAAAATGCTTGAATTTATTTTCTCTTAAACGAAGAGGTCATTTTCAGTCCAACAAAAGACTTGGGGGCAAGCCGAGGTTTAAATGTAGGAATACACGATGTTTCTCACATTATCATTTTCTCTCTCTTGTTTCCATCTATTGCTTCTTCGTGTTTGCAGGATATAGGTATGCTTCAGTGGAATCCCATGCAAGTAAATGGGTCTTCGATGACAACATCGTTGTAAAGCCCCTGCCATTGGGTCTTCAATGACAAAATCGTTGTAATACCCTCGTCGTGGATTTTTATCAAAATCCAATCAACCTCGCCATTGGGTCTTCGATGACAAAATCGTTGTAAAGCCTTCGCCATTGGGTCTTCGATGACAAAGTCGTTATAATGGCCCTCGTCGTGGATTTTCGTCAAAATCTAACCAACCTCGCCATTGGGTCTTCGATGACAAAATCGTTGTAAAGCCCTCGCCATTGGGTCTTCGATGACAAAGTCGTTGTAATGCCCTCGTCGTGGATTTTCATTAAAATCCAATCAACATTCAAATTGGGTCTTCAATAAGAAAATCGTTGTAAAGCCCTCGCCATTGGGTCTTGGATGAAAAAGTCATTGTAATGCCCTCATCATGGATTTTCATTAAAATCCAATCAAATTCGTGTGGCGGTCCATTTCCCCCATGATCAACATCGAATGGAGAACGTTACCACTCCTCAATCATGGGTCTCCGATGAAGAAATTATTGTAATGCCCTCGCCTTGGATTTTCCTCAAAATCTAATCAACATCGAATGGAGAACGTTACCACTCCTCAATCATGGGTCTTCAATAAGGAAATCATTGTAAAGCCCTCACTATTTGGGTCTTTGATGAGAAAATCGTTGTAATACCCTCATCACGAATTTTGTTAAAATCCGACCAAGTTGGGGAAAAACGGAGCCACTATCAAGGGCAACAGTCCGCAAATTCACACAATCCAAATTGAGCTATCAAAATGCTCGAGCAAAGGTACGTCATCATCAACCGAAGGTACGTTCCAAACTCATTTACTTTTCTGTCAAAACGTATGGAGTACAAGTGCTACCCTCACCCTACGTAATTTTATATTTCTGCATATCTAAATACTCCTCCTTGAGAGACTATATTTTTCAACTCATGTCTATCTACCACTCCTCCTTGAGCGACTATATTTTTCAATTCATGTCTATCTACTCCTCCTCCTTGAGCGACTATATCTTTCAATTCATGTCTATCTACTCCTGAGCGACTATATCTTTCAATTCATGTCTATCTACTACTCCTCCTTGAGTGACTACATTTTTGCGTACTTAAAATACTCCTCCTTGAGCGACTACATTTCTGCATATTTAAAATACTCCTCTTTGAGCGACTACTTTTCTGCATAATTACTACTCCTCCTTGAGCGACTACATTCCCGCCTAATTACTACTCCTCCTTGAGTGACTATATTTCACATTTTTGCATAATTCTACATTTTTGCATAATTATTACTTCTCCTTGAGCGACTACTATTTACATTCTCACATATCTCCTCCTTGAGCGATTTAATCTACTTTCTTGCAACAACATAAGGACTGAGAGTGCTACCCTCGCCCTACGTCATTTACATTCCCGTAATTCATTTTTCCAACAGGTTATGATACATTCAGAACGTGGTAAGTGCCTGAGGCAACCATCTTTACTACTTATCAAAAATTCCAGTTACACTGTATTTTTTATCAGACAGTAAAGAGGGGGTAACTATTGCTACCCGATTTTGGATTTTTCGTCACAACTTTACGTATTTTTACGCTTATCGCATTTAATGACTCATCTAGGTCAAATTTCTGTCGATTCTTGGTCATAGGCTAGTTTTTTTAATACTTCGCGTCTTTTTAATTTTTCGTACTTTCGACTGTCTTTTCGCGCAAACTACTATCGGTCCCAAGTAAGTTCCTCGGACCGTAGATCGAACGCGTAACTTCTTTAGTTGATAATTACCTACTATTTTTCTCTTTCGCGTCATCTAGTTTGGTCTCGTTTACTTTTTGTCGTAAGGGCATTTATTTTGCGTTCGAACCTTTGACATTTTCGAACTAGAAAATTCGTACGTTAAACTAAACTTTTTCTTTATTTACTATATACTAGCTATTGTGTCTTATTTTTCTACACCTATGGCTCCTCTCGGTTTGTGTATTTTTCCGTGTCAAGTGAATTTCCTCATATCACAATCCGAGTCAAAATATCTCGTTCGTGCCAGAAAAATTGGATTTACTCTACATAAATGGATGTTGATCCTACACTCAGCGCCAACTCACTTGGATCATCACAACATCCCATCCGATCATTCTTGGTCACATACAACCCTAGCTAGCTCACTATTCCAGCCAAGACTTCATCATCACTTTCTTCCCGCTCCACCGTCGGTTTGCAGCCACATAAGAAAACCGACTCCAATTTTTCTTCTTCTCTATAAATAGCACACTTCAAGCAACAAGTCAAAAGACCTAATTTCAATCTCACTCTCAATTTCTTGCACTGCATTCTTGGTTTAAGCTCTCCTGGACAAGCAAGATCTCTCTCTAGTTTTCCATTCAATTTTCATTTTTGTCCTTAATGCATGAATAAATTGCTAAAACTTGCCTCACACGCTTAGTTTTCATGCTAATTTCATTTCCCTTGCTTCAATTTAATTGTGTAGTGTCTTGATTAATTAATTGCATGATATACATGTTAATTAGCTTATTTTTCACTTGTTAAAAATGCTACTATTTTGCTTAAAATTGCTTGCTGTTTTCATGGATTTGAGTTGCTACCATGTTTGGGGTTTTATTAGGTTCAGTTTGAGTGAGTTCTAAAGAGTGTTTCTCACTTTGGTCGTCGATCGTGGCGCTGATCGTCACTCAAAAGTAATATTTTCTGCTAGCAAAATGCACAATAAATGTGTATAGGGCAAATCAGAGTCGAACCACAAGGATTAATGGTAATATTCTGTTCATAGTGTATGTCCAGGTCTAAATAGTAACAAGTAACACTAGGGGGTTTGGGCTGGCTAATGAAATTAACCAGCGAGATTTGGATACTAAAGCTAACAAGTGGACTAAATAAAGTAAAAATTATCTAAAGGCAATAAAACAATATCACAAGAGAGGTAAATCAGATAATAGGAAAGAGTCTTAGCAAAGTGATTCTGCGGGTTGCGTCTAGGCCTAGTTGGTCATCAGCTCAAGGATATTCCACTCTCACAGTGCAGACGTGCTATAGAGGCCAGGTACGCTTAGGCCTCCTGTCTACCTTCGTAAGAGAAGTCTCGCCCAAGGTACACTTATGGGAGAGACCTTGACACTCCGTCCTTCCCCAAGGTTCATTTATGGGGAGATCCAGAGGCCCATGAAATGGGAGGAAGACACGTTTAGGGCAAGACGTTGTCAAATCCACCCTAGTTAACCTCCAGCCCTAGCCGGATTGGACCAGCAACCTGATGACTCCGGGCTAGGTGCCTACTGATTCTAATAAAATGGCAGTAATTACAAAGGAAAATACAGCAGTTGATCAGGCTTCTATAGATCCAGTGCAATATGACAGTAAAATGGCAAGAGATTAAATACACGCATAAGAGTTTATGAAGAACATTAAGGCTTCACAACTACCCTTGCAACCCTTGGAAAAACCTTTGCTAAGACGAAAATATCTAGCTACTCATACTCATAATAACATAAATATAAATAGATTTGATAACAAGCATAAAAGGAAAACAAGAAAATGGGAAGAAAACTATTAAATACTAGTCGGAGCTGAAAAGCTCCGGTGAAAGAGTAAGGTTGGCCGGCGGCTACAGCTTGAAGATGGAGGAACAAATCCCAAAGAAGGGAGAAAAATAGAAAGTATGCTGATTTCTGCCTCCTCAAATGTTGCTTACCCTAAAAATCCAAAAGTTACTGTTTATATACAACCCTAAGCTAACTAGAGGACAAATCCAGCTAAGGGAAGAGGACAAAACGGGAGGAAAGGGACAACTGGGCTGGACCACGTCCTAGGGAGAATATTCCTAGGACACTCAAAAGGGATCAGAGAGGAATCTTGTTGGC
The DNA here is from genome assembly GCA_963691705.1 of Viola odorata. Lineage (NCBI taxonomy): Eukaryota > Viridiplantae > Streptophyta > Magnoliopsida > Malpighiales > Violaceae > Viola > Viola odorata. Next base: position 34,661,898 of record OY829546.1, read on the forward strand.
GTCCCTCTTCGTGCACTCCAAGGAGGATTGCAAGCACATGCGGCTTCTAATCGAGGGCAAAACGCAGCACTTTTTGGCTTCACAGATAGTCCAGGGCTGGACATGAATGCGCGCGTCTAAGGCTCGATTGAGAAAATACGTCTAGGCCGCGACGAAGACTGGGAGACTTCCAAAGCTGCTCAATTCCATCCCAAAGCGTGTGCTTTCTGTCTTTTTCTCCTCCAGGGCTAGATCTGGTAAAAGTATTGAAAATAAATTAGTAGCATCAAGGAGGGAAAACATACAAAATTTGAGGGGAAATATCTAGAAAACACACGCATATCAGGCGCCGGTGACGTGAAGGGAGGAAGAAGATGGTACTGGGCGGGAATTTAAGAAAAGAAAGGTGATGGGCTTGGCTTTTGCCAAAACCATTTTGTTTTAATTAAAAGATTTGGGGTTGGATTAATTCCAAGCCCATTTTTTGTTGTCCAAAAATCAAGAATGGGCCTAAGCCCGGCCCATTAAGTTTTTTGTATGTTTTAAAACACCTCATTATTTTCGTGCATCATTTTCGTGCCTTGTTTAAATGTTCGTATGCCATATTTATTAAATCGTATGCTTAAATAGTATGCTTGTTTTAATATTTCGTATAAAATGCTTAAATAATTATTTTGACTTGTGGTAATAATTAATTAATGCTTTAATTATTTATCTCACTTGTTGTAATAATTAGTTATTGCTTTAATTAATTATTTCACTTGTTGTAATAATTAGCTACATTAATTATTTTGATCTCCAATTTGTAATAATTAGTGAGGTAATTAGTAAAAAATCTTGTGTGTTTGTTATACCTATGCTATTATTGCTCGTTGCTCGTCGATTGAGGCTCGTCAAATAAGGTAAGATTAACTTAAACTCTTTTATTTATTTCTTTTTTATGCTTTGAATGAATGTTTATTAGAAATGCTAAAAACCCTGAATCGAATGCATGACCATTTAGAATGCGCTAGAACCTCCCCACTCGTACGCATGACATATAAAATTGCTAAGAAATTAAAATCAACTCACATGCATAACATGTTTAATCACCTGTCTTTTATACCATGAAATTAATTGTTTTACTTGTGTTTGTATTAAATGCTATGTATGGTGGCTTCGATCCCACACGAAACATTTGTGCATTCATGAAAATGGTACGATGTTAGTTTTGCCATGATAGATCACTTAGTAAATAATTTAATCATGCATGGCCCGATGATAATAATGGATCGCTCGCTTTAGTAAAAAATGCTAATCATTCCGTTACGAAATACTTGTCCCGAAGTAGTCCCGACTTGTCCCGAAGTGGTCCCGACCCTAAGAATACTAAAGTGACGTTTCCTATGAGGGCCGAAATTATGTGTTAAAAATGTTTTCAAAACACCTCGCTTACCGGTAACCTTTTTAGGATGTGACTCGGGTGCCTAACACCTTTCCGAGTCCATAATAACGACCTCGAACCTTCGTTCTAAGGTTTAGACCTATTGTGCCTTAGCCCTTTTATTTTTTATGCCATGACGATTAGGTTCCCTAAACCTAGAAAATTTGGGTGGCGACTTCATTTTTCGCATGATGAGAGACGAGTCCAACACTTGTCTCGCATTCTCGTCCTGAACCTATTTTTTCGCAACATAGAAAAAAGGGGGTACAACAGAGTGTGAAAAATAGCATTGAACTGGATGTGTTTCAATTCTTTGTCAATTCTTTGTTTGAAGTCGACAATGCTATTTTTGTGAGTGAAGAGAGTGAGGAAACACTAAAGAGGGTTGAAAGTGAGAGCAAAGAGAGCGAGATGAGGATTAGAGAGAATATTTTGTTCGCTACTGATTCAATAAGCGTGCCTTTGAGCAATGAGGATCATGTAACTCATTCTAACATTGATCTCTCTATTTCTTCTATTTGTGAGCGTCTTGTTCAGTAGTTTCCCGCTCATTTTGTTAAGGAGTTTGACACTTACGAGGACCCATTCTTTTGCTACATCCCTAGCCGGCCTCGTGAGCATATGTTGGTGTATTTTTTGCTTTTTCATTTGTTCCCTTAAAAGGGTCACCAAGTTCCCGCCATGACAAAACTTATTGCTCGTATGTCCAGCGCCCACACAAGAAAATGATGGCATTCCCCAAAAAGAGCGCCTAAGTGTTATACCTTCCGAGACTTAGATTCGATGACGAATCCTCTTGAAGGGGTTGGTGTAGATATGGGTATGAGGGGGGGAAAGTATTGGACAAGGAGAGCAATGGCATGGCAAGCCAAAGGGAAGTTGAAAGACATGCGCGGAGCCATCGAATGCCCTAGCTGAGGCCTCATCACCATGAAGAACAAATGCTTAACGGTATGTTGTTAAGCCTACTAACGACATACAGTTAGCAGCCGAGCATTGTGTATAATTAAAGAGACGAAGCTAATGACATGTCGTTAAGCACACTAACGACACACTGTTAGGTACGACAAAGACATACAAAAATGCACATTTTTAAGGTCTTTGAGCTATTTTGTGTAATAGTTTTTACCATATTGTAACTTAGTATAAATATGTCTTTCCTTCTTCATTTGTAACTTAGTTTATTTTTTTTTGAAATCAAGTTGAGTGCTTTAGGCTCCTTATGCCAACTTAGGCTCTCTTTGTGCTTACCTCCTTGGATCGAAAATCCTAAGTCTTGAGTCAAGTAAAAATATTGTAATTTTCCAACTTATTTTAGTGTCAAATTTTTATTGCACCCTTGTGTGATTTCCAACATTAAAAGGCCAAACAAGAACCTTGGATTTCATCCAAGTTTTGTGTAGTTCGTTGCTACTTCTTTGTGTGCGAGTGAATGAGAAATATTTGTATTCGTGTTTGTTGAGAGATTAAAAAGAGCATTCTGCCCTTGTGTTCAAGCTCTCCAGCAAGTGAGCTTCAAGAATTCATTCATTCGTTATTCAACTCATCATCTCAAGTCTCATCCGCGTTCTCTTACGAGTATTTATTGTTCTTCCTTCGTTGTATCTTTGTTTGTGCGGATCTTCCGCTGCGTCCTCCCCTTGTTTTCCACCAAATATTTTTGTGTTTTTCTTGTTGTGTGTTGTGTGACAAACTCAAGGCTAGATCCTTGTAGAAAAAGGCATACGAATAACTGGAACCGTATCAGCCGAGGAAAGTAAGTTTGTGGGGGCATTATGTGAAGTGAGTAGGTTAGCAAAATTCCTAGTGTGTGTGTATTTTATACTTGGACAATGGTAAATCTTACGAACCAATTTTTTGAATAGGTTTGTCGAAACGATGTGGAAGTCCAAGTGGCTAAGTCAATCAAGTTGAGGGTTAACTTTCTTTAATTGATTTTTTAATTAGGAAACTTTTGGGAAAATAACATCAACGCCGCTTCCAATCATAACTGGTTGCATATGTAGCACATTTACTGTTTTTAATGGGATAAAAGGGTTGTTATGTTGATAATGAAAAAAAGATTCCTAGTGTAAGATCTCTCAATTTTTTTTTTGCCTAAGCGACATCATGGAGGCCACTAAGTGGCCCTTTGGCCGGTTCTGTCCGGGGAAGTTGGTTTCCGAAACCAAAAAGCTCCAATTGGTGTTTATTAAACACCTTTTCAAATTGGGTTTCTCGAAAAGTTGGTTTCTTCCATGGTTTTGGAAAAGGAGCAAAATGCTCCAGCCTGAAAACCAAGGAAAACAGTGCAACACGGGAAGCTGTCCTCTAAATATTTTGGACAAAAATATTGAGGTGAGTTCTTCTTATTTACGAGTATACCACATATAAATATATAAAAAATAGTCATCCTCCTCATTCTCAATCAGCATTCTCTTCATTCTCCCTACACATCTGCAAAATTAGGGTTTTGGTGGGCGAAACAAATCGGTTCTTTCTCCTGGACATCTGCGAAATTTAGGTTTCTGTCTCCCTCTCTCATTTTGGATCTACTCCTTCTTGTCTGTTTTGTTTCTTTTAAGCTTCTCCTTTTAACAGACACATTCTTCTTCTTTTCCCCCCTTTAACAAATCGCAGTCGGTTACGTTATATCAAGTGCGAGATTGCTTGCGACGAAGTCCCAAAAGCAGCCGAGGTTAGTCCTCTCTCTCCTTCCCGGCCAAATTCTTTTAGTCTCTGTCAAGTATTTACTGAGTTGCAGCTCATTCTTGCGATAAAATTAGGGATAAGAAGTGTTTCAAGGAATTCTTGTTGTTCTAGGGTCTGCTTCTTGATGATGGATGCATTACTTTGTTCCTTGACCTGTTTTGTTGTTTCTTTGTTCTCGATGATCAAGAGCACATGCTGAACTTTTAGTTTCTTGCTTAGGATGCCCAACAGGTGACTAATGATGTCGTTTTTTTTCAAGGAGTTAAAGAATTGTTTGTAATATTTTTGAATGGAATTTGCCTCTTTGCTGTGGTTAGAGGTCCCATGTCTTTGTCCACCCTTTTTGAAATTGGATACTGGCTTTTTGTGTAGTTGGGCATCCGGAGATTTATTTGATACTGCTTGGACTGAAATACTGGGTTCTATTTTATCTTTTTGTATCGGCTGTGTGGGTTTCTGACATTTTGAACTTAAACGTAGTGAGGTATTATGAGAACTGGGTCAATGCCCACAAATGCATTTCTTGTAAATCTTTTCTTAAAACTCTAAAGCAGAGAGAGAAATAGTTTCATTTCATGAAAACACCGAACCATGAGCAAGTGAGAGGTTGAAAATGAGCGCACCACGATGAGATGAGTTAACCCATATCCATGATACTCCCTCCGTTACTAAATAATTGTCGTGCACGCATACCAATATTGGCCGCATACCAATAAAAGGATTAACGTATTTCCACAAAAAAAGTACGGATTTTTTTGGGATCAAATAGTGAGTCATCCGGCCAATATTGGTATGCGTGCGCGACAATTATTTAGTAACGGAGGGAGTACAATTTAGTAATTATTATTTATTTATTGAATAATATAGATAATTAGATTAAAATAACTGTAATAATGCACAAAAATGAAAAATTGGAAATGATGGTTTTCTCACCAGAAACATTACAATTTCTTCAAACAAAAATTAAGAACAACCAAAAATTATACTCTCTTTGTAGAGTGTGGATTTACTGTGAATTATACAATTGATCCAATTAATTAATTGAGACGCTTAAGTGATTAGTAAAGAAAAAAAAATCAAATTAGTAAAAAGATCGTACATCTACAAGTGTCTTAATCATTGTAATCCTACATTTCCTTATGAATTTATATTTTTAATTAGTCATAATAACATAAAAGTAAAAATAAAATAAAAAAACAAATCACTTCCAAATCGATCTCCCGAAAAGAGATGGGAGGCAAAAGAAACGGAGGAAAAAAGTATAACTTAACTGACTCGCTACAAATTACAAACAGGCAGCGGCAAGCCTTCTTCTTCGAAAGGAAGATGACGTGGCATGAAGCAATTGGTGTAACCACAAAAGTTTGACGTAGTTTACCAGACATAAAAATACAAAAATCTAACTTGCCATCTCTGTAAAAAGAAAGAAGAGACGCCACACAGCTGACCTCCTTGCTTCACCACCACCACTAAACCATGCGTATCACACTCTTCTTCTTCTTTCTCATCCTCGCTCTGCTTCCCATCTCTCTCATCGCTCGCCCTTTCGTCATCGTCCTCTCCCAAGACGACCTCAATGACTCCTCCGATTCCTCCTCCGATGTGGACCCCTCCGATTCCCCTCCTGAGTGGGATGAATTCGGCGATTCCGAATCCAAGCCTGATCATGAGCTCGACCCTGGCTCCTGGCGGCCAATCTTTGAGCCAGATTCCTCCTCCTCTTCCTCTCCTGAACCAGAGATGGACCAATATTACTCCACCGTCATCAAGATGCTGTCGGCAGTTAGCTCTGCCGACGAGAGAGCCATGGAAGAATCATCGGCAGAGATCGAGGATGCTGCCGCCAAGGGAAGTCCCAACGCGCAATCCGTCCTTGGCTTCCTGTACGGATTAGGGCAGACGAGAGAGGTGGACAAAGCAAAAGCTTTCTTATATCATTACTTCGCGGCTGAGGGGGGCAGTATGCAATCCAAAATGGCACTTGCCTTCACTTATCTGCGCCAGCACGTGAGTCCATGGCCCTTTCTTCACCTCGTATCTACTTATCTTAAACATGTTGCTGGCTTTTATTCAGAGTTTCCTTTTTATTTTGTTTCAGATGTATGAAAAGGCAGTTAAGTTATATGCAGAGTTGGCTGAGGTGGCCGTGAATAGTTTCTTGATTTCTAAGGATTCACCAGTCATTGAGCCAGTGAGGATTCACAATGGGGCCGAGGAGAATAAGGAGGCATTAAGGAAGTCGCGTGGTGAGGATGATGATGTGTTTCAGATTTTGGAATATCAGGCACAAAAAGGAAATGCTGGTGCAATGTACAAGATTGGGCTGTTCTATTACTTTGGTTTGAGAGGGTTGAGGCGCGATCATGGCAAGGCTTTGGGATGGTTTACTAAGGCTGTGGAGAGAGGGGAGCCTAGAGCAATGGAGCTTCTTGGTGAAATATATGCTAGGGGTGCTGGGGTTGAGAGGAATTACACCAAAGCTCTAGAATGGCTCACCCTGGCATCAAAGCAACAGGTTTATTCAGCTTATAATGGTATGGGGTATTTGTATGTGAAGGGTTATGGAGTGGAAAACAAGAATTATACCAAAGTAAGAAGTTAATATATTTTGGATTCAGCAGTTTATTTCTATTTTTTATTTTCCGCTATTTGCTTGATTTGGTGCTTTATTTCTTTTGTGGGTGCTAATTTTCTTTGCTTTCCTGAGTTTACGCAGTCATTGTTTGGCACGTGTGGGCCAAATTAATTCGTCATTTATAAATTGTCTACAAGTTGAAAAAGTTTATCAGTACAGTTTTTTTTTTGAGTTAGTAACAGTTTGCTTAAGACTCATGATATTGTAGTAATAGTTCTGTGTGTCATTGCCTAATTAATGTTCTTTTATTTCTATAGAAGAGATCTGACTGTCCTTTGAGGTATGTTAGCTTCTAGAATAAGGTCATTGTTGTCTGGAATTTCTAATGCAAACATATTTGATTTATCACAGCTATACTGCAGCAAATTTAGATTATTTGAGATATCTGACTTCCACATTTATGATTGATGTAATTTGCCCTGATGTTTCTGCACCTAAGTAATTGTGCTAAGCCATAATTGAGTTGGCTACAGGTATTAGTTTATATAGCTGTTATGTTCGATCAACAGCTTGCTAAATTTGGATACAATCTTATCTATTTCTTTTGATGCATGTCTCAGTGTATTTTGTGTTCGTAAGAGCCATTCCTGACGGAGGACATGCCTCAGTGTATCTTGGGTGATGCCTAATGATTATGCGCCACATCTTATTATTTACAATGTTTATTTATATGTGCATCTAGTTAAGATTGGGCCTTTGTAAAACAATTTCATCTGTCGCCATTGACTAATTATTTCTATTGCAGGCGAAAGAGTACTTTGAAAAGGCTGCTGACAATGAGGAGGCAGGTGGGCACTATAACCTTGGAGTCATGTACCTTAAAGGGATCGGGGTAAAGAGAGATGTAAAGTTGGCTGGCGAGTACTTTATGGTGGCGGCAAATGCTGGCCAACCCAAGGCATTTTACCAGTTGGCGAAGATGTTCCACACTGGTGTGGGGCTTAAGAAGAATCTCCAAATGGTAAGTTGTATTCTTACCTTTCATTTCAGCTTCCTGGTTATAGACTCTTATTCTTATGCATTATATGTGGTCAAAATTAACTCACCTCCACACAGCAGCTGCCTCCCCTTTCAATTTCCCTGTTTGGTATCTTCTTTGTTCAGTTTTGTTTCTATCATGCTGTCATGGCAACTCTGGCCTTTGATAAAATAGTTTCTTGACTCTGTAACTTAACTCACTACCAACTTGTGTATGATGTGTCTGCATATTTGTTATATGTTTGGCCTCTGTGTAAGCTAGCAGTATATGGATTTTGTACTTTACGTGCTGTATAAGCTAATGGCTGGAAAAATAATTATTGGCCACATTTGTAATTTTTCCTGTGGTTTTTTTTAAAAAAAAAAAGAAACATTGACTTGTTTGCATCTAACAAAGACTTATCATTTCTTTTAATCATGATTTGTGAATCTGCAAGGGGATTGACCGTGAAAAAAGTTGTATGCATTTAGGTCCATGAGCATCCTTGGAGTCAATAACAATTGTGTTGAACTCCATTGGTATTCTGCCCAAATTCTCTCCTCTACATGGATGATACACAGTGGTGATACCATTGTTCCTGTTTTTAGAGCATGTTGAAAGCTAATTGCTTACTGGTTCTTGGCATTGTTGTCATTAGTACTGGTGATCTATTTGGCGCTGCTATGTGGATTGGGTTTGATTGTGTCATAGCGCTATAATTAGTAATTAATTCAAATTAGGTTTTGGAACAAGTTTTCATATTTATGGGTCTTTATGTTTTGGTTTACTTATTTACGGATCTTTTTAGTCAAATAGTCTGTTGGTATATATTTAGTTAATAATAGTTAAACTCATGGTGTTTTAGTAATTTTCAGTATTGCTTTTACTGAGTCTTTTATGAATGGCAGGGCTCTTACTTTAGGTCCAAGTCCTTTAGGTTTATATTAGGAAGCCTAATCGTACTCCTAGAATTATTTGTTAGTCTCTGTAAAAGGAAGTAACTAGTCTCTGTTACAGTTTAGCTTTCTTTGGACTTGGCATTGTGGCCTGTTGGTAAAGTGTATACCCACTTTGTGTTGGCTGTCTTGGTTTTAACCATGTTGGGTAGATTCTCTAACTGTAACACGATTATATTTTTCTTTCTTTCTTTGATATTGTGTAATGCAATCAAATCTGTGGGTGTTAATCCTATGAACTTTAGGTTCGATGCTTAGGTTCTATCCCTTGTTCTTTCTTTATTTTGCTTTAGAACCCTTTCGCTACAGTAGCAGAAAAACTTGTTTACTGCTCATCACACAGCCACCAAAACTCCCGAATCAGCACCTCATCCCATCACACAAGCCCCAAACCGAAATCCTACCTAACATAAGAACTATCTCCCAAATCGAACCTTCCCCATGTCATCTTCTAGGCTGTCTTACATCACATTGACAACTGCACCATAGCGCTGGTATGGAATCAACAGTGTCAATTATCTGGTCAGTGTTACCATGCAAGAATTAGAATTGAGACTGTAAAATTTATTTAAGCAGGTAAAATTTGGTAACTGTTGGTATTGTTTGCTGGAAAATTTCAAAATCACCAATTAAATCCTGGCATTGATCTCATTACTGTAATGATGTAATCTGTCTACCGGTGACAACTCCACCATAACCCACTGATATAGAACCAAAAGTGTAAGTTATTCGGTCAATGTAAGCAATTGACATGGAGCAGAAAATGTCATCCACTCAGCAATAAGAAATAAGAATTTCTAAAATTTTATGAACCATGAAACTTTTGGATATTGACTTACAGTGTTGTGTACTGGATTGAGTACAGACCAGTGTTAGATATATCTAAAGGTATCTAAGCTTGTCATCACTGACACATGTGAAGTGGTTAAGATCAGATTGAGGAAATAGAGGAATTAGAAAATGTCGAATCTATAGACAGATCATTCAAAATTTTGATGTCAAGTCTCAACTGGTTTGACAGGCCCTGAGTAGTTCTCTATCTTATTTTATTTTTATCTCGTGCCCTGTTGCTTCTGTAAATGAAATTTAGACCATTAGTTACAGAGAATAGTATCTACTACTAGAAGTGGGCATGCACTAGTATGGGCAAAGAATTAATATGCAACTGAAATGCAACAAGGAAAAGAGGGGCTCTACTTTTGAACCTAATGACTGTATATGGACAAGTGCTTCCATGAACACAACTATAAGATCCAATGCTCTGGGGCTTCCGGAAAGCAGAATTAGCCCAATTATATTTATCCCTATCAGTATGGAGTCATGTCTGTTGTAAATGTTTGATTACGTTTCAAAACTTATGTTCATCCTCCAAAGCTGAGCCTTACTTTGTTCCAGGCTACTGCATTGTACAAACTAGTTGCAGAAAGAGGACCATGGAGTTCCTTGTCAAGGTGGGCATTGGAATCTTACTTAAAAGGTGATATTGGAATGGCATTCCTATTATATTCCAGGATGGCTGAGCTTGGCTATGAGATCGCACAGAGTAATGCAGCATGGATTCTTGACAAATATGGGGAGCACAGCATCTGCATGGGAGTATCTGGGTTTTGTACAGATGCAGAAAGACATCAACGGGCACATTTTTTGTGGTGGCAAGCATCTGAGCAGGGTAATGAACATGCTGCATTATTGATTGGCGATGCATATTACTACGGTCGGGTGTGTTCTCTCACTGTAAACTTTCGATCTGGCTGCTTTGGTGTGAGCCTTTATCTCTCGTTTTAAACTGTCCTAAATTGTCTTGCTGCTGTTTTGTTTTGGTTGTTTAGGGTACTGAGAAGGATTATGAACGTGCAGCAGAAGCCTACAAGCATGCCAAGTCTCAATCCAATGCACAAGCCATGTTCAACCTTGGATACATGCATGAACATGGGCTAGGACTTCCTTTTGATCTTCATCTTGCTAAGCGTTACTATGATCAAGCCCTGGAGATTGATCAGGCAGCAAAATTGCCCGTCACTCTTGCTCTTGCAAGTTTGTGGATTCGAAAAAACTATGCAGATAGTTTTGTGGTGAGCTTGTTTCTATATCCTTGTATTTTATGTTTGTAAACGTGATTTAGATAAAAAAAATTTACTATGATATCATAATGCTCTCGGTTTTTCAACTTTGAGAATCACAAAATTCTTACAGAGCCATTAACCCTAATTTATTCTGCTTGGCAAAAATCATGAATCGGTATTAGGACTGCGTCTGTTTCTGCCACAAATGGGCAAAAATTATGTTATCAACTATTAAATTAATAGCATGGTTCTTACACCTTCATTGTTTTGTACTGCATGGATTTTAGAGTCATTTATTCTTTGGAAGGCTGAGTGTCTTCCATTAAAATAATTGTATTGGTTTTCTCTCTATGCTTTATTGTGATTTTTCTTTTAAGCATATGCTATGAGGATTTCATTTGGTGACTTTCCTGTTACTAGCTGCCTTTAATCTTATAGCACCTCACTTTAATGGGGTTGGTTTACTAGCCATAGAAAGCTTTATCATTTATTTTGTTCATCAAACAGTTTAGAAAGGATGTATGTAAAACCCTTTGAGTTATTGCGGAAATGTGAAGGTTATCCAAACTGTTAGAACCTTTGACAGAAAATTTCCCATCTATTTGGAGAAATACAACATTAACGCCTTTTCATGTTAGACAAATAGAAAAAGCAAGATAAGGATGTTTGATGATGCTTTTAATAGAATTAACCATAAATCTACAGCTTTACGTTTTAATTCATTCCTTTTGTTGTCTTCTTCTGGAAAAAAATTAATGGAGAAAATAGTTTATATGCTGTCAAATATATTATAAATTATATACATTACTCTCTGAAGTGCCTTTATATTTGCCAATTAACCCATAAAATTACAGCTACATTTCTTCTATTCTTGTATGTCAGCTTTGAACTTTTTACAAAACGATAATTACGATATTTACATATTTCTCATAGCTTAAGTTGGTGATAAAGCAACACTTCAGTTGTGATTAAACATTTATTCAATAGTTTTTTATTCTGTTGAAAGAAATATTTAGCATTCCTTAAAGTCTGTCTGTCTGTGTTTGTTCAATACAAGAAGGTAGAAAAAAAAAGGAAAATTATACTTTTTTCAATTTTTTTTTCTAAATGAACTATCCAGAGTAATTTTCATGGCATAATATGTACAGATGTCTGTTAAAATCTTGAAGATTTGAGTTGCTATCCTTGAGATTTTGTTGTAATTTATCATTTCTATTTCTTTCTTTTTGTGATAGATAGGCATTTCAATTTTTTTCCAATAGAAAGTGAGGGGAATGCAAACAAATGTTTGTTTAGTTCCCTTCTACCCTAGTAGAATGGATTACTGCGAAAGCTTTTTAAACCTCAATTTCTCGTTTGTTGTTGGGGGATACATTTCTTTTTTCATGCATGAATATATTTTCATTTCCTGTAACTAGAGTGATTGTGTGAAAATATGAATAGTAAAAACTTATACAGTATTGGAGTTTTTACCTCTCTGTGGCCACTATGAGTGGTTTTCTCCATGGTTGGGTTATAAGAAAAAAAGAGAGTTTAACTGCTTAATCCTAATCACTTTTTCTTTTTTTGCTTCCTTAGGTCCACGCAATTGATTCACTACCTGAAGTCTATCCAAGGATTGAAGAATGGGCAGAGAATGTGCTAATGGAGGAAGGAAATGCAACTATACTGACGCTATTTGCATGTCTGCTCACTGTTCTGTATTTTCGTGAGCGAAGACGCAGACATGGTGTTGCTCCTGGGGTTGAGGCTGCTGCCGTGCCACACCAGCCTAACGACCATCTGATTCCTGAACCCAGGTAATAGCCAGCATTCTGGTCAGGTCAGAACCATCAGGTTGGTTTATACGGTCTTGCGTGAAAAGGAAAACGTCGAATTGCAACACCAACACATACACCTTGTATAGGATATGACAGTGTGTTCGTTTTGAGGTCTCACTGTACCATAGACCGAAGTGAGGTGGAAATGAGAATGATATTTGCCTCTTGACCGGAACATGCACTTAAACATACAATTTCAGTTGAGGGAGAAACATGATATTTCTTGTGGCTTTTCCTATCACATCTCTTTGCTACTTGGAATATTAATTTGTTTATACAACGCTTGTCTCACAAGTCATATCAGACAATAGGCTTAGTGGAAGAGTTTCTTAGGGAGCATTGTCTTAGTACTATCCAAGAAATCGTAGCTTGTTTGCGAACTTACTTTAAAAGACCTTTCTCAATATTAGAGATGTATTGGTTTATTCTGCATGTTACTGCTTTGGCAAACAGGGGTTTCCTTCGTACTAATGATCTTCTTGTCAACTATAGACCATCTCCCAGCTTCAATTTCTTCAGAGGAGAGATAGCTAGCTACTGATTGGGATATGGTTGGGACCATTTTGATCTCGTTTAAAACCGGGCCGGGTCTACCGTCCCTTATAATAAAGGGGACCATTGAGGCAGCCCCGGTCCGACCAGTATAAGTCGGTGAGCCAGAATTCAGAACCAGAATTCGGAACCAGAACTAGTCATGTTTGATGTCCATGGCTTTCTTTTCTACAAAAAAGAAACTATACTTGCATGTTCCACGTACATAGTAGTATAAAAATATGGTTTATACAAGGATCATTATGATTATCAAACTACTAATAGATGTCATAAGTGATAAATAAGGAGCCTTCACTGATCCATGTCTTTAGGGAATGTCTAGAGTAAAGAAACAATCAAAGAGGAGATAGATTGAGTACTTGCTACAAGTGAAAGGAGAATTATATTTTGCTTTTATCCTCTTTATTAATCCACTAAGTTTGAGGATTATTTTCTCTTTTTCTTGAGGATCTTGTTAATTGTTAAGTATTTCCTCCCGTCTTAAATACTTGACATTTTAATTCAAAAAATTTGTCCAAAGTAATTTACGTTTTGAAATTAAAAATTGCATTTTAGTGCATAATTTCCTTTTTTTTGTGTGTCGCCTGTCATGTCTGATTGGGGTGGTGGAGTTTGGGCATAAGCTAAGATAGACGAGAGGGTTCTTTGGAGGGAAACGAAATTTGAATTTCCCTCTCAATACTCAGTACTCTTCATTTCTTTTGAAAAAATAATTTTTGGGATGTATTAGGCCCAAAAACAATGGACTTGAGATTATACGCCAATCAAATGTGGGCCATATACTTAGCTCATAATTTATATACAAAACGTAGTTTTTGGCTTCGTTTAGTAAAGAACAAAGTACTCAGAACAACATTTATTTTCCTCCAAGATTACTTCCCTCGCCTCATCGACTACCAAGGAAGCTTTTTCCTTGCCACAAGCAACTCCAAGTTCTACTCTGCGTAGGATTTATGGTAAATCGCCTTTATCGCCTAATTAAGGAATATAATTGGAACTCCTAATATTACGATGAGTAGATATAGAAGTCCTTGGTACTCCAAACCCTACCTATCGAAGGTTATAAATATAACTCTAAGGGAGTAAATTCTAAACATAACTCAAAACACATTAATTACTTCAACTCTTTGTAACTCCGCCTTAGGAAAATACTAACTTAAGCGTCGGAGTATCTCCCTCGGGTTAACCCCTAAGACTTTTTTTGTGACCGAAGCTTGCCAAATCCACACACCCCCGTTCTCAGAGCTCACAATTGGTGCCAACTGTGGGGACTTAAGTTACAATCAATCTTTATTTTTGGCAAAACTTTTTGACCTAAAACCCATTGCGCCACCGTGATGGGAGATAAAACACCACCACTAAGCCTTCGTAACGATGGACACACCACCAGCGAGGACTCTGACCGCACACCACCTTCCACTAGGACCTCCAAAAAAAAAAGTTCGCTCTCAAATCGTCACCCACACTATAGAAGCCTAAACGACAAGTCAACCCTACCTCCACCCATCCATCCGCTGGGGGTGGGTAAGCACCTCCCCAATCGATAACGGTGACAATAACTTCAACATCACACCATCCACCGACGCAATTTCCAAACAAACTGACTCCAAAACTCTATCTCTCCAATTGAAAGAGATTGTACAACATGTACAACAACTATCCACTTTGGCTACCGAACACGTTCTCACCAAACCACGCCATAAGCACTCCAAAACCAAAGAGAAGAAAGGCACAAAAAGAGAACGCCACACCAAAGATACATAAGGACAGAAAAGGGCAAAGTTGCGCGCACCACATACAGTTCCTCTAACAACGACTCTGATCCCTATCACCATTCCCAAAAAGACACCACAATGGGAGATAAAGCAATCACACCTCCATACTATAAGTGCAATGATCGCATATTTTTAGTGTAGGTTTTTCCCCTTTATTTTGGCATTTTCTAGGGCATAATACTTCTGATTTGCCATTTTCCCCATCTTTATTGTAGATCAGTGCCTAATGGAAGAAAAGAGTGAAAGCATGCGATTTTGGAAGGATTTCTTGGACTTCGAAGCATCAAGACCTAGAAGAGCGGAGTGTCGTTGTGCCCTCGATGCTAACCAGACCAGTGAGTAGTCTCGTGCCCCTGATACATCCGCATCAGATCAAGATCGAAAGCCAAAGAGAGGAATCTCTGAAGATTCGCACGGGATTCCTTGCGTTTCTAGAAGATGTCAGGCGCTTCTAGAAGATTCGAGAATATTCCCTCTAAGAGCATGTCCTTCCCATGCGCTGTCACCCTCTTCATGTGCTGACACTCTCTTTCCTTAGTTGTATTTTGTCCTCTAGCTAGTTTTTAGGCTATTTAAGCTTAGTTTTAGGGTTTTTGTAAGGACAGCTAATTCGAGACACACTCTCCCCTTTTACCTAAATTTTAGGGATTTTCTCTCTCTCTCTTTCAGCAACGCCGTCAGCTTGTAAAGGAAGAAAGCATTGAATTCCCCACCGGTTTATTCTAATACATTTCCCCTTTTATTTCCTTTAAGTTTGTTTATGTTATTTTCCATTTCTACTTGTTGTTTGTATTTAATTATGAGTAGCTAAACTTCCATCTTCTTATTAAAGGGTGTTTCAAGGGTTTTAAGGATTGGTTAAGAGGACTAAACGCGCTTAATACACTCTTATCGCCATATTCGGTTGTTTATCATTTTCTTGCCATGCTCATTTAGAAATGTTAAGAGCCTGATCAACTGTTAGTGTTTCTGTATGGGTACTACCATCCTAACAGCGATAACGTCAACGTGAGGTTGTTAGGAGTAGTAGACACCTAGTGGGGACATCGCGAGAGGTCCTTATTCTAGGGGTAAATAGTTGGTTAGGGTTGTGCCGCGAGCTTGACACACTGAGACGTCACGCCCTAGATTAGTCTTTCCTCCTGATAGCATGTCAATATTGTAGGTTTTCTATCTTATTTTCGGCCTTTTAGAGGGCAAGATACTTCTAATCTACCCTTTTTCCCATCTTTTTGCAGATCAGTGCCTAAAGGGAGAAAAGAGCGAAAACGAGCATTTTTTGGAGCATTTCTGGAGTCTTGAAGATCAAGGTCTAGAAGAGTAGAAGCCGTCGAGCCCACGATGCTAACCAGACCAGTGAGCAGTCTCGAGCCCATGACTTCCCTGCGTCAGATCCGAGATCAAGAGGCAAAGGAAGGAATCCTAAGCACTTCTAGAAGGTGCCAGATGCTTCCAGAAGATTCTGGAATATTCTCTGCCAAGGACGCGGTCCCCTTGTGTGTTGGCGTCCTCCCAAGCGTTGACACCTTCTCTCCCTTAGTTGTATTTTTTCCCCTAGCTAATTTTAGCCCATATAAGATTAGCTGTAGGGTTTTGTAAGGGAAGCTGACTTAAGACATAAAAAAACATCTCTCTTCTTTTTACCCGAGAACTACTTCGCATTCAAAGCAAAAGTCCATCACTTGATCAAAAGTGGATGGGTATCATTCGAAGGGTTAGCTAAAGGACCCAACACCTCTACCAACCCTCTCCCCAATCATTCCCAAGGAAAGGGAGGGGTGAACGTCATCTCGGCAGGAGAAAGCAACGACCTTCTTTCTTTGGCATCAAGCTGGCCACAGGAATAACTTTTCCTAGCCTTAGCTCGAGGAGGATATATGCCATACTCGGAGAGCAATCCAAGTCACTGCACGTATTGCAAGGGAAGCGACGATCATAAGATCCAAGGTTGCGAGTTGTTCGCAGGAAAGGTGAGACAACTCTCGAGTCTTGGAGTAATACAAACCCAGAAAGTGACCCACGGGGAAGGATCTATTAACGCCATCGGAGAAGGATTTCCTATCCCACCTAACTCCAAAGGAGCCCCACTCCAAATCATCCAAAAGAAAAGATTGACTTCGTCGGGCAAACGGTTCTCCGCGCGCCGCGACGAGGGCGACCGCGAGATTGACACTTTGGGCCAGCCTTCCGGGAAATTCGACTACCTTGTCAGGTATTCGGCACCACCCTCCCATTCTAGCACAGCGCCATTACTATCCTCTTGGGAATCCTCAGACTCCGAATCATACCCTTCACCGATGTGGTCACTTTCTCCGTTTCCTTTGAAGGAGATCTACGCAAGCCTCCTGGCAGACGGGTAGATTACACCATCCCCACTCTCACCTCAATCAATTCCTTACCCTAGCTGGTATGATCCAAAGGTTAGCTGCGAATATCACGCCAGAACTCGACGACACTCCCTGGAAGACTGTTACACCTTTAAAGAGAAGGTCGATCATCTAACCAAACAAGGACGAATCTCTTCCGAAGGTTTAGCAAAGGGTCCTAATGTGACAACCAGTCCTCTGCCACACCATAATCCTGGGGTGAAAGGTATTCTTTCTGGAGAATCAATGATTCTCACCTTTCAGTGGAGGAAGTACCCAATAAAGAACTGTTCTTCGCATTAGCTAACAATCCATACCTGCCATTCCCGGAGAATAATTAGGCCCAGTGCCTATTCTACCAAGGGGAAAGCAAGCACGAAATCCAAGATTGCAGACTTTTTTGGCAGAAAGTCAAGCAACTCGCGACATTCAGGATCATTCAGACCGAAGGGAAAACCTGAGGAGCAATCAACGCCATCGAGGACAATTCTCCAGCACCGTATTCCTTCGAATATGTGGCCCAAATAGGGGATACGACCACGACCCCACGCAAAGTAGTGTTCACATTAGCTGTGAATACTCCTAGTCGGGACTTACACGCGGTCCCATTCAACTACGGATACACGGTGGTCACCACCCCTCCTACAGTCACACCAACAGGGCTCGCTATCGGCGAAACCTCTCACGTCGGGGGCATGACCCGCACCGGAAGATGTTACATCTCGGAGGAAGTAGAGAAGCAACGACAAGCCAAAGGGAAAAATCCTGTGATCCGCGAAGAGACGGTAGAAGAGACGCAAGGTTTGAGCAAACCGGTAACCGAGGACGAGACAGCTGAGTTCCTCAAGATCATGAAACAGAGCGACTTCAGCATCATCGAACAGCTAAAGAAAACCCCGGCTCGTATTTCCATCATGGAGCTAATCCTTACTTCAGAGCCTCATCGCCAAGCTCTCTTAAAAGTCTTGAAGCAAGCCTTCGTGACTAAGGATGTCACCACGGAAGGAGTGGAAAATCTTGTCGGACGGATTCAAGCCCTAAGCCGCATTTCCTTCTCCGAAGGAGAGATTGACCCCTCGGGAAGAGATCACAATAAGGCCCTATACATCATGGTAGAATGTAAGGGACACGTCATAGCAAAAGCCCTAATCGACAACGGGTCCGCACTGAATGTCATGCCCAGACATGTCCTCGCACAACTGTCGGTCGACTTCTCTCACATGAAACCTAGCGGAATGATGGCTAGGGCTTTTGACAGCACCACTCGAGAGATCATCGGGAACTTCGAGTTGGATATGGTCATCGCGCCCCACACTTTCGCCTTGACATTTCAGATCATGGAAATCCAACCCGCTTACAGCATGCTTCTAGGACGGCCTTGGATCCATTCAGCAGGAGCCGTCCCCTCTTCCCTACATCAGTGCCTCAACTACGTCAAAGACAATGCCCTCATCACAATAAAGGCAGAAGAAGCCTTGATCTTGGCCAAGCATGCATTCGTGCCTTAGATCAAAATTACTGAAACCTTGGAGAGCTCTTTTCAAGCCTTCAAAATCGTCAACGCGGATTGGATCGAGGAGGGATCCCCCGTTTTCGAAGCCTCAAAATCTGAAGTGATCGAAGCAACCACTAAGTGTATACCGGAGGGAATCTTCCAACTAGAAAAATGACTCGACGCCAAGTTACAAGGGTCAAAAGGCTGGGTATCTCCGAAGAGCTTCGGAGACCGCTTTGGTTTAGGGTACCAACCCAGCGAGGCCGACTTTGCCAAGATCGCCCAAGAAAAGAAAGAAAAGTAGTTGGCTAAGCTATTTGGACATCCTGCACCAAAAGACAAAATGAAAATCCCCCATATTAGAACCACGTTCCCTTCGCGGCCGGAACCATCAATGGAAGTCCAATCGGGGTATCAGACCTCCGTATCTGCACTCTGGGAGAAGAAGAATCGTCGCCTGGTTCAGTCATTTTCGTAAAGAAGTCCGGGGAGTCTGTGTGCAACTAGACCATCACCATGCTTCCGGATGCCTCTCCGTAATTACTCCTTTTGAAAAAAAAAACATATGTTTTCGCACGTTTTCTTACGAAAATATTTTTGTAGGGATTCACGTTCCCCTTTGTTAAAAATCAATATATATGTGATTTTTATTTTACGCATCTTTTCTTTTCGCATTTTAATTTCAGGATGAATGTTAGTTCGGATTGTCTTGATAAAACCTATGTCTTTACTGGCGAAGAAATCGTAATTACAACCGAAGACAAGGCCGAAATCTCCGACGAATTGGCCTGTTTACTAGAAAGTTCGGAAAAGGAAATAACCCCTCATCGGGAGGAATTGGACGAAGTAAATTTGGGGGCAAGCAATGAGAATCAGAAGCTGGTTAAGAACGGAACCACCATGGACACGACTCAGAGAGAAAGGTTGATTTCTCTCCTTAAAAACTACTCTGACGTATTTGCATACGCCGATATGCCAGGTCTTGATCCCGGAATAGTTGAGCATCGTATCCCATTGAAGCCTGAGTTTAAGCTTGTCAAACAAAGAATTCAGAGGATACATCCAGACATCCTTTTGAATATCAAAGAAGAAGTTAACCAAGTAATGGGATACGATGCTCGTAAGACCAAGCCCAGGATCTATGACAGACACGGGATTCCAAGCTTATCCCTTATCAGAGGTTACTCACCCAACTCACGCGGGAATTCGAGGAAACCAAATTCGACCGAGTCGATAGAGAAAAGAACCACTTCGCAGACGCGTTAGCCACGTTGGCCTCAATGTTCAAATTAGAATGCAGAGTAATGCTTCAACCATTGAGGGTGGAAGTAAAGGAAACTCCGGCATGCTGTGTCGCCTTGGAAGAAGAACTTGACTGCAAGCCATGGTTCCACGACCTAGTACAATTCATCAGAAACCGGGAGTATCCACCGGGGGCAAGCCGGGTTAGCAAAAAGACCCTCCAGCGCTTAGCACTAGACTTCTACCTCGACGATGAAGTTCTATAAAAGGAGAGCTGATGGGGTTTTGCTTCATTGCGTCACCATGGCCGAGGCAAAGAGAATCATAACGGAGATCTACGAAGGGGTTTGTTCCACACACGCAAGTGGGCACATGATGGCAAGCCAGATAATGAGGCAAGGTTATTTTTTGGCTTGCCATCGAACGAGATTTCATCGACTATTTCCGGAAGTGCCACAAATGTCAAATTTACGCGGACCACCTCCATGTCCCTCTAGCCCCTCTCTTCAGCAGGACATCACCTTGGCCTTTTGCGATGTGGGGAATCGACATCATCGGCCAAATCTATCCAACAGCCTCTAATGGCCATCGCTTCATCCTCGTAGCAATCGACTACTTCACCAAGTGGGTAGAGGCTGCCTCTTACTCCAACATCACTCAGAAAATGACCATGCGATTCATCGAGAGGAACATCATTTGCCGTCATGGGGTCCCAGAAGCAATCATCACGGACAACGACACTAATCTAAATGGAAAAATAATCGACGGTCTTTACCGATTTTGGAAGGTGAAGCATCGAAACTCATCACCATATCGTCCAAAAATGAATGACGCAGTCGAAGCAGCAAACAAAAACTTGAAGAAAATCATCCAAAAATGGTGGTCACTCACAGAGACTGGCATGAAATGCTTCCCTTCGCACTGCATGCTTACCGGATAGCAACCCGTACGTCCACAGGGCAACTCCCTACTTATTAGTTTACGACATGGAAGTCGTAATTCCCCTTAAGGTAGAAATCCCTTCTCTCAGAATCCTGGCAGAATCCGAAGTAGAAGAATCGGATTGGGCAAGAGTGAGGTACGAGCAGCTGAACCTCCTTCCCGAAAAGTGCTTGGCCGCTATCTGCCATGCACAATTATATCAGCAAATAATGGCCAACGCTTATAACAAGAAAGTGCGACCTCGCGAGTTCAAGACTGGGGATCTAGTGCTGAAGAAGTTTCTCACTAATCAGGGGGCTAGTCAAGGAAAGTGGGCCCCAAGGTACGAGGTCCCATATCTAGTTAAAAGCGCATTCTCAAGGGGTACCCTAATGCTAACCAACATGGACGGAGATGATCTGCCAAGACCGGTAAATGCCGATGCCGTCAAGATATACTTCGCCTAAAGTGTCGCGAACCATGCATCTGGCCGAGCCAAAGACATAGGGTTTTATCATGACAATGCCACTCAAAAGTTTATCCTGAAATTAATAAAATGAGTTTTTTTTCAGGAGATGCTTGTTGTTTTAAAACTTTCTTTCATTTTTTTTCTTAAAATCGTGAGATGACAAAAGGAGGCATGGCTTCGTTGGCTCCCAAGAAGTAGTTCGAGACATAAGGCACGACACTTAGACTAATGCCACTAATTAATCTTAAGGTTTTGCAGGGACGTAATGTCTCATCTCGTCATCATGATAGGACCAGGGAGTTCCCCCCCTCGTAACAGCTCCTGAATTGCCACAGCATGTCGCCTTTAAGAGTGAATCAGGAAAGATTTTAAAAGCCCATCACCATCTAATTTAAGAAATTCCTTTTTCCACGCAGTACTGCCAGCACATCCTGCAACCAGTCTCAAGAGACCGAACGCAATAAAGGGAGATCACCCCGCGAAGCTATCATCCGATCATCTAGAGGATTGTCTGAGCCTGAGATACTCCTTAAGAACTTAAAGACAGTCCACCGTCAGGACTTCGCAGCAATACCATTATCCAGTTCAAGCAAGGACTGAATGTTGGACCAAAGTCACAAAGCCCGTCCCATACCGGTCGAGCCACCGGAAGGCGAGTGACATAGGCCCACCTCCGTTCACCTTTCAGAGGAGCTCATCACCAAAACGCCATGGTCGCCCAGCGCACCTTTGCATGCAGAACTCTTGGAGAAAAAGCGCGGTGAAAAGCTATTCTCCCAGGACCACAATCAACATATTTAATGAGGTCTTGTTCAAGAAGTTTCTCAACGTCCGCACCATGATCAACACGATGAAGATCAATCCTTTAATTTGTGGGCCACTAACCGCTGACTGACGGTGATCTCATTTTATCCACAACCCCTTGCTGCAAAAAGTGCCAGAACTCCTCTCTGAAGAGGGACAACCGAACTACAAATACCACCCGCACCAAGGCAGGAATTGCGGCGAAGCATCTAAAGCAAAGCTATCATCAACCAACTTCCGATGCAAGTCACACCGCAGTGACCCACGGATGGCCCGTCTAAAAGGGAGAGCTTAAAACTTATCGATCACATTACTTTTGCTAAAAATTGTCTTGCATTTACTCCTCATTTGTTCTCGCCGTATCTTTTTCAGGAACTGGGTCACCCCCATTTGTTGCCTGCGTAAGACTGGTAAGAAGACGCCCTCGCAGCCCCGCTGCACATTTCGGGGATAGGAGGTTTTCCCCTTTATCCCAGAGCAATCACAAAGCCAATCGGCGAAGGTCCAGCAAGCAAACGAGCAAGAATGCGGATCTCATCCTCACTCCGACTTGGATCGGCGGTTCCCGCAAAGCAGCTAAAAAAGAAACCAATCAAAGCATCTAAGCAAGGCGTTCCTGAGTTGGGACTATGCCACCGGCACCCTCGAAAAACTGAGCTAAGGGAAAGAGAGAATCCCTGAACTTATGTCATTGTTATTTTCAAATCAATCTTTCTTTTCTACTCCGTTGTCCCCTCTTCATTTCGCAGGGACACGAATCATCCCATTGTCATCCACATAAAGCTCGTGGAAGATGCCCTTGCAGCCCAGCTGCTCATTTCAGGGGAGTCCATCTTTCTTCCCCCTTCATTTAAAGTTTATTTTCGTTCCTACTCACTTTGTTAGCTTTAGTTTGCACACGGTCGTCTGGCCCACTAGGGGCAACCCTTTAGATTCTCGTTGAACTCTTGCAAATAGGTCATCCCCCGCGTCATAGCTTTAAACTATCAATCAATCGAAAATTAAACTATCAATCAATCAAACAATCCCTTTTTATCCCGGCTAAAACAAAATTCCATACTACTCTCATAGCATATTCATGCATTGCATAGGTCGGGAATGTTCAATCCCTCTGTTAAATAAAGCATCCATCAAAATTACATCTCATGCATGATCTTACTTGCTTGCTCTTATATCCACGGTTTTCTCAGACGTAAGCAGTCACAGATAAATCTCAGTAAGCATTTTCGAGCCATCGCGCCTTATCCTTCATGAGTGTAAGTGCCTGACTAGGTACTAGTTGAATTCGCATAATATCCAGGGTACATGTGCAATTAGACATGGGATAGCAATAACATGACGTGGGACTTTTACGATCTTCTTCATTTTTTTCATTTTCTTCCCTCTTTCCACCACATATGCCATCACTCCTACCAAAACCTTCACTATCACTCATACCCCGGGAGCCAAGGAGCAGTCTTAGCTAAGATTGCCAGCCGGAAATAAAAGCACGCCAAGTTCAAGTTCACGATGAAGGAGACAGAAAAGGTCACAGAAAGATCGCTGAGAGCCACCACCGAAGAAAGACCAAAAACCCGAAGATGAAGGCCGAGGCTTTAAGCCAAAATGAGAAGAGATCAAGACAAAGGTTGTGCTTGCTCTGCTCTGTTGCATTTCAAATCAAATCAAAAAGGGGGAAGAGAGAGGGGGGAAAAAGGGAAAAAAAGAAAAGAGAGAAATGCTTAGAGACATTCGAAGAATACAAACACTCGAAAAACCGAAGCAAGCACAGCCCGGGGATAACTAAACTCGAGAAATCTTGAAGAAAACATTCCCTAGTAAAGACTCGAGAAAAAGGGCCCAAGGCCAACTCGAGAAATCTCAAAGCAAGCATCCCTAGTAAGGACTCGAGAAGAAAAAGGGCCCAAGGTCAATCCAAGAAGCAGATCGCGAAAAGAACAGCGACAACACTCCCCAGTGAAGACTCGAGAAGAGAAAGGGCCCAGAGCCAACTCAAGGAATCTCGAAGAAAACATTCTCCGGCAAAGAATCGAGAAAAAGGGCCCCTGGCCGACCGGAAAGCAGCCACAGGAAGGATCCAAGAGCTCATGCACTCTGTCAAGAAAGCATCCCCAGCAAAAAGCGAAGGAACTCGCCCACCTCGCCCTCATCAGGGCTAATCGAAAAAGCATCACTCATCAGAAACCTTCAAACTCATCAGAAAAGCACATCTTTGCCAAAACAAGCTTCTTTCCAGACATTTCATGTCCTTTCATTATTTTCCGTGAAAGTCCCATCGATTATTAGCATACCCATGCATGTGCATCTTCATTTGAAGTCTATTCACTCGGATTGACATTGCGAATTGAAAATTATGTATCATGTTAGTTGCGTCTTTATGAGCGTAAAACACTTAGCCTTGTTTCAGAGCGTGAGTGCAAACACTAATATCAGGTGATGATTGCTTACGGCTGCAGATCGTGGGAAAGTCTTGTCCTTGGGGTCGTTACCTCCTGAACAGGATGCAGATGCATTCTAGGTTCGTATCAAGGCCGCTGGTAACAAAAGCATTTCTCTCCTCCCAAAGTGATCATTTGCATTTTTCACCTCCCAGAGTGACATCATATATTCCCTCCTCCTAGAGTGATAGCATCTACGTTTCGTCCTCCTAAAGTGACGATTAGTTTATTTCTGCACCTTGCGTCTTCTCCTACGGGATTAACGTCATTTAAATTTCCACATTTTATATTTCCTCCTCCTAGAGTGACAGCTTTATATTTCCTCCTCCTAGAGTGACAGCACGTATTTCCTCCTCCCAGAGTGACAACATGCATTTTTCTCCTCCCAGAGTGACATCATCAGCATCTTTCTCCTCCCAGAGTGACCTTAGTTTAATTTTCGCATTTCACGTCTTCTCCTACGGGAATTGACGTTGTTTACGTTTCTGTACTGCATTTCCTCCTCCCAGAGTGACAGCATCATGCATTTTTCTCCTCCCAGAGTGACAACATTTGCATTTACCTCCTCCCAAAGTGACATCATTTGCATTTTTCTCCTCCTAGAGTGACATCATTAGGACAAATCATTCGTACTTCTACGAATCACGCATTATCCTCCTGAAGCAATGTCAGTCACATGTCAAACGCTTATCCCCCCTAGTGGAGCAGTCATTTACATTTTCGTAAAATTACCTCCGATTCCTGTCAAAGTAGTCGTCATTTACATTTTCTGCAACTTATGTTTCTCTCGATATCCAAATAGATCTAAGTTTATACCTTCGCAGGACATCCGATCAAAACCTTTCTCCCCCTAGAGTGACAGCAATGAATTTATCTCCTCCCAGAGTGACATCAATGGATTACCTCCTCCCAGAGTGACGTCAAAAGCATACCTCCTCCCAGAGTGACATCAACGATTACCTCCTCCCAGAGTGACATCAACCAACTATCTCCTCCCAGAGTGACATCGACGAGCCTATCTCCTCCCAGAGTGACATCAACAAACCTATCTCCTCCCAGAGTGACATCGACGAACCTACCTCCTCCCAGAGTGACATCAATAGATTACCTCCTCCTAGAGTGACATCAACGATATCTCCTCCCAGAGTGACATCTACGATATACCTCCTCCCAGAGTGACATCAACTTACCTCTTCCCAGAGTGACATTAAAAGCATACGTCCTCCCAGAGTGACATCAACCAACTATCTCCTCCCAGAGTGACATCCACGAATAACATCATCAAAACTATCTCCTCCCAGAGAGATATCAACCAATTATCTCCTCCCAGAGTGACGTCAATGAATAACATCGACGAACTGTCTCCTCCCAGAGTGACACCCATGAACTATCCTCCTAGAGTGACGTCATCAAAATTATACCTCCTCCTAGAGTGACATCTACGACCTATCTCCTCCCGGAGTGACATCCACGACAATACCTCCTCCCAGAGTGAAATCTACGACATATCTCCTCCCAGAGTGACATCTACGGCAATATCTCCTCCCAGAGTGACATCTACGACAATATCTCCTCCCAGAGTGACATCTACGACAATACCTCCTCCCAGAGTGACATCTACGACAATATCTCCTCCCAGAGTGACATCTACGACACACCTCCTCCCAGAGTGACATCTACGACATATCTCCTCCCAGAGTGACATCTACGACAATACCTCCTCCCAGAGCGACAACAGCAACCTACCTCCTCCCAGAGTGACATCTACAAATTATATCTCCTCCTAGAGTGACATCAACAATATCTCCTCCTAGAGCGATGTCTACAATAATATCTCCTCATAGAGTGACATCTACGACAATATCTCCTCCTAGAGTGACATCGACGAACCTACCTCCTCCCAGAGTGACAACAACAACCTACCTCCTCCCAGAGTGACATGATCACTGTAAGCTTGAGGTAAGACCTGGGGTGTCGCCAAAATTCGGATATGTAGGGGCAACCGTCTTTACTGCTTATCAAATACTTCGATAAGACAGTAAAGAGGGGGCAACTGTTGATACCCGAATTTTGACGCCATTTTTAATTAATTTTAGCATTTCTGTCATTTAGTTAATTTACTATCGCTAGCATTTTTAAAATTTTCATCGCGTTTTAGCATCGTCATTATCATCGTCAGCGTTCGAAATAGTAGTTTTAATTTCTCGTAACGTATTTTCATTATTATTATCATTATTATTTTTAGTCTTAAAAATTACATTTTTAATTATCTGGTAGTCATTTGCTATTTTTTTCTTCGTTTTAGGTCATCACATGAATTTTAGGATTTTTAGTATTTTAGCGCATTTTTTAGTATTTTTATTTTTTATTATTATTTTTGTACGAGCTTTTATTGCACCCGAGTAAGTTCTCTCGGACAATAGCTTGAACTTGGAATGTTTTCCATCAACTAGTTGCTACCTTTTTTTCGTTCACAACGGTCTACAGCGTTTCGTGTAATTTTTGTCGTAACGTCATTTATTTTCCGTCCGAACGTTTCACGTTTTTGAACGCGAAAATAAACACGTTAAATGAAAAATTCTCGTCATTCGCTGTAGACGGTTAAGCTCGCCGTATTTTTCTCTACGCGCTGATACCTTCGGCTCGAAAAGTCAGAACGTTTGTTCGCGGGAATTGGCTCGAGGCCATTTAAATAAGGTAAAGGGTCATTTAATCATGGTCATTGATCTGGTCAACCAAGGAAAGTCAACTAGATCAACGGCCCTTGAATTACCTTACATGGTGCGCATGCACCGTGGGCGTGGACGTGTAGCGTAGCAGGCCACCGAGCAGCCTGCTCCCATCGCTTCCTGTCACGTCCGAGCAGTCACCTCCACGCCTAGCTCCGCCAGCACAGCAGCCCTAGCCCCGCCAGCTCACGGTCACGGCCTCCACTCGCGTCCCTCGAGTCCAGCAGCCACGCGACTTCAGCCTATAAATACCAAGCCCTCCTCAACGTTCAAACGACACCAACTTTGCAAGAAAACCTTGTTTCTTCCCTGTCTTGATCGATAGCTCACTTAGAGCTTCGATTGCCTCAGTTCAAAGCTTTTGCAGTAAGCTATTTTTCAAGCTTTTTCTTTCTTTTTTATGCTTTTCTTTTCTTTAAATTCGTTTAGCCTTGTGTTGATCAAATAAATTGCTTTTCTTCATGCCATTAATTCATATGCATGCTGTAGATTAAATACATGCTTTCAATTTAAGTAATCGTTAGGTAAATCGTGTGAATTAATTAGTTTTCGATAATTAACGGTTTTGCATTTTTTCGAAATTAAACTCGGTACGATTTAAATTAAAATTCAGGGTTCGTACAGTCGAGACGTCGTCGAGGAGACGAGCATCTCGGTACGAAGATCTCACAAAACGGCCACCTGTGGCCGGAGCTTGGCCGCCGGCAGTAGCGCCGACGACCAAGGAAGAGGACGATGAATAGTGTCCTATTCACGTCCAAGGTGATGGGCCAGGCACTATTCCTGGCCCATTTCCCCTTTCCCTTGTATTTTTTTAATTGGGCCCAACCCATTTTCATTTCTTTCTGAAATCTCGGATCATATTTCCGTAAAAATATTCGTATGCTTCGCATGATTATTTTTCGTACTATCAACTGTTTAATTTTCTGTACTTATCAACTGTTTAAATTATTCGCACTTTAATTTCGCAATTTTCTTTCGGCAATTTAAATTCAATTTACCGCCTACATGGTCGGTCCCAAATATCAACTGTTTTATTTTCCGCAAATATCAATTGTTTTATTTTCTGCAAATATTAACTGTTTTATTTTCTGCAAATATCAACTGTTTATTTTCAGCAAATATCAACTGTTTATTTTCCGCAAATATCAACTATTTATTTTTTGCAAATATCAACCTGTTTATTTTCTGCAAAATATCAACCTGTTTATTTTTCTGCAAAATATCAACTATTAATTTTCTGCAATATCACTTGCTTAAATTCTGCAAAATCACTTGTTTAAATCTTCTGCAAATCGTCAACTGCTTAATTTCTGCAAATATCAAATCTGTAATTTTTCTTCAAATCATCATTTAAATTCTCGCACTTATCAACTGTCATCATTTAATTTTCGCACCTTATCAAATCAGCATTTAAATTTTCTACACTTATCAAAACATCATCTAAATTTTCGTATGCGTCAAATCATCATTTAATTTCTTGCACTTATCAAATCATCATTTAAATGTTCGTATGCGTCAATTTATCATTTCTCGCATACCTCAAATCAGCTTTTAAATTTTCATATGCGTCAAGTCGTTGTTTAAATTCTCGCACTCATAAATTGCTTATTTATTTTTCAAGCTATCACTAACACTCTCATTTTGTAGGTTTTAAATTCAAGCTTTGTTCCTTTTTATTTATTCAACGCTTTCCGTAAATATCAATCGTACGCATGATATATAGAATTGCTAGAACTAAAATCAACCCACATGAACAACTTGTTTAAAGACTTGCTTACAATGCCATGTTCGTATGACTTTAGCTTTTCGCTTATATTGACTGCACGTACGTGGTGGCTTCGATCCCACATCAGCTTATCATTTCAAAATCTATCATTTAAATTTGTACTCTGTTAGCAATCCATGATAGAATCACATAGTAATTAATTTAATCATGCATGGCCCGATGACGAAATAGAGGGCGCTCATTCAGTCTTATGGAAAATTCAGTCGCATCACGTTACGGTCAGGAATAATCAATCGGTCTTGATAAACGGTAACCCCGCCCGAAAGATTTTTAAAACGGTAACCCCGTCCAACGATTAATTATTCCTGAACGGTCACGATCATAGAAAAGACTAAAGTGACGATTCCTCTGATGGCCCCATTTTCAAAAACGCATTTTTATCAAACACCTTTTAAAC
This sequence comes from Viola odorata, assembly GCA_963691705.1. Taxonomy (NCBI): domain Eukaryota; kingdom Viridiplantae; phylum Streptophyta; class Magnoliopsida; order Malpighiales; family Violaceae; genus Viola; species Viola odorata. Next base: position 34,691,400 of record OY829546.1, read on the forward strand.
ACCTCTCTCATCAACCGGTAACCGTTTTCGGATGTGACTCGGGTGCCTAACACCTTCCCGAGACCATAATACGACCCCGAACCTTTGTCTAGGGTCCAGACCCCTTTTTGTGCCTTTAGTTTTTATTTATTATATTTCTTATGCCATGACGATTAAGGTTCCCTAAACCTAGCAACCAAATTAGGGTGGCGACTTCATTGCATGCTGCTAGGCGTCCCTTTTACGCCGAGCATCGTAAGGTCTCAAGTTCGTTGCACACTCGCGAATTTTTAATTTTCGGGGCGCGACAGGACCCTTCCCGAATTCATTCAGCAACATCTACATACTTCTTGCCATAGACTACGTTTCCAAGTGGATCGAAGCTAAGGCAACTCGAACTGATAATTCTAAAGTGGTAGTTAACTTCCTACGCACTCACATCTTCAACAGATTCGGTACGCCTCGTGCCCTCATAAGTGATCATGACACCTACTTTTGCAACTGTGTCGTGACCTCCCTCTTAACCAAATATGGGGTCCATCACAAAGTTTCTACAGCTTATCATCCCCAAAGAAATGGTCAAGCGGAAGTTTCAAACCGTGAGATCAAGTCTATACTCGAGAAAACGGTCAACCAATCTCGCAAAGATTGGAGTTTGAAGTTAGATGATGCCCTTTGGGCCTATCGAACTGCTTTCAAGACCCCGATAGGGATGACGCCTTACAGACTCATTTATGGGAAACCATGCCACTTACCTATTGAGCTAGAGCACAAAGTTTTTTGGGCAATCCGGAAGGTTAACACAGATCTTGGGTATGCTGGTAACCACCGCCGTCTTCAGATCCAGGAATTGGAAGAACTCAGGGACGATGCCTACAAAAACTCTTTGATCTACAAGGGCAAGACAAAGGCCCATCACGATAAGCAACTTCATCCCAAATCTTTTCTTGTTGGCCAGAAAGTATTATTGTACAACTCTTGTCTTCGCCTTTTTGCAGGGAAACTGAATCACAAGGGCACCTTCCCAGATGAGCGCCTATGTCTTGCCCACGCCATCCACTTCCCATGGTTTTCTGACATCGCCAATTTTTGTTCTACTGGCGCCTACCCTGCCGATGCCTCTCCCTGCGAACGTAACTAAATTAAGAGACAGTCCAAGTACTACATTTGGGATAACCCATATTTGTGGAAATATTATTCAGACCAAGTCATCCGTCGCTGTGTAACTTTGGATGAGGTGCCCTTGATCCTAAAATTCTGTCATTCATCGACAGAAGGAGGTCATTTCGCTTCTAAGAAGACCACCCTCAAAGTTTTGGAGGCGGGATTATATCGGTCGTCTATCTTCAAGGATTGTTATCACTTTTGTGCTTCGTGCCCTCGATGCCAAGTAACGGGCAATATTGGAGCAAGGAACCAGATGCCCCTGACCAGTATCATCTCATGCGAAATTTTTGATATCTGGGTATTGATTTCATGGGACCCTTCCCGAATTCATTGGGCAACATCTACATACTTCTTGCCGTAGACTACGTTTCCAAGTGGATCGAAGCTAAGGCAACTCGAACCGATAATTCTAAAGTGGTAGTGAACTTCCTACGCACTCACATCTTCAACAGATTCGGTACGCCTCGTGCCCTCATAAGTAATCGTGACACCCACTTTTGCAACCGTGTCGTGACCTCCCTCTTAACCAAATATGGGGTCCATCACAAAGTTTCTACAACTTATCATCCCCAAAAAAACGGTCAAGCGGAAGTTTCAAACCATGAGATCAAGTCTATACTCGAGAAAACGGTCAACCAATCTCGCAAAGATTGGAGTTTGAAGTTAGATGACGCCCTTTGGGCCTATCGAACTACTTTCAAGACCCCGATAGGGATGACGCCTTACAGACTCATTTATGGGAAACCATGCCACTTACCTATTGAGCTAGAGCAAAAAGCTTTTTGGGCAATCCGGAAGGTTAACACAGATCTTGGGCATGCTGGTAACCACCGCCGTCTTCAGATCCAGGAATTGGAAGAACTCAGGGACGATGCCTACAAAAACTCTTTGATCTACAAGGGCAAGACAAAGGCCCATCACGATAAGCAACTTCATCCCAAATCTTTTCTTGTTGGCCAGAAAATATTATTGTACAACTCTCATCTTCACCTTTTTGCAAGGAAACTAAAATCTAAATGGACAGGACCCTACGTAGTGAAGGAAAGTTTCGACTGTGGGACCTTTGAGATATACCACCTAGAAACAGGGGATATTTTTAAAGTGAATGGTCATAGGTTGAAACCATTTTATGAAGGATTCAAGCCCTCGACAGTGGAGGAAATGGCGGTGGAACACCCACCCGTTGTGCCCTAAACGAGCAGTTCGCGTCTTAGCCTCGACGTTAAAAGAGACCATGGTTGGAAGGCATTCCAAATGTAGTTCCATTCTTTCCTCTGTCCTTTTTGTCTTATATTTAATTCAAAAATCTTTTTACTTTTTGCTTTTATTTTATTTTATTTTCCCTTTATTAGTTAGGATTTTCTTTCTTATTTTTATCCTCTGATCTCTCTCCTTTCCCTTTCCAAGTTAATTTTATTCTCTTTAATTAATATCTTTTCCTTTATTCTCTCTTTTTGTCTTTATCCCTTCTAGCCACCTTTTTTTTTTAATTCAAAAAGGTAATTGGTTGAGATACGCGGGACCGTTGCGCTCTCTCTCCTAGTTTCAAGACGCCACGTCAGCCCAACCAGACAAAAAACAACCCTAATTAATTTGGCTGTCAGACGCCAGCCACTTTTCAACACGCTCTCCTTCGTCTTCTACCATCTCTCCTCCAGCTATCCCCCACATCCCTCTCACAAACATCCAAACGCTCCACTCCCATCACCATCAACGAAATCACATCCTTCACTCCTCCCCATGACTATCAAGCAAGTAGCCCACAAACGCAAGGTCCTTGAACCAGAAGGCCCTTACTCCTCATCCTCAACCACGAAAGACTCCGCCTAGAGATCTCTTAGCCTCGGGCCCGATACAGAGAAAACATCATCTCCAGCCCTCCCTCCGGTCGCCGACCCAGTGCCAAGCTCAGCCACTAACCCGTCAGGCGACGAGCTAGAGGTCACCGGCTCAGTTCTAGCAACGTCAACAATGACCAGATCTGGTCGTGTGTCCAGAAAGCCACCAGGGACCGCCACCACGCCCAAAATGCCTAAGCAAGAAAAGCCCTCACCGCCTGCCAAGTAAAAGCTCACGGTGGAGGAAGTGCTAAAGGAAGTTCTCGTGTCCAAATCTGACCACGAGGAGGATGAGACGCCGGCCAGAATAGAAGAAGAGGTCGAACAGATTGCCGCTGGCGAAGAGGAGGAATCCAACGAGAATGATGCTGCCGAAGAGGAGGAAGAAGATTTAGAGCGAGAAAGAGCTAAGAAGGAAGCAGGTGAGAAAGAAACGGCTCGAAAAGCCGAAGCTGAGAAGAAAGCCAAAGAGAAGGAGGCCGCAGCGAAGAAGACGGCTACAAAAGGGAAATCCGAGACTCCTACCAGAGTGGAGAAGCCAGCTGAGCCGGAAACGCCGGTGGATAAGAAGAGGAAGATCACATCTTCCTCCAAGGTCCAGAGTAAGCCCACGAAGTCGAAGAAGGCTCGTCGAGGGCAGGACGAAGATTCAGACATCGAGGGCACGACACCAACCCCCACTTCCACCCCTCGAACCACTTCTACCCAGGTGATTTCTGACCTTTCTAATCCTCATGTCTAGTTGAATTTTAATGATAAACCCTCTTTAGATAGGTTGCATGCTTTGAACTCCAGATGCGTTAGCCTATGCGCGCCTGGATCTAGAATTTTTGAGGAAAATGTGACTCGAATCTTGGGTTCGAGAGTTGGTAGGGAACATTGGTTGGGAGTCACTGTTCTTTTTAGAACACCCGGCCTTTGTTGAGCTCTCACTTGAGATGTTCACCACTTTCTGGGTTGCTTCAGACCATTTTAGGCCAAAGGGCAAATTTGGACCTAATCTCTCTGCCCCTGGTGTCATTAATTTCCGTTTGACGAACCAATGGTCCAAGCTCTCACTTAATGAGCTTAATTGCATGCTTAATTTTGTCAAGCCTGATGAATTGAAATCAAATGCCTATAAAAATGCTTTGATTGTTATCCCTGCTGTGTTTGATGTTGATGTTGCTTTCCGTGAATTGACTGAAAATCCTAGTGCTGAATTTAACCCGAAATCATCTAAAGCCCATGAAATTATTGATCTTGCCCTAAGAATCCTGCATCATTTTCTTGCCCTCACTTTTGCTGCTAGATTTAACTCTTCAGGGCAGTTATCTTTGCAAGAACTTTTTCTCTTATGGTGCATGAAACATAAGCGTAGGGTAAATTTAGGATTTTGGGTAGTTGCAACCATCACTCATGTGCATAATAGTTCTCGTGGCCCCATCTTAGGATCTCTCATTGCTCTGCTTGCTGTGAACATGCATAATCTGGATTTGAACTCAGCTGACCTTAGTGCGCCCCTTACATTTAAAGATTTAGACCGTCGTACCCCTCACAAGGTATTCTGAGTTTTTCTATAGGAAGCACGCCATCAGGAGAGAAAGTCTTTGGCACAAAGCATGCAGGCAACTTCGACTACCCTGACCTTTCGAGGCCCCGAGTCCTTGCAGGCCCTCGTGCCCGTGAAGATGATTCAAAGCGTGACCCCGACGTCACTCCAGCAAGCAACCCCTCTAATCCATCTACCCTTCCGATTCTCAAGATCGAACGATTACTCCATGCAGTTCTCGCAAACCTTCAGGCTTTGACTGCTGAAGTGGCCAGGAGCAAGCTCCCGCCCCCCTGATTCTCACCCCCGAACAATTTTTTTTCATGCCCTCGATGAGGGTTCAAAACATTTTCACTTGCTTTATTTATTTATTTCCTTGTACTGTACTCCTTTAATTTTTGTTGAACTCCTTTGTGTGCCCTTCTCGCATTGAGGACAATGCGCTGCCTAAGTGTGGGGAGGGATTTATTTGCTTGTTTGTTATTTGTGTGTTAGTTTGCATGTTTAATTTTCTGCTTGTTGCATGATTGCATGATTGCATGTGTTTTTCTTTTTCGGATTTTTGAAAAAATTTTAGATTTTATTTTTAGATTTCGCTAGGAATTTTTGCCCCTGCCCTATTTTAAAACCCTCATGATTGATATACATTTTTTATTTCTGATGCATAGAAGAAACTTGTCATTCACTACACCTATGCCTGACCACACACATCTTGCCCTGCTTGCCCTTATGACCAGTCATGCCCTCGACACCAGTAGTCAAAATTAGTACCCTGTGAGCACTTTAAGCTTCATGCTATTTTATTCATGTGTGATTGAATGCTTGACTAGGCACTGGCTAGGTTTGCATGAGATCCCTAGGTATAGGCACCATTAGACAGGGGAAAGCAACGAAACGACGAAGAGACTTTGCAAATTTTCTTTCTTTTTCTTTTTCTTCTCTTTTTCTTTATTTTATCTATTTTCTTCCATTTTATTTTCCTCTCCTTTTTCATGCCCTCGACATCTATCCCCTCCTTGTTTTCTCTTCTGACCATTTGAGCTTTTTCTTTAATCCTTCATTGGCAGGTGAGTAACATTCTTCATTACGAAAGTCAAGGGCTAGACATCGAAGAAGATAAGTGTGGGGAGGAAGATAGAGATAAAGGGCAAGATAGAGTATCTGCTGGAATAAAAAATCAAGGGCAAGATAGTAAAGCCAGATTGCTTCCTCATCACAACAAAACATAAGTGTGGGGAAGTAAAGTTCAAACTTTCAAGCCCTCGAAGTCAAACGCTCAAAGAAGAAATATGGAAAGATTTCCAGCTCCAGCTCTTGGAATTTAAAGAATGAGCCAAGGAAGAAAGATTCATGCCTGCTTGTTGTATTATATCTATTTTATAAAAAAAAAAATCAATCAAGAAAAATCAAATAAAAGCAGAGCAGGCACAACAAAGCGAAAAGGAAACCAGCTCGTGCCCCCGACACAAGTAAAGATCTCCTCCCCAGAAGAACGCCAAGGCCATCATCTAGCCCTTGTTTTCATGCCCTCACCAGCGGGTGTTACTCACCGACTTGCTTTCCTTCTGGCCAAGGAACCCTCCACCTCCAGATTTGTCTTCTCTCCCATTTTCTTTTCTTTTCTTTTCTCCCTTTTTCCTTCATCTTTTTCCTCTTTTTTATTTTCTCCCTTTCTCTTCTCTTTTCTCCTCCGCACCCATTCCTACGTTTTCTTGTTCCTTTTATTTTTTTTTTATTTTTTTTCTTCTGCAAAGTCTTCTCTGATCGCTAGATTGCCCTCGCATGTGTACTACAGTACTCAGATTGATGTGCAGCGTGCCGAATGAGATGTCTAATCTGTGTGTTAAGGGGTTGAGGTTGTGTGTTATGCATGAGGTGATTTTCAGTTTTGTTAATGCTCGAGGGCGAGCATTGGGCAATGTGGGGATGTTTGATCGCATATTTTTAGTGTAGGTTTTTCCCCTTTATTTTGGCCTTTTCCAGGACATAATACTTCTGATTTGCCCCTTTTCCTATCTTTATTGCAGATTAGTGCCTAAAGGAAGAAAAGAGCGAAAGCATGCGATTTTGGAAGGATTTCTTAGACTTCGAAGCATCAAGGCCTAGAAGAGCAGAGTGTCGTTGTTCCCTCGATGCTAACCAGACCAGTGAGCAGTCTCGTGCCCTTGACACATCCGCATCAGATCAAGATCGAAAGCCACGGGATTCCTTGCGTTTCTAGAAGATGTCAGGCGCTTCCAGAAGATTCGAGAATATTCCCTCTAAGGGTGTGCCCTTCCCATGCACTGGCACTCTCTCCATGTGCTGACACTTTCTTTCCTTAGCTGTATTTTATCCCCTAGCTAGTTTTTAGGCTATTTAAGCTTAGTTTTAGGGTTTTTGTAAGGACGACTGATCCTAGACTCACTTTCCTTTTTTACCTAAATTTTAGGGATTCTCTCTCTCTCTCTCTATTTTAGCAACGCCGTCAGCTTGTAAAGGAAGAAAGCATTGAATTCCCCACCGGTTTATTCTAATACATTTCCCCTTTTATTTCCTTTAAGTTTGTTTATGTTATTTTCCATTTCTACTTGTTGTTTGTATTTAATTATGAGTAGCTAAACTTCCATCTTCTTATTAAAGGGTATTTCAAGGGTTGTAAGGATTGGTTAAGAGGACTAAACACGCTTAATACACTCTTATTGCCATATTCGGTTGTTTAACATTTTCTTGCGATGCTCATTTAGAAATGTTAAGAGCCTGATCAACTATTAGTGTTTCTGTATGGGTACTGCCATCCTAACAGCGATAACGTCAAGGTGAGGTTGTTAGGAGTAGTAGACGTGGGGATATCGCGAGAGGTTCTTCTTCTAGGGGTAATTAGTTGGTTAGGGTTGTGCCGCGAGCTTGACACACTGAGACATCACGCCCTAGATTTTTCTTGCCTCCACTTCATGGGCGTTTTGAGTATTGCCTCCCCGCATTCGTGCCTAGGGGGACGACGAAACATCAAGGTCACCTCATATGTGAAAACGGGGGGTGGCTTTTCTTAAGAAGGTAAGCAGGGGTTTTTTAGTGAAAACTTGGTCCCTATTGTAGGTCTGTGGCATGAGTTTGGAATATCTCTGTGCCAATGATTAACCGAACCGAAATGCAACCTAAGAACACCTTTTGCTAAGATCTCCTCTCATTTGGATTAATATCTCTTTTACAGCTTTTCCTGTTATCTTGCCATTGAACTGCTTCTAGTTATCTTGCCCTTGATTGTTCTTTCCTTTCATGCCCTTGAATGCTTATTACTTTCATGCTTTGAATTGTGTTTAACTGGTCGTGTTGTTAGCTATCACTCTAAGGTTGATCCCCCCTCCCTATTTAAGTTACTGTTTCATTTGGCTACATTTACCCATTGTCATACATCTTCTAGTGAAACCTTTATCCTTCAATCTTTGTGGTTCGACCCTATCTTGCCCTTTACGCATTTTAAACTGTGCAAATAGGCATCAGGAAAATAGTATATTTGAGTGACGATCATGCAACAAAGGGATACTGATCAAAGAAAATACTGAAAGTCAACACAAGACCCATACTAATCACCTTGAGAAAACAAGAGAAAAAGCAAGAAAGTTCTTATCACATATCTCATCTCCTCACTACTCATACAAAAAAAATACACTAGGCATGAAGAGACTCCACACCACCAATCCAGCAAGGAAATATGTGGAAAAACACAAGTACTCTTCTCCAATTAGAGAAGCACCAGCCAAACTCAGCAAACCATCCAATCCCCTAACTTAGAAGATCAAGGCCTACCAAATTCCAAGATGGTTTAAAATGCAACACCAACAAACCTATGACAGAATTGGTGATCCTCACATTCACTTACTTGGAAGGAGATGAGCCTTTATGCAAGATGTTTGGGCAAACCCTGAAAGGGATAGCAAGGCAATGGTACTAAAAAGACAAGAAAATTTAATAAATTCCTGGAAAGAACTCTTTGAGCAGTTCCTTTCCAGATTCATCACTGCCATTCCAAAAAAAAGGGATAACTCCTATCTATACACTATCAACCAAACACAAGAAGAATCTAATACGATCACGCTAGCATAGTCTTGGTGATGAATGAGCACATATTTCAGCTTAGAAACAACAAGTCGGACCGTGTCGTATCAGAATCCCTTCGTGATTATATCACAAGATATAACAAAGCCATGGCTCAAATTCCTGATGTCAACAATGTTGATAGAAGCCCCCAATGGAACAACACACACATTGCTCATTGACTTACTAAAAACTACAAAAATAATGCTCAACCTTTCCAATCGCTGCGATAAGTACATCAACAAGACATCAACATGGTCGCCATAAAGAGTAAAGCACCAATAAAAGATATAGAATATCAATACTAGGGATGTACACGGGCCGGTTCGGTCCAGTTTTTGGGCTAGAACCGGACCGAACCGGCAATTCACGGTTCTAATTGGGACAACCGAATCGAACTGGAATGTTACGGTCCGGTCCAGTTCGGTTCTAAAATATCCGGTTCTTAATGGGCCAGTTCCTGTTCCGGCCCATTAATATATATTTTTTAAATTATTAAAAAAATATATTTTCTAGTATCAATGTGCAAACAACAAATATAAGAATCTCCAAAACCAAAAGCATGCAGTAGCCATTAAAAAACCTTCGGTTGCAGTTCAGTCCGTGCTATCAAAATATAAGAATCCAGTCACTACAGCATGTAGTAGCCATTAAAAAAACTTCAAAAGTATCAAATTTGAGACAACAAATATAAAATCTCCAAGGACGAATATTATTTCCAGTAGAATCATATTCTTGTTGCACAGACGCACAACTTATCAAAACTCTCGTCCTTTACATGGAATTTTTGAGTCAAAAATAAAAAATAATCTCAAATCAATCACCAACAACTACTCTCAAACGATGAATGAAAAAAAAATATAAATAGAAAAGGTCGCTGTAAGTTAAGTATTTCTCAAATTCTAACCAACGGTCAACCAATTATGTTCTGATTAGGCAAATTATAGCTAATCTATTATATTATAGAGTAAGGATACTGTAATGCATTTCATAGTGAACAACAACAAACTTAGTAAATGATTGGAGTTACTTACAGGCTGGTAATTTGGCATGTAAACAAAAAGCCTGATAAAGTTTTTATGAGATAATATCTACCACGGAAGTTGCAAAGTTAATGTCCGCAAAGGCTGCCATTTATAGAAAATTAGAATTAATCACATAGTAAATAACTAATTCATAGCTAAAAAAATGTAAATTTAAATATTACCTTTCTCAAGCTCATCAACCTCTTTGGGCGTCTCTTCAGTCGTACAATGATACTCATAAGTTGGTGCTCTCAACCAATCTTGAGTGCAAACCAGCGCCTCTATAATTTTTGCGGACAAAGAGCTTCGAAAATCATCAAGGATGCGACCACCACAACTAAATGTAGATTCTGATGCGACGGTCGAAGTCTGAATAGCCAACACATCCCATGCTATCAATGAGATACTAGGAAATCGAACATTGTTAACCTTCCACTACTCCAAAATGTCAAAAGATTCTGAATTCACTACTATCATCTCTTCCTCAAGATAACGATCTAACTCTGATTTTTTTAGTCCTCCCTCTCGTTGAGACAATTCCTTTTGATACTTGTATTCATAGAGAAGAACCCAATCTTCTTCCTTGAGAATCCCCTTTCTACAATCAAGTTCTTCATCATGTCCAACTTCACTTGAAAAATTAAAATCCAACCCCGCATATCTATCAAAAATAGATTGTAATTTTAAGGTTGTTTCTAACATCAAGTAAGTCGAGTTCCATCGGGTGCACACAACATAGCTTCACTATCTATCCTTTCTTCCCCAATACATGCTTTGAATTTTTCTAATCTCATCGGGGATTGCCTCAAGTATCTAAATGCATTTCGGACTCGAATAATTGAAGAAGTAGCAAGTTTTAGCCCATCACTAACTACTAGATTCATTATATGTGCAACACACCTCATATGTAGAAACTCCTCATTCAAAACACTACCATTTCAATGATTGACCCTTTTTTTCAAATACTCCACCGCAACATCATTTACACTAGCATTATCGACAATTACAGTCATAACCTTATCAATACCCCACTCCAACAAAGATTTCTCAATCAATTTACCAATGACCTCACCTCTATGACTAGAAATTGGACAAAAATTTATAATTCTTTTTTGCCACTTCCAATTTAAGTCAATATAAAGAGCAGTCAAGCATATATAATTAATTCTTTGATTAGAAGTCCATGTGTCTATAGTAAGACAGACCTTCCTACAGTTAAATGATATACTACTTTTCAGCTTCAATCTTTCCCCCACAAACATCTCATAACAATCCCTCGCTACAGTAACTTGTGAAGGAATTACAAACATCGGTTGCAGTTCAGAACAAAAGTGCTTAAAACCTTTACCTTCAACCATTTTAAAAGGTTTTTCATCAGCAATAATCATGTTAGCCAATGCGCTCCTACACTTGTTCTGGTTAAATTTTCATGTATTCAACACACTCCCATTACTTTGACTAAAATTTAACAGAGATTGACCATCTAACTCAACACTCTCGGGTTTAACTGTTTTGAAATATGGCCCTTTCGGACATTTAAACAAGTGCTTCCTAATTGCAGTTGTGCCATTATTACTAGGATCATACTTATACTCATATTTTCGGCAGAAATTACATCGTATCTTTACTTCGTTATTACGAGTTGTAAAGTTCGTGACATGATCCAACACGAATGGCCTTTCTTTTCTTTTCTTTTCCTCGGTTTCTTGTGGTTGTTGACTGGCTTGCACTCCGTCTGCCTCATCGGTTGGTTGCGGTGGTATCTCACTTCGTTGTGTAGATGAAGTCGGAGTAGGGACTTTTGCATTTCCACTTCCATCCATAGGAGACCCCGCCGACTCCACTGTCTATACAAAAAACAAGAGAAACAGAGAAGGAGGAGCTAAATTAGAGCAGAGTAGCTAAATTAATTAATTATAATAAGCACCAATAGTTACAAAATAAGTAAAAAACTATGTGATCGACATTGTTGACTTAATTTAGGGTTTGGCAAATAAATTAGAGCAACTAAATTAGAACAACCATTTGCCCATTCAACAACAGAGCAATGACGTTTCTTCAGAAACCAATTAGAGCAGCTAAATTAATTAATTAAAATAAGCAAAAATAGAAAAATTAAACCAATCTAATCCTTACATTGATGGATTCACCATTTGTGGTCATCTTGTTCTTGGTTTTGTTGTTGTGGTGGTGACCCGAGACGTAGGTTGAAGTGGAGAGGTCGGCGACAGTGACGATGAGAGAGAGAGAGAGAGAGGTTGAAGTGGAGAGGCCAGCAATAGTGACGATGAGAGAGAGGTCGTTTGAAGTGGAGAGGCCGGTGATAGTGGCGATGAGAGAGAGAGAGGTTGAAGTGGAGAGCCCGGCGATAGTAGCGATGCTGTTTTTTTAGGGTTATTGAAAGGAATTTTGATTTTTATTTCAATCGATTTCCTTGAATACCTTTTCCTTGATTCCTGTTGTGGAACAAAACAGAGACATGAGTTAGAGACTCAACGACGTGCTTGGAAGTGAAAAGACGTCGTTTTGAGTCTCTATTTTGTTTTCTTTTTTCTTTTTTTTTCAATTTCAAGGTTTTATTTTTAGTTATATTATTAAAATAAAATATTGATATCTTAAATTTAAATCATAAAATTTTTATATTTAAAATAACAAATAAAAGAAAAAAAATGAGGACTTTTAGACTTTTAGTTAAGTTTAAAAGGAAAAATCATTAAATTTTTCTATTTTTTGGTTCTTACTAGTTATTAGGGAGACAATGTCTTTTACTCATAATAATTCTTATATAACTTCCTTAATAAAATTTTCTATTTAAAATAAAAAAAATAAAAGGGAAAAAATGAGGACTTTTAATTAAGTTTAAAAGAAAAAAAATGATGAATTTTAATTAAGTTTAGAAGAAAAAAAAAAGATGTGGATTTAAGTTTAGAAAATATCCGTAGTGAAATTTTATATTTAAAATAACAAATAAAAGAAAAAAATGAGGACTTTTAGACTTTAAGTTAAGTTTAAAAGTTTAAAAGGAAAAATCATTAAATTTTTCTATTTGTTGGTCCTTACTAGTTACTAGGGAGACAATATCTTTTACTGAGAATAATTCTCATATAACTTTCTTAATAATTTTTTTAGTGAAATTTTATATTTAAAATAACAAATAAAAGAAAAAAATGAGGACTTTTTAGACTTTAAGTTAAGTTTAAAAGTTTAAAAGGAAAAATCATTAAATTTTTCTATTTGTTGGTCCTTACTAGTTACTAGGGAGACAATATCTTTTACTAAGAATAATTCTCATATAACTTTCTTAATAATTTTTTCTATTTAAAATAAAAAAATAAAAGGAAAAAAATGAGGACTTTTAATTAAGTTTAAAAGAAAAAAAGGATGAATTTTAATTAAATTTAGATGAAAAAAAAGAAATATGTGGAGTTAAGTTTAGAAAACATCCGTAGTAAAATTTTATATTTAAAATAACAAATAAAAGAAAAAAATGAGGACTTTTAGACTTTTAGTTAAGTTTAAAAGTTTAAAAGAGACAATGTCTTTTACTCATAATAATTCTTATATAACTTTCTTAGTAAATTTTTCTATTTAAAATAAAAAAAATAAAAGGGAAAAAATGAGGACTTTTAATTAAGTTTAAAAGAAAAAAATGATGAATTTTAATTAAGTTTAAGAGAAAAAAAGAAAGATGTGGAGTTAAGTTTAGAAAATATCCGTAGTAAAATTTTATATTTAAAATAAAAAATAAAAGAAAAAATGAGGAATTTTAATTAAGTTTAGAAGTAAAAAACAAAGATAAGAAGTTAAGTTTATAAATAAAAAAAATGTAAGCTTGGGGATTTGTACTTTGATATTAATGTGCATATATATAAGAACTGGTTCTCCCGGTTCTAAGATTCGGTTTGAGTTTTTTCAGATTTGGAGAACTGGACCGAACCGGGATAGTACGGTTCGGTCCGATTCGGTTTACTTCATTTTTTTAAAATAAAAAAACCGAACCGAACCGGCGGTTCTAATTCGGGCCGGTTTTTGTACACTCCTAATCAACACAAAAAGAACAACAACTCCTACCTGCCAAAAGACAGACTACAAAAGAATTGATTACACATCTTTTACATGTCTCACAAGACCTATTTCCTACATACTGATAGTAATTAAAAAAGAAGATATCAACGTCAAGTGACCTGAAAGACAAGTTAACCCAGGAGGAAGCAAGCACAAGTACTGCAAGTTCCATCGCAATGATGGACACCACACTGATGACTATTGGAGGCTCAAAATTGAAATTTAAAGGCTTATAGACAGAGGATGCAAACCCATAGAACAATTCGCCAAGAAGATATGGCCTGGAAAAGAACAAGAATCCTCTCCAAAGGAAGAAGAACCAAAAGGAAGAATCCATGTCATTTATGGAGGAGCTACCCTTGCAGGGAATTCCAATAAAGCTAGGAAAAAATAGTCATACGGATACATCTATATATGCCATAAAACAAGGGAACCTAAACTATGAAAGTTCTATTCCAATCGTATTCACACCCGGTGAAGACATTGGAATGACAGCTCCACATAATGACGCCATGGTAGTAGACTACCTAATCGCTAGCTGGGAAGTAGGAAGAGTATTGATCGACAACTGCAGCTGTGCTAATGTTCTCTCCACTAAAGTCTACAAAGAAATAGGCGTATCTTTACAACAAAAAACTGTGAAGTAGTCACTCCCCTTGTTGGAATAGGATGCAAACCAATTCCAGTAGAAGGTAGTGTAGACCTGCCCGTCAGGTTCAAAGATGGAACACTTTCTAAGACTATGCTAATTCCATTCATGATCGCCGAACCCGAAGTATCCAACAATGCTATCCTTGGCAGACCAACAACACTAAACAACTGTGACATCTTTTTACACCGTAGAACACTGAGCATGAAGATGAGAACGAAAGGCGGCATCCTTACCGTCATTGGTACACAACAAACTGTCAGAATTTGTTACAATGAATGCCTAAGTGGAAAAAAGGATCATAAAGTCTACTTTCTCCAATCCTGCAAAGACGATCGCCATGCTCAACCAATAGACACCATGGTTAAGACAGATAAAAGGAAGCACAGCAAAATACTTCATGACGGGAATTTGAATGGAAGCCATCTGACATGCTAGGAATATCCAGAGAATTTGACCTAAAACCCATTGAGCCACCGTGATGGGAGACCAATACACCACCACCGAGCCCTCGTAACGACGGACACACCGCCAGCGAGGACTCCTACCGCACACCACCACCCACTAGGACCTCCAAAAAAAAAGTTCGCCCTCAAATCATCACTCACGAAGCACACGTTCCACAAGGATTATGTTTTCTATCATGTTAAGTTTACTTTCTTTCTTTTTTCATTTTAAATCAAATATGTTAAGTTTACAAATGGTTCATACCTGCTCATGGAACTCGTTGTCCATAATTCAAGCAAGACTGTTTTCACAATTACATATTATCGTTACCAACTTACCAACATCTTAGCCATTCTTTGAGGGTGTGACGATAAACTCTCACGTGGAAAAATGCTAGATATGAGATATATAGTCTATAAATAAATATAAATATGGGATATATGTACATCAAAGGCCTCTCCAAGCAAACAAAGTAATATATTCAAGTCTCAGCATTAAAATTAAAGTTGTAAAAATCGAGAATCAAAATGATTATGTAAAATCAGAAACGTACAAGAGTTTATAAACTACAGTAATTTTAACAATTTTGTATTTGTATACTCATTTTGATTAATAATAAAGCTTACAAAATAATTAGTTTAAATGTATCACTAAATTACATTACGTATAATAAATTTGGAATATAAGTTATAGTAGGCAATTCAACTATAGATCAAGGTCCTAATAATTAATATTTAATGATAAAAGTCAAATATAAAGTTAATCCAGACCAACAAAAAATTTAACACAGGCAAGTTCACAATGGATAGTAAATAATCTCTTTTTCCTATAAAGAGGCTTTAAAGCCTTACAAAACAAGAATGGAAGAATCTCAACTTATCTCGAATTAGCAAAAGCGAAACCTCAGCACGAACCTGACTATGACACTAGAAATGAGAGGTCTGATGAAACATGAGATTTGACAAACCATCCGCGACTGCATTGACCTCTCGGAAGACATACTTCAAATTAATTTTCCAACAGTCACTACCTTTGTAAAATCCTTCTAACCGAATCCAAGTTATCCAAACTTTGTAAAATCAGAGTTGGTACTAGTGTTCAAAACCTGGAAGTTTCATCAACTAATCTTATATGGAAGCAATGATTCATTATATATAATGCAACAACAGCCTCCTGCAAAGAAGGGAAGGAAGAAAATACTCAGCCTGTCAAAAATCTACTAATAAGGGCTCCTCCAAAACTGCTCTTCATACTCTTCTGCTGCTTGTTTGGGCCGTTCACAATTGCATTTTAGGCAGACGACTTTTCTACCAAAGTTAAAGTTATTGCACCTGTAGAAACAGAAAGCAATCAACCATAACAGATTTTGCTCTTTTTGGAGAGAATAAACAGATTTCGTTCATGTGCATGCTTGTGTGTGTGTGAGAGAGAGAGAGGGCTCACGATGGGCATTCCCATTCTCCAGGCTTTTTAGGCCGCGACTCTCGGCACCGCAAGCATGTTGTGTTGTTAGCGAAATTCATGAAAGCACACCTGCACATGAAAAGGCAAGTGACGAAAATGTCTCGCTTCGCATAATAAAACCATTTCAGAAATTTAGTCCACTAAGTCCGACAAACTGAGTGGTTTGTAAAGTTACAAAAGTCATGAACTAGATGGTCCTTAAATGTGAGTGTACTTGAGATGTTTGAGAAATAATTTTCATTACTTCTATATGAACAAATTCTGATAATAATTTTCAAAATCAATTGGAGTTCCTCATATCTATGCCCTTCACAAAATAAGCCAAAAGTAGATGCATCTATGCTTCGGCATATTATGCTTCCCTTAAGATATTACGGAAGATTACTGGGGAAACTAGTGGCAATTATGCTTTGCCAAAACATCTAACTCCAGTTATAATTTTTAATAACTCCAAAAAGGTGGATCTACTGAATATATTGTGATAATGAATGGACCCAGTCAATTTTGGATTATATTGGAGAACATGCTTGTTTGAAGGACAAAAACAACCCGCAACTTACTTTGAGAATGTCCAATCTCCTTTCTTCATATCTACATCATCAACACTGACCCTTTTTGGGCCCTCTTCCTTGCACTTCAAGCACTTTATGTTTCTAGAAAAATTCACGAACCTACATCTGCAACACAAAAGAGAACCCATTCGGCAGATCAACAAAAAAGATCAAGCAAGTTTATAAATGACACCTTTCAATGCAGTTGTATTACTACAGCAAAGTAATATGGTGTTTCCGAAACTTAGCAGAGATCAAATATACTCCCTCCGATTTTTTATAGTTGTCCATTTTCGCCAAAAAAATTGTTTGTAATTAGTAGTCATATTTATATTTCCTAGGAGATTAGTTGATGTTTTCCCATTATAGTTTTTATCTTTCCTATAAATTACAAAATCTAACCCAATCAATTTAAAACACGTTAATTTTAGATTGGTCAATTTAAAGTGAAGTAATTAATATGATGAAGAGAGATAATAGTGGAGTGTATTTGTACCGAAATCAATAATTACCTTAGTCTGTGACTATTGTTAAAAAGACGACAATAAAAAATTGCAGGGAGTAAATACAGAAACTAAGAAACAATTAGGCAAGACTTCAAGTTCCAAGAAAAAACTGAAGAGATTGTAAGAGTTGATGCGTGTGTTTCCACACTTGCACACTGACATGCATACATGTCTGTATCCGAGATTTTGAAAAAGAGCCATCGGCAACCATATGAAAAGAACATAAAGTTACCATAAATATATAATCAAGACCATTTCATTATAAAAACAATACTAAAGGGTAAAAAAACGTATAATATACCTTTGACTTGCACATATTTTCTGTAATTCATCTAATATTGAAAATAAACGCAAAGATGTATTGATAAATAAATGCAATGATGTATGTTCCCACCACCAACTTAACAAGGACATAGCAAAAACGAACTAATAATCCACTAGGCTTTTGCTTTTAACTTAGAAATAATGGTTGCTCATGTAATTCCCATTTTTCTTTCAGCGAGATCAAGTAGGTGGTTGTCATGGACCATGGATCTGCCCGAGGGTTGGAAAAGAGATGGGGGAGATGAATTTGATGGTTGGAAAAAGAGAGAGGAAGGAAGAGAAAATAAAAAGAAATGATGTCTTATCAGCTGTATAATCTTTACCCCCACTTTTTAAAACCTTTTTACAGGAGCAAATTTTACAAGCATAACAAAAAGTGAACCAAACATAGTAAATAAAGGATAAAAATTGCAGCACTAACACTTGACCCGATTACATATACCAAAAGAGGCCTAAAGCTAAGAAGAAAATTAGCACGCACTAATAAGAGAAATATACTTCAACTAAGTTACGTAGGTTAAATAGAATCATTGGCAACTTACTTTGAACATATCCAATCTCCTTTCTTCATTTCAATTTTATCAGCATCCACAGTCTTTTGGGGTTCTCCATTACATTTTTGGCACCGGACATTTCTGGAAAAGTTCAGAAAGCTGCATCTGCAACAGGAATTCAAGGAGTGAAAAAAAACAAGAAAAAAGAGAGAGTAAAGTATGCACGTATCAAAAGAAGGGCATCTACAAGATCAATGACAGGAAAGAATTTTTTTAGGAATAGTATGCCACGCAGCTTCCATCTCCAATGCCCTAATATTGATGAACAACCGAATAAAACATCTTTTGTTTTTCCTTTCCATTCTGGAATACTTGTATTATGATGAATAATTAAGTCATGTGACAAACATGTGACTTTCTCATAACATTAGACAACAAGGACTGGGAAAGATTCTTGTTAGTATATGAACTAGGATATGTATGGACTAGTTTAAATGGGAGCTAGGGTTAACTTTCATGGGAGTTGTTGTCATTACCACAAAGCATAAAATTCCTTTTATTTATACCAACTCAGCCAATCGTTTTTTATTCATATCAAGAGTAGCCTACATTGTTGTCCTAAATTGTGTTGTTAGGTGAAGGTCGTAGACAAGGAAATCAAAGCCTGCAAACAAAACTGGCTGTGCTTCGAGCAAATGATTGGATATGCATGGAAGACTATTTAACTCTTCTTAGGAACCAGTGAAACCAGAACAAAGATTTTGCAAGTTCATGATACAGCAAATAGACAAAAGCCAGGCTTGAGTATGGAAATGACCATAGAGAATATGGAAACTCACCCGGGAGGTACAAGGTACATTCAGGTTGATTTATACATACGGCGTGAGAATATAAGTTGTTAACATGCATCAAAATTTACATGTAGAAAACTATTCACATTGGGAACCTAGTTTGCATACTTGGTCGAACTGAACACCAATTATGAGACCAGGAAGGTGTTGTTTGTGAAGGTCAAGTTGAAGGACACTGCATTACAACAGTGAGAAAGAAACTTGAAAGAAACATTCACAGCAAGGTAAGGCTAAATTAACACTCAGGAACAGATGAAAGAAAGCCGTGCAAGCAGTATTTACAAAGTGATTTTGCTATGGAGTTGTATGAGAAGTTCCATATAATTTATTTATTTTTAAAAGAAAGTTCCCATATAACTAAAACAATGAAACTGCATAATATGCTGATAAATTTGACTATCTTTCTTTTCAGGTTGGGTCCAATGAGATCAATGAACAACGAATTCTTGCTATCTTTTGTGTCTAAATTCAATCTATAAGAGAGGAGATGGCAGTGGTTCATATGTTCGATCTTAAAGATGCAGGGGAATATAAGTTAAGGCAGAAAGCAAGAAAAATGATATGCTGCCGCAAACCCTTGCTTAAGAATAACTAATGGGAATAGGCAATGAGTGGTCAAGGCTCTTCAGTGTGAATTGAACACAGTGTTTAAAACAAGCCTTGAAGTTCTTGCAACTAGCTGGTCTAATGGGAGAATATACTGACGTTGAGAGGAACTACTAAGAGGGTACAATTAAGTCAGTTTGGCCACCAGTTTATGATACTTGAACCCATGATGTTGTTAAACAGCTCGAGTTTAGAAGCAAGGGAAACATCAGAACAACACAATTGACAAACTCCAATGGATTACATTATCATCACCCTTTAGACTAAGAAGAGTTACGCAAGCTACTGACACTGCATAAATATTATATGCTACTACTCAGAAAGATACAAAATAGGTGCTTTAATCGCAATGTGCAGAAGGTCCATCAAGACCTTTGACAGGAATTTAGAATTGTTATGTACTTAAAGTACCAAAGAATTAAAAGACTAGCAAGTCCTACTTGCCATCCATACAACTGAGGCATGAATGCTTCAACTGAACAAGGTATTTCAGCTAACCAAGATGTTGTGATCAATGAACTTTTGAAAAAAAAAAATTAACTAAATAAATTTAGGACCAGTTTTCTATTTAACCCAAGAATGCTAATGTTCTCAGGAATTATGGGTTCAAGCCATATCATGTAAAGATTTAAGAATATCAAATGCTATGGACTGAGTTCTCTTTGCATGAGGACTATGTTAAGGGTTAGAGTAGTGTAAATAGGGTACTATATTATTTCTCAAAGGAGTTGTTCTTATTTTGTTGTTATTATCACCCTTCATAATCTTACAGGCTTATGACAATAATCAAACAGATCAGCTATAATTGACGTATATCATAGGTTTTTAAATTGACCATCGCTAAAGCCAAGCTCCAAACACCTAATTAATATCACTAAAGGGAAAAATAAATTTAAGGAAAAATAGGTCAAAGCAAAAAGTTAACTGGGGAGTGGGAACTAACTTAGAACACATCCAGTCTCCTTCTCTCATTTGAATTTGACCAGCGCCAACTTTTTTGGGGCCTTCTTCTTTACACTGTAGGCAGAGTGCATTTCTGGAGAAGTTCAAAAAGCTACATCTGCAACAACAATTCAAGGATTCAGTAAAATGTCAATTATTCATATCAGTGCGGCATGATAAGTTATTTATGTAGCTGTCGCGCACTTTATGGTTAACAGAATGACAAAAGAACTATGGTACTGAGACATTGCTGTACAGCTATTGCGTTTATATAAAGGAAGAGAAACATAGAAGACTCATTGCAGGGTTGGAGCAGCCCACACCCACTCCTAAACAAAAGAATGTGTCATGGAAAAAATGATTGACTACAGGGACAGGGCTACCCATAGCACCCATCACTTATCCACAACCGCCACACGCCAAAAAATATAAAGCTTCATTTTCCCACTTTGTCTTTAAATGCCTTTTGATCCAAAAGAAAGTATGGCCTTTCCAAGAATTCAACAACAAAAAATCATCTGTTTTCTTTTTAACAATTCTTGCTAATTTAGTTTATCGTCAACTCCTTCTATAGGATCTTTAGCACTGATCCAATTCTGCCACTACATGGATGAATACCACTAAAAGTGAGGATACTTGACCATCCCAGTTAAGAACATACTAAGTCGTAGATCCTATCCAGATTGCTTATCTTTTACATTTAACCTCGTGGAAAATGAACATCTTCGCCCTCTTGCTCTTTGCTTTTTAGAATTTCAGCTCGACTTCTAACATTCACCCAGTCCTAAGCACAACTCTATATGCATCATTTCCTAATTTGAATTCCTCATCACTCTCAATTAGAGTCTACACTAAGGAGTAATAACAAACAGGTGGCTTGGGACTACACTGAATATCTGAGCACAAAGAAACCTCCCCAAATGACAGAAGACAAAATACTTCAGAAGGTAAAACAGAGAATCTCATAATCGATACAGATAAAGTACCAAAAACTTAAAAATGTGTTTTTGTGTGTCCATATATGTGTATGTACCCTAATATGGTCGAAATTAGAAGGACAACAACCTAGATGTCTACCTTAACTAGGTAAATGGCCTTTTGTTTTTCTTGATCAGAGGTTATCTGTGTACATTAAGAGGTATAGAATGCACTATAGCAATAGAACCAACAATATAAAAGTATTAATGTGAAAGCCACATCTACTGTGTGCATAGCAACAAATAACGTGAAAAAAATTGGATTGGTTATAGATAAATAATGGAAAGGAGAAAAGGTATGAGAATCCTTCCCATTAAGGGTTACACTTTCCACTTTTTTCTATTAAATCAAATGGTAAATAGTGGGATAAAGGCAATCCAGACATCAATCTTAAAGTAATGAAAGATTATATTTTTCCTTCTTGAAAGTTAATAAATAACCAATCACATGCTATTATTTCTATAAGGTTTTAACTGCGAAACATCGGGAATTTTTTTTTGGTTTCTTCAGATGCATCTTTATTTGTCCCCTTACACAAATTAAAGAAAAAGACTCTACAAAAAGCACTAAAAAATAAGAAGTGTCCATAACCTTCAACAGAATATTTACAAAGTCGTACTTAGTTCAAGTAGATTGGCGTTACTTACGTGGGGCACATCCAATCTCCTCTTTTCATTTCGACATCATGAGATGCTATACCACTGACATTCACATCACACAGGTCCTTCTTTTGTTTTACTTCAGTGAAATGCTTTGGCAGAGCCGGATCAGGATCTGTCTCACTCAATACAATCAACTGAGATAGGAGCTTCCTTGCAGATGCTTCCACAAGCTCTCTCTCAGAAGATTTCATTCCGCCTGAAATAACAAGTGGATCTAGAGCATGGACCAATAAAATCCTCACTATGTCCACTGTACGAGCATCTGTTTCTTGATCCTTTAGTATTACATAAGCTCTATCACAGGATCCCCTCAGATCGCAAGCACTGCAAACCTATAAGTGAGTGCTTAGTCAGACAATGCACTTAAGAACAACCACTGGAAAGAAGAAATGATCTTTTTTTCCACCACTAGTAATGCCTAAGTACCAAACCTATCCTAAAGTTTAGGAAACAGAAATGATTTCCCAAACTTCAATCATGGAAGGTAATCCACAGAATAAAAATAAAGATATTGAAGCATGAAATCGACATGAATATTTATAAATACATATACCCACACATATAATGGAAAGGATAGCAACATACATTCCCTTCATCCAATAGTGCATACATTCTCAACCTCTTTGCCGAATTAACAGTCTTTCGGAAAAGATTAGGACATCCTCCCTTCACAACAGTTTCAATATCAGACATGGACAACGATCTGCATCAAGAAACACGTTCTTTCTTCAACAAAAAAGAGTGCTATAGTAAGGCTACCCACAGCAGGGTAGCAAAAGGAGAGCAAATGGGGAGCAATACCCACAGCAGGAGAGCAAGTGGGTGTTAAAAGCCAGCTCCCCACGTCCGGGTATCAAATTTTGATACCCGGATTAAACTGACAGCTCCCCACATCGGCCAATGGCAGCGCGCCACACGCGCGCTGCAGGGCTGTCACTTTATTATTTTTTTTTCTTTTCCCCTCATTTTATTATAAATGGATTTTTTTATAATAAATACTGAAAATAATTTTATAAAAAAAATACCATTATTTTTAATTTTTTGAGATCTATAAATTGAGACTAGGTTTGTATTATTTGGACACTAAAAAAAATCAAAGTTTTTTATACTTTTTTTCATTTTCTTCTTTTTTAAATGCTTTTTTTCATAATAATTTATATTAAGACCATCAGCACCAGCGGTGCAAATGGGTATCAAATGAGGAGCAAAGGATGACTTTCACGTGCAGCAGGGGTGCAAATGCCACGTCCACTCGTCCGGGGACCAAAATTTGGTCCCGGACCAAACTGAGATTCAGCCAATGGCAGCGCGCCACGCGCGCGCTGCAGGGCCCATTGGCTGACTTTTTTTTTTCTTTCCCCCCTCAGTTTTTAAATCAATTTTTTGATAATAAATACTGAAAATAATTTTATAAAAAATATATCATTATTTTTAATTTTTTGAGATCTATAAATTGAGACTAGGTTTGTATTATTTGGACACCAAAAAAAATTCGAATTTTTTTACATTTTTTTCTTTTTTAAATATTTTTTTTCATAATAATTACTCAAAATAATTATAAAAAATATACCATTATTTTTAATTTTTTGAGATCTATAAATTGAGACTAGGTTTGTATTATTTGGACACTAAAAAAAATTAGAGTTTTTAATAAGAAAATAAATGAAAAATATGGTGGGGTATATGATAAATGATGTGGAAGGGAGAGAGAGTTTTTAACACCCTGAATAATCCCCTGCTGTGAGCGCGTGGGTCTTAAATGTTTTTTGGTTGGGTGTTAAGCTGATGTGTCAGTGAGAGAAAGTGAATAACACCCTAAAATTTAATCCCCAGTTGTGGATGGTCTAAAAATATATTATTTATTATATTATAAAAAGTAATTATTATAGTAATTATAAATTTAATAAGAAAAAGAAATGAAAAATATGGTAGGGTATATGATTAAATGATGTGGAAGGGAGAGAAAGTTTTTAACACCCTGAATAATCCCCTGCTGTGAGCGCGTGGGTGTTAAATGCTTTTTGGTTGGGTGTTAAGCTGATGTGACAGTAAGAGAAAGTGAATAACACCCTAAAATTTGATCCCTTGCTGTGGATGGTCTAAAGTCGCAATGTAGTCATGACTTGAAAGAGGTGAAATTTTCTAAAAGTCCACTAGATTCAATCCCGATTCTTTTTTTTCTCTCTTGTTTAAGGAAAGAAGAATGTAAGTGAGAGGAGGTACATTACTTGAAAACATCGTATCTATCACGAGCAAAGAGAAGACAAGGATCCTTCAAACGATTCATCTCCATGTAAATACTCTCAGAGCTAGCATTGGTAGCTTCATTGATAATCATGGTTTCATCTTTTGAGGAAGAAGGAGCTTCCCTGAGGTAACCTTTGGTCTTTAATCGGTCAACGAAAGCGACCCACTCGGGCCATGGGTGCTGCTGAAGGGAGCTCAAGGTCTCTGGGTTTTCAGAAACTGTATCGGCTGCTGCAGTGGTGTAAGTATGGCAGTTCAATCGGAGGAAAACGGAAGGAAAGGACGGTGGTGCGGGAAGAGGAAGGAAGGGTTTGTAGGAATTGGGCGTGCGGAAGAGGGAACTGCCGAAACCAAAGAATCTTGTTGCAGACATTTTTCTTCTTTTCAGTAAAGAGTTGGTGGGAATACAAAAGAGTTGTGGGGGTGGGGGTGGGGGTGGGTCTGGGGTTCCGTGCTTCAATGCTTGTGATTAACGCACGAAAGACTTGGTAAAAAGTAAGGGTTAATAAGTAAATTCACCCAACGCTTGTAATTTTTTTAAAATAATATTATAGGTTTTCAAAATCCTTTATTTGTCTCTACGTTTGTCCACATTTAAGCCCCCTTAAATGAAACTGAGCTATTTTTAATCCTAATAATCATTCTTTTCCTACGTCGCAATACCAAAAGTACAGGAAAGAAAAGAATGGGGCTCGCATCTCCACCGGCAGCCAAACCAACATCATCCTCCCAAACCACCATCATCTCCACCAGCAACCACACCAAATCTGCCGCTGCCCACCAGATCCGACCACCATAACCCGATCAAACCTCCGACCAACCACCGTCATCGTCTTTGTCAACTCTGCTGCCCACCAGATTCGACCCAATCATCTTTCATTCCCTATTCTGAACCTTTATTCCCCCTTCTTCATAGCCTATTTTGAGACTCCCTTTTACTGAACTAAATCCCTCCTTAGTAAACAACTAGTGAGCATTACTTGTTTGGTTGTTAGCTTGAAGTTGAGGATGCATTTGAGTTTATGGTTATCATGATTGGGATGGAAAAAGAGTTTTTAAAGATTGATGAAGGGCTGCACTGGAAACAAAACAATGAGAAGTGAGAATGCAAAAATAATATGTTGACCAGAACAAAGAGAAAAAGAGAGAAGCATGTGCTTGCTTTGCCTGGAAAAAGAAAAGAGAAAGAGAAAGTGTTCTGAAAAAGAAAAGAAAAGAAAAATACGAAGAGAACACAAGAAAAATGTAATTAAAAAAAATGGCAGAAGCAAGTACTCCCTCTGTTCCGAAATGTATGACTTCCTCGCATCCCAATATTCAGTAGGGAACGCATATCGAGGAGGCTGGATGAGGCACTATTTGACCCCAAAAAATTCCGTACTTTTTTTCGAACGTACGTTAATCCTTAATGTACTTCCGAGAAAAAATTCGGGGCAAAATTGTCTCAAATAGTGACTGTTCCGCCCGTCTTAAGATACGTTCCGAAACAGTAAAAACAAATGCTACAACGTCATACATTTCGGACCGGAGGGAGTACAAAAGAGGATTTATAGCCACCATTAAAGATTTGGTGATCCTAAGAAGAAATCTTTCCAGCATATTCCTTGCCCTAACTGCATTCGTACGATTGGGTGTTGCTTATTGTTTCCTTCTTCAGTTTACTAAGGATTTTTTTTTCTAATCACTCTTTTCTCCTCTTCTTTTTGATTTTCTAGTTTCTTACCTTCTCCACCTTACCCTTCCCACATTTTACAAATCCTCTTGATCATTTGAATGCCTATGCATCTGTATCTTTTACTCGGATTGACATTGCAAGTTTGATATGTGATATATATGTTGCATTGATTTTGAGTGTAAATACTAAGTCTAGTATTAGAGTGAGAGTGCAAACACATATGTGGTAGGATTGCTTATAATTGCAGGTTGTGGGAAAGTAATGTCCTTAAGGTTATTATATATTGGGTAAGATACAGATGCTCATCTAGGCTTATACTAGGTTTGTTTATATGGTTAAATGTGAATGATAGTTCTCCCTTGCAGGGATAGTATTGGCTACTTTTGATAGGAAAGTTGGTTTTTGTTTTTAATCTAGTGCAATGCTTGAGGTCAAGCATTGGGGTAGTGTAGAGGTATTTGATAGTGTGTCTTATATACGATTTAATCCCTCTTTTCTGACTATTCTAGATTTAGATGTTACTAATTAGTGTTTGTTTTCTTCCTATTTGCAGATAAGGGCATTAAAGAGAGTTTTTGTGGGATTGCACACTATCAGGTGGATATTGATGAGTTAGTTGTTGTCTAGCCCTCGTCGTGAATTTCCACAGTGTTGGAAGTCCAATTCGGTTATGAAAAGTTTGATTATAGAAAATCCGATGGAGTTGCAGTTTCTTCTCTCACGTGTCCAGTTCATCAAGGAGCATTAATTACATGCTTAGTTCAATTAGAATAAGGACTCTTACATTTCGCTATATATATATAGTTAGACTTTTAGGGTTTTGTAACAAGTTTTACTTAGACAAGTTTTCTTTTACTTCTTCTACTCCAACCTTAGACGAGTCACCAAACTGCCCATGAAGCAGAGGAAAGACTCATCTGGGGCAAGACAAACAGTACGCTCGAAGCCTTTAATCCTAATTAATTATTTACTCTAATCAGATTGGACCAACGACTTGATGACTCTGAGTTAGGTGTCTACTCTATCAAACAACTTCTTATAGCGGCTAGGCTGTAAGAATGACAATAACAACTTGGGCAAGATATAGATTGATTAGAACATAAATCAAACACAAGCAATATTGACGTTTAAATAATAAATAAGTAAATACAAGCACAAGAAAATATTAAGAAAAAATTGATTTCACGATTGAATGAATAAAAAACCTTCAATTGTCTTTACTAGAAAATTAGAATTAGTTCCACACAAAAAAATATAAAAGAAGAGGAGAAGAAGAAGAGAAGGCACTGTTAAATGCAACAGCTCTCCAAAGTAGCTGCATTAAATCCCTATAAGCGTACCTTAGGGGTTATTGGACTATCAAGGCCTCTCCATAAACGTACATTGGAGTTGCTTCTCTTAAGAAGGAAAGTAGGAGACCTAAGCGTACCTGGTCTCTATAACATATCTATAAGTTAGGAATTGAATATTATTGAATCTATGATCAGTTGAATTGGAATCATAACTAGATGTTCGTCTTTGCTAGGAAAGCTCTCTTATTTGTTTTCTTCTTTATTCTACAATTAGTTTAATTAGTTTTAACTCTCAAACTCAAAGCCCCCATTTGTTTATTTTATATCTGGTCTTTGTCTAGTTTACGCCTAGCCCATTCTCTGTGGATTGAATCTCTTACCAGTATCTTTAATCTTTTTTGTAGTTAGTGATAAGTTATAATTAATTTTTACATCTTCGACAACCAATCAAGTATATACACACATGTTGATGATAGGTATGGACGATCTATCATTCGTAGGTATGGAGGTTCAACAAATGCTTATTTCTTATGGGAAGTTGGGTTTATCGATGGTTCGAGATGCTGTGAATTTTCGTTGGATCTCTGTCCATCCTCCTTTGCCTTCTAGTGTGTATGAAGATGATGGGACCTTTTCGATTGAATTTCTCTAGCTTATGGTCAACATTCACCTTGGGAGACTTTCTCATTTAAATGGGGCGTTCCAAATCTTGGAGTGGTATTACCCCCAATCATTTTGCAAGACAACTAGGGTATAAACAAAGTCTTCTAGGATCCATAGTTTTTTTCTAAAGACAAACTTAGCTCTTATGCTTATCTTTCTTACTGGTTGTCCTTACACAAACTCATAATGGCACGTGTTTCACTATTCCACCTCCTTGCCTTAACATTCATCTTGAACGTATTAATACTTATTTGTCATAGTGGATTGAAGGGTTAGTTGTTATTTTAGACAGTATCTCTATTATTTTTGTTACAGTCTAGTAAGGGTTCTGACTACGAGCTCCTCCCCTTGGTTGAAAGATCTTCTAGGAGTAGCAGTGGATCCAAGGTGAAGACTTCTTAAAAGGATCTTTCGAGGAATGATAATTTCAGGGCTAGAGACTCAGTAAGGGATCGTCAAGATAAAGATGGGCTTCAGTCGAAGGTCTTGGGGAATGATAAATCTAGGGTGAAAAAGTACGCTCTTCCAAAAGATCTCTTTCTAGTGTGATTGTTGCCCCTTCTTATGATGATGCTCAAAGATGGAAAAGGACAAAGCATGTTGCTCGCAAGTCTTAAGGGAAGGAGTTCTTGCATAGTGATGATGAAGATACTAAGAATCAGGTATGTTATCATTCTCTTTGCTTTTGATAAATACACTTTAAACTCCTCATCATTCATCTTTTCTATTTTTTTTTTATAGTATGTTCTTGTTAGAAAGAACAACCGAAAGGATCCTGAGGCTACACCTGAAAGACCTCCAAAGATAGCGTTATCCAAGAAGAGCACTCCTTAGAAAGACCATGGACTTGCTAATGATAGTGAGATATCCATCGAAGCTAGGAACAAAGGTATATAATAATTTATCATCCATTTGTTTTAGCTTTTATGCTTATAATACTTAAATTTACGATCTTTCATAATTTCTTGAAATTTTTGTAATCGCAAGTGATACTCTGAACCCTACTTCTTATCCAAACCCAGTTATCGAGCAAGACAAAATTGAAGCATTGAATAGTTTTGATGAAGTTGATGTCAGTACTTCCATGAATGCCCTTAACGACATCGATTTCCCTAGTGCCATAGATGGGGGTGTTATTCATATAGATGATGAATAAGAGGTGGATTCGTTAAAGATAAGAGAGTCTCCAATTACCAGACCTCCTAGTGTCATTGCTTCTTGTGCTCATCATTTTAGCTTATATCAGTCAACTACGAGTCTTCCAAAGCCGACGCCTACCAAATCTGTTTGTCTTGGTCCTCCTATAAGTCTTGAGGAACTTGCTTTATGCAGATCATTTTTTGTGTGGACTTCTTGGTTATCTTAAAAAGGAGTTCCAAGTTGCCCTTAGTGGTGGCTTTTCACATTTGAAGACTTGGTAGGAAAAGAAGGCTTCCATTCTTAAGGAGGTCATCAAGGATGTATTTGTGTCTGACATTGCGCCATTGAAGTCGGAGGTTGAGGACTTTCTAACTCAAGTTGACATTTACCTCGCAAGGAGAGAAAAAGGCACAAGTTCTCTCCCTTCATCTAAGCAAATTGATGGATTAAAATCGAAGATTGACGCATCTCAGATACGAGGTTCTTCCCTTCAGGATGCTTTATCGAGTTTAGAAGTACAGGTGAAAGACTTGAACTTGAAGATCAGCCAGTTGCAAGAAGAGAAGGGTAAGTTAGCTTCCAAGATTGACAAGTTGCGAGATGATCTTCAAGGCAATGATGAGAACATCCAGAAGCTTTCTGTAGAATATGAAGAATGAAAAAGGAAAGAGGTCGTCATTGCAGCTGAAGTTGAAGTGATTGATTGTTAGAGAGAAGAACTCAGATGTACTTTCCTTCAAATGGCAGATTTCAAAGACATAGTGACAACTTTAGTGTAGCCCTTTTTTTCTTTAGGTTTTTTTCCTAGTGGATAATATTCCCATGCATGGAATGAACAATTTTCTTTTCCATCTCACTTCCTTTCTCCTTGAGCTTGAACTAACATGATAATGATTCATCCAAATATGGCAAATAACTTATATTTTTCTTTATTGATTTTGACTGAACTTGAATTTTGCTTTATTTTCTTCAAGTTGCCTACATACTCAAATGTGGGGTCAAGTCAGATGTAGTTCTGGGAATAAATTTATTTTATTCATTTATTTAGTTATACATAATTTATCCTCTTGCTGGCCAGGAGCATTACAATGATGAATTTTTTTTCTTTTGGTCGTACACAGTTTATACTCTTGTAGGCCAGGAGTATTACAATGTTTCTTTTCTTTTTTTCTTCTTTTAGCAATGCACATTTTATACTCTTGCAGGCCAGGAGTATTAAATTGACAATTTATGCGTAGAAGCGCTTCAACTACTTTCCATTGATGGGCCTGATGCGTAATCCATCTTTGTCAACAATCTTGTATCACCATTGGTGTAGACCTCTTTCACAACATATGCCCATCCCATTTTTATTGGAACTTTCCAGTCACCTTCCTTGTGACCACAATAGGGCGGCAGACTACGAGTACCAAGTCTCCTACTTGGAAGGATCTTGGCCAAACCTTTTTGTTGAAAGCTCAAGCCATGTGGGATTGATAGCATTCCAAGCGGTTTTGAGCTTCGAGCCTTTTTTTTATCCAAAGCTTCCAATTCCTGCAATCTTAACTTAGCCTGCTATTCGTCGATCAATCTTTCTTGAATGGCTATCCTTAGTGATGGAATTTGACATTCAAGAGGAAGAACTACATCTACTCCACACACGAGAGCATAAGGAGTTGCTTGAGTTAGAGTCCAAAAAGTTGTGCGGTAAGCCCATAAAGCTTCTCCAAATCTTTCATGCCAATCTCTCTTGGTCTTGGAGATGACCCTCTTCAGCAAATTACAAAGTGTCTTATTAAAAGCTTTAGCTAAACCATTTTTTGTTGCATTATACTTGGAAGAGTTTCTTAAGACGAAGCCAAATTGCATGCACAACTTATCCATTTGAGCATTATAGAAGAGTTTTCCATTATCAGTAATGATATACAAGTTACTCCTTATCAATAAATGATGTGAGTGCAAATAAAATCCACCATGGTTTCCTTCTTGACTCCTTTTAGTGGCACAACCTCTACCCACTTGGAGAAGTAGTCAGTTGCAACAAGAATGTAAGAGAGGCCAATAGACAATTTCGTTATGATAGGTCCTACCACATCCAATCCCTAAGCTTTAAAGGGTCACAAAGCTATAGTGGGATGCAAAGGCTCTAGAGGTTGATGAATGTAGTTTGCGTGAACTTGACAAGTTTCACATTTCTTTGAATATTCTATGCAATCTTATACCATAGTCATCGAATAGTACCCCATTCTCTTAATTCGGAAATGTGATTTAGGACCAGATTGATGGGCACCACAAACTCCACTATGAACTTCTTCTAGGACTTGGATTGATTCTTCTTTTTCCAGACACCTAAGGAACACACCATTAAATGAACGACGATATAATGTTTCCTTAAAATATATAAACTGGGAGCTCGTCTTTTTATTTCAGCAATTTATGGTTCTTGCGCACAACTGAGGGTAGAAGTTTAGGATAAACTTTTGGTAATTCATTGGTTGTGAGAAATGTCAGTATATGGCTCAAAAATATTAGGGGTAATAGCTTTGTGGCCCCTATACTATTCGCGAAAAGCAGAAACCTCCCATGTCCTTCAAAACGCGCATTTCACCTCCCCTGAACTACCATTTTCGCGCAAGTTGTCTTTTTTCGTTAGTAAAACTAACGGAATCGTTAGTAAAACTAACAGAATCGTTAGTTCTGACCATAACAACCGGTTACTCAACAAAAAACCCTATTGTGGCAGGTAATTAACGCATAAATTAATTTTGTTAAAAAAATCTTAAAATTTTTCATTAAAAAAAGTCTTCTCTACCTTTTACCTGTCATTAATAACTCTAATCTCATCTCTTAGATTTTTTTTCGAAAAAAGAAAATCATCAACTCTTCTTATTTATTTCCTCATCCACAAAAAGATCCTTGCTTTCTACATAATTCTTCCTCACAAAATAAATCAACCTGTTGCTACCCGAATTTTGACTTACGTCACAACTTTTTTTCATTTTTTATTACTTATTACGCCTTATGGAAAATTTTAATCAATTTTTGATCATAGGCTATTTGTTTTAATATTTCACGTCATTTCACGTCTTTTTAGTTTTTTGTATTTTTCTCTTATTTTCGACTAAACCGTATTCTCGGTTTACGTCACACATTTACGTATTTTTTACGCTTATCACATTTAATAGCTCATCTAGGTCAAATTTCTGTCGATTCTTGCTCCTAGGCTAGTTTGTTTAATATTCCGTGTCATTTCGTGCCTTTTTAATTTTTTTCATTTTTAGCTGTCTTTTTGCTCGAACCTCTATCGGTTCCGAGCGATATTTCTCGGATCGTAGATCGAATACTTTATTTCTTTAATTGAAAATTACGTACCATTTTTCTCTTTCACATCATCTAGTTTGGTTTCGTTCAATTTTTGTCGTAAAGACATTTATTTTGCGTCCGAACGTTTGACATTTTCAAACGAGAAAATAAATGCGTTAAATCGAACTTTCTATTTATTCGATGTATACTATTTATTTCATCTTATTTTTCTGCACCTTTTAGTCTTTTCGGTTCAAATTTATTTTCAGTTCAAGCGAGTCCGTAGATCGAACCGAAAATATCCTGATCGTGCCACAATTAATATGCATTAATGCATAAAATTGCAGCATCATCATAGTCGTTGATCATCATTTTTGACTCCTCTTTATGCAAGATCAACGACTCTCCTTCTCCCTCAACCCTTCCCATCACCAATTAAGGCATTAAATTCGTTCATCATCACCTCCCGCCCAAACCGACTCACCTTTCTCCCAAATTTGATCTTGCCACCTCGATTCATCATCACGAACATCCCATCCAAGAAGCTTCCAAGGATTCTTGGCCACACAAGGCCCAGACTTGCTCATCAGGCTGGCCACTCGCCGTTGGGCTTCCCGCCGACGCCCACGCACGCCCGTTCCACCACATACTCCTTGCGGCAATCCCTTATAAATAGCCTTGCTCTTCACCCTTAAGACTCACGAGTTGACACATTCATTTTATCACAAGCAGCAACAAAGGTTTAAATCAATTGTTTTCATTTTAATCACCTGCGTTTTCATCAATAAAACTACACCATTTTCATTAATTTTCCTTATTTTCGTTTATCAATCAAACTGCTTGCTTTGAACTCGATAAATTTCTGCTTGGTTTCTAGATAAATCGCCTGCCGTCAATTTTCTAATTCGCTTGCTTATTTTGAAGGAATAAATCGCTCATTTTTGTATAAAATTCGCATGCTTTTCTTCTTTGATTTGCTTGATATTTGTGTGCTATTTTTAGTGGGTTTAATTGCTGTTTGTGTGGGGGGAATTTCTGGGCTGTTTTTGGGTTGAACCCAACCGGTTTTATTGGGCTGGTTCTTCCTTGGTCTCCGACCATGGGGCCGACGACGCAAGGAAGAAGATGAAGTGAGGGCTGGGCTTTTGGCGCGGGAAGAGGAGAGGGAAAAGGTGACGGGCTTTAGCCCGCCCTTCTCCTTTAAAAAAAAACAGATGGGCCTTGGCTTGGCCAAGCCCATCTGTCCACATTTTTTTTAATTTCAGCATGCATGGGCCCAACCCATTAAAATTTCGTCAATTGTTCGAGTCAATTTATTTTCGTATTTATTTAATAACTCGTATGCTCTTTTTCGTAATTATGCCATGGAAAATCGTATGAAATATTCGTATGCTTTTTTGGTACAATTATGCCATGTAAAATCGTATGAAATGCTCGTATGCTCTTTTTCCGTAATTATGCCATGTTTAAAATCGTATGAAATATTCGTATGCTATTTTTAGAATTTATGTCGTGACTAATTGTCGTAAATTATCCGTATGCCATGTGTATTTAATTAATTGCTTGCTTGTTAGAAATTAATTAAATGTTTGTATGTAATTTTATTATTTATTATTTTTTTCAAACTATTACTAACACTCTCGCTTTGTAGGGTAAAATTTCAGTTCACGCAACGCAAGTACGCTTTATACCCCTCTTTTATTTTATTCAATATTTTCCGCAAATATTATTCGTATGCTTGTTTATTTAGAAATATTAAACTAGAACTCGTACATTTGTATGCATGACTTTTAAAAATTGTTGAGAATACCCACATGCACAACCTGTTTAAAAGACTCACTTTTCATGCCATGAAATTAATTATTATGCATTGATACATGAGAATGGTGGCTTCGATCCCACATGGTTATATGCATTCATTAAATCGGTATTATGTTAGTTTTATCCATGATAGGACCACGTAGTAATTAAGTAATCATGCATGGCTCGATGATAAAAAGGGGGTGGGGAACGTCCGCTCTAGCATACGAACAAACGGTAACCCCATCCTTCGGTCCCGATCGAAAATAACAATGTTCCAACAAAAAATTCTAAGATGTAACGTCACCTTTGAGGGCCCAAATCAATTGTGAAAAATGTTTGAATAATCGAAAAGTGGCCCAATTTTCGTAACAGGATTTCGATTGACGCTCTACGATCGTTTACCTTGTAAATGATTGGAAAGTGGGCCGTTTCCGTGCGCAGGATTGGTTGACATGCTTCGATGGTTTATTCATTTTTCGTGTTAAAAATAATCAAAAAGTGGTCCAATTTTTGTAACAGGATTTCGGTTGACGCTCTACGATCGTTTACCTTGTAAATATTGGAAAGTGGCCCGTTTCCGTGCGCGGGATTGGTTGACATGCTGCGATTATTTATTTTCGTGTCAAAAATTAAACATAGTAACACCTCTCAAGTTTATAACCGGTAACCTTTTTAAGGATGTGACTCGGGTGTCTAACACCTTCCCGAGTCCATAATATGACCTCGAACCTTCGTTCTTAGGTTTAGACCACATGTGCCTTAGTTTTTATTATTTTATGCATGACGCTTAGGTTCCCTAAACCTAGAAAATAAATAGGGTGGCGACTTCATTTGCATTATGCGAGGCATCCATCTATGCTCCGCATCAACCAATCTCATCCCCCCATTGATGCATCACATCCATCACATCACTCACCAGCTCCGCCCCGAGTAGCCTCCACCACTGCGCACTCCCCTCTTTCTTTTTCCTCCCACAAGGTGAATCAGATCTAAAATCCAAAGAATACAGTCCAAATCTGGGTAATACAGTCCCTCTTTTCCAGATCCAGCTTTTGATGATGAGGTTTTTGATGTTTTGCTCATAGGTTGGGATTTGGATGCGTCCGCGATGGAGTAGGAGGTTGCGGTTGTGGTGGTTGTTGTCAAGGCTGCGGCGATGGATCCTTGAATTCTCGTTTGTTGTCGGTGTCTTACTTAGTCACAGTTTCATAGAGATATGCTTCTGCCTTTCTTGAATTTTCTCAACTATTTTCGCATCTGGGACATGTTTTACGACATTATTGGCAGTAGGGTCTAGTGAAAGGTAGATGAAGAGATTGGATTTAAGCCTATAGAGGGCAAAAGGGGATCTTAAGAGTGATGGTTGTTGTGGTGGTTCTTCAGAGGGGTAGTTTTGTAAATAAGAGTCAGATCTAAGTGGGTGTTTTTCAAAGGTGAATCTTGTGGGTTCAGGGGATCTGTAGTTATAGAAATTAATGGATTTGAGTCTTTGAAGAACAGAAGGAGATCTGATAAGATGAGGATAGAGGTATTGACTACAATATTTTTGATCTTTTTCTGGTGTTTGTTGGTGTTGGTCATGGGATTGGGGCTGGGATTTGGGCGTGGAGGTGGCTAAGGTTAAAGAAAGGAAAAAGAAAAACTTATTAATTTATTTTTTTAATCGACTGTTATAGGTCACAATTAACGGTCCGTTAGTAAAACTAATGAAAAAAGGCAACTTGCACAAAAATGGTATTTCATGGGAGGTGAAATGCGCGTTTTAAAGGTCAGGGGAGGTTTCTGCTTTTCGCGGATAGTATAGGATTTTTTAACATGTTACCCCAAAATATTAAGATTTGAAACAATTTCTTGCAATTCTTCATTTACCACAAATTCTTCTTTCATTTCCTTCAACTTTTCATTTGAGATTCCCTTACTAAGAGCATAATCAAGAGAGTCAATTGAGATCATATCATAAACTTCTTCAACAATAGGGTTCAGGATATCACTAAAGTTAACACTATTCATTTCGTTTGGATATTTCAATGCATCATACATGTTTATTATTCTACCATCAAACTCTTAGGTAAGATTACTATCATATACATCAATTTTTGCTCTTGCTGTTCTTAGGAATGGTCTTCCTAAGAGCACATTAGTAGAATTCAATGAAACACACCAGTGTCTATCTCAACTATGTAAAAATCCTTAGGATAAATAAAATCATTCATCTGCACCAATACATCCTCCACAACTCCCTTAGGGTGTATAATAGATCTATTAGCAAGCTGAATTACTACCCTAGTTTCTTTCATGGTACCAATGTTGAAAGTATCTTCCTCTTCCTTCTTGGTCTTTGCAA
Source organism: Viola odorata (assembly GCA_963691705.1). Classification (NCBI taxonomy): domain Eukaryota; kingdom Viridiplantae; phylum Streptophyta; class Magnoliopsida; order Malpighiales; family Violaceae; genus Viola; species Viola odorata. The sequence continues at coordinate 34,728,002 of OY829546.1, forward strand.
ATCTTGCTGGAAATAGGTGGAGAGATTACCTGATCTTCCTGTTGAGTTGAGGGTCCTCTGACTTTCTTGGCCAAGATAAGTTTCTTGGCTAAGATAGGTTTCTTGGCAAGACACTCTTCTGGAATAACTTTTGCCTCTAGTTCTAGTTCTGGGATTTGCACTTCTTGATCAACCTTTGTACCAGTTCTCTCAGGTATATCTCTACCACTCCTCAATTTCATGACACTAACATTATGTTTAAGATTATCCACAATGGTTGAGGGTAATCTCCTTTGATTTTTTTGGTTGCTTTTAGGCCATCTCATTGATCTATTGTATATCAGCAAAGCATGATGAGCTTCTGCAAGGTATCTTCAATAGGTACCTGTTGCTACCCAAATTTTGACACAATTAAATTAATCATCATTATTATATTTATCATAGTATATCCACAATTTTATGTCAATCCATTATCGACTTTATAATTTTTACTTAATCTCAATCCTTTTTTTTAATTATTTTTTTACGTTTCATTTCTATTTTGTTATATTTTTATTTTATATTTTCGTTCAATTTTTTCCTCTTCCTAGTCTATTTATCATTTCTACTTTTAGTGGTTTGGTGAAGAAAGACAAGACAAATACATCAAAGAAAATTTTATTTAAAGTAAATGAATAAAAGGTTCCCAGTAAATGAAGTAGGGGAAAAACGTGCCATTAATTATTTTTGTGAGTGGAGGATTTGGTTCATGTCTAAAGCTATTGCTACCCATGGAAGCCAACAAAGAAGAAAAGAAAAAGATTGACTCACTCGGCTCCCTCACCTTCTCCATCGTCTCCTTTACTCTCTCAATCGGCTCCCTCACTCTCTCAATCAGCTCCCTCTATCATAAAAAAAAATATTATCATCCACCAGAAAACACCATCATGACCATTGCCACTCACGCCCACCATCATCTCCACCATCGTCTCCGCTCACACGTTGACACCCTATTATAAATACCCCCTATACCCAAATCCAGACAGAAACTCTCATTGGCTCACCCATACGCTCTCACTCTCTCATTTTCTCACCATACACACTCTCACTCTCATAGGGCACTCTTAATTTCTCTGCTCATCCTTACTGAACCATCTCCATCTCTCACACCATCACTTTCCTCTCAATTGTCACCGCCCTTACCGCCACAGATACACACCCCCTCTCCCTCACTTTTAATCCCAAAAAAAACCCATCCCCTTCCAACACTAACCCAATCACCGACCCTCATCGCCACAACTCCATTACCTCCCATCACGCATCCGACCGACCCTTACCTTCTCAATCACTCATGCTCCAAGATGCGATCCGAGTTCCCTTTCGAAGAATTAGATGCGTTTAAGTTTTGCAGCTAAAGATCTAGCTCGAGTTATCAATTGAACCCAAGAGGTTTGCAAAATAGAAATGATGAATAGTCACGAAAATTGAAGTCAAAATATGCAGCGGAATAATATGATGAAGATGAACAAGGAAGCGGAACAACAAGATGGAAATTGTAGTGGATAATTAATTCAAAACAATCGATTAACAATAAATATCCAAATCACACTTGCTCATAAACAAACCAAATACATAAATCCAAGATATTGATCAATTACAAGTATCTTGAAAATTGTAAAGGAATTAACACTCAGATAGTAAATTTAAAGGTTGAAGACAGTGGGTGTTTTAGTTGCAATGAGTCAAGCCATCTTCTGAACTTGATCCTCACAAGGTGAGTTTCTGGTGTTTAGAGGGCAGAGTGTTCTCTACGCAAGCAATAAACACTTTACACAAAACTGAATAAAATGAGAGAAGAGCTGGCTATTTATACTAGTAAAGTACAGCTGGTTCCACCAGTCTCTTGATAGGTCTTCCCGGTAGCTGGTCCGTTAGTTTCCCGATAGATCTTACCGGTAGTCCTCTCGAAGGGTTCCGGTTTTATCGACAACTCTTGACAACACTTCTGAAGGCTTCCGGTATTTGGCACTTTTCGGATAAGAGGTGCGTTCCCGGTAACCTTCCTGAAGATGTCTGTTTGTTGAGTAGTTTTTGGAAGATACTGGTTACCAGTAACAGACATTTCCTCGGTAACTATCCCGTAAGCTTCCTGCTCTTGGGTTCCGTCATGGTTCGCAATCACCGTTAATGTCTGTTTCTCAGGATGGTACCCTCCAGTCTTTATCTCTACCGTTATCCATAGAGTCAGCTCCGAGCCATGCTGCGGGTTATGGGTAATTTTGGCGCCATCTCCGGCTCTTCAAGCGTTATAATAGTCGTGATCGCATCATCTCCTCTTCCTTTGAAAGGATTTGTCCTCGAATCCGTTTCTTCAGCTCCTCTGTTATCTGTATTGTAAAGAGTTAAGTCATTAATATGGAAGGAGTTACTCATGGATCCATACTCACCCGGTAAGTCAAGGATACAAGCATTGTCATTGATTCGGTGGAGTATTTCAAATGGTCCATCGCCGCGGGGGCTCAATTTTCCTTATCATAGTTATGGAAATCTGTCCTTGCGCCAGCGAACCAAACCCATGGCCTGGCTCAAACGATGTAGGTATTTTGCCTTTGTTCCGTTTGATGACCTCTCTGGCGTTCATTGCTTTTATATTCTTCCGGACCTTCGTGTGCAACTTCTTGACCTCCTCTGCTTTGGTTTCACCATCTACACACTTAAGTACACTCAAAGGTAATGGTAAGAGATCAAGAGGGGTCAGGGGTTGAAACCCGTATACCACCTTAAACGGAGAGAAGTCAATGGTTGAATGATATGTATGGTTATAAGAAAATTCAATGAATGCAATGCTATCTTCCCACTTAGTACCGTGTGTGTCAACCATGACTCGCAACAATAACCCTAAGGTCCTATTAATAATTTCCGTCTGTCCGTCTGTTTGCGGATGATAAGTGGTGGAGAACAGAAGTTTAGTGCCTAGTAGGGACCATAACGTACGCCAAAAATGACTCAAGAACTTAGTATCCCGGTCAGTAACGATTGTTCGACGCATGCCATGCAAACGAAAAATGTTTTGGAAGAACATATGAGCAATACGATAGGCATCATGAGTTTTTGCACAGGGATGAAATGAGCCATCTTATAAAATCAGTCAACCACAACAAAAACACAATCATTACTGGTTTAGACCTTGGCAGCCCTAGAATAAAATCCATTGATAAATCAACCCACAAATGACTAGCTACCGGTAATGGCATATATGATGCATGATGCATGGATGTGGACTTAGCCCATTTGTATACAAGACATTTAGCAATTAAGTTTGTTACATCAACTTTCATCTTTGGCCAAAAGAAGTGGTCTTTTAGCGCATATAATGTTTTGGTAATACCAAAATGACCATTTAATCCACCCCCATAGGCTTCCAACCTAAGTAATTCTCAGATGCTAGACTTGGGTATGCAAAGCCATTTTGTGTTTGAACAGAAATTCGTCATGCTTCACAAAATACAAGTAGGGCCCTTTATCACATGCAACATATATGTCACAGAAGGTTTCATCATGTTTATAAAGGTCTACTAAATGGGCAAATCCATAAAATTTAGCTTTAAGGGAATTAATGGGCATGTACCTTCTTGAGAGAGTGTCAGCAACCACTAATAAGATTCGGACTTCTAGAGAGGGATAGGTGAGGAAAATGGCTACTCGGGATCGCTGTTCTGGCCGTCCGGTGTACTTGCAATGCGTCGGAGGGGGTCTCCAGCGTAGACACTCCGATGCTTAAGTCAGTATGGCTATTCAAGATGGCAGGGGTTCAACTGGCGATCGTAGGCTTACATTTTTACCTTGAATGGTGAGGTATTTATAGGCAAAATGTGAGTGTTATCTCTAGGGGGTGGGCGTTATCTCGGGAAGATAACGCCCAAGTCCTTCACGTGACGTTATGTCTTGCCTAGGATGGGATAACGCCGTTTGTGTGGCTAGATAACGTGTGAGACCCCCCAGGGTTCCGCATGAGGTAAGAGGCAATAGCCATAGTGGCGGACGCCCGGTGGGAGCTATAGTATTCCGGCCTTAACGCTAGATGTAAGGACGAAAATGCCCCTGGAATTGCTTCTATAGTTATCATAAGCCCAACCGAAAATGAGCCCGAGTGTTTACCAAGGGCTATCGCTTCATTTTCGGCCATGTCTGCACAATGGTCTTCAAGGTAATGGGGCGGTTTGATTACCGAGAGACGCGTCTTTTCAAACCGCCATTCCTTTAGGCCTATAAATTGAATCTTCCACTGCACCAATTCTTCATATTTTTTTTGCATTTCTCTTGACATTTTCACCATGGATGAATTGACCCGAAATTTCCTGATCTCCAAGGCTCATACTCTGAAGAATATCACCTAAGCCGACATTGGCTTTCTGTAGACCATGATGACTAAGACCTCTGAGGACATTCTGGAACTTCAGGGGATGATGACCCGCTCTACTGTCCAGGCAAGGTGCGACTTCCATGGAGGATTTCAGTCCTCTAGAGAATATGTCGAAGTTTGCCGCTGTTGTCTCCCACATCCAGGTGGTTATCACTATGCTGCAGCACAGGAAGGATCTATTGGGGTGCTGCTTGAAGGGCATAAGGGTTTCTTCCTCCGAACTGACTTCCATTGCAGATGCTCTGAGGGAGATTCCTTTGGTGCCAGGGGATGATGACCCCCCGATGCTTGACCGCTTGTAGCTGCCTTTATGTTTTCTTGTCTTTTCTTTTTTATTTTATATGTATGCGTATGTATGTTCAGGCCGTTTAGGCCATAAATAAAATGACTTTTTGTTACCTCGCTTGTGACATTCTGCTTTTTGCTGTGTATGAATCATCATATCAATCGAGGCTAACCTTAGCCCAACCAAAAATGGGTCTGCCGTTCGTTGGACCTCCACAACATTTGCTTTCCCTATTCGCTAAATGATGATAAATATTCCTTCCAACCGTTTCCTGTCTTAATTTCACGCCGCCTTCCCGATACTAACTGATTGGGCAGTTTTACTGGCGCCTCTCGATTAATGCGAATTTCCAACAGGCGTGGTCACGGGATCAGATTCTATAATTATGATTAACCTTCTCAAGGCGTATTAATTATCTTCGGAGGGCGTGCGAAAAGTGATACGATCACACTACCCTTAAAGCTTGAAGACAAGGATATTCTACCAAGAGGACCAATCACAAGGAGCATGGCCAAGAAGCTTACCATGTGGATCGAAAGAGAATTGAACAAGACAATACCTAAGCATGAAGATCGAGCCTTGATACTACTCGTGCATTGTTCCAACAGTGAGCTGAAGCAAACATTCTAGTAGCAAAACGCTATATCATCATGATCAGATGGACAAGAAAATGGAGTCTGATTGGAGCGAACAAAGTATTGATGGAAACTTCAAGATGTTAGATTTCATTTGGGACAAGTTTCAGGCCAATCGGACGGGTGGATCAAAAGTTATGGTCGTCGACATTTTAGAGCGCAGTTTGAATGAGCCAGGATTAACGTGAGTCCAGTGGCAAAACGCTATAGCGTTTTGCCCAAAATGCCATAGCATTTTGCCCCTGATTTGGAGAGTTCGTTGCGAGCTGTAATGCTCCCCACTTATGATATTTTATTGTATTTCTTTTCTATAAGTAGAACATCAAGCTAGTCTTATTGGGCAGATTATTGCCAAGTGAAAAGCTAGAGAGAGTTCCTCCTCTAGCCTATCACCAAGGCTTGATCCAAGTGTGTTATTTGAGTGATTTGTTGTTGTTTCCTTTTCTGTAATTCAAGTGTGTTCTCAAGCAATAATCAAGAGTTCTTTTGTGCTTTTAATCTGTGTTCAATCAAGTGTACCATCATCAATCCATCCAACTCCAATCAAAACCCAATCCTTTCCATTCATTCCTTTTCTTATCATCCATTTCCGCTGCACTTATACTCCATCTTCCATCCTATTTCCTTCCATCTCCCAATCTGTCTTGTGTCACAACTCCAAGCTAGATCCATCAACAAAGCATATAGTTTGGCCTCCCTTCAAAAAAGAGGTCGGATCATATCAAGTGGTAGCGGAGCTCTAGCCGCTTCGAGTTGTTTTTGTGTGTGCTGTTTTCATTGAAGTTTCTGTCCGAAATTAACACAAAATTTCCCACCCAAACACTTCATTCCAAGGTGTCAAATGTGTTCCTTGAGTCTTCCCTAGTTCCTAGCAAAATTTTGGTGCATTTAAGGCTAATTTGGCCGAAGATGTGCAAGGATTTCACCTAGGTGTTCTTGAGTCTACCATTGTTGTTCTTCCATATGTTCTTACATCTTCAAGCTAAGAAGATGATAAGAGAAGCCATTTGATCTACTCCCTTTGATATAAACAAGCTAAAGTGTGTTTCCCTTCAATATTAAATTTTCTAGACAAACAGACAAGATTCACTTACACTGTTTTCTTGTCCCCCACCCAGTTATTGTATTCTTTAAATTCAGCCTTGTGTCATAGACAACCTTTATAAAAGACTAAAGGATGGCGGCCTACACGTGAGAATGTTTATTCTCTCTTACACCACACATTCCTTTCCATAAAACAATCCAAATCATTCCTTGAATTTAGAACACGTCTCCTTCAAACAACACTTGTTCATTTCAAAGTTCAGAATACAATTGTTAAAAAAAAAATATAAAATATAAAAAAAATATTCAAAAATAAATAAAAAATAAAAAAAAGAAAAAAGGAAGAAGAACAAAACGCTATACCGTTTTAGTAAAAACGCCATGGCGTTATGCTACTGCCCAAAAATGAGAACTTTATGAAAATTCCAAGTATTGTTTCAATTATTCGTTCTTTTAAATTCTATACCACCTACAGGGCGGTTGCACTCTTCAATTCAAGTCATTTCCTTTCAGCTATTTCAATTCAAGTCATTTCAATTCAGCTATTTCAATTCAATACCACTTATATGGGCGGTTGTTTCTTTAATTTCAGCACTTCAATTCAGCTATTTCAATTCAAGTCATTTCCCTTCAACTATTTCAATTCAAGTCATTTCAATTCAGCTATTTCAATTCAAGTCATTTCCTTTCAGCTATTTCAACTCTTGAATCTCTAATTCTGAATGTGCTCAAAACATTAATTGAACAAAAGAAACAAAAAGGATACTGCTTGAGGACATTATTTGGACAAAAGGGAAATGGAACAACCTTGTGAGGCTTGAGTGAATAAGTGAGGACAATTTTCACGAGATATTCAAACACGAGAGCAAACACGTGAGGGAGTGTTTATTCACTAACGTGTGCTACTTGTGTAGGTAAACTTTAAACATATCTCGCTCGAGCATGTGCGGAAGTGAGGGGAGCAAATCACCTAGCTCCCACAGTAAAAACATGATGGCTATGATGGAAACGATGAGAATTGTAATAGAAGAATTGCAACTTGAAAAGGAGGATCTCAAGAAACAAGTTTCCTTACTTTTGAAAGGAACTTCAGCCGACTCTCCTGTTTCCATTCACCAACCTATTTCCCCATCCAAAACTACAGGAAAAATTGTAAAGGATGGAACTTGTGAGACTGAATTCGACGACCATGATAGTTATGGCGCCAATGAGAAGTCTACGAGGGTGGCCGGCGGAGGCTTACCCAAGGACACTAGCACCAACAAGCAAGGGATGGGCACATCCGCAAGCAAACCCATCATCACCAACCGTCAAGCCCAAGACATAAGGATACTCCAATCCGAGGGTAAGGTGGGACAGTACCATCTACTTAAAGATGGTATAAATTCTACATTATCCAAGGGTATCGGCAACCACAAGACCGAAGAAGAGGAACCATTAGGCCGCCACGGGGCCGTGGTGACTTATAACGCGTCAACGAAAAAGCCTCACTACCATGCCTATACCAATCCACTTCATGATCATGAATACTATGGAGACCAACATGAGGAAAGTGCCACTTATGACCAAGAAAAGTTTCATGGCCGCAGAGAAGAAATACCACGAGGGCCAACTAGATATGAAAGGCTAGATGACAACATTAGTGGTATTAAAGTTAAAATACCTACTTTTGAGGGAACCACCAATCCGGATGAGTATATCAAGTGGGAAGGTAAAATACAACGAATATTCAATTGCCATCAATATTCGGATAACAAAATGATCAAATTAGCAACCATGGAATTTGATGGCTATGCGGTGAATTGGTGGGAGAAGACGACCAAGGTGAGGATCGGAATACATGCCATTACCACTTGGGCAGAATTGAAACGCATCATGAGGGAGAGATTTGTTCCATCATTCTACAAACGTGACTTACAAAATAAGTTACAAGGTCTAAAGCAAGGAGCTAATTCCGTTGGAGAATATTACAACGAATTAGAATCCCTCATCACCAAAACTGAAACTCAAGAAGAAGAAGAGACCACAATGGCTCGATTTCTAAATGGTCTACATGATAAGATCAAGTACAAGCTTGAACTCAAGGAATTTGACAATTTGCAGTCCATGCTACACTATGCCCTAAAAGTGGAAGCTCGTGAGTCCACCAAGAAGAAAACTATTTCTAGCCGACTACCATCCCAAACAAACAATTATTCATCTACATACAAACCACCATGGAGGAGAGACACCTACCCAAAAGACAACACTACAACAACCCCATTCACCAAGACCGACACAACCATACCAAAACCATACCAACCTTACACCAAAACAACCCCTCCTAGTTCCATTCCAAAAACCCAAAATACTTCTACCCTTAACCCAACTCCAAAAAGATTTTCCAGCAATGTTGAGTGTTTCAAATGTCGTGGAAGAGGACATATTTCTTCCGAATGTCCTAATCGACGAGTAGTCATTATTCGAGAAGGAGGGTATGAAACGGATTGTGATGATAATGATGAAAGTTCCAAAGAATTGGAACTTGAAAAAGTAGAGGAACAAGAAAGTTGTGAAGAAGAAGAGATAGTTCCTACTTCAGCCAAAACAATGATCCTAAGAAGGAGTTTGACTACTCAAGTGAAAAACGAGGTTGCATGTAAGGAACAAAGGGAGAATCTCTTCCATTCTCATGTGGAGATACAAGGCAATGTTGCCTCTTTGATTGTTGATAATGGAAGTGTGGTGGATGCCGCAAGCCATCTACTAGTGCACAAATTGAGCTTGCCAACAACCAAACATCCTAAGCCCTACTCACTCCATTGGTTCAATGATGATGGAGAAGTCAAGGTGAAAGAGCAAGTTCTTGTTGCTTTCAAGTGGGGAGGATACGAAGATGAAAGACTTTTTGACATAGTTCCCATGGACGCTAGTTACTTACTACTAGGACGTCCATGGCAATTTGATCGAAGAGTAGTTCATGATGGATACACCAACCAAATCCATCTCACTCACCAAGGGAGAAAATTCAATATTCTTCCTCTTTCACCCTCTCAAGTTCGTGAAGATCAAAGACAAATGGAGAAAGCAAGTGCTGAGTTTCATTTGGTGAGAAAAATAAAAGAGAGAAAGAGTGGAGAGAAGAAAGTGAGTGGAGGGAACAATACACGCCATGAAAAAAATAAGCATGGCAGCAAAAGTGAGTTAGAGAAGAATGAGAGTGAGGTAAAACCTTTGAGTGTATTTGCAAAAGGGAGAGTGATAAAACATGCCTACGAAACCAGCAAAATTTGCCTTATACTTCGGTTTAAGGAACATTGTTTACATGTTGATACTAACCCTTCTTCCCTACCACCTCCTTTAGTTTCACTTTTACAGGAATTTGAAGATGTGTTTCCTAAGGATATGCCGGAAGGCCTTCCTCCTATCCGAGGCATTGAGCATAGAATTGACTTAATTCCGGGTTCTACACTACCAAACCGACCAGCATATAGATGCAATCCGGAGGAGACTAAGGAACTAGAAAAACAAGTGGATGAACTATTGAAAAAAGGGTTTATCCGTGAGAGTATGTCACCCTGTGCTGTCCCCGTGTTACTTGTACCAAAGAAGGATGGGACTTGGCGAATGTGTGTGGATTGCCGAGCAATAAACAAAATCACCGTAAGATATAGGCATCCTATTCCCCGCCTTGATGACATGTTAGATGAGTTAAGTGGAAGCAAAGTCTATTCCAAAATAGACTTGATGAGTGGATACCACCAAATCCGCATGCAAGAGGGAGATGAGTGGAAGACTGCATTCAAAACCAAATATGGCCTATACGAATGGATGGTAATGCCTTTTGGACTTTCTAATGCCCCTAGTACTTTCATGCGTTTGATGAACCACGTTTTGCGTGAATTTATTGGGAAATATGTGGTCGTTTATTTTGATGACATACTTGTTTATAGTCGATCAATGAGTGATCACATTACACATCTTCGGACCATACTTTTTACACTTCGAACTAACAAGTTATATGCCAAGATGTCTAAATGTGAATTTTGTTTGGATAGTGTGCATTTTCTTGGTTTTGTTGTAAGTGTAGATGGCGTCCAAGTTGATGACGACAAGGTGAAAGCCATTCAAGAGTGGCCAACACCTAAGAACGCAAGTGATGTGAGATCTTTCCATGGCCTAGCAAGCTTCTACCGACGCTTTGTTCCAAAATTTTCAACACTTGCTGCCCCACTTAATGAATTAACCAAGAAGAACGTATCGTTTGAGTGGAAAGAAAGACAAGAAAAAGCTTTCCAAGAGCTTAAAGGACACCTTTCTCACACACCTATACTAGCCCTTCCTGATTTCAACAAAGCATTTGAACTTGAGTGTGATGCTAGTGGAATTGGCCTAGGGGCTGTATTGACTCAAGAAGGTCGTCCTATCGCTTACTTTAGTGAAAAACTTAATGGTGCCCAACTGAACTACTCCACTTATGATCGTGAGTTGTACGCACTTGTAAGAGCATTGATGGTATGGGAACACTATCTTCTTCCAAATCAGTTTGTTATCCACACCGACCATCTTAGTCTCAAATTTCTACAAGGACAAGCCAAGCTCAACAAAAGACATGCCAAGTGGATGGAGTTCATTGAAGCCTTTCCATACACCATCAAATACAAACAAGGTAAGGAAAATGTGGTAGCCGATGCACTTTCTAGAAGGTATGTACTCTTGACCACTCTTGATGCTAAGATCTTTGGTTTTTCGCATTTAGTCACCTTGTATGAGCATGATGATGACTTCTGTGATATCTACATAGCATGCTCTAAGGGACATTATTTGCATTATGTGAAGCATGACAATTTCTTGTTTAAATATAATCGGCTTTGCATCCCAAAATCTAATATTCGAGAATTGCTTGTGTTAGAAGCACATAGTGGAGGACTACAAGGACACTTTGGCATCACAAAAACTCTTCACATGTTAAAGGTACATTTCTTCTGGCCAAAAAAGAAACATGATGTCACCAAGGTAATTACTCGTTGTATCGTTTGTAAAAGAGCGAAATCTAAATCAATGACTCATGCTTCATATATGCCTCTACCCGTAGCTACCCATCCTTGGGTAGACCTTTCCATGGATTTTATTTTAGGGTTGCCAAGCTCTCGGACTGGGCATGATTCCATCTTTGTGGTTGTTGACTGTTTTTCAAAAATGGCCCATTTCATTCCTTGTTCGAAAACGCATGATGCTACTCATATTGCTAATCTGTTTTTCTTACATGTAGTGCGTTTACATGGAATTCCTAGAAGCATTGTAAGTGATCGAGATACAAAGTTTTTAAGTCACTTTTGGCGCACCCTTTGACCCAAACTGGGTACAAAACTTCTCTTCTCAACTACTTGCCATCCTCAAACCGATGGACAAACAGAAGTAGTCAATCGAACTCTAGGTTCTCTTTTGCGAGTCATGGTTGATAAACATGGAACAAAATGGGAAGAAAGTATACCTTTCATTGAATTTGCTTATAATCATGCTAATCATTCTACTATTGGATTCTCCCCTTTTGAAGTGGTATATGGATTTCAACCACTAACTCCTCTTGATCTCATACCACTACACTTAAGTGTGATGACATGTGTAGATGGTGAAACTAAGGCAGCCACAGTGAAAAACATTCATGACAAGGTGAAACGCAACATCAAAGATATGAACGAAAGAGTGACTCGTAAGCGCAACAAAGGAAAGACCCCTATATCATGGGAACCGGGACAATTGGTGTGGCTGCATTGGCGGAAAGATCGCTTTCCTAGCCACCGACAAGGAAAATTAAGCCCAAGAGGCGATGGTCCTTCTGAAATACTCCATCGAATAAATGACAATGCCTATGTTCTTGATCTCCCAAGTGAGTATGGTTCAATAAGTAACACATTTCATATTAATGATCTATCTCTCTATCATGCAGATAATGAAGGGCTTCAAGAATTGGATTCGAGGACGAATCCTTTCAAAGAAGGAGGAGATGATACGATCACACTACCCTTAAAGCTTGAAGACAAGGATATTCTACCAAGAGGACCAATCACAAGGAGCATGGCCAAGAAGCTTACCATGTGGATCGAAAGAGAATTGAACAAGACAATACCTAAGCATGAAGATCGAGCCTTGATACTACTCGTGCATTGTTCCAACAGTGAACTGAAGCAAACATTCTAGTAGCAAAATGCTATATCATCATGATCATATGGACAAGAAAATGGAGTCTGATGGGAGCGAACAAAGTATTGATGGAAACTTCAAGATATTAGCTTTCATGTGGGACAAGTGTCAGGCCAATCGGACGGGTGGATCAAAAGTTATGGTCGTCGACATTTTAGAGCGCAGTTTGAACAAGCCAGGATTAACGTGAGTCCAGTGGCAAAACGCTATAGCATTTTGCCCAAAACGCCATAGCGTTTTGCCCCTGATTTGGAGAGTTCATTGCGAGCTGTAATGCTCCCCACTTATGATATTTTATTGTATTTCTTTTCTATAAGTAGAACATCAAGCTAGTCTTATTGGGCAGATTATTGCCAAGTGAAAAGCTAGAGAGAGTTCCTCCTCTAGCCTATCACCAAGGCTTGATCCAAGTGTGTTATTTGAGTGATTTGTTGTTGTTTCCTTTTCTGTAATTCAAGTATGTTCTCAAGCAATAATCAAGAGTTCTTTTGTGCTTTCAATCTGTGTTCAATCAAGTGTACCATCATCAATCCATCCAACTCCAATCAAAACCCAATCCTTTCCATTCATTCCTTTTCTTATCATCCATTTCCGCTGCACTTATACTCCATCTTCCATCCTATTTCCTTCCATCTCCCAATCTATCTTGTGTCACAACTCCAAGCTAGATCCATCAACAAAGCATATAGTTCGGCCTCCCTTAAAAAAAGAGGTCGGATCATATCAAGTGGTAGCGGAGCTCTATCCGCTTCGAGTTGTTTTTGTGTGTGCTGTTTTCATTGAAGTTTCTGTCCGAAATTAACACAAAATTTCCCACCCAAACACTTCATTCGAAGGTGTCAAACGTTTTCCTTGAGTCTTCCCTAGTTCCTACCAAAATTTTGGTGCATTTTAGGCTAATTTGGCCGAAGATGTGCAAGGATTTCACCTAGGTGTTCTTGAGTCTACCATTGTTGTTCTTCCATATGTTCTTACATCTTCAAGCTAAGAAGATGATAAGAGAAGCCATTTGATCTACTCCCTTTGATATAAACAAGCTAAAGTGTGTTTCCCTTCAATATTAAATTTTCTAGACAAACAGACAAGATTCACTTACACTGTTTTCTTGTCCCCCACCCAGTTATTTTATTCTTTAAATTCAGCCTTGTGTCATAGACAACCTTTATAAAAGACTAAAGGATGGCAGCCCACACGTGAGAATGTTTATTCTCTCTTACACCACACATTCCTTTCCATAAAACAATCCAAATCATTCCTTGAATTTAGAACACGTCTCCTTCAAACAACACTTGTTCATTTCAAAGTTCAGAATACAATTGTTCAAAAAAATATAAAAAATAAAAAATAAAAATTCAAAAAAAATTCAAAAAATAAAAAAAAAGAAAAAAGGAAGAAGAACAAAACGCTATACCGTTTTAGTAAAAACGCCATGGCGTTATGCTACTGCCCAAAAACGAGAACTTTATGAAAATTCCAAGTATTGTTTCAATTATTCGTTCTTTTAAATTCTATACCACCTACAGGGGCGGTTGCACTCTTCAATTCAAGTCATTTCCTTTCAGCTATTTCAATTCAAGTCATTTCAATTCAGCTATTTCAATTCAATACCACTTATATGGGCGGTTGTTTCTTTAATTTCAGCACTTCAATTCAGCTATTTCAATTCAAGTCATTTCCCTTCAGCTATTTCAATTCAAGTCATTTCAATTCAGCTATTTCAATTCAAGTCATTTCCTTTCAGCTATTTCAACTCTTGAATCTCTAATTCGAAAAGTCGGAACGTTTGCCCGCAGGACTCGTTTCGAGGCCATTTAAATAAGACTTAAAGGGCTCTTGATCTCAACCGTTGATCTGGTCAACCAAGTAAAGTCAACCAGATCAACGGTTGACAATTTAATGTGCATGATGGACATGAACAGTGCCAAAGAACATGCAACAGAGCCGACCACGGGGCTACCTACTCCCATCACGTCCTAGCTCGAGTCTGTCGCTTCCTATCCCGTTCAGCCATCATCACGCCCTACCCCTAGCTCCGCCAGCACGATGAGCCGGCCACCACGCGCAGCCACGCCCTCCAAATGCCACGCGACTTCGGCCTATAAATACCAAGCATTCTTCAACGTAAAAACGGTACCAAAATCGCAAGAGAAGCTTGCTTTCGTCCCTCTCCTTGATTGATAGCTCATATCGAGCATCGATCGTCCAAGTTCAAGGTTTAAAGTGAGCTTTCTCTCTCTAGCTCGTTTTCATTTTTAAGCATGTTTTCCTTTTAATTTCGTTTGGCTTGATCTTAAGCATTTAAATTGCTTGTCTTTGTGCTATTAATTCACATACATGATGTAGATTAAATACATGCTTTCAATTTTAAAAATCGTTAGCTAGGTTGTGCGAATTAATTAGTTTTCGATAATTAACGGTTTTATCATTTTTTTAAAATTAAACTCGGTACGATCCTTATTAAAATTCGACCTTCGTACGATCGAGACGTCGTCGAGGAGACAAGCGTTTCGGTATGAAGATCGCGGGAAACGGGCAAGGGCAGCCGAACCTTGGCCGCCGGCAGTAGCGCCGGCGACCAAGGAAGACGATGAACAGTGCCATGTTTCGGGCTTGGCCCATCACCGTTTAAATTTTTCCTTCGGGCCAGGAACTATTCCTGGCCCATTTTCATTTTTTTTTATTTTTCAATTGGGCCCAACCCATTTTCAATCCTTTCCGAAACTTCGGATCACATTTTTTCGTAAAAACAATTTGTATGCTTCGTATGATTATTTTTCGTACTATCAACTGTTTAAATTATTCGCACTTTAATTTTCCGCAATTTACTTTCGGCAATTTAAATTCAATCATTCATTCTACCGCCTACATGGTCGGTCGCATTTTAATTTTCGTAAATATCAACTGCTTTAATTTTTCGCAAGCTGCTGGAAATTCTTCCGCAAATTATAAACTGTTAATTTTCCGTACTTTAATTTTTCACAATTTACTTTAGGCAATTTAAATTCAGTCATTCAATTTACCGCCTACATGGTCGGTCGCATTTTAATTTTCCGCAATATCAACTGCTTTAATTTTTCGCAAACTGCTGGAAATCTTTCCGCAAATATTCAACTGTTTATTTTCTGCAAATATCAATTGTTTTACTTTTTGCAAATATCACCTGCTTTAATTTTTCACAAACTGCTGGAAATTCTTCCGCAATATCAATTGTTTTAAATTCCGCACTTATCATACTGTTGGAAATTCTTCCGCAAATATCAACTGTTTTATTTTCGGCAAATATCAATTGTTTTATTTTCAGCAAATATCAACTGTTTACTTTCTGCAAATTATCCAACTGTTTTAAATCCCCTGAGAATCGTCAACTGCACTCAATTTTTCTGCAATCATATCATCATCTATATCTCGTATGCTTAAAATTAATCATTTTTCGCATGCAATCAACGTAGCATTTAAATTCTCGTATGCTTAAAATCAATCATTTTTCGCATGCAATCAACCCAGCATCTTAATTCTCGTATGCGTAAAATCAATCATTTTTCGCATGCAATCGACCCAGCATCTAAATTCTCGTATGCGTAAAATCAATCATTTTTCGCATGCAATCAACGTAGCATTTAAATTCTCGTATGCTTAAAATCAATCATTTTTCGCATGCAATCAACTCAGTATTTAATTTTCGTATGCGTGAAATCCATCATTTCTCGCATACAATCAACTATCATTTAAATTTTCGCACTCATAAAATTGTTTATTTATTTCTCAAGCTATCGCTAACACTCTCATTTTGTAGGGTTTAAATTCAAGCTTCGCTCGAAAGTACGCCTTTCGATTCCTTTTTATTTATTCAACGCTTTTTGCAAATATCAATCGTACGTATGATATATAGAACTACTAGAACTAAAATCAACCCACATGAACAACGTGTTTAAAGAGTTGCTTAAAATACCATGCTCATGTGATTATAAATTCTCGCATACATTGACTGCATGTACATGGGGACTTTCGATCCCACATCAGTTTTTCCACCTCAAAAGCAATCATTTAAATTTGTACTCTGTTAGCAATCTATGATAGGTTCACATAGTAATTAATTTAATCATGCATGGCCCGATGATGAAATAAGAGGGCGCTCATTCAGTCTTGCGGAAAATTCAGTCCCATCACGTTACGGTCAGGGATAATCGATCGATCTTGATAAACGGTAATCCCGTTCGAAAGATCTTTCTATTATTCCTGAACGGTCACGATCATAGAAAAGACTAAAGTGACGATTCCTTTGAGGGTCCCCTTTTTCAAAACGCATTTTATCAAACACCTTTTTAAACACCTCTCTCATCAATCAGTAACCATTTTTGGATGTGACTCGGGTGCCTAACACCTTCCCGAGACCATAATACGACCCCGAACCTTTATCTGGGGTCCAGACCCCTTTTTTGTGCCTTTAGTTTTTTTTACTTATTATATTTCTTATGCCATGACGATTAAGGTTCCCTAAACCTAGCAACCAAATTAGGGTGGCGACTTCATTGCATGCTGCTAGGTGTCTGTTTACGCTGAGCATCTGAAGGTCCCAAATTTCGTTGCACACTCGCAAATGACTTCTTTGTCAATTTTCGGGGGCGCGACAGTTTGGCGACTTCACTGGGGAGTTTAGCGTCGGAGCCGGTTTTATCTTTTTAGAGAGGTGTTTTGTTTGTTTGTTTATTTATTTGCTTTGATCAATTGCTGGTCTGTTCATTTATTTGCTTTATCAATTGTCATATGCATTTCATAGCGCCCTACACCCAGGGGACAATTACCAAAATAGGAGGGTAGTAGTGACGCCCTAGGACACATGTCCTGGGTAGTGTTCACCAATCCCAACTCAGATGAACCCCTAAAGCCAGTCGAAAGGTTACACGATTTTGCAAGAAATCGGGACACTAGACGACACTTTAGGGACCTTTTCATGGTATCATCCAGGAACCATTCAAGCCAGTTTGAAATGTCAGAATCAGAGCCCCAGCACGTGCATCATGATTATACCTGTTTGTCGTGGCTCTATTTGTCTTGTTGCCATGATAACCTTGTCTTTTATATGAACTGTAAATTTCTTACATGTGCAGTTTACTTTGCATTTAAGATTTTATTTTTGTCCCATAGGACCCATCTTGCTCATTCGACATGTCGGCACCTACACTACTTTCATTTAATATTTTCGGGGGACGAAGTTTCGACGATCAAGCCACACGAGGAGATCTGTTGGAACGTAGGTTCACCCCTGACATCACCACTAAGGTCAAGATTGAAGTCGTAGACTTCGACTTAACTAGGATTCGGAATTTGAGAAATGAGCTGACTGAAGACGAGGAGACACAGTTTGAGGGTAGTTATGGAAAACTACTGACCCTAGTTGACGTAAAGACTGATTGGGGTTGCATCCGGGCAGCCCTAAAATTCTGGGATCCCTATTATCGGTGCTTCTCTTTCGACAAAGAGGTAGACTTGACTCCTACGCTAGAGGAGTACTCAGCTCTGATGTGCTTCACCTCTCCTATATCGGCCATATACCAGAATGTTCGACTCTACTCCTCAAGTGTCAAAATAAGGCTTGATAAGTTGTTAGGAATCACTACTCGTGTCAGAGAAGGTGACTACTTCTGGTGCTGGTCAGATATTGAGGCATGCTTTCAGTTGTCCAACGGGAAAAAACGCTTAAGGATTCTAGCTTTCGCCATTGTAGGATTTGTCCTCTTTCCGAAAATGAGGAATGCCATCGACTTTGGAGCAACCAACATCTTTTACGAGATGGAAACAAATGCCATCAATCCTACAACAACCATTCTGGCCGAGACCTTTCGCTCCTTGGACTCTTGTCGAAGAAAAGGGAAAGGGAGACTTACCTGTTGCACCCAGTTGTTGACAGTATGGTTGGTCAGCCACTTCAAACAGGTTCCTGATCAGATCATTTTCTTCGCAAGCTACATAAGATCATGCCCTCTACTCAGAGTTATCAACGCAACGACCACAGATAGATAGGAGATGGAGAATAAAGATGTCTGGATCGACCGATTCATAAACCTCTCAGAAGAAGACTTCAGTTGGCACGCCAAATGGCTGCAGACTTCCAATCCCATCGTCTGCTGCGGACACTTACCTTGGGTTCTTTTAATCAGAGCATGGGGATGCACTCACTATTGCCCTGCCCTCGTCCTCAGACAGTTCTGCATCACGCAAATAATTCCCGTGACATTCGGCATGACAAGATCAGACCTGCCACACACCGGAGAAAATCAGAACATTCAAGTGTACGCCCAAGACTGGGCCCACCCCTTTTGTCTCAAAGGACGTGCTGAGTATTATCTGCAGGGCTACCATAACGCAGCGAGATCATAGAAATCCAGTGGAGATAGTATAATCATAGAATTACCATATAATCTGTAGAATCATAGACACGTAATAACGGGTATTTCCTAAGATATCACGACATGACTAGGCATGAGTATTTCCTATGCCAGGAATAGAATGTCCTTGCGAGATAACGCTGCTTACCAGATGGCTTCAAAGACGCAACTCACTATGGTGAGGTATCATAACAGATGTTACCCGCGATATGTAGCATATAATCCATATCGACAAGAGAAAGTATTATGGCAGTATCGTCGTATGCACCTTTGAGCAAAGAATATCATTCTGAAGGCGTTGCTACTTTGAATATTATCATTATCCCCTGAAGAGGTAGTTTAATCAACGAGATAACTTCATGAATGAGAATTTTCATAATAATGTTGTATTGATATAGATATTCATCATTAGCAGAAGATGCCATATAAATAGATGTAGATGTATCCTTTCCTGCAGGAATAGCTGTCAGAGCGATACGACACCGTAGAATATACGTTCCCCGGTCAGGGAGAAAATGATATGGCGACAACTTTTCGCCAATATTGCGGGCAGAAGATATTGTAATGTCGCCTTTTTTACCGCTGCCGTGTTCCCTCGTTAAATAATGAGGGATACTTCTAGGATATCCATAGATTCCCGTCTGTTCCTCAAATGGAAGATATCATATCCTTAAGAGGATTAGTATGATTGGTGTTAAAAATACCTGGCAGTGTTTCTTGGATCAAGACGGCATAGCATGTGCCGGTAATAGTACACTTGCCATGTGAATCATGATAATAGACCGTATGATGTTACCGCTTGCATGGGCATCGATCTCTTCATTATTTCAATATTTCTACGATTTTCTTGTAAATTCTCAATTATTGCTTTACTGCGCTAATAAAATGGCATGCAATGATAAACATTAGTTGCCTCTATGGGCATTCACCCGCATATGTCGGGGTATTGTTGCTGTTGCTTTTTCATCCAGGCCCGCTGGATCTGGCCTTACCGGGGCATCATTACTTGTGTTGTTTTCTCATCCAGGCTTGCTTCACCGGGTATTTGTCGTCTGGTTACTTGCTAGGATATTAGGATTTGTTTTGATTTTCCATGATTGGCCTGGAGCGTGCCTCGTCTTAGTGAGCCGTCTGATCAGGATCGGTTGTCACAAGGATAGGATTTTCACATCCAGGCGTTGAGTCCTCACTTCCCTAGAACGTGCCTCGTCTTTGTGAGCCGTCTGTATTAGCACGGTCATCACAAGGATAGGATTTTCACTTCCAGACGTGGAGTCTTCATTTCCTTGGGGCGTGCCTCATCTTAGTAAGCCGTCTGTGTTAGCCCGGTTGTCACAAGGATAGGATTTTCACTCCCAGGGGTGTCGGGGCGTGCCTCGTCTTAGTGAGTTGTCTGTGTTAGCACGGTTGTCACAAGGATAGGATTTTCACTCTTGGCGTTGAATCTTTAATTATGCCAGGGCGTGCCTCGTCTTAGTGAGCTGTCTGATCAGGAGCGGTTGTCACAAGGATAGGATTTTTACTCCTGGCACCCTTCATTATCTGCACGTAATCAACCACAAAAACACGACAATATTTTTGATTTGACCGTTAACGCATATTATTGCTTCCCAAGTCTAAACGTGTAGAGACATGTCAGATTCTAGCATGATATAGTTTCAAACGAGCTATGTTCCAAGAGTTTGGTAAGGGATATCGTCAAGTATTTCCAAGTGGTATGCTCCATTTCCGATAACGCGGATAACACGATATGGGCCATCCCAGTTTGGACTGAGTTTCCACATGCGCTGTCCGGCCGCTCGTTTGTCCCTGAGTACCAAGTCTCCTGCTTTCAGTAATCGTTCTTTGACGCGCCTGTTATGATATCGCGCCATCTTTCTCTTATAGTACAGCATTTTCAGGAGTGTTTCTTCATGCAATTCTGGCAACGCATCGAGGTTCGCCCGCAACCTCTCTTCGTTTATATCTTCCTTGAAGTACGCCACTCGCAAGCTTAGAGTACTGATTTCTACCGGTGTGACGGCCTCAGTGCCGAAAGCCAATGCGAAGGGTATTTCCTCTGTACTGGTTTTAACGGTCATGCAGTACGCCCATATCACATACGGTAGCTCATCTGCCCACTTCTTTTTAGCACCCTCTAGGTTTTTCTTGATACCACTGAGGATACTTCGATTGGTTACCTCCGCGAGTCCATTACTTTGTGGGTGGGCTACGGAAGAAAATCTTTGTTCGATCTGGAATTCCGCGCACTGGTCTCTAAAGAATTGACTTGTAAATTGTGTCCCGTTATTGCTGACTAACACGCGAGGTATGCCAAATCGCATAATAACTTGGTGTTTGAAAAAATGCCATATCTTCTCTGTTGTGATGTTAGCCACCGCTTCCGCTTCTGCCCATTTTGTGAAGTAGTCCACTGCCACGACTACAAATTTCAGCTGAGATCTTGCCTTTGGAAATGGGCCTAGGATGTCAATTCCCCATTTGGTAAAAGGACAAGGAGCCACAATTTCGGAGATTTCGGTGGCAGGTCGTCGGGGAATTTTGGAGAACTCTTGACATTTTTGACAGGTTCGTACAAAGTTATCGCAGTCCCTGCGAATGGTAGGCTAATAGAAACCTGACCTAAAGACTTATGTGGCCAAAGTACTGCCAGACACGTGCATACCACATATCCCTTCATGGATCTCTCGTAAGGTGTGGAGGCCTTCTTGTTCCGTTATACACTTGGCAACTGGATGAGAGAAACATCTCCGGACCAATTCTCCGTCATAGTATGTACACCGTGCCGCCCGTTTCAATACTTTTTTCTTTTCGGCGTTATCTTCGGGCAACTCATCGTGCTTTAGAAATTTCATTACAGGAATCCGCCAGTCGTTTTCGATTTCTTCGATACAAAGCGACGCTTGTTCTTCCATGAAGGAAGGCACGAATATTTTCTCAAAGAACAGGTCAGTGGGTATGGATGCTTCTGGATTCGCTGCAATCTTGGAGAGATTATCAGCCTCGACGTTATCTTCTCGGGGGACATGTTCGATGTTGACCTGTATACCCATTTTTCTTATTTCCATCAACTCGCGTTTCACTTTAGAGAGATTGAATCATGATAGGTTCTCTAGCTTGAGAATTGCCCAAGACTTGGTCTATCACTAACTTGGAGTCGCCGTATATCAATAGCCGTAAATCTCCAATTACTCCGACGTCATGTATGGCTTTTGTGGACAGATTTTTTCCTATCCTGAGTCCAGCTAGCAGCACCTCATATTCTGCCGCACTGTTGGATAACGTCTGTAGGATTCTGACGGCATATCATATCTGTATGCCTAGTGGTCCGGTTACTAATATTCCAACTCCAGCTAGTTCTTGGTTCTTGGCTCCATCCACATAGACAGCCCACAAGTCGGTGTAGGTTTCAGGGAATGGGAGATCCAAATCATCTCCTTCTTCTTCTGGTAAGTCTATCAATGGATCCTGCGCAAACATGCATTATACTGTAGCCTAAACTACTCGAGTTCAATGGCTCAAATCAGCATCCTTCCTGAAGACTCAGGCTTTCTGAAAATCCTTTTTAAGGGTTGGTCTGTGAGCACGATGACGGGGTGGGCCTGAAAATACCTGTCCATTTTGCACGTGGCCTGCACCAACGCAAACGCTATTTTTTCAATGCGAGCGTATCGCAGCTCAGCATCTTTCAAAACATGGCTGACAAAGTACACGGGGCGGTGAACGTGGTTGTCATCTCGCACAAGGACTACACTAACCACTTCGTCGGCAACACCAAGGTACAAGTATAGGCCCGACTCTGGTCTTGTCAACACCAGGTCAGACGAAAGATAAGCTTTCAGGCCCATAAATGCTTCTTCGCATTCTTTTGTCCATCCAAAGGGAGCCTTTTTACGTATAACCTTGAAAAAGGGTAGGTATCTTTCCCCTTGTTTGGAAATAAACCGTCCAAGAGCGATAACACGCCCTGTAAGCTTTTGCACTTCCTTGACAGTTCGGGGGGATATCATATCATAAATAGCTTTGATCTTCGACGGATTGGGCTGAATGCCTTTCTGGCTGACTACATATCCCAAGAACCTACCCGTTTGAAATGCAAACATGCATTTACGGGGGTTCAGCTTCATCTTGTACTCTCTCATCACGTTGAAAACCTCTTTCAAGTCTGCTAAGTGGTCCTCAAAGCTTCGACTCTTGACAAATAAATCATCCACATAGGCTTCTACTTTCTTTCCGATTTGTTCCTCGAACACCTTGTTTGCCATACGCTAAAAAGTTGCCCCAGCATTTTTCAGCCCAAACGGCATCGCCGTATAACAGTAAGTAGCCTTCGGGGTGATGAAGGCGGTCTTTTCTTCGTCTTCGATGGCCATGGGAATTTGATGATATCTGAAGTTGGCGTCTAAAGAACTCAAATAAGCATACTCGGCAGTCTGGTCGACTAATTGGTTGATTCGAAGGAGTGGGTAACAATCCTTTGGACAGGTGTCATTTAAATCAGTGAAGTCAATACACATGCGCCACTCTTCGTTGGGCTTTGGAACGAGGATGGGATTCGCTAACCAAGTCGGATATTGGACTTTTCGGATGAAACCTACGTCTAGAAGTTTTGACACCTCCTTGTCAATGGCTCATGCCTTTTCTATAGAAAATGCTCGTCGCTTCTGTTGGACTGGTTTGACGCAGGGATCAACATTAAGTCGATGCTCCGCTACCTCTCGCGGGATACCAGGCATGTCCGTGGGCTTCCAGGCGAATTCTCCTTTGCATTTGTTTAGTAATCGAGCTAACTGCATGCTCTCTTCCGGGCTTAGCTTTTCGTTAACTAGGAAGTTTACCTCCCTGACCCCATTAACTGGGACAGACACCATCTTGTCCACTGGCTGGGTATGTTTTTCTTCTTTCTGTTCGAAAGGATCCGCCGTCACACGCACATACCTATCGCAACTCTTTTGTGTCATAAGTAGATAACACTCGGTTGCCAGCTTCTGACCACCTTTAACTGAGACCACTCCATCCTAAGAGGGATACTTCAACCTCAAGTATTTTTGGGATATCGCTGCACCGAAATGATTGAGAAATGGGCGCCCGAGTATGGCGTTATAGGGCAAGGTAAGGTCTACAACCAAGAACAACAGTTCCTCTGATCTTTTGGATGTGCCTTCTCTAAAGTATGTAGGCAGCAAGGTGACTTTAATCACTGGGATAGGAACTCCGTCTACCCCAATTATCGGCTTTTTACAAGGTGTCAACTCGCTGGCAGGACGTTTCATGAGGTTGTAAGCCTCCAATGAAAATAAATTTACAACGCTGCCGTTATCGATAAGGGTTCTTCTGACTCCATGGTTACCAATGACGGGTGTAAACACCAACGCATCGTTATATGGAAAAATGACACCTTTCTCGTCTTCCTCGGAGAAGGACAATACCGTTCGATCTAAAACACTTATCATTTCATTTTTCGCTAACGCGCCTTCACATTTCCGCTTCTCTCCTGTGGTGGGCGTTAACAGCACAGGCTCATCAAGGTACGGTGTTCCCCGGCTATGATGTTGATGATGGGAATGTCCTCATCATGGATTGTTAACGTTTCCCTAGCCCTTCCACTAGGAGTAGCGTCATTTTCAGGGGTATGAGGAGGCGCCCGTCTATTGTTTGAGGCCCTATTTATCGGGTTATTCCTGGCTTCTTCTCTTGCCTTGGTGGCGAATTCTCCGAGATAGCCTTCTTTAAATCTCTGCACACGTCTGTGGAATATCCCTTAACTTTATGGAACTTGCAAAAGGCGTTTTCCCTTCCTCCCATGATTACCCCCGGTTTCGCAGGTCCTGGATAACAGATAGGCAGATTCCATTGCAGAACAATTGCTAAGATTTCCACTCTCGGAAGTATGAGGGAAGGAAGATCAGGGTCATAAACTCGACCCTTGGGTGGATCCGTGATCGTCAGTCAAATAGAGATTTATAATGCCTGAAAATGTGTGTGCACAAGGGATAAAGTGTACAGTGGCAGTGAGGGTCGAACACAGGGATTGAGAGAGACTGATTAAAGGTCTTGAATGAAATCACAGGACAAAAGCATGTAAAGTAACACTCGGGGGGGGGGGGGGGGGTTACTTGGCTAAACCAGTCATCCAAGAGAGATTGGGAGCTAACAATTTTTACCTACGAAAGCAGTATTCGGGACCTTGAGTTGTCAATTCGGGGTCCCGAAAGGAAAAATATAGCAAATTAGCGAACAAGTCAAGATAACAAAACAGAGAGTGAAATAAACGCAAATAATCAGATAGAAAAGGATCTTAGCAAAGGCATTCTTCGGTTGCATTCGGGGGTCGATCGTCATCAGCGCGAGGATATTCTACTCAAGACATCATAGAAATGACATAGGGACCAGATTCCTCGGATATCCCCTACTTTTCTCTTAAGAGAAACTACCCTCCGTTTCCACATATGAGGTAGTCTTGACAGTTTGCCATCCCTCCAGGCACGAATGCGGGAGGGCCATACTCAAACTGCCTATGAAGATAAGAAAAGATAGATCTAGAGCTAAAAGTCCCTCAGTTTGTCAGGCTCATGACCTCGCTCTAATCAATTACTCACCCTATCTATTCAAGACCACTTCAGCGCAGTCAAGACTAAACAGATGCCTACTTGTTCCATGCAATTTTCCTTCCGTATTCAATACAAAGATGGCAGCATTCACACAAAATAATAATCAGATGATCAAGCCTCAAATTATTTCATGCAAAGATGTAATTAAAATGATAAGTAATTGAATATGGCATCGAAAATATATTAAGCACATTAAGGCCTCGAATCTGCCCTTGCAACCCTTGAATTACCCTTGCTAAGAACTAAACATTTAGCTACTAATGCTTGAAGATGGATGAATAATAATTAAAGAAAGCATAACAAGTAAGTAAATAAATTAAGGGAAGTAGACTTTGTTACTAAAAGTCCGTTTGAAGCTCGGCGGCAAGGTTGAAGATGCTAACAAGAACTAGAGAGAGAAACTAGAGAGAAGTCTAAGGAAACTAAAACTAATGATTTTCTAAAAATATGCTAAGTGATGAGAGATGTCCTAAACTACTCCTTGGATGCTCCTTATAAGCTAGAGCTCCAAGAACAAAATATCTTCAGTCAAAACTAGGGACAAAACACATTAAATGAAAGCCTATAAAAATGGATCCATGCTCCTTAAAGCACAAAGCTGAAAAAGCATAAAGTTGTCTGGTTTTCCCAGCTTTGGCAGGTGTGGAGTGGGCTCAAGGGATGAAATGGTCAGAGCGGTAGGTATTTGGTGATTAGTGCAGAGCGTCAGTACAGTGTCAGGGAGATCACATGGGAGCTTTGGCGAGAGGACACGTGGAATTGCCGCTCTTTGCCCTTCGGGGGCCCGAATGGAGAATCCGATTCGGGACCTTGAACGCTGCTTTGGACTCGGGACCTGGACCTTGGTCTTGAAGCTCGAATTTGCTCAAATTGCACCAAAAATGCATGTTGTTGCATAAACTCCCTTTTTAGGCCTAGATCTGCAATAGTAATGAAAACAAGGGTAATTTAGCAGAATCATGCCTTAAATGGGCGAGAAAATGGGGAGAAAATCATGCATAAAAACATGCTATCAAATAATCCCCATACTGCCCAATGGTCGCCCTCGAGCATTCACAAAATTTAAAACAGTCCCAAAATAGAACAGACACACCAAACCATAGCACAGAGAATAAGCATGCTTTTCAAGATTCGGGACCCCGAATGAAAATAGACTCCGCCTAGATGAACACCTGCATCAGATCAGAAGGATAACGACCCTTAAGAAAAGACTTTTCCACATTAGCCTATTCACCAACAGTTCTCACATAGATCAGTATTTGCACTCACACTCGTAAGGCTAGGTGTTTAAGCACTCATGTATGCAAAAACGCAGCGCAAAACCAAGTTTTTGCATATCAATCCGAGTACATTAGACACACGCACAGGCAATCTAGCAATCAAAAGACTCCGCATCGGGGGCAAGAAGGGGAACAAAGAAAATAATTGATAAGAGATTTAGAAAGAGTGGAAGAATGGAACATAAGGAGAAGAATAAGTGGAGAAGAGGGAGAGTAAGGAAGTGAAATGAGGAGGTGGTTAAACCAACTCAAACCTGGAACGCTCCCTTGGCAGAAGGAATCGAGATGGTGAGGCAATGTTGCTGAGGGTGTAAGCTAGACTAGATTCTTCTTCTTCGAGGGGGATCTTTGCTCATGTCGTTCGGGACTGAGGTTCGGGACCTTGAATGGATGCTGGCTGTTGATTTCCCTCTTCTTCTTTTTCATGATTTGATCTCGCTCTCTTCTCCCTCTCTTTTATTTATATTTCTGTTTTTTCTAATTTTTTTTTTGAGAGAGAGAGACCTATGCTGTTTGAGGATCGAGACCTTGTCCTTCGGGGGCTGGATATTCTGATTTCACTTCCCCACACTTGTGTTTTGCTGTGGCTGGGAAGTGATTTTTTGTTCTAGTCTGCCCTTGAATTTAGCTTCGAGGTCTTGAATTTGCGCCAGTATTCGGGGTTTTGAATTTACGGGATCCCCACACTTTACTTTTGCTGCTTCATTTGTCTAGTCTAGCCCTCGATAGTGCTCCCAACAACATTGCTCACCTGTCAAGAGAAAGATCAAGAAAACTTCAAATGGTTAGAATTGGAGAGGAAAGAAGGGATTCGGGGTCAAGAAGGAAAAATAGAACAGAAAAAAAATATGAGAGGGAACAATTTGATGCGAAGACTTAATCTTTTTGCTGCTTTCCTATGTCTAAATGTGTCTATACCCATGGATATCATGCAAACCCAGCCAGTACCTAGTCATGCATTCACTCAAACAATAGATATAGGCATGAAGGCTCAAGTGCTCACAAGGTGTTAATTCGTGACTACTGGAGTCTAGGTCTTGAAGCAGATATAAGGTATAACAGGCAAAGAATGATTCATTCGGGACCTTGACTATAGACATCATTTTCATTCTATGTGCACAAGTTAGGTGTGTGTCCATCATTGGGGTTGTTTTTCAAAAAATTGCAGTAATTGAAGACCGAAAAGAAATAAAGCGAATAAATAATAGTAATAAAAATAATTAATATAGATAATAGTAATAAAACTAATTAATATAGCAAGGAAATTAAAGACCCTCCCCACACTTAGGCTTCGCATTGTCCTCAATGTGAGAAAGGAGCAGTTCAAACTAAGATAATAAAGCAAAGCAATTGTTTTATCGAAATTAAAAGGAGATAGTTTTTCAGCCCGCGCAGGGGCAATGGGGATGATAAAGTTCGGGATCAGGGAGGAGGGGGGTTCATTGCGCCAGTGTTGGCTTCAAGGGCGAGAGCTTGAATTTCCTTTAAGATGGCGCGATTGGTGTCCAGGAGGAGACGCAACAGCCTATTGGTGGTCTCGACAGCCGATACTTCTTCGGGGTCTCGAGGGTCAGAAAGTTGTTCCGGGGCAGCTGAAGTGGTTGTTTTGGCAGAGGGAGGCTCGGGAGCGCCAGACTTGTCTCGGGGTTTCGATAGATCCGGATACTCGAACTTGCCGTCGATCTTCCCTTTGTTATCTGCATGAAAGCTCAAAATACCATCAGTAACACAAAGGAACCCCATCGTGTCCAAGGTCTTGAGACCGAGGAGCTTGAAGGAATTCGGGTGCTGGTGCAGTTTTAGCTCTTAGGGCTTCCACAAGTAAAGGTGCGAGGCCAAGCTGGTGATGATAGATCCGAGGACAGGAGATCGACCCTGGGGGGCATTAGTGACGTTGTGGGCGGAGGTGGCGATCCAATAACCAAGGTTGACCCGCTTCTTGTGATACATGACCTAGAGGAAGAATAGCTCGGATTGAGCAAGCTGGCCTGAGGTCCCGAATTTACCTGCGAGGGCAAGGGACAGGAAGCGTTGCAAAATCCAGAGTGCAGGGTCTTGAATGCCGTGGGCTTTGGTGTTGCGAGAGTCGAACTTGGCATTGGGGTTCCCTGTGAGCTCCCGAAGGGCCTTGTTGTTGTTCAACTCAGCCGGAACCGTGGTCAAGGCATCCTGATACTCAGCCCCTTGAACTTCCTTCCGACGGACAAAGCCGAGGTAGACATTAAAATCGTTGAGGGACATGGGGTGCCATTTGCTAGCCATTCTAAAGTTGACGCACCCTTTGGCAGAGAGATCGGGACCTACCCCACCCTTGGGCTTGAACAGTTCAGGCTTATACCAAAAGCTAGCAAAGAACTCGAGGCTGAGTTCCAAATACGTGGGCTGATCCATAAAAAATAAACTTTCCCAACCTATCCCCCTAACCAATTCCCGGATTCGAGACCCAACACCCAACTTATCATAAAGATCCATGTCTAACCTAGCACACGGGGCTATCCCCTTGTTGTTCAGCAGATTGACCTTATCTATAGATGGTTTATCATGAAAGATAAATAACTCATTAAAAATATCGAGGTCAGCTGTTACCAGGTAGTTGGGTCGGGATCCCGAAGCAGGTGATGGGGTCTCGAAGGCGTCTTCCTCCTCAGTGCGCTGGACCTTGCTGAGGGTCTCTTCGGCTGTTCCTTTTCCCTTGGGTGTAGCCGGGAGCTTTCTTTTCTTGTTGGCTGGGGTCTTAGAGGTCGGGGCCTTGGAAGCACTCTTCGCCGCTCTGGCCGGCATTTTAGAGGCTGATTTGGCCTTGGCTTTGCCCTTCTTCTTCTGCGGGCTAGGGCTGGGTGGCTTGGGTGGGTCAATCTCACCCACTTCTTCCGCTATGTCCTCTGCTCCCCTGCCCTCCTCCTCCCGCTCGGGACCTTGAGCATTATGCTCGGGGTCTTGAGCGTCTTGCTCAACAGGCTCATCCCTCGGCTCCTCCTCATCTTCTCCTTCGGCTGGAAATTCCTTCTCCGACTGTTGCTCATCGGAATCCCATGGGAACTGCTCCTCATTTTATTTCTCGACCCTCCGAGCCTCACGGAGGCTAGAGCTGGTCTCTTCTCCCTCCTCCACCTCGGTATCCGAAGGGATATCATAGCCAATAGGCTTTACATCGAGGGGGACTGAGTTCACCGGACTACCAGGAGGTGTCTTCTTCGTCGACGTCGCCGTGGGCTGTTTCTTTTTGCTGTCGGCGGTCGTGGTCGGGGGGACGCGACTCACTTTGCCAGATCTGGTCATTTTAGGAAGGGAGGTGGTGAAGATGATTTCGTCAAGGTCGATGGTGGCTTCTGATAAGGCATACCCGAAAAGGTCAGTGGTAGGTGACGGGGGAGGAGATGGAAGAGAGATGGGGCGGCGGCGAGGTGGTGATTGGTCAGTGTTGGTGTTCTGCGGTGGAGGGTTTGTGGAGTGAGGAGTAGATGAGTGAGAGGTGGTGGGTTTGTTTAGGTTTAGGTTTGTGTGTGCCATGAGGAGGAAGAGAGGTTTTGAATTAATTTGTGTGAAAAGAAAAGAAGAGAATTTGTTTGTTGATTTGATGGAAAGAGAGATGAGGGTGTTGTGGTTGGATAACGGACGTGTAACGGGCGGTTAGGTGGCGTGGGTTAGTGGGTTTGAGGATACAGAAAGGTGGAGAGAGGGAAGGGAGCTGATTGCCTTGGTCTTCGTCCACCACTTGGCGCGCTGGGAGAGGACGCGCAGTGCCAAGGGCAGCGTGCGCTTGCGCCTGTATGGGAAACCAAAAAAGGGAGTCAGCTTTATGGATTTTGAAAATAGGAGAGGGGAATAAAACAAAAGGGATTAAATGGGGATCAATAAAGAAGGGAACAAGGGCATTTAATGAAAATGAGGGGAGACAAGGGAATTAAATGAAAAGGAAAGAAGACAAAGTTAATTTAAAATTCACCTAGGTAACATAAAAAGTGGGCATAAAGAATTTGAAAAGCTAAGGTTGACTTAAATAAAAAAAAAAGGAAAGGGACAAGGGGTTTAAAAGGGGAATAAGAAGGGACAAAATTAATTAAGACCACCTAGGGAAGGTAAGAAATGTGCGCGGGAAAGAGAAAAAGTATGCTAGACTCAGATTTGAAAGACATGAAAACTAAAGAGATAGGGTTAGGAATTCAGGGGTTGTCCCCACACTTGGCCTTGATTATCGTCTAGGCCTAGACGTTGTTCCTTCATTCGGGGCCGTTGATTGCTGGGTCCTCGACCCTTACTTCTTCAGCAGTCGAGGGCTTGAATCCTTCATAGAAGGGTTTCAGCCTATGACCGTTCACTGTAAATGGCTCTCCATTGTCCAGATTCTAAATTTCGATGGCTCCATGATTAAACACAGTAGTGACTTGGTACGGTCCCGTCCATTTGGATTTCAGCTTCCCTGAAAAGATTTGCAAGCGGGAGTTGTAGAGCAAAACCTGTTGCCCAACCGTGAAGGTCTTGACTACGAGGTGTTTGTCATGCTGGGCCTTGGTCTTGCCCTTGTAGATCATCGAATTCTCATAGGCATCCCCTCGAAGCTCTTCAAGCTCTTGAATCTAGAGACATCCCGCCAAGTTTAGATCCATGTTGACCTTCTTGATTGCCCAAAATACCTTGTGCTCTATCTCGACCGGGAGGTGACATGGCTTGCCATAGACCAGCCGATACGGTGTCATACCGATCGGGGTCTTGAATGCAGTGCGATAGGCCCATAGCGCATCTCCTAGTTTGAGACTCCAATCTTTCCTTAACTGGTTAACGGTCTTCTTGAGAATAGCCTGGATCTCCCGATTCGAGACCTCAGCTTGCCCATTGGTTTGGGGGTGGTAGGTTGTAGATACTCGATGGGTCACTCCATACTTGTTAAGTAATGAGGCAACTGTTCGATTGCAGAAATGAGTCCCCCGATCGCTGATGAGAGCTCGCGAGGTCCCGAATCGGTTGAAGATGTGGGTTCTAAGGAAATCAGCAACTACCCTCGAATTGTCTGTCTTGGTGGCTTTGGCTTCGATCCCTTTGGAAACATAGTCCACTGCAAGCAGGATGTACGTGCTCCCGAATGAATTTGGGAACGGTCCCATGAAGTCAATCCCCAAATATTAAAAATTTCATATGCAAGGATGCTTGTCAAGGGCATCTGGTTTCTCGCCCCGATGTTTCCCATAGCTTGGCACCGAGGGCATGTAGCGCAAAACAAATAACTATCCTTGAAGATTGATGGCCAATAAAGACCAGCTTCCAAGACCTTGAGCGCGGTCTTCTTGGAAGCAAAATGCCCTCCTTCCGTTGTCGAGTGGCAGAACTTGAGGATTGATGGGACCTCATCCATGGTGACACAATACCTAATAATCTGATCTGGACAATGCTTCCATAAGTAGGGGCTGTCCCAAACATAGGTCCTGGCTTGCTTTCGGATCCGGTTGTGTTTTGCGCTCAAGGCCTTGACTGGAAGCACGCCAGTGGCACAAAAATTTGCTATGTCCGTGAACCATGGAAACTTTGCGGTGTCAACTAAGCACAAATGCTCATCTGGAAAGGTCTCCCGAATGGCTACTTGGGAGTCGTCCTCTTGATTCGGGAGCCTACTTAAGTGCTCAGCTACACAATTTTCGGTCCCTTTCTTATCCTTGATAGCAAGGTTGAACTCTTGGAGTAGGAGGATCCAGCGGATCAGCCTAGGCTTCACGTCTGTCTTCTTGAGCAGGTATCGAAGGGCGGAATGGTCAGAATACACAATCACTTCTGTGCCCAAGAGGTACTGCCGAAACTTATCGAGGGCATAGACAATCGCCAAAAGCTCTTTTTCCGTCGTGGTATAATTTTGCTGCGCGGGATACAACAACTTGGATGCATAGTAGATGACGTACGTCTCCTTGTCTTTCTTCTGGCCTAGAATAGCTCCCAAAGCCTGGTTACTAGCATCACATATGATCTCGAAGGGGAGAGTCCAGTCGGGGGCCCGAATGATAGGAGCAGAAATGAGCTTGGCTTTCAAATATGAAGTCCACATCCTTGTGTAACAGTTGGCACATTGGCTGGGCTATCTTGGAGAAGTCCTTGATGAACTGCCTATAAAATCCTGCATGTCCAACAAAAGAACGCACATCTCGAATATTCGAGGGGTAAGGCAAGGTCTCGATAGTTGGATTTTAGCCTTGTCCACTTCGATACCCTTTCGGGACACGATGTGGCCCAAGATAAGCCCTTGGTCGACCATGAAATGACATTTCTCGAAATTAAGAACAAGGTTACTTTCTACACATCTTTGCAAAAATTTCTTCAAGTTCGAGAGGCATTCGGAAAAGGAGTTACCATAGACCGTTAAGTCGTCCATGAATACCTCGATGCATTCTTCCACAAATTCTGAAAAGATGCTGACCATGCACCTCTGGAATGTAGCCGGGGCATTGCATAACCCAAAGTGCATGCGTCTGTAGGCAAAGGTCCCGAATGGGCACGTGAAAGTTGTTCTCTATTGATCTTCAAGGGCTACTAGAATTTGGTGAAAGCCCGAATACCCATCCGAACTTGATCGTCAGTCAAATAGAGATTTATAATGCCTGAAAATGTGTGTGCACAAGGGATAAAGTGTACAGTGGTAGTCAGGGTCGAACACAGGGATTGAGAGAGACTGATTCAAGGTCTTGAATGAAATCACAGGACAAAAGCACGTAAAGTAACACTCGGGGGGGGGGGTTTACATGGCTAAACGAGTCAGCCAAGAGAGATTGGGAGCTAACAATTTCTACCTACAAAAGCAGTAGTCGGGACCTTGAGTTGTCAATTCGGGGTCCCTAAAGGAAAAATATAGCAAATCAGCGAACAAGTCAAGATAACAAAACAGAGAGTGAAATAAACGCAAATATTCAGATAGAGAAGGATCTTAGCAAAGGCATTCTTGGGTTGCATTCGGGGGCTCGATCGTCATCAGCACAAGGATATTCTACTCGAACATCATGGAAATGACATAGGGACCAGATTCCTCGGATATGCCCTACTTTTCTCTTAAGAGAATCTACCCCCCGTTTCCACATATGAGGTAGTCTTGACAGTTTGCCATCCCTCCAGGCACGAATGCGGGAGGGCCATACTCAAACTGCCCATTAAGATAAGAAAAGACAGATCTAGAGCTAAAAGTCCCTCAGTTTGTCAGGCTCGTGACCTCGCTCTAATCAATTACTCACCCTATCTATTCAAGACCACTTCAGCGCAGTCAAGACTAAACAAATGCCTACTTGTTCCATGCAATTTTCCTTCCGTATTCAATACAAAGATGGCAGCATTCACACAAAATAATAATCAGATGATCAAGCCTCAAATTATTTCATGCAAAGATGTAATTAAAATGATAAGTAATTGAATATGGCATCGAAAATATATTAAGCACATTAAGGCCTTGAATCTGCCCTTGCAACCCTTGAATTACCCTTGCTAAGAACTAAAGATTTAGCTACTTATGCTTGAAGATGGACGAATAATAATTAAAGAAAGCATAACAAGTAAGTAAATAAATTAAGGGAAGAAGACTCTGTTACTAAAAATCCGTTTGAAGCTCGGCGGCAAGGTTGAAGATGCTAACAAGAACTAGAGAGAGAAACTAGAGAGAAGTCTAAGGAAACTAAAACTAATGATTTTCTAAAAATATGCTAAGTGATGAGAGATGTCCTAAACTAATCCTTGGATGCTCCTTATAAGCTAGAGCTCTAAGAACAAAATATCTTCAGTTAAAACTAGGGACAAAACGCATTAAATGAAAGCCTATAAAAATGGATCCATGCTCCTTAAAGCACAATGCTGAAAAAGCATAAAGCTGTCTGGTTTTCCCAGCTTTGGCAGGTCTGGAGTGGGCTCAAGGGCTGAAATGGTCAGAGCGGTAGGTATTTGGTGATTAGTGCAGAGCGTCAGAACAGTGTCAGGGAGATCACATGGGAGCTTTGGCGAGAGGACACGTAGAATTGCCGCTCTTTGCCCTTCGGGGGCCCGAATGGAGAATCCGATTCGGGACCTTGAACGCTGCTTTAGACTCGGGACCTCGACCTTGGTCTTGAAGCTCGAATTTGCTCAAATTGCACCAAAAACGCATGTTTTTGCATAAAATCCCTTTTTAGGCCTAGATCTGCAATAGTAATGAAAACAAGGGTAATTTAGCAGAATCATGCCTTAAATGGGCGAGAAAATGGGGAGAAAATCATGCATAAAAATATGGTATCAAATTCGCGCCGTTGCCGGTGATTGTTTCAAGACTGATTTATTTTTCTTGTTTGTATGACCAGGAGATCTGCACCCAATTTACTGCCTCTTGATCACGAGTCAGGAAGGATTGAAAGAGGCCTTCAAAGACTTGCCCAAGGATCGAATTCCAATCCTTGCGTTCGGGACCTCGAACGTCTCTTTGCTCTCCAGGACAACCCAGACCCCGAAGCCTTATCACCCATCCACCTAGAAGTGCCCATTATGGATAATCATGGCCCCGAAGGAAATGGTGTTCCACTAGTCCCCCCGATGATCCTGACTTTCGACGAACTCAATGCCGCCCCCGAGGCCCCAACTAGTTGTATCGTTTGGCTAGTGGCCCCGAATGACTGGGAACTCAAATCCGCAACCATACACCACCTACCCCTCTACCGAGGGCTAGCTAAAGAAAATCCCCACCATCACCTCCAGCAACTACATTCCATCTGCGACGCTATGAAGCCCCACAACGTCACTGTTGAGCATGCTAAACTACGTACCTTTATGTGGTCTCTCAAGGACGATGCTCTTGACTGGTTTTATGACTTGCAGCCACAATCCATCAACTCATGGGCTAAAATGTCCAAGGCCTTTACGGACAAGTACTACCCGGTGTCCATCGCTATGGTGACCCGAAAGCAGCTCGCATCCGTCCTTCAAAAAGACACAGAGGATCTTGAATAATATTATGAGCGGTTTAAGAAAATGCAAGCCCTATGCCCCTCGCATAATCTGTCCGAGCATGCCCTCATACAATATTTTTGTGAAGGACTCACAGGTCGAGACAAGGCCTTGCTGAACGCTGCTGCTGGCGGGTCCATTACTAGACTTACTCCTGCTGCCGCCAAGGACACCATTGAGCTCATGGCCAAGAACAACCTCCAACTTAACAATTCCACTAGCGTTCAAGACGCTCGTTCATTCGCCATGGAGAACCAATTAGTAGCCATCACGGGTATGCTGCAGAATATAGCTTCGGGACATCCAGTCCAGGTCAAGGCCTACCAAATTTGCCAACTTTCAGACCATCCCACCGATGCTTGCCCGTTTATTCCTGAAGAAATGCCCGTCAATGCTGCTGGAGGATTTAATGTCCCGTACGGTTAGAATCACAATCAAGGCTGGAAGCAGCCTAACTATGGATGGAACAACAACCAGCAGGCTGGACCCAGCCATCAGTGTGGACAAAATCCATACGGAAATCTCCCCCCTCCTTTCAACATGCAAAACTTCAAGCCCAGACCTAATTTTTAGAATTATTAATACCAGAGGTAGCCACTCCCAGATCAGAACTTCACCATGCCGGTGCCCCCGAATGAGGAACCCTCCCCTGATAAGAAGAAAATTACGGAACTGGAAAAACAAATTCGGACTCTCATGGTAGAGATGAAAGAGGTGAAAAATGGAGGAAGGTTTCCAGGGCAGACGGAACCTAACCCGAAGCATGAGGTGTGTGCCATGAACCTCCAAAGTGGTCTCGAGATCCCTTCTCATGTCCATCCAGACCCCGAGTCTGCAGAAGACATTCAAGGCCTCAAAGATGACACTGCTATTCCAGGTCCCAAATGTGAATAACCCAAGAAGTCTCGATTCGGCGACGCAACTCTTGATCATTTCTTCTCTAGTAAGAAGTCTTGCTGTAAGAAGAAACAGCCCGTTGAAGAAGAAAAATTCTCCCAAGAATTCATAAACAAAGTACTCGAGCCCCCGTTCCCTCAACGGCTGATCAAAAAGAAGAAAGAAGAAGAAGATCGGGACATCTTTGATATGTTCAGCAAGGTCATCATTAATATTCCCCTCCTCAAGGCCATCAAAAACATGCCTCGATATGCGAAGTTCTTGAAGCAGCTTTGCACCAACAAGAACAAATTCATGGAGGTGAATAGGATTAGTGCGGGAGCAAATTTGTCCGCCCATATCCAGCGCAAAATTCCACCCAAGTGCAAGGATCAAGGCATGTTCACGGTCCCTTGCAGAATTGGTACCATCGATATTGGGAAGGCGATGTGCGATTTGGGAGCTGGAATTAATGTTATGCCCTTGACCATCTACGACAGTCTTGGTCTCGGGCCCTTGAAGGAGACCACGCTTGTCATCCAACTTGCGGACCGCTCGGTTGTCTATCCCAAAGGCATAATCATGGATGTCCTTGTCCAAGTAGGTGAATTTCTATTACCAGCAGATTTCTATGTTCTCTCCATGGAAAACCCAACAAACACCAAGTCCTCGGATTTACTTTTGGGACGTCCTTTCTTGGACACTGCCCGTGCGAAGATTGACTGCTATGAGGCTTCTATCTCCCTCGAATTCGATGGGGAAATCATCCGTTTCAACATGCTGGACTCCATGAAATACCCCCCTAAATTTTCGAGTGTCAATTTTATTGACGTGACAGAATCCTTGGTGGAAAACATCGCTAAGCTGAACTCTATCGAGCCCTTGAAGCTGATTCTTGACCGAAGTATCACTCCCGAATTCTTGAAGGAACTGAAGTCATCCGTTGAAGTCCCCACTGAAGTAAGCTCGGTTGTAGCAGCTCTCGAAGGAAATGGTGATCTTGCCATCGAGCCCCCGAGTGAGGCCCCCGAATGCGTAGGTCATGAGCGACTCCCATCTTCTCTGGTACAAGCTCCAGACCTTGAGCTTAAGGTGTTGCCCTCCCATTTGAAGTATGCCTACCTCGGGGAGAAATAATCCCTTCCGGTCATAATTTCCAACAAACTGGAAGAGGATCAAGAGCTTGAGCTAGTGAACCTCCTCAAGAGTTTTAAGAAGGCCATCGGCTGGACCATTGCCGACATCAAGGGCCTATCACAGTCCTTGTGCACTCACCGCATACATCTTGAAGAAGATACCAAGACAATCAGACAGCCTCAAAGGCGATTGAACCCCCCAATGATGGAGGTGGTCAAGAAGGAGGTCTTGAAGCTGCTCGATGCCAGTGTTATCTACCCCATCTCTGATTCCCCATGGGTCAGCCCCGTTCAGGTGGTCCCGAAGAAAACATGCATCGTCATCATTCCCGGTCCCGAGGGTCTGCCAATCCCCTCCCGAATCCAGAATAGTTGGCGTGTATGCATCGACTACCGATGCTTGAATGAGGCCACCCGAAAACATCACTTCCCACTGCCCTTCATAGATCAAATGCTAGAGCGCCTTATGGGCAAGTCGCATTATTGCTGCCTGCATGGGTATTCGGGCTTTCACCAAATTCCAGTAGCCCTTGAAGATCAAGAGAAAACAACTTTCACGTGCCAATTCGAGACCTTTGCCTACAGACGTATGCCCTTTGGGTTATGCAATGCCCCGACAACGGCGCCAATTTGATCGTCAGTCAAATAGAGATTTATAATGCCTAAAAACGTGTGTGCACAAGGGATAAAGTGTACAGTGGCAGTCAGGGTCGAACACAGGGATTGAGAGAGACTGATTCAAGGTCTTGAATGAAATCACAGGACAAAAGCACGTAAAGAAACACTCCGGGGGGGGGGTTTACTTAGCTAAACGAGTCAGCCAAGAGAGAATGGGAGCTAACAATTTCTACCTACGAAAGCAATATTCGGGACCTTGAGTTGTCAATTCGGGGTCCCGAAAGGAAAAATATAGCAAATCAGCGAACAAGTCAAGATAACAAAACAGAGAGTGAAATAAACGCAAGTAATCAGATAGAGAAGGATCTTAGCAAAGCCATTCTTGGGTTGCATTCGTGGGTTCGATCGTCATCAGCGCAAGGATATTCTACTCAAGACATCATAGAAATGACATAGAGACCAGATTCCTCGGATATCCCCTACTTTTCTCTTAAGAGAAACTACCCCCCGTTTCCACATATGAGGTAGTCTTGACAGTTTGCCATCCCTCCAGGCACTAATGCGGGAGGGCCATACTCAAACTTCCCATGAAGATAAGAAAAGACAGATCTAGAGCTAAAAGTCCCTCAGTTTGTCAGGCTCGTGACCTCGCTCTAATCAATTACTCACCCTATCTATTCAAGACCACTTCAGCGCAGTCAAGACTAAACAAATGCCTACTTGTTCCATGCAATTTTCCTTCCGTATTCAATACAAAGATGGCAGCATTCACATAAAATAATAATCAGATGATCAAGCCTTAAATTATTTCATGAAAAGATGTAATTAAAATGATAAGTAATTGAATATGGCATCGAAAATATATTAAGCACATTAAGGCCTCGAATCTGCCCTTGCAACCCTTGAATTACCCTTGCTAAGAACTAAAGATTTAGCTACTAATGCTTGAAGATGGACAAATAATAATTAAAGAAAGCATAACAAGTAAGTAAATAAATTAAGGGAAGAAGACTCTGTTACTAAAAATCCGTTTGAAGCTCGGCGGCAAGGTTGAAGATGCTAACAAGAACTAGAGAGAGAAACTAGAGAGAAGTCTAAGGAAACTAAAACTAATGATTTTCTAAAAATATGCTAAGTGATGAGAGATGTCCTAAACTACTCCTTGGATGCTCCTTATAAGCTATAGCTCCAAGAACAAAATATCTTTAGTCAAAACTAGGGACAAAACGCATTAAATGAAAGCCTATAAAAATGGATCCATGCTCCTTAAAGCACAAAGCTGAAAAAGCATAAAGACGTGTGACTCCTGATAATGTCATGACAAATATCTGGCACAAGGCCGCATCACTGTGAGTTTAGAATTGCACGAAGTCTTTCACCTTGTTAAGGTGAAAGATGGGATCCTTCGTGTCGTCATAAGACTCCGTGGGAAGTTTCACGTACCGACTGACTCTGTGATGTCTTATGCGATAGCTGAACGGATGACCCGCATTATCATTGGGGATTTCACAAGGACGACGGGGAGGAGAAATTTCCAGATGATGCCTCTGGCCTCGAGGATCAGGTGCGTGATGTCGCTTGGGGGACCGACTGCGACTTCTCGGTGAGCGGGTTCGATATCTCCTACTACTCGATCTTTTGTTGCGTGTGGGGATACATCCCTAACCATTTCCTCTCGCTTGCCATCCCAATGATCTCTATATTCATCCTGCCATCGTTCCTCTTAGGATATGGGGATTTCCAGCGTGTGCAACGCGGAAGGTTCTACCCGTCCATGAGCGAGTTGCGTAAAGTTGACGGGGGCCATCGTCACGGGCAAGGTCAGCGGGGTGCTCCCTTGTTGCTAAGGTGATAACGGCTGATTAGTGACGATAGACGGGGTAAAAGTAAATATCAAATGAGGGGGAATAATTGATCCTGAGGCATTGGGAGTCGATCCGATAGCTAATGCGGTCAACTGGTCCACTTGGGCACGTTGAGCTAACAAAGAGTTTGCCCAAGGGTTGTTTGCACTATCGATTACAGATCCAATCGTTGGGGGAGTAGAAAAACTAGATCCAGCCATTTCAAAAGGTGGAGTACTTATTTGGGGGAATGATGTTCCCGTTGTTGGTCCAAAGAGGAAATCCATTTGCCCAGAAGGAGTTCCCTGTACTGTGGTAGAAATATTGATAGAAGTAGAAGGAAAAAGTTCCCTACGAGGAGCGAAAAGAACATCGTAGGGCTAAGGAGATGTAGATTCTGAGTCAGAAGCTATGATCCTTCAATTTCCAGAAAAGACAGAGCTTGGTTATTAAGGACGCTCACTTAATTAAACCAAAGCTCTCAACGAAAGCACCAATTTGATAAGATTCGGACTTCTGGAGAGGGGTAGATGAGGAAAATGGCGCCGGAGGGGATCTCCAGCGTAGACACTCCGATGCTTAAGTCAGTATGGCTATTCAAGATGGTAGGGGTTCGACTGGCGATCGTAGGCTTACCTTTTTACCTTGAGTGGTGAGGTATTTATAGGCAAAATGTGAGTGTTATCTCTAGGGGGTGGGCATTATCTCGGGAAGATAACACTCAAGTCCTTCACGTGACGTTATGTCTTGCCTGGGATGGGATATCGCCGTTTGTATGGCTAGATAACGTGAGACCCCCCCCTCCCGCTGATGTCGACCATCCCAGGGTTCTGGGTGAGGTGAGAGGCGGTAGCCATAGTGGCTGACGCCCAGTGGGAGCTACAGTATTCCGGCCTTAACGC
This sequence comes from Viola odorata, assembly GCA_963691705.1. NCBI lineage: Eukaryota > Viridiplantae > Streptophyta > Magnoliopsida > Malpighiales > Violaceae > Viola > Viola odorata. Next base: position 34,769,118 of record OY829546.1, read on the forward strand.
TAGGTGTCAAGATGAAAATGCCCCTGGAATTGCTTCTATAGTTATCAACCACATTTTCCTTGCCCTTTTTATACTTGATGGTGTAATGGTAGGCTTCGATAAGTTACATCCACTTCGCATGCCGTTTGTTGAGCTTCACTTGTCCTTGGAGGTACTTGAGACTCAGATGATCCGTATGGATAAGGAATTGATTTGGAAGGAGATAGTGCTCCCACACCATCAGAGACCTTACCAGCGCGTATAGCTCACGGTCATAGGTGGAATAATTGAGTTGCACTCCGTTAAGCTTCTCATTAAAGTAGGCTACCGGACGTCCTTCTTGAGTAAGAACAACCCCAATACCTATACCACTGGCATCACACTCTAACTCAAAGGGCTTGTTGAAATCCGATAAGGTCAATACCGGTGACTGCATGAGCTGGTTCTTTAATTCCTGGAAGGCTTCCTCTTGTCTGTCTCCCCATTCAAATGGGACATTCTTCTTTGTGAGCTCGTTAAGAGGGCCGACTATCGTTGAGAAGTTAGGCACGAAGCGACGGTAAAAGCTGGCCAAACCGTAAAAAGATCTGACGTCGCTAGCATTTTTTGCTGTGGCCTCTCCTTGATTGCTTTTACCTTCTGTTTGTCTACCTATACTCCGTCTATACTCACAGCAAAACTAAAGAAATTCACTCGATCTAAACAAAATTCACAGTTGGTTAATTTGACATATAATATATGAGCCCTAAGTGTGTGGAGTATAGTGTGTAAGTGGGTAGCATGCATTTCAATTGAAGGGTTGCAGATAAGGATATCGTCAAAGTAAACAACAACAAAATGCCCGATAAAATCACGTAGCACATAGTTCATCAAACGCGTGAAAGTACTTGTAGCGTTAGAGAGACCGAATGACATTACCATCCATTCGTACAAACCGTACTTTGTCTTGAAGGTACTCTTCCATTTATCTCCCTCATGCATTCGGATCTGGTGATATTCGTTCATCAAGTCTATCTTAGAATAGATGGTACTACCACTCAGGGACCTTACCAACGCGTATAGCTCACGGTCATTGGTGGAATAATTGAGTTGCACTCCGTTAAGCTTCTCATTAAAGTAGGCTACCAGACGTCCTTCTTGAGTAAGAACGGCCCCAATACCTATACCACTGGCATCATACTCTAACTCAAAGGGCCTGTTGAAATCCGATAAGGTCTATACCGGTGACTGCATGAGCTGGTTCTTCAATTCCCGGAAGGCTTCCTCTTGTCTGTCTCCCTATTCAAATGGAACATTCTTCTTTGTGAGCTCGTTGAGAGGGCCGACTATCATTGAGAAGTTAGGCACGAAGTGACGGTAGAAGCTGGCCAAACCATGAAAGGATTTGACGTCGCTAGCATTTTTTGGCTGTGGCCTCTCCTTGATTGCTTTTACCTTCTCTTCGTCTACTTGTACTCCGTCTATACTCACAATAAAACTAAGGAAATGCACTCGATCCAAAAAAAAATCACACTTGGTTAATTTGACATATAATATATGAACCCTAAGTGTGTGGAGTATAGTGTGTAAGTGGGTAGCATGCATTTCAATTGAAGGGTTGCAGATAAGGATATGGTCAAAGTAAACAACAACAAAATGCCCGATAAAATCACGCAGCACATAGTTCATCAAATGCGTGAAAGTACTTGGAGCGTTAGAGAGACCGAATGACATTACCATCCATTCGTACAAACCGTACTTTATCTTGAAGGTAGTCTTCCATTCATGTCCCTCATGCATTCGGATCTGGTGATATTCGTTCATCAAGTCTATCTTAGAATAGATGGTACTACCACTCAACTCGTCCCACATGTCATCGAGGAGCAAAATGGGATGGCTGTACTTGATGGTGATTTTGTTGATGGCCCAACAGTCTACACACATTCGCCACGTTCCGTATTTCTTAGGTACCAATAGTACCAGTACTACGCATGGCGACATACTCTCCCGGATGAAATCCTTGCTCATAAGATCGTCTACCTGAAATTGAAGCTCTTTGGTTTCTTCCAAATTGCTCTAGTAAGCTGGTTGGTTAGGTAATATCGATTCCGGTACTAGGTCAATCTTATGCTCAATCCCTCTGACAGGAGGTAAACCTATTGGCAACTCTTTCGGGAACACATCATCGAATTCTTACAAGAGGGAAACAATCAGACTAGGTAGGGAAGAAAGGTCAGGATTAACAGTTAGGCAATGTACTTTGTACCGAAGTACAAGACACAGTTTGTTAGAATGCAATGCATGCCTCATATCCCTTCCGTTCGTATACACACTCAATGATTTGATTTCATCCTTACGGTCATGCTTGCTCTTTTCGTGACGTGTGTTTTGCTCATGTCCTTCCTTTTTCTCTCTACTCTTTTCCCCTTGCAATCGCTCTTGCTCACTCCCAATACCATGCTTTCTCTTTTCATGGTGTGTTTTGTCCTCTCGGTTTACTTTCTTCTCTCCACTCTTATCTCTCAAACACTTTGCTATATGGAACTCAGCGCTAGTTTTTTCCATTTGTCGTTGGTCCTTACGGACTTGAGATGGTGAGAGAGGTGGAATGCTGAACTTCTTACCGTTATGAGTAAGGTGGATTTTGTTAGTGTGCCCATCGTGAATTACTCTCCTATCGTACTACCATGGGCGACCGAAAAGAAGGTGGCTAGCATCCATTGGTACAGCATCACACAAACACTCATCCTCATATCCACCCATCTTAAAACTCACGAGAACTTGCTTCTTGACTTTAACCTCCCCGTCATCATTGAACCAATGGAGTGAATAAGGTTTAGAATGCGGCATTGTCGGTAAGTTTAGCTTGCTATTGGCGGCATCTACCACACTACCGTTATCCACAATCATGGACACAAACTTGCCATTTACCTCACATCGAGAATGAAAGAGGTTCTCCCTTTGTTCATCATACAACTTAGCGTGTGCATTTAAACTCCTCCGTACAACCAAAGTCATTGCTGAAGCCGGTAGAATTTCTTCTTCATCACTACTCGTTACTGCTTCTTCATCCCGATAGTGTTCCTCACTTCGTAATTCTTCTCCCTCACTATCAGTTTCGTACACCCCCTCCCGAATAACTATCACACGTCGGTTTGGGCACTTAGAAGAAATATGCCCTCTTCCCCGACACTTGAAACATTCAATATTCGCAGAATGTTTTCTGGGCGGTAGGTTAGGAATTACCGGATTATGCGTTATTGGTACAAGGTTAGGCTTGGTAGAAGGCGGTAAGGTTTGGTTGTAGAAAATGAATTTGTTTTGGTGTATGGTAGGGTCTTTTGGTAGTCTTTTTGGTGAGGCTTCCAGGGTTGCTTAGTAGAATTAGGGTAGGTGCTGGGTGGGTTTGTGTTTTGGCTGGGGAAGTGTTGCTACCCGAATTTTGACTTACGTCACAACCTTTTTTGTTCTATTGCATGTCGCATTAATAGCCCGTTTACGTCAAATTTCAATCGATTTTTGATCATGGACTATTTGTTTTAATATTTCACGTCATTTCACATCTTTTATTTTTTTCGTATTTTCGACTAAACCGTATTTTTTGGTTTTCGTTACCGCATTTACGTATTTTTATGTTTACTGCATTTAATAGCTCGTCTAGGTCAAATTTCTGTCGATTCTTGGTCCTAGGCTAGTTTTTTTAATATTCCGTGTCATTTCGTGCCTTCTCATTTTTTTCGTACTTTCGACTGTCTTTTCACTCGAACTTTTCTCAGTCCCGAGTAAGTTTCCTCGGACCATGGGTCGAACGCATTATTTCTTTAATTGATAATTAAGTATGATTTTTCTCTTTCACGCCATCGAGCTTGGTTTCGTTCAATTTTATCGTAAGGATATTTATTTTGTGTCCGAACTTTTAACATTTCCGAAAGAGAAAATAAATGCGTTAAATCAAGTTTTGCATTTCTTCACTGTATACTAGTTTTCTCGTCTTATTTTTCTACACGTCGTGGTTTCCTCAGCTCGGATTTATTTTCATTTTCAAGTGATTTCGCTCGTACAAAAAATATCCCGTTCGTGTCCTAAAATAGGGTAAACTCCACATAAATGCCATTTAATTCATTCTCACCCTGCAACTCGGCACCAGCTTAGCTAGATCATCACAGTTTCCTATCCGATCAACCTTGGCCACAAGCAACCCCTGCTAGCTCACTATTTTCGGCCTAGAGCTCATCATCACCTTCCCTCTTTTCTTCCCGTCGGTTTGCAACCACATGTGCAAACTGACTCCAATTTTTTCTTTCCTCTATAAATAACAAGCAATTAGCAAGGTATCGAGGGCACAAAAATTCACTCTCACTCTCCATTTCTTGCACTACCTTCTTGGCTTTAGCTCTCCTGGACAAGTAAGCTCTCTCTCTCTCGTTTTTCTTTAAATTTCATTTTCATCCTTAATGCATGAATAAATTGCTAAAACTTGCCTCACATGCTTAATTTTCATGCCAATTTCATTTTCCTTGCTTCAATTTAATGGTATAAAGACTTGAGTAATTAATAACCTAATATGCATGTTAATTAGCTTGTTATTCTATGCTGAAATTTGCTACTGTTTCCATTCCAAAAATTTGTTGTTTTTATACATATGAGTTGCTACCATGTTTGGGGTTTATTTGGGGTTGATTAGGGTTAGTTTTAATATGTTGGAGCCACCTCAGTCGACGGCGACGTGAGAAGAGAGGAAGAAGATGGTACTGGAGGCGGGAAAGAAAATAGAAAGGTGATGATGGGCTTGGCCTTTGCTGAGCCCATTTATTTTAATCCAAGCCCATTTTTTCATGTCCAAAAATCAAATGGGCCTAAGCCCGGGCCACTTAATTTTCGTATGAATGTTTCGTATGCGATAATTAATTTTTTCATAAATTATCGTGAAATTAATTGCATGCTTCGTATGATGTATTATTTAATTTATGCCATGTCAATTATCGTGAAATTAATTGCATGCTTCGTATCATGTATTATTTATTTTATGCCATGTCAATTATTGTGAAATTAATTGCATGCTTCGCATGATGTATTATTTATTTTACACCATGTCAATTATCGCAAAATGCCCACATGATGTTTTATTTGTTTTATGCCATGCTTGAAAATGAAATACTCGTATGCTTATATAAAATAAATGGTTTACTTGTTTGCGATGTTTATATAATTGCTTGCTTAATAAATGTGTGCATGTGCTTTTATTATTTATTATTTTCGAGTTATTACTAACACTCTCGCTTTGTAGGTTAAAACTTTAAATCATCGCTGAAAAGTACATTTTATCCATTTTTTTGTTTTCTTTAATGTTTTCCGTAAATGTTGTTTGCATGCATACCGTCCAAAACTAAAAACCCAAGTATGGGCATAGCCCGTCCCATTAGAATTGTATGCATCATTTTCGTGCATTCGTACGTGATAATTATTTGTCAATTATTTTAAATTGTGTGTATGTGATAAAGTTTAATTGTTAAAGTTGTTGTAATAATTAATTGCTTATTTCACTTGTTGTAATGATTAATTAATCATTAAACTTATTGTAGTAATTAATTAATCATTTAACTCGTTGTAATAATTAGTTAGATAGTTATTCCGACCTCCAATTTGTAATAATCAGATAAGTAGTCATTATTAACTGTTGGTTTGTAATAATTAGTTAAGTAGTTAAAAATCGTGTATGTTTGTTTATACCTATGTATTTATCACTTGGTACTAACCACGGTTTTGAAGAGATGGATCGATCAAGGCTCATCGAAAAGGTACGCTTATCTTAAAACGTTTCCTTGTATGCTTATTTAGAAATGCTAAAACCGAATCGAATGCATGACACCCTAGTAGGCGTTAGAACCGCCCATTCATATGCATGACATATAGAATTGCTAAACAATTAAAATCAATCTCACATGTATAACATGTTTATGCCACTTGTCTTTCATACCATGAAATTAATTGTCCCTTTGTTAAATGCTATGCATGGTGGCTTCGATCCCACACGAAATATGTGCATCCATGAAAATGTACTTTGCTAGTTTTGCCATGATAGATCATTTAGTAAAGTAATTAATCATGCATGACCCGATGATAAAAAGGGGGGAACGTCCGCTCTAGCATACGAACAAACGGTAACCCCGTCCTTCGGTCCCGATCGGAAATAACAATGTCCCGACGAAAATGCTAAGATGTAACGTCACCTTTGAGGGCCCAAATCGTGTAAAAAATGTTTAAGTAATAGAAAAGTGGCCCACTCTTCGTAACAGGATTTTGGTTGACACTTTACGATCGTTTACCTTATAAATGGTTGGAAAATGGCCCGTTTCCGTGCACGGGATTGGTTGACATGCTTCGATTGTTCATTCGTTTTCGTATGAAAAAATGCTTAAGTGATTGGAAAGTGGCCCAATTTTTGTAACAGGATTTCGGTCGACACTTCACTATCGTTTACCTCGTAAATGATTGGAAAGTGGCCCATTTTCGTGCGCGGGATTGGTTGACATGCTCTGATTATTTATTCATTTTTATGTAAAAAATGTTTTCCAAACACCTCTTTACCAGTAACCTTTTTAAGGATGTGACTTGGGTGCCTAACACCTTCCCAAGTCCATAATACGACCTCGAACCTTCGTTCTTTTGTTTAGACCCAAGCCTTAGTTATTTTATTTTTTATGCCATGACATTAGGTTCCCTAAACCTAGAAAATAAATAGGGTGGCGACTTCATTGCATTATGCGTGGCATCCATTTATGCTTAGCATCCGTCCCAAACCTAAACTCATTTTCAATGAAAAAGGGGGTGCGACAGTTTGGAGACTTCACTGGGGACGTTTAGGGTCGAAGCCGGTTTTATGGTGTTTGCTTTTTTATTATTTACTTGCTTTAAATAAATTGTTTTCGTGATTGTTATATGCTACTGGCTTTAATAAATTGTTCACATGCATCTCATGCATAATGCTTATCGCCGACCATGATACCCAATAGGATTAGAAAGGTTTTAGTGAAGCCCTGCGGACCTGTGTCCCAGTATGTTTTCATGAACCCTAACTCGGATGTTGAACCCCTAAATGGATTGAGCGCCCAGAATCCTTGTCATGATTCGGTCAACGCTCATGTATCCATTTATGAGGGACCCCTTTTAGGGTAATATCCGGGAAACTTTTCAGCCAGTTAGAAATAGTTGGAGTCACACCAGCACATGCATCATGTCCGTGCGCTTTTCTTTAAATGCCATTTATTTATATGCTACAATTTTATCTTTATTTTTTCCTCACATTTCATCTTTTAATTACAGGATTTTTTTCCGAAAAAACCCCGCACTGTTTATTCACTCAAATGGCACCACCCGCGATGATTTCACTTGATGCTTTTGGGAGTCTAAGTTACAAGGATCAGTTGGCATGAGGTGATATGTTGAAACCGGGTTTTATTCCCGATGTTATGGCCAAGATTAGAGCGGAGATGATAGAGTGTGATGTTTCGGAACTCAGAAAACTAAGGAATGAACTGAGCGCGGAAGAAGAAGCACAATTCCGATGTGATTATGGGAAACTTGCATTACTCATGGATGTAAAGGTTAATCTAAGTTGCATCCCAGCGGCCCTAAGGCTTTGGGACCCTTACTACCGTTGTTTCTCCTTTGACCAAGGGCTAGACCTAACCCCCACCTTAGAAGAGTACGCCGCGCTGCTTGGTTTTACCCCCCCGATATCGAATATTTATCGTAACATTCTCATGGAGTCGGCTAGCGTTAAGCTAAAGATGAATGCCATAGTGGGGATCCCGACTCGCTGAAAAGACAAGAGGCCCGTTAGGTTTTGGTCCAATATCGTAAGAAAATTCCACTCGTCCTAGGGGGGTGCGTTTAAAGATCTTGGCCTTCGCCATAACCGGTTTGGTTTGGTTTCCCAAGATGAAGGATTGTATTGACTTCGAAGCGGCTAATGTGTTTTGCGAAATAGAAAGGAATGAGGTCAACCCTACGATGGCTATCTTAGCTGAAACCTTCCGCGCCTTAGACTTTTGCGGACGGACTGAAGGGGGGAAACTTACTTGTTGTCTCCAACTCTTGACGGTTTGGCTGATCAACCATTTCAAGCAAACACGAGACCAATCTCTGTTTTCACCAAGCTACATGGGTTCGGATCCTTTGGGAAGGGTCATTAAGGGAATGGGTTAGGAGGTCGCCAAAGACAAGTGGAAATTGGAGGACAAGAACACTTGGGTCGATAGGTTCTTGGACCTTTCCGACGAAGAGGTCAATCAGCATGCCAAATGGTTGCATGGCGTCAATCCTATAGTGAGTTATGGACGGTTGATTTGGGTTCCTTTAATTGGCGCAAGGGGGTGCGTACCCTATTGCCCCGCTCTCGTCTTGAGACAATTTTGCATCATACAAGTAGTCCCCGCAACCTTCGGAATGACGGAATCAAGTCTCTTGCACTCAACAGAAACCCATACCCTTCGGCAATATGTAAGCGAATGGGACGAGCCATATTGCCTCGAAGGACATGTGGTCCTCACCCAACCGACCAAAGAATACATATGATGGAGGATAAACTGAATTAACGGCAATGTTTTGCCTCATCCCGTGAATAAGAGGCCCATGGAGGAGGAAGGCGAATCTCACATCAGGGGAGAGGTCAGTTACATAGCACACGCCTAATTGTTGGAACAATTACGGGCGGTAAGGGGAGAACGGGATCAGGCGGCGCAAGAAAGAGAGAATTTGGCGGCCATACAAATGGACCTAGAGCTCAAGGTGCACGAGCAAGAAAGGCGCAACAGAGATAACATCCGCATACACATGGCAAATCATAAGTTGGCCTTTGATGACTTCAAGGAGCGTTTGGGTAGCAAAGTCCGCAAAAAGGAGGCGTCAAGTGCCATAATCAAAGAAAAAGATTCGGTGATGAAGATTTTGACCACTCGCGCCAACAAGAAAGACAAGGAAAGTTGAGCATTACGAACACGAGTGGTGGCTTTGGAAGCTTTAGTAATGATGCAAAAGGGAGAGCTCGCATCGTGGATTTTTTTTTGTAATGAGCAAGCATATCCACACTTCCGAGGTTGACATCTTCAAAATAATTGTGCATCGGCTACTTAGATTTTCCTTTTCACCCCATGTAACAATGTTCCTAGACTTTGGTCTACTAGCCTTTTTGGATAGATCTAGATAGGTAATCCGACTTATAATGGTTGTAACCCTTTTGACGAAAAGATCAATGACAAAGCTCGTAAATTATTCGGATAAATTATGTGAGTTTTTCCTTTTTCACTCTGCAAAAGATGTTAAAAGACCACTACTCCTGAATATATGACTCTCCTCAAAATCAAAACAATACTCGAAGCCAAAAAAAACCACCAACACAAAGGACTGACCTTCGAAATAAAATCACACTCACCAAATTTTGTTTTTCAGAACACAAGAATAGTTGTTTTATGTTCGGCCGTGTACTCTTTTACCTTGGCCCATATGAATGCAATTGACTCCAAGTTTCCACTCAACTAAAAAACGAAAGACGTTAATAATACATGGAAGTTCGCCTTTACCAAATTTCAGAATTTTCTGGGCAGCACATCTCTTACAAAAAAATTCAGAACGCAAGGACAGCAGCTTCTCCTCAGTTTCAGCTGCGCGCTCTTTTTCCTTGGCCAATATCAATGCGATTGGCTCAGAGTCTCCACTCGGTTAAAACATGAAAGACCTTGATAACGGGCTTAAGTATTCCCACACCAAATTTTAGAATTTTCTAGGTAGCGCATCTCTCAAAAAAATATTAGAACTCAAGGACAGTTGCTCCTTCTCGGTTTCAGCTGCGCGCCCTTTTTCCGGGGCCAATATCAATGCAATTTGCTTGGAGTTCCCACTCAGTCAAAATACGAAAGATGTTGACGTATGTCTCACAAAATTTTAGAATTTTCTGGGTGACGTATGTCTCACAAAAAAAATTAGAACTCAAGGACAGTTGCTCCTTCTCGGTTTTAGCTGCGCGCCCTTTTTCCAGGGCCAATATCAATGCGATTGGCTCGGAGTCTCCACTCGGTTAAAACACAAAAGATGTTGATAACAGGCTTAAGTATTCCGCACCAAATTTCAGAATTTTCTGGGCGGCGCATCTCTCAAAAAAACAATTAGAACTCAAGGACAGTTGCTCCTTCTCAGTTTCAGCTGCGCGCCCTTTTTTCGGGGCCAATATCAATGCAATTTACTTGGAGTTCCCGCTCGGTCAAAACGCGAAAGACATTGATAATGGGCTGAAGTCTTCCCACGAAAAGTTTCAGAATTTTCTGGGCAGCACATCTTTCACAAAAAAATTCAGAACGCAACGACAACTACTTCTTCTCAGTTTCAACTGCGCGCCCTTCTTCCGGGGCCAATATCAATGCGATTTGCTTGGAGTTCCCACTCGGTCAAAACATGAAAGATGTTGATAACGGGCTGAAGTCTTCCCACAAAACATTTCAGAATTTTCTGCATGGCACATCTCTCACAAAAGAATTCAGAATCCCAGGATAGCTATTTCTTCTCGGTTTCAGCTACGCACCCTTCTTCCGGGGCTAATAACAAAATGATTTTCTCAGAAATTTCGCGCAACCAAAACATGAAAGACGTTGATAACAGGTTGAGGTATACGCACACCAAATTTCATAATTTTTTGGACAGTGCATCTCTCGCCAAAAATATGCAGAATACAAGGATAGTTGTTTCTTCTCGGTCTCAGCTGTGCGCTCTTTTATTTTGGCCATTATGGACGCGATGGGCTCAGAAAACCCACTCAGCCAAAACATGAAAGACATTGATAATAGGCTGAAGTTTATCCATACCAAATTTTAGATTTTTCTAGGCATCTTATCTCTTACAATTATTCTTTCAGAACACAAGGATAACTGTGCCTTTTCGGTTGCCATCGCACACTCTTTTGCTTTGGCCAATATGGACGCGTAAACTGCTAAAAGAGCTCCATAAATCTGGTTAAAATTCACCCTCTAAGATTTAATGTCAGTATACAAGAAAGAGTTACTATGATTGTTGCTTGAAGTACTTCCAAGCCGGGTTTTTTCGTCTTTGCTCATCATAAGCATAAGTTTCGTCGCTCAAATGATTGTCAACACCCCTTGGCACGATAGCCTCGTTCTTTAAGTCAAGAATATACTCATAAAACTCATCACAAAAGAAGGGTTCCAAGCATGTTAAACACTAGCCACTCGCATGGATTTGTCTCAAGGGTTTCGAAATATAGCATCCAAGATCAGCATTACGTCGTTGGAATGAATAAAAGCTTCCTTCGTATCTTCACCAAAGTATCATCTTCTCATTCGTCCTAAAAGTATTCAGTGAAAGTGTGGCTAGAAGAGTGAATAAGTAGCGTGGAGGCCTCGAGATTGCATCACCTATACTAACCCTTTATTTCCCTTTTTCCATTTTTTTTTCTTCAGGTTAACGATAGCTCCTCGAAGAAAAACTACTCCCCCAAGGCTCCCCGTGACTAGACTTCAAGCGCGAAAAATGGTCGAACAAGCCAAGACAGAAGAGATATTGGCTGCTAGAATAGCAGAGTTGGAAGAGCAAGTCAGGGTTACTACAGAGAGGGCCACTCAGGCCGAAAAAGAGCTAGATGAAGCCACCTCAGAGTTCCCACCCGGTTTTGATCCTACTCAAATGATGGGACCTTCTTCATCCACCATAGCTAGACCTTCGGTATCCCAAGCATTCTCTGGGCCCACGGGTCAATGGAAATGGATTGATCCATTCGTCAGACCTATCACCACAAATCCTGTAGTCAACACAGGTGAAGAAGTTACTACAGCTCTGCAGCATTCCTTAATTAACCTCACTTTAGACCCTAGTAAAAATCAGATTCATCAGGAATCCCAAGGCGTCCACCCACCTCAAAGTCACCCTACTCAAGCCTTGATTCCGGAAGCTATGGGAGTTCGGCTACCTTTCGTCAATCCGATGCAACCATTCTTCCCCTAGGAACCACTACCACCCCTTGGCCTTAACGCGGTCGTTGTAGAGAGGCCGAATATGGATAGGTTAAGCCTACTAGAAGAAAGGCCCAGAGCCATTGAAGGAACAGATCCCTTTGACCCTACGGGCCCAGCTGACATGTACATGGTCCTAGGGATCATAATGCCTCTTAAGTACAGAGTTCCGGATTTCGAGAAATATACTAGGGTCGAGTGCCCAAAGACTCACCTCAAGGCCTATTGCAACAAGATGGCCGAAATGATACACAACGAGCCTCTGTTGATTCATTTGTTCAGGGAGAGTTTAGCCAAGCATGCTTTGGATTGGTACATGGGCTTGGACAGAGCCAAAATTAAGACTTGGAGAGAGTTATCTGATGCTTTCTTCAAGCAACACAAGTTCAACATGGAGGTGGCACCAGACCTCTCCGATCTTCAAGATCTAGAAAAGAAAGTTGGTGAATCGGTGAAGACTTACGCTCAAAGGTGGAGAGAGCTTGCGGCTAGGATTTCTCCTCCGTTAAATGACAAGGAGCTCATAGCCATCTTCGTGAACACCTTCAAGGCCCCTTACCACACCTACCTTATCTCCAATCCTTCGAACAATTTTTCCGACATGGTCCTGATAGCGGAGAGAGTTGAATAGGGGATCAAGACAGGGAGAATCGTCACCCCTGAGGTAACACCCAAGAAAGCGCCTCTTGTGAAAAAGGAGGTCGGCTTTGTGTCTCACCAGCCTAACTATCGACAACCCTTTGCACCACCACCGTACCATATGTCGTCGCCATATCAATCACCATTTTCCCCTCCACCAATACCCATTGCTAATGTGGCTCCACAATACCCCACGCCATTCCCGCCTTACCTATATCTCACACCACAAATACCACAACCCGCACAACTTAGACCATACAACCCACCAAAGAACCCTAGTAACCAAGCGGTTCTAAATAACCGTTGGCCACGGGAGCTACCACCACCTCTTCCTCTTCCAGCGGGGGAAATTTACAAGCACCTCTTAACGACTGGACAGATCGTCTCAATTCCTCCCCAACCTATACTACCCCCTTACCCCAAGTGCTATGACCCTAGCGCGAAGTGTGAATACCATGCGGGGGCTCTAGGTCACACAATGGATAATTGCTACGCCTTCAAAATGAAAGTGCAACAATTGATCAAAAGTGGATAGGTCTCCTTCGAAGGATTGGCCAAAGGGCCCAACACTACCACCAACCCTCTCCCAACCCACACTCAAGGAAGCGGAGGGATAAGCGCCTCAACGGAAGAAATTAGAGATCCTTCTCCTGTCATTTTAGGATTGTCTAGAGAAAGGCTTTTTGCCACGTTAGTCGAGAATGACTACCTATCACGCTCCAAGGAAAGCTTGAGCTCTTGCTTGTTCTGCCATCAGGCAAGTGACCATGGAATCCAAAATTATGGATTCTTCATGAAAAGGATAAAGCAACTCGTAGATCTCGTGGTTATTCAAGTTGGAAAGAAAACCTTAGAGGTAGAGGAAATCAATGTTATCGGAGAGGGACCTCCTACCCCATATACCTTCAAATGTGTCGCCCAAGCTGAGGCACCCGTTGAACACCACTCAAGTTAGTCTTCAAGTTCACTCAGAACTCTCCTAGCCAAGACTTGCACACCGTCCCTTTTGACTACGGATACACGGTCGTCGCAACTCCTCCCTTCGTTATATCGATGACTGAAACCTTTAATATCAGGGGTATGACCCGCACCGGAAGGTGCTACATTTCTGAGGAGGTAGAGAAACAAAGGCAAGCCAAGGGAAAAGGCCCGTTGGTTCCCGACGAAGCGGTGGAGAAATCCCAAGAGATGAATGAACCCATAACGGAAGATAATGTGGCCAAATTCCTCCGAATAATGAAGAGAAGTGAGTTCAACATCATTGAGCAGTTAAAGAAGACCCCGACCCGCATCTCGGTCATGGAACTAATTCTCACGTCAGAACCTCATCGCCGATCTCTCTTGAAAGTCTTAAACGAGGCTTTCGTAACCAAGGACATCACTATAGAAGGGGTGGAAAACCTTGTTGGGAGGATCCAAGCATTGAGCACCATCACTTTCTCTAACGGAGAAATCGACCCCGCGGGGACCAGCCACAACAACGCCCTTTATATAACGGTAGAATGCAGAGGCCATGTCATAGCAAAGGCCCTAATCGATAATGGGTCTGCATTGAATGTCATGCCCAAGCATGTCCTCGAACAACTACCAATCGACATGGCTCCTTTGAAGCCAAGTGGAATGATGGCCCGAGCCTTCGACGGAACCATTCGGAAGATCGTCGGGAACCTTGAATTGGACATGGCAATCAGGCCCCACACATTCACCTTAACGTTCCAAATCATGGAAATTCATCCCGCATACAACATGCTTCTGGGGCAGCCTTGGATCCACGCAACAGGGGTCGTCCCATCATCTTTACATCAATGTATCAAGTATGTAAAGGACGGCGTCCTCGTCACAATAAGAGTGGAGGAAGCATTGATCTTTAGCCAAGCATTTATCCGTTCCTTACATCGAGGCCGCTGAAACCTTGGAGAGTTCATTCCAAGCCTTCGAAATAGTGAATGCCGAATGGATAGAGGAGGGAGCGCCCATCATTAAAACCTAAGATCCCAAGGAGGTTGTGCCAGTTACACATGTTGCGTCAAAGGATGACTCTCAGTTGGGGAAAAGGCAAGGAGCCATGCTGCAAGGAACCAAGAGTCTAGCATCTCCCAAAAACTTTGGAGACCGTTTTGGGTTAGGATATCAACCAAGCAAGGCCGACTTCGTTAGGGTCTCTGAAGAAAAGAAAGAGAGGCAACTAGCCAAGTTGTTTGGGCGTCCGACGCCTTCTTACGGCATGAGCATCCCACATATAAGAGTCACTTTCCCTTTTCCTGCCGAAGTGGTCAACTTGGATTCGAATATAGTTGGTACGACTCCGGCTTTCCACGTTTGCACTCTCGGAGAAGAATCATCGTCTCAAGACTTGGCTATTTTTGTGAGGAAGTCTAGGGGGCCTTTGGGCAATTGGGCCGCCACCATGCTTCCAAATGTCTTTCCGTAATTCCTTTTTGCATGCTTAGTTTTTTTACCTTCTCGAGTTTGATAAACTCATTTTGTAGGAATTCACGTTCCTTTAATAAATAATAAATATACGCAAGCCTTTTTCCAAACGTCTTTTATTGTTCGTGTTTTATTTTTCAGGATAAATGTTAATTCGGTTGGTCTTGATATACCCTATGTCTTTACCGGTGAAGAAATTTTCACCACAACCGAAGATGAAGATGAGGTTCCGCGCGAACTGGCCTGTTTAGTCGAGAGTTCAGAGAAAGAAATAATCCCTCATCAAGAGGAGTTGGAAGAGATAAATTTGGGGGCAAGTGAGGAAAACTGAAAAATCGTCAAGATCGGAACGACTTTAAACTCTAAATAGAAAGAAAGGATGATCTCCCTCCTCAAGGAATACGAAGACGTATTCGCTTGGTCCTATGACGATATGCCCGATCTTGATCCTAGCATAGTCGAGCACCGCATACCTTTAAAACCTGAGTTCAAGCCCATAAAACAAAAACTCCGAAGAATGCATCCCGATATCCTTTTAAAAATAAAAGAGGAAGTCACTAAGCAACTAGAGGCGGGTTTCTTAAAGGTCGCCGAATATCTAGAATGGGTTTCCAATATCGTGCCCGTGCCAAAGAAGGACGGGAAGGTCCGTATGTGTGTGGACTTTAGAGACCTCAATCGAGCAAGCCCCAAAGATGACTTCCCACTCCCTCATATCGATATCCTATTAGACAACGCCGCTCATAGTGACATGTTCTCCTTCATGGATGGGTTTTCAGGATACAATCAAATCAAGATAGCTTAAGAAGATAGCGACAAGACAACCTTCATCACGCCTTGGGGGACCTTTTGCTACAAAGTGATACCTTTTGGATTAAAAAATGCGGGTGCCACTTACCAACGCGCTGCTGTCACTCTTTTTCATGACATGATGCATAAAGAGGTTGAAATTTACGTTGATGATATGATTGCCAAGTCTCGCAGAGAACAAGATCATGTAGACATCCTAAAAAAGGTTTTTGAAAGATTACGACAATTTCGTTTACGTTTAAACCCCGCCAAGTGCACCTTCGGAGTAACATCAGGGAAATTGCTAGGATTCATTGTTAGCAACAAAGGCATAGAGGTGGACCCAGACAAAGTGAAATCCATTCAAGAGCTACCTTCTCCCAGGATGGAAAAGGAGGTGCGAAGCTTCTTGGGACGCATCAACTACATAGCCCGCTTTATCAGCCAGTTGACACTCACTTGCGAGCCAATGTTCAAAATGTTGAGAAAAAATGAAAAGGCCGAATGGGATGAAGATTGTCAGAGGGCCTTCGAGAAAATCAAGACGTATCTACAAAATCCACCTGTGCTGGTCCCTCCTACTCCAGGACGCCATTTGCTCATCTATTTAACAGTCACAAACAGCGCCATGGGGTGTGTCTTAGGGCAACACGATGTCTCTGGAAGACGCGAGCAAGCCATCTACTACTTGAGCAAGAAGTTTATTGAATGTGAAATGCACTATTCTGCTTTAGAACAAACCTATTGCGCTTTAGCATGGAGTGCCCGAAGGCTCAGACAATACATGTTGTATCACATGACATGGCTGATTTCTCACATGGACCCTTTGAAATACATCTTCAAGAATCCATACTTATCAAGTCGGATTTATAGATGGAAAGTTTTGTTGGCCGAATACGAGATCATATATGTGACACGAAAGGCGGTCAAGGCAACTGCTCTAGCTGACCATTTAGTCGATAATTCCATGGACGAGTACGAGCCTATAAAGTTTGACTTCCCCGACGAGGATATCATGGTAATCAACGATGAGATCACGGAAGATTTAGAAGAAGATGATTGGTGGACCATGTTCTTAGATGACGCGGTAAACTTCTCAGGAAAAGGGGTAGGTGTCGTGGTCAAAGCCCCAGATGGTCAGCAACTCCCCGTAGCATGCAAGTTAGATTTTTCGTGCACCAATAACGTCACCGAGTATAAGGCATGTGTTAGCGGCTTGATGGCAGCCATTGACCTAAAGGTGAAAAAGTTGAAAATTTTTGGAGACTCTCGTCATCTATCAAGCCCAAGATTTATGGCAAACTAATACCTTATCAAAAGTTGCTCACCCAACGCATAGAGGAATTTGAAGAGACCAAGTTTGATCGAATCGATCGGGACAAGAACCGCTTCGATGTTCAAATTAGAATGCGGGGTAATGCTTTAACCATTAAGGGTGGAAGTGAAAGAAACACCGACATGTTGTGCCATGTTAGAAGATGAGCCCGATGGGAATCCATGGTTCCATGATTTGGTCTGGTTCATCAAATATCGAGAGTATCTGCCGGGGGCAAGTCAGAGTAGTAAGAAGACCCTTCAACGTTTGGCTTTGGACTTCTACCTCGACGGCGAGGTGTTGTATAAGATAAGGGTAGATGGGGTCTTACTTCAATGCGTCACTATTCTCAAAGCCAAGAAAATCATGACCGAAATTCACGAAGGGGTTTACTCCACGCATGCTAGTGGACATATGATGGCAAGGCAAATCATGAGGCAAGGTTATTTTTGGCTCACCATCGAAAGAGATTGCATTGATTATTTTTGGAAATGCCACAAATGCCAAGTATACGCGGACCACCTTCACGTCCCTCCGGCTCCTCTTTTTAGCATGACATCGCCTTGGCCTTTCGCAATGTGGGGAATTAATATCATCGGTCAAATCTATCCGAAAGCCTCCAATGGTCATGGCTTCATCCTTGTGGCGATCGATTACTTCACCAAATGGGTAGAAGCCGCATCTTACTCAAGCATTACTCAAAAGACAACCATGTGGTTCATTGAGAAGAACATCATTTGCCGCTATGGAGTCCCCGAAATGATCATTACCGATAACGGTACCAATCTAAATGGAAAAATGATCAACGATGTATGCCAACAATGGAAGATGAAACACCGCAACTCCTTGCCTTACCGCCCGAAGATGAATGACGCAGTTGAAGCCGCAAACAAGAATTTAAAGAAAATCAGCCAGAAAATGGTAGTCACCCACAAAGATTGGCATGATATGCTTCCTTTCACCTTGCACGCCTATCGGATCGCAATTCGTACTTCCACGGGAGCAACCCCTTACTCTTTGGTCTACGGCATGGAAGCAGTGATACCACTTGAGGTAGAGATTCCCTCCCTCAGAGTCTTGGCTGAATCGGGAGTAGAAGAATTAGATTAGGTGAGAGTGAGATATGAGCAATTGAATCTCACCTCGGAGAAACGCTTGGCCACTATGTGCCATGCCCAGTTATATCAAAAGAGAATGGCTAGCGCTTACAACAAAAAAGTGCGGCCACGCGAGTTCAAGATCGGGGATTTAGTGTTGAAGAAAATTCTTCCTCATCAGGAGGAGAGTCAAGGAAAATGGGCCCCTAAGTATGAAGGTCCATACGTTGTCAAGAGCGCATTCTCAGGAGGGGCCCTAATGCTCACCAAAATGGATGGGGATGATCTACCAAGACCTGTGAACGCGGATGCTGTCAGGATATATTTTGCGTAGGAATCTGTATGCCGCATCTCATCAACTAAAAGGACATAGGGATTCTTTTCGACCAAACCAATAAAATATTTATTCTGAATCAATAAAACGAGAGATTTATTTTCTTAAAATTTGCGTGATAAAATCTTTCAAGTTTCAAATAAAGGAAGTGTGGTGTCGGCAGCACCTGGGAGTAGTTAGGGTCACAAAACCCGCGGTTGAGCTAACCCCACTAATCAAATGCTAAGTTTTACAGGTATATAACGATGATAGATGTATGCTTTCATACATGGTTTAACATGTAGTGCTTTCTCCGTACCCACGAATGATGATTATGAAGAGGTCGTTTACATCCAGAATACAATTCAAGAACTTAATGGCTATCCTTCAAGATACTATGATGGAACTGTTAGAAATACAACAATACTATTATCCAATTTGCGTAAGGACTGAATACTATTTTATTCCTTGCAGGTCAACCTGATAGATTCTTGGCTCTTTACACGCCTCAATACCAGGGAAGTGATCCTTTACATTTCTCACAATTTCCTTTGTAGTTATAGCTTCGCAACTTACATTTCCGTAATTTTAGAAGTTCCCACGATTTACGTTGTTACTAGTATGCGTGTGTAATGTTTGTTAAAATCCTTAGTTTTCGCAAGATTCTCTCTTTATACATATGCTACTTGGGCTAAAAAAGAGGGGAAAACAAAAATCCCACGTTTTGAACATTTTTTAATCAAGCACATTCATCGCTTTAACATGTGTGTTAATTAGAAGTTATATAAACATACATGATCTTGTCTGTTAGCTCTTATATCCATGACATGTTTAGATGTAAGCAGTCACAAAACATATCCATGTGAGCACTTTGGGCCTTCACGCCTTATTTCTTTTATGAGTGTAAATGCTAAGCTAGGTGCTAGTTAGATTTGCATAATATCCAGGGTACATCAACCATCGGACATGGGATAACAATAAGGTGACATTAGACTTTGCTTTTGCTCTTCTTCCACATTTTTTCATTTTTTAAACCTTTTTGCCCTCAAACACATACCTTGTACACCATGTACGACTCTATCAAACACTTCAAAGCCTTCTTCTAAACTCCTCACCAAGGAGCAAATACTCGACGGAGTTGGCCGACTAAGCGCTCGAAGCATGTTAAGCTCATTTCAACGAATCAGCATGACAAGGAGGAAACCCTCAAAGGTCGACAGTCCGCGCTAACCCACGGAGAAGCGGCGAAGAAAATCGAAGGCCGCTACCCAAAAGAACCAAAAATAAAGGAAATTGTACTTGCTTCACTCATTGTTTGTATTTATATTCAAAAAAAAAAAAAAGAAAAAAAAAAAAAAAAGAGAAGAGAAAAAAAAAGAAAAAAAAAAAGAGGAAAAAGGATTCAAAAAGAGGGTATCTCAAAGAACCCAAGTCAATGTAAACAGAAGGAAGTACGAAAAAAAATTGACATTGCAAATTTAATTCTTGTGCTATGTTTATTGCATTTTTAGGAGTGTAAACACGTAGGCTTATTTTCTGAGAGTGAGCGCAAACACTAATATCCGGTGAGGGTTGCTTACATTTACATATCATGGGAAAGCCTTGTTCTTGATGTCGTTATTTCTTAAACAAGACATAGACGTTATCTAGACTTGTATCAATCATGTTTATATAACAAATTGGAACTAACATTTTCCCACAAAAAAAATGCTTGAATTAATTTTCTTTTAAAAAGGGTCATTTTCGTCCTAACAAAAGGCTTGGGGGCAAGCCGAGGTTTAAATGTAGGAATACGCGATATTTCTCACATTATCAATTGTTCTCTCTTTTTTCTATCTGTTGCTGCTTCGTGTTTGCTTCTCTTCATATTTGCAGGACACAGACATGCTTCATTGGAATCATGCCACAACCATGGGTCTTCGATGATGAAATTGTCGTAATGCCCTTATTTTGGATTTTTGTCAAAATCCAATCAAAATCGAATTCAAATTCATGCGGCGGATCATGTTCCCTCGCATTCAAATCAATTTCAATCCATATGGTAAGTTCAAGGTAAGGCTTACTTTCCCTTTATACCATCTGTTTAGTGTTGTGATTGGTCACATCCCCACATGCATCATGTCTAATTACTACTCCTCCTGGAGCGACTATATCTTTCAATTGCTGTCTAATTACTACTCCTCCTTGAGCGACTATATCGTTCAATTCCTGTCTAATTACTACTCCTCCTTGAGCGACTATATCTTTCAATTCCTATCAATTACTACTCCTCCTTGAGCGACTATATCCTTAAATTCATGTCTAATTACTACTCCTCCTTGAGCGACTATATCTTTCAATTCCTGTCTAATTACTACTCCTCCTTGAGCGACTATATCCTTAAATTCATGTCTAATTACTACTCCTCCTTAAGCGACCCTCCTTGAGCGACTATATCTTTCAATTCCTGTCTAATTACTGCTCCTCCTTGAGCGACTATATCTTTCAATTCTTGTCTAATTACTACTCCTCTTTGAACCACTATATCTTTCAATTCCTGTCTAATTACTACTCCTCCTTGAGTGACCCTCCTTGAGCGACTATATCTTTCAATTCCTGTCTAATTACTACTCCCCCTTGAGCGACTATATCTTTCAATTCTTGTCTAATTACTACTCCTCCTTGAGCGACTATATCTTTCAATTCCTGTCTAATTACTACTCCTCCTTAAGCGACTATATCTCTCAATTTCCTGTCTATCTAAATACTCCTCCTTGAGTGACTACATTTCTTACATAATTCTACATTTATGCATAATTATTACTCCTCCATGAGCGACTACATTTCTTGCATAATTCTACATTTCTGCATAATTATTACTCCTCCTTGAGCGACATCATTTACCTTTTCACAATGCATTTCCCAAAACTGTGGTAAAGACTTGGGGCAACCGTCTTTACTACTTATCAAAAAATTCAATTACACTGTATTTTTGATCAGATAGTAAAGAGGGGGCAACTATTGCTACTTAAATTTTGACTTACGTTACAACTTTTTTCGTTCTATTGCATGTCGCATTAATAGCCCGTTTACGTCAAATTTCAATCAATTTTTCATCATGGACTATTTGTTTTAATATTTCACGTCATTTCACGTCTTTTGATTTTTTCGTATTTTCGACTAAACCGTAATTTTTGGTTTTCTACACGTCATGGTTTCCTCGGCTCAGATTTATTTTCATTTTCAAGCGATTTCGCTCGTACAAAATATATCCCGTTCGTGTCCTAAAATAGTATAAACTCTACATAAATGCCATTTAATTCATTCTCACCCTCCAGCTCGGCACCAGCTCACCCAGATCATCATAGTGTCCCATCCGATCAACCTTGGCCACTAGCAACCCATGCTAGCTCACTATTTCCGACCTAGAGCTCATCATCACCTTCCCTCTTTTCTTCCCATCGGTTTGCAGCCACATGTGCAAACCGCCTCCAACTGTTTCTTTCCTCTATAAATAGCAAGCAACTAGCAAGGTATCGAGGGCACCAAAATTCACTCTCACTCTCCATTTCTTGCGCTACCTTCTTGGCTTTAGCTCTCCTGGACAAGTAAGCTCTCTCTCTCTAGTTTTTCTTTAAATTTCATTTTCATCCTTAATGCATGAATAAATTGCTAAAACGTGCCTCACATGCTTAGTTTTCATGCCAATTTCATTTCTCGTGCTTCAATTTAATGGTATAAAGACTTGAGTAATTAATAGCCTAATATGCATGTTAATTAGCTTGTTATTCTATGCTGAAATTTGCTACTGTTTCCATTCCAATTTTTTTTTGTTTTTATACATATGAGTTGCTGCAATGTTTGGGGTTTATTTGGGGTTGATTAGGGTGAGTTTTAATATGTTGGAGCCACCTCAGTCGCCGGTGACGTGAGAAGAGAGGAAGAAGATGGTACTGGAGGCGGGAAAGAAAATAGAAAGGTGATGGGCTTGGCCTTTGCCAAGCCCATTTATTTTAAATTAAAAGGTTTGGCCATTTTTTCATGTCCAAAAATCAAATGGGCCTAAGCCCGGCCCACTTAATTTTCGTATGAATGTTTCGTATGCAATAATTAATTTTTTCATTAATTATCGTGAAATTAATTGCATGCTTCGTGTGATGTATTATTTATTTTAAGCCATGTCAATTATCGTGAAATTAATTGCATCCTTTGTATAATGTATTATTTATTTTATGCCATGTCAATTATTGTGAAATTAATTGCATGCTTCGCATGATGTATTATTTATTTTATGCCATGTCAATTATTGTGAAATTAATTGCATGCTTCGCATGATGTATGATAGAGCATTTTATGTCCATAATTTTGCCCTCTTTTGTATGCCTTTATAGATTATGATGCTACTTATGTTGCTGTGTTTATTCACTTTTTACAGATCTGGGCTAATTAAGAGGAAAATACGAAAAGGACGCTTTCTATCAATTTTTTTGGAAGTAATAGAGCAGCTAGGCTGAGCAGCTAGACGTTCGCGGAAAGAGGCAGAGTCCTAGCGAGAAAAGGAAACAAGCGCATTAAAGGAAAATATCGGATTCGCTCGATTACTGCTCCAGAAGTCCCAATCGCAGTAGAAGTCCTATGGGGAGTTGAATTCAAATCGGAATAGGAATTTAATTTGTAACAATTCTATAAATACTTTTAGTAATTAGGTTTTCCCACTTCTTCTCTTTTTCTCCCCCGCGAAGCCTTTGGCACCATCACTGCCTTCGGCATCTCTGTTTTTCTCTTCAATAAACCGGAGCAGATGCTCTGACTGGTAATAATCAGGATTTATTTCTTCTTCATCTCTTTTGTTTAATTATGCAATTTATTTATTTATTTGTTTTTATTATTAATATGTGCGGCTAAGTCTTCCTGGTCTTGGTAAGAGTCGATTGAAGGTTGCAAGGGAAGTCGTGAGGTCAAATTGTACTTCATAAATTCTGTGTTGGTACCTTTCTTGTTCGATGATTAATTGTCAATTTACCTAGGTTAATTATTAGCTTGATCACCTAGTAATTAAACTAGAGTATTACGATCATCCTTGTAGTTATACCTAACGCGAAGCTGTAGGGTAAAGTAGATAACCATACTGGTCCTGACTGGAAACCTGGTATCCCCCAGTTGGATTGAACAAGTCGTTAGGGCAGAGCCTCGAGAGTACTGAGTGTCTCGCCCTAGACGTATCTTACCTCTTCTTCATGGTCATCCGAGTGTTGCCTCCATAAGCGTACCTTGGAGGACGGCGGACTGTCAAGGTTAACCCATAAGCGTACCTTGGGATAACTTCTATTACGAAGGTAAGCAGGGGACCTAAGCGTACCTGGTCCCTATAGTGCGCCTATCAGCTCGGGGTAGACAATGCTTGCACCAATGACCGGCTGACCATAATTGCAACCGGATACAAATTCTTACTAGGAACTTTTGTTTCTACTGATTTCTTATTCCTTCTGCTACTCCCCTTTTTTACTACTAGTTGTCATTACTTTCGTAGTTAATAATTAGATTAATCAAACAACCATTCAAAACCCCCTTTTTTGGTTACTCATTGCTTGGATTACTCAGTCTGTTGGATTTAATTGAGTGTTGATCCCTTAATCCCTGTGTTCGACCCTGCTACCATTATACACAAATTATTGTGCACATTGACTGCAGGTTTTATTATTATTTTGACAGGTTCGACAACCGATCAATGTATTATTTATTTTATACCATGTCAATTATCGCAAAATGCCCACATGATGTTTTATTTGTTTTATGCCACGCTTGAAAATGAAATACTCGTATGCTTATATAAAATAAATGGTTTACTTGTTTGCGATGTTTATATAATTGCTTGCTTAATAAATGTGTGCATGTGCTTTTATTATTTATTATTTTCGAGTTATTACTAACACTCTCGCTTTGTAGGTTAAAGCTTTAAATCCTCGCTCAAAAGTACATTTTATCCTTGTTTTTGTTTTCTTTAATGTTTTCCGTAAATGTTGTTTGCATGCATATCATCCAAAATTAAAAACCCAACTATAGGCCTAGCCCGACCCATTAGAATTGTATGCATCATTTTCGTGCATACGTACGTGATAATTATTTGTCAATTATTTTAAATTGTGTGTATGTGATAAAGTTTAATTGTTAAAGTTGTTGTATTAACTAATTGCTTATTTCAGTTGTTGTAATGATTAATTAATCATTAAACTTGTTGTAGTAATTAATTAATCATTTAACTCGTTGTAATAATTAGTTAGATAGTTATTCCGACCTCCAATTTGTAATAATCAGATAAGTAGTTATTATTAACTGTTGGTTTGTAATAATTAGTTAAGTATTTAAAAAATCGTGTATGTTTGTTTATACCTATGTATTTATCACTTGGTACTAACCACGGTTTTGAAGAGATGGATCAATCAGGGCTCATCCAAAAGGTTCGCTTATCTTAAAACATTTCCTTGTCTGTTTATTTAGAAATGCTAAAACCGAATCGAATGCATGACACCCTAGTAGGCGTTAGAACTTCTCATTCGTATGCATGACATATAGAATTGCTAAACAATTAAAATCAATCTCACATGTACAACATGTTTATGCCACTTGTCTTTCATACCATGAAATTAATTGTCCCTTTGTTAAATGCTATGCATGGTGGCTTCGATCCCACACGGAATATGTGCATCCATGAAAATGTACTTTGCTAGTTTTGCCATGATAGATCATTTAGTAAAATAATTAATCATGCATGACCCGATGATAAAAATGGGGGAACGTTCGCTCTAGCATATGAACAAACGGTAACCCCGTCCTTCGGTCCCGATCGGAAATAACAATGTCCCGATGAAAATGCTAAGATGTAAGGTCACCTTTGAGGGCCCAAATCGTGTAAAAAATCTTTAAGTAATCGGAAAATGGCCCACTCTTCGTAATAGGATTTCGGTTGACAGTTTACGATCATTTACCTTGTAAATGGTTGGAAAGTGACCCGTTTCCATGCGCGGGATTAGTTGACATGCTTCGATTGTTCATTCATTTTCGTATGAAAAAATGCTTAAGTGATTGGACAGTGGCCCAATTTTCGTAACAGGATTTTGGTCGACACTTCACTATTATTTACCTCGTAAATGATTGGAAAGTGGCCCATTTTTGTGCGCGGGATTGGTTGAAATGCTCCGATTATTTATTCATTTTTATGTAAAAAATGTTTTCCAAACACCTCTTTACCGGTAACCTTTTTAAGGATGTGACTTGGGTGCCTAACACCTTCCCAAGTCCATAATACGACCTCGATCCTTCGTTCTTTGGTTTAGACCCAAACCTTAGTTATTTTATTTTTTATGCCATGACATTAGGTTCCCTAAACCTAGAAAGTAAATAGGGTGGCGACTTCATTGCATTATGCGAGGCATCCATTTATGCTTAGCATCCGTCCCGAGCCTAAACTCGTTGGTGGGTTTATGGGCTTCTACCTTCAGGGCGTAGTGTAACTGATAATTATTTGTCTTCTGCCGAAGGATGTATGGCAGAGCGGCTCTTCTCAGATCAGTGTGCGCGACGGTCCACAGTACCTGCAATGCGCCGGAGGGGGCCTCCGGCGGAAACACTCCGATGCTTAAGTCAGTATGTGTACTGAAATTAGCAGAGTTTTGGCTAGTTGAGTATCCTTACCTGCCTCCTTTGTGGGGGAGGTATTTATAGAAGAAAAGGGGCGTTCCCACCCGTGTAAACGGATATGGAGCTATCGCTAGCGTTAAGGTATGTGGTTCGCCCTTAACACGATACGCTACCTTGGCGGTAGGTATGTAGGTAGATATTGCCACGGTAGGATAACGGCCGGAGCGATATTCCTGACGCGTGGTTTCCTCTGAGGGTAAGATAACTCCTTGAGCCATCCGTGAGGTCCGTGAGAGGAGCCGATAGGGACCCGTTAGCCCTTGTAGTGTTAGCCTTTGGGGAAGGTAGCGATGTTGTCCCAACCGCGGTGGTGCGAAACAGTAGCTAGGCCTCATCCCACTGGGTGATAGACGAAAATACCCTTTCTTTTAGGTGAATTGTTATCATAAGCCCAACTGAAAATGAGCCCAAGTGTTTACCAAGGGCTATCATTCCTTCTCTGACGGAGAGTTCTTCTAAGTACCGTAGAGGTTTGCCTCGTCAGATGGTCCTGACGGTTTTTGTCAGAATCTATAAATCAGAGGTTTTTTTGCGCCAATTTCTTCGTATTTTCACGTTCTTTCTTTTCACATTCCGCCATGGATGAACTGACTCGCAATTTCCTGATCTCCAAAACTCTGACCCTGAAGAATCTTACTGAGGGTGATATCGGCTTCCTGGAGAGGATGATCACCAAGACCTCCGAGGATGTCCTGGAGTTGCAGGGGGTGTTAACCCCTATTCTGTCTAGACAGCTAGGGATCACTCTGGAGGATTTCAACCCCTTAGAGAGCTTGGCGAAACTGGCCACTGCCAGTGCTCACCTTGACGTGGTGGCTTCGATGCTGCAGCAGAGGAAAGATCTGCTGGCCTGCTGCCTAAAGGGCATGAGAGCTTGTTCTTCCGAACTGACCTCCGTCGCTGACGCTTTAAAGGAGGTTCCTATTGCGCCAGGGGACGATGATGCGGGGTCCAATGTCTGACCGCTGGTTTCACTTCTCGCTGTTTTTCTTATGCTTTTTGTATATATTCGAACGTTAAGGCCACCTGGCCATAAATAAATAACTTGTCTTTGCTTTTTCCCAAGTCTTCTCTTCTTCTTGCTTGGTTGCTTGCTTTATTGGTTGGAAATATTTGTCATGAGCCTAACCGAAAATGGGTCTTCCTCGGGACATTGTACTGCAGTGGTCGGGTTCCGGGGTTTAGCAATTAATGCTCTGTCTTCACTGTTACAGGGCCGTCTTTTCAGTGGCAGGTGGTTGGGCAGTTCTTTGGTGCCCTTTGATTGGTGCGTTTAACGAGCAGTGGTGCCTGCGACGGATCGGATTCTGCACTTGCAGTTATCTTACCAAGCGTCTTAATTGATTTTTCATGGATCGAAGCGCTCCTTCGGCTATATAAGGGAGTGTGGTTTTCCTTTCCTGTTCATCTTCATCGTTTTCTTCTTTTTTGCTTTTGCAGGTCACATGGTAGATTTTTACTTTTTGAGTTCCATGGATCGTGATTCCTTGCCGACTCCTCCGACTTCGCCGGATTCGGATCATCCCCCTCCTTCGCCACCATGGAGGCCTCCGGTCCGCCGAAAGGGTCGTAAGAAGCAGGGGAAACGGACTTCCCAGACGCCCTTTACAACTTTGGCTCCTTCTGGTTCTGCTATTCAAGAGGGCGGCAAATTTTTTTTTCCCCGAATTGCTCGCTGAACGAGGATTTTCCCATCAGTGCTGGTGCGGGGTTGGCAGATTCGAGTGCCAAAGGAAAATCATGCCCGTCAGGGTCCTGCCCCGAAAAGGAGGCAGACCAGCCTATCCCGAATGCTAACGGGAAGATGCCATTCCTTGATGATGACGGGGTCTATCACCACGACATTTATTGGCCTGATGAGGATTAGCCGTTTTGCCTTGTACCCGCCTATTGGCGTTTTATGAATAAACTGATGTTTTCTGCTTTTTCAATTTTGTCATTATTCCCGTTAGCCTGCTGATTCTTGTGGATAGCTAACGTAAGCGGTTGTCCGGACTGAGGCAATCGCTTTGCGGTTACTTTGACCGGGTCAATACTGTCTCACCCTTTTGGGGAGTTTCGACGGATAACTTCTCTTTTCCAAATTTCTTTAATGCGCTTCTACGTGGCCAACTTCTTTTACACGCGTCTTCGCACGATTGGTAACTCAATTAATGCGGTGGCATTTTTATCCTTTAAGAAGGGCTATTCTCCAATTTCTCAAAACTTTTGCCCTCGCTTCGAATTTTCCTTTTTGTCTTCCTTCGTCTTCTTCCCCGAATATCTTTTCGGCCGCTCGCCACTGTCTGCCGATTTCTCTGGGATTCTTCTCCTTTAAGGTATCAATCCGTCCCTTCTCAGATTTCCTTTTTGTTGGTTTGCTATGGCTAGGAATAGACCTCGCTAGATTATCTCTAGGCCCATGGATCCCGAGGTCGCCCAATCACCGAGTATTTTTACCTGCGATGTGGTTCTGAAAGCCGAACTGGAGGAACATGGTATTACCTTTCCTCCTGGGCATGAGCCTTCTATTCCTGGTAGTGATATGAGGCTTCATAATCCAGGGTGGGGCCACAGTAGGCTTCTTTATTTTAAAATGTTCCTTTATGGTTTCCGTTTCCCCGTTCATGAGTCGATACTAACTCTGCTGCGGGACTATAGCCTTAATCCTGCCCAGATAACTCCTTCCTCTTGGTGTGCGGTGTATGATTTTCTTCGCGCTTGCGAGTTGAAGAACATTTTTGCCCCATCTATCACTTTGTTTCGCAAATTCTTTAGCATGATTTGCTACAATTGTTTAATCGAGATTACTCCCCGGTGGGATGATGCGCTCGTGCAGTCGTTTTGGCAACGTTTTCACAGCTTCAAGAGGGGTGTAGCTGATTGGAAGAGCAGCTTCTTTGTTCTGGAGCTACCGTCACGTTTGTGGCGTATCAATTTCAATCAAGAACTGGCAGGTCCCGTTTGGACAAATCCCGCAATTTTGTCCAGAACTGAGCTGGACTAGGCTAACGCTTTGTTAGACGAGAATACCCACTACCGTATTCGTGCCTTTGCTCTGTTCAAGCCTCTGGAAGAGTGCGTTATGGGTGAGCCTATTTCTTTCCATGTTTTCTTTTCTTTAGTCCTCGCACGCTTTGTTTGCTATAGGAGGCTAACGGTTGATTCCCAGGTGACCCTGGTGCACCTCTGAACGTAACACCGCTTCAAACTTTGCCAGCCTCGCCTTCGGCCGAGGGCTCAAGTCGGGGTGACACTCCTCCTTCGAGGAAGAGAACTAAAACCGTTGCCCAGGGAGGGCGAAGGCCCGTTAGCTCTATTCGAACTTCTCGCTTTGTGGAAAATTGGCTACCGGAGCGTCGCACGGGGACGGACTCCAGGCCTGTCGCAACGACGGTAATTACTAGCGATGATGAGGATGCGGATGCCAAGTCAGACCTTTGCCATGCTTCTTCCCTAGCTGCTTCCCAGCGTCGGAAAAAACTTCGAGTGGCCTCTAGTGGACAAGCTACCGGGACATCTCCTGTGGATGTGGCAACTGTTTCTACGCCTGCTGTTTCGTCTGAGGCAGGCGCCTCTCAGCCAACGGGAGCCGCTGAGGCGTTGGAGAAAACTTGTTCTACTGAGGGAGAGGCCCCGCCGATGGAATGTCCTCCACCCACGGTTGACGCTCCCGACTCTCCAATTGCTCACTGCATTCCTGACGTAGTGGTCACACCTCCCGTGGCGGATTCGACTGCTGAGCTACCGCCTGTGGTTACTCGGCAGCTGTTTTTTACTCCTCTCAATAGTACTTTTCCTCAGGGCTCTTCTCCGCCTTCCTCGATCAATCTTGGCCCTAACGGGGTCCCGGCCTACCGTATGAATCTTGCAGGGTTTTGCTTCGATGCCCTTCGCGCTGTCGGGGTTCCCCAACCTTTTTCTCGAGATGAGTTTACTGCACCCTTGGTAGGAGAGATGCTGAGTTCGAAAAAAGAGAAAGAGGAATTTCTCCAACTTCCTCCCTCGGCACGCTTTCGCCACGTTCTGAATGATTCTCTGGACTTCTTCCGCCATCTGAATTATCAATTCGAAATTCACGATCACGAGTCCCGCAATTTTCCAGCGTATTGAGTGCTGCGAAGGTGCAGGTTGAGAAGGCGGTGGAGCATTCTAGGTTGCTGACGCGCCTCTGTGAATCATCCCAAACGGATTTGGACAGGGAAAAGTCTATCGGGAGAGCCAAGATAGAGGTTCTGGAGGCGGAATTGGCGCTAGCAAAGAAGAAGATTCTCCTTCTTCGCGAAGAGATGCTCGCTCGGGATGAGGGGGCTGCTAGGGCGCCATTAGAGGAAGAGTTATGGAGGAAAAGGGTTCTGGAGACCTTCGTTTCTGGGTTTGCGTCCCGTTTCAAAGGTGACCCTTTGGATCCAGCCCAGGTAGCTGATTACATCTCTCTCGTGATGGGTGAGATTAGCAAAGGTGGCAGCGGTTCTTCTAACCCTTCGAGGGAGAAAGCCTAACGTTAGCGATGGTTCCTGGGCCTTTCCTTGCTTTTCTTGTTGTCGTCTCTTCTTTTATTATTTCTTGAAAACCCATTCGAACATTGTTTCTCTTGTAATAATGCTAACGCCTTGTATCCTTTGTCGTTCTGGATGATTCGTCGTGATGTTGCCGTTATTCCTTCTTTATTTTCTTCGTACCATCGCGTCGTTTGGCAAGGCCAGCGCTGCTTTTTATGTTTTTTAATCAATCCCCCTGTCCCTCATTTAATGCGACTTGAAGGGTAATGATGAAAGAAAACACGTGTCCTTCTATAGAGAGGCGTTTGGAGCAAGCGTCTCCTAGGGAGTTGCGAATGCAGAAACGTTTCGTCCTAGTTTCAAATTTGCACCTTCTGGCGCGTGCCTTATTTTATGACGCGCTACTTCGCCACGTGTCTGCCGCTGACTGGTCGTGTCCTTTCAGGGTTATACTTATTGTTTCTTCTACCCTCTTTTTCTTTTCCTATCTTTTCCTTATACGCTGTTGCCTTTGGATAAATACTTTTGCGCCACTCTCTCTTTCTGGTTCAAGACTCCTCGCGTTCTCTTTCACGAAGGTACAAAGGTACACGTCGTTTTCTTTTCTCCTTGTTTCTTCTTTGTTGGCCATGGCTAGGACTAAGAAATCCTCTGAAGAAGGAGACCCCCAAAGGTCCTCCGGGGAAGAAGTAATTGATACTACTCCCACTTCTCTGTACACGTTGCCCTTAATTAACCGTAGGCTTGCTGGTTTTTCTGCACGATTTCCCAAGGAATATCCCGTGCATCCTGCTTCTGAGTCGCTTCGACTGAACAGCATTTTTCCCGGAAATAGTAGAATGTTGTACGCTAAGCTTTTCGATCATGGGTTTCGTCTCCCTCTTGACCCGCTCGTAAAATTGTTGTTGGTTGATTCTGATCTGGCTCCGGCTCAGTTAAGTCCTAACGCGATTTGCGTTGTTAGTGCCTTTGCCGCACTGTGCCGTTTCAAGGGGATAGAATCTCCCACTTTAGCGTTGCTCCATGACATTTTTCAGTTATATTCCCGTAAAGGGGTGATCTCGATATCGCCTCGCTACGAAGACGGTTCTTTGAAATCCTTTACCTGGAAACTTATGGGTATTGAGTCATCTATTCCTCACTAGAAAGAGGAATTTTTTATTGTTGATCTGCCGGAGCCGTTGTGGAGGGCTGGCTTCAACGAGACAATTAAAGATGGGGCTTGGGGTCATCGGAAACCCCTTTCCGACCCGGAGGATGGTTGGTTGAAGACGCTGCTTCAATTTGATTTTAGCGTTGATGCCCGAAAAGTGGCTAACGGGTTACCCGTGGAACAGTGCAAGAAGGGTGAGTGTTTAACCTTTTTCTTTTGCGTTTGTCAAGAAGTACTAACGCTAACGTTTTGTGATTGTGCAGTGCCTCCGCCTGGTTGGGAGCCCGAGTATTTCCGAAGGAGGAGGAAACAGGAGGCGAAGAAGAAAGTTATCGCTGAAGCTAGGGCTGCTGCTGCCGCTAACGCTGAGGAAGGGAAGGCCACCGCTAGCATTACGGGTACTCGAGTTGTGAGACAGAAAAGGCCTAGGAGAGCTCGTGCTATCCCATCCGTTTCGTCCCAGACTGTTGTTTCTTCAGAGGCTACGGTTGGTCCGATTCCTGTTGGGATTCCTCTTGCGTCCTCCACCGCTCAGGTGAGCATTTTTCTTACTTTTGGGACTTTGTCTTTCTTTGTACATGATTTCCTTATCACGTTCTGCCTTATTTAGGAAGTCGTTGCTGCTTCTGCCCCCTCTACCTCCGAGGGAGATATGGGAATCGCAGATGTCCTTCGCGAGCGTCAGAAGAAGGCTCGCTATGATCTTCAGACTAGCCCTTCTTCTTCGGCTGCCCATCATAGTTCAAGTGTTCCTGGGGGCGGGGGTATGTCTGCTGATCAACCGGAACCCGCTGATTTTGGCGGTGAACCCCATGTGCCTCCTGGCTCCCCGATTCATTCTGCGCACACCCCAACAGGCTATGATTCTGATGCCCTTAATCCTGAGGTGCCCGGAGGCAATAAGGTCTCGATGCCTAACGCGGAAGGCCTCTCTAGCCGGCCAGCTTCTCCTGGTGCGTTGTTCTTTGTTCCGATGCCTCATCCACCTATCGTGAGGGGTGGGCCCGCTCCTGCCTTAATGGCCGGTATTTCTCCTTACGATCCTCCTCTCATGCCGACTCATCACGTCAGCTTGCGCTCCTTTAGGGACAGTATTCTGCAGTTTCCTGCCGATGCCGATCATGAGACCGTGCTTTCCTCTACCGCTTATCTGGTAGCAGAGATTTTGTCTCTTCCAAGAGAGAGAGATGCCTTTGTGGCTCGGGGCGATCAGGGGCGCATCAATCTCCTTCGCTCTCAGGCATTTTCTATGCTTTGCCATCTTCACTATATGGATGAGGAGAATGCCAGGGCTGCAGCTAACGGGCGGGGAGAGATAAGCAGGCTGTCGGAGGAACGACAGCGTCTTGAAATTGCCCTTGCTGCTGCCAACGAAGGTATGGAGACTTCTCGGGGAGAGGTTACCGCGGTGAAACAAGAGTTGGAGGCCGCTAAGTTGGCTTTGGAGGAAGAGAAGAGACAACGTGCTGATTTGGCCCTACGCCTCTCTCAGGAGGAGAATAGCCTACCCCAGGAGAGACAGAAAAACGCCGAGCTATCTGCCGATGCCTCCCTTAACGCTGAGAAGAACCGTTGGTACTTTGAGCAGGGTGGGGGAGTCATGTCAGAAGCCGTGATGCATCATTATGGAGTTGAGGAGCTCCGTATTGAGGATCTTTCTGCATATTTCGACAAGAGAGCCTCAACCATTAATGATAGCAGTTTCTACCAGTGGAAGGCCACTCAGCAAGGAGGGGTCAACGCGCCGCCCAGTCTTTAGGCTTTTTGTTATTTAGATGTTTTACATTTTGTGGCTGACGGGCCCATCCTTATTTTGTAATTTCAAACGATGTCGGCCTTGACTCGGCTAATCCACTCTTTTTGGACAGAAGTTCTTTATTTGCTTTTCTTTATAATGTCATTTAATCACTTGTCCGCCTGGGACGTTTGGCGTTAGGTCTCCATAGACACATAATTTCGGGTTGCATCCCGTTTGCTTTTCATCCGCTGCGTTCGAGTAGCATTACCATTATATCCTCCGATAGCATTTTTTAGAGTAAATCAGCGTTGCTTCCGCATCTGCTGCACTCGTATTCCTACCGTCCCTCGTTATCAGAGGGGGCTTGGTTGATACCCGGCGAAGCGATGTTGGAGCCTATCTATGGCGGAAAGAAACAAAGACATCCCAACTAGTAGCCGCGCGGTTGATACCCGGCGAAGTGATGTTGGAGCCTATCTGTGGCGGCTACTAGTTGGGATGTCTTTGTTTCTTTCCGCCACAGATAGGCTCCAACATCACTTCGCCGGGTATCAACCGTGCGGCTACTAGTTGGGATGTCTTTGTTTCTTTCCGCCACAGATAGGCTCCAACATCACTTCGCCGGGTATCAACCGCGCGACTACTAGTTGGGATGTCTTTGTTTCTTTCCGCCACAGATAGGCTCCAACATCACTTCGCCGGGTATCAACCGCGCGGCTACTAGTTGGGATGTCTTTGTTTCTTTCCGCCACAGATAGGCTCCAACATCACTTCGCCGGGTATCAACCGCGCGGCTACTAGTTGGGATGTCTTTGTTTCTTTCCGCCACAGATAGGCTCCAACATCACTTCGCCGGGTATCAACCGCGCGTCTACTAGTTGGGATGTCTTTGTTTCTTTTCGCCATAGATAGGCTTTGGGGAGTGCCTCGTCTTAGTGAGCTGTCTGATCAGGACCAGCCATCACAAGGATAGGACTTTTCACCCCCAAGCGTTGTACCTCGCGTCCGTGGAATCGTGCCTCGTCTTTATGGGCAGTCTATGTGAGCACGGTTACCACAAGGATAGGATTTTCACTTCCAGGACGGAGTTGGTCTCTCCTTGGGGCGTGCCTCTCCTTATGGGGTTACCATAAGAATAGGATTTCACTCCCAAGGATTCCGGGGTGTGCCTCATCTTAACGGGCCGTCTATGTGAGCACGGTTGCCGCAAGGATAGGATTTTCACTCCGGGGAGCCGTTTGGGGTCGTGCCTCGTCTTAATGGGCCGTCTATGTGAGCACGGTTACCACAAGGATAGGATTTTCACTCCCAAACGCCTTGTTATGCCAGGGCGTGCCTCGTCTTAATGAGCTGTCTGATCAAGACCAGCCATCACAAGGATAGGATTTTCACTCCATGCATTCTTCGCTACCTGCATATTACCAGTAGCAAACGCACGGTGAATATCTCAATATTCATTTATTAGAATAACTTTGATGTTACCCGATTAGCTCCTGGCATGGTATAGCCTCAACCGAGCGATGTTCCAGGAGTTCTGCAGGGGCATTCCCTCGAGCGTTTCCAGGTGGTATGCTCCTTTTCCCACAATGCGGGTGACACGATACGGTCCGTCCCAATTTGGACTGAGTTTTCCCATACGTTGTCCTGCCGCCCGCTTGTCTCTGAGCACTAAATCTCCGGTTTTGAGCAATCGCTCCCTCACTTGCCGGTTGTGATATTGTGCCATTTTTCTCTTGTAGTGCAGAGTTTTCAGGAGCGTTTCCTCGTGTATTTCTGGTAGAGTATCGAGGTTAGCTCGTAACCTTTCTTCGTTGTTTTCTTCTTTGAAGTGAGCCACCCGGAGGCTCATCATGCCAATCTCGACTGGTGTGACAGCCTCAGTTCCGAATGCTAACGCGAACGGGGTTTCTCCCGTGCTGGCCTTGGCGGTCATGCGATAGGCCCATAGCACATATGGCAATTCGTCTGGCCATTTCTTCTTGGACCCTTCCAAGTTTCTTTTGATGCCGCTAAGGATGCTGCGGTTAGTTACTTCCGCCTGGCCGTTGGTTTGGGGATGTGCCACAGAGGAGAATCTTTGCTCTATCTGAAACTCCGCGCATTGATCCCTGAAGAACTGGCTTGTAAATTGTGTCCCGTTGTCGCTGACTAGCACGCGCGGTACTCCAAATCTCATGATGACTTGGTGTTTGAAGAAACGCCAAATTTTTTCGGTGGTAATGGTAGCTAATGCCTCGGCTTCGGCCCACTTTGTGAAGTAGTCTACCGCTACGACCACGAATTTTAACTGAGCTCTGGCCTTTGGGAACGGGCCCAGGATGTCAATCCCCCATTTTGCAAACGGGCACGGAGCCACTATTTCTGAAATTGGCACAGCAGGTTTTCGAAGAATCTTAGCATATTCCTGGCATTTCTGGCAGGTTTTCACGAAGCTATGACAATCTCGTCGAATGGTGGGCCAGTAAAATCCCTACCGAAAGACTTGGGCTGCCAGAGTGCCGCTGGCGATGTGCATGCCACATATCCCTTCGTGAATTTCTCGTAACACATGCAAGCCTTCTTGTTCCGTTATGCATTTAGCGGCCAGATGTGAGAAGCATCTTCGTATTAACTCTCCATTATAATATGTGCATCGTGCTGCCCGTTTTAGGACTTTCTTCTTCTCTGTCTGGTCTCCCGGTAGCTTATCATGCTTTAGATATTCTATCACTGGGATCCTCCAATCATTTTCCATTTCTTCCACACAGAGCGATGCCTGCTCTTCCATGAAAGAGGGTGTAGACAGTTCTCCATAGCGCACGTCTCTGGGTATTGAGGCTTCCGGATTGGCTGCCATTTTGGCGAGGCTATCGGCCTCTCCATTGTTTTCTCTAGGAATGTGCTCGAAGGTAACCAGGGTGCCTTTTTCCTGTATCTCTGACAGCTCATGTTTCACTTTAGCTAAGTATTGGGCCATGATGGGTTCTCTGGCTTGGGAATTCCCCAGGACCTGGTCCATTATTAACTTGGAATCTCCTCGGATCCTTAAACGTGTTCTGTCTTCCTTCTCCATACCGGGGGTGGCTTCGATGGAGAAACTGTTTCCGATTCTGAGTCCCGCCAGCATCGCTTCGTATTCAGCCGCATTGTTGGACAATGGCTGCAGGATTCTGATGGCGTATCGCATCTCCAGGCCGTTTGGTCCAGCTAAGAAAACTCCTACGCCTGCTAATTCTTGATTTTTTGCTCCATCCACGTGGATGACCCACGTGTCTGTATATGTCTCTGGAGACGGTAGGCATGAATTTTTCGCTTCTTCCTCCAACAGGTCTATCTTTGTGTCCTTTGCGAATGTGCACTCAGCTATGAAGTCAGCTAATGCTTGGGCTTTAACGACCGGTCTAGCTTTGTATTGCAGCCCGTATTGTTCAAGTTCGATAGCCCAAATTAACATTCTTCCTGAAGACTCAGGTTTTCTGAAGATTCTTCTCAATGGCTGATCCGTAAGTACGATGACAGGGTGGGCTTGGAAGTATCGATCCATCTTTCGCGTGGCCTGTACTAGAGCGAGTGCTATCTTCTCGATAGGAGCGTATCGCAATTCGGCATCTTTCAATACGTGACTCACGAAGAATACAGGACGATGCGCGTGCCCTTCACATCGCGCGAGGACGGCGCTGACTACCTCGTCAGCTATTCCCAAGTATAGATATAGCTCATCACCGGGCTCGGGTCTCGTTAGCACTAAATCTGATGATAGGTAAGCTTTTAGTCCTGCAAACGCTTTCTCACATTCCTCTGTCCATCCGAAGGGAGCCTTGTTGCGGATGACTTTGAAGAAAGGCAAACATCTCTCGCCTTGCTTAGATATGAATCGTCCTAACGCAATGATGCGCCCGGTTAACTTCTGTATTTCTTTGACAGTTCGCGGGGATATCATATCCTGGATGGCTTTTATCTTTGACGGGTTGGGTTGGATGCCCTTCCGGCTGACCACATAGCCCAACAATTTTCCCGTTTGGAATGCAAACATGCACTTCCGCGGGTTTAACTTCATCTTGTGCTTTCTCATCACATTGAAAACCTCTTCCAAGTCAGCGAGGTGTTCTCTGAAACTCCGGCTTTTAATCAAGATGTCGTCTAAGTAGGCCTCTACATTTTTCCCGATTTGATTTTCAAAAACTTTGTTTGCCATACGCTGAAACATTGCACCGGCATTCTTTAGCCCAAAAGGCATTGCGTTATAGCAGTATGTAGCCCTGGGAGTAATGAAGGCAGTTTTTTCTTCGTTCTCTACAGCCATAGGGATTTGGTGATATCCGGAGTTCGCATCTAGGGAGCTTAGATAAGCATACCCAGCAGTTTGATCGACTAACTGATCTATTCGCGGAAGGGGATAGCAGTCCTTGGGACAAGCATTATTTAGGTCAGTAAAATCGATACACATGCGCCAGTCCCCGTTAGGCTTTGGGACTAACACAGGATTGGCTAGCTAGGTCGGGTATTGGACTTCTCGAATGAACCCCGCCTCTGTGAGCTTTAGCAATTCTTTTTCGATGGCGGCTATCTTTTCAGACGAAAAAGCACGTCGCCTTTGTTGGACAGGTTTGGCCTCAGGACTAACGTTTAGTCGGTGTTCCGCAACCTCCCGAGAGATTCCGGGCATGTCTGATGGCTTCCACGCAAACTCTCCCTTGCATTTCCTCAACAGCCGGATTAGCTGCGCGTTCTCTTCCAGGCTTAGTTTCTCACTGGCTAAGAGATTCATTTCGCTATCTTTACCGATAGGGAGTGATATCATCTGATCTAGCGGCTGAGTGCGGTTTTCTTCTTTGTCATCGAAAGGGTCGTCTGCCACGCAAACGTAGCGGTCACAGCTCCTTTGAGTCATGAGTAAGTAGCATTCGGCTGCCAGCTTTTGGTACCCTTTGATTGAGACCACGCCGTCCCATGAGGGATATTTCATCCGCAGGTGTTTTTGAGATATGGCTACTCCAAAACGATTAAGGAAAGGTCGCCCCAAAATGGCGTTATATGGTAACGTTAGGTCTACGACCAGAAATAGTAGCTCTTCGGAGCGTTTGGATGTGTCCTCCCGGAAGTACACCAGCAGGGATGTTATTCCTGCTACCAGAATCGGTACTCCATCAATCCCAATAATTGGCCTCGTGCAGGACGATAGCTCACCGTCAGGTCGTTTCATCAAGTTGTATGCTTCCAACGAGAATAGATTCACTGCACTCCCGTTATCGACAAGGGTCCTTCTTACCCCATGACTTCCAATGACAGGCGTTACAACCATCGCATCATGATGCGGGAAAACGATGCCTTTTTCGTCTTCCTCTGAGAAAGACAATATCATTCTGTCTAAGGCACTTATTGGCTCGATTTTTGTTTGAACGCTCTCCCGTTTGCGCTTCTCTCCAGGATTGGGCGTTTGTGGCATAATTTCCTCGCAATAGGGTGCCCCTCCCGCGATGATATTTATCATGGGCATTTGATCGCTATCTATAGCGAGCGCTTCTCTGTTTGGCCCGAGGGGAACTGCGTTAGACCCTGTAGCGTGTAAGGGCGTTTGCCTCTGCTCAGTTGTATTTCCAGTTGGATTATTTCTGGCTTCCTCCCTTGCCTTTGTGGCGAATTCTCCAAGGTAGCCCTCTTCGACTAATCGCTCTATAGCCGATTTTAACTCTCTGCATACATCTGTTGAGTGTCCCTTGACCCTATGGAATTTGCAGTATGCATTTTCTCTTCCTCCCATGATTACTCCTGGTTTCACGGGAGCTGGGTAGCGGATAGGTAAATTTCTCTGTTGGACTATTGCTAAGATCTCAGCCCTTGGGAGTATGAGAGACGGGAGGTCAGGATCGTATATCCGGCCTTTCGGCGGGTCCGTTTGCTTCCGAGTTGGGGATCCTCCAGGTCTCCCCTTTGAGAAATTGCCTCTCTGCCGGTTAGAGGTCTTAGTGTTATTTTCTTTCCGCTGCCCGAGATCCTCGGTGGGTTTAGTGTCAGGGGCATTGCTGTTCAGGATGTTAGGGGCCACATACGGGTCCGTCGGCATGCCTCGGATCCATTCTCTATTTTCTTCCTCTTCCATTCTCACATAGTTATGCGCTTTCAGCCTCAACGCATCCAGGGTCGTTGGTGGGTCCACTGTTAGCGTATCTTTCAGTTTGCCGTATCGACAATTGCGTTTCAGGGCTTCAATCGCAAAATCGATAGTAACCCCTGGCGTTAGGGACATTTCGAGATCAAAGCGACCTAAGAAGTCGTTCAACGATTCCTGTGGTTTTCGATGGATATCGAACAGCGCAGCCGCTGACTTTCTGATAGGGATAGCCGTGCTAAACCGACTTTTGAATTTTTCTTCCAGCTGAGAAAAATTATCGATAGACCCGGCGGGGAGCCCTTCGAACCATAGACGTGCCACTCCTGACAGCGTCATTACGAAAACTTGACACAGTGCTGCGTCACTGCGCGTTTGGAATTGCACGAAATCCTTCACCTTATTGAGGTGAGAAATGGGATCTTTTGTGCCATCATATGATTCTGCTGGGAGTTTCACATGCCGATGGACTCTGTGGTGCCTGACACGGTAGCTGAACGGATGACCCACGTTAGCATCGGGGATCCTACGAGGCTGACGCTGATGTGGAATTTCAGCGTCGTCTCTGGGATTTTGAGGGTCATATTCCTGGTGTCTCCTAGGAGAACGACTACGGCTCCTCGGAGTTCGAGCTCGTCGACTTCTGCTGCTAGATCTCTCACTGTATCTAGGAGATGGATCTCTCACTATATCCCCCCGTCGCTCATCCCAGGGCTCTCTATATTCATCACGCTGGCGGGCTGCTTCGGGGATAGATATTCCTCCCCTGTATTGTCCAGAATGATCAGCAGGTCCGCGCGTGAATGTGGGAACGTTTATGGGTGCCAAGGGGAGAGGTAATGAGGACGGGAGCGCCCTAGACTGTTGGGGCGATAAGGGTCGTTCGGTGACAATGGTTGGAGTGAAAACCACATGGGAGGACACCCCAGGTCTTGAGGCATGAGGAGTAAATCCAGCAGCCATCTCTGTCAGCTGATCCAGTTGAGCTTGGAGAGCAGCTATTGAATTCATTAAAGGGTTGTCCGCTTCTCCTATCATAGATCTTCCCACCTAGGGGGTAGGATGGCTGGTTCCTGCTATGTGGGAGAAGGGAGAGCAAATCTGGAAGGTAACTTCTTCCGAACTTGACCCAGGAAGAGGGTCCAAGTCTCCTGCAGTGACGTCCTGCCCTGGGGTGGGACATCAGAGGTAGCGAAGGGAAACAGGCATCTGCGGGTGTTGTATGGGATGTTGGAAGTTCGGGACAACGCCGGATCTGACTCTGAGGCCATAATCCTTCTAGCTTCGGGGAGGAGGAGCTTGGTTATTAAGGATGCTCACTTAATAGAACCAAAACTCTCAATGAAAGCACCAATTTGATAATTATTTGTCTTCTGCCGAAGGATGTATGGCGGAGCGGCTCTTCTCAGATCAGTGTGCGCGACGGTCCACAGTACCTGCAATGCGCCGGAGGCGGCCTCCGGCGGAAACACTCCGATGCTTAAGTCAGTATGTGTACTGAAATTAGCAGAGTTTTGGCTAGTTGAGTATCCTTACCTGCCTCCTTTGTGGGGGAGGTATTTATAGAAGAAAAGGGGCGTTCCCACCCGTGTAAACGGATATGGAGCTATCGCTAGCATTAAGGTATGCGGTTCGCCCTTAACACGATACGCTACCTTGGCGGTAGGTATGTAGGTAGATATTGCCACGGTAGGATAACGGTCGGAGCGATATTCCTGACGTGTGGTTTCCTCTGGGGGTAAGATAACTCCTTGAGCCATCCGTGAGGTCCGTGAGAGGAGCCGGTAGGGACCCGTTAGCCCTTGTAGCGTTAGCCTTTGGGGAAGGTAGCGATGTTGTCCCTACCGCGGTGGTGCGAAACAGTAGCTAGGCCTCATCCCACTGGGTGATAGACGAAAATACCCTTTCTTTTAGGTGAATTATTATCAGTAACATAGGTTGTAAACTTTCAAAATCCCATAACTCAAGCTTGTATTTAATCTTCTCATTCACACCATTCAAAAATCTCCCCATAGTTACCTCCTCGTCCTCCTGAGTATCGGTTTGTGTGAGAAGTGACTTAATTTTGTTGTAGTAGTTTCCAACAGAAGTCGACCCTTGCTTGAGTCCTTAGAGATGGTTTTGTAAGTCCCGTTTGTAGTATGACGACATAAGCCATTCCCTAATCACTTGCTTCATATCTTTCCATGTCCGGATAACTCTAGCCCCATGTCACTCCCGACAGATTTTCCCCTACCAGCTAACGGCATATCCGTCAAACTCCATAGCAATAAGTTTCACTTTCTTACCCTCCGAATACTGATGGCAATTGAAAATACGTTGGATTTTTCCCTCCCATTTGATGTACTCAAACGGGTCAGTGGTTCCTTCGAAGGTAGGAATCTGTACCTTTATGTTGCTCAAGTTATCATCATACCGAGGTTCTGGCAACCTTCCTCTTCTTCCCTGATTAAT
Source organism: Viola odorata (assembly GCA_963691705.1). Classification (NCBI taxonomy): domain Eukaryota; kingdom Viridiplantae; phylum Streptophyta; class Magnoliopsida; order Malpighiales; family Violaceae; genus Viola; species Viola odorata. The sequence continues at coordinate 34,811,267 of OY829546.1, forward strand.
CTGCTCTCTCTCCTCATAATCAACAAATTCATCATTTGCTTCTTTATATACATCTTCATAAAACTCTTGATCACGGTAAAGAGTAGTGCGGCTTTGTAAGTAAGGAATTTAAGCTCGATTGTTACCGGTAGAAGTACCTTCGCCTTGGTGCATCGTCTAGTTACCGATAATAAGCGGTATACCATTAACTTCAGAGTTATCGGTATTTTGAGGCCCTCGTTCCCGCTGTCGTCAGGATGTGTGGCTTCGGTGACACTAGGTATTGTAGCCTTAGGCCCAGAGGTCTCTAAGCACGAAGGCGTGCGCTTCGGCATTGGCGAGGTCTTGTCGGGGACCTATGGTAAGAGTATTTAGAAAGCCTAGGTTGACTATCCCCTTGCCTCTCCTATAATCATCATCGCTATCATGACATTCTAATTTCGTCTCGCAAACACCATCTTTGATTACCTCCCCATGTGGTTTGAAGGGAACGGGTTTCGAATCTACCGGATCCTTGAGAATATTAACAGGTCTGCCCTGCGCTAGCATGAAGGATTGAAACATTTCCCTAAGCTCCACTTGGTCTCATTCCATGGCCTCAATCTTAGTCATTAGTGAAGGACTCGCTTCAACGGATTTGGGATCATTGTTGCCCACTACACTTTCGGTAGACATACAAAAAATGTGTACCTGCACTAGTAGCAAATGTTAGTGAAACTCTCTCCCTTACATGTTTGCCCTCGTGTTTAAGCGCTCATAAAAGTTGTTCTCACAAACTCGTTCAATCCCTGGTTCCGATATGGTGTGTACAAGTTTGTGCAATATGATGGTTCATTGTCGATCATTCCTTTCGTTTCAAAATATCCACCACTAGACTCAACAAAGAAAAGGCACACAAATATACTCAAGGAGGTAAAAGAAGGGAAACCGAAAATAAACAAGACTGACTCAAGGAAAGGAAGTCAAACCGTTAATTCAACTCAATCCGTTTGACTCCGTGCTATTCTTCCGATATAGTCCTTTTCTTGCCTCTTCTCCTTTCCTTTCTTTTTCTTTCCCTTTTTCCTTTCTTTTCTTTTCTATTCTTTTTTTTTATAACAAGAGGAGAAAATGAGGCAGTGGTCCCTCTTGGGACAACTTTGTTGCGTGTTTCCAAAAGTGGTAAAACCATTTCTAAAACAGAATCAAATGAAAATGAGCGACTTAAATGGATTAAACACAAATTTTCCTTTAACAAACTCAAGAACACTCAAGAACACATTCAAATGTTCTTTAACTAGAAATTTTAAATTTGTGCAAAGCTTGGGAAAAACAAATTACTAACTTAGTATTCCGAAAATTTCAACACACAAGACTCAGCACAACAAATTTCAACCGAGATGGAAGAAGAAAATTCGGTTGAAAATCAAAGAAAACTCGACAATCCATTGAGCACTAAGAACACCAATAGTTTTGGAAATCGGCGATTGTCAATTTCAGTGCCCAAAGGGTTTAGAAATTCACCAATAGCTTAGTAATACTTAAATCAAACTTGGATCTCACAATAATAATGCTTTTCTGACATATTTGTAAAGGTTTTAGTGAAAATTCAGAAAACCCAACTGATAAACTCAAGCGGCAAAGCTCTGCTACCACTTGACGCGATCCGAGTTCCCTTTCGAAGAATTGGATGCGTTTAAGCTTTGCAGCTAAGATTCTCCCCCATTCTAAACTGACTCTTTCTCTTCCTTCTTCTTCTCCTCTTCCTTTCCTTCTCTCTACAGTACACCATTCCCTTTTCTTGTAAATTCCTCTTGATTATTAGAATGGCCATGCATGTGTATCCTTCACTCGGATTAACATTACAAATTTGATTTTTGTGCTATGTTCGTTGCATTTCTATGAGTGTAAACACTTAGCCATATTTATGAGTGTGAGTGCATATACCTATTCGGTGAGGGCTGCTTATGGTTGTAAGTGGTGGGAAAGTCTTATTCTTGAGGTCGTTATCTCTTAAGAAAGATAAATATGCTCTTCTAGGCTTGTATCAAATTTTCTCGGTAAGGAAGTTGCTTTTGTTTTTAACTTAGTGCAATGCTTGAGGGCAAGCATTGAGGTAGTGTGGGAGTATTCGTTAGTGTTTTTATATGATTTGATCTCTCTTTTCTCCCATTATGGATTTAGATGCTAATGATTAATGTTTGTTTCCTCCCTACTTGCAGAATAAAAGTATGTGTCGCGCCCCCGAAAATTAAAAAATTCGCGAGTGTGCAACGAAATTTGGGACCTTACAATGCTCGGCGTAAACAGACGCCTCGCAACATGGAATGAAGTCACCACCCTAATTTGGTTGCTAGGTTTAGGGAACCTTAATCGTCATGGCATAGGAAATATAATAAGTAAAAAAACTAAAGGCACAAAAAAGGGGTCTGGACCCCAGACAAAAGGTTCGGGGTCGTATTATGGTCTCGGAAAGGTGTTAGGCACCCGAGTCACATCCGAAAATGGTTACCGGTTGATGAGAGAGGTGTTTTAAAAAGGTGTTTGATAAAATGCATTTTTATTTTGAAAGGGGGACCCTCAGAGGAATCGTCACTTTAGTCTTTTTATGATCGTGACGTTCAGAAATAATTAATCGTTGAATGGGGTTACCGTTTGAACGTCTTTCGGACGGGGTTACCGTTTATCAAGAACGATTGATTATTCTTGAACGTAACGTGATGGGACTGAATTTTCTGTAAGAATGAATGAGCGCCCTCTTATTTCATCATCGGGCCATGCATGATTAGATTAATTACTACGTGATCCTATCATGGATTGCTAACAGAGTACAAATTTAAATGATAGATTTTGAAGTGAAAAACTGATGTGGGATCGAAAGTCCCCATGTACATGCAGTCAATATAAGCGAGAATTTAAAATCACATGAGCATGGCATTTTAAGCAACTCTTTAAACACGTTATTCATGTGGGTTGATTTTAATTCTAGCACTTCTGTATATCATGCGTACGATTGATATTTACGAAAAGCGTTGAATAAATAAAAAAGAATCGAAAGGCGTACTTTCGAGCGAAGCTTGAAATTAAAACCTACAAAGTGAGAGTATTAGCGATAGCTCAAGAAATTAATAAGCAATTTTATGACTGCGAAAATTTAAATGACAGTTGATTGTATGCGAGCAATGATGGATTTTACGCATACGAGAATTAAATGCTGAGTTTGATAAGTGCAGGAAAATAAATGATGACAGTTGATTGTATGCGAGAAATGATGGATTTAACGCATACGAGAATTAAATGCTGAGTTGATTGCATGTGAAAAATGATTGATTTTACGCATACGAGATTTAAATGATGACATGATTGCATGCGAGAAATGATTTATTTAATGCATAGGAGAATTAAATGCTGACATGATTGCATGCGAGAAATGATGGATTTAACGCATACGAAAATTAAATGCTGACATGATTGCATGCGAGAAATGATGGATTTAACGCATACAAAAATTAAATGCTGAGTTGATTGCATGCGAAAAATGATTTATTTCACGCATACGAAATATAAATGCTGTTTTGATAAGTGTAGAAAAATTAAATGTAGTTGACGATTTACAAGGAATTAAAACAGTTTCATGATTTGCAGAAAATAAACAGTTGATATTTGCGGAAGAATTTCCAGCAGTATGATAAGTGCGGAATTTAAAACAATTGATATTTTGCAGAAAATAAACAGTTTGATATTTGCAGAAGATAAAACAATTGATATTTGCAGAAAATAAACAATTGATATTTGCAGAAAATAAAACAATTGATATTTGCAGAAAATAAACAATTGATATTTGCAGAAAATAAAATAGTTGATATTGCGGAAGAATTTCCAGCAGTTTGCGAAAAATTAAAGCAGTTGATATTTACGAGAATTAAAATGCGACCGACCATGTAGGTGGTAAAATGAATAATTGAATTTAAATTGCGGAAATTTAATGTGCGAATAATTTAAACAGTTGATAAGTATAGAAAATTAAACAGTTGATAGTACGAAAAATAATCATACGAAGCATACGAATTATTTTTACGGAAAAGCGTCATCCGAAGTCTCGGAAAGAATTGAAAATGGGTTGGGCCTGATTTAAAAAGGAAAGGAAAAATTGAAATGGGCCAGGAATAGTGCCTAGCCCAAGGAAATCATTTAAACGGTGATGGGCTTGGCCCATCACCCATGCACACGTGAACAGTGCCACGACGCTCGTCTCCTCGACGGCGTCTTGACCATACGAAGCTCGAATTTTATTTCAAAACACACTGAGTTTAATTTTGAAAAAATGACAAAACCGTTAATTATCAAAAACTAATTAATTCGCGCAATCTAGCTAACGATTTTTAAAATTGAAAACGTGTATTTAATCTACATCATGTATGTGAATTAATGGCATAAAAGAAAGTAATTTATTTGCTCAAGAACAAGCTAAACGAAATTAAAGAAAAAACTTGCTCAAAAATTGAAAATGAGCTAGAGAGAGAAAGCTCACGTTTCAAACTTTGAACTGGGCAATTGTCGCTCTAAATGAGCAAGCTGATCAAGAGGGAGAGAGAGCAAGTTTTTCTTGCTGAATTGGTGCCCGTTTTCCATTGGAGATGGCTTGGTATTTATAGGATTTCCGAATCGGTGGAGGCGAGGTGATGACGTCGTTGTGATGACGTCGGGGTGGCGCGCTGGCGGGTCTACGGGAGTGAGGTGGCGGAGCTAGGGTCGTCGCGATGAAGGTTGACGGGACAGGAAACGGTTTGGAGGCGACGGGAGCAGGCTGCTCGGTGGCCTGCTCCGCTGCTGTTTACGTCCATGGTGCATGTGCACCATGGTTGATTAATTAGCCAACCGTTGATCTGGTTGACTTTTTTGAGTTGACCAGATCAACGGTTGTGATCAACTTGTCCTTTATCTTATTTAAATGGCCTCGAGCCGAGTCCTGCGAGCAATCGTTCAGACTTTTCGAACCGACAGTACCTGCGCGTAGAGAAAAACACGATGAGTCTAACCGTCTACAGCGAGTGACGAGAATTTTTCGTTTAGCGCATTTATTTTCTCGTTCAAAAAGTGTGAAACGTTCGAACGGAAAATTAAAAACGTTACGCCGAAAATTACACGAAACGCTGTAGACCGTTGCGAGCGGAAAAAAGATAGCAACTAGTTGATGGAAAACATTTTAAAGTCAAGCTATTGTCCGAGCGAACTTACTCGGGTCCAATAAAAGCTCGAACGAAAATAATAATAAAATAATAAAAATACTAAAAAATGCGCTAAAATATAAAAAATCCTGAAATTCATGTGATGACCTAAAACGAAGAAAAAACTAGCAAACGACTGCCGGATAATTAAAAATATAATTTTTAAGGCTGAAAATAATGACGATAATAATAATGAAAATACGTGCCGAAAAATTAAAAATACGATTTCGAAAGCTGACGATGCTAACGATGATGTTAAAATGTAACGAAACACTTAAAAATGCTAGTGACAGTAAATCAACTGAAAATGACTGTAAATTAACTAAATAACAGGAATGCTAAAATTAAGTAAAAATGACGTCAAAATTCGGGTATCAATAGTATGAAAGGGAGTTTTGGTGGAATTTCACTCTATTAGATGGGTTTTGATGAGAAAGTTGTTGTCTTAAACTCGTCGTGAATCTCTGCCAACGCTGGAAGACCAATCAAGATTTGGGAAATACGATCATAGAAAGCCCAATGGAGCTGAATTTACATTTCTGTAAGGTATCCGTGTGGAACCATCAACGTCCGAATGGGGTTGTCACCGTCCGAGAGGAGTTATCGACATCTGAGTAGAGTCGTTATTGATCAGCGTCTGAGTACAGTTGAATTTAAATTTCTGCATAACAGTATTCAAGTGTAGACGTCTAAATGAAGCTGCAAAGTGTCCAAATGGAACCATCATCACCCAAGAGGATCTGAATTTGCATACTTGCAAGGTGTCCAAATGGAGCCATCAACACCCGAGTGAAGCTGAATTTACATTTCTGCAAGGTGTCCCAGTGGAGCCATGAACGTCTGAATGGAGTTGTCGGTGTCTGAGTAGAGCTGTAATTGGTCAACATCCGAGTAGAGTTATCGGCGTCTGAGTAGAGCGTTATTGGTCAACGTCCGAGTAGAGTTGTCGGCGTCTAAGAAGAGCCGTTATTGGTCAACGTCCGAGTGGAGTTGTCGGCGTCTGAGTAGAGCTGAATTTACGTTTATGCATCGCAGTATTCGAGTGGAGACATCCAAGTGAAGCTGCATTTTACTTTTATGTCATCAACATCCTAGTGGCATCAGTGTCGAGTGGAGCTGAATCTACTTTTCTGTCATCAACGTCCAACTGGCATCATCGTCGAATGGACCTTAATTTACTTTTCTGTCATCAGCATCCCGGTGAGCATCAACGTTTGAACGGAGTTGAATTTACTTTTCTGCAATTTAAAATTCCGCATCAGTGTCCCAATAACATCAGCACCCGAGTGGAGCTGAATTTACATTTCCCCATCAGCATCCGAGTAAAGCTGAATTTACATTCTTGCAAAGGTGTCCAAATAGAACCATCAGTGTCAAATAAAGCTAAGTTTACATTTCTGTAATTTACTTCTCTACAACACGACATCCATATGGAGCCGTTTCTTTTTCTAATTTTAGATTTATGTCCTTTCATAACATTCGCACCTAAGTATAACTGAATTTATGTTTCTGCATCGTAGTATCCGAGTGGAGCCATCAATGCCCGAACGAAATTGAATTTACATTTCCCCATCTTCGTCCGAGTAGAGCTGAATTTACATTCTTCCAAGGTGTCTGAATGGAGCTATCGGCATCAAATAGAGCTAAGTTTACATTTGCAATTTACTTTCCCGCCACACAACATCCGAATAGAGTTGTTGCCTTGTTCCTCACATATTATTATGCATTTAGAACTTTTGTGGTACTTGGGGGCAACCGTTTTTACTGCTCATCAAAAATCTCAGTTACACTTTATTTTTGATAAGATAGTAAAGAGGGGGCAACTGTTGCTACCCAAATTTTGACACAATTAAATTAATCATCATCATTATATTTATCATAGCATATTCACATTTTTACATCAATCTATTTTCGGCTTTATAATTTTTACTTAATCTCAATCCTATTTTTTTATTACTATTATTTTTGTTTATTTATGTATTTTTATTTTTTTAAGTTTCATCTCTTTTCTTGTTCTTGTTCTTTGGTTTTCTTGGTTGTTGTGGGTTTGTTGTTCTGTTTGTGATTAATTTTCAAGTTGGCTCAAGGAGGTTCGAGGGGTAGATTTGGTCTAATTTGTATGGATATTGGTATGGGTCTATTTTGTATGGGGTAGATTTAGTTGAATCTATTTGTATTTATTTAACGACTATGGTTTGTATTTGTCTACTATGGGTACAGGTTGTATTAGATGGGTATGGTTTATATTTAATTGGTATAGGTCTGATTTGTTCTTGGTGTTGTTTTGGATAGCTGGATTGGTAGAGTGACGGTGGGTGGAAGTGTTTTGTGGAAGAAGATGAAGTCAGCTGGATTGGCTTAGTGAGTCGGGCCATTAGGAGTTGTTCGTGTTGTTTTTATTTGTGATTGTATGTTTGTAATATTTATTTGTCATTGTTGTTGCTACTAACTAGTCGATGATGCAGGTACCCACTCTCGGAGATCTTAGTCCTTTTATTTATTGTATGCATGATTATTTAGAATTGCTAAAATTAAAATGAATCAGTTTGCATGAGAAGATAATTTGGTTTAAAACTCCATTTAATTAATTTAGTTTGAACTTAGATTAATAGATAAACCACTTTAATAAACTCAATCAACTTAATAATTAATAACTTTAATCAACCCTTATACGAACGAATTAGGATAGTAATTAGGCCACTTCTTATACGAACAAACTAGGAAAATAATTGAATAAAATTGAAATAAATGAAAGACTCTCTCAGAGTAGTAAACAAACTTAGAATTTAACCTTTCCCAATAATTTAGCTCTCTAAATTTATAAGATAGTGAATCACCAAAGAAAACAACCATTCGAAAGCGGAAAGATTGTAATTGGGCCTTAAGCCCATCACGTGGAAAATACTTCCATAACTAATTTTTCTTTTACAACTAAAATGTCATAATTCATAATTTAAACTTTAATGTTGTATGATCATTTAGAAACTTTTCCCTTTCGATTAATTGATGGTTGTAGATGACTGTATTTTAATGCTTATCTTGATATGTGTTTGGTGCGTGGCTTCGCCCCAACTCCCTAGTTTTTCTCTTTTTAACATATTTTCTGCATTCATTTAAAATGGTACTTTGTTAGTTTATGCATATTTAGGACCATCTAGTTAATAGGATTAATCATGCATTGTCCGATGATGACAATGAGTCGTTGCTTTAGTAAAAACTAATAAAACTGTAGTAATTTCACTAAATTGATCTTGCATGTAATTGGAGTAATTTTGAACTCAATTTAATCGGAATAGGTATGCAACCCACTTTTTTTTTATCTTTCTTAGAGAATTAAAATGTTTATTTCCTTTAACAACTCAACAATTAATTAGGATAAAATCAATCCAACCAACTTAAGAACTAAAGCGGCGATTCCCCTTGAGGGCTCAATTACTTGTTATTCAACATGATTTTCAAACACCTCTTTTTATAACCGGTAACCTTTTTAGGATGAGACTCGAGTGCCTAACACCTTCCCGAGTCCATAAATCGACCCCGAACCGTAGTTCTTGGGTTTAGACCCTTTCTTTTAGTGCCTTAGTTTTTATTTTATTTTCTTTTTTTTCTGACCTTAGGTTTCCCTAAACCTTAGAAATAATAGGGTGGCGACTCCATTGATTGTGTGAGGCTTTTCTTTATCTGAACCACTCGCGAGCGACAGTACCCCTGTGATTTTTAGAGGTTGTGGGGGTACTGTCAATTGAAGTGTAGTGGGTTGATTTGTGGAGGTCTACGTTGGAAATGTTGGAAGTTGAATGGTGGTTGTTGGGACTAGTTTGATGGGATCTGGTTCTGCTGAGGTTGATTCTATTGCCAGCTAAAGTTCAGATAGTTTTTCCATCAGGGTTATAGAAGTTAGAGTATGGATTGTTGTTGGAATAGAACTTTTGACCCTGGTGGAGTCCATAAGTTGCATTTAATTGGGCTACTTCATCTGGTTTCACCATGTAACAACTGTTTGTGATGTGATCTTGTTGTTGGCATATCCCACATACACTTGTAACTAGACTTGGAGTAACCATATGATTTAGAGTACATGTGGAGAGATTTTCAACATGTTAGATATATCAGAGAGATATTTTTCTAAATTAATAGAATTCAAACCAGTAGTAAAGATAGATCTCTTTGAAGATATGTTGTTATGGAAATTGTCAACCATTGTTTAAAGTAGGGTTTTAGCTCTAGTTGGTATTAGATCATGTAGAGCTCCACCGGCAACAGCAACATCTACTCTATCTTTATCCTTTTGGCACATTCCATCATAGAAGTACTGGACGAGCGCTTGATCTATGACTCTATATGTGGGACAAATATCCTACAGGTCTTTAAACCTCTGATGGTACTCCCTATAGCTCTTATTCCCAGATTGCCATAAGGTTCTTCCTAGCTACTCCAATCGTGCTAGCATTCCAACACTTGTTGAAGAAGGTTGTTGATATGTCAACCCATGAGGTGGTGGTATTATGGGGTAAACTATAGAACCAATTCTTTGTTGAGTCCTTTAGTGACCAAGGAAAAGCTCTCAACTTTGCTCTGTCTATCAGAATATTGTAGGGTTTTAAAGTGCCACACTCAAGATGGAGATTCCTAATATGGGTATAGGGATTCTCATTAAAATGTCCACGAAATTTCTTCAGATTGTGGATGATGTTGGTTTTAATGGACCAATCATGCTCCACAGGTTGGTATTCAATCCATGAGTATCTAGTTTGCTCAGCCCCTCGATTCAACTCCCTAAGAGTTTGTTGTTGGGTGGCTTCCATTTCTGGATTTGCTTCTTGGTCTCCGTCTTGGTCAAGATCGTCCTCATCGCCAAGAAAGTATCCAGATGTGAAATTAGAACCTGATTGTGATCAGGAAGGTTCTGATGGTTCTACTTCTGCTATCTCGTGTATCTTTCTCTTTACTTGCCTACTAATTATGGTCTCAATCCCTGTAATCTCCAAGTTGTGAGGTGGTAATTCCAAGTTTGAGGAACTAGTCATGAACAAGGAAAACAAAAATCAATATACTGTTAGTCCCCAACAATAGTGCCAAAATTTGATCGGTCGTCGACACAGTAAAAAATAATAAAGAAATACAACCTAAAACAGTCAACAATAATACTGTAGATAGTAATAAGACGTTTTTCCTTAGGGAAAATGGTTTGATTTCAGAAATCCTTCAATGACCAATAAAAAGCACTTCAAAAAATAGATAAGGATTTTGTTTAATTAAAACTACAAATTTTAAGAGCAATTAAAGTAAATTTACATTCCATGTCAATTCTGGGCCAAGAACGAAGATGAGATTTATGATAAATAGTTATAAAATTGATTCCCAATAAAAGCACAAGCGACTTTTGATACGTTGCGTTCGATCATCGACTCAAAGATATTCATTCTTAACTTACAGAATTGCTATAAAATCCAGGTATACTTCTTAGGATTCCTATTTCCCTCCTACATCAAACTACCTAAAGAGACACTCTATTAGGTAATCTTAATCAACTAGCACCTTGTTGATTAAAGGGTTTACTAAATTGATTGATTAAGAAAAGGGGAAGACAACTCTTGATCTAGGCTCCTCAAATGTCAATCGGGTCTAAATCACATCACTTATTTTCTCTATCTTTCTAAGGATAAGTTGTCTACTTTATCTATCAAAATTTGAGGTCTCCCATCAGGTTCAAGAACGATTGTTCCTAATCAGATTAAGAAATAGATTGGCCAAATCTAAACCTAACATGAAAAGCAATGACAAGTAATCAGAAAACTCGTGAATGCAAGCATAAGAATTATTAAAACGATTAGATCTCATGAAACACTAAGGATCATTACTTTGTTGCCCTTATTAGAAATGAGAGACTTAGCTAAACATCACCATAGTTAAAGAAAATGATAAAAATAATTGCATAAGAAATAAATCTGTGTTTCAAAGTTGAAAACGACAGAGGTCGAGAATTTCTGTTTAGAATGCGGGTTAGAAAACCTCATAGAAGTGATACGATCACGCCTATATTAGAACTTTTGAAGTATGACACGGTGCCACGAGGACTGGTCATGAGAAGTATGGCCAAGAAGATGACCATATGTGTTGTGGAAGAGATGGACAAGTAAGAGCATCAATGGGAAGGTCGAGTCTTGACGGTGGTCGCATACCACACTGATCATACAAACGGTCAAGAGTTGGGTACAACAAGTGAGCTTTCCCCCCCAGTCCGTCTGCAAAAATCCAAAGTGCGGAAAGTCTCCGCTAGGATGGCTGTTGTAGGGTTGACTTCATTCCTTTCCATTTCATAAAACACGTTAGCTGCCTCGAAATCAACACATTCTTTTATTTTGGGAAATAAGATTAAATCAGTTATGGCGAAGGCTAGGATTCTTGGATGCCTTTTCCCTTGAGTCAAATGAAATTGCTTTACGATGTCCGACCAGTACCAAACGTGCTTCTTGTCCTTCCACCGGGTTGGAATCCCTACTAGCATGTCTAGGCTTAGCTTGACGTCAGCAGACTCGGGGAGGATATTATGATAAATGCTTGATATTGGGGGAACGAAACATAGTAGCGCAGTGTACTCCTCTAGAGTAGGGGTTAGATCCAATCCTTGATTAAAAGAGAAGCAACGATAGTAAGGGTCCCAAAACTTCAAAGTCGCTCGGATGCACCCTAAATCAACCTTCACATCTATTAATGCCGCGAGTTTCCCTTGTTTGCACTGGAATCGTATTTCTTCCTCTGCGGTTAGCTAGTTCCTCAATTTCCTAAGTTCCAAAACGTCAAACTCCACCACCTTCATCCCAATCTTGGTTGTAATATCAGGAATAAAAAATGATTTCAACATGTCCCTTTGTTCCAATTGATCGTTGTAGCTCAAAATCCCAAAAGTATTAAGCGAAAGCATCATGGGTGTTGCCATTTTTGAGTGAACAAGTAGGGCGGGGCTTTTGCTTGAGAAGTAAAATTCATGTATTAGCAAACTGAAAAGATGAAATATAAGGACAATACAAATATAAAGTAAAGCCATAACACATAAATACATTGTAACAACAAAATAGATACACGAACATGATGCATATGCTAGGGTAACTCCAACTATTTCTAACTGGCTGAAAGGCTCCCGGACGATACCTAAAAAAGGGTCCCTCAGTAAATAGATATGTGATTTCTTACTGAATCACCAAGGATTGCATGGCGCTCAACCATTTAGAGGTTCAAGTCCGAGTTAGGGTTCATGAAAGTATACTAAGACACTAGATCCACAGGGATTCACTAATACCAACCTAATTCTATTTGGAAAATGGCCTGCCGGTAAGGCATTCATGCGAGAAATGCATATGAATAATTCATTAAAGCGAATAAATAAACACACAATAATTTATCAAAGCGAGTAAATAAAAATAAACACCTCAAAGAAACAAAAACCGCCTTCGACCTTAAGTTCCTAGTGAATTCGCCAAACTGTCGCACCTCCTTTTGCGAGCAGTTCGGACTGATGTGAGATTAATTGGACTGCCCCGCATAATGCAATGAAGTCACCACCCTATTTATTTCTATAGGTTTAGGGAAACCTAAGGTCAAAAAAAGAAAGAAAATAAAATAAAAACTAAAGGCACAAAAAGGGGTTTTCACCCGAGAACAATGGTTCGGGGTCGATTTATGTACTCAGGAAGGTGTTAGGCACCCGAGTCACATCCTTTTAAAAAGGTTAGTGGTTTATAAAGAGAGAGGTGTTGAAACATTTTAAAACAACAAGCAAATGGGCCCTTAGAGGAATCGCTGCTTTAGCATTTACGTCGGGTCGATTGATTTTTACGGAATCATAACCGCATTTGTTTGTTTTTGCCAAAGCGAGCGCCCACTATCGTCACCGAGCCATGTATGTTTAATTATTTTTATTTTAGTGATCTAAGCATGCATACTAACAATACCGTTTTAACGATGCGTGCAGAAAACATTTTGGTTTTTAAAAGACTAAACTGGGGACTAGGGACGAAGTCGCGCACCAAATACATATGCATAAATTAAACATTCATTCATGATAAAATAAAGCGAGCAATTATAGCAAGTTATATCATGCGAGCAATCACAACAAGTTATATCAGGCGAGCAATTACAACAAGTTTATATCATGTGAGCAATTTATAATTCTAATGATTCTAAATGTCATGCATACAAACGTACAAAAAGCGTTGAATAAATAAAAGGGGTAAAGGGAAGTGTACTTGATTGACGATCCCCGATCGATCCGTCCCTACAAAACCAAGATTCAACGATACAAATAAATAATAATACGATAAACAAGCATACAAATATTTTTAGCTAATTACTCAACTAGTTATTACAACAAGTTAAAATAATTACCTAAATATTACAAATTAGTGGACGAAACTGATTAACAAATTAGTGGACAAAATTAGTGGACAACAAGTTAAAATAATTAACTAACAATTTTACAAAATACAAACTAATTATTACAACGAACAAGATAAATAATTTATCAATTTAAACAGAATATTAATAGAAACACGAAATTTAAAACGAACAGTTTAAATAATTATGGCACACAAACAATTAAATAATCATGGCATACGAACGATTTAAATAATCATGGCATACGATAATTAAATAATGCACAAAAATAATGCGGTGCGCTTCTCGGAACAGTGTATCCTAACGGTCCTCGAATTCCAGCCCAAGACAGACCCAAGGCCTTCCTTGATGGGCCACGGATAGCCCTAGCCCATGACCCTTCTTATTTTTGTTTAGGCTTGGGACTAGCCAAGCCCATGACTTTCTTTCCCTCCCGACTTCATCTTCTTCCTTGGGTCGCCGGTGCCATTGCCGACGACCAAGGGATAACCAGACAACTAAAAAATACCAACAATTCAACCAATAAATTAGCCCAAAACAGACCCAACAATAGCACCAAATAAACCAACCAAACAACAAGCAATTTAATCCACAAATAGCAAGCAATTTAATGATTCAAACACAAACGTATTTAAACCAAAAATAAGTAATTAAATAATTAAAATAATAAGTAGTTAAATTGAAGCAAGAACAACAAAGTTAACTTGAAAATAAAGCAATTAAAACAAGTTTAAGTAGTTGATTGATTAATTTAAAGCATAAATGAAAATTAATTAAAAAACTAAATAAAATACTCACTTTGCTTACTGCCGCTGGAGGGAGACAAAGTGAGAAATTAGGAGGGAGAGTGAATTTTGGTATCCAATTTTAGTTGAAGATTGAGAGGTATTTATAGGCGAGCGGCGCGAGTTGATCGTGGAGGGCAAGTCTTGGTTGTGTGGCTAAGGATGGATGGAAGCTTCGGTGATGGGAGGTTTGTGATGATGAATTTGCTAGGGAGCGATCGAGGAAGACTTGGTCAGGCTGGAGCCAAGGCGGTCGCGCGAGGAACATGACGAGGGAGGATGTGCATGGATATTAATTATCTGGACCGTTGATCTCGTTTGACTCTTGCTTGGTCAAACAGATCAACGGTGGATGATGAAAAGCCATCTTAGTTCAATTATTTGGTTCGAGCCAACGGTACGAGCGAACTCATTTGAAATGTAATAAAATGAAACAAAATAAATAGTAGCTAGTAATCAAAGAAAAAGTTCGATCTATGGCTCTAGAATACTCGCTCGGAACTGATAGAAGTTCGAACGAAAAAAATGCTAAAGCAAAGCGAACTAAACAAAATAAAATGAAATGACGCGAAAGAAAATAATAATAGATAATATATCATTAATAAATGAAAGTGTTCGGCCTACGGTCTGAGGAATCCCGCTCGGGACCGATAGAAGTTCAAACAAAAAAATAATAAAATATGAAAAAAAGGAAATGACACGAAACGACATAAAACAGAAAAATAACTAGCAAATGATTGACAAAAAATAGAAATGCTATTTGAAAGGTTGATAAATGATATAAAAAAATGTGAAAATGCGTAAAAAAATCGAGTAGCAACAGTTGCCCCCTCTTTACTATCTTATCAAAAAACAAAGTATAACTGAGATTTTTGATGAGCGTAAAGATGGTTGCCCCACGTACCAACCCGCTTTGAAAATGCAACATGAAATGTTGGGAACAATCAAATGCATGTAGTTTAAAATGCAGACTTCTCTAATAGTGAGAAAAATGAGGTAGGGCGAGGGTAGCACTCGCAGTCCATACCCTTCACTCGGATGTTGATGGCTTTAGTCGGACACCTTGCGGAAATGCTGATTTGGTGCTCCGGATTTGGTTTGACTAGGTTATCAAAACCTGATTGGGCTTGCTGGTGGAAATTCATGAGGAGGGCAATACGGTGTTTCTTTCATCAAAAACTCGTCTGATAGTAGAAATTCCACTGAAACGTTTTTCTATATCTGTGGTCTGCAAGTAGGGAGGAAGCAAACACGAAGCAGCAACATCCAAACCAATAATTGGTAAAAGGAGAGATTAAATCATACATGAATGAAATATTCCCACACTACCCCGATGCTTGCCCCCAAGCATCGCACAAAGATAAAGATAAAATTAGCTTCCCTATCTAGAGAATGTTTAATCAATGTGAGCATCAAGAAAACATGTCATTCAATTCTTGTCATACAAGCAAACTTGATACGAGCCTAAACGAGCATTTGTATCTTTTTCAGGAGATAACGACCTCAGGGACAAGACTTTCCCACTACTTGCAGTCGTAAGCAGTCCTCACTAGATATGTGTATGTTTTCGCACTCAGAAGTAGGGCTATGTGTTTACACTCATAAAAATTGATACGATCTTAGCCTCATATTTAGCCTCATCGCACGCACAACGCGCACACGCCTTGCGGCCAAGAACAATCGAACGAATACCTCAAGTCAAGGATGTGGAAAGGCAGATAGTGAGGTTAGTACAACCTCTATACATGGAGGCAAGGCAGGAGACGCTGCTAGATCAGCTTCTAGGCGAAGGATGACATGGTAGGTGGCTTGGAGGCTCTTAGCGTAAGGTTTAACATCCACCCGAGCAAAGTCATGGAAGAAAGACTTCGATTGAGGATCCAAAGTAAATACAAGACCGATTGGTTCCTTAGGAAGATTGTGGCAAAGGTTGACGACATTTAGACGAGCCAAACTCAAGATGGCTCGAGATGACATTCTCGCACGTAGGAGTTCTAGGCGCAGACGCAACTGGCGACTTTGTCCGAACCCAGTCGGACCTACAAAAGTCAGAATCATGAGATAGACCTTTCTTATGAAACTTCAAGATGTTAGATTTTGTTTGGAATAGGTTTTAGCCTATTTGGACGAGCGGATTGTAAGTTATGCCAGTCGACATTTGCTTGCGCAGTGGAAGATTGGCAATAAGGCAGATTGCGTCGAGCCTTGACGTGATCACGTCAACTCATGCAGTGATCACGCCCAAAATAGAGGCGCGAGATGAGGCTGAAGGTTGCTTGACGCGATCACGCCTAGCCTTGGTGTGATCACGCCAACAAGGACCAGATTTATGTCTGTTTTTGGAAATTCCCAAGTTTTCACTTTTAATTAGTCATTAATTAATTAGTTTGGATTTATTTATAATTACTTTAATTAATTAAAAGTTCAATTAGAATTAGGACTTCTATTGTAAGGATTTTAGGGTTTCTCCTATTTAAAGGAGCCACCATCTTCATTGTAAAGTAGACTATTTTTGATAATTAAAACCTAGGGAAGTTTTTCTCAATTGTTCATGTGTGAACCTTGTCCCTCATTGAGTCCGGACACTCGATTAGGGTAGCAAGTAAAACCTGAAAGTCCATCCCAATTATTCGTAGCTCTAGTTTGGCTAATACAGGATATTAGCAGGGTTAGAGATCGTGTCAAGAACCTCACTCGATAGGTTTAGTTTGGCTAATACAGGATATTAGTAGGGTTAAACAGTCGTCTTGAGTCATCTATCTTCTGCATCGAAATCCAAGCCTAGAACTAGATCAAAAGTACGTGCTACGAGCCTTGGGCGACCCAGGATCGTATAAAAAATGCAACAAACATAACACAGAAATTAAATTCGAAATGTCAATCCAAGTGAAAGATGCACATGCATGGGCATTCTAATAATCAAGAGGACTTTGCAAAAAAAAGGTGGTATAGTGTAAAAAGGAAAGGGAGAGTCTGTTTAGAAAGGAGAAAGTCCTTAGCAGAATGAAGAAAAAGGGGTTTAGTGAGCAGTACTCGACGATTGGTCGCAGTGAGGGTAAAATGTACAAGTTATTCAATCTTTGCTATGAATGCTCCTTCTTGAGATCATATTTTATTGACTCCGGACCATATTTTGAACCGTGGTGTTCTTTGAACACTTTCATTCTTTAGATTATTTGTCTCTCTTTTTTTTTCCTTTCTTTTCTCTTTTTCTTTTTCTTCTTTTTCTTCTTTTTTCTCTTTTTTTTTGGAGTCAAATGTAAATATAAGAAAAAAGCAAAGCAAGTACGGTGTCTGTATTTTCTTTTCTCAATTCTGATCTTGGGTAGCAGCCTTGAGTTCTTGATTTCCTTGGCCTTCTTCCAGCACAGATCACCATCGATCCTTAAGGGTTTTTTTTTCATCCCCACTCATTTTGCAAACCAAACTCAATACGCATCCTCGATTCTAGTTGGCAACTTCAATCGAGTACTACTCACTTGGGAAGGAGGAGCTTTAGATCAAAGTAAAAGAGGCTTTCAAGTGGTTTTATAAAAGAGGTGAATAGAAATGTAGAATTGTGTGCGAAGATGAGCATTGTGGGCTGATGTCTGGAAAATTAAAACAATATGAAAGAAGGAGCAAAGTCCAATGTCATTTTACCGTTATCCCATGTCTAATGATGCATGTACCCTGGATATTATGCAAATTTAACTAATGCCAGTTTATGCATTTGCGCTCATAAAAGAAATAAAGCATGAAGGTTCGAAGTGCTCACAGGGATACGCTTGTGACTGCTTACAGCTAAAGCACGTTGTGGATATAAGAGCAAGTAGGCAAGATTATGCATGTCATATGATTTCAATGGATGAACAAGTTATCCATGATGCAGTAAAGTGATGAATATGCTCAATCTAAGGAAGGTTTATAAACTTGAGGGTAGTGCGGATTTTTATCAAGTCGAGCAACATTTTCAACCGAAAAGCGTAGAATTTTTGAAGACAGGGCATGCACATGCTCACACGCACACACATACTGATGCTGAAATATAAATTGCAGAAATGTAAATTCAGGTTCGGGCGAGGGTAGCACTCGCAGTTCATATACTGGTGCGGAAATATAAATCCAGGTCCGAGTGAGGGTAGCACTCGCAGTCCTGGATGGGATAAGTTGGAAAGTGGGGGTCGGAACCGCTGCACGAAATAAGATTGAAAAGTGGGAGTTTGAACCGCCGCAATAGGTTAAAGTGGGGGTTTGAACCACCGCACAAAATAGATGAAAATGGGGGTGTGTACCGCCGCACAAAATAGATGAAAATGGGGGTGTGAACCGCCACACAAGGTAAATGAAAGTGGGGGTGTGAACCGCCGTACAAGGTAAATGAAAGTGGGGTGTGAACCGCCGCACAAAATAGATAAAAATGGGTTGAGGTAACGTACCTTCGCTTAGGTGTTGCTACTTACTGGGATGCTGATGCGAAAAATAGAGATGTAAAGGTAGAAAAGAAGATGAACTTCCCTAGTTATATGCAGCAGGAGTGATGAGGTTGGAGCAAGATGCTTACTAGCTTCCTTGACAAGAGAAGATGCTCTTAAGATCCTTGACACCATCGACAATGACAAAATCAGCTTCCTTGAAAGAAGATGATGCTCTTAAGGTCCCCGACAACATCTGGAATGTGGAGCAAGAGCGGCGAGCATTTCAACAAGTCCTCCTCCGGGGGACAAGCTTTGTGACTTTGGTCAAGTGTTCAATCCTTACTCAAACTGGATAATAGTATTGCAACATACATTTATAACAGTTCCATCGCAACAAATCGCAGTATCTTAAAGGATGGCTAATAAGTTCTTGAATAGTGTTCCAGGCTCGGACAATCTTCTAGATGATCGAACAATAACTTCCCTAGTAGAATTTGAATGAATCTCTCCTCATATGGATTCAATCTATCAGAAAGCAGCCTCGGATTAATCCATATTGTATAGATGGGTAATTGGCCACATCAGAAGGGTGCTTGCTCAGCAAATGAGAAACCAGGTCGTCAAGCAAAGTCTTGGAATAAAATCTACTCCTGTTTGAGATTTTCGGGCCCAAGGAGCCAACCCTTCTGAACTATCTCTAAAGACAGTTGAGTCGCTCTTGGTCTTGCTCAAATCAAGGAAAGATGAGCTTAAAATGAACCTTGAGACTAGTTATTCATAATGCAGGATGCGATGATTTTTTGCAAAAAGACCCGCTCAATGTATATGATCCTCCTATTGCACAACAAAGGGGAAAGAATCTTGAAATCCTTAATGGTTCGCTCCTTGACTGCTCTGAATTCGTAGTATGGTTATCATGTCTATACACAGAGAGAGCCTCACAGCACCGGAACATGCCAAGTATGCTGATCGAGATCCCAGGAGAATGCACATCTATCATTGTTATGCTTCTTGATCGAGGTGAGAAATTGCTTGCAAAGGGCACTTGGCGACAAAAATATCCTAACGGTAAAATATTCTGAGCAGGTTTACTTGAAGTGTTGGTAAGAGGAGTTCTTCTACACCCGCTATAGTGACGACCTGAAGTAAGGAGTTCGTTATTGTGAATTGACATAATAATGTTATATTCCTGCAAAACTAGCATTGGTTAGTGGTGTTATTTCAAATGCAGTCCTTATAACCCAAACTATTCCCTAGTGCCACCGACACCGTGCTTCCTTTCGAGTAGGAGGCGACCTTAACCCACTTAGTGAAGTAATCAATTACCACAAGGATGAAGCGATGACCATTAGAAGCTTTTGGATGAATTTAGCCGATGATATCAATTCCCCAAATTGTGAAGGGCCAAGGTGACATCATGCTGAAAAGAGGAGTTGGAGGGACATGGAGATGTTCAGCGTAAATTTAGCATTTGTGGCATTTTCGGAAGTAGTCTATGCAATCTCGATAAACGGTGAGCCAAAAATAACCTCGTCTCATTATTTGTCTCGCCATCATGTGCCCAGTAGCATGCGTGGGCAGACCCCTTCATCGATCTCTGTCATGATCTTCTTGGCCTCAGAAACAGTGACAGAATGAAGTAAGGTTCCATCTACCCTTCTATTATACAAAACCTCACCATCGAGGTACAAATCTAAAGCCAAGCGCTAAAGAGTCTTCTTACTACTCCGGCTTGCCCCCGGTGGGTATTCCCGATATTTGATAAATCGTACCAGATTGTAGAACCACGACCTTCCATCATGCTCATCTTCTAGGGCAGCACAACATGGTAGCATTTCCTTTACTTCTACGCTCAATGGTTGAAGCATTATCCCACATTCCAATTTGAACATTGAAGCCAGAATGGCTAATACGTCCGCGAAATGATTCTTTTCTCTATCAATTCGATCAAAATTGGTTTCTTCAAACTCATCCACAGGTTGGTGAGCAACCTTTGATAAGGTATCAATTTTGAACCCCTGGTTTGCCATAAGTCTTAGGCCTGATAGACGACGAGGGTCGAGTCCCCGAAGATTTTTAACTTTTTCACCTTTAGATCAATCGCTGCTATTAGCCCACTAACGCATGCCTCATATTAGGCAATATTGTTTGTACACGGGAAATTCAACTTGCATGCTACAGGGAACTAACGACCATCTGGAGCTATGACTACAACACCCACTCCTTTTCTCGAGAGGTTCACCGCACTATCGAAGAACATGGTCCACCAATCATCTTCCTCGGTATCTTCCATAGGCTCAGTGTGGATTATCACGATATCTTCATCTGGGAAGTCAAACTCTCAAGGCTCATACTCATTCATAGCATGATCAGCCAAGTGGTCGGCGAGAGCGCTTGCCTTAACCGCCTTTCGCGTCACATAGATGATCTGGTATTCTGCCAACAAGAGTTGCCATCTGCAAATTTGACTTGACAAATAAGGCTTCTCGAAGATGTATTTTAGGGGATCCATGCAAGAAATCAACCATGTCGTGTAATACAACATATATTGTCTAAGTCTTTGTGCACTCCATGCTAAAGCGCAACACGTCTGTTCTAGTGCAGAATAACGTATCTCACATTCGTTAGCTTCTTACTCAGATAGTAGATAGCTTGCTCATGTCTCCCAGACTCATCGTGCTCCCCCAAATACATCCCATGGCACTGGCCGTGACCGTCAAGTACATAAGTAAAGGGCGCTCTAGCGTTGGAGGGACTAACACCGGAGGACTCTGCAGATATGTCTTGATCTTCTCAAAAGCTCTCTGGCAATCCTCATCCCATTCAGCGTCTCCATTCTTTCTTAATATTTTGAACATCGACTCACAGGGAAGTGTTAACTGCCTGATAAATCAGGCGATATAGGTGATGCGCCCCAAGAAGCTCCGTACCTCCTTTTCGCCCTAAGGCGGTCGTGCGAGGAACATAACGAGGGAGGAGGTGCATGACTATTAATTATCTAGACCGTTGATCTTGTTTGACTCTTGCTTGGTCAAACAAATCAACAGTGGATGATGAAAAGCCATCTCAGTTCAATTATTCAATCTATGGCTTGAGAATACTCGCTCGGAACCGATAGAAGTTCGAACGGAAAAAAATGCTAAAGTAAAGTGAACTAAACAAAATAAAATGAAATGACGTGAAACAAAATAATAGTAGAAAATATATCGTTAATAAATGAAAGTGTTCGATCTACGGTCCGAGGAATACCGCTCGGGACCGATAGAAGTTCGAACGAAAAAATAATAAAATATGAAAAAAAGGAAATGACACGAAATGACATAAAATAGAAAAATAACTAGCAAATGATTGACAAAAATAGAAATGCTATTTAAAAGGTTGATAAATGATAAACGATATAAAAAAATGTGAAAATGCTTCAAAAAATCGGGTAGCAATAGGCCCGAGCTAACCCTAAGCCGCAACCGAACCACTACTGAGGGCCCGAGCTCACCCTAGCCCGCCCAACTTTGAGGCCATGACCTAGGCCACCTATTCCACCCTAAATGGGCTTGAAAACCCATCTAAATAACAAAGACAATTAAGCAAGAAGAGCAACTCATTTTCTAAAGAGAGGCAAACTTGTCACAAATTGCTAATTTCTACTAGGTATAAATAGCTAGTTTTCATCTTTCTTCATTAGTTTAATGATTAGTGAATTTTCTTAGATTTGAGATTACTCCTCCCTTATTCACCTTAAACTCATATTGTGAAATACTAAGTTGGATGATACCTTGTTACCTTGCAAGTAAAACGTAAATCATCGATTTGTTGTAATTCATTGTTTCTTTGTATTTGTAATTGTTGTGTGTTTGGAACCAACCGTTGTGTTCTTATTATCATTTGTAATCATTTGTAACTGTGTGTCTATTCAAACCGTTCATCAAGTTAATCTCAAGTGAACAATCATTTGTTCGTTCAAGATAAACTTCAAGGAATCATTCCAGGTATGTTCTTTCTAATTCGTGTGTCATTCTTCTTGTGTTTACTTCCGCATTCATTCTACATCTTTTACTTTTAATTTCTGTTTGTTTTCTCTTTGGTTGTCATCAAATTCATTGAGCTAGATCCTATTCAAATTCATACACATTCGGCTTACATAAGAGGTTAAATTGTATCAAGGAGAGGGGGCCCTCTCCAAAAAGTTCTGGAAGCTTAAATAGTAATTGCTTCCTGATTGTTTATTTGTTTCTGATATTATTTTTGATGAACATTCATAGTAGGTGATGCGATCATGGACCCCTCACACCTTGAGGCTGAGGATACCGAGCTTAAGGGGCCAATCACACGAAGCCAAACAAAGAAGCTAGCCCTTTGGTTCGAGCATGAGATGAGCAAAGACCAACCAAGAGTCGAGGAACGGGTCATAATGGTGGTCGTTCACCATATCGAGAATCTATCGGGAAGCCGACAAACTATCGGGAGCCTAGCGAGAGGCATTAGCGAAGCCAGCGCCAACCTTGAGCCCTTCGTGCAAGCTAACGGGAACCTATCAGGAGATCAGGTTACCGGGAGGAGTTTATCGGGAGATATGGACGAGGACCACCAACCCGATAACCTTTAGGCAAACTACTGGGAGAAGCCTAGGGCATCTTTACCATGAAGTTATTCTGCACCGAGGAGTTACCGGAAGGAGTCTATTGGGAGACATGGGCGAGGACCTCACCAACCCGATAACCCTTGGGAAAAACTACCGGGAACCTATCGAGAGAGGAGGTTACCGGGAGGATTCTATCGGGAGACATGGGCAAGGACCGCTCCAACCCCATAACCTTTGGGCAAACTACCGGGAGAAGCCTATGCCATCTTTCGTGTGAATCATACCTTGGCCGAGCAGACCATGAAGACTTCCGCAAGCCTTATAGCTCCAATGGCCATGGCATGAGGAGTCCCGACACCAACCCTAGTAAGTCATGAATCCGTCCGGACTTTCGACCTCGAGCCACTCAAGCATCATAGGCTTGACTACTTTTATGACTTAGTATAAATACCGAACTTAGCTACTATTTTCTTTAGTTTAGATATTTGAGTGATTTTGTTGAGTTGAGATAACTCCTCATTTATCCTCCTAAACTCATTTTGTGGACTTCTAAGCCTTGATGGTGCTTTGATACTCCGCAAGTAAAACGTAAACCATCATTTTTTTGTATTTGTGTAATCGTTTGCTAGCCGTTCTTGTAAACGAATCCTTTTGTGAAATATATGTGTATGTTCTTTCCATTTCCAATCTCAACACGTGTATTCAACATGCTTCTCAATAATCTTCACCGTGCTCCAGTCCCTCCACCTTTCCCTTCTTGTTCATCTTGGTAACGTTCTTCCATTCCCTAGTCATCTTTGCTTGCATTCCACTGCGCATCCGTACTGTCTCCTTCCTTCTTTGTGTTTATTATTATGTTATTATTTGTCTAAGTTAGCTCCTAGGCTAGATCCTCAAAAGCTCCATAACATATATTCGGCCAACTCTCACAATGAGGCCGGATCGTATCATGTGGTAGTGGAGCTATTGGTGCCTTGGAGTTCTCTTTGTGCTGTCACTGATTCCCCACCCAAAAAGTGTCGAACATTGATTCATCTAGTATCAATCTTCTTGTGTTTGTGTTTTCTTGAGTTGGACTTACCGTGTCACACTTTGAAATACCTTTCGACTGCATTCCGGGCAAGATAAAATTGCCAACCGAGGCAGTCCATGTTCATTTCGTATTCTTAAGTTGTTTTGAGTTTGACGTCTATATGTTCATCTTGCGAATAGTGTCAACCGAGTCTTCCCTATGATTTCTAGTTTTTATTGTGTCTTGAGTCTTGTTCTTTGAATCTAGATTCGTGTGATATAACTTGGTGATTTTTATGGTAACATTTGCTAGCTCAAAAGGGCAAAAAGTCGAAGGTGTGTTCTTGGTGTTCATCCTTGTTCATCTGAGAAGAGAGTGGCTTGTGTGAGGGAGCACATTTTTTATCCAAAATACTTTCAAAAAGCTAAACCATACGTGTTTCCCTCTAAACAAATATTTTCCTCAAATCGTCGGCCATCAACGTCCATCCCATGCATTTAATGCACAAGCTAACCCTCTCTCCTATCTCCTCAAAAATACCTCACCAAAACATCTAGTCTAGCCAAACGTTGTCAACTTAAGTAGCATCTAGCTAAGAGAGAGTCCTAGTTGGTCCAACAAAGATCCGATCCACATCACCAATTATCTCCAATTTTTACTTGAGTCTTGTGTCGTCCTTCCATCTTGAGTCACTAACCAAATCTACCATCGAAGTCTTCATTGAGTCTGGTACCTCTTCCACGATACCTTTCCCATCCCATCTCTCGGTACTTTCCAAACAAATCTTCCGTACTCATCTACCGATACTTCCCCCGTCTACTTTCCTGAGTCCTCTTGAGTCTACCAATACCTCCCCATCTCATCTATCGATACTTCCCCATCTCATCTACCGATACTTTCCCCCTATCTAACCTTTCGATACTTTCCCCATCTCACCCCAAACTCTTGAGCATTTGTGAAGATAATTGTGTACTTCTTTACTTGAAGGGCGAGGTTAGTGCGGTAAGGTATAGAAAGTATAGCACGGCTTGGAAGCGAGAAAGAGCGATGGTGAGGTTATCTTTTGTGAGTGTCCAAACACGTGAGTTTAAACACGTGAGGAGAGAGATTATTTTGCTAACCTTTGTTTAAGTGTGCAGGTACAAATTTCATAATGTCGGGCCAAAGTGTGGTTGGTACTAATGAGGGTAGAACCACGAATGTCCTTAACTGGATTCTCATAGCCTTAGCCGAAATGAAGCTAACCTTGGCTAAGTTTGAGGTGCGCCAAGCCTTATGAGCAGAAAACCTAATGTGCCATGACCTAGAAGCGGACCAAACATCTGATACCTCTATTTCTCCACCACCCCCGCAAAACCAAATATATGATACCTCCGTTGCTCCACTACCCCCGCAATACCGATCATCCAATACCCCCACCCCTCAACAAATTGCGAAAAATGACTCCATTACCAATAATGACCCCATTACCGATAATAAACCCATTACCGATAATAACCCCATTACTGATAATGATCCCATTACCGATAATTACCCATATGATCATGATGGCGATGATAGAGAGAATGAATTAGAGGCGGAAGAAGCCGAGAGTAGTGAGAAAGAAGTAAGTTCCGCAACGGCTATAACTTTAGTAGTACGAAGGATCATGAGTGCTCAATTAAATTTTGTGGCTAGTTGTGAAGAACAAAGAGAGAACCTTTTCCATTCGAGGTGTGAGATTTAAGGTAAAGTGGCATTGCTTATTGTTGATAATGGGAGTGTTGCGGATGCAATAAGTCATATCCACACATCCTAGTCTACAAACTCAATTTGCCTACTTTGCCGCATCCAAATCCATACTCCTTGCATTGGTTTAATGATGAAGGAGAAGTGAGAGTGAAGGAACAAGTCCTTGTTTCCTTCAAGATAGGAGGCTACGAAGATGAAAGGCTTTGTGATATAGTCCCGATGGATGCGAGTCATCTCTTGTTAGGCCGACCATGGCATTTTGATCGCCATGTGGTGCACGATGGCCGCACCAATAAAATTCACTTGACTCACCATGGAAAGAGATTTAACATCCCACCTCTTTCACCCGCCCAAGTCCGGAAAGTGCGGAATTTCATTTGATGAGAAAAATGAGAGAAGAGTGGCGTGAAAAAAGTGAGCCATGAGTTGAAAACACACCATGAAAAAAATGAGCATGGTACTTTGAGAGAGTGTGAGCATAGCACACAAGAAAAGAAAAGAGAGAAGAAAGCAAGAGGAGAGCAAAATACACGCCATGACAAAAGCAAGCATGGTAGAGAGGATGAGACCAAACACTTTAGTGTAATGGCGAGAGGAAAGGATGTGAGGCATGCACTCCTCTCGAATAAGTTGGGTCTTGTACTTCGGTGCAAGTCATATTGTCTAAACTCTTCTACTAACCTCCCTTCTTCCCTACCCAATCAAATTTTTGAGCTTTTGTAGGAATTTGGAGAAATATTTTTGGCTGAAATGCCAAGCGGCCTTCCTCTCATCCGCGAGATTGAGCAAGGGATTCATTCGGGAGAGCATGTCACCTTGTGTCGTACCTATTTTGCTAGTGCCCAAGAAAAATGGCTCTTGGAGAATGTGTGTTGATTGCCGAGCCATCAATAAGATCACAGTGAGGTATCGGCACCTGATACCTCACCTCGATGACATGTTAGATGAGCTGAGTGGGAGTCAAGTGTACTCCAAGATAGACCTAATGAGCAGTTACCACCAAATAAGGATGTTTGAAGGTGACGAGTGGAAGACGACATTCAAAACAAAATATGCTTTGTATGAATGGTTGGTAATGCCATTCGGTCTATCCAATGCTCCAAGTACCTTTATGAGGTTAATGAACTTTTTGTTAAGGGACTTTATTGGAAAATATGTTGTTGTGTATTTTGATAACATTCTTGTGTATAGTCCCACACTTGAAGATCATGTTTTGCCCTTGCGCACGATTCTTGACACCTTACGCACACACCAATTGTATGCTAAATTGGTTAAGTACGAGTTTTGCTTAGACCATGTGCATTTTCTTGGTTTTATAGTGAGCACTGAAGGGGTGAAAGTTGATGATGAGATGGTGAAATCAATTAGGGAATGGCCCAACCCTAAAAATGCTAGTGAAGTGCGCTCCTTCCACGGATTAGCAAGCTTCTACCGCCGGTTTGTTCCAAATTTCTCAACCATTGTTGTGCCATTGAATGAACTCACCAAAAAGAACATGGCGTTTGAATGGGGAGAAAGACAAAACGTGGCTTTTAAGGAGTTGAAGGAAAGACTCATGAATCTACCGGTATTGGCCCTTCCCAACATCGCCAAAATATTTGAGTTGGAATGGGACGCGAGTGGCATTGGTATTGGCGCTGTTTTGACACAAGAAGGTTGGTCGATTGCCTACTTTAGCGAGAAGCTAACTGGCACACAACTCAACTACTCCACATATGACCGAGAGTTATATGCCTTTGTGAGATCACTTATGGTACGGGAACACTACCTTCTAGCTGCCCAATTCATCATCCACACGGACCACTTATCTTTGAAATTACTTCAAGGACAAGCCAAGTTGAATAAAAGGCATGCGAAGTGGATGGAGTTCATAGAGGCATTTCCATAAATGATAAAGTACAAGCAAGGCATGGAGAATGTTGTTGCCGATATGCTTTCACGAAGGCACGCTCTTTTGAATTCCTTAAATGCACAAAATTTTAGTTTTTTCACATCTCATTGCACTCTATGGAAAAGATGAGCATTTTTGTGATATATATGCTACATGCGCCCATGCCCTCACCTTCATTTCTTTCACCGTGATGATTTTATGTTCAAATATGATAGGCTTTGCATTCCCTACTCTAGCATTAGGGAATTGCTTATTTTGGAAGCTCATTGCGGACCCTTGCGTGCACATTTTGGCATCACTAAGACACTGCATGTACTAAAAACTCATTTTTTTCCCCACGGATGCAAAATAATGTTGTGAAGATTGTGAACCGTTGCCTTGTATATAAACAAGCTAAATCTAGGTCAAAACATCATGCAGTCCATATGCCCGTTCACATAAGCCAACACTCGTGGTTAGATTTGTCTATAGATTTCGTGTTAGGATTGCCTAGGTCTCGGCATGGTAATGATTCAATTTTTATTGTGGTTGATAGATTTTCTAAAATGGTACATTTTATACCATGCGCTAAGACACATGATGCCACCCACATTGCACATTTGTTTTTTCAACATGTTGTGCACATTCATGGCATGCCCAAGAGCATAGTAAGTGATTGAGACACAAAACTCCTAAGTTATTTTTGGAGAACATTGCGGGAGAATTTAGGCACTAACGCCTCTTCTCCACCACTTTCCATCCACAAACGGATGGGCAAACCGAAGTGGTGAATAGGACCTTAGGATATCTACTTCGGGTCTTAATTACTTAAAATGGGATTAAGTGGGAAGATTGTCTTGCTTTTGCCGAATTTGCGTACAATAATGCTTATCATTTGTCAATTCGTTTCTCTCCTTTTGAGGTGGTCTATGGGTTCAAACCCTTGACCCCTCTCAACCTCTTACATTGCCCGTGAGTTCTTTCAAATGTGTAGATGGTGAGGAAAAAATAGCCGAGGTGAGAAAACTTCATAAACAAGTGCATAAGAGTATAGAAACCATGAATGAGCGCGAGGCGATCAAGCACATCAAAGGAAAGGAGCCTACTACCTTTGAACCTAACCAATGGATTTGGCTTTATTGGCCAAGGATAGGTTCCCCAACCACCGGCGAGGGAAGCTAAGTCCAAGAGGCGACGACCCATTCCAAATCCTCTACCGCATCAATGCCAGCGCCTATGTTCTTGCCCTACCGGGTGAGTACGGTTCCATAAGTAATTCATTTCATGTCAATGATTTATCCCTCTTTGATGCAGATCATGAGGAACCCCAAGAAATTGATTAGAGGGTGAATCCTTTCAAAGGGGGAGGAGACATGATACGATTCGGCCTCCTTGTGAGAGTTGGTTGAATGCATGTCATAGAGCTTTTGAGGATCTATCCTGGGAGCTAACTTAGAGAAACAATAACACAATGATAAACACAAAGAAGGAAGGAGACAGTACGGATGCGTAACGGAATAGAAGCAAAGATGATCAAGGAAAGGAAGAACATTACCGAGATGAACAAGAAGGGAAAAGTGGAGGGAATGGAGCACGGTGAAGATTATTGAGAAGCATGTTGAATACGTGGGTTGAGATTGGAAATGGAAAGAACATGCACATATATTTCACAAAAGGATTCATTTACAAAAACGGCTAGCAAACGATTACACAAATACAAAGATTGATCGTTTATGTTTTACTTGCGGAGTATCAAAGCACCATCAAGCCTTAGAAGTCCACAAGATGAGTTTAGGAGGATAAATGAGGAGTTATCTCTACTCAACAAAATCACTCAAATATCTAAACTAATGAAAATAGTAGCTAATTTCGGTATTTATACTAAGTCACAAAAGTAGCCGACCCTATGATGCTTGAGTGGCTCTAGGTCGAAGGTCTGGACGGATTCATGGCTTACTAGGGTTGGTGTTGGGACTCCTCATGCGATGGCCGTTGGAGGTATGAGGCTTTCAGAAGTCTTCATGGTCTGCTCGGCCAAGGTATGAGTCACGCGAAAGATGGAATAAGCTTCTCCTGGTAGTTTTCCCAAAGGTTATCAGGTTATTGCGGTCTTCGCCCATGTCTCCCGATAGGTTCCTAGTAGTGTGCCCAAAGGTTATTGGGTTGATGCAGTCCTCGCCTATATCTCTTGATAGACTCCTCCCAATAACTCCTTAGTGCGGAAGAACTTCATAGTAAAGATGTCCTAGGCTTCTCTCGGTAGTTTGCCCAAAGGTTATTGGGTTGATGCAGTCCTCGCCTATATCTCTCGATAGACTCCTCCCAATAACTCCTCAGTGCGGAAGAACTTCATGGTAAAGATGGCCTAGGCTTCTCCCGGTAGTTTACCTAAAGGTTATCTGGTTGGTGCGATCCTCGCCCATGTCTCCCGATAGACTCCTCCTAGTAACCTGCTCTCCCGATAGGTTCCCGTTAGCTTGCACGAAGGGCTCACGGTTGGCATTGGCTTTGCTTATGCCTCTCACTAGGCTCCTGATAATTTGTCAACTTCTCGATAGATTCCCAATATGGTACGCGAGCACCGTTATGACTCATTCCTCGACTCTTGGTTGGTATTTGCTCATCTCATGCTCGAACCAAAGGTCTAGCTTCTTTGTTTGGCTTCTTATGATTGGCCCCATAGGCTTGGTATCCTCGGCCTCAAAGTGTGAGGGGTCCATGATCGCATCAGTAGGAGAGCTATTATCAAGAGTTGGAGGTCCCTAAGTTGTTTGAACTACTCCAAGCGTGTGGATGGTGACAGATAAAAATGAGCTAATTTCGAGATCTGCAGTTAGGATCCGACCAAGAATTTTTCTTAGTCAAGACTGGTCGGTCTGAAATTATACTTGGGCAAGAATGTTAGTTCTGAAGTGGATTCTTTCTTGGCCAAGAAGCTGGTTACTTGGTCCTTAGCTACTCTTAGTCTTTTTCTATTACTTTCCCAAAGTTGCCTTCTTGGCTCCTTACTATGAAAGTGAGGAAAATCAACTCTAAACAATAGTTTTACCGTCTAAATAATATGAAAATAGGGACTAAAAACATGGAAAGAAGCATTCAATCAAAGATTAAGAATTTATGACATGCATAATCTTTGTGAGCTAAAAATAGAACAATAAATAATCACCCACAACAACAAATACATACCTTTTACCACCAAGGCTTGATGCTTCATTGAACACGAAGAGGTCAAGATGCAATAATTGCAAAGGCCTTATGGTTGTTACCATGTTCTTTGATTTGAAAGAACTTCTTGTAAGCTTTCAAAGTTAACAAGCATAGCAAAGACCATCCTTTTCATAGCTTATCCTAGGAAGTCCACTCACCAACCCTTTATTTGAAAGTTTTTCTATTAATGTCATACCTATATGACCAAGTCTTCAATTGCAAATAAATGCATCTAATTCAAAAACACTTAATATCATGGTTAGCAATATCATCTAAGTCTATCATGTAGATATTGCCAATTCTTTGACCAATAAATATTATAGAGTTATTATGTGCGTTCAAAATTTTACAATGGGTAGACTTAAATAGAACTTTATAAACCTTGTCAGGAAGTTGATTAATGCTTATGAGGTTGAATTTAAGCCTATCCACAAATAATACTTACTCTAAGCAAGGAGTGGAGCCAACCTTACCAACATTGAGAATATTGTGCTTGAATTTGTCTTTGAACCTTCCCTCTCCACTGTCTTTTACTTCTAAATGGGTGAATTTGCTTCTATGACCCGTCATGTTCTTGGAACACCCACTATCCAAAAACTAGGTAGTTTTAGGTACCCAACCAATATTGGGTCCTCTAATATTACATTTGGTACCATTAGGTACCCATATTTGCCTACTCTTCACAAGTCCTTGCGGACATAACAAAATTATGCTAAATGACCTTATCTTTGACAATAATTGTATAAATTGATGGGTTTATGGTCCTCAGGATTGACCTTAGCATTGAATGAGTTTGCCTTAACAAAAGAGTTAACAAAGTCACTCTTGTAATTAGTGATGCTAAAACCAAGTCCACTATCCTCTCTACCACTCTGTTGGAAAGCAAGGAAAAGTGTTGAGATTATACTCTCCTTGTGTAAATTTCACAAAGTCCAATTGTATACTTGACACCTTAGACCTTAAGCCTCCAAAGACTTTGGAAAAACTTACACAAGAGTCATATTTTGTCAACTTGCTTTTGAGATCATTATTCATAAGAAGTAGACTCATATTTTCATTAATGATCATAGTGTTAAACTTCTTAAGCTCACTTATTCTAAATTAAGCTCATTCATTTTAATAGTGAGGTTTTCATTTCTCATGCTCAATTCATCAAAGTAGCTGGCAAGTTCATCATAAGCATCTTGCAATTCATCAAAAGAGTAAGAGACATTATTGGATGTAAAATAAGATGTTAACTTGTAGTTGTCAATTTTTCCTTCCTTTTAAGCCATGAGTATAAACTCTTCTTCTTGAAGAAATATGAGGATGCTTTTAGTGTAGGAGGTGAGCTTGGAGAATCTTCACTTTCCATATTTGCAATTAGGCATAGATTGAAGACTTCAATGTCGAAATTCGATATTACTGAGGTAGTGTTGTCACTTCAAGTAGCTTTCATGGCACTCTTCCTTTCCCTTACTTTCTCCTTTCTTGACTTGAAGCTTCTTCTCTCATGATTAAACTTATTTTCAAGAAAACTCACTCTTTTCATGACCTGACTTGTTGTAGTCATAGCAAACAAAAGCCTCATTCTTCCTTATTGGCCTAGAGTAGTTTCCTCTTTCACCTCTATGACCCCTCTTCATATTAGTTTTCACAAATTTGTGAAACCTTTTAGTGAAGAGAAATAAGGAGTCATCCTTTCTTTCTTCCATTTTGACATCACCCACTTCACTATCCATTCTAGATCTCCACCATTAAAGAAATATAGTTTGTTGAGTGCATACCCTTCACTAGTTATTTAGATAATTCACTTGAGACAATTAAGTCTTCTTACAAGTGAACTTGCTCCGCTACCAATTGAAAAATGGTCTAAAGGAGGTTGAATAGGACACTAAGTAAATAAATTCTTTTCACACATAATTTATCAAACACTTGGTGTGTGTGATACAATCCTAGGTGCGTAGGATGCGTAGCACGCGAATTTCATCGTTGTTCAAAGCTTGGATTTCGGATGCGGAATAGATAGACACGTCTTGACGAACTTAGACCTCATAGCAACCTGTGCTAAGCAACCTAATCGATTCAAGTGAGGCTCTTGACTGGAATTTCTAGACCTATATTCAACTCGTGAATATCAACCTAGTGGAAACGACTCAATGGGTTTGAACTTTCAAGCTTTACTTTCAAACGACTCGAGCGTTCGGACTCAAGAAGAAACAAGGTTCACACATGAAAAATGGTGAAAATATTCTTTGAATAAAATTGGTCAAAATTCTTAAGGTATGAAAAGTTACAAGCGAGCCTTTATATAGGCATTGCGCATAACCACTAGAAATAGAACTACTAATCTAATTCTAATTCCACTCGAACTTCTAATTAAATAAGTAATTAAAATAATTAAATAATATCTCTAGAAGTACTTAAACAAATAAAACACTTAATCGCATAGTTGGAATGAAGATTGGGCTGATGGTCCAAATCGCAAGCCCTAGGCGCACTCCTTGCGCAATGGAAAGTCGACTTAGGCCATCTCACAAATGCATCGTGCGTTTGGGCTGAAAATGAGCCACCATCTTTCTGACATCCCAAATTGTCTTGTTACTTCAGTCAGGGCTCGAGGAAACTGATACAATCCTAGTTGCTTAGGATGCGTAGCACCAAATTTGATCGTTGTTCAAAGACGGATTTCAATGCGGAATAGAGAACTTGACTCGTGCGAACGTAGACTACCTCGCCAACTGAATGCTAAGAGTTCTAGTCGATTTCACGTCAAGGATCTTGTATCAGATTCTTAGGACTACTCCCAACGATTGTGAGAATCGCACTAAGACAAACGAAACAATAATACAATTTCAGAATTTACTTGTATACGACTTAAGTATTGCGGACTCAAGAAGAACAAGTGTTCAGCACTTGAACAAGGGGCAGAGATTGAAGAGAGAAGTCTCAATTTTATCAAATAACAGCCAAGTTTCTAAGGAGGCCAAGCGGCTCCTTATATAAGGTTACAAGCAAACCCTAATAGGAATAGAAGTAGGAGTTCTAATTAAGGAAATTAACTTATTTAACTAATTAATAAATTAACCAATTAACTAATTAAAGTAAATATAAATATGTTTAAATACATTCCAGCAGCCCATGTCGAGCTCTCCATCATCGGGCCAAGGTTTGGGCCAAAACCTCAAGTTGTATGTTGTCTCGCGTACAGACTGCGCGCCATAATGTCGACTTCCATAACTTTTAAACCACTGGGAAAAATGAGATATATCTTATCCCAATTGAAAGCTAACATCCTGAAGTTTCCAACGAGAGGTCGATCGCACAATTCCGACATGTACAGCTCCGGCTAAGTTCCGACGAAGTTGCCTGATGCGTCTTGGAACCCTTGTCTGCGTAGGACTACTGTCAACGAGAATGTTGGCTTGATATTTTGGACGCTCCACCCGTCCAAACGTCCTGAAATTTGGACACAGTAAGAAAAACACATAGAGGTTTCCAACAAGCCTTTGTGATCCCCGATCGGACTCCATCTGCCCCATCATGTCTTGACGCTTTTGTCCATGTAGTCGTGTGATACATCTTGGGATTGTATCATTCCCTCCCTCTTCGGAAAGATTCGTCCTCGAATCTTGCTCAGCATAATCTGTCTAGGAAAGCTTTACAGTTATATGCTCAAGGCATACTCGCCATCCCTCATGCCTCCTTAGTCGCCATCTCTTGCGCTTCAAGGGTAAGACACTCAATGCGCTAAGGTGTGTGTAAGGATTCGCATCATTCCCTTCCCCTTGGAAAGGATTCGTCCTCGAATCTGAACCTAAGCCTGCAGTACAATACCTTAAGTTAGTAACATCAAAATAATTACAAATCAAACCATACCAACCTCTTAAATTCAGCTCGGCGGTGATGCTATTGAACATGTCAACACGTTGGGAAGGCTCGTCGCCCCAGGGGGTCATGTGTGCTTGGACTAAGGCTGTCCTCATCGTCTCGATTTCCTTGCTGCCACTTATGCTAAACAATACGCTCAAAGGCCGCGACATGAAACTATATCGTATCATATGATCCAATTCAGACACAAGTTTAATCAACAATTTAGAATCAACATGCGCACAACGATTATAAGTAGGATAGATAAACGGAAGACACTCTTCCCATGTAAAGGCATACTTACAAACTAAAACATGCCATAAGGAACCTAAATTCCTTTTATCCACATTGTTAGAAACATTAAAAGTACCAATATAGTGAGATAAATCAGCACAATGAGCTCTGGGTACAACTATCTTATCACTTGGTCTAGTACAAACGCCAAACCTTTTGCGTTTTCGCAAGTACTCCTCAAAGGCGTATGGCTTAGCCTTCGACCTTTGCATACGACCATCATCAATTAATTTATTTTCAGAATGATTTAAATCAATAATGTCTACATACTTACAAGAACCAGACCTAAGGAAAGAAAAACGGATTCTACCTTCTCGGTTAGGGTTAACCGAGCTAGTCTCCATGGATGCGCAAGGCCCCTTTCCTCCTTTCGGCTCCCATGATTTGTACTCCATTGCTGCAAATAATTCGTTCCTTCCCTGCACATTAGAACACATAACAAAAGAAGAGATAACAAAAGTGTTAGTGTTAGTAAAGTCTAGGCGCAATGAATCATGCAGCTCACATAAGCGCTTGTACTTGAAATAAGCTCCCTCAAATCCTGTAAACTGAGACACATAATCATCATGAATATCACCAATGGCAGAATGAATACAAGGTGCAAATGTAGGTGACAATTCAAGTGACTTAGTGTTTGGAAAGGACAAATGCACATTACCTTGGCGGCTAGGATTAGCCAAACCGGTCACACACAATGTGTGATGCGCTGCCCTCCTAATTGGCGATCGGTTAGGGGTCATCTTCTCTGGAAATATATCTTTAATTACCTGCACAAGAGAAGAAATTCCAATAGGAAAAGGTTCAAACGAATTAGGGTTAGAGAGGTGAAAGCGCAAAGGCCAAAAAATTGTTCAAACGAAAAGCCTTTGTGATCCCCGATCGGACTCCATCTGCCCCATCATGTCTTGACGCTTTTGTCCATGTAGTCGTGTGATACATCTTGGGATCGTATCATTCCCCCCCTCTTCGAAAAGATTCGTCCTCGAATCTTGCTCAGCATAATCTGTCCAGGAAAACTTCACAATTATATGCTCAAGGCATACTCGCTATCTCTCATGCCTCCTTAGTCGCCATCTCTTGCGCTTCAAGGGTAAGACACTCAATGCGCTAAGGTGTGTGTAAGGATTCACATCAGAGACTAGTCCATATTGAAGATGGCTCAGTGGTCAAACTCGTGGGTGCTGTCGGGTGTGCAAGGTGCGGCCACGAGCAACGTCACAAGCCTCGGCGCCTTGGTGCGTAGAATAGCCTCCTCTAAGTGTGTCCCGCACATTAGCTCCTTGTGGATGATATGTGACAGCCTCGCTTGGATTTCCTTGCCTCAAGCGCGCATCATCAGGCCAACGGGCAGCAAGGGTATGTCGTGTGTGTGCGGCGTGCTAGGATTCGCATCAGTCCCTCCCCCTTGGAAAGAATTCGCCCTCGAATCATCATCACCACCTACATCAAATAAGGTTAAGTCAAAAATATTAAAAGTTGCACTCACGGTACCATACTCAATAGGCAAATAAAGCTTATAGGCATTATTGTTGATCTTCTCAACAATTTGAAACGGTCCATCGCCTCTAGCGGATATCTTGCCACGACGTTGGGATGGAAACCTCTCGCGGCATAAGTGTAGCCACACCCAATCACCAATATTGAAGGAAGTTGTCTTCCTTCCATCATTCTTCTTGCGCACTACTCTTTCATTCATACGCTAAATGTTGCGCTTGAATTTCTCATGATTTTTTTGCACCATCTCGGCTTTCTTGGCTCCATCTAGACTAGAAATATCACTTAGAGGCAATGGATTCAATTCGAATGTTGTTAACGGATTAAAGCCATAAACAATTTCAAAAGGAGAATAATTAGTGCTCGAATGAATAGAACGGTTATAAGAAAACTCAATGAAAGGCACTTGTTCAACCCAAGTAGAAACTAAAGTGCGCAACAAGGATCCTAGGGTTCGATTAACCACTTTTATTTGTCCTTCGGTTTGTGGGTGACAACTAGTCTAATAAAGTAACTTCGTACCTAACTTCTTCAACAAAACTCACCAAAAATGGCTAAGTAATTTCCCATCAGGGTCGCTAACTATACTTGTAGGGATACCATGCAAACGCACAACTTATTTGAAAAATAAGTTAGCTACATAGGTCGCATCATTAGTACTTGCACAAGGAATAAAATGCGCCATCGTTGAAAATCTATTGACCACAACAAAAATACTATCCTTCCCGTGCCTAGACTTAGGCAAACCAAGAACAAAGTCCATGGAAAAGTCGGTCCAAGGATGGGAAGGCATAGGTAAAGGCAAATGTTCGCCATGGTTGGCCATTATAGACTTGGCCCGTAGGCATACTAAACATCTAGTGACAACGTGGACAACGTCGTGCTTCATCTTAGGGCAATAAAAGTGATTTTTAAGCACATCAAGAGTCTTAGTTATACCAAAGTGTTCCATAAGACCACCACTATGCGACTCTTGTATAAATAATTGACACAAAGAGCAATTAGGCACACATAAGCGCTTGCGCTTAAACAAATAACCATCATGCCTATAAAATTTAGACTCGGCTCTAGTCAATCTCACCAAAATTAGAATCATTGGGGTAGATAGATATGATATGCCAAAATCCAAGAAGCTTAGCGCTAAGAGAAGAGATAAGCACATACCGTCGAGATAAAGCATCGGCCACAACATTGTCCTTACCTTGCTTGTATTGGATGTGGTAGAGAAAGGACTCGATAAACTCCATCCAAGCTTCATCATGCTTGTTCAACTTGCCTTGTCCCTTGATATATTTCAAGCTAAGGTCATCAGTGTGTACCACAAATTCCCTCGGCATTAGGTAGTGCTGCCAAACTTCTAGGGCGCGGACGAGCGAATATAGCTCTTTGTTATATGTTGGGTAACGCAGCTGCGCGTCCTTGAGCTTCTCACTAAAATAGGCTATGGGCCTCTTCTCCTGCATGAGAACAACTCTAATCCCAATTCTTCTCGCATCGCACTCCACCTCGAAGGCCTTATCGAAGTCCGGTAGGGCTAAGACCGGTGTTGCGCATAGGCGCTCCTTGAGCGTGTGGAACACTTCTTCTTCAGGCTGCTCCCACCTGAAAGGGGCAGCAATTGTACTAAAATCTTTAACAAAATGCCTGTAAAAACTCGTTAGCCCATGGATTGAGTACACGTCGCTTGCGCTCTTTGGCGTTGGCCACTCCTTGATCGTCTTGATATTTTCCTCGTCCACCTTCACGCCTTCCACACTGACAATAAAACCAAGAAAACTAACTTGCACTAACGTGAAAGAACACTTGGTTAGCCTGGCATATAATATTTTCTCACGCAATGTAAGAAAGACTTCTCTAAGATGCTAAACATGTTCATCAATAGATTTGTTATAAATTAAAATATCATCAAAGTAAACCACAACAAATCTTCCTATGAAGCGCCTAAGAACATGATTCATTAACCTCATAATGGTGCTAGGTGCATTAGTCAATCCAAATGGCATAACCATCCACTTATAAAGTCCATATTTAGTTTTGAAAGTCATTTTCCACTCATCACCTTCTTTCATGCGAATTTGGTGATAACCACTCATCAAATAAATTTTAGAAAATACTTGACTACCACTTAATTCATCTAACATGTCATCTAAATGAGGTATAGGGTGGCAATACTTTACAGTGGTTTTATTGACCGCTCGGCAGTCAACGCACATGCGCCAAGTGTCGTCCTTCTTTGGCACTAGGATCACGGGTACCGCGCATGGTGATAGGCTCTCCCACATATAGCCACGACTAAGTAGCTTATCTACTTACCTCTACAACTCCTTGGTCTCCTCGGGGTTGCTCCTATAGGCTGGCCGGTTAGGAATTGTAGCTCCGGGCATGAAATGGATTTGGTGCTCGATTCCACGAATTAGCGGCAAACCGGGTGGCATCTCATCGGCCATTACATCCTTGAACTCCTATAAAAGATATGAAATACCATTATGGACAGAAGTAGAGGGGTTAGGGTTAGAAGCACTTAGACAAAGTGGTTGAAATCGAAGAAGTAGTAGTGGGCGACTTGCGCCAAAACTAGATTTTTGACTCAATAACACTTGTCTCAATTCTTTTCCTTTGGCATAAATATTCAATTTCTTTTGGCCAATTTTCACATGTTCATTCTTTTCATGCGGGCTATTTTTCTCACTTTCCCTCTTCCCACACTCTCTATTTTCATAAGGGTTGTTTTGAATTTCTTTTGTATACCCATGCTCTCTATTTTCATGGCGGTTGTTTTCATGATTCTTTTCTTTTCGTTCTAGCTTTCTAGTCATCTCAAATTCAGCATGAGACTTAGCTAGCCATTGTTGATCCTCATACACTTGTATCGATTTCAAAGGGGCAAGGGTGAATTTTCTTCATCCTTAATCAACTTGTACCAATTGATCCTTCCCTCATGATTCGCTTCTCTGTCAAATTTCCACAGCTGGCCAAGTAAAATATGACTCGAATGCATAGGGACAACGTTGCAAAGGATCTCATCTCGATACCTCCTAATAGAAAATGCCACTAGAACTTACCTTGTAACCTTCAATTCGCTGCCATCATTCATCCATTGAAGCATGTAGGGTTTCGGGTGCTTCGTGGTTAGCAAGTCCAATTTATGTACCAATAAAGTGCTTATGCAATTTGTACAGCTCCCATTATCAATAATCAAGGAACAAGTCTTCTTTGCAACTAGACAACGGGTGTGAAATAAATTTTCCCTTTGTTCCTCCTCACACACTTCGGCCTTAGCTTAAGCGTTTAAGTTGTGCCTAACAACTAATAAATTAGAATACTCCATGGCCTCCTCCGGATCAGAATTACTCTCTTCCTTTTCTTCTCCCTCTTCGGTCTCACTCACCACACAATCATCATCCGACTCTAGGTCACCATTCTCCCGAATGAGCAATATACGCTTATTGGGGCATTCGGTCTGTCTATGGCCTCTCCCGGTGCACTTGAAATAAACAATGTCTTTCGTAGGAAGTCTATTAGAAGAAGTATTAGATGAAGAATTGTTGTTGTTGTTGTAGCTCCTTGGGGCCGTTTGAGCTGAAGGCACACTATTAGGATTGTATGTGTGCGGCAAAACCCTAGGCGGGTCTCACGCGCTGTTTTGGTCCTTCGCCCAAGGCTTCTTCCATGGTGCTGATCATGTGCTAGTCGTCATTGTACTAACATGAGAAGGTCTCACCTTGCGTTGCCTCTGATCTTGATAGCCATATGAAGCATGTCTTCTAAGTTGGTGTAGTGCGTTAACTCTAACGCATTAGCTATCTCACAGTTTAGGCCGTTAAGAAATCTTACCATTGTAGCCTCTCTAGCCTCAACCACTTGCGCTCTAGCTAGCGCAATCTCCATATCATTAAAATAGTCGCTCACGCTCCTACTCCCTTGGGTCATGGTTTCTAACCTTTGGTGAAGGTCACGACTGAAGTAAGTAGGCACAAAGCGCCGCTTCATTAGTCTCTTCATCTCTTCCCAAGTTTGACCCGGTCCGGCCTCAAGCCTTATCCGATCACTATTAATTTGATGCCACCAATGAATCGCGTAGCCCTCAAATTCTACTGCTACTAACTTGACCTTATTGTCCTCGGAGTAATTGTGACAAAGAAAGATCGACTCAACCTTTCTCTCCCACGCCAAGTAGGCGTCCGGATCAACCTTTCATCTTAATGCTTCCAACATTGGAGTCGACTCTCTCTACATACCTAGACTGCGCGAGAGGCGCTGGGCGCTCATGCCTCGCAACGCGCATGAAAGGTTCGCGCGAGTGCCCGTGCGGCTATCCCGCTTCGCCTTCGATGGGGCCAGTTATAAACCTCGTAGACCCATCGCCTCTGCCATCATAACCCTCGGAAATACCACCAAATAATCCTTTGGTGCCATCTTCATTCTTTGGAGGATGGTCATATATATGCTTCGCATTCCCCGGATTAAGTGTTTGGCAAAAGTGAGGGATGGACACGCCAACTGGTGGAGTGGGCGCTCCCTTCATTGCGAAAGTCTTCTTGTTAACTTCTAACTCATCAATCCGCCTAAGGATATGTTGAAGTATCTCATTGATCCCTACAGATTGAGGTTCATCTGAGGCTAAAATTGCACTAAACCTAGCACTCCCTCATGTATTTACTCTTGTGTTTAATCTCTCTAATAATCTCACAAAATCGCTCAAAATTTCCTGCAATTGTTCATGCATAAACGATAATGACTCAAGAGTTTCAAAGAAAGCTTACAATAAGACTCGCAAGGAAAACTAGCTTCAAAATAATTTTGATGTAAGGTACTTGAGTAATTGCAAAGATCAATCAATTAAACAAATACGCTACTGGAGTACAAGTCAATTAATAGGAATCCAGGAAAGCTCAAATTGACTCGAAAGGACTCAAATAATTCACAAAACCGTGAATGTGTGTATGTGTTAATTAAGGTTTGTGTCTTGCAAACTTGATAACTTTCAATTCCGACCACCAAATCGAGTGATTCTTTTTTCAACGAGTCTGGAATTCTTTCTACTATTTTGAATTTTCTTTCTCGTCCTGTAAATTGTTTTTTTTATTTTTGTTTGACTCTATGAACGAAAGTAAATAACAATTAAAGTAAAGACTCTTTTTTTGTATTTTTTACTCTTTTTTTTTTTACAGAATTAAAGACACATAAATCACAACCATGATTCATTTAACTAGATGCACATAAGAGCTAACCCTAGCTCGACGCAAGACTAACAAACAAACTAACACAAGGAGATTGGTTTAGAATGGGTAAAAGAAGAACCAATCTCGACAAAGAAAACTTAAAAACATAAAGGATAACTTACAAAACTTCAATGCCTTTGCTCCGCTACCAACTGATACGATCCTAGGTGCATAGAATGCGTAGGAATTTGATCGTTGTTCAAAGCTTGGATTTCGGATGCGGAATAGATAGACTCGTCTTGACGAACTTAGACCTCTTAGCAACCTGTGCTAAGCAACCTAATCGATTCAAGTGAGGTTCTTGACACGAATTTCTAGACCTATATTCAACTCGTGAATATCAACCTAGTGGAAATGACTCAATGGGTTTGAACTTTGGGGGTTTACTTGCAAACGACTCGAGCATTCAGACTCAAGGAGAAACAAGGTTCACACATAAACAATGGAGAAAATATTCTCTGAATAAATTGGTCAAAATTCGTAAGGTATGAAAAGTTACAAGCAAGCCTTTATATAGGCATCGCGCAAACCCACTAGAAATAGAGCTACTAATCTAATTCTAATTCTACTCGAACTTCTAATTAAATAAATAATTAAACTAATTAAATAATATCTCTAGAAGTCAAAAAACAAATAAAACACTTAAACGCAAGACCTAGGCGCACTCCTTGCGCAATGGAAAGTCGACTTGGGCGATCTCATAAATGCCTCGTGCCTTTGGGCTGAAAATCAACCAGCATCTTCCTGACATCCCAAATTATCTTGTACTTCAGTCAGGGCTAGTGGAAACTCGTCCCTATCAAAGATGGCTCGGTGGTCAAACTCGTGGGTGTTGTCGGGTGCGCAAGGTGCGGCCACGAGAAGCGTCACGAGCCTTGGCGCGCAGAAAAGCCTCCTCTAAGTGTGTCTCGCACGTCAGCTCCTTGTGGATGATATGTGATAGCCTCGCTTGGATGTCCTTGCCTCGAGTGCGTATCATCGGGCTAATGGGCGGTAAGGGTACGTCGTGTGCGTGCGGTGCGCTAGGATTCGCATCAGTGTGCACTTTAAGGCAAAGGTAATAAATTGATAACAATCCACCTAAAAGAAAGGGTATTCTCGTCCATCACCCGGTGGGAAGAGGCATAGCTACTGTTTCACACCACCACGGTAGGGACAAGATTGCTACCTTCCCCAAAGGCTAACGCTACAGAGGCTAACGGGGCCCTACCGGCTCCTCTCACGGACCTCTTGCTTGGCTCAAGGAGTTATCTCACCCCTAGAGGAAACCACGCGTCAGGATTAACGCTCCGGCCACTATCCTACCGCGGCAATATCTACCTAAAACACCTACCGTCGAGGTAGCGTATCACGATAAGGGTGAATCACAGACCCTAACGCGAGCGATAGCTCCGTACCCGTTTACTCGGGCGGGAACGCCCCCTTTCTTCTATAAATACCTCCCCCACAAAGGAGGCAGGTAAGCGGACTTGACTGGCCAAAACTCTGCTAATTTCAGTACAGATACTGACTTAAGCATCGGAGTGTTTCCGCCGGAGACCCCCTCCAGCGCATTGCAGGTACTGTGGACCGTCGCGTGCCCTGATCTGAAAGGAGCTGCTCCGCCATACATCCTTCGGCAGAAGACAAATTATTATCAAATTGGTGCTCTCGTTGAGAGTTTTGGTTCTATTAAGTGAGCATCCTTAATAACCAAGCTCCTCCTCCCCGAAGCTAGAAGGATTATGGCCTCGGAGTCAGATCCGGCGCTGTCCCGAACTTCCAACATCCCATACAACACCCGCAGACGCTTGTTTCCCTTCGCTACCTCTGATGCCCCCACCCCAGGGTAGGACGTCGCCGCAGGAGAGTTAGATCTTCCTCGTGGGTCAAGTTCAGAAGAAGTTACATTCCAGATTTGCTCTCCCTTCTCCCATATAGCAGGAACCAGCCATCCTACCCCCCAAAAGAGAAGATCTATGATGGGAGAAGCGGACAACCCTTTCATGAATTCAATAGCAGCTCTCCAAGCTCAACTGGATCAACTGACAGAGATGGCTGCTGGATTTACTCCTCATGCCTCAAGACCTGGTGTGTCCTCCCAAGTAATTTTCACCCCGTCCCTTATCACCGAACGACCCTTATCGCCCCTACAGTCTAGGGCACTCCCGTCCTCCTTACCTTTCCCCTTGGCCCCCATAAACGTCCCACCATTCACGCGCGGACCTGCCGACCAGTCTGGACAATATAGGGGAGGAATCTCTATCCCCGAAGCAGTCCGCCAGCGTGACGAATATAGGGAGCCCTGGGATGATCGACGGGGAGATATAGTGAGAGATCCATCTCCTAGATACAGCGAGAGATCTAGTAGCAGAAGTCGACGAGCTCGAACTCCAAGGAGCCGTAGTCGTTCTCCTAGGAGACATCAGGAATATGACCCTCAAAATCCCAGATACGACGCTGAAATTCCACATCAGCGTCAGCCTCGTAGGATCCCCGATGCTAACGTGGGTCATCCGTTCAGCTACCGTGTCAGGCACCACAGAGTCCATCGACATGTGAAACTCCCAGC
This sequence comes from Viola odorata, assembly GCA_963691705.1. Taxonomy (NCBI): domain Eukaryota; kingdom Viridiplantae; phylum Streptophyta; class Magnoliopsida; order Malpighiales; family Violaceae; genus Viola; species Viola odorata. Next base: position 34,855,838 of record OY829546.1, read on the forward strand.
AGAATCATATGACGGCACAAAAGATCCCATTTCTCACCTCAATAAGGTGAAGGATTTCGTGCAATTCCAAACACGCAGTGACGCAGCATTGTGTCAAATTTTCGTAATGACGCTGTCAGGAGTGGCACGTCTATGGTTCGAGGGGCTCCCCGCCGGGTCTATCGATAATTTTTCTCAGTTGGAAGAAAAATTCAAAAGTCGGTTTAGCACGGCTATTCCTATCAAAAAGTCAGCAGCTGCGCTGTTCGATATCCATCAAAAACCACAAGAATCGTTGAACGATTTCTTAGGACGATTTGATCTTGAAATGTCCCTAACGCCGGGGGTCACTATCGATTTTGCGATTGAGGCCCTGAAACACAATTGTCGATACAGTAAACTGAAAGATACGCTAACGGTGGACCCCCCAACGACCCTGGATGCATTGAGGTTGAAAGCGCATAACTATGCGATAATGGAAGAGGAAGAAAATAGAGAATGGATCCGAGGCATGCCGGCGGACCCATATGTGGCCCCTAACGTCTTGAACAGCAATGCCCCTGACGCTAAACCCACCGAGGATCCCGGGTAGCGGAAAGAACATAACACCAAGACCTCTAACCGACAGAGAGGCAATTTCTCAAAAGAAAGACCTGGAGGATCCCCCACTCGGAAGCAAATGGACCCACCAAAGGGCCGGATATACGATCCTGACCTCCCATCTCTCATACTCCCAAGGGCGGAGATCTTAGCAATAGTCCAACAGAGAAATTTGCCTATCCGTTACCCAGCTCCCGTGAAACCAGGAGTAATCATGCGAGGAAGAGAAAATGCATACTGCAAATTCCATAAGGTCAAGGGACACTCAACAGATGTATGCAGAGAGTTAAAATCGGCTATAGAGCGATTGGTCGAAGAGGGCTACCTTGGGGAATTTGCCACAAAGGCCAGGGAGGAAGCCAGAAACAACCCAACTAGAAATACAACTGAGCAGAGGCAAGCGCCCTCGCACGCTACAGGGGCTATCGATAGCGACCAAATGCCCATGATAAATATCATTGCAGGGGGAGCACCCTATTGCGAGGAAATTATGCCGCAAACGCCCAACCCCGGAGAAAAGCGCAAACGGGAGAGCGCGCAAACAAAAATCGAGGCGATAAGTGCCTTATACAGAATGATATTGTCTTTCTCAGAGGAGGAGGAAAAAGGCAACGTCTTCCCGCATAATGACGCGATGGTTGTGACGCCCATCATTGGAAGTCATGGGATAAGAAGGACCCTTGTCGATAACTGGAGTGCAGTGAATCTATTTTCATTGGAAGCGTACAACTTGATGAAACGACCTGACGGTGAGCTATCGCCTTGCACGAGGCCAATTATTGGCATTGATGGAGTACCAATTCCGGTAGCCGGAATAACATCCCTGCCGGTGTACTTCCGAGAAGACACATCCAAACGCTCCGAAGAGCTACTATTTTTTATTGTAGACCTAACGTTACCGTATAACGCCATTTTGGGGCGACCATTCCTTAATCGTTTTGGAGTGGCCAAATCTCAAAAACACCTGCGGATGAAATATCCCTCATGGGACGGCGTGGTCTCAATCAAAGGGGACCAAAAGTTGGCAGCCGAATGCTACTTACTTATGACTCAAAGGAGTTGTGACCGCTACGTTTGCGTGGCAGACGATCCTTTCGATGATAAAGAAGAAAAGTGCACTCAGCCGCTAGATCAGATGGTATCAATTCCTATCGGTAAGGATAGTGAAACGAATCTCTTAGCCAGTGAGAAACTAAGCCTTGAAGAGAACGCGTAATTAATCCGGCTGTTGAGGAAATGCAAGGGAGAGTTTGCGTGGAAACCAGCAGACATGCCCGGAATCTCTCGGGAAGTCGCAGAACATCGGATGAACGTTAGTCCTGACGCCAAGCCTGTTCAACAAAGGCGACGTGCTTTTTCATCGGAAAAGATAGCAGCCATCGAAAAGGAATTGCTAAAGCTCACAGAGGCGGGGTTCATTCGAGAAGTCCAGTACCCGACCTGGCTAGCTAATCCTGTGTTAGTCCCAAAGCCTAACGGGGACTGGCGCATGTGCATCGACTTTACTGACCTAAATAATGCCTGTCCCAAGGACTGCTATCCCCTTTCGCGAATAGATCAGTTAGTCGATCAAACCGCTGGGTATGCTTATCTAAGCTCCCTAGATGCGAATTCCGGATATCACCAAATCCCTATGGCCGTAGAGGACGAAGAAAAAACTGCCTTCATCACTCCTAGAGCTACATACTGCTATACTGCAATGCCGTTTGGGCTAAAGAATGCTGGTGCAACATTTCAGCGTATGGCAAACAAAGTTTTTGAAAATCAAATCGGGAGAAATGTAGAGGCCTACGTAGACGACACCCTGATCAAAAGTCGGAGTTTCAGAGAGCACCTCACTGACTTGCAAGAAGTTTTCAATGTGATGAGAAAACACAAGATGAAGTTAAACCCGCGGAAGTGCATGTTCGCATTCCAAACGGGAAAATTCCTGGGCTATGTGGTCAGCCAGAAGGGCATCCAACCCAACCCGTCAAAGATAAAAGCCATCCAGGATATGATATCCCCGCGAACTATCAAAGAGATACAGAAGTTAACCGGGCGCATCATTGCGTTGGGGCGATTCATATCTAAGCAAGGCGAGAGATGTTTGCCTTTCTTTAAAGTCATCCGCAACAAGGCTCCTTTCGGATGGACAGAGGAATGTGATAAAGCTTTTGCAGGACTAAAAGCTTACCTATCATCAGATTTAGTGCTGACGAGGCCTGAGCCCGGCGACGAACTATATCTATATTTGGGAATAGCTGACGAGGTAGTCAGTGCCGTCCTTGTGCGAAGTGAAGGGCACGTGCATCGTCCTGTATTCTTCGTGAGTCACATATTGAAAGATGCCGAACTGCGATACGCTCCTATCGAGAAGATAGCACTCGCTCTAGTGCAAGCCACGAGAAAGATGGATCGATACTTCCAAGCCCACCCCGTCATTGTACTCACGGATCAGCCGTTGAGAAGAATCTTCAGAAAACCTGAATCTTCAGGAAGAATGTTAATTTGGGCTATCGAGCTCGAACAATACGGGCTACAATACAAAGCTAGACCGGCCGTTAAAGCCCAAGCGTTAGCTGACTTCATAGCTGAGTGCACATTCACAAAGGGCACAAAGATAGACCTGTTGGAGGAAGAAGCGGAAAATTCATGCCTACCGTCTCCGGAGACATATACAGATACGTGGGTCATCCACGTAGATGGAGCAAAAAATCAAGAATTAGCTGGCGCAGGAGTTTTCTTAGTTGGACCAAACGGCCTGGAGATGCGATACACCATCAGAATCCTGCAGCCATTGTCCAACAATGCGGCTGAATACGAAGCGCTGCTGGCAGGACTCAGAATTGGAAACAGTTTCTCTATCGGAGCCACTCCCGGTGGGGAGAAGGAAGACAGAACACGTTTAAAGATCCGAGGAGATTACAAGCTAATAATGGATCAGGTTCTAGGGAACTCCCAACCCAGAGAACCCATCATGGCCCAATACTTAGCCAAAGTGAAGCATGAGCTGTCAAAGATACAGGAAAAAGGCACCCTGGTCACCTTTGAGCATATTCCTAGAGAAAACAATGAAGAGGCCGATAGCCTCGCCAAGATGGCAGCCAATCCAGAAGCCTTAATACCCAGTGACGTGCGCTATGGAGAACTGCCTACACCTTCTTTCATGGAAGAGCAGGCATCGCTCTGTGTGGAAGAAATGAAAAATGATTGGAGGATCCCAGTGATAGAATATCTGAAACATGATAAACTACCGAGAGACCAGACAGAGAAAAAGAAAATCCTAAAACGGGCAGCACGATGCACATATTTTAATGGAGAGTTAATACGAAGATGTTTCTCCCATCCGGCCGCTAAATGCATAACGGAGCAAGAAGGCTTACATGTGTTACGTGAAATTCACGAAGGGATATGTGGCATGCACATTGCTAGCGGCACCCTGGCAACCCAAGTCTTTCGGTCGGGATTTTACTGGCCCACCATTCGACGAGATTGTCATAACTTCGTGAGAACCTGTCAGAAATGCCAGGAATATGCTAAGATTCCTCAAAAACCTGCTGTGCCAATTTCAGAAATAGTCGCACCGTGCCCGTTTGCAAAATGGGTGATTGACATCCTGGGTCCGTTTCCAAAGGCTAGATCTCAGTTAAAATTCGTGGTCGTAGCGGTAGACTACTTCACAAAGTGGGCCGAAGCTGAGGCGTTAGCTACCATCACCACCGAAAAAATTTGGCGTTTCTTCAAACACCAAGTCATCATGCGATTTGGAGTACCACGCGTGCTAGTTAGCGACAACGGGACACAATTTACAAGCCAGTTCTTCAGGGATCAATGTGCAGAGTTCCAGATAGAGCAAAGATTCTCCTCTGTGGCACATCCCCAAACCAACGGCCAGGCGGAAGTAACTAACCGCAGCATCCTTAGTGGCATCAAAAGAAACTTGGAAGGGTCCAAGAAGAAATGGCCAGACGAATTGCCATATGTACTATGGGCCTACCGCATGACTGTCAAGGCCAGCACGGGAGAGACCCCGTTCGCGTTAGCATTCGGAATCGAAGCTGTCACACCAATCGAGATTGGCATGATGAGCCTCCGGGTGGCTCACTTCAAAGAAGAAAACAATGAAGAAAGGTTACGAGCTAACCTTGATACTCTACCAGAAACACACGAGGAAACCCTCCTGAAAACCCTGCACTTCAAAAGGAAAATGGCACAATATACCAACCGGCAAGTGAGGGAGCGATTGCTCAAAATCGGAGATTTAGTGCTTAGAGACAGACGGGCAGCAGGACAACGTATGGGAAAACTCAGTCCAAACTAGGATGGACCGTATCGTGTCACCCGCATTGTGGGAAAAGGAGCATACCATCTGGAAACGCTCGAGGGAACGCCCCTGCAGAACTCTTGGAACATCGCTCGGTTGAGGCTATACCACGCCAGGAGCTAATCGGGTAACATCAAAGTTATTCTAATAAATGAATATTGAGATATTCACCGTGCGTTTGCTACTGGTAATATGCAGGTAGCGAAGAATGCCAGGGGTGAAAATCCTATCCTTGTGATGGCTGGTCTTGATCAGACAGCTCATTAAGACGAGGCACGCCCTGGCATAACAAGGCGTTTGGGACTGAAAATCCTATCCTTGTGGTAACCGTGCTCACATAGACGGCCCATTAAGACGAGGCACGACCCCAAACGGCTCCCCAGAGTGAAAATCCTATCCTTGCAGCAACCGTGCTCACATAGACGGCCCGTTAAGATGAGGCACGCCTCGGAATCCTTGGGAGTGAAATCCTATTCTTGTGGTAACCCCATAAGGAGAGGCACGCCCCAAGGAGAGACTAACTCCGTCCTGGAAGTGAAAATCCTATCCTTGTGGTAACCGTGCTCACATAGACGGCCCATTGAGACGAGGCACGATTCCACGGACGAGAGGTACAACGCTTGGGGGTGAAAAGTCCTATCCTTGTGATTGCTGGTCCTGATCAGATAGCTCATTAAGACGAGGCACTCCCCAAAGCCTATCTGCGGTGGAAAAGGAACAAAGACATCCCAACTAGTAGCCGCGCGGATGATACCCGGTGAAGCGATGTTGGAGCCTATCTGTGGCGAAAGGAACAAAGACATCCCAACTAGTAGCCGCGCGGTTGATACCCGGTGAAGCGATGTTGGAGCCTATCTGTGGCGAAAGGAACAAAGACATCCTAACTAGTAGTCGCGCGGTTGATACCCGGTGTAGCGATGTTGGAGCCTATCTGTGGCGGAAAAGAAACAAAAGAAATCCTAACTAATAGCCGCGCGGTTGATACCCGGTGAAACGATGACAGAGAGGTGACCATACTGCAACAACAACGTTGAAACAGACGTAAAGCCCCCCTGACAACGAGGGACGGCAGGAATATGAGTGCAGCAGATGCGGAAGCAACGCTGATTTACACTCAGAGAGGCTATCGAAGGATATAATGGACATGCTACTTGAATGCAGCTGATGAAAAGCTAACGGGATACAACGCAAAACTATGCGTCTATGGAAACCTAACGCCAAACGTCCCATGCGGACAAGTGATCAAACGGCATTATGAAGAAAAGCAGATAAAGAACTTCTATCCAAAAAGAGTGGATTAGCCAAGTCAAGGCCGACATTGTTTAAAGTACAAAATATAGATGGGCAAGTCAGCCACAAAAATGTAAAACATCTAAACAACAAAAAGTCTAAAGATTGGGCGGCGCGTTGACCCCTCCTTGCTGAGCAGCCTTCCACTGATAGAAACCGCTATCAGTAATGGAGGAGGCTCTCTTGTCAAAATACGCAGAGAGATCTTCAATACGGAGCTCCTCAACTCCATAATGATGCATCACGGCTTCTGACATGATTCCCCCACCCTGCTCTAAGTACCAACGGTTCTTCTCAGTGTTAAGGGAGGAATCAGCAGAAAGCTCAGCATTCCTCTGTCTCTCCAGACGCAGGCTATTCTTCTCCTGAGAGAGGCGTATGGCCAGATCAGCGCGTTGTTGCTTCTCCTCCTCCAAAGCTAACTTAGCGGCCTCCAACTCTTGTTTAACCGCGATAGCCTCTCCCTGAGCAGTCTCCATACTTTCGTTGGCAGCAGCAAGGGCATTTTCAAGACGCTGTCGCTCTTCCAGCAGCCTGTTTACCTCTCCTTGCCCGTTAGCTGTAGCTCTGGCATTCTCCTCAGATAGTGAAGATGGCAAAGCATAGAAAACGCCTGAGAGCGAAGGAAATTGATGCGCCCCTGCTCGCCCCGAGCCACAAAGGCATCCCTCTCTCTTGGAAGAGACAGAATCTCTGCCACCAGATAAGCGGTAGAGGAAATCACGGTCTCATGATCAGCATCGGCAGGAAACTGCAGAATACTGTCCCTAAAGGAGCGCAAGCTAACGTGATGAGTCCGCATGAGAGGAGGCTCGTAGGGAGAGATACCAGCCATTAAGGCAGGGGCGGGGCCACCCCTCGCAATAGTTGGATGGGCCATCGGAACAAAGAACAATGCACTAGGAGAAGCTGGCCGGCTAGTGGAGCCCTCCACGTTAGGCATCGAGACCTCATTACCTCCGGGTACCTCAGGATTAAGGGCATCAGAATCATAGCCCGTTGGGGTGTGCGCGGAATGGATCGGAGAACCAGGAGGCACATGGGGTTGACTGCCAAAATCAACAGGTTCCGATTGATCAGCAGACGCACCCTCGCCCTCAAGGGCACTCGAACTACGGTTGGCGGCCGAGGAAGACGGACTATTCGGGAGATCATAGCGAGCCTTCTTCTGACGCTCGCGAAGGACATCAGCGATACCCAAATCTCCCTGGGAGGTAGAAGGGACAGAAACAGCAGCGACTTCCTAAATAACGCAGAACATGATAAGGAAACCGTGCAAAAAAGAAAGACTAAAGTTTTAAAAATGCTCACCTGAGTGGTGGAGGATACAAGAGGAATCCCAACAGGAATCGGATCAATCGTAGCCTCTGAAGAGACAAAAGTCTGGGACGAAACGGATGGGGCAGCACGTGCTTTCCTAGGCCTTTTCTGTCTTACAACCCGAGGGCCCGTAACGCTAGCGGTAGCAGTGGCCTCCCTTTCCTCGGTGTTAGCAGCAGCGGCAGCAGCAGCCCTAGCTTCAGCGGCAGCTTTCTTTTTCGCCTCCTGTTTCCTCCTCCTTCGGAAATACTCGGGCTCCCAACCAGGCGGAGGCACTGCACAATCACAAAACGTTAGCGTTAGTACTTCTTGACAACGCAAAAGAAAAAAGGTCAAACGCTCACCCTTCTTGCACTGTTCCACGGGCAACCCGTTGGCCACTTTTCGGGCATCAACGCTAAAATCAAATTGAAGCAGCGTCTTCAACCAACCATCCTCCGGGTCGGAAAGGCGTTTCCGATGACCCCAAGCCCCATCTTTAATTGTTTCGTTGAAGCCATCCCTCCACAATGGCTCAGGCAGATCAACAATAAAAAATTCCTCTTTCCAGTGAGGAATGGAAGACTCAATGCCCATTAGTTTCCAAGTAAAGGGCTTCAAAGAACCATCTTCGTAGCGAGGCGATATCGATATCACCCCTTTACGGGAATACAATTGGAAAATGTCATGAAGCAACGTTAAGGTGGGAGATTCTATTCCCTTGAAACGGCACAGTGCAACAAAAGCACTAACAACGCAAATCGCGTTAGGACTCAACTGAGCCGGAGCCAAATCAGAATCAGCCAATAACAATTTTACAAGCGGGTCAAGAGGGAGACGAAACCCATGATCGAAGAGCTTAGCATACAGCATTCTGCTATTTCCGGGCAAAATGCTGTTCAGTCGAAGCAACTCAGAAGCAGGATGCACGGGATATTCCTTGGGAAATCGTGCAGAAAACCCAGCAAGTCTACGGTTAATTAAGGGCAGCGTGTACAAAGAAGTGGGAGTGGTATCAATTACTTCTTCCCCGTAGGACCTTTGAGGATCTCCTTCTTCAGAGGATTTCTTAGTTCTAGCCATGGCCAACAAGGAAGAAACAAAAAGAAAAGAAAAAGGATGTGTACCTTGTACCTTCGTGAAAGAGCGTGCGAGGAGTCTTGAACCAGAAAGAGAGAGCGGCGCAAAGTATTTATCCAAAGACGAAATAGCGTATAAGGGAAAGATGGAAAAAGAAAAAGGGGTAGAAGAAACAATAGATATAACCCTGAAAGGGCGACCAGTCAGCAGCAGACACGTGGCGAAGCAACGCGTCATAAAGTAAGGCACGCGCCAGAAGGTGCAAATTTGAAATAAGGACGAAACGCCTCTGCATTCGCAACTCCCTAGGAGACGCTTGCTCCAAACGCCCCTCTGAGGAAGGACACGTGTCTTCTTTCATCATTACCCTTCAAGTCGCATTAAATGAGGAACAGAGGGATTGATTAAAAAACATAAAAAGCAGCGCTGGCCTTGCCAAACGGCGCGATGGTACAAAGAAGATAAAGAAGGAATAAACGGTAATATCATACAGTGCGACAAAGGATACAAAGCGTCAGCATTATTACAAGAGAAACAATGTTCGAATGGTTTTCAAGAAATAAACAAAAGACAACAACGAGAAAAACAAGGAAAGGCCCAGCACCATCGCTAGCGTTAGACTTTCTCCCCCGAAGGGCCAGAAGAACTGCTGTCACCTTTGCTAATCTCACCCATCACGATAGATATGTAATCAGCTACATGGGCCGGATCCGAAGGGTTACCTTTGAAACGAGACGCAAATCCAGAAATGAAGGCCTCCAGAACCCTCTTCCTCCATAACTCTTCCTTTAATGACGCCCTAGCAGCCCCCTCATCTCGAGCAAGTACCTCTTCGCGGAGAAAGAGATTTTTCTTCCTTTCTAGCGCCAATTCTGCCTCCAGAACTTCTACCTTGGCTTTCCCGATAGATTTTTCTCTGTCCAATTCCGCCTCTAGAACTTCTATCTTGGCTTTCCCGATAGATTTTTCTCTGTCCAATTCCGTTTGGGACGATTCACAAAGACGCGTCAGCAACCTAGAGTGCTCCACCGCCTTCTCAAGCTGTACCCTTGCAACACACAATGCGCTGGAAAAATTACGTGACTCGCGATCGTGAATTTCAAATTGATAATTCAGATGGCGGAAAAAGTCCAGAGAATCATTCAGAATATGGCGAAAACGTGCCGAGGGAGGGAGTTGAAGAAATTCCTCTTTCTCCTTTTTGGAACTCAGCATCTCCCCTATCAAGGGTGCAGTAAACTCATCTCGAGAAAAAGGTTGGGGAACCCCGACAGCGCGAAGGGCATCAAAGCAAAACGCTGCAAGATTCATACGGTAGGTCGGGACCCCGTCAGGACCAAGATTGATTGAGGGAGGCGGAGAAGAGTCCTGAGGAAAAATACTATTGAAAGGACTAAAAAACAGCTGCGGAGTAACCTTAGGCGGTAGCTCAGCAGTCGAATCCACCACAGGAGGTGTGACCACTACGTCAGGAATACAATGAGCAATCGGAGAATCGGGAGCGTCAGATATGGGAGGAGGACGTTCCATCGGTAGACCCTCTCCCTCAGAAGAACAAGTTTTTTCCAACGCCTTAGTGGCTCCCGTTGGCTGAGAGGCGCCCGCCTCAGACAAAACAGCAGGCGTAGAAACAGTTGCCACATCCACAGGAGATGTCCCGGTAGCTTGTCCACTAGTGGCCACTCGAAGTTTTTTCCAACGCTGGGAAGCAGCAAGGGAAGAAGCGTGGCAAAGGTCTGACTTGGCATCTGCATCCTCATCATCGCTAGTAATTACCATCGTGGCGACAGGCCTGGAGTCCGTCCCCGTGCGACGCTCCAGTAGCCAATTTTCCACAAAACGATAAGTTCGCACAGAGCTAACGGGCCTTCGCCCTCCCCGGGCAACCGTTTTAGTTCTCTTCCTCGAAGGAGGAACGCCACCCCGACTTGAGCCCTCGGCCGAAGGCGAGGCCGGTAAAGTTTGAAGCGGTATTACGTTTAGAGGAGTACCAGCGTCACCTGGAAATCAACCGTTAGCTTCTTATAGCAAACAAAGCATGCGAGGACCAAAGTAAAGAAAATATGGAAAGAAATAGGCTCACCCATAACGTACTCTTCCAGAGGCTTGAACAGAGCAAAGGCACGAATGCGGTAGTGGGTATTCTCGTCTAACAAAGCGTTAGCCTGGTCCAACTCAGTTCTGGACAAAATCGCGGGATTTGTCCAAACGGGACCTGCCAGTTCCTGATTAAAATTGATACGCCACAAACGTGACGGTAGCTCCAGAACAAAGAAGCTGCTCTTCCAATCAGCTACACCCTTCTTGAAGCCGTGAAAATGTTGCCAAAACGACTGCACGAGCGCATCATCCCACCGGGGAGTAATCTCGATTAAACAATTGTAGCAAATCATGCTAAAGAATTTGCGAAACAAATTGATAGATGGGGTAAAAATGTTCTTCAACTCGCAAGCGCGAAGAAAAGCATAAACCGCACACCAAGAGGAAGGAGTTATCTGGGCAGGATTAAGGCTATACTCCCGCAGCAGAGTTAGTATCGACTCATGAACGGGAAAGCGGAAACCATAAAGGAACATTTTAAAATAAAGAAGCCTACTGTGACCCCACCCTGGATTATGAAGCCGCATATCACTTCCGGGAATAGAAGGCTCATGCCCAGGAGGAAAGGTAATACCATGTTCCTCCAATTCGGCTTTCAGAACCACATCGCAGGTAAAAATACTCAGTGATTGGGCAACCTCGGGATCCATGGGCCTAGAGATAATCTGGCGAGGTCTATTCCTAGCCATAGCAAACCAACAAAAAAGGAAATCTGAGAAGGGACGAATTGATACGTTAAAGGAGAAGAATCGCAGAGAAATCGCCAGACAGTGACGAGCGGCCGAAAAGGTATTCGGAGAAGAAGACGAAGGAAGACAAAAAGGAAAATTCGAAGTGAGGGCAAAAGTTTTGAGAAATTAGAGAATGGCCCTTCTTAAAGGATAAAAATGCCACCGCATTAATTGAGTCACCAATCGGGCGAAGACGCGTGTAAAAGAAGTTGGCCACGTGGAAGCGCATTAAAGAAATTTGAAAAAAGAGAAGTTATTCGTCGAGACTCCCCAAAGGGGCGAGACAGTATTGACCCGGTCAGAGTAACCGCGAAGCGATTGCCTCAGTCAGGCCAACCGCTTGCGTTAGCTGTCACCAAGAACCAGCAGGCTAACGAAAATAACGACAAAATTGAAAAGGCAGAAAACATTATTTTATTCATAAAACGCCAATAGGCGGGTACAATGCAAAATGGCTAATCCTCATCAGGCCAATAAATGCCATGGTGATAAACCCCGTCATCATCAAGGAACAGAATCTTCCCGTCAGCATTCGGGGCTAGTTGGTCTGCCTCCCTTTCTGGGCAGGACCCTGACGGGCATGATTTTCCTTTGGCGCTCGAATCTGCCAACCCCGCACCAGCACTGATGGGAAAATCCTCGTTCAACGAGCAATCAGGGGAAGAAAAGTGTTTGCCACCCTCTTGAATAGCAGAACCAGAAGAAGCCAAAGTCGCAAAGGGCGTCTGGGAAGTCCGTTTTCCCCTGCTTCTTACGACCCTTTCGGCGGACCGGAGGCCTCCATGGTGGCGAAGGAGGGGGATGATCTAAATCCGGCGAAGTCGGGGGAGTCGGCAAGGAGTCACGATCCATGGAACTTAAGAAATAAAAATCTGCCATGCCACCTGCAAAAGCAAAAGCAAAAAAAAAAAAAGAGAAGGAAAAGGATGAAGATGAAAAGGAAAGGGAAACCAAACTCCCTTATATAGCCGAGTGAGCATTTCGATCCCTGAAAAATCAATTAAGACGCTTGGGAAAAATAACTGCAATTGCAGAATCCGATCCGTCACAGGCGCATCTGCTCTTTGAACGCACTAATCAAAGGGCACCGAAGAACCGCCCAACCACCTGCCACTGAAAAGACGGCCCTGTAACAGTCAAGACAGAGCATTCATTGCTAATCCCCGGAACACGACCACTGCAATACAATGTCCCGAGGAAGACCCGTTTTCAGTTGGGCTCATGACAAATATTTCCAACCAATAAAGCAAGCAACCGCGCAAGAAAAAGAGAAGACTTGGGAAAAAGCAGAGACAGTTATTTATTTATGGCCAGGTGGCCTTAGCGTTCAAATATGTACAAGAAACACAAGAAAAGCAACAAGAAGAAGCGGAGCCAGCGGTCAGATATTGGACCCCGCATCATCTTCCCCTGGCACAACGGGAACCTCCCTTAAAGCGTCAGCGACGGAGGTCAGTTCGGAAGAGCAAGCTCTCATGCCCTTTAGGCAGCAGGCCAGCAGATCTTTCCTCTGCTGCAGCATCGAGGCCACTACATCAAGGTGAGCACTGACAGTGGCCAGTTTCGCCAAACTCTCTAGGGGATTAAAATACTCCAGAGTTATTCCCAGCTGTCTAGACAGAATAGGGGTTAGCACCCCCCGCAACTCCAGGACATCCACGGAGGTCTTGGTGATCATCCTCTCCAGGAAGCCGATATCACCCTCAGTAAGATTCTTCAGGGTCAGAGTTTTGGAGATCAGGAAATTGCGAGTCAGTTCATCCATGACGAAATATGAAAAGAAAGAACGAGAAAATACGAAGAAACTGGCGCAGAGGAACCTCTGATTTATAGATCCTGACAAAAAACCGTCAGGACCATCTTCTGAGGCAAAACCGTCCCGGTACTTAGAGGGACTCTCCGTAAGAGAAGGAACGTTAGCCCTTGGTAAACACTCGGGCTCATTTTCAGTTGGGCTTATGATAACAATCCACCTAAAAGAAAGGGTATTCTCGTCCATCACCCGGTGGGAAGAGGCATAGCTACTGTTTCACACCACCACGGTAGGGACAAGATTGCTACCTTCCCCAAAGGCTAACGCTACAGAGGCTAACGGGGCCCTACCGGCTCCTCTCACGGACCTCTTGCTTGGCTCAAGGAGTTATCTCACCCCCAGAGGAAACCACGCGTCAGGATTAACGCTCCGGCCACTATCCTACCGCGGCAATATCTACCTAAAACACCTACCGCCGAGGTAGCATATCACGATAAGGGCGAATCACAGACCCTAACGCGAGCGATAGCTCCGTACCCATTTACTCAAGCGGGAACGCCCCCTTTCTTCTATAAATACCTCCCCCACAAAGGAGGCAGGTAAGCGGACTTGACTGGCCAAAACTCTGCTAATTTCAGTACACATACTGACTTAAGCATCGGAGTATTTCCACCGGAGACCCCCTCTGGCGCATTGCAGGTACTGTGGACCGTCGCGTGCCCTGATCTGAGAGGAGCTGCTCCACCATACATCCTTCGGCAGAAGACAAATTATTATCATAAATCAAAGGCAAAGAGACAAAAAATTAACACACTTTTACCGGTAGGGTACATCTGCTACCTAGAGATCATTTATCTCTAAGATTTCCATCCTCTATGTGGGTTTATGGTTCATAAAAAAAGCTAACTTTTTCTAAAGGCTCAAGCTAACAACCTTTACAACTAGTTTTACCCAAAGATCACTAGCAACCCAACCAAGATTCTAACTAAGGCTCAAGATTAAATCTTTCACAAGCTTTTTACACCAGACACAAGCTTAACGTATCCTAAATCTAATTCAAAGGCTAGATTCAATCTTATGTCTAGTTACAAGAAGGACACTACCTTTAACCTAAGAAGAATTATGGCTCTTCTTAAACCTTCACAAGTATTAAAGCTAGAATAACACAAGTGGATTCCAAGGAATGTAAACAAGATATATCATAGTTTATAATCTACCAAATTCAAACTAAGCTTAAAAAAGAAAGCACTTACTCCATCAAGTGAAGCAAGACTCTTTGTAAAAAAGAAACCTTCGAAAACCATAGTTTTGCAAGAGTTTTGAAAAGATGAATAGAATTTTAGGGTTTATTTTCTTAAGTCTGCAAAGGGTTGGAAACTTGGTATTTATAGGCTAGAGGGTGTTAATGGTCATTTGACACAAGTAATGCTCAAATTGGATTCAAAATGAGGAATAAAACATATTTTAAAGCGTCAGGACGATGCACCGGTTGGGTCAGATCGATGCACCGGTCTAGCTAGATCGGTTCACTGCTCTAGGCACAAAATTGGTCATAACGACTAGTTTTAAGCTTCTAGCAGTGTACCGACTTGGACAGGACAGTGTATTGCCTTAAGTCAAAATTGGTTACCAAATTTCTAACAAGGGTGCGAGTTGCCTCCAAGTGCACCGTTCCCATAGACTGCTCGATTTAAGAAAATGCCCAAAAATATTTTCTATTTTCTTTTGAAAAACCAAAGAATGTACTCTCAAAAATATCAATTTGTGCTATCTTCTTTAGGCTAAAATACAACTTAAATTGGACTATAAATTGGAATATATTTATGTATAATAATTCCAAGGAATTAATCACTAGAATGATCCATGAAATGGACTTCAAGACCTAAAAATACACTTATAAAAATTGTATTAATAATAACTTAATTTTTAATTATAAAAATAGGATTAGTGAACCTTATAGTTTCACATAAGAGAACCATCAACTACCACTTCCCAATTCTGTGACCTTGTGATTTATTAGATCAGTTGCTGATTGCGTGTCAAGGGCATCAAATTTAGTTGTATAAAAAATACGAATTCAGGGGTAGGAATACAACTTATCACTCATCTACAAGGAACTTGTAGATCGTGGTAAGAGGATAGTCCATAGAGATCTTTCGGGAAATTGTAGTTTTGGCTCGACTTCCTCGTCACTAGAGTTAAGTGGTTTTGTTCTGCAGTTAAGATAAACAACGCAATAAAAAGGAATAAGGGAAAAATAATTGAAAAAGGTAATATTAGGTAAGAGTGAATCTTAGCTAAGATTGGTGATTAATATTGGTTGTGAACTGATATAGGTAGAATTCCTAGTAAGGGCGAATTTGTGAGCGCAATCCTTACTATTCGATCATTGACCCTTAGATTTTCTCCTTCTCCCTTATAACACTGCTATAGATTGGGAGGTACTCCTTTCCAATCCTACTTTCCTCCTCTTGAAATCACTCGGCGGGAACTCCCTCTCCTAGTGATCCTAGCCAATGAACACCTTGCTGGTTAAAGGGTTTATCCAAATTGGTTGCTGGCTTGACTCGCATGCACTTTCTCAATGGTGATGGGAAAGACAAAATCTAGGCCAAGCTACTCCCCAGTTGGAGCCCTAGATTGTCAGTCTGGTCAGGCCTATATCAACCCAAGTCCACTAGCCTCAGCGAAGCTAGCTGCCTACTTAACGCACTCTAGTTACGTCTCATCCCCTTCGTGGCTGGCTACAAATCCCTCATCAAGCCCAAGGTTGATCAAATCTTGACCTGGTTGGGAACCAGTTTGTTTATCTAGAACTTGGATCAATTACAAATGAGAGGATATTAAGAACAGATAGGTCTCACGATTCACAAGTGCACTCACTCAACCCTTACCAAGAATCTAGGGTTTAGCTACTAGACATATTAATGAAGAAAACAAATGAATAATTGATTAACATGAATTAAATTAAATCCGCAAAATTCAAAGTGAATTATCACAGAGCAAGTGTTTACAACCAGAAGTTGGAAGGAGGAAGATCCCGTAATCGATAGCCTTCCCTAACCTTTAATAAGTTAGAGTCCCCGCCTCTTACGTTTCTTTCCAAATTCCAAACTTCAAAAATTACAAGATAAAGATAAATCCTAAATTGTTCCAAATTCGAAAAATAAAATAAAAATATATTGTTTTTTGAAGATGCGGAATCGGATCAAAAATCTGAGAGTCCTCCTAGCAAACGCTTCTGCCAAAAAGATTGGCTCCAGCTATGGGCCTAATCCAAACGCATCTTCCTTGACTCCTAGCTCTGCACGTCTTTAGATCGGTAGTCTTAGCCAAGCCTACGCCCAAGATTTCTAGTTTGTGCTAAAAGTTGACGTTTCCTTCATTTCCTTTAGCACCCAAGATTTCTTATAAAAGAAGACAGATTGACGTGAATGGTACAGTTTTTGCCATAAACAAGGTAGTTTAAGATGGTAAAAACACATAAAATTAGACGTCAATAAAACCTCACCACACTTAAACAATGCTTGCCCCCAAGTATACTGGACTCTAAACTAAGAAAATAAAAAGAAAAAACACAGTGGAAAACCTCCTGGACAAAATACCCTTAGCTAGTTTGTTTATACCTTTGTACCTATGACAGTCAGCATACTTCTCAATGGATCCCAACCCTTATGAACATGGCCTACTCAACACCCCAAACATCCGAATTCCACATAATCATAACCTCTTGGCATCCCACAACAGACCCAACAAGACAAGGCGACCACCGACTTTCTGTATTCTCCCCTTAATTCATACTGCAAATCTCATCATTAATTTGCCTTGCTGAAAATTTTCTATGCTAGTATTGAAAGTTTCTTGAATATTTCCACTTGGTGAGGCAAAAATATCAAGACAAAATATATTATTAATTTTTTTTTAAGAGCATGCAGTTTACTGGCCATAAAGGTAGTTCTCTGAATTTTCAAACTTGATGGGGAAAGAATATCAGAGCAGATTCAGCACAGCACTAGGCAAAGATTTTATTCACCACTTAGCAGTTTTTTCTTAAGGGAATACTTTATATTTTTAGTGGAGGCTTGTTTATGTGTCAAGTCTGGTGCATAATGCTAGACCTCATAATCATGTACAAGATGGATGTTTAAAAGATACCAAGAGGTGTACCCTTACCGGTGTTGAATATGTTAACCCAATTAATTGCCTTGCTCATATGTTACAGGGTCACAAGGTGAAGAATGCTAAAGGTCAAGGTTAAGACATTAAGGGATAGGCTTCAAGCATAGTCCAAAATTTGCTGACACTCAAACAAAACACAAAACACATATAAAAAAATAACAAAAATCATGCATCAGACTCTAACTAGACAATCTAGGCCACCTAACTTAGCCTAGATTGCCAAAACTGAAAAAATTTCATACAATAGAAGAAAATCACACAAAAACACAAAAAAGAAATTATGTACAGACAGACCACATAGAAAATACCCTGACCACACTTAGAAGATACATTGTCCTCAATGTGTAAATGAGAGCTAAAAAATAAAAATAAAAAGACACAACAAATGCAAATAAAGAAAATAAATTGCGAGAAAAGAAAGATACGACCTGGGCTTTACTGGTTTGTTGGAGGTGGAGGTGGAGGTGGATTTGGATCAGGCACTGACGGTGCAGAGCCATCTCCTTCTTTTGAGGACTCGGAAGACTTGCTGCTGCTCATGTGTGCATCAATTTTCGGCGGATGTCCGCAACAACCTTGTCCATGGCTTGGATGAATTTGAAGGAAACCTTAATGAGGTTTTGGATACGCTGGAATCTGCTCTCCTGCTGCTCTAGGAATTTGTTGAGTTGTTCCTGTTGGCCCTTCTCAATGCTCTGGAACAGAGCTTGCTGCTTGTCCACAACCTTCTTCATTTGCTCCTTAGCTTCCAGCTGGTAATTGTGAAACAAATGCTGGTTGTCTGTGAAGACTTGGAGCTGATCACGCTGCAGGTGTGGAAGTTCTTTCGCCCACTCTAGGAGTAATGGGTGGACTTATTCTGCATCCTCTGGTTCACTGGTCTTCGCATCTTGGCCAAGGTTAGGCCCCTTTTCTGTATTACTGGAATGGGGAACTACATCATCAAGCTGGATTGGTCGCAGCTTGAAATTACTGTTGATTTTCTTCCCATAAAGGTGATCTGTCACTGGCGTGAATCCTGTATTGAAACAAACAAGGCCTTCTTCCACATGGAAATGGCCCATCTGGTTAAAAGCCTTAAGATCCATAATCTTAATAGTACAGGATTCATGCATATTCAAAGAGGACAGATTAACACCCCTAGCAGACATAGTAATAGTAGAAATGAGAGTGCCTAAGATCAATTTAGGTATGCTATCACATGCTTGGATTTGTCTGATGATCCAATAGCCTAGATTAACTCTCTTTTTATGTAACATGCACTAAAGAAGAAAAACTTCAAGCTTTGAGATGTTGCCAGAAATAGTTGTCTTACCAGAGAGGTTGATTGACAAGATCCTTTGGAGCATCCTCAAAGTAGGATCTCGGATCTGGTCAGCCTTAGCATTTTTGTCAAACTTCCCCTTTGGATCACCAATTAGCTCCTTATTGGCTATTGTCTTATCCCAATCAGGGGGATAATCAGTCAGTGCATTTTTTTACTCATCATAATCAAGTTCATTATCATTTACAAATCCAAGCAAAACATTAAAATCATTGACAGACAAGTGAGACCAAATATCAAGCAATCTGAAGTTTACAACATCAGATGCAGCCAAATCAGGATTGGCTCTACCATTAGCATACATCTTATCCTGATCTAACTAGAAAAAGGCATGAAACTCTAGACATAATTCAGCATAAGTAGGCATATCAAGGCACAAAAGGAATTCCCACCCTAGATTGATTATGCATTGCCTAGTCCGATTACCCACACCCAATGCATCAAGAAATGAGAAATGAAGAATGGCAAATTGAGTTATTTCACAAGCATGCTTTCTAAGTAAATGTGCCCTAAGATCATGTGTATCAGGTCTTAGGTAACAATTTAATGCTTGCAAAGGGGGTAGGGTTACCTTGGCAGTCTTGGCCAAGACTGCAGCTACCTCTGCCTCGCAGTCGCTCTCGATCTCATCCTTTTCCCTCTTCTTCTTTCCTTTGACAGTCGCTGAACGCGTCCTTTTGGCTGGCAACTCATCTTCATCAGTAACTTCCATCTTCCTCTTTCGTCCCTTCTTTTTCTCTTTTGTTAAACCCTGATCACACAAGGGTTCAAAGTCAGCTCGCTTCCTCGCAACCTTCTTGCAAGCCACCTGTTTAGCTCTAGAAGCAGGTTGCACCTCTTCGTCTTTCTTCATGGTTTCTTCATCAGAGTCTATTTTCGAAACCACCTTAACCTCGGGGCTTCCCTCCTCGCTTACCCTAGATTGGGTTTTTGGCTCTTCTGGGAGGAGAATCTTCCTTCTGGTTAGGAGAGTGCCACTAGAAGACCTAAGGGTTTTCGCTGGAGGAGGAGTGGAAAATACTTGCTAATTTTTGGTTTGACTCGGAGATCTGGATGGGTCTTTGTCTATAGACATGAAGGTTCTGGCTAGCTTAAGCGCTAAGTCCAGATTCTTCGGGAGATCTTGATCTGTGGGAGAGGGAGATAGCGAAGAAGTAGGGGATTCTTGCTTCTTCGGAGTAGGTTTTGGAGTGGCTGATTTCTTGGAGGATTTCTTCGATTTCACCATGTTTTAAGGGGATTGAATCGTGGCGTGAAGATAGGGAAGTGGAGAGGTTTTAGATAAGATTATGGTTGAGACATTTTAGGGATTTGAGGGTTTAGTGGGAGATAAGGGGTTTATCTCATCATCATCTTTTTAATTAATTAGAATATGAATTTTTTTAACTTTCAAATTCTAACCGTTATCCCTACTTTTTCTCCTCCTTGTGACACGTAAACTTCTTCTCTCTTTCTTCTATCTTCGCGCGTTCCTTAATTCTCGATTCTCAAAGAAGGTTTAGCCTAGGTCAAAAGGCTTAGCCAAACACCCTCACCACACTTCATCCCGCAAGCTCTTCAAAAACGTTCCTGGAAAAGGATGAGTTAGTGCCTCTGAAGAATTTGAACAGATAATTTATTCACAAAATAAAAACAAAATAAGAAAGAAAAGAAAACGAAAAGCATGGGTTGCCTCCCATGTAACGCCTTAGATATTGTCCTAGGCTTGACTTTGTTCTGATCAATCATTGAATCTCAGGTGGTTCCTCGACCACCTGGCTTTCCTCAAATGTTGGAAACCCTTCTAGGAATGGTTTGAGTCATTGTCCATTGACCTTGAACACAATTCTTGTTTTCTCATTCCTAATATCCACTACGCCATGAGGGTAGATGTTAGTGATAATGTAGGGACCTTCCCATTTAGTCTTAAGCTTACCAGGAAAGAGCTTAAATTGAGAGTTGTACAGAAGGACCTTCCCTCCTGGCTGGAGATTTTTTTCAACAATCTTCCTGTCGTTGTATGCCTTCACCCTAATCTTAGCTAAGATTTAATTATCATATGCTTGGTTTCTTAGTTCCTCCACCTCATGGATTTGAAGCTTACTTTCCTCACCTGCTTGGTCATACCTTAGGTTGCATTTCCGAATTGTCCAATAAGCCTTGTGTTGCATACCTATTGATAGATGGCATGTTTTTCCGTACACCAATTTGTACGGAGTCATTCCTATGGGAGTTTTGTAGGTGCTCCTGTACACCCACAACACATCGTCCAGCCTCTGGCTCCAATCTCGCCGATCTAAGCCAACTGTCTTAGCTAAGATCGATTTGACCTCTCTATTTGATACTTCTGCTTGGCCATTTGACTGAGGATGATATGCAGTGGAAACCTTATGCGTTATCCCATATTTCCTGAAAAGTGAAACAATAATCCTATTGCAAAAATGTGTCCCATGGTCAGTAATGATCCTCCTAGACACACTAAATCTGTTCAAAATGTTAGATTTCAAAAACGAAATAACAGTTTTAGCACCATTGGTCCTAGTTACTTTTGCTTCTATCTATTTAGATACATAATCCACAGCAAGCAATATATATTGTTTCCCATTTGACATAGAAAACGGCCCCATAAAATCAATACCCCATAAGTCAAAAATCTCGCAATTCACTATAAAGTTCATGGGCATTTGATTTTTAGAACTTATATTTCCTATCTTTTGGCATTCAGGGCATGTCTTACAGAATTTATAGCTATCATGGAATGAAGTAGGCCAATAAAATCCTGATTCAAGGACTTTTAAGGTTGTCCTCCTAGCTCCAAAATGTCCGCCACATGGATAAGAATGACAAAATCTTAAGACAGACGGGACTTCACTTTGAGGTATACACCTCCTAATCAATTGATCAGATCCAATTTTCCAAAGATACGGGTCATCCTAGATGAAATACCTGCTATCATGCTTAATCTTTACCTTTTCTTGAGTCGTTAGGTCTCCAAAATGTTTACCTGTGACTAAGAAATTGATGAGATTAGCAAACCATGGTCTAATCTCCTGGATTGTATATAGGTTTTCATCTGGAAAGTCATCTCTGATTGGTTCCAAATCAGCTTTCACAAAGCATCTACTTAGGTGGTCCGCAACTAGGTTTTCCCTTCCTGCTTTGTCCTTGATCACCAAGTTGTATTAGTGCCAAAGTAAAATCCAGCGGATCAGTCTTGGCTTAGACTCAGGTTTGGCCAAGAGATACCTCAAGGCCGCATGGTCAGAAAATACTATGACTTTTGTTCCCAACAAATATGATCTAAATTTATCTAGTGCGAAGATTATTACAAACATCTTCTCTATGGTGGTGTAGTTCTTTTGTGCCTCATCTAGCATCTTGGAGGCGTAGTAGATCATGTGTGGATCTCTTCCCTTTTTCTGCCCTAGAACTGTACCAACAGCTGAGTTACTAGCGTCACACATCAATTCGAATGGGAGGCTCCAATCTCGTGCTTGCATGATTGGAGCTATCGTGAACTTCTCCTTAATCTTGTCAAACGCTACTTGGCAAGCCTCATCAAATTTGAAATCCGCTTCTTTTTTTAATAGCTTGCACATCGACTCCATAATCTTTGAAAAATCTTTGATAAACCTGCGATAAAATCCTGCGTGGCTAAGAAAACTTCTAACCTCACGCACGCATGAGGGGTAAGGCAGACTCTTAATAACATCAATCTTAGCCTAGTCAACTTCTATGCCTTTTTTAGAAACAACGTGGCCTAGAACAATACCTTGGTCTACCATAAAGTGGCATTTTTCAAAGTTTAGCACTAGATTAGTGCTCACACATCTTTTCAAAATATTTTTCAAATTAGATAAGCATTGATCGAAATTATCACCATAAACGGTGAAGTCATCCATGAACACTTCAATACTTTTTTCCACATATTCTGAAAAGATACTCACCATACACCTTTGAAAGGTGGCCGGTGCATTGCACAATCCGAATGGCATCCTCCTATACGCAAAGGTTCCGAAGGGACATGTAAATGTCGTATTCTCTTAGTCCTCTGGTGCCACTGGGATTTGATGGAACCCCGAATAACCATCTAAGAAACAGTAATGGGACTTACCAGTCCATTGTTCCACCATTTGATCAATGAATGGTAACGGAAAGTGGTCTTTCCTAGTGACTTGGTTAAGCCTGCGGTAGTCTATGCAGACTCTCCATCCATTCTGAATTCTTGTGGTCCTTTTTACTCCATCTTCTCCTTCGGTAACAGTGATCCCCGTCTTCTTAGGTACAATCTGCACAGGAGAAACCCATGAACTGTTAGAGATCAGGTAAATAATTCCAGCATCAAGCAACTTAATAATTTCTTTCTTGACAACTTCCATCATCGGAGGGTTTAGCCTTCTTTAGGGTTGTCGGACTATGTTCTTATCCTCTTCCACATGTATCTTGTGGGTACAAATGGTCGGGGATATGCCCTTGATGTCTGCCAAGGTCCATCCGATAGCCTCCTTGTGTTCTTTCAACATGTCTGTTAATCTGGCCTCCTCCTCGCTGGAAAGCTTGGCCGAGATTATTACTGGCAGGGTTTTATCTTGGCCTAGATAGACATACTTAAGATGTTCCGGCAGCTCCTTAAGATCCAGCTTAGGTGCCTGCACAATATATGGTAAAACTTTAGAATCAGACATGCAATAATTGTCAAATCGATGCTTCCTTCAGTGGTTCAGTTTTCCAATTCTTCTAGTGTCTTAGCTGAGATACTTCTGCTTAAGACAAAATCAAGTGGATCAGTAGCACACAAATCTGTCATTTCTTCTTCAACAGGGTCTAAAATGTCAATAAAATTCACGTTGTGCATTTCATTTTGATATTTTGATCCTTCCTTCATGTTGAACTTGATCGTACTCCCACAAAATTCTAAAATGATACTACCTTCATATATGATATGGTGTCTTTTTATGCATGTTTTTCCTTCCTTTCACGTCCAATTTCATGCTTGATACTACTAATTTGGCTTATTTTCCAACTACTTTGCAGACTTGAATTAAAGGGAGAAACCTGAGGAAAAGCGCGCAATTTGGATGCATTTCTGCTGATCTTACTTCGTCGAGCCCTAGATGTTGTTTTATCGTCGAGGCCTATCCATCCTTATGTCATCGGGGCCTAGATGAGATCTTATGTCCAGGCCTAAATGACGCACGTGCATGTTTCTTTTCGGATGACGCTTGACAAAAGATGCTAAAAAGATTCTAGCGGGATTCCATGCTAAGATCTGCCAGCTCAGTAGAGAATATTCCCCTCAACCATTTTATCCCCTAGTGGGGTTGTTAGGCTATATATAGGACCTTAACTTTTAGGTTAAAAGAGGCTTTTCTTTAGAATATTTTCCAGATTTTTAGGGTTTGCAATCATTGTAGCCACCTCTTTAACATTAGGATCCGTTCTTTGTTTATTTTTTCAGAAACCGGAGCCCCAAGCTCCGGTTGGTTTTTAATCCAGATTCTCATTTTCATCTGCACCTCTTCTCCGTTTATGTTGCTTTCTCCATCCATTTTGTGTATGAATTCCAGCATGAGTGGCTAAGTCTCTTAGTCTTGGCAGGGGTGTTTTAAGGATTGCAATAGGATAGTTGGGAGGTCAAAGGGTTCTTAAAATGTTTTCATTATTGTATCCATTTTCTTGCCATTTTATTGTCATTTAGTGTGAGGTTTGTTGGTAGTTTGATCATCTATTTGCATGTCTCTCATGAATATTGTCATGTCCATGGGAATAACTAACGTGAGGTCATGGAATAGAGTAGGCACCTAGTCCAGAGTCACCATGTCGTTTGGTCCAATCTGGCTAGGGCAAGAAATCGGTTAGGGTAGACTTCTCAGTGTCTAGCCCTGGACGTGTCTTCTCTCCACTTCACGGGCCTGCGTGTATGACCCATAAGCGTACCTTGGGTGCAGTGTCACGGTCACTCCCATAAGCGTACCTTGGGAGTGACTTCTCTTGAGAAGAGAAGTAGGGGATCCACGTGAAAACAGGATTCCTATAGCACGTCTATGGCATGAAAACAGTCTATCCTTGCACCAATAACCGACTAGACCTCGACGCAATCCGCCGTTCCCTGCTAAGATTTCTCCCTTTATCTAATCTATTATCTTTACTTACTTCGTTATTACCTTTATTACAACTGTTTGTCTTTACCATTTGTATTGTTATTCTCCTGCTTTATTTTCATTCCCGCTTTATTTAATTATTCCGTTTGTCTTTTATTACTTGTCATTTGCATTTTCATTTTCTGTCTCAACATCAACTGCCATCGTTGGTTAGATTCGTCTACTCCAACCAAACACCCCCCCCCCCCCGTGTTACTTTTATGTCTATTGCATTTTCATCCTCATCATACATATAGGGCAAGATTAAATCTAGTTCTTCATTTTCCCTATGGTTCGACCCTGACTTGCCGCTATATACATTAATTTGTGCATCTAGCCTATCAGGACTTTATAAATATCTATATATTTGATGCGTGTTTCGACTGCGCATCAAATTTTGGCGTCGTTGCCAGGGATAAGTGTTTACGGCCTAATTTCTTTCTTTTACTTGTATGACCAGGAGATCTGCACCTAACCTTCTACCCCTTGACCACGAACTCACAAAGACAGAGAGAGAATTTCGTAGACAGGCTGGAGGAGCATCCTCTCGCAGAGTAATTCCTCGTCCTGCCCACGACAGTCAAACCTCTAGGCAGACCGGTCCTGACAATCATCTTCATCCCGACCTCAACAACCCAGCAGTTGTCTATCCCGTGATATTCATTATGACAGACCCTCCTCATATCGACAATCCTCCGCAAACTATTAAGGACCTCAATGGTGCCCCTGAAACACCCAACACCTGTATCGTTTGGCCCACTGTTCCCCATGATTGGACGCTCAAGTCCGCAGTCATGCGCCATCTTCCCCTCTGTTGTGGCGTTCCAAAGGAAAACCCGCACCGCGATCTTCAACAATTGCACTCTATTTACGACGCAATGAAGCCAGCCAATGTCAGTATTGAGCACGCTAAACTCCGAGCATTCATGTGGTCTCTGAAAGATGATGCCCTAGACTGGTTCTATGATCTACCCCTTAATTCCATTAATTCTTAGGCCGAAATGTCCAAATCCTTCACCAAAAAATACTACCCATCGGAAATGGCTAATGTAACTCGCAAGCAATTGGTGTATATAGTCTAGAGGAAAGAAGAAGATTTTGGCCAGTACCACAAACGCTACAAAAAGATGCAAGCTATGTGCCCCTCACACAACCTTACCGAGCACACCCTCATCCAATATTTCTGTGAAGGTCTCAAAGATTACGACAAGGAATTGCTCAACGTCGCTGCTGCTGGTGCTATCACCAGACTCACCCCTACTGTCGCAAAGGCCACGATAGATTTAATGGCAAGAAATTGCATACCCGAGGAAAGCAATCATCCAGGGTAGGATACCCAAGTGGCCGCGATGCAGACCCAATTAACCGCTATGATGGGCATGCTTCAGAACATGACCCCTAGATAGTCAGTTCAGGTCAAGGCCTGTCAGATTTGCAACTTGACCGATCATCCGACAGATGCGTGCCCCTATATCCCTGATGCGATCCAGAGTATCAACGCCATTGGTAATTACAATTAGGCCCCATATGGACAGAACTACAATCAGGTGTGGAGACCACCAAACTCCGGATGGGCCAGCCATCAGCAAGCGTCTAGCCCAGGACAATCGATGCAGCATAATCAGTACATGAATCAGGCCCAGCCACCTTTCAATGTCCAAAACTTCAAGCCTAGATCTACCCACCCCAACAACCAAAAATCTTACTATCAAACTGATAGCACGTTTCATACTCTCGATTTTACCCTCCTTTCTATCCCTTTCGGGGGCTCGATGTCGCTATTTGACCCTCATTTCAATCTTATTTGTAGATTAGCATCAAAGGAGGGAAAAGGATGAAAAGAAGCGATTTTAGAGAATTTTTTAGGACTCCCATTTTCCAGGCCTAGAAGAAAGAATGTCGTCAAGACCTCGACGCGAACCAGACCAGTGCGTTGTCTCAAGGCCTCGACAGTTCTGAGCCTTCTTCCAAAGAAAGCATCTTCTGAGATCCACACGGAATCCCAGGCATTTCCAGAAGGCATCAGGCATGTCAGGAATCCCAGAATATTCCTTTTGCAAGGACATGTGCTGTCGCGCCCTCATTGCCCTTAGCTGTTTTTGTCTCCTAGCTAGTTTAGGCTATATAAGCATAGTTTTAGGGTTTTTGTAAGGATGGTTATTCCAAGGATAATTTCTTACATTAGTTTCAGCATTTATTTTCTGGGGATCATCTCCTCTTCTCGATCAAGAGCAGCCATTGTCAACAACTCTCCTCTTCGATTATTTAATTAATCTATCGGTTTACTCTACTCCCTTTTTACTTTCTTTAGTTTATCATTGTATGATTCTATCTACCTACTGTTTATATTATAGTATGAGTAGCTAAATACCCCTTTCTTGGTGAAGGGTGTTCCACGGGTTGTAGAGTTCGGCTAAGAGGTCTAATGCATGCTTAACATATTCTTTTGTGACACATAACTGTCTACCGATTTAATTACATGCTTGTCTAGAAATGTTAAGAGCTTGATCATCTTTTAGTATTTCTGCATGAGTAACGTCATATTCCAGGGTTATAACTGACGCGAAGCCCTGGAGTTAGAGCAGGCACCTAGGGGAGGCAGCGCGAGAGGCCTCACCTAGGGGTAAACAGTTATCTAAGGTATGTGATACGAGTCTGACAAGCTGAGCTATCGCGCCCTAGATCTATCTTACCTCTCCTTCATAGGCGTTCTGAATTTAGCCTCCCTACTTCGAGCCCGTGACAGGCCGGACGGTCAAGGCTACCTTTTGATGACAAGGAAGGTAGCTGGGAGGATGGCTGAACGTCAAGGTCACCTCATATGTGGAAACGGGGGGTGACTTTTATCTACGAAGGTAAGCAGGGGATGCGGTGTGGAAACGCGGTCCCTATAGTAGATCTACACATGAGTCTGGAAAACCTCTACACCGATGACTAGCCGACCTAAAAAACAACCCAAGGGAGCACCTTTCGCTAAGATCTCGTCCTATTTGATTAATATCCTTTTCATTACTTTCCTGCATTCGATCTATTTATGTATCTTGCCCTGGATTACGATTTACTTTCGTGCCCTAGATAAGTACTTTCCAATTCTGTTTTGTTAGCTCCCCTACTCTGCGTTGATTAATTTATTAATCAACATAAACCCCCCCCCCCTACTGTTACTTTGGTTAGATCTGTTGCGTATTGCCTTGTCATACATACTCACTAGCAATTCATTCCTTCAATCTCTGCGGTTCGACCCTGTCTTGCTCTATACACATTAATTTGTGCATTTAGGCATCAGGATAAATTTAAGTATATTTGACTGACGATCAAATTTTGGCGTTGTTGTCGGGGATTAAACGGTACTGATTTTGTTTTGTTTTTCTTGTATGACCAGGAGATCTGCCCCCGATCTACTCCCTCTAGACCTCGAGTTGACCAGAACGGAAAGAGGACTTCGTAAGCAAGCTCAAGGGACATCTGCTCATCGTAGAGTGATCCCTCATCCTGCCCTCGACGGTTCCCCTTCTAATCTGGCTGACCAGGAACATCAGCTTTTCTTAGACCTGACCTTTTTCCATCGTGATCCCGAAAACCCCATACCAGACCACTTTAATTTTCCAGCAATGGATGACCTAGCCAACAATGACAACCGTAACAACCGTGAGAACCACGAAGATCCACCACCACCCCAGACCAACAAACCATCGACAATTTCCATACAACCCTCGATATGGCCAGTAGCTGCATTAACTGGCCCAACGTTCCTAATGACTGGACTCTGAAGTCCGCCGTACTTTATCATCT
Source organism: Viola odorata (assembly GCA_963691705.1). Lineage (NCBI taxonomy): Eukaryota > Viridiplantae > Streptophyta > Magnoliopsida > Malpighiales > Violaceae > Viola > Viola odorata. The sequence continues at coordinate 34,884,390 of OY829546.1, forward strand.
GCTTACTTTTCGACGGGTAGCCAAGGAAAATGCTCTTCGCCATCTTCAACAGCTCCACTTTATTTACGAGGCCATGAAACCTGCCAACGTTAGTATTGAGCAGGCCAAGCTTCGCGCATTCCAGTGGTCTCTCAAAGATGATGCCCTAGATTGGTATTACGACCTTCCCGCAAGATCTATTCGTTCTTGGGCGGACATGTGAAAAATCTTCACTGAGAAGTATTACCCGACTTCTATCTCCAATACCACGCGCAAGCAACTCGTCTCCATTGTTCAGAAGAAAGAAGAGACTCTAGCCCAGTACTATGAGAGATTCCAGAAGATGCAATCGAGTTGCCCAACCCACAATCTTACCGAGCATGCTCTGGTTCAATATTTTTGTGAAGGCCTCAAGGCTCAGGATAAGGCGTTGCCTAACGCAGCCGCCAATGGATCCTTGACTGCTCTAACTCCAAGAGCCGCACGAGCAACGATAGAGCTCATGGCCAAGAACACCTCTGACGACCTTGCCAACAATCCAGGCCAGGATGTCCAAGTAGCTGCCCTTCAGAACCAGATATCTTCTCTCACAGGAATGTTCCAAAACTTCATAACTGCACAACCCGCACCTGTCAAGGCCTGCCATATATGCAATTTCGTGGATCACCCCACTGATGCATGTCCTCATATTCCGGAGGAAATACAAGTGAATGCTGCTGGCTAATTTATTCCAGTCTCTTACGCTCAGACTTACAATCAAGGCTGGAAACAACCAAATCCAGGATGGGTCCCTAACACTCAGCTTTCGGGACCTAGCCATCAACAGCATCAGAACCCCTATGGAAATCCCCCTCCTAATATGCCAAATTTCAGACCTCGACCCACATTTCACCAGAACCAGTATCAACGCCAACCTCCTCAGGATCAGACCTTCGTCCATCCTCCAGACCAGACTTTTGTCCAGCCCCCGACTGCTGAAATGCCTAAGAATCCCGAGCAGCAGAAAGAAATAGATGAACTTAAGAAGCAAATGAGTGCCCTGACTGCCAAATTGCAAGAGTTGACTAATCATGGCAGACTGCCACCCCAGACAGAAACAAATCCCAAGCACAATGTCTGTGCAGTAACTTTGCGTAGTGGATCAACTTTGAACCCACTAGAGCTTCCAGCCCAAGATATTGAAAATTCTCCAGAGGCCGAAATTCGGCCTAAACCTAGAACGAAGCCCCCCAAGGTCCCTAGATTCGTGGAAGTTAAAGAAGACAGAATCCGCTCCCCCAGAGGTTCACTACGGAATGGCCCCAACCCACCAGAATTTACTCAAGAGTACATTCATAAGATTCTCGAGCCCCCGTTCCCTCACAGATTGGTCAAGGCCAAGAAAGATAAGGAGGATCGCGATATCTTTGAAATGTTCAGTAAAGTGGTTGTCAACATCCCTCTTCTCCAGGCCGTGAAAAATGTCCCTCGCTATGCCAAATTCCTGAAGCAATTGTGCACGAACAAAAACAAATTCGGCGAAGTTAATAAGATCAGCGTAGGGGCCAACGCGTCTGCACATATCCAGCGTCGGATCCCTCCGAAATGCAAAGATCAAGGCATGTTCATAATCCCTTGCCGAATCGGAACAGTTGATATTGGCAAGGCCATGTGTGACCTCGGAGCAGGAATCAATGTCATGCCCTTCATAATCTACCAAAGTCTAGGCCTCGAGCCTCTCGTGCCTACAGACCTCGCCATCCAACTTGCTGACCGCTCTATCATCTACCCCGAGGGGATAATCAAGGATGTCTTAGTCCAAGTAGGAGAATTCTTGTTCCCTGCAGATTTTTATGTGATTTCAATGGAGAACGAAGACTCCACCAAATCCACAAATGTTCTTCTAGGCCGCCCATTTCTGGCCACAGCCCGAGCAAAGATTGATGTTCACGATGCCACCATCTCCCTCGAATTTGATGGAGAGATCATCAAATTCAATATGCTAGAAGCCATGCGATACCCCTCTGAATTTTCTAGTGTGAATTATGTTGATATTGTTGACCCCCTTGTGGGGGAAATTGATGAAATATATTCTACTGACCCCTTGCAATTTGCCCTTGATAGGAGTCTGACGCCAGCTCTTCTAGATGTCGTGGCCTCGACGCTTCCTATCCCATCTGAATTACACTCTGTCGTCGCTGACCTTGAAGAAGGCACTGTTGCTCAGTATGAGTCTCCGAACCAGTCTCCTGAATATCCGGGCCATGCTAAGTTATTTCCCTCTATTGATCAGGCTCCAGCCCTAGATCTGAAGCCACTGCCTACCCACTTGAAATATGCTTATCTAGGCCCCGATAACTCTCTACCTGTCATTATCTCCAACAAGCTCGAAGACCTCGAGGAGTCCAAGCTCATTTCCTTGCTAAGGAACTTCAGACAAGCCATAGGATGGACCATTGCGGACATTAAGGGCTTGTCTCCAGCATTATGCACTCATCACATCCACCTAGAATACGCGAGCAAGACCATTCGCCAGCTCCAGAGACGACTTAATCCACCCATGATGGAAGTGGTGAAGAAAGAGATTCTCAAGTTGTTAGATGCGGGAGTTATCTACCCCATCTCAGATAGCCCTTGGGTCAGCCCTATCTAGGTCGTGCCCAAGAAAACAGGCATAACCATCACCATTGGTCAAGATGGTGAATCCATTCCTACCCGGATCCAGAATGGGTGGAGAGTGTGTATTGACTACCGCCGGCTAAATTCTGCTACCAGGAAAGATCATTTTCCCCTGCCCTTCATCGATCAGATGCTAGAACGCCTCGCGGGTAAAACCCATTATTGTTGTCTAGACGGTTACTCCGGATTCCATCAGATCCCAGTTGCTCCTGAAGACCAGGAAAAGACCACCTTTACCTGCCCTTTCAGGACCTTCGCGTATAGACGCATGCCCTTCGGTCTGTGCAACGCCCCTGCCACTTTCCAACGTTGTATGGTCAGCATTTTCTCTGAATTAGTTGAAGATGGAATCGAAGTCTTCATGGACGACTTCACCGTTTATGGAAACTCTTTTGAAGAATGCATGAACAATCTGAAAAGGTGCCTAGAGCGCTGCATTGAGACGAATCTTGTCCTGAATTTTGAAAAATGTCACTTTATGGTGGATCGAGCCCTGGTGATAAGGCCCAAGCTCTGTTTGGAAGGAGTTTGGCCGAAGGAAACCTTGATGGAGCAGAATCTAGCCTCTTTGGGAGATTGGCGTGTAGATGATGGATATTACTTTGGTTTCAAGATGGATGAACAGATAATTTGAAGGGGAGATGGTTTAGATTGCAGCGGACATAGATGGAGGAAAAGGAAAGTGTATTGATGATAACAAAAGGTAACTATTGTTCTTGACAAACCCCCTCACCTCTTGGATGAGTAACCTTGCCGAAAAGAACAAAGGATCTCTAAACAAATACAACCCTTTCACCTCTTGGATGAACAACCTGATTTGTCTAGATAGATAGGTGCTGGTTTGAAGAACCCTAAGGTTTTAAGAACCCTAAATGCTGAATGATAAAAGTTGGTCCTTGAAGAAGATAACACAAAAACAAAGACAAGTGTAGAAATGAACCATTCTACACTTTAAATACTTAAGTTGTTTACAAGGGGAAAGTACCCCATTACCCTTGGACAAAGGGGCTTGCTGCCGGCCTTGGGAAGCATTGAAGATGGGGCTCTTTGGGCCTTGCCTTGACGTTCACCATGGCTAAGCCTTAGCCGAACGCATTCATGGTTTGCTAGGGTTGGGCGCGCGCGCGCGCATGGCTTCGGAGGGTTAGGCGCGCTGTTCTTCATGGTATGTCCGAGCAAAGCATGAACGCATGTAGTCCATCTCTCCCTTGCTGCCAAGTCACGCTCTTCGGTTCTAAGGCTCTTCAAGAGGGTGGCTGCTAAGGCTTTGCTCCGAGTGAAGTATCCGTGAGCATTGGTGCTCATATCAAGAACAGTCCCTAATGTGCTAGTTTTCTCCGTGAGATCCAAGGCTGGTCCGAGAAAGGCATAAGGATGAGCTGGAGCCTTTAAGCTCATATCATCCCATCCCCCTTTAGGGAGATTCGCCCTCGAATCTATACGCTCCATTCCTTGCTCGGCCAGCCGAGTCTTAGCTTGTTCACGGCTGGTGGTCACACGTGGAAATGTCTTGATAACTCTTTCGGAAAAGGTAGGCCAAGCGGGAGGCCTTTTGCTGGCTATGTACGGGTTCGTGCTCATATCATCCTCTCCCCCTTCGAGAGGATTCGACCTCGAATCAGCATTCTGCGTTCCCATAAGGTCGCTCTCAAAAGTTCCTACAAAGGAAGGACACGAATCAACAAGATTGAAACTAGGATGAAAATAAGGATCCGTAAACTTGCTGTTCGAACAAGTATTAGGGAAAATAAAATTACGTCCCTCAACACTTACCCACCTAGCAAAATCAGTAGCATTATTGGCACATTGAGGCACATCAATTATTAAATTGTTATAGAAAATGCAGATGGCATCCCAAGTGATAGAACGAAAAATATGATAATCTACCTTCTCTATGCGGCTCATAATAACAAACCAAGAAAATTGGGCACCACTAATGTGCACAATGCATGTGAAAATTCTAGACAAGCGATGGGTCATTGTTTCCAACAAGTCACCGATGCTATGAGTAAAATAGCAAAAATTGTCACATAGCATAAAACAACATATGCAATTCATCAATTTCTCAATTCTGCTCACAATGACAATCCAACGAAATTCAGCATTACGAAGACACACAATGGATTTAAAGATGTGAAATAGTTGCTGCAATAGGAAATATAAATTTGCAAAAGGTGTAACCCAATTCTTTTGCAACACATTCGGCCCAAGTTGTTGTTTTGGTACAGCACACAACATATTCATGGCTTGCAAGCACATACCACTCGGAATCAAATCACGTATGCTATCATGAGACATGCAACCAAGGAAACATTTGAACACGAAAGGGTCAAAGTGGTTGAAATGCAATTGAGTTGTTTTGGCGCATGTCACAAAATTTTCAATCAAGTAATGCTTAAGTTCAATAAGAAAAGGATCACGCCCATGGAAATGGAAGTTTGGTCCTTTACCACATGGTAAATATATGTCATGTAAATTCATATCATGTGAAACTAGATCATTGACAAGAATAATCTCAAATGAAGCATCGTTTAAAGAGTGGTTTAGGACATACCTTTTGGGTAAAAGGGAAAAGTAGGGAAGACTTACATCAAGGCCTTGTTGTTGGGCACCATTGTTGAGAAGAGGTGTGTACCTTTCAGCATGTGGAGAAAAAGGTGGTGTATCATTTTGTTTGCACCATTGTTGAGCAATTTTGCTTCCGTCGCCTCCTAAGGTGGTGGGTTTGAATCCGCCTTCTTTCCTAGGGACATTCCAGCGTGAATGGCCATGGAAATCCATTGGATCTTTCTGCAAGAAAGGTTCACAAATAGTGGGGAAAAAATCATTACTGTTAGTATGAGCTGAATGATCCTCATTGTACAAAGGCACGTTCATTGGATCAATCGCTTTCACAATTTCCGCTTCCATCTTTTCCTTACTTTCTTCTCTTAATTTTACTGCACTTTTGTTCTGTTTATTGTGCTCTCTCTCAATGACACTCGCAATGGCATGCTCACTGTTTTCATGCCGTGTCTTTTCCTCATCACTTAACTCTTTCTTTTCAAGCTCACTTTCACCCTTTTCTACCTCAGTCACAACCTTACTTTCTTCACTCATTTTTACAGAATTTACATCCAATACAATCATTGCCGGACCACATTGGGCATTCACCTCGTCAAAAGATGGCACAATCACAATTTCCACTCTACTGTTATGGCAGATGTCACACAAGTGACCCTTACTCGTACATGTTGGGCAAACAATATTTCTTGCCTGTTTAGTAGGGGCGGAAGGAAAAGATGTAGGCTGGGGGAGCGGCTGACTTCGGCCTTGCTGAAATTCTTGGACGTGTAGGGAAACCAAAGGCTCATGAGAATTATGCCCCACGGTGTAGCTCTCTCTTTCATAATAAGGGTGGACACTAGTGTGGGAGTGAGGATTATTCTGAGGTGTTGTATGATGAACCCATGCAGGCCGAGGAGAAGATGGTGCATAAGAACGTTGTGGTAGTTGATGATCGTAGCTTGTAGGCTGCTCACCATAGTAAGAAGGTGTGTGTGGAGGTGGTTGTTGCCTTATGTCATGGAGGTCGGTGTGTGCGTGTAATTGTGGCATCGCATAGTAATCGGTGCTTGTAGGATCAGTTGGGCGTGTAGTTTGGTGGTATTGAGCCGCTGGTGGGAAATTTAGGGGTTGGTAATTCGGAGGTGGTTGCTGATTTGTAAGTGTGGGCTTTGTGGGGTGTGGTGTTTGTGTTGGCTGTGCGGTGGGGGCGAGTTGTGAGGGAGTAGGGTTTGCCCTTTGCGCCGATAAGGCAGCAATGGCAGCCAAGATGTTCTTTGTGTCTTGGTGTCGCTGTGCTCTAAAGTCTTGCAAATCAGCAACATGCTGTCTAGTTTCTTGCATTTGAACCGCGAGAGAGGCCATTTGCCTACTGTTCTTGCTAGTGGTCGAACACATAGTGGACGGTACCTGCAAAAAGACACAAACACAATTGGAAATAATAAGGGTTAGTCCCTCCCTTACGTGTATCGCTCGTGTTTCGCACTACACTCTAATACGCTCACAATCTCACCGACTCAATCTTCACTTAAGAACCAAACAAAACAAACAGTAAGTAGGACAGTGGATGGTGCACGGATTGGAAAGGCTGAATGGTTGGCTTTTCATTTCTTTTCTTTGTTAAAAAAAGAAAGTAAGGTAAGTGCTGAATGTGTAAGGATGTGATAGAGAATATTCAGCTTTTTTAGTAGTGGGATGTGGGTGGTACACGGATGGGTAAGGGCTGAATGTGACAAGAGAAAGTGCTGGAATGTGACAAGAGGGAGTGCAGCTGGTTGTGTAAGGGAATATTCAACATGTGCTGGGATTATAAAACAAGAGAATGTGTAAGGATGTGCTAGAGAATATTCAGCTTTCTCAATAGTGGGGTGTGGGTGGGACACGGATGGGTAAGGGCTGGAATGTGACAAGAGGGAGTGCAGCTGGTTGTGTAAGGGAATATTCAACATGTGCTGGGATTATAAAACAAAAGAATGTGTAAGGATGTGCTAGAGAATATTCAGCTTTCTCAATAGTGGGGTGTGGGTGGGACACGGATGGGTAAGGGCTGGAATGTGACAAGAGGGAGTGCAGCTGGTTGTGTAAGGGAATATTCAACATGTGCTGGGATTATAAAACAAAAGAATGTGTAAGGATGTGCTAGAGAATATTCAGCTTTTTAGTAGTGGGATGTGGGTGGTACACGGATGGGTAAACAAGAGGGAGTGCAGCTGGTTGTGTAAGGGAATATTCAGCTTGTTTAATAGGAAGAACACAAGGTAGGTGCTGCCATGTATGACAGAAAGCTGAAGTGGAAGAATAGAATAACTTGGGGACAAGAATGACAGTGTAAGGAATCTTGTCTGTTTGTCTGAGAGGATTAAAAACTGAAAGGAAACACACTTCAGCTTGTTGACATCAATTGGAGAAGATCAAATGGCTTCTCTTATCATCTTCCTTGCCGAAAATCAGAAAAGAGTTGGTTGGACAAACAATTGATTTCCCACGGTTAGAAATTATGTTTCAACCTTGGGTATGAAGGGTAAATGTGTTTGAACCATAGAAAATGGAGGAAAACCCGAAATATCTAGCAAGCCCCTTTGTTTTCTTTTTTTTTTTCCTTTTTTTTTTTTTTTTGACGATTAGGGGCTGAAGATGAAGATGTTAACCAACCTAGAGGCAGCCTTGAGCTCCGCTACCACTTGATAAGGCCCAAGCTCTGTTTGGAAGGAGTTTGGCCGAAGGAAACCTTGATGGAGCAGAATCTAGCCTCTTTGGGAGATTGGCGTGTAGATGATGGATATTACTTTGGTTTCAAGATGGATGAACGGATAATTTGAAGGGGAGATGGTTTAGATTGCAGCGGACATAGATGGAGGAAAAGGAAAGTGTATTGATGATAACAAAAGGTAACTATTGTTCTTGACAAACCCCCTCACCTCTTGGATGAGTAACCTTGCCGAAAAGAACAAAGGATCTCTAAACAAATACAACCCTTTCACCTCTTGGATGAACAACCTGATTTGTCTAGATAGATAGGTGCTGGTTTGAAGAACCCTAAGGTTTTAAGAACCCTAAATGCTGAATGATAAAAGTTGGTCCTTGAAGAAGATAACACAAAAACAAAGACAAGTGTAGAAATGAACCATTCTACACTTTAAATACTTAAGTTGTTTACAAGGGGAAAGTACCCCATTACCCTTGGACAAAGGGGCTTGCTGCCGGCCTTGGGAAGCATTGAAGATGGGGCTCTTTGGGCCTTGCCTTGACGTTCACCATGGCTAAGCCTTAGCCGAACGCATTCATGGTTTGCTAGGGTTGGGCGCGCGCGCGCATGGCTTCGGAGGGTTAGGCGCGCTGTTCTTCATGGTATGTCCGAGCAAAGCATGAACGCATGTAGTCCATCTCTCCCTTGCTGCCAAGTCACGCTCTTCGGTTCTAAGGCTCTTCAAGAGGGTGGCTGCTAAGGCTTTGCTCCGAGTGAAGTATCCGTGAGCATTGGTGCTCATATCAAGAACAGTCCCTAATGTGCTAGTTTTCTCCGTGAGATCCAAGGCTGGTCCGAGAAAGGCATAAGGATGAGCTGGAGCCTTTAAGCTCATATCACCTGGTGCTTCGTGTAATTTTAGGCGTAACGTTATTATTTTTCCGTTCAAACGTTTCACGTTTTTGAACGCAAAAATAAACACGTTAAATGAGAAATTCTCGTCATTCGCTGTAGACGGTTAAACCGTCATATTTTTCTCTACGCGCCGGTACCTTCGGCTCGAAAAGTCAGAACGTTTGCTCGCACGATTCGGCTCGAGGCCATTTAAATAGGACTTTAAGGGCCCTTGATCACATCCGTTGATCTGGTCAACCAAGGAAAGTCAACCAGATCAACGGTTGACAAATTAAATAGCATGGTGCACGTGAATAGTGGCCATGAGCGGCAGCAGAGTCCTCGCCCAAGCCAACCTACTCCCGTCGCTTCCTAGCTCGAGCCCGTAGCTCCTGTACCTTGCAGCCATCATCACGTCTCCCCCTAGCCCCGCCAGCGCACGACTCACGGCCTCCACGCGCAGCTCCTCGTCCGGCAAGCCACGCGTTTGAAGGCTATAAATACAGTCCCTCATCGAACGAAAAAGGGGCACCAAAATTGTAAGGAGAACTTGCTCTTCCTCCCTCTCTTGATTGATAGCTCATTTAGAGCATCGATTGTCCAGTTCAAGCTTCGCCGGTGAGCTTTCTCTCTCTAGCTCATTTTCGATTTTTTGTGCAAGTTTTTCTTTAAATTCGTTTGGCTCGATCTTGAGCAAATAAATTGTTTTCTTTTATGCCATTAATTCACATACATGATGTAGATTACATACACACTTTAAATTTTAAAAATCGTTAGCTAGATTGTGCGAATTAATTAGTTTTCGATAATTAACGGTTTTATCATTTTTTTGAAATTAAACTTGGTAGGATTTGTATTAAAAGTCGAGCTTCGTACGGTCGAGACGCCGTCAAGCAGACGAGTGTCTCGGTATGAAGATCGTGAGAAATGGACAAGGCTAGCCGGACCTTGGCCGCCGGCAGTAGCGTCGGCGACCAAGGAAGACGATGAACAGTGCCATGTCTCGACACTGTTCACGTATGCATGGGTGATGGGCTTGGCCCATCACCGTTTAATTTTTTTCCTTGGGCCAGGAACTATTCCTGGCCCATTTCACTATTCTTTCATTTTTTTCATTTGGGCCCAGCCCATTTTCGGTAAAATAATTCGTATGCTTCGTATGATTATTTTTCGCACTATCAACTGTTTAATTTTCTGCACTTATCAACTGTTTAAATTATTCGCAATTTAATTTTTCGCAATTTACTTTCGGCAATTTAAATTCAATATACCGCCTATATGGTCGGTCGCATTTTAATTCTCGTAAATATTCAACTGCTTTAATTTTTCGCAAACTGCTAGAAATCCATCCGCAATTTATCAACTGTTTTATTTTCTACAAATACCAACTGCTTTATTTTTCTGCCATATCAATTGCTTTAATTTTCTGCAGTATCGATCATTAAAATCATTTTTTGCATGTAATCAACACAGCATTTAAATTCTCGTATGCTTAAAATCAATCAAGTTTTCGCATGCAATCAACCTAGCATTTAATTTTCGTATGCTTAAAATCAACCATTTTTCGCATGCAATCAACCCAGCATTTAATTATCATATGCGTAAAATCAATCATTTTTCGCATGCAATCAACCTAGCATTTAATTTTCGTATGCTTAAAATCAACCATTTTTCGCATGCAATCAACCCAGCATTTAATTATCGTATGCGTGAAATCAATCATTTTTCGCATACAATCAACTCAGCATCTAAATTCTCGTATACGAAAAATCCATCATTTCTCGCATGCAATCAACTGTCATCATTTATTTTCCTGCACTTATCAAACTCAGCATTTAATTTTCGTATGCGTCAAATCCATCATTTTTCGTATGCAATCAACTGTCATTTAAATTTTTGCACTCATAAAATTGTTATTTATTTTTCGAGCTATCACTAACATTCTCGTTTTATAGGTTTTAATTTCAAGCTTCACTCGAAAGTATGCCTTTCGTTCCTTTTTATTTATTCAACGCTTTTCGCAAATATCAATCGTACGCATGATATATAGAACTGCTAGAATTAAAATCAACCCACATGAACAACGTGTTTAAAGAGTTGCTTAAAATGCCATGTTCATATGATTTTAAATTCTCGCTTATATTGACTGCATGTACATGGGGATTTTCGATCCCACACCAGTTTTCCACTTCCAAAATCCATCATTTAAATTTGTACTCTGTTAGCAATCCATGTTAGGATCACGTAGTAATTAATTTAATCATGCATGGCCCGATGATGGAAAAAGAGGGCCTCATTCAGTCTTGCGGAAAATTCAGTCCCATCACGTTGCGGTCGGGAATAATCAATCAATCTTGATAAACAGTAACCCCGTCAGAAAGATTTTTTAATTATTCCTGAACGTCACGATCATAAAAAAAGACTAAAGTGACGATTCCTCTGAGGGCCCCCTTTTTCAAAACGCATTTTTCAAACACCTTTTTGAACACCTCTCTCATCAACCGGTAACCATTTTCGGATGTGACTCGGGTGCCTAACACCTTCCCGAGACCATAATACGACCCTGAACCTTTGTCTGGGGTCCAGACCCCTTTTTTTTGTGCCTTTAGTTTTTTTTACTTATATTTCCTATGCCATGACGATTAGGGTTCCCTAAGCCTAAGAACCAAATTAGGGTGGCGACTTCATTGCATGCTGCTAGGCGTCCTTTTACGCCGAGCATCTGAAGGTCTCAAATTTCATTGCACACTCGTGAATTACTTTTTTGTAATTTTCGTGGGGCGCGATAGTTTGGCGACTTCACTGGGACTTTACTTCCGCAAACTGCCGGACATCCTTCCGCAAATTATCAACTGTTTAATTTTCCGCACTTTAATCTTCTGCATTTTACTTTTCCGCACTTTACTTATTCGCACTTTAATTTTTCACAATTTACTTTCGGCAATTTAAATTCAATATACCGCCTACATGGTCGGTCGCATTTTAATTCTCGTAAATATCAACTGCTTTAATTCTCGCAAACTGCTGGAAATCCTTCCGCAATTTATCAACTGTTTTATTTTCTACAAATACCAACTACTTTAATTTTCTGTCATATCAATTGCTTTAATTTTCTGCAGTATCGATCATTAAAATCATTTTTCGCAAGTAATCAACACAGCATTTAAATTCTCGTATGCTTAAAATCAATCAAGTTTTCGCATGCAATCAACACAGCATTTTCGTATGCTTAAAATCAACCATTTTTCGCATGCAATCAACCTAGCATTTAATTTTCGTATGCTTAAAATTAACCATTTTTCGCATGCAATCGACCCAACATTTAATTATCGTATGCGTAAAATCAATCATTTTTCGCATGCAATCAACTCAGCATCTAAATTCTCGTATGCGAAAAATTCATCATTTCTCGCATGCAATCAACTGTCATCATTTATTTTCCTGCACTTATCAAACTCAGCATTTAATTTTCGTATGCGTCAAATCCATCATTTTTCGTATGCAATCAACTGTCATTTAAATTTTTGCACACATAAAATTGTTATTTATTTTTCGAGCTATCACTAACATTCTCGTTTTGTAGGTTTTAATTTCAAGCTTCGCTCGAAAGTACGCCTTTCCTTCCTTATTATTTATTCAACCCTTTTCGTAAATATCAATCGTACGCATGATATATAGAACTGCTAGAATTAAAATCAACCCACATGAACATCGTGTTTAAAGAGTTGCTTAAAATGCCATGTTCATATGATTTTAAATTCTCGCTTATATTGACTGCATGTACATGGGGATTTTCGATCCCACACCAGTTTTCCACTTCAAAAATCCATCATTTAAATTTGTACTCTGTTAGCAATCCATGTTAGGATCACGTAGTAATTAATTTAATCATGCATGGGCCGATGATGGAAAAAGATGGCGCTCATTCAGTCTTGCGAAAAATTCAGTCCCATCACGTTGCGGTCGGGAATAATCAATCAATCTTGATAAACGGTAACCCCGTCAGAAAGATTTTTTAATTATTCCTGAACGTCACGATCATAAAAAAAGACTAAAGTGATGATTCCTCTGAGGGCCCCCTTTTTCAAGACGCATTTTTCAAACACCTTTTTGAACACCTCTCTCATCAACCGGTAACCGTTTTCGGATGTGACTCGGGTGCCTAACACCTTCCCGAGACCATAATAGGACCCCGAACCTTTGTCTGGGGTCCAGACCCCTTTTTTTTGTGCCTTTAGTTTTTTTTACTTATTATATTTCCTATGCCATGACGATTAGGGTTCCCTAAGCCTAGCAACCAAATTAGGGTGGCGACTTCATTGCATGCTGCTAGGCGTCCTTTTACGCCGAGCATCTGAAGGTCTCAAATTTTGTTGCACACTCACGAATTACTTTTTCGTAATTTTCGTGGGGCGCGACAGTTTGGCGACTTCACTAGGGACTTTAGGGTCGGAGCCGGTTTTATCTTTTTAGAGAGGTGTTTTGTTTGTTTATTTATTTGCTTTGATCAATTGCTGGTCTGTTCATTTATTTGCTTTATCAATTGTCATATGCATTTCATAGCGCCCTACACCCAGGGGACAATTTCCAAAATAGGAGGGTAGTAGTGACGCCCTAGGACACATGTCCTGGGTAGTGTTCACCAATCCCAACTCGGATGAACCCCTAAAGCCAGTCGAAAGGTTATACAATTTCGCAAGAAATCGGGAGACTGGACGACACTTTAGAGACCTTTTCATGGTATCATCCGGGAACCATTCAAGCCAGTTAGAGGTGTCGGAATCAGAGCCCCAACACGTGCATCATGATTATACCTGTTTGTCGTGGCTCTATTTGTCTTGTTGGCATATTGACGTGATTTTTTTTCTGTTATACGAACTGCGGATTTCTTACACGTGCAGGTTACTTTATATTTAAAATTTTATTTTTGTCCCATAGGACCCTTTTTGCCCATTCGCTATGGCAGCACCTACGTTACTTTCATTTGATATTTTCGGGGGACGAAGCTTCGACGATCAAGCTGCCCGAGGAGATCTATTGGAACGTGGGTTCGCCCCTGACGTCACCACTAAGATCAAAGTAGAAGTCGTGGATTTTGACTTAAATAGGATTCGGATGTTGAGAAATGAGCTGACTGAAGACGAAGAGACACAGTTTGAGGGTATTTATGGAAAGCTATTGACCCTAGTTGACGTAAAGACTGATTGGGGTTGCATCCGGGCAGCCCTAAAATTCTGGGATCCCTATTATCGGTGCTTCTCTTTCGACAAAGAGGTAGACTTGACTCCTACGCTAGAAGAGTACTCAGCTTTGATGTGCTTCACCTCTCCTATATCGGCCATATACCAGAATGTTCAACTCGACTCCTCGAGTGTCAAAATAAGGCTCGATAAGTTGTTAGGAATCACTACTCGTGTCAGAGAGGGTGACTACTTCTGGTGCTGGTCAGATATTGAGGCACGCTTTCGATTGTCCAACGGGAAAAAACGCTTAAGGATTCTGGCTTTCGCCATTGTAGGATTTGTCCTCTTTCCGAAAATGAGGAATGCCATCGACTTTGCAGCAGCCAACATCTTTTATGAGATGGAAAAAAATGTCATCAATCCTACAACAGCCATTCTGGCCGAGACCTTTCGCTCCTTGGGCTCTTGTCGAAGAAAAGGGAAAGAGAGACTTACTTGTTGCACCTAGTTATTGACAGTATGGCTGGTCAGCCACTTCAAACAGATTCCTGATCAGACCATTTTCTTCGCAAGCTATATAAGGTCATGCCCTCTACTCAGGGTTATCAACACAATGACCACGGATAGATGGGAGATGGAAAATAAGGATGTCCAGATCGACCGATTCATAAATCTCTCAGAAGAAGACTTCAGTTGGCACGCCAAATGGCTGCAGACTTCCAATCCCATCGTCTGCTGTGGACACTTACCTTGGGTTCCTTTGATCGGAGCATGGGGATGCACTCACTATTGCCCTGCCCTCGTCCTCAGACAGTTCTGCATCACGCAAATAATTCCCGTGACATTCGGCATGACAAGGTCAGACCTGCCACACACTGGAGAAAATCAGAACATTCAATTGTACGCCCAAGACTGGGCCCACCCTTTTTGTCTCAAAGGACACGGCATCCCTGCAACCACAATACCGGAATATCCACAATGGAGGTCGAGACGAGTTAATGGCAATGTCTTACCTCGCCCTGAAAATCAAAAACCGATAGAAGAAGAAGGGGAATCTCAAGTGAGCAAAGGAATGGATGTCATGGCTTACGCTCAAGTGGTAGAATAGATGTGAGTAGCGCAAGAAGAACGAGATCTGATGATAGAGGAAAGGGATATGGCCCAAGCACGTCAATGCTACGCAGAAGTCCAGATGAATGAACTGGACAGGCATTACAAGGATTTCATCCGCGTACAAACAGTACAAAGAAGGTGGCCCTCAGGGCCTTTAAAGAACGCTTGAGCAGTGAAACCCGCAAAAGAGAAGCATCAAGTGCCATAATCGAAGACAGGGATTCGACGATAAGGGTCTTGACTACTCGTGCAGATTTGGGGGATAGGAAAAGCCAGGCACTGCAAAGCCGAATTACCGCCTTAGAAGCTGAGTTAGAAATGCAGAAAGGGGAGTTGGCTTCAATGGAGTACCTTTGGCAGAAGCAAGAAGACTCAGACACCCAGGAATGACACCTTCAGGGAAAAGCTCGGATATCGACAAATCTTTTCTTCTTAGCTAGGACCCCTGATTTCATCTATCTTAGCCATTTTTGATGAATTTAGGAAGTTGGCAAGTTTACCATATTTTGTAAACACTTTTTAGTAAAGTCGTACTCTTTCGGATATTTATTAAATCGCCTCATCTTTTCCATATCAACTATCCCTCCAATACAAACTCAAAAAACCATCGCAAAACAAAAAGAGAAAATCCCCCCGGGATAAAACACAATCGTCTCACCGAAATTCTAAAAAATCAGAACAAGTATTCAAAACATCCGAGTATCGCTCACTCATGGTCATGTCTTCCTAGTTTATCACAAAAAACTCCAAGTTCATAAAAAGATTGTTGTCTCTCCCCTCGGTTGAGTTCACCAGGCATCAGGCCTTGCATCGTCAAAAGTATAGCGTAAAAAGAGATCTTCCTAGCATGGCGGCATTGGTTGCCCCTGCTGATTTGGGCTTCGCCGTTAGCATCTCAGATTTGCTTCATATTGTTGGAATGTATAGAGGCTTCCTTCGTATCTTGTCAACCACTGGGATTCCTCGCCTCTCCAACCGCCCTGAAAATATCGAGTGAAAGTGTGGCCGGAAAATGAATGAGCAACGTGGAGGCCTCGGGATTGCACATCACTTGTATATCCTCACTTGTATTTACTCTTTTCTGTGTTTTCCCCTTTTTCAGGTTCACGATAGCTCCTCGGAAGCAAGCTACTCCACACAGGCTCCCTTTTACTAGACTTCAAAAGTGAAAAATGACTGAACCAGCTAAGACCAATAAAGCACTAATGGCTAGAATAGCCGAGTTAGAGGAGCAAGTTAGGATCAGTACAGAAAGGGCCGCCAGGGCCGAAAAGGAAAGAGATGAAGCTGTCACCGAAGTGCCACCGGGTTTTGATCTCCCTCAAACAAACGGACCTTCCTCTTCGCTCGCCATCGCAGGACCTTTTGTACTCCCGCCACTTTCTGGCCCCGTGGGCCATTGGAGATGGGTTAGTCCCTTCACTGTACCCACCGCTGTAAATCCACCAGTTAAGACGGGTGAAGAGATCTCCCCGTCACTTCAGCACCTTTCAACCAACCCTACAGCTGCAGTAGGTACAACCAGACAGTGTTCCCACCCATCTCAGGTTCATTCTACCCAAGCCGCAATTTCGGGACCATCGGAAACTAAACTTCCGGGAAGTAATCCGACACAGCTACAGTCCTCTCGTGAATATTCACCGGCCATAGGTTTTGGCACCATTAGTGCAAAAGGGTCCAGTGTTGATCGATTGATCCCACGAGAGGACAAGCTAAAGGTTATTGAAAGATATGACCCTAGGGATCCCGCTGATAAAAGCATGATGCTAGGAACTACGACGCCTCGGAAGTTCAAGATCCCACAATCCGAGAGGTACGCGGGGATTGAACGCCCCAAAACTCGCCTCAAAATCCACCACAACGAAACATCTGAATGGTACAAGCTCGACGCAGAAATCACACCTAGCTGTTCTGACTTGCAAAATCTAGAGAAAAGGGTCGAGGAATCAGTAAAAATGTATGCTCAGAAACGGAAAGAACTAGCCGTAAGGATTTCTTTTCCTTTGGATGGCAGGCAACCTTTCCCATCACCCCCAACACAAATATCGCAGCTTACACAACCTAGACCATGTAAACCACCAAATAAATCAAGAAACCAAAATAACCATTGGGATCGGGGACCATTGCCTCCACTTCCCGTTCCTTTGGGGGAGATTTATGAGCACCTTTTGGCCGCTAAACAAATTGCACCCACCCCAATCCAACCTTTACAGCCTCCTTACCCGAAGAGGTACGATCATAATGCTAGATGCGAGTACCATGCCGGAGCTCAGGGTCACACAATAGAAAATTGCTCCGCCCTAAGAGGAAAGGTTCACAACTTGATCAAATGTGGATGGATCTCTTTCGAGGACTTAGCCGAAAGACCCACACAACCCATGCAACCTAAGCCATATAACCCACCAAAGGACCTAAATAACCAAAACACGTCAAAAAATCGGTGGAACCGAGAGCCTTTACCTCCTCTCCCTCTTCCTGCGGGAGAAATCTACAAACATCTCTTGGCGGCCGGACAGATTGTACCAGTTCCAGCTCAGCCTCAAATGCCTCCCTACCCGAAATGGTGTAATCTCAACGCAAGGTGCGAGTATCACGCTGGAGCCCCAGGTCACACTCTGGAAAATTGCTTCGCATTCAAAGCAAAAGTTAATCGCTTGATCAAGAGTGGATTGGTCTCCTTCGAGGGCTTGGCGAAAGGACCTAACATGGCCATCGACCCTCTCCCAAACCGTGCCTCAGGTGGTGAAGGTATGAATGAGATTTCGATGGAAACGGTTAAGAAGAAGACTTGCGAGTTAGAGACAGTTGACACCGTCAGTAACGGTCCTCCCACCTCTTGTTCCCACAAATATATGTCTCAAGTTGGGCCAGTAACAAGTGAATTTGCTGATATTGGGGGCATGACATGGAAGACAGAATGTATCCCCACATCGGAGCCACATTCTCCCTCACAGTAGAAATTTTCAATATGAATCATACCGTGGTCAGTATAGCTTCAGATTCCTGTATTGATGCCCCGGGAAAGGAAGAATCGTTGCCTGGTTCAGTCATTTTTGTAAAGAAGTCAGGGAGTCTGCGTGCAGCTGGACCATCACCAGGCTTCCGGATGTCTCTCCAAAATTACTCCTTTTGAAAAAATATATGTTTGCACATTTTCTTACGAAGCCATTTTGTAGGGACTCATGCTCCCTTTTGTTAAAAATCAATATATATGCAAATTTTCATTTTCACGCATCTCTTTTTTCGCACTTTTAATTTTAGGATGAGTGTTAATTCGGATTGTCTTGGTAAAACCTGTCTTTACTGGCGAACAAATGGTCGTCACCACAGAAGATAAGGTCGAAATCTCCAACGAACTTGCCCGTTTACTAGAAAGTTCAGAAAAGGAAATAACCCCTCGTGAGGAGGAATTGGACAAAGTAAACTTGGGGGCAAGCAATGAGAGTCAGAAGTTGGTCAAGATCGGAACTACCTTGGATACGACTCAGAGGGAGAGATTGATTTCCCTCCTCAAAGACTACTCGGACGTAGTCGCGTAGGTCATACGCCGATATGCCAGGTCTCGATCCCGTGATAGTTGAGCATCGTATCCCATTGAGGCCTGTGGTAAACCCGTCAAACAAAAAAAAAACTTGAAGAAAACCGTCCATAATGGTGGTCACTCACAAAGATCGGCATGACATGCTTCTTTCGCACTGCACGCTTACCGGATAGCAACTCGTACATCCCCAGGGGGCAACTCCCTACTCATTAGTTTACGGCATGGAAGTCGTAATTCCCCTCGAGGTAGAAATCCCTTCTCTCAGAATCCTGGCAGAGTCTGAAGTAGAGGAATCAGATTGGGCAAGAGTGAGGTACGAGCAGTTAAACCTCCTTTCTGAAAAATGCTTGGCCGCTATCTGCCATGCGCAATTATATCAGCAAAGAATGGCCAACGCTTATAACAAGAAAGTGCGACCTCGCAAGTTCGAGGCTGGGGATTTAGTGTTGAAGAAAATACTCCCTCATCAGGAGACCAGTCAAGGAAAGTGGGCCCCAAGGTACGAGGGCCCGTATCTGGTCAAAGGTGCATTCTCAGGGGGTGCCCTAATGCTAACCAACATGGATGGAGACGATCTCCCGAGACCGGTAAATGCCGATGCAGTCAAGAGATACTTCGCCTAAAGCATCGCGAACAGAGCGTCCGATCAGACAAAGACATAGGGTTTTATCATGACAATCTAGCACAAACATTTGTCCTGAAATTAATAAAATAAGTTTTTTCCGGAGATGCTCATTATTTTAAATTTTTTTTATTGTCCCCTTCTTTATCTTAAAATTTGTGAGATGACAAAAGGAGGCATGGCATGGATGGCCCCCCCAGGAGTAGCTCGGGACGTAAGACGCGTCACTTAGACTAACGCCACTAATCAATCTTCAGTTTTGCAGGGACGTAAGGTCTCACGCCTCAGCTCGTCATCACGATAGAACCAGAGAGTTCCGCTCGTGGGAGCTGTTGAATTGCCGCAGCAGGCCACCTTCAAGAGCGAATCAGGAAAGATTTTAAGACAAACCATCACCATCTAAAGCGAAATTTCTTTTCCCCGCAGTACTACCAGCACAACCGGCATCGCAAACAACCGGTCTCAAAGGACTAAATGCTGGACCAAAGTCACAAAGCCCATCCTACGCCGGCCGAGCTGTCGGAACACTAGCAACGTCGGCTCCCATCTCCGTTCACCTATTTGGAGGAGCTCATCACCAAAACGCCATGGTCTCCCAGCACACCCTTGCAAGCAACAACTCCTGGAAAAAGCACGACAGAAAGATGTCCCCCTAGAACTACCGTCAACATACTCAATGCGGTCTTGTTCAAGCAGTTTCCCAACCTCCACACCATGATCAACACGGTGAAGATCAATCCTTTAATTGAGGGACAGCCAGGCTGCGAGTGTCACCCACGCCAAGGCAAGAGCTACGACAAAGCATCTAACAACAAAGCCATCATCAACCAACATCCGACACAAGTCACACTCAGTGACCCACGGATTGCCCGTCTAAAAGGGAGAGCTTAAAAACTTATCAATCACATTACTTCTGCTAAAAAATCGTCTTGTATTTACCCCTCATTAGCTCTCGCAGTGTCCTTTTCAGGGACTGGATCACCCCCATCCGTTGCCTACATAAGAACGGTAAGCATATACCCTTGCAGCCCCGCTGCACATCACGGGGATAGAGAGTTTTCCCCTTTTATCCCCGAGCAACCACGAAGCCAATCAGCGAAGGTCCAGCAGGACCGGCAAGCAAATGAACCGAATGCAGATCTCGTCCTCACTACGACTCAGATCGACAGTTCCCGCAAAACAACTAAAAAAGAAACCAATCAAAGCAAGGCGTCCCAGGACTAGGACCACGTCATAGGCACCCTCGAAAAGTCAGGTTAAAGGAAGGGAGAATCCCTGAACTTATCTCATTTTCATTTTCAGATTAATTTCCCTTTCCGCTCTGTTGTCCCCTCTGCATCTCACAGGGACTTGAAGCATCTCACTGTCATCCACGTGGAGCTTGTGGAAGACGCCCTTGCAGCCCCGCTGCACATTTTAGGGGAGTCCATCTTTCTTTCCTTTTATTAAAATTTGTTTTCATTCTTGCTCGCTTTGTTAGCTTTAAGTCGAGTGCGGTCGTCTGGCCCATTGGGGGCAACCTTAGGTTCTCGTTAGACCCTTGCAAATAAGTCATCCCCCACATCTAGCAATCAACACATCTAGCAATCAAAGCGTCTAGCAATCAAAGCGTCTAGCAATCAAAGTGTCTAGCAATCAAAACATCTAGCAATCAAAACATCTAGCAATCAAACCATCTAGCAATCAAACATCTAGCAATCAAACATCTAGCAATCAAACCATCTAGCAATCAAACATCTAGCAATCAAACGTCCAGCAATCAAACCATCTAGCAATCAAACCATCTAGCAATCAAACATCTAGCAATCAAACATCTAGCAATCAAACATCCAGCAATCAAACCATCTAGCAATCAAACATCTAGCAATCAAACCATCTAGCAATCAAACATCTAGCAATCAAACGTCCAGCAATCAAACCATCTAGCAATCAAACATCTAGCAATCAAACATCTAGCAATCAAACATCCAGCAATCAAACCATCTAGCGATCAAACGTCTAGCGATCAAATGTCTAGCAATCAAACCCTCTAGCAATCGAACTACCAATCAGTCAAAAATCCAAAATCAATCAAAAATCCCTCTTTAGCCCGGCTCAAACAAAAGCATACTACTTTCATAAGCATTTTTATGCATCGCATAGGTTAGGAATATTTAATCCCTCTGTTAACTCCAGCATCTATCCAAATTACGTGCCATGCATGATATTACCTGTTTGCTCTTATATCCGCTGTTTGCTCCGCCGTAAGCAGTCATAGAAAATCCCGGTAAGCATTTTTGAGCCATCGCGTCTTATCCTTCATGAGTGTAAGGGCCTGACTAGATGCTAGTTGAGTTCGCATAATATCCAGGGTACATGCGCCATTAGACATGGGATAGATATAAAATGACATGGGACTTTTACGATTTTCTCCACTTTTTTCGTTTCTTCCCTCTTTCCACCATATATGTCATCACTCCCCCAAACCGTCAATATCACTCACACCCCGGGAGCCAAAGAATAGTTTCAGCTAAAATTGCCAACCGAAAGTAAAAGCACGTCGAGTCCAAGAGCACGATGAAGGAGACGGAAAAGGTCACCAGGAGATCGCTAAGGACCATCACCGAAGAAGCAGCAACGACGAAGGCCAAGGCCTCAAGACAGAAGGGGAAAAGATCAAGATGAAGGCTATGTTTGCTCTGCTCTGTTGCATTTCAAATCAAATCAAAAAGGGGAGGGATATAAAAAAAATTTAAAAAAAGGAGGGGGGGGGGGAAATGAGAGGGAAAAAAAAAGAAAAAGGGGGAGAGAGGGGAAAAGGGGAAAAGAAAAGAAAAGAAAGAAAATGCTCAGAGACCTTCGAAGAATACAAACAATCAAAGAGCCAAAGCAATCACAGCCCGGGGACAACTCAATTCGAGAAATCTCGAAGAAAACTTTCCCCAATGAACTCGAGTAGAAAGGCCCAAGGCCAACTCAAGAAATCTCAAAGCAACGTTCCCCAGTGAAGTCAAGCAAAAAGGCCCAAGG
Source organism: Viola odorata (assembly GCA_963691705.1). Classification (NCBI taxonomy): domain Eukaryota; kingdom Viridiplantae; phylum Streptophyta; class Magnoliopsida; order Malpighiales; family Violaceae; genus Viola; species Viola odorata. The sequence goes on from OY829546.1 coordinate 34,906,619, forward strand.
CCAACTCGAGGACCCTCAAAGCAAGCATCCCTAGTAAGAACCCGAGAAGAAAAAGGGTGAGAGACCTTCGAAGAATACAAACAATCAAAGAGCCAAAGCAATCACAGCCCGGGGACAACTCAATTCGAGAAATCTCGAAGAAAACTTTCCCCAGTGAACTCGAGTAGAAAGGCCCAAGGCCAACTCGAGAAATCTCAAAGCAACCTTCCCAAGTGAAGTCAAGCAAAAAGCGAAAGAGCTCGCACGCCCCGCCCTCATCAGGGCCAATCAGCAAAGCATCACTCATCAAAAGCCTTCCAACTCCCAAGCAAAGCAATCTTTTCCAAAACAAACTCCTTTCCGGACATTTCACGTCCTTTCATTCTTTTCCGTAAAAGTCCCATCGATTATTAGAACGCCCATGCATGTGCATCTTCATTCGAAGTCTATTCACTCGGATTGACATTGCGAACTGTAAATTATGTATCATGTTAGTTGCATCTTTATGAGTGTAAAACACTTAGCCTTGTTTCAGAGCGTGAGTGCAAACACTAATATCAGGTGAGGACTGCTTACGGCTGCAAATCGTGGGAAAGTCTTGTCCTTGGGGTCGTTACCTCCTGAGCAGGACGCAGACGCATTCTAGGTTCTTATCAAGGCCGCTAGCATTAGCATTCTAGGATCGTATCAAGGCCGCTAGCATTAGCATTCTTCTCCTCCTAGAGTGACAACACTTAGTTTTCAGCCTCAACATTCTTCTCCTCCTAGAGTGACAGCACTTAGTTCTCAGCCTTAGCATTCTTCTCCTCCTAGAGTGACAACACTTAGTTTTCAGCCTTAGCATTCTTCTCCTCCTAGAGTGACATCACTTAGTTTTCAGCATTAGCATTCTTCTCCTCCTAGAGTGACAGTACTTAGTTTTCAGCATTAGCATTCTTCTCCTCCTAGAGTGACAACACTTAGTTTTCAGCCTTAGCATTCTTCTCCTCCTAGAGTGACAGCACTTAGTTTTCAGCATTAGCATTCTTCTCCTCCTAGAGTGACAACACTTAGTTTTCAGCCTTAGCATTCTTCTCCTCCTCCCAGAGTGACAACACTTAGTTTTCAGCCTTAGCATTCTTCCCCTCCCAGAGTGACCTTAGTTTAATTTCCGCATCTCACTCCTTCTCCTACGGGAATCGACGTTGCTTAAATTTTCAGCCTTAGCATTCACCTCCTCCTAGAGTGACAGCAGTTAGTTTTCAGCCTTAGCACTTCTCCTTCTCCCAGAGTGACATCATAGTTTAGTTTTCAGCATCAAGCATTTCTTCTCCTCCCAGAGTAATAGCATAGCGTAGTCTTACATTTTTTTGGCCCTAGCATTTCTTCCCCTCCTAGAGTGACATCCTTCACATAATTCTACATTTCTGCATAATTATTTCTTCCTCCTAGAGTGACATCATTAGGACAAATCATTCATACTTCTGCGAATCGCGCGTTATCCTCCATAGGCAACGTCTGTTGCATGTTAGACCCCCCAGTGGAGCTGTCATTTACATTCTCGTAAAATCACTTTCCGTCCCAAGTAGAGTGGTTATCATTTACATTTTCTGCAACTTATGTTTCTCTCGATACCCGAATAGAGCTAAGCTTATATCTTTGCAGGATCAACAACCTATCTCCTCCCAAAGCGACATCAAGCAATCACCTTTTATCCCCAGTGACGACATCAATCAACTACCTCCCCCCAGAGCGACATCATCACTGTAAGCTTGAGGTAAGACCCGCTGTGTCGCCAAAATTCGGATATATAGGGGCAACTGTCTTTACTGCTTATCAAATACTTCAATAAGACAGTAAAGAGGGGGCAACTGTTGATACCCGAATTTTGACGCCATTTTTAATTAATTTTAGCATTTCTGTTATTTAGTTAATTTACTGGCATTTTCAGTTGATTTACTGTCGCTAGCATTTTTAAGTGTTTCGCTGCATTTTAGCATCATCGTTAGCATCGTCAGCTTTCGAAATCACATTTTTAATTTTTCAGCACATATTTTCATTATTATTATCATTTATTATTTTTAGCCTTAAAAACCACATTTTTTACTATCCGGCAGTCGTTTGCTAGTTTTTTCTTCGTTTTAGGCCAGCACATTTTTTAGTGTTTTTATTATTTTATTATTATTTTTATTCGAGCTTTTATTGGACCCGAGCAAGTCCGCTCGGACAATAGCTTGACTTTAAAATGTTTTCCATCAACTAGTTGCTAGATTTTTTTCTGGTCGCAACGGTCTACAGCGATTCGTGTAATTTTCGGCGTAACGTTATTATTTTTCCGTTCAAACGTTTCACATTTTTGAACGCGAAAATAAACACGTTAAACGAGAAATTCTCGTCATTCGCTGTAGACGGTTAAACCCGTCATATTTTTCTCTACGCGTCGGTACCTTCGGCTCGAAAAGTCAGAACGTTTGCTCGCAGGATTCAGCTCGAGGCCATTTAAATAGGACTTTAAGGGCCCTTGATCACAATCGTTGATCTGGTCAACCAAGGAAAGTCAACCAGATCAACGGTTGACAAATTAAATAGCATGGTGCACGTGAACAGTGGCCATGAGCGGCAGGAGAGTCCTCGCCCAAGCCAACCTACTCCCGTCGCTTCCTAGCTCGAGCCCATAGCTCCTGTCCCTTGTAGCCATCATCACGTCTCCCCCTAGCCCCACCAGCGCATGAGTCACGGCCTCCACGAGCAGCTCCTCGTCCGGCAAACCACGCGTTTGAAGGCTATAAATACAACCCCTCATCGAACGAAAAATGGGCACCAAAATTGCAAGGAGAACTTGCTCTTCCTCCCTCTCTTGATTGATAGCTCATTTAGAGCATCGATTGTCCAGTTCAAGCTTCGCCGGTGAGCTTTCTCTCTCTAGCTCATTTTTGGTTTTTTGTGCAAGTTTTTCTTTAAATTCGTTTGGCTCGATCTTGAGCAAATAAATTGTTTTCTTTTATGCCATTAATTCACATACATGATGTAGATTAAATACACACTTTAAATTTTAAAAATCGTTAGCTAGATTGTGCGAATTAATTAGTTTTCGATAATTAACGATTTTATCGTTTTTTCGAAATTAAACTCGGTAGGATTTGTATTAAAAGTCGAGCTTCGTACGGTCGAGACGCCGTCAAGGAGACGAGCATCTTGGTATGAAGATCGCGAGAAATGGACAAGGCTAGCCGGACCTTGGCCGCCGGCAGTAGCGCCGGCGACCAAGGAAGACAATGAACAGTGCCATGTCTCGGCACTATTCACGTATGCATGGGTGATGGGCTTGGCCCATCACCGTTTAATTTTTTTCCTTGGGCCAGGAACTATTCCTAGCCCATTTCATTATTCTTTCATTTTTTTCAATTGGGCCCAACCCATTTTCAATTGTTTTCAAAACTTCGGGTCACGTTTTTTCGTTAAATAATTCGTATGCTTCGTATGATTATTTTTCGCACTATCAACTGTTTAATTTTCTGCACTTATGAACTGTTTAAATTATTCGCACTTTAATTTTTCGCAATTTACTTTCGGCAAAATTCAATATACCGCGTATATGGTCGGTCGCATTTTAGAGTTCGGCTAAGAGGTCTAATGCATGCTTAACATATTCTTTTGTGACACATAACTGTCTACCGATTTAATTACATACTTGTCTAGAAATGTTAAGAGTTTGATTGTCTTTTAGTATTTCTGCTTGAGTAACGTCATATTCCAGGGTTATAACTGACGCGAAGCCCTGGAGTTAGAGCAGGCACCTAGGGGAGGCAGTGCGAGAGGCCTCACCTAGGGGTAAACAGTTATCTAAGGTATGCGATATAAGTCTAACAAGCTGAGCTATCGCGCCCTAGATCTGTCTTACCTCTCCTTCATGGGCGTTCTGAATTTAGCCTCCCTACTTCGAGCCCGTGACAGGCCGGACGGTCAAGGCTACCTTTTGATGACAAGGAAGGTAGCTGGGAGGATGGCTGAACGTCAAGGTCACCTCATATGTGGAAACGGGGGGTGACTTTTATCTACGAAGGTAAGCATGGGATGCGGTGTGGAAACGCGGTCCCTATAGCAGATCTGCACATGAGTCTGGAAAACCTCTGCACCGATGACTAGCCGACCTAGAAAACAACCCAAGGGAGCACCTTTCGCTAAGATCTCGTCGTATTTGATTAATATCATTTTCATTACTTTTCCTGCATTCGATCTGTTTACGTATCTTGCCCTGGATTATGATTTACTTTCGTGCCCTAGATAAGTACTTTCCAATTCTGTTGCGTATTGCCTTGTCATAGATACTCACTAGCAATTCATTCCTTCAATCTCTGCGGTTCGACCCTATCTTGCTCTATACACATTAATTTGTGCATTTAGGCATCAGGATAAATTTAAGTATATTTGACTGACGATCACAAACCAATCAGGGCCAGAACTCCACTTCGTCTGCCCCACCGACTGATGAGGTAGCTCACTACAGGAACATCATCACTGATCTACAAAAACAAATGAGTATTATGGCTACGGACATGAAATAATTGAAAAACAAGGGCAGATTACCCCGCCAAACCGAGGCAAATCCAATAGCGGTCTCGATCTACCAACTCGAGAACATCCTGGCCTAGACGAAGGTCTAGTAGTTGAGACCGAAATCATGCCCAAGAAAATACCCAAAGCTAAGTTTATTGGGCCTAAACTCCCGGAAGTGATGGAGGACCGCATTAGATCTCCACGAGGGATGGCTCCACGAGGTGATACAAGCCCACAAGAATTCACCCCGGAGTATATACACAAGATCCTCGAGCCGCCCTTTCCTCAAAGGCTCGTCAAGACCAAGAAAAAGGAAGAGGATCGAGAAATCCTTGATATGTTCAGCAAAGTCCTCGTCAATATCCTACTTCTCCAGGCCATCAAAAATGTACCTCGCTAAGCCAAGTTCCTGAAAATGCTTTGCACTAACAAATGCAACTTGACCGGGGTAAACAAAATCAGTGTGGGAGTCCAGGTCTCTGCTCTCATCCAGCAAAAGATCCCTCCAAAATGCAGTGATCGGGGCATGTTTGTTATCCCTTGTACCATTGGGACAATCAACATAGCTAAAGCTATGTGTGACCTAGGGGCCAACATTAATGTCATGCCCTTGACTATCTTCAACAGTCTTGGCCTAGGACCCCTCGAGCCAACCCCGCTTGTTATCCAGCTAGCTGATCACTCCATAATTCACCCTGAAGGTGTAATTAAGGACGTCTTGGTCCAAATAGGTGACTTCCTATTTCCCGCAGATTTCTATGTCATCGCAATGGAGAACGACGAATCCGCTAAAGCCACATATGTGCTTCTAGGGCGACCATTTCTAGCTACAGCCAGGGCGAAGATAGACGTTCACGATGCATCTATTTCTCTCGAATTTGATGAGGAAATAATCAAGTTCAAAATGATGGATGTCATGCACCGATTTTGCCTCTGATCTCTCTTGTGTGAATTTTGTTGATTTGAATGACCCTCTAGTCGATAAAGTTGCTGACTTAAATTCTTTTGAACCCTTATAGGTTTCCCTGGATTGGAGCATCACGCCAGCAACATTGGACGTCTTGGCCTTGACGATCAATATTCCTCCGGAGCTGTATACCATCGTTGCAGCCCTAGAGGAAAAGCCTCTCGACGCCCCTGCTCAACTTGCTATCTCTCCGTATCACGAGGAGCATACCAAGCTTCCTCCATCGCTTGTGCAGGCACCTATTCTAGAATTGAAAGCTCTTCCAGCATATCTCAAATACAGGCATCTAGGTGCAGACGACTCGCTCCCAGTTATTATCTCCAATCGGTTGGATGATTCTGAAGAATCTGAGTTGATTTCCTTGCTCAAAAAGTTCAAGTCAACTATAGGGTGGACTATTGATGATATCAAGGGTTTATCTCCAGACCTATGCACCCATCGGATCCATCTTGAGGACGCAAGCAAAATAGTCTGACGGCCACAGCGTCGCCTGAATCCTCCAATGATGGAGGTTGTGAAAAAAGAGATATTGAAACTTTTAGACGCAGGAGTGATCTACCCCATTTCGGACAGCCCATGGGTAAGCCCTGTCCAGGTCGTGCCAAAGAAATCCAGAATCACCATTATAACTGGTCAAGACAGAGAGTTGATTCCGACCCGAATCCAGAACGGTTGGAGAGTGTGTATTGATTATCGGCGTCTGAATGCAGCTACCCGGAAAGATCATTCCCCCCTCCCATTTATTAATCAGATGCTGGAGCATCTCGTGGGAAATACCCATTACTGTTGTCTAGACAGATATTCCGATTTTTACCAAATCCCAGTTGCCCTAGATGACCAGGAGAAGACTACCTTAACCTGCCCCTTTGGCACTTTTGCATATCAAAGAATGTCGTTCGGCCTGTGCAATGCCCCAACCACTTTTCAGTGATGCATGATGAGTATCTTCTCCGAATTCGTCGAAGAATGCATCGAAGTCTTCATGGACGATTTCACCGTCTATGGAAATTCCTTCTCTGAATGCTTGTCCAGCCTGTGAAAAATTCTTCAATGTTGCGTCGAGACCAATCTGGTTCTTAACTTCGAGAAATGTCACTTTGTGGTGGACCACGGCCTCATCTTGGGCCACATACTCTCCATCAAAGGATCGAGGTTGACAAAGCAAAAATCGAAGTGATTGAGTCATTGCCCTATCCTACATGCGTCCGAGACATCCGTTCCTTTCTAGGGCACGCCGGCTTTTACAAGAGGTTCATTAAAGACTTCTCGAAAATCACCCAGCCAATGTGTCGTCTATTGCAAAAAGATGCTGATTTTGTATTCTATGACAAGTGCAAGGCAGCGTTCACCACTCTAAAAGCCAAGCTTACATCTACACCTATTATTAGAGCCCCCGACTAGTCCCTTCCCTTTGAAATCATGTGCGACACCAGCAATCATGCGCTTGGAGCCGTCTTGGGGCAGACGAAGGACAAAGAACACTATGTGATTTATTATGCTTCCAAATTACTTGATCCTGCTCAGCAAAACTACACAGTCACCGAAAGAGAACTCTTGGTTGTCATTTATGCCCTAGACAAGTTTCGTCAGTACCTCTTGGGCACTCACATCATCGTCTACACCGACGACTCTGCCCTTAGGTATCTCCTAACAAAGGTAGATGTTAAACCACACCTTATCCGTTGGATCTTGCTCCTCCAAGAGTTCCATCTTCTCATCAAGGACAAGAAAGGTGCAGAGAATGTGGTCGCGGACCATTTGAGTAGACTTCCTGCCCAAGATGATAATTCTCTAGTGTCAATCAGGGATGTCTTCCCTGACGACCGTCTCTGTCTTGCCCAAGCTATCCAGTTTCCATGGTTCACATATATTGCAAATTTTTGTGCTACAGGCTCTTTCCCCGCGGATGCATCACCCAGCGAACGCACTAGAATTCGGAAGCAAGCGAAATACTACATCTGGGACAGCCCCTACCTATGGAAGCATTGCTCCGACCAAGTGGTTAGGTGTTGTGTGAATCTTTAGGAAGTGCCCTCAATCTTAAATTTTTGTCACTCTTCCGTAGAAGGAGGCCATTTTGGTACCAAAAAGACCGCAATGAATGTTCTCAAAGTCGGATTCTTTTGGCCATCCCTATTCCGTGATTGTTATATGTATTGTTCGTCTTGCCCTAGATGCCAAAGTACAAGGAATATTGGAGCACGCAACTAGATGCCCTTGACAGGTATCATCTGTTGTGAGATCTTCGATATCTGGGGTATTGACTTTATAGGGCCATTCCCGAATTCTTTTGGCAACACCTACATCCTCCTCGCCGTTAACTACGTTTCCAAGTGGGTCGAGGCCAAGGCAACCAAGATGGATGACTCAAAGGTAGTTGTCGAATTTCTACGCTCCAATATCTTTAATCGATTCGGTACCCCACGCTCCCTAATCAGTGACCGAGGTACCCATTTTTACAACTGAATCATCTACTCTCTCCTCTATAAGTATGGAGTGACTCATCGCGTCTCCACCGCTTATCACCCCCAGATGAATGGGAAAGATGAAAATTCCAACCGGGAAAGCAAAGCAATTCTTGAAAAGACAGTCAATCCGTCACGGAACTTGGAGATGCTCTTTGGGCTTACCGGACCGCATTCAAAACCCCAATCTGGATGACTCCTTATCGACTTGTCTATAGCAAGCCGTGTCATTTGCTAGTGGAGATTGAGCATAAAGCCTTCTGGGCTATCAAGCAGGTCAATACAGATCTTGACCAAGCCGGCCAAAATGGTCGCTTGCAAATCCAAGAATTGGAGGAATTAAGAGATGATGCCTACGAGAATGCCCTCATCTACAAAAACAAGACAAAATTTCAACATGATAAGCTTCTCGATCCTTCCTCATAACCACATAATCATGGCATAGAGAAAAGATCATCCCTCCGATGGCGGCGTGACCGGTGACGGCGACGATTGTGGGCACGGGGATGGAGATGAGATCTCTGAGGAGTGATCGAAATTTGGATGATAAGAGTTGGAATCGGGATTGGTCTATAGATTTCGATCCCGCGGAGTTGGCCCATGGGAGATCGTAGACGTTGGAGAAGAATTTATCGTGGGAGGTGGTGATGAGGACGTCGGATGGAGAGGGTGGGTTGGCCTGGAGGGAGCGGAGAGCAGATTGGATGGAGTCGATTAGGGCTGGGTTAAGGTCGTGCTCATCTATGCCGGTTAGAGTGAGATGTTAGTTATTGTTGGGTAACTTCTGTAATGTGCACATTTTTGTTTTTTTTTTTTTTTTTGAAAAAAAATTTAAAAATTATTCAGACGGGAACCCGTTTAGACCCCGGCTAATTTAGATTGACGAGTCTGGTTTTTCCATTTATTAAATAGACTGATATTAGTCTGTCCAGCTTATTTATTGGACTAAACGGGATTGGTCCATGGAAATTCGTCCGCCCGTTTTGCCACCTCTAACTTCGATGATACTCTACTGTATAGTAGCAATCATGAGGATCACCTAGAGCATCTTCCCAAGATCTTTGAAGCATTGAAGGAGCAAAGATTCTTTGCTAATTTGAAGAACTGCTCATTCATGACGGATAAGACCATATTCCTTGGGTATGTTCATGTGGTACCTCGCCAAAGAATTATGGTAGATCAAAGCAAGATTGAAGCCATTGTCATTTGGCCCACTCCGAAGACAATTCATAATGTAAAGAGTTTCCATGGAGTGGCATCCTTTTATCACATTAAAAATTTCAGCACTATAGCGGCTTCGTAAACGGAGTGTATGAAGAAAGAGAGCTTAGGTTGGAGTACTCAAATAGAGAGGAGTTTTCAGGAGCTAAAGAAGCAACTCACTCAAGTTCTCATACTTGCTTTTCCCAACTTTGATGTCATCTTCGAAGTTGAGTGTGATGCATCAAATATAAACATCGGTGCAGTATTTACCCAAGAAGAGGCCCATTTTCTTTGTCCGCGAAATGTTGAATGATTCTGATATGAAGTCTCTACGACCGTAAAAGCACTCTTGTCGCGTAGATAAACAATCGATTCTATGTTGAGCACCATAAGTTTGGATGGAAGGAAGGGATCTAAGGGATGATGGTAGTGATACGATCCTAGTTGCCTAGGATGCGCTTGATTGACAAAAAATTTGATGCGCCTAGACTAGCAAATATCCCTGTACCAACTAGCCCAAATGAATCCCTAGTGAGGTTCTTGTTTGTATTAGGTTCAGCCCTGTAACTCTAATAATTAATTAATAAATACATCCTAACTATTCTAGAACTTCTGGACGCTTTCTAACTTCAGCTCCCTCAATGGCTCGGTCGCGGCCCGGCCATGGCCTAGACGCTTGACCCGTGGCTCCGTCAATTCGCACCAAAATCCTCCCATGAGCCATCTTGACTTTTACTAGTGCGTTTGGGCTGAAACTTGGCCTTAATAAAATTAATGAAAAAAAATATATCATTACATTTTGAAAAAAATTACCTGGAGACATCACATAACGATCATTTACTGCACTAGGACGACCAAAGTTCCCCTCTACACCTCGAAATCTTCTCAACATCTCGTCTTTAGTTGTGTGAATTGCCCCATATATGTATGGCATTGTTGGTCGATCATCACCATCAACAAGTTGCAAAACACGAACTAGAGGCTCAGTGAGCTTAACAATGACAACACATTCCTTCGAAAAATAAGAATCCAAGACATAGTTCTCAAACTTTTTCACCTTGATTTCTTTAGCATAAGAGGAAGTAACCCACTCTCTAGATATAGCCATGGCTCTTAAAGAATCTTTTTGACTTAATATACTTTGCAAAGCAATAAAATTAGTGGCAAATCGAGTAGGTGCAGGACGTAATATCTCTCTTCCTCCAGTGAATTGTCGCATCAAATGCAATGAAAAATAATGATTTTAGATGTATTTAGTTATCCTAGAAGCATGAGCTACAATGTCACCAACTTCATCTAACTTTCCAATATCTTGCAGTAGTAAATTAATGCAATGAGCAGCACATGGAGACCAGAATAATGTCCTAAATTCATCTTCTAATTTCCTTCCCGTTATGACATAATTTGCAACATTTTCCATGACAATGTGCACAACATTTTAGTCCCAAAAAATTGCACAACTTCTCTAAACAAACCATGCAATATATCAGCAGTTTTGGAAGCATTAGAGGCATCTACGAATTTTAGGAAAATAGTACCTTTGGGAGAATAAACCAGGAAGTTGATGAGAGTCCTTCTACATTGATTTGTCCACCTATCAACCATTATGGTGCATCCAGTTTCTCTCCATGACGCTCGAAAGTCGTCAATATAATTTCGCACCTCCTCAATATTTCTCTTCAATAAGAAACCGTGCAGGCTATGAAAATATAGGGCTTTATAACCAGCACCATACCCAGCAATGGCATCAACCATTTGCTTGAAATAGATAGAATTGAAAGCATTGAAAGGAGTGGATGCATCAATCATATATTTTGATACTGTTAAATCACATTTTTCTATAGCCTCCTGAGTTTTCATCACACTTATGATTGTTGGTTGATCTCCAGCTTCTGTTCTTGAGATAAAATAAGCTCCAATTATTCTTTTACATTTTCTTCCTCCCTAAACTTGTACACCACCACCACTACCCAATGGTCTAGTAGACACTTGTACACCACCACCACTACCCAATGATCTAGAAGGCACTTGAACATCTGTTTGTCGTGTAAGAAAGGGAATTTTCTGTTTGAATCGGTTGATACCCCCACCACAAAACACTTTCTTTCAATAAATGCAAATAAGCTTCTTCCTCTTACTTCCCGCAGGATCAGGTTCTTCTACATAGCACTTCCATGCAATATCTATTTTTTCTCTTGCAGAGGCACTTGAAATTGAAGGAGAAGACGTTGAATTAGACCCAATCATAGATGATGCTTGCATTGAAGCCTTATAAAAGGAAACCTAAAATTTATCACGCATTTCTATTACTATTTCTAGGTACTCTAGCAAATTAAGTAGCAATAATTAAGTAATTTAAGTGTGACCCAAATGGAAGAAAATGGGCAAAAGGGAAACCTGAAGAAGCAGAAGAAATTAATTGAAATTGAATTAATAGCAAAACCCGAAGAAGTAGAAGAAGATGAATTAATTGAAATTGAATTGAAAGCAATACCAATTCAATTAATTGAAATTGAATTAATAGCAATAGTTGTAATACCCATTCAATTATTCAAAATTTCAAAGATTACCAGGCCGTGATGGAAGAATGAGGCTTTGCTGTAACGGTGGTCGTCGTCGTCGCCTGACTCGCCTTTGTAACGGTGGTCGTTGCCTTTTCTCGAGTCTCGACGTTGCTAAAGAGCGGTTGCGCAGCCGTATGAAAAAGAGAAGAACTAGGTTTTTTTTTCCTTTCCAATTTTGCCATGAACACGAAGAAAAGAAATGAAGTGAAGAAGGAGGAGATGGGCTCGTAGGTGTTGATACCTGAATTTTGACGCCATTTTTAATTAATTTTAGCACTTCTGTTATTTAGTTAATTTACTGGCGTTTTCAGTTGATTTACAGTCATTAGCATTTTTAAGTGTCTCCTCGCATTTTAGCATCATCGTTAGCATCGTCAGCTTTCGAAATTGCATTTTTAATTTTCCGTCACGTATTTTCATTATTATTATCATTATTATTTTTAGCCTTAAAAATCATATTTTTTATTATCCGGCAGTCGTTTGCTAGTTTTTTCTTCGTTTTAGGTCATCACATGAATTTTAGGATTTTTAGTATTTTAGCGCATTTTTTAGTATTTTTATTATTTTATTATTATTTTCATTCGAGCTTTTATTGGACCCGAGTAAGTTCGCTCGGACAATAGCTTGACTTTAAAATGTTTTCCATCAACTAGTTGCTAGCTTTTTTTCCGCTCGCAATGGTCTATAGAGTTTTGTGTAATTTTTGGCGTAACGCCTTTATTTTTCCGTTCGAACGTTTCACATTTTTGAACAAGAAAATAAACGCGCTAAATGAAAAATTCTCGTCATTCGTTGTAGACGGTTAAACCCGTCATATTTTTCTCAACGCGCTAGTACCTTCGGCTAGAAAAGTCAGAATGTTTGCCCGCAAGACTCGGCTCGAGGCCATTTAAATAAGACTTAAAGCGCCCTTGATCTCAACCGTTGATCTAGTCAACCAAGGAAAGTCAACCAGATCAACGGTTGACAATTTAATGTGCATGATGCACATGAACAGTGCCAAGGAACACGCAGCAGAGAAGACCACGGGGTTACCTGCTCCCGTCGCTTCCTAGCTCGAGCCCGTAGCTCCCTATCCCGTCCAGCCATCATCACGGCTCCCCTAGCCCCACTAGCGCATGCTCACGGCCACCACGCGCAGCACCCTTGTTCAAACGCCACGCAATCTTTGGCTATAAATACCAAGCATTCTTCAACGTAAAAAGGGGACCAAAAATCACAAAAGAAGCTTGCTTTCTTCCCTCTCCTTGATTGATAGCTCATATCGAGCATCGATCGTCCAAGTTCAAAGTTTAAAGTGAGCTTTCTCTCTCTAGCTCGTTTTTATTTTTTAAGCATGTTTTCCTTTTAATTTCGTTTGCCTTGATCTCAGGCAAATAAAATGCTTGTTTTTGTGCTATTAATTCACATACATGATGTAGATTAAATACATGCTTTGAATTTTGAAAATCGTTAGCTTGGTTGTGCGAATTAGTTAGTTTTCGATAATTAACGGTTTTATCATTTTTTCGAAATTAAACTCGGTACGATCCTTATTAAAATTCGACCTTCGTACGGTCGAGACGCCGTCGAGGAGACGCGCGTTTCGGTACGAAAATCGAGCGAAACGGGCAAGGGCAGCCTGACCTTGGCCGCCGGCAACCAAGGAAGACGATGAACAATGCCATGTTTCGGCACTGTTCACGTAATGCATGGGTGATGGGCCGTTTAAATTTTTCCTTCGGGCCAGGAACTATTCCTGGCCCATTTCTATTTTCTTTTCATTCTTCAATTGGGCCCAGCCCATTTTCAATTGTTTTCAAAACTTCGGATCACATTTTTCAGTAAAATAATTTGTATGCTTCATATGATTATTTTTCGCAATATCAACTGTTTAAATTATTCGCACTTTAATTTTTCGCAATTTACTTTCGGCAATTTAAATTCAATATACCGCCTACATGGTCGGTCGCATTTTAATTCTCGTAAATATCAACTGCTTTAATTTTTCGCAAACTGCTGGAAATCCATCCACAAATTATCAACTGTTTAATTTTTCGCACTTTACTTTTCCGCACTTTAACTTTTCGCAATTTACTTTCGGCAATTTAAATTCAATATACCGCCTACATGGTCGGTCGCATTTTAATTCTCGTAAATATCAACTGCTTTAATTTTTCGCAAACGGCTGGAAATTCTTCCGCAATATCAACTATTTATTTTTCTGCAAATATCAATTGTATTATTTTCTGCAAATATCAACTGCTTTAATTTTTCGCAAACAGCTGGAAATCTTTCCGCGAATATCCAACTGTTTATTTTCTGCACATATCAATTGTTTTAAATTCTTGCAAATATCAACTGCTTTAATTTATCACAAACTGCTGGAAATTCTTACGCAATATCAATTGTTTTATTTTCTGCAAATATCAATTGTTTATTTTCTGTAAATATCAAATTATTTATTTTCTGCAAATATCAAATTGTTTATTTTCCACAAATATCAATTGTTTTATTTTCTGCAAATCCTCAACTGTTTTAAATCCCCTGTGAATCGTCAACTATAATCAATTTTTTTCTGCACCCATCAATTCAGCATTTAAATTTCGTATGCGTTAAATCCATCATTTCTCGCATGCAATCAACTTAGCATTTAAATTTCGTATGCGTTAAATCCATCATTTCTCGCATGCAATCAACTCAGCATTTAAATTTCGTATGCGTCGAATTAATCATTTTTCGCATGCAATCAACTCAGCATTTAATTCCCGTATGCGTAAAATTCATCATTTTTTGCATACAATCAACTGTCATCTAAATTTTCACACTCCTAAAAATTGCTTATTTATTTCTCAAGCTATCGCTAACACTCTCATTTTGTAGGTTTTAATTTCAAGCTTCGCTCGAAAGTACGCCTTTCAATTCCTTTTTATTTATTCAACGCTTTTCGCAAATATCAATCGTACGCATGATATATAGAACTGCTAGAATTAAAATCAACCCACATGAACAACGTGTTTAAAGAGTTGCTTAAAATGCCATGTTCATATGATTTTAAATTCTCGCTTGTATTGACTGCATGTACATGGGGACTTTCGATCCCACATCAGTTTTTCACTTCAAAAATCTATCATTTAAATTTGTACTCCGTTAGCAATCCATGTTAGGACCCCGTAGTAATTAATTTAATCATGCATGGCCCGATGATGAAATAAGAGGGCGCTCATTCAGTCTTGCGGAAAATTCAGTCCCATCACGTTACGGTCAGGGATAATCGATCGATCTTGATAAACGGTAATCCCGTCCGAAAGATCTTTCTATTATTCCTGAACGGTCACGATCATAGAAAAGACTAAAGTGACGATTCCTCTGAGGGTCCCCTTTTTCAAAACGTATTTTATCAAACACCTTTTTAAACACCTCTCTCATCAACCGGTAACCGTTTTCGGATGTGACTCGGGTGCCTAACACCTTCCCGAGACCATAATACGACCCCGAACCTTTGTCTGGGGTCCAGACCCCTTTTTTGTGCCTTTGGTTTTTTTTACTTATTATATTTCTTATGCCATGACGATTAAGGTTCCCTAAACCTAGCAACCAAATTAGGGTGGCGACTTCATTGCATGCTGCTAGGCGTCTGTTTACGCCGAGCATCTGAAGGTCCCAAATTTCGTTGCACACTCGCAAATGACTTCTTTGTCAATTTTCGGGGGCGTGACAGTTTGGCGACTTCGCTGGGGACTTTTGGGTCGGAGCCGGTTTTATCTTTTTAGGCGTAACGCCTTTATTTTTCCGTTCGAACGTTTCACATTTTTGAACAAGAAAATAAACGCGCTAAACGAAAAATTCTCGCCATTCGCTGTAGACGGTTAAACCCGTCATATTTTTCTCTACGCGCTAGTACCTTCAGCTCGAAAAGTCGAAATGTTTGCCCGCAAGACTCGGCTCGAGGCCATTTAAATAAGACTTAAAGGGTCGTTGATCTGGTCAACCAAGGAAAGTCAACCAGATCAACGGTTGACAATTTAATGTGCATGATGCACATGAACAGTGCCAAGGACACACGCAGCAGAGCAGACCACGGGGTTACCTGCTCCCGTCGCTTCCTATCTCGAGCCCGTAGCTCCCTATCCTGTCCAGCCATCATCACGGCTCCCCTAGCCCCGCCAGCGCACGCTTACGGCCACCACGCGCAGCACCCTCGTCCAAACGCCACGCGATCTTTGGCTATAAATACCAAGCATTCTTCAACGTAAAAAGGGGACCA
Organism: Viola odorata; assembly: GCA_963691705.1. Taxonomy (NCBI): domain Eukaryota; kingdom Viridiplantae; phylum Streptophyta; class Magnoliopsida; order Malpighiales; family Violaceae; genus Viola; species Viola odorata. The sequence goes on from OY829546.1 coordinate 34,922,579, forward strand.
AAAATCGCAAAAGAAGCTTGCTTTCTTCCCTCTCCTTGATTGATAGTTCATATCGAGCATCGATCATCCAAGTTCAAAGTTTAAAGTGAGCTTTCTCTCTCTAGCTCGTTTTCATTTTTTAAGCATGTTTTCCTTTTAATTTCGTTTGGCTTGATCTCAAGAAAATAAATTGCTTGTTTTTTTGCTATTAATTCACATACATGATGTAGATTAAATACATGCTTTCAATTTTGAAAATCGTTAGCTAGATTGTGCGAATTATTTAGTTTTCGATAATTAACAGTTTTATCATTTTTTCGAAATTAAACTCGGTATGATCCTTATTAAAATTCGACCTTCATACGGTCGAGACGCCGTCGAGGAGACGAGCGTTTCGATAGGAAGATCGCGCGAAACGGGCAAGGGCAGCCGGACCTTGGCCGCCGGTAGTAGCGCCGACGACCAAGGAAGATGATGAATAGTGCCATGTTTCGGCACTGTTCACGTAATGCAGCCCATCAGCGTTTAAATTTTTCCTTCGGGACAGGAACTATTCCTGGCCCATTTCTATTTTCTTTTCATTCTTCAATTGGGCCTAGCCCATTTTCAATTATTTTCAAAACTTCAGATCACGTTTTTCCGTAAAATAATTCGTATGCTTCGTATGATTATTTTTCGCACTATCAACTGTTTAATTTTCTGCACTTATCAACTGTTTAAATTATTCGCACTTTAATTTTTCGCAATTTACTTTCGGCAATTTAAATTCAATATACCGCCTACATGGTCGGTCGCATTTTAATTCTCATAAATATCAACTGCTTTAATTTTTCGCAAACTGCTGGAAATCCTTCCGGAAATTACCAACTGTTTAATTTTCTGCACTTTACTTTTCCGCACTTTACTTATTCGCTCTTTAATTTTTCGTAATTTACTTTCGGCAATTTAAATTCAATATACCGCCTACATGGTTGGTCGCATTTTAATTCTCGTAAATATCAACTGCTTTAATTTTTCGCAAACGGCTGGAAATTCTTCCGCAATATCAACTATTTATTTTTCTGCAAATATCAATTGTTTTATTTTCTACAAATATCAACTGCTTTAATTTTTCGCAAACTGCTGGAAATCTTTCCGCAAATATCCAACTGTTTATTTTCTGCACATATCAATTGTTTTAAATTCTTGCAAATATCAACTGCTTTAATTTTTTGCAAACTGCTGGAAATTCTTCCGCAATATCAATTGTTTTATTTTCTGCAAATATCAATTGTTTATTTTCTGCAAATATCAAATTGTTTATTTTCTGCAAATATCAAATTGTTTATTTTTCGCAAATATCAATTGTTTTATTTTCTGCAAATCCTCAACTGTTTTAAATCCCCTGTGAATCATCAACTATAATCAATTTTTTTCTGCACCAATCAATTCAGCATTTAAATTTCGTATGCGTTAAATCCATCATTTCTCGCATGCAATCAACTCAGCATTTAAATTTCGTATGCGTTAAATCCATCATTTCTCGCATGCAATCAACTCAGCATTTAAATTTCGTATGCGTTAAATCAATCATTTTTCGCATGCAATCAACTCAGCATTTAATTCCCGTATGCATAAAATTCATCATTTTTCGCATACAATCAACTGTCATCTAAATTTTCACACTCCTAAAAATTGCTTATTTATTTCTCAAGCTATCGCTAACACTCTCATTTTGTAGGTTTTAATTTCAAGCTTCGCTCGAAAGTACGCCTTTCAATTCCTTTTTATTTATTCAACGCTTTTCGCAAATATCAATCGTACGCATGATATATAGAACTGCTAGAATTAAAATCAACCCACATGAACAACGTGTTTAAAGAGTTGCTTAAAATGCCATGTTCATATGATTTTAAATTCTCGCTTGTATTGACTGCATGTACATGGGGACTTTCGATCCCACATCAGTTTTTCACTTCAAAAATCTATCATTTAAATTTGTACTATGTTAGCAATCCATGTTAGGACCACGTAGTACTTAATTTAATCATGCATGGCCCGATGATGAAATAAGAGGGCGCTCATTCAGTCTTGCGGAAAATTCACTCCCATCACGTTACGGTCAGGGATAATCGATCGATCTTGATAAACAGTAATCCTGTCCGAAAGATCTTTCTATTATTCCTGAACGGTCACGATCATAGAAAAGACTAAAGTGACGATTCCTCTGAGGGTCCCTTTTTTAAAACGCATTTTAGCAAACACCTTTTTAAACACCTCTCTCATCAACCGGTAACCGTTTTCGGATGTGACTCGGGTGCCTAACACCTTCCTGAGACCATAATACGACCCCGAACCTTTGTCTGGGGTCCAGACCCCTTTTTTGTGCCTTTAGTTTTTTTTACTTATTATATTTCTTATGCCATGACGATTAAGGTTCCCTAAACCTAGCAACCAAATTAGGGTGACGACTTCATTGCATGCTGCTAGGCGTCTGTTTACGCCGAGCATCTGAAGGTCCCAAATTTCGTTGCACACTCTCAAATGACTTCTTTGTCAATTTTCGGGGGCGCGACAGTAGGCACCATTGACGTTTGACTCATCGAACCAGTTAGGTTGATAGTGAACCGGTTGGGTCACTGGTTGTGTAAAAACCGGTCAGGTAGACCAGTTTTTTCGATTCGCATGCATATCCGGTCAGGTAGCTGAATTGAACCGTAAACTTATTTACGCTACGGTTTTATCGGTCCGACTACCGAATCAGTCCGGTTTTGATAAGTATGAAAACAATAGCTCACTTAACATTTGCGTCTCCTCATCATCCTTACATTTTCTTACCAAAAGTGTTACAAATAGTTAACCAAGTTCTTTTATTATAATTTAATTCATTTATATTTGTTTAAATCAACAATTACGTGTCCTCATCGTGCACCCGGTTATAGATAACTCCCCACCACACCAGATCAGCCCACACTGTTTGTCCATCATAGTTAAGTGGAGATAGTTGTGTCAACCAAGCTTTCTCCAAACATTTTAAAGTCGTTGTACTAAAATTCCTTGGATTTCCACGCAAGCGTGTGCAATGCATCGTATAATCAATGACGTTGTTATTATAGATTAGGGGTGAGCATAGATAGAAGGATCCGATCGATCCGATCCGATCCAATCCTATCTAAAGTAATATGTTCAATCCGATTCGTACTGTGTCAGACGGAACTTTAGATAGAGGGTAGAAGATCCGATAAATTTCAAAATCCGAGTCAATATTATCTAAAAATTTGAAATATCTGAATAAATTCAGAATTAAGTTTTTATCTATTAGTTTTATTTCCTTTTTTTCTTTCTTGCTATTTACTCCACTTATTAGGTTGTAATATTTTTTAAATGCCTTATTAGGTTTCACAAAGGAGAGAGCAACTAAGGATTAAAAAAAGAGGTCTAAAATTAATAAAATTTTCCTTTTTCTAAATAAAAATTTAATTTAAAAGTATTTAAAAAAGTCCAAATTTATCCGAAAAATCTAACCGATCCAATGTGATCCGAAATAGTCGGATTGCAATCGGATTAGGGTCATGTTTAGAGAGTTCGGATTACCAAACATATCAAATTCCGACCGAACTATCCGAATGCTAACCTCTAATATAGATAATGAGTGTATACGCGTAATAAGATTGACAAATTTTAAAATTTTAAAAATCTAGGTAGTGATGGGTGAATTCTAAAAGGACCTACTTATGTATAATCACCTGCTAATGTCGTAGCATGATTTTATTAGTTAAACGATTTTAGTATACAAGCTGAGATAAAAAGTCGAGAGTATTGTATAATTTTTATATTAGGTTAAAGTAATAATTAAGAAATAATGGCGTAGATATGGAATGATATTATGATTAGAAATATGGAATCATTCCATACTAATGACCAAGAAAATCATCATATGATGTTGGAAAATGCAAAAAGGACCCATGCAAATAATAATAATAATTTAAAGAGAGTATTGATTAAACAAATTTAATAAAAGTGAGAAGATTCCAAAATGGGACACAGTAATTGTGATAGCACGTAAAAGTGTAACACCCTTTTATAGCTATCATGATCTAATTAACTACAGTTAAACCTCGATAAATGAATATCCGATAAACGAATAACCTCGCCAAATGAATAATTTTCTCCGGTCCCGACTTGGGCAAATGGGCTAAATGAATAACCTCGCTAAATGCATTAACGAATATTTTTTTTTGAATCCTTAAAGACCCCATGTAAATATAAATAAATAATCATTAAAATTCATAAGATATATATATATATATATATTTATTTATCCTAAAAACAAAAATATTTCTTCCAATCAACAATGTTCATACAAGAAGTCATTTCTTCACAAAAAAAGCGTCTAAAGATATAGTAGAATGAATTATTTACCAAACCAAGACTCTAGAAAAATATATATAGTAGTTTGTAGGTAGGTTAGGTACATTGTCTTAGTCTCTAAGTATTCCATACATAGAATATTATTATTAGTACATGTTGCATATATTTAGACTCTAAGTATTCCATACATAGAATCTTATAAGTACATGATGCATGTACATAGTCTATATACGTATTTGTACATTAAATGTAAAATAAATAATCATACGAAAAAATAAAAATGTAAAAATACTATCTAAATGAATAAAAATTCATTTATCGATAAATGAATAATATATTCATTTATCGATAAGTAAATAAACTCACTAAACGAATATTTTTTGCTGATCCCAAGAGCATTCATTTATCGAGATTTAACTGTACCATATATATATATATACTACGATTAAATACATGGACATGCATGTAAATATATGAGGAATGCACCAAAAGGGACAAGGGGTTGGAACTTGGAAGAGGTGGTGGATTTGGGAGGGGTAGGAAAGGGAATCTGAAGAAGAGACAATATTCATCATTAGTAAATTATTGAAGTAATTTCTACATATTGTATCCGTACAAAAAGCAGGATGCATGTGTAATAATATGTATAGAGAGAGAAAAAGAAAGAGGAGATAATAATAATAATAATTTCAATAATAATAATTTCAATAATAAAAATATAGTAGTAGTAGTAATTATTAATTAGTAAAAAAAAGGAAAAAGTTATAAAACTATCCCGCGTTTGAACCCAATGTTCGGATCATATCCCCAACTTGTAAATTATTTAATTTGAACCTAGTGTTCGTTAATTTCGCCAAACAACACTCTAATTTTAAAATTGCATTTAAACCCATTTGGTCATCGGTAAAAAAAACCTTAGTTTTTGCTGACATAAAAAATATATAAATTATAAAAATGTCGTTGAAGGAAAATATTTTTTGTATTATTTTTTTAACTTCCACATGAACAAAATTTAAAGCTTTTAATGAAACGCCAAACAAATCTTAAATTATTTAAAAATTAAAATATAATCTATTAAATTACTGAATATAAAATTCAACATAAACAAATTGCAAACTCGGGTTTATTAGAATAGGTGGAGTGGAGACAAATAAAAAGGTGAGGGGGGCAGTTGGGATGGAGAGAATAAGTGTGAAAAGCACGAGACATGAGGAGAACAATAAATGAGAGGTAAAAGAAAGTGTGATGAGGGTTATGATAACCCTCATCATCGTCACGTCGTTTTTCATTTGCTACTCCCCAAATCCCCTCTCCCAGAATTCCACGCCTTCTTCCCTTTCCTCTTCTTCTTTCAAATTTTGTTTTTGTCCTCTACTAAACCTATTCTTTTCACCCTATAATTTAATAATAGGAGAATAAAACACTCTGCTATTAATATAACCTTTTGTGGAACATTTTCTGTTTTAAAAAAAAATATTATTCATATTTTCTATTCACCGGTACGCATATGAGTTTTTACTGACTCGAATTTATCACTTCAAAGTTTCAAGCGTATGCATTTTCACACTACTGTAATAAGATGCATTTTACGGTGGTAATGTTAAACTATATTTTCATTAATAAGCTTCGGATTTTTTTATTGACTTTAATAGTAACAAATTTGTTTTTAGTTCTCAAATTATAACTCCTTTGAGAACATAAATCTTCCATAAAAGTGATTACTTTAGAGAATTATTTCTAAAAAGGTTATATTGTTTTATTTGGTTGATAGTTGTTAATTATAAGGAATGTTTAATAAAAAATATGATATGAAATTACAAATATAAAAAAATGTATGTTATAATCCTAAATAAATCGTTTTAACACTTTAGAAAGTTGGATTTTATAGTTTTCTTGTAAGGAATCAATTTCCCTTTTCTATTATGATCAAATTTGGGTATTATTTAGTTAACAGAATGCTACTTTTTTTAAGAATCATTTTCCTAAGTAATTGTAAAGAAAATTAGATTATTGTGTTGATGAATTGCTTTTTTTTATTTTGAGAAAAACCCACAGATCAAGATGGTTAAATTCAACCAAGCTCCACCCGCACTATTCTAGTATTGAGAATGCAATATTTAAAAAATATAACTTTATGAAACAAACCAAACACAATGATTTTAGAAATATAAGATTGTTAGGATGTTAAGAGAATGGGCGGCCACAGAAAAGACCCACAAATCAATTCCAAAATACTATAAAAGGGTTAAAAGAAAAACAAGAGAATAAGAAAGAGGAAAAAGAGAAACCAGGTAGCGAAGCCTAGTCAACTTCATGTCTTGTTCTCTCTCTCTCTCTCTCACTTTTTTGTTGTTCCAAAATAAACCAACAAAGTCACACAACACGCCCCATTTGTTTTACCTATCTTTTCCTACAACATGTATTCATGTAGCTACTACCTCTCATCAATCCCTATCTCTTTTTTCTTCCTTTTTTTAAAACCATTTGATTTTTGTAACTATATTAGGTGCCGAGTATTCGAAATTTAAGTCGGATAGAATCCTGAACAACGACAAACTTTTCACTCATAAATTTTAACATACGTACATATTCATTGATTCAAATCTAATACTTTTATTTAAGTTAGAACAATTTATTATCAGTTAATTTATATGCTTGTGGGTAATCCTCTCTTTTAGCGTCCTGAAACTCTCAATTCCTGCTAATAAACCCTTCCCTTCCCACTTCAACCATTATCAGCATCAATATCTTGCTATATTTGAACATCATCTACTACCCTAGCTACTCCCCCATCTTTTCCAATCCTCTCCATAACTCTCATACTACTATTCATTCCCTGTCTGTTTCCCATCTATACCCAGCACTGCGTACCATATATAACTTCTTGTTTATGAGTTGTGCTTGTGCATGCTAACTAGCTTGCTGGGTAGTACTTTGTATTCACTAACCATTCTTTTCACTACCCAGTTGCTATTCAGAGGAAAAGCCAAACACCCTTTTGCTTGCTTATATAATCGGGTTAGTTTCAACTTTCTAACACATCATAAAAAAGAAGAAAGCATGTGGACGATGGGATACAATGATGGCGGTGAGTTCCACATACCAACAGACTCCTTTAATGGCAGGAGGCTTAGGCCTCTCATACCGCGGCCCAACAACACTACTCCAACAAATACTATTACTACATCTACACCTAATTGTCCCGGCCGCCTTCATGGAACTGATTTCTTCTCTCTTAATAACCATCTGGGTGCGTTTGGTTGTTTGTTGTTTATGAGGAGCTATATTTTCCATTTAGTTTTGGTTTCACTTTTACAATTCAGTCTTTCTTTTTAATTAAGCAGCTGCAATGGGCGGTTGTGATCAAGGGAAAAGAGAGCTGTCACAAGCAGGTGTTGTGGTGAGCTCATCAAGATGGAATCCAACGCCGGAGCAGTTGAGGACCCTTGAAGAGTTGTACCGAAGAGGGACGAGAACTCCTTCTGCAGACCAAATCCAACACATCACAGCACAGCTTCGCAGGTATGGCAAGATTGAAGGGAAGAATGTGTTCTACTGGTTCCAGAATCACAAGGCAAGAGAACGCCAGAAACGACGCCGCCAAATGGAATATTCTGGTCCTGAGCATCCTCTTGTTCAGCCTCAAGTGTTTGAAAGGAAAGACTCATCATCTGCAGGTACTAATTAATTATAATTCCATTATCTTTTATGTAAGTAATTACAGCTTGAACAGTAGTTTTTCTTTCTTTCTTTCGTTCTTTCTGTTGCTAGTTAGAGGGTAGAGGAGAGAGATGTTTTATTTGCTTTCTGGTATTATTCGAATTGTTGGGTTTAACTTCAGACAGCAGAGATGTGAAAAAGTTGCATTCTTTTTTGTCAATAGGAGGAAGCAGGACAGGATTTGAAGGTGAACAAACAAAGAACTGGGTACGCTCTACAAACTTCAGTACACTAGCAGAGGTCTATTCTTCAATCTTCATCATCACCTCTACCTGTCTTTCTTGTCTTTCTCCAAAATTTTTTTTTTTAAAGAAAAGAATTAAGAGAGTACTTTTTACTTTTAAACCTTAAAAGGGTACTCGTAGTATCAATTTATTAAGCTAGCTGCTTTGATAATGTGGTTATGATTACATATACAAGTTCATTTTTGCTACCGGTGTCGGTTATAGAATTATTATAATTTATAGATATATAAAAAGGTTGATATTAATAGGTAAAATGATACTCTCTGGTTTTCAATAATTGTCATTTTCCTACTGAAATTAACTATCATTTTAACTTATAATTACGACTTTTGCTTTCTGTTTTAATTTTTTTACCAAACTAATTAATTTGGTACAATAATATTATTGTAATTATATTATAAAAAATGAGTAAATTAAAAATTATAATAAAAAAATATAATCTAAAAATTATTATTTTAAATTTATCTATTATTTCAGAAAGCTAATTAATAAAAATCAGACAAATAAAGAAGAAGAAAGCTTTATTTGTTGGGAAATGAAAAGGGGGTTAAAAGCTGCATTCCTTCCTTTCTGTCGGGTCTGTGCAATGAGGCTTGTTGGGTTTTGATTCTTGTGCTTCTTCTAATGTAGGGTAGAGGATTCAGTATTCATTCTGACCATTGGACCATATTCATTTGGGGTTGGGCATCCATTTAGTTTTCTTTCTTTTCTGTTCATTAGAATTATTAGTTGAAAATGGGAAATGGGAAATGGGAAATGGGGTACCCATACCTCAAGAAATGGACGAAAATGACAATTCTAGGGTTCTCTTATTTGCCTTTTTCTTGTGCTCTTATGTACCCAAAACTGGCTTCTTATGTACCCAAAACTGGCTTCTTATGTATGTGGTATGTGGCCTGTGATTTTGGATGGTAGTGGGTGGCAGAAAAAGGGAGGTGTTACCTTTCCATTTTTCTCCTTCTCTTCTTAATTCTTAATTACCAGTAATTAATTAAGTGTTGAAAAGAAAAAAAGTCTTGGCTGGGCTATACAAGTCAAGTCCTGTAATGCATGGTCTTTCTTGATTTAATATTTTCAGGAATCAGTTACAACGTCAAGGGGTGCAGGGATTGCAGAATGCTGCAGGGTAGATGGATGGATCCAATTGGAGGAAGGGGAATTAGAGCATAGAAGGAGCTGCTTTATTGAAAGGAATGGCACGTGGCATATGAAGCAGCTGTCACGTCCATCTTCCTCCCACCACCACCACCTAATAAACCCTACTACCTGCTGCTGCTCTGCTGCTACTCCTCCTACTACTACGTCTTGTACTCCTGCTGCTGCTGCTGCTACAAATGGGACAGGCATAGCTACTACTACCACCAGCACCAGTGCATCAAAACTACCATCAGCAACAACAAAGAGGACAATGGACCCAACAAACCAGCTCATTAAAGGGCGTCATGACCTCAACATCTTTATAGCACCCTACAGAGCAACTGGCGATGCTGCCCTCATTAATCACTTCAGACACAGTGCCATCAATGAAGAGGAGGAGGAGGATGAAGATCAAGAAGATCAAGACGATGGTACTTTTGATCCCTTTGGGGAATCCCAAACCCTTCAACTCTTCCCTCTTAGGAGCTGTGGAAATACCAACTCGGGCATCATTATCAACCAGAAATTGGACTTCACTGATGCATCCTCAGTTGCAGCCATGAATAATAATGCCAATTTACTCATGAGTAGTACTAGTAGTAGTAGTAGTACTAGTCCTTGCCCCTTCTTTGAGTTTCTTCCACTGAAGAACTAATAATTATGAATTGTGAAGGAGCTCGAAAGGGTTTAATTTACTGTCCACTTTATGTGCACTGCTATATATGAATATGCATGTAGCTAGGAAAAGATAGATGGGTTTGGGCTGGGGGGCTTTTGAAATTTGTATGCATGGTAATTGTTGGGAATTGAGAAGTGTGTGTTGTTGTTGTTGATGTAACATCTCATGACATTAGTGAAATGGGTCCATGCTGATATATAACAAGGACGTGGATTGCCTTAAATCCAATTTGGACCATGTTCATTCAATCAACCGAGAGGTACCCATTTAAGTGAATACCATACATACTATTATTTACCACAAAGGTAAGGATAGGCCTAGTTTAAGTAATTGAAATCATGTGCATGCCTGTCATGTGTTTGCTTCTGTGTCATGTTCTAAACCAAACCAGAGCAGGAAGCTAAATCTATTTGTGTTTCTTCAAATATGTTTTTATAATATCTTCCAGAAAGTTCATGAGTCACAGTGAAGCTCATTTACGAGACTTGTGTATATGTTGAGCCGAGCTTTAGGCAGCTTGTTGTAGTCGGCTATTTTGGCTCATGGATTGGCTCATTTTGGAAACCAATTTCTTTACCAATTTATCCTAAAACAATCCTTTGTCTTCAAAACTTGCACACCCACTCAATTTATCCCTTAAACTTCTGCCACTTCTTTCTCATTTCTCTCATCGCCTCTTTCATCATCATTTCCTTAAAAAAAATGTCTTCTAGGAACTCAAGTTCCCACATCGTCCCACCTCCCCATCCCTTCTAGATGATATTAAAAACAATATCCGGCAGTACTGAGAGCAAGAAGATCGTGCGAGGCAGCAGATTAATGACTTGCTACTAATCCAGTGACTATAGGTCTAGTGAACCCTGATGTGTTGTCGAGGCACATACAAATATAATAATAAAAACTTGCTATCAAATGTATAATAAATTGTATATAGCAGCAGCAGGGTCGAACACAGAGACTAAGGGTAGACGCTGATTTTCGTGTGTGACTAGGGCAAACAGACCGAAACAGTAACAAATGGGGGGATTTTGAGAGTGTTGATTAATCTAATATAAACTAAAAAAGTAATAACGAAGAGTAATAAAGCAAGTAAGAAATCAATAGAGAGAAAGCTTTCCTAGCAAAGACAAATATCCAGTTATGATTTCAATTCGATAGATCATAGATTCGACAATATTCAATTCCTGACTTGTAGAGATGCTATGGGGACCAGGTACGCTTAGGTCCCCTGCTTACCTTCGTAAGAGAAGCTACCCCAAGGTACGCTTATGGGGTAACCTTGACAATCTGCCGTCCTCCAAGGTACGCTTATGGAGGCAATACTCAGATGCCCATGAAGAGGAGGTAAGACACGTCTAGGGTGAGACACTCAGTACGCTCGAGGCACTACCCTAATTAGTTATTTATTCCAGCTGAATGAGACCAGGAACCTGATTACTTCTAGACTGGTTGTCTACTTTACCCTACAGCTTCGCGTTAGTTATAACCATAGAGATTAGTAAACAACAAGGGCGAGATGCAGACTGATCAGATCATAAATCAAGCACAAGGAATATTGACGTTTAAATAATAAATAAATAAATACAAGTATAGAAATATATTAAGCACAATCAGATCTCACAGTTGAATGAATAAAAAACCTTCAATTTTCTTTACTAGGAAATCCAAATTAGTTCCACAAAGAAAGCATAAATAAAATAGTAAATATAAAAATAACAGAAGATGAAGAAGAAGAATGGGAGAGGGGGGAGAGAATAGAAGAGGCGGAAAAGAGAAGAAGAGGCGGAAGAGAGAGCCTCTCTCTAAAACCCTAATTATTTTAATATATATATTAAATAAAATAGAAGTCCTAAGTCTAATAGAACTAGGTTTTCCTAAATTATGCCTTTGCTGAGCTTGGAACACGGAGGGAAAGTCGAAGAATCAATCGGATTTATTAAATTTCCTTTTCTGCACTTTCCATTTTCTGCAGCTGGCCTGCGAGCGATTAGCTGCTCGGCCTAGACGTTGTAGACACTCTAAAATCCGGTGAATAATGCATCTTTCTAGAATTTCCTCTCCTAAAGCCTGAATCTGCAATAAGTAAAGAAATAGAGATTAATCAGTAGCATCAAGATCCAAAAAAGGTTAGGAAAGGAGGAGAAAATGTGCATAAAATACATCATATCAAACATCCCCACACTACCCCAATGCTCGCCCTCGAGCATTACACTTAAAAACATCACCTCGTTAGGAACACACAACCTCAATCCAAAACACACAGATTACTGTACCGCCGCCACATACGCCTCGACCGAGCAGTACGCCACCCTCCTTCCTAGATGAACTCTGCACTACTCTTAAGGAATAATGAAACCAGAAGAGTAGCTTTCCTACATCAGTCTGCTGCAAGCAATCCTCACAAGATAAAGTATTTATCGCTCACACTCAGAAACAGAGTTAGGTGTTTACACTCATCAATGCGAATGATAATGCACATAACCAAATTTGCAATAGCGACCCGAGTACGGAGAACACATGCATGGGCAATCATACGATCATAGAAACTTTGTAAAGGTAAAGCAAAAGAATATGTTGGAGAAGAGGTTTCAAAAGAGAGAGAAGGAAGGATAGAGGTTTTATTAGCTGGAAAAAAGCAAAATGGTGAGAGAGCCTCCTAGTGACAGCGGCACGGGCAAGATAGAGAGTGCTGATGGAGAGTGGGGGTATCTGTTCTTCGTAAAGTGCCATTGGTCTTCTGATCTTTGTAGTGCTTTGCTCCAGTCCTGATTTGTACTCCTCTTTGTTCAAAACTATATTATTTCTCCTTTTTTTCTTTTTTTTTGAAAAGAAGAAAGAACAAAAGGGAGCGGATACATTTATTTAGGACCTTTGAACTGGAGCAGCAAAATTTCCTCGGGCGTCTGATCTTTAGTAAATGATTGATGTCAACGTCTCGGCCTAGCAGTTGATTTCCATGTTGCTTGTTTTGGAATACTTGATTTGAGTAGCTAGGCCGAGTCGTTCGGAATCCCCACACTAGAGCTTTTGTTTCTCTTTTTGCGTTCTATAATTGCTTGTCATACTACTGCTTTCAGCATCTCGATCTAGCAGTTCAAAATATAGGACTATTTTCTGCATCTGCTTCTATTTTTAGCTTCTTGGTCTGCTCTCTGCATCTCGGTTTAGCAGCTCAATACCCCCACATCAAAAGTGTTGTTTTTCTCTGTCCCAACTTACCACTTCCAGAGGACATCTCTCACCTGCTAAGAAAAGAAAGGAATGTCTCAAGTAGTCAGAAGGGTGGTAAAATAAATGGTTTAGCAGCAAGGGCGAGGAGATAAAAAGCAAGAAAAAAAGATAACAAAGAAAAATGCAAAGTTCCTAATCACATCATCGCTTTCCCACGTCTAATCGTGCCTATACCCAGGGGTCTCATGCAAATTCAGCCAGCACACAATCATGTATCCACTCAGAAATAGAATGCAGCATGGAAGCTCAAAAACTAACGGGACAACATATATTGATTGCGAGCAACTAGGGTAAGACATAGTCATAAGAGCTAACAGGCAGTATGGTGTGCAAGCGGTTTTGGTGCAGTGGGTGAAGTTTCCATGTGTAGTTGGCCTACTCTGTACATTCCATCCAAGGTGATTTTCAAAACAGGAGTAGTGCAATCTTAGCAAAAGGTAATTTCCATAAAACCAAAGTTCACAAAATCCTAAAAAATCGAAAAAAATTACCCAAAACAAAAAAAACACATAAGTGTCCCTCCCCACACTTAAGCAACGCATTGTCCTCAATGCGAAGAGGGAACTCAAACAAGGGCATACGAAAAGAAAATAATAATAAAGATAAAATAAAGAGAAAGGAGGGAAGAAATGTGGGTTGCCTCCCATGGAGCGCCTCAGTTAACGTCTAGGGCAAGACGCTGGCTGTTCAGGCTTCTGTCAACCAATTCTACTAAATGCTTTCCATCCCCTTAGTTTGATGTGAATTATAGCGTGAAGTGGATGGTCTTCTAGCAGAGCATCTTGCAGGCAACCATGATATGATTCAAATCTTAATTTGGGTTCCTGCAAAACAAAGAGGAAAAAATTCTTATGAGTGAAAGGTGATTCAAGGAAAGGATCAATATAATCAAAAAGTTTAAGAATCCCCCTGTCACACATAATGGCTTTGGAGCTCATGTCCTCAATTATTTCTTCTTCAATCTCTTTTAAATCATCATCCTTAATTTCCCTCAGCTTGATGTGGTGAAAAGCCTCCAAAACCATAATCCCTTGGCTCACTAAAGTGTCAGAACAGTTCTGGAGTTTATTTGGCGGATTTGACTGAACAACGACTTCTGCCTCTAATTCTACGTCTAGGGCAAGACGCTTGTAGCAACAATCTGGCAGATTTGCGTTGTTCAACAATGTGACTACACTGACCTTGTATCCCACATTGGTTTCTGGCTCTGAAGGAAAGCATCCTGGATCCTCCAATTTTAGCTCATCCGTTGGCATGAAAAGGTCCTCTATCCCATAAGACTCATCATCTTGGTCATGATGCTCAGAGAGGGACTCCCATAGAATGTCGGTGGACAATTTTTTCTCTTCACTTAAATAGTCGTCACCATCTAAGTGCTACAAATATTGTTCTATAGGAGTGATAGGGTGATTCATGGTCTGATTGGGCAGAAGTGTTGGAGCTAAAAGTTTTGGTTCAAGTGTTGGGGCAACATCTAGGGTAAGCTGCTCGGATAGGTATGCGAGTTCTGCTTCAATGGCCTCTTGGTGCTCCTGCTCCCTAATCTCCTGTACGGTTGTGGTTAGCTCTTTAATTTGACTAGCTATGTCAGCTAGCATCACCCAATGTTCTTGAGTCAGCTCTGCATCTTGTGGAGGTTGTGGAGGTAGAAAATATTGATAGCTAGGTTCGAGTTGCACTCCATAGTTGAAATTTCCTTGATTACACCATGGGGGGTTAGGAGTGCATGCATAAGGATCGTAGTATGGGTCACAACTTCCCTGCGGTGAACCGTGAGATGTATATGAATTATAATACAAGCCAAAATTCTCCTGTGATGGGTCATATAATCCTCCATTAGCAGTCACATTCCTTTCATCATAGTTGCCTGCATCAAAATATTGAGGAAAGAGGGTGAGTAAGAATAAGAATTAAAATAAGACATTAAAGAAAGAAATGATGTTTCCAGCGTCTAGGTCTTGACGCGGAAAGAAGGTCGAGATTGTCCAGGGTAGAGAGGGCTCTTTCAAGGACTGGGGCAGAGACTTCTCCGATGTCAGTGGATGGTCTCCTGGCCTGTCTTCTGGGTCTGCTCTCTGTCCTGGTGATCTCAAGCTCAAGTGGTAAAAGATTCGGTCTAAATATCCTGTTCACACAAACAAAAGAAAGAAATCAGTACCGTTAGTCCCCGGCAACGACACCATTTTGATGTGTTGTCGAGGCACATACAAATATAATAATAAAAACCTGCTATCAAATGCACAATAAATTGTATATAGCGGCAGTAGTGAGGGCAAGAGTCATTGCATCATCGGGATTGGTCTTAGTGATAGCCGGAGTCACTTCCATGGCTATGGGGACAGCAGGAGTGGGTGCAAAGGATATTGGAGCTAGTTGAGGAGTGCAAAGGACTGAGGCAAGCTCCTTGACGTCGACGGTCGTCCATCCAAGGGCCTCGCGGTATCCTTTGAGTGTAGACACCAGTTCGCGTTCTGCAACAGGATCAAACTCGCTAGAGACGATCACCGGGAGTGTGTCATGCTCGCCAAGATAGGCGTACTTGAGGTGCGAGGGCAAGCTGTTCAACTCTGACTTTGATTCCTGCAAAAGAGGGGCGTTTAATGTGATCAGCGGGAAGAGGAGAAATAACATGAGGAGAAGGGATAACAGAATGCTCTTCCAAAGCAGCGAGGACTTCAGGCAATTCAGGTGGGGTCGCCAGCGTCAAGGCCAAGACGTCCAGTGCTTTAGGCGGGATACTCCTATCTAAGGCAAGCTGCAGAGAATCATCAGTAGTAAGTTCAGAAACATTAGTAATAGTAGGGGCAACAATATCAACAAAGTTTACGCTAGAAAAATCGGTAGGGTATCTCATATCGTCAGGCATATTGAACTTGATAGCTTTGCCGTCAAATTCAATAGAAATGGAGGCGTCGTGGACATCAATCTTCGCTCTTGCGGTCTAGAGAAAGGGTCATCCGAGCAGCATATCGGAGGCCTTGGAAGGATGCCCATCCTCCATGTCAATCACGTAGAAGTCGGCTGGGTAGATGAAATCTCCAACTTGGACCAAGACATCTTCAATAACCCCCTCTGGCTGTATGACAGATCTCTCAGCTAATTGTATAGTAACCTGGGTGTTCTTAAGGGGTCCAAGGCCTAGACTATTGTACATCGTCAAGGGCAAGACGTTGATACCTGCACCAGAATCGCACATAGCTCTACCAATGTCAGTAGTACCGATTTTACATGGGAGGGAGAACATACCTTTGTCCTTGCACTTGGGTGTTAGCTTCCGTTGGATCCCTGCCGAGGCATTTGCACCTACACTAATCTTTTTCACACCTATCATGTTACATTTGTTAGCGCACCAATGTTTCAAAAATTTAGCATAACGAGGAATAGTTTTAATAGCCTGCAAAAGGGTAATGTTAACTTGAACTTTACTGAACATATCAAAAATTTCCTTCTCTTCCTTATCCTTTTTCATTTTGACTAACCTGTGGGGAAAAGGAGGTTCTAGAACCTTAATGATGAAGTCTTCAGAGAATTTAGATTTCTCATCAATCTTGATGGGTGTACCCGGTTTCCTAGAAGTGTATATCCGCTTTTCTTTCTTGGTAGTCGCTTCAACGTCCTTCGGTGCAGGCTCAAGATCCAGTAGTTCAGCTTCTTGGGCAAGCTGTTCACGGGAGGGTATTTGTGTACCGCTGCGAAGCGTCATGGCACAGACAGTATATTGCGGGTTGAGTTCTGGTTGAGGTGGCAGGTATCCTTGGTTATGTATCTCTTTTATCTCTGCAGTCAAAACACTTAACTGTTTTTGCATATCAAGAATAATATTTATTACCTCACCGGACAGTGGTGCCGGAGGCGCCGGTTCTTGAGGAACTTGATGTTGAAAGTGCTGAAGGTTGAGCGGTGACTGACTAGGGTACTGCTCCTGGTCTAGGTACTGGTACTGCTGCGATGACTGACTAGGCCAAGACAGTTGTGGATTATTGTACCAACTTTGGTTAGGATGGTGCCAACTCTGGTCATAGTTGTTGGTATAAGGATCAAACTGCCATGGAGCTCCGTTGTAATTACCAACCGTATTAACTTGGAATTCATTCGGATGGTTAGAAAAGTTGTGAAATTTGTGCGTCTCGCCCTGGGCAGGTTGTCTTGCGGCTAAAACCTGAATCATACTAGTGATGGTGGCGAGCTGTTTTTCCATAGAAGCAGCACGAATGGCTTTGGCGTTGGCCATGTTGGGGAATTTGGGGGGTGGTGATGATGTTTTCAGCGTCTAGGTCTTGACGCAAAAGCGAGTTGGAATTGTAGGATCTGGTCTAGATGTCGTGTTCACACAAACAAAAGAAAGAAATCAGTACCGTTAGTCCCCGGCAACGACGCCATTTTGATGTGTTGTCGAGGCACATACAAATATAATAATAAAAACCTGCTATCAAATGCACAATAAATTGTATATAGCGGCAGCAGAGTCGAATACAGGGACTAAGGGTAGACGCTGACTTTCGTTTGTGACTAGGGCAAACAGACCGAAATAGTAACAAATGGGGGGATTTTGAGAGTGTTGATTAATCTAATATAAACTAAGAAAGTAATAACGAAGAGTAATAAAGCAAGTAAGAAATCAATAGAGAGAAAGCTTTCCTAGCAAAGATAAATATCCAGTTATGATTTCAATTCGACAGATCATAGATTCGACAATATTCAATTCCTGACTTGTAGACGTGCTATGGGGACCAGGTACGCTTAGGTCCCCTGCATACCTTCGTAAGAGAAGCTACCCCAAGGTATGCTTATGGGGTAACCTTGACAATCTACCGTCCTCCAAGGTACGCTTATGGAGGCAATACTCAGATGCCCATGAAGAGGAGGTAAGACACGTCCAGGGCGAGACACTCAGTACGCTCAAGGCACTACCCTAATTAGTTATTTATTCCAGCTGAATGAGACCAGGAACCCGATTACTTCCAGACTGGTTGTCTACTTTACCCTACAGCTTCGCATTAGTTATAACCATATAGATGACAGTAAACAGCAAGGGCGAGATGCAGACTGATCAGATCATAAATCAAGCACAAGGAATATTGACGTTTAAATAATAAATAAATAAATACAAACACATAAATATATTAAGCACAATCAGATCTCATAGTCGAATGAATCAAAAACCTTCAATTGTCTTTACTAGGAAATCGAAATTAGTTCCACAAAGAAAGCATAAATAAAATAGTAAATATAAAAATAACAGAAGATGAAGAAGAAGAAGGGGAGATGGGGGAGAGAAGAGAAGAGGCGGAAGAGAGAAGAAGAGACGGAAGAGAGAGCCTCTCTCTAAAACCCTAATTATTTTAATATATATTAAATAAAATAGAAGTCCTAAGTCTAATAGAACTAGGTTTTCCTAAATTATGCCTTTGCTGAGCTGGGAACACGGAGGGAAAGTCGGAGAATCAGTTGGATTTATTAAATTTCCTTTTCCGCACTTTCCATTTTCTGCAGCTGGCCTGGATGCGATTAGCTGCTCGGCCTAGACGTTGTGATAAACGGCCTAGAGGGGGGGTGAATAGGCAAATAAAATTCTAACACAAAATGTAAGGAAATATGAGTGCGGAAATAGAATGTAAAAACACAAAGATATATAGTGGTTCCAATTCCTCAATGAATTGTCCTCCACTACCTAAGAGCTTCACCCTTAGGATTTTGAACAACGACCATTTCGTTATTACCTTGAGTTTTTACGGGTTCAACTCAAACCTTACACCTTGGTTTTTCCGGGCTCAACCAATAAACCTTTCACCTTGGTTTTTGCGGGCTCAACCAATAAACCTTACACTTTGGTTTTCACGGGTTCACCAATAACCTTACACTGTGATTTTTCCGGGCTCAATCACAACCTATCACAATCAATATAACTTGACAAGAGAGTGGTTAAATGGCAACACAAATTGGTGTACAAATAAACTATGTATGATTCAATAATCAACACCAATAAATGAACAAGAATACCTCAGTAGAAAGCTTAAAACTTACTTGAAAGATAGACGCAAGAATGAGTAAATTCGGATGAGTAAAACTTGCGTTATGAAAATTTGAATTTGTAAGCTTTGCAAAAATTCAGATTTTGGCTTTGAAAATAGATGAGAGCTTTCTTGAGTTTATGATTATGTTCTTGTGTTTCTTGTTGTTTACTAACTCATCTAAGATGAGTATTTATAGTGTAGAGTGAGAAAACATTCGGCCATGAATTAAGGAATTCAAAACTAGCCGTTTTTAGTGGAAAAGATAGCTGTTGGAGCCTGTCTCCTGGGCTCTGGCGGCATGCCGCCAGAAGTGAAATAGTTGGGGCGGCATGCCGCTAACTTCGCTACGGGAAATTAAATTTTCCTCATGTCTGGCGGCATGCCGCCAGACACACACCCTTCCTGGCGGCATGCCGCTAGGAGGTTTTTCCCTCATAACTCAAATCTTAAAAATCGTTTTCGCACAAAACCTTTTGACACACTTTCCTTGAGGTATCTTGAACATAAATCAAGTGCTAATTAGAATCATACTTACATGATAAAAGTCCTAATGTACACTTGATCTTCTAGCTTGCGATATCTTGATTTGTTGCCTCTTATTCGTTCCATCGCAAACTACACATACTTTAACTTCAAATTGCATTAGTAATATTAATTAGTTTGTGTGTCTAAAATCATCAAAACAAGAGTAAGTTGCCCTTGGGCTAACACGTTGTAGACACTCCAAAATCCGGTGAATAATGCATCTTTCTAGAATTTCCTCTCCTAAAGCCTGAATCTGCAATAAGTAAAGAAATAGAGACTAATCAGTAACATCAAGATCAAAAAAGGGCTAGGAAAGGAGGAGAAAATGCGCACAAAATATATCATATCAAACCCACCAAGGTTTGCAGCTGGAAATGACTCTGATCATGGTTGAATGGGAATCAAAGATGGAGACTTTGAGGATGAGGCATATGATAGTTATGAGAAAGAATACCCATGTGGGACATGCAGACCTGCCAGACCATCCCATTGCGTCCCTGAAACGTAGATGAGCGGACTATTGAGCATTTGTCCTAATGAAACGCAAATTACTGTGGATTTTTCCTAATGAAACACACTAAGTCTTGATGACAATATAAAATATAATTTTTGGGATAGGCTATGAAGCATACATACGTACACGAAATATGGATACGATACGATACATTTTTCTATATTCAAAATATTTTATTAAACTACAAGCTAGGATTAAAAAAATGAGGATATTAATAATTGTGAGATCTATAAAATCTGATAGTAGATGAAAAACAATCGGATTATATTAAGTATTAAAATTACACTAGAGACCCATTGATAAAAAATAAATTATAAATTTAGCTCAAAAATATCTATAAGTATCATATGATTTTTCATTTACTATATTAAATTTCTAAAATTATATTTAAGACCTCACTTCTAATAAAAAAATCACACATTTTCCCAAAAATATCATATAAGTATCCTATTGATCGGTCGTTGATACCATCAAAATTAATTATAAAATACAACTTAAAATGATGCACAATGAGCTTGTAAATGGCTTGTAGATAGTAGTAAAAAGTTCATCCACAAGAAAACAAAGGTTGATCTTAGAATTCCTTGATTGACCAATAAGAGTTACTTTGAGTAACAATTTGGGGAGTTTTGGTTGTCAAAAACATAAAACCTAAAACCAAGTAAAATAGGTGAAAGTATTCTAGGCTGGCTTTTTGGCCAAGAATGCAGGTAAGATGTTGTGAAAACAATTATAAGAGGATTCCTAATGCGAGTTATGTTCCTAATTGTTCGATCATTGATTCAAGGATATTCATTCAAAATTTACAGAGTTGCTATAGAACCCAAGTATATTTCTTAGGATCTTACTTACCTCCTATATCAAATTACCTAAAGAAGCACTCTATTAGGCAATCCTAATCAACTAGCCCCTTGTTGAGTAAAGGGTTTACTAAATTGATTGATTAAGAAAAGGGAAAGACAACACCTAACGTAGGATCCTCGTTTGTCGATCGGGTCTGAATTAGATCACTTATTTTCTCTAACCTTCGCGAGATTAGTTGTCTGCTTACGTCTATCTAGATTTGAGGTCTACCGTCACCTTAAAAAATGACTTCAACTAATCAACTTAAGACTTAGATTGGCCAGATCTAATCCTAATTTGAAAAGCGATTTACTTTTGCAGAAAACTCATGAATGTCTATATAGAAATTATAAGAACATTTAGATCTCGCGAAACAAGAAGAACCACAATTCTACTGCCCTTATTAGGAATTAAGGAATTTAGTTAGACATTGATATTGATGAAAAAAACATAAAAATTCAATTCCATAAAAACAGTAATCTATAAAATTTTCAAAGTCGAAAATCACAGAGCAAGATGTTCACATTAAGTCTGGAAAGAAACCGATAAAGAAGAGATCCCCATTCTCCAAGGAATCCTTATAGCTTAAATAGTCTAGCTACATTTCTAGTCCTACTTAAAAATAAATAACCAAAAAGATATATCCTAATTAAATTGTTCATGATATTTTCTGGCTGTAAACTCCTAGTGGGAATGTCTACAGCTGATGATAAAGAGTTCCAAGTCGTTCCAACCACTTTTGTTGGTGATCTGATAATTACGTCAACCTCGAGGATTTCCTGCAAGAATTTGGTTCATTAATTCTTGTTGGCCAAGAAAGGGGCCAAGAATGATTTTCTGCTACTCCTTCTAGTCACCTTTTCTACTTTCCACTGTAAAAGTGAAGAGAATTGAATCTAATCAATAAATTTACTGTCTAAATTGCAAGTAATTAGGTAGTAAAAACATAAATTTTTTACACTCAATCACCTATGCATATCCATTATTATTTATAAAGTATCCCAACATCTCCAAAATGTATCCAATTTAAATTTAATATTTTATTAATTTTTGAAGTATCTGTTGGCACAAGCAATGGAAAAAATAAATAGGTGAAAATGTGATAATTTGGTAACAACATTTACTACCAAGAAAAAAACTACTTTGAGGATAGTGCACAGTGGAAATGTTCAGGGTGTACCAAGAATAATTAAATTATTCAAGCTGATTTCTCTTAATTATGTGACATTAATCCTTTCCGACAATATCTATAGAACTTGCATCAAACCTTTTTCATTGCATTGAGGCTTTCTTTAGTGATACGGTCCTAGCCCCATAGCTAGCCCCTTCGCACACACAACGCGCACACGCCTTGCAGCCAAGGCTAATCGAACCAAGACGTCGAGCCAAGGACGTCATGAAGTAGCCAACGAGGTTAATACAACCTCTACATATGGAAGCAAGGCCAGAGAAGTTGTTATGGCAAGCCTTTAGACGGAGGATGACATGGAAGGTGGCTTGGAGGCGCTTAGCACAAAGCTTCACATCTGATCAAGCCAAGACACGGAAGTGAGGCTTCAATCGGGCAACCAAAGTAAATACAAGATCGATTGATATCTTAGGAAGATCTTGACCAAGTTTGAGCCAATTTGCAAGAGTAAATTGCAAGATGGTTCATGGTGACATTCTAGCTGTCAAGAACGAGACGCGTGGGCGCAACTAGCGACTGTGTGCGAGCCTATTTGGACCTATACAAGTCATAATCGTGCGATCAACCATGTTTCTGAAACCTCAGGATGTTGTCTCTATTGTGAAAACGTTTCAGCTTAAAATCACGAGCCGTTTGCTTGTTATTCGAAGAGATATTTTCGCTGACAGCAATCCTACGCAGACAAGGACTTCAAAATGCGTCAATCAAGGCCGTTCGATTTATTTCGGACTTGTTCTTCCTGGATGATGTGAATCCTCATACCAACCCTAGCTCATCGAGCGCCTTGCCCTTGAAGCAAAAAAGATGGCGACTAAGGAAGCACAAGAGATGGCGAGTATGATTTGAGCATATGATTTGGGCAGATTATGCTGAGCAAGATTCGAGGATGAATCTTTCCGAAGAGGAAGGGAATGATACGATCCCAATACGTATCACGTGACTACATGGACAAAAGCATCAAGACATGATGGAGCAGATGGAGTCCGATCAGGGATCACAAAGGCTTGATGAAAATCTTTATGTGTTATTTTTATTGTGTCCAAATTTCAGGACGTTTGGACGAGTGGATCGTCCAAAATATCAAGCCAACATTTTTGTTATCAGGAGTCCTATGCAGACAAGGACTCTAAGATGCATCAGGCGACTTCGTCCAAACTCAGCTTTCATGCGATCGACCACGTTTTGAAAATGTCAGGATGTTAGCTTTCGATTGGAACAAGTTTCAGCCTGTCGCGCCCCGAAAATTAACAAAAGAGTCATTTGCGAGTGTGCAATGAAATTTGAGGCCTTACAATGCTCGGCGTAAATAGACGCCTCGCAACATGCAATGAAGTCGCCACCCTAATTTGGTTGCTAGGTTTAGGGAACCTTAATCGTCATGGCATAAGAAATATAATAAGTAAAAAAACTAAAGGCACAAAAAAGGGGTCTGGACCCCAGACAAAGGTTCGGGGTCGTATTATGGTCTCGGGAAGGTGTTAGGCACCCGAGTCACATCCGAAAATGGTTACCGGTTGATGAGAGAGGTGTTTAAAAAGGTGTTTGATAAAGTGCGTTTTGAAAACGGGGACCCTCAGAGGAATCGTCACTTTAGTGCTTTCTATGATCGTGACCGTTCAGGAATAATAAAAAGATCTTTCGGACGGGGTTACCGTTTATCAAGATCGATCGATTATCCCTGACCGTAACGTGATGGGACTGAATTTTCCGCAAGACTGAATGAGCGCCCTCTTATTTCATCATCGGGCCGTGCATGATTAAATTAATTACTACGTGATCCTAACATGGATCACTAACAGAGTACAAATTTAAATGATAGATTTTTGAAGTGGAAAACTGATGTGGGATCGAAAGTCCCCATGTACATGCAGTCAATACAAGCGAGAATTTAAAATCATATGAACATGGCATTTTAAGCAACTCTTTAAATACGTTGTTCATGTGGGTTGATTTTAATCCTAACAGTTCTATATATCATGCGTACGACTGATATTTGCGAAAAGCGTTGAATCAATAAAAAGGAATTGAAAGGCGTACTTGTGAGCGAAGCTTGAACTTAAAACCTACAAAGTGAGAGTGTTAGTGATAGCTCGAGAAATAAATAGGCAATTTTATGAGTGCAAAGATTTAAATGACAGTTGATTGCATACGAAAAATGATGGATTTGACGCATACGAAAATTAAATGTTGTTTGATTGTATGCGAAAAATGATTTATTTAACACATACGAGAATTTAAATGCCGGGTTGATTACATGCGAAAAATGATTGATTTTACGCATACGAGAATTTAAAAGCTGTGTTGATTGCATGCGAAAAATGATTGATTTTACGCATACGAAAATGAAATGCTGGGTTGATTGCATGCGAGAAATGATGGATTTAACGCATACGAGAATCTAAATGCTGAGTTGATTGCATGCGAGAAATGATGGATTTAACGCATATGAGAATCTAAATGCTGAGTTGATAAGTGCAGAAAAATTAAATGTAGTGGACGATTTACAGGGAATTAAAACAGTTGATGATTTACAGAAAATAAAACAGATTGATAATGCAGAAAATAAGCAGTTGCATATTGCGGAAGAATTTCTAACAGCTTGCGAAAAATTAAAGCAGTTGATGTTGCGGAAAATAAAACAATTGATATTTGCAGAAAATAAAACAGTTGATATTTGCAGAAAATAAACAGTGGATATTTGCGGAAGAATTTCCAGCAGTTTGCGAAAAATTAAAGCAGTTGATATTTACGAGAATTAAAATGCGACCGACTATGTAGGCGGTATATTGAATTTAAATTGCCGAAAGTAAATTACAAAAAATTAAAGTGCGAATAAGTAAAGTGCGGAAAATTAAAGTAGTTGATATTTACGAGAATTAAAATACGACCGACCATGTAGGCGGTATATTGAATTTAAATTGCCAAAAGTAAATTGCGAAAAATTAAAGTGCGAATAAGTAAAGTGCGGAAAATTAAACAGTTGATAATTTGCGGAAGGATTTCCAGCAGTTTGCGAAAAATTAAAGCAGTTGAATATTTACGAAAATTAAAAGCAGTTGATAAATTGCGGAAAGTTAAATGACAACCGACCATATAGGCGGTAAGGTAAATGACTGAAATTAAATCGCTAAATATAAATGACTGAAGTTAAATAACATAAAAATAAGCATCGCAATAAGCAATTCACGTAAAAAACAATTAAATAAACAAGTTGACGCAAGAATAAGCATACGAATATTTTACAAAAAAAAATGAACTAAACAATCCATGCATAAAATATAGGAAAAATAGCACATATCATGAAGAATAATCATATGAAGCATGCGAGCATTTTACGTAAAAAAATAACGAACCGAAGATTCGGAAAAATGTAAATGGGCTGGGCCAAACTTAAAATTTGGAAGAATGGGTCAGGAACAATTCCTGGCCCAAGAAAATTAATTTTAACGGTGATGAGCCAAGCCCATCACCCTTCTTTTATTTTTTTGCGCGAAGGCCATTTGGCCCAAATCATCTCATCTTCAACCTCGCGTCGCCGGCGCCACTGCCGGCGACGGAGGTGACGAACCAGGCGACCAATTCGCCTGGTTCTTGGCCCGAAAGAGACCTCTCCCTTCCAACAACACAACCATGCAATCACAGCAAGAAAATGGAAACGAAAACAGCAGGATTTTTGAAGGAAACGAAGAAATGCATTTTGACGTTAATTAATGAAATGCATTTTGACGTTAATTAATGAAATAATTAAACGAAGAAAATTTAAACGGATGTTAGCATGGTAAAATTAGGTTGAAAACACGGTGATTGCAGCAAGTTTTAATGATTAATTAATTGACTAAGCTTTAAATGGAATTTAAAAGAAAAACAAGAGAAAGGACGCTTACAGTGCTGCTGCTGCGTGCAGACGAAGGCAAGGAACGGGAACGAGGATGTGTGAATTGGCCAGGAAAATGGAGATGGGAAGTGGCCTCATGCGAAATTCGGGCCATTTTTACGATGAAGGATGGCTTGTATTTATAGCCAAAGATCGCGTGGATGGCCGGACGAGGAGCTGCGCGTGGAGGGGCTCGATCGTGAGCTGGCCGGGCTAGGGGAGCCGTGATGATGGCTGGACGGGATAGGGAGCTACGGGCTCGAGCTAGGAAGCGACGGGAGCAGGTAATCCCGGTGGTCTGCTTCGCTGCACTCCAACGGTCACTGTGCATGTGCACCATGCTAGGTAATTCAAGGGCCGTTGATCTGGTTGACTTTCCTTGGTTGACCAGATCAACGACCATGATCAAATGACCCTTTATCTGATTTAAATGGCCTCGAGCCGGTTCCTGCGAACAAACGTTCTGACTTTTCGAGCCGAAGGTACCGTCGCACGGGTTTAATCATCTACAGCGAATGACGAGAATTTTTTGTTTAATGTGTTTATTTTCGCGTTCAAAAACGTGAAACATTTGAACAGAAAAATAAAGACGTTACGCCGAAAATTACACAAAACGCTGTAGACCGTTGCGAGCGGGAAAAAGGCTAGCAACTAGTTGATGGAAAACATTTTAAAGTCAAGCTATTGTCCGAGCGAGCTTACTCGGGTCCAATAAAAGCTCGAATGAAAATAATAATAAAATAATAAAAATACTAAAAAAAATGCGCTATAATACTAAAAATCCTAAATTCATGTGATGACCTAAAACGAAGAAAAAAAAACTAGCAAACGACTGCCGGATAATAAAAAAATATGATTTTTAAGGCTAAAAATAATAATGATAATAATAATGAAAATACGTGACGGAAAATTAAAAATGCGATTTCGAAAGCTGACGATGCTAACGATGATGCTAAAATGCGAGGAGACACTTAAAAATGCTAATGACTGTAAATCAACTGAAAATGCCAGTAAATTAACTAAATAACAGAAATGTTAAAATTAATTAAAAATGGCGTCAAAATTCGGGTATCAACAGTTGCCCCCTCTTTACTGTCTTATCGAAGTATTTGATAAGCAGTAAAGACAGTTGCCCCTACATATCCGAATTTTGGCGACACCGCAGGTCTTACCTCAAGCTTACAGTGATGATGTCGCTCTAGGAGGAGGTAAGTTGCTGCTGTCACTCTAGGAGGAGGCAGGTGGTTGCTGTCACTCTGGGAGGAGGCAGGTTCGTCGGTGTCACTCGGGGATCAGATATGTCGTAGATGTCACTCTGGGAGGAGATATGTCGTAGATGTCACTCTGGGAGGAGATATGTTGAATGTCACTCTGGGAGGAGGTAGTTGATTGATGTCACTCTAGGAGGAGGTATGCTTTTGATGGTGTTATTTGGTGATGAGGAAATTGATGTTGTCACTGG
The DNA here is from genome assembly GCA_963691705.1 of Viola odorata. Taxonomy (NCBI): domain Eukaryota; kingdom Viridiplantae; phylum Streptophyta; class Magnoliopsida; order Malpighiales; family Violaceae; genus Viola; species Viola odorata. The sequence goes on from OY829546.1 coordinate 34,950,341, forward strand.
GGATTAAAAAGGTGTCTATAAAATTGATGATGTTGTTCGTTGATGTCACTCTGGGAGGAGATAATCCGTTGACGTCACTCTGGGAGGAGATAGGTTGTTGATCCAGGAACGGAAGATAGTTTTATGAAAATATAAATGACAGCTCCACTTGGGGATAGGCATTTGACATGTAGTTGACGTTGCTTTAGGAGGATAATGCGTGATTTGCAGAAATACGAATGATTTGTCCTAATGATGTCACTCTAGGAGGAGGAAAATGCATGATGTCACTCTGGGAGGAGATAATAATAATTATGCAGAAATGTAGAATTATGTAAATGAGAGTTGTAACGTACCTTTGCTCAGATATTGATTGACGGTAACATACCTTCGCCCTGATGTTGATTTGATATTTGGGGTGACTGTTTATGAATTTTCAAGATATGGTGTGGGGACGTGACCTAACACAACATTAACAAACGCGATGTGGGGACGTGAGCCTTCAACGCTTAACAGACAACATGCGCGGACGTGACCAGACACAACATTATCAGACGACTGTGCGGACGTGACCAGACACAACATTAAAAACACGATGTGGGGACGTGACCCTTCACAATGCTTAACAGACAATATGTGCGGACGTGACCAGACATGACATTAACAACACGATGTGGGGACGTGACCCTTCACAACGCTTAACAGACAACATGTGCGGACGTGACCAGACACAACATTATCAGACGAACATGTGCGGACTTGACCAGACATGACATTAACAACACGATGTGGGGACGTGACCCTTCACAACGCTTAACAGACAACATGTGCGGACGTGACCAGACACAACATTATCAGATGACATGTGCAGACGTGACTAGACATGACATTAACAACACGAGGTGGGGATGTGACCCTTCACAACGCTTAACAGACAATATGTGCAGACGTGTCCAGACACAACATTATCAGACGACATGTGCGGACGTGACCAGACATGACATTAACAACACGATGTGGGGACGTGACCCTTCACAACGCTTAACAGATGGTGTAAAAAGGGAAAGCAAGTTTTACCTTGAACTTACCATATGAACTGAAATGGAGAGTGGTTGACCGTGAGGGAATGAGATCCACCACACGAAGTTGATTTGGGAGTGGTAACGTACTCCATTCGATGTTGATTGGATTTTGATGAAAATCCAAGATGGCGAGGGCTTTACAACGATGTTGTCATCGAAGACCCATGGTTGAGGAGTGGTGATGTTCTCCATTCGATGTTTGATTGGATTTTGATGAAAATCCAGGGCGAGGGCTTTACAACGATGTTGTCATCGAAGACCCGTGGTTGAGATTTCACTGGAGCATATCTGTATCCTGCAAATTGAAAGGAAGCAAATACAAAGCAGTGACAGATGGAAAAAAGGAGAGAGCAATTGACCTAAATATTCTTATATTTAACCCATGGCTTGCCCCCAAGTTTTTTTTTGTTTGGAATGAAAATGATTTCTTTATTTAAGAACATAAATTCAAACCTTTTTTCTCCTTTTGGATAAAAATGTTCGTTCATTTTTCGTTATTGGAACATGATTGATTTAAGTCTAGATAGCGTCTACGTCTTGTTCAAGAAATAACGACCTCAAGGACAAGACTTTCCCACAATTTGCAGCCGTAAGCAATCCTCACCTGATATTAGTGTTTGTACTCACGCTCTGAAACAAGGTTAAGTGTTTTTACGCTCATAAAGATGCAACTAACATGATACATAATTTTCAATTCGCAATGTCAATCCGAGTGAATAGACTTCAAATGAAGATGCACATGCATGGGCATTCTAATAATCGATAGGACTTTTACGGAAAAGAATGAAAGGACATGAAATGTCCGGAAAGGAGCGTGTTTTGGGAAAAGATTGCTTTGCTGAGGAGTTGGAAGGCTTTTGATGAGTGATGCTTTACTGATTGGCCCTGATGAGGGCGAGGTGTGCGAGTTCTTTCGCTTTTTGCTGGGGATGCTTTCTGGACAGAGTGCGTGAGCTCTGGGATCCTTGCTGGGGGTGCTTTTCGGTTGGCCAGGGGCCCTTTGCTCAAGTCTTCACTAGGGAGTGTCGTCACTGTTCTCTTCGCGATCTGCTGCATGGGTTGGCCTTGGGCCCTTTTTCTTCTCGGGCCCTCACTAGGGAGGCTTGTTTTGAGATTTCTCGAGTTGGCCTTGGGCCTTTTTGCTCGAGTTCACTGGGGAAAGTTTTCTTCGAGATTTCTCGAATTGAGTTGTCCCCGGGTTGTGCTTGCTTTGGCTCTTCGATTGTGTGTATTCTTCGAATGTCTCTGAGCATTTCTCTCTCTCTTTTTCCTTTTTTTTTTCTTTTGATTCTCTCTTTCTTCTTTTTCTTTTGATTCTTTTTTTTCTTTTCTTCTTTCTTCTTTTTTTTCTCTCTTTTTTCTTTTTGATTTGAATGCATTAGAGCAGAGCAAGCACAACCTTCGTCTTGATCTCTTCCCCTTCTGTCTTGAGGCCTCGGCCTTCGTCGTTGCTGCTTCTTCGGTGATGGTCCTTAGCGATTTCCTAGTGACCTTTTCCGTCTCCTTCATCGTGTTCTTGGACTTGACGTGCTCATGCTTCCGGCTGGCAGTTTTAGCTGAAACTGCTCTTTGGCTCCCGGGGTATGAGTGATAGTGAAGGTTTGGGGAGTGATGACATATATGGTGGAAAGAGGAAGAAACGAAAAAAAATGGAGAAGATCGTAAAAGTCCCACGTCATTTTATTGTTATCCCATGTCTAATTGCACATGTACCCTGGATATTATGCGAATTCAACTAATACCTAGTTAGGCACTTACGCTCATGAAAGAAACAAGGAGTGAAGGCCCAAAATACTCAGAGGGATATGTTTTGTGATTGCTTACGTCTAAACATCCCATGGATATAAGAGCTAACAGACAAGATGATGTATATTTCATATAATTTCTAATGAACGCACAAGTCATCCGTGTCGTGATAAAGTGATGAATATGCTTGATTCAAAAACGTTCAAAACGTGGGATTTTTGTTTTCTCCCCCCCTCTTTTTTTAGCCCAAGTTGCACATGTATAAAGAGAAAATTTTACGGAAACCAAGAATTTTAGCCAACATGACGCACACACTCTTGCAACAACATAAATTGTCGGAGTTTAAAAAATCGTGGAAGTGTAACTCGCGAAAACATAAATTACGGAAATGGAAATTGCAAAAATGTAAAGGGACAACTTCCCTGAAAAAATGAGTCCTGACATTTTTCAATGCCTTCTTTTGGTCGTCACTTCATTCGCTTGCCCCCAAGTTTACAAGTCTCGTTGCACCTTGAAAAAATGAGCTTTGACATTTTTCAACGCCTTCTTTTGGTCGTCGCTTCATTCGCTTGCCCCCAAGTTTACTAGCCTCGTTGCACTGAAACGACGAGACAGTTAAATAGTAAATTCATAGGGAAAAGGTATCCCGAGATGTTGAATTTTACAATTAACGAAAGATAGAATAATTGAAAAGAACGCGTGTTTTTGGATCAACATCCCTTTGAACTTCATTGCTTGCCCCCAAGACTTCTCCTGATGAGGGACTATCTCCTTTTCCGCCCTTTCTCTTAAATGGACCGATTTGCGTGGAATCCCGACCTTATTCTTAATTGTGGATACTTTCTTCATCGGTAAAGACATAGGGTTTATCAAAACCCACTGAATCAACATTCATCATGAAACGCGAATAGTACAAGACGCTCGAAGAGGGGGTTAAATATATTTATTTATTTTTAAACCGAAGGGGAACACAAGTTCCTATAAAAGACAACAAAACATGCATACATATTACAAAGAGACATCAGGAAGCGTGGCGGCGGTCTAATTACGCAGAAACCCCCCCAGACTTCTTCGCGCAAATGGTCGAGCCCTATATCATCCTTTCGCTACCCAAAGCATGATTTGGAATAGGGTTGATGGTCATGCTAGAACCTTCGAAAGAGATGCATTTGTTCTTGATCAAGTGATTAACCTTTCCTCTAAGGGCAGAGCAGTCTTCTATGGCGTGGCCTTGAGCTCCGGCGTGGTACGTGCATCTAGCAATAGGGTTGTACCACTTCGGGTAAGGAGGTTGTATAGGCTGAATCGGGATTGGCGTAATTTGCCCGGCTGCCAAGAGATGCTCATAAATTTCCTCTAAAGGAATGGGAAGAGGTGGTAGCGGTTCACTGTTCCAATGGGTGTGTTGGTTCTTTTGTGGGATATGTGGTGGAGGTGATGGGGAAGGTTGCCGGTTACTAGGTCCCAGGGAGACAAAGAGGACATCTTCCTTCATGATAGGTGCTCCTTTAAGCGTTTCTTCTGGTGTGGAAGCAGTGATCCTCCCAGACTTAATTCCTTGTTCAACTCTCTCAGCCACCATGACTATGTCGGAAAAGTTATTTGATGGATTGGATATAAGATAGGTGTAGTAGGGAGCCTTGAAAGTGTTTATGAAAATTGACGAGAGTTCTTTGTCATTTAGCGGAGGAGAAATTCTAGATGCTAACCCTCTCCACCTCTGAGCGTAAGTCTTCACCGATTCGTCGGTCCTCTTCTCTAGATCCTGTAGATCAGAACGGTCTAGTGCAACTTCTAAGTTGAATTTGTATTGCCTGTAGAAGGCATCGGACAAGTCTCTCCATGTCCTGATCCTGGCTCTGTCTAGACCCATATACCAAGTTAGGGCGTGTTTGGTCAAGCTTTCTCGGAATAGATGTATCAACAACGGCTCGTTGTGGATCATCTCGGCCATCTTATTGCAGTATGCTCTGAGGTGGGTCTTTGGGCACTCTACCCCAGTATACTTTTCGAAGTCAGGGATCTTGTACTTCGGAGGTATAACGATCCCGGGGACCATACATATATCGCCAGGGCCAGTAGGGTCAAATGGATCAGCCCCTTCAATTGCTCGGAGTCTTTCTTCGAGTAGTTTCAGACGGTCACTTTTCAGTTGCTCAGCCCCGATGGGGTTAGAACCGAAGGGTAGCATAGGTTCTGACGAGAACTGAGGTTGTGCTAGGTTGAAAATAAGAGGCTGAGTTCCCACAGGTCCGGGAACTGTGCTCGGAGGAATAGGAGGGAGATACAAGTTCTCTAGGTGGGCCTGGCTCTTGCTTGGGTCCACAATAGGGTTGGTTGAAAGGTGCTGAAGTGACGTGGCGATTTCTTCACCCGCACTAACCATAGGATTTGCCGCGGTGGGTACAGTGAAGGGACTAACCCATTTCCATTGACCCCCAGGATCAGGGAGTGATTGGGGGACTGAAGATCCAATGATGGCGGATGAGGAGGGTCCCATCATTTGACTAGGATCAAAACCGGGTGGGAACTTAGTGGTTGCTTCCTCTCGCTCTTTTTCGGCCTGAGTGGCCTTTTCTGTAGTAACCCTTACTTGCTCTTCTAACTCTTTTATTCTAGCAGCCAATGCCTCTTCTGTCTTGGTTGGTTCGGCCATTTTTCGTGCTTGAAGTCTAGTTATGGGGGGCCTTGGCGGAGTAATTTGCTTGCGAGGAGCTATCGTGAACCTGAAAAAAGAAAATACGAAAAAAATAGTAAGTACAAGTGGGGATATGCAGGTGATGGGCGATCCCGAGGCCTCCACGTTGCTCATTCATTTTCCGGCCACACTTTCACTTGATATTTTCAGGGCATGATCTCCTGGTTGTGGATGATAAGCGAAGGAAGCCTCTATTCATTCCAACGATATGGAGCAATCTGAGATGCTATCTGCGAAATCCAAATCAACAGGGGCAACCCCTGCCGCCATGCTAGGAAGATCTCTATTACTGTGTAGTCTCAAATAACGCAGGGCCTGACGCCTGGTGAACTCAGCCGAGGGGAGAGACGACAATCTTTTTATGAACTTGGAGTTTTTTGTGATAAACTAGGAAGACAAGGCCATGAGTGAGCGATACTCGGATGTTTTGAATACTTGGTCTGATTTTTCGGAATTTCGGTGAGACGATTGTGTTTTATCCCGGAGGGATTTTCTCTTTTTGTTTTGCGATGGTTTTTTTTGAGATTGTATTGGAGGGGTAATGGAAAGTTGAGGCGATTTAATAAATATCCGAAAGAGCACGACTTTATTAAAAGTTTTTACAAGATGTAGTGAACTAGCCCAGCTACCTAAATTCATCAAAAATGGCTAGACTAGATGAAGTTAGGGATCCTAGTTTACATAAAAAGAAAAGGTTTGCTGATATCCGAGTCTTCCCGTGAAGGTGTCAATCCTGGACATCAGAGTTCTCCTGCCAAAGGTACTCCATCGAGGCCAGCTCCCCTTTCTGCATCTCTAACTCAGCCTCTAACGTGGTAATTCGGCTTTGCAGTGCCTGATCATTGAAACTTCGTTCCCCGAAAATATCAAGTGAAAGTAGTGTAGGTGCCGACATATTGAATGAGCAAAACGGGTCCTGTGGGACAAAAATAAAATTTTAAATGCAAAGTAATCTGCACCTGTAAGAAATCCGCAGTTCGTATAACAGAAAGAATCACGTCAATATGCCAACAAGACAAATAGAGCCACGACAAACAGGTATAATCATGATGCACGTGCTGGGGCTCTGAGTCTGACATTTCTAACTGGCTTGAATGGTTCCCGGATGATACCATGAAAAGGTCCCTAAAGTGTCGTCTAGTCTCCCGATTTCTTGCGAAATCGTGTAACCTTTCGACTGGCTTTAGGGGTTCATCCGAGTTGGGATTGGTGAACACTACCCAGGACATGTGTCCTAGGGCGTCACTACTACCCTCCTAATTCGGTAATTGTCCCCTGGGTGTAGGGCGCTATGAAATGCATATGACAATTGATAAAGCAAATAAATGAAAAGACCAGCAATTGACCAAAGCAAATAAATAAATAAAGAAATAAAACACCTCTCTAAAAAGATAAAACCGGCTCCGACCCTAATGTCCCCAGTGGAGTCGCCAAACTGTCGCGCCCCGAAAATTAACAAAAGAGTCATTTGCGAGTGTGCAACGAAATTTGGGACCTTACAATGCTCGGCGTAAACAGACGCCTCGCAACATGCAATGAAGTCGCCACCCTAATTTGGTTGCTAGGTTTAGGGAACCTTAATCGTCATGGCATAAGAAATATAATAAGTAAAACAACTAAAGGCACAAAAAAGGGGTCTGGACCCCAGACAAAGGTTCGGGGTCGTATTATGGTCTCGGGAAGGTGTTAGGCACCCGAGTCACATCCGAAAATGGTTACCGGTTGATGAGAGAGGTGTTTAAAAAGGTGTTTGATAAAGTGCGTTTTGAAAAAGGGGACCCTCAGAGGAATCGTCACTTTAGTCTTTTCTATGATTGTGACCGTTCAGGAATAATAAAAAGATCTTTCAGATAGGGTTACCGTTTATCAAGATCGATCGATTATCCCTGACCGTAACGTGATGGGACTGAATTTTTCGCAAGACTGAATGAGCGCCCTTTTATTTCATCATCGGGCCGTGCATGATTAAATTAATTACTACGTGATCCTAACATGGATCGCTAATAGAGTACAAATTTAAATGATAGATTTTTGAAGTGGAAAACTGATGTGGGATTGAAAGTCCCCATGTACATGCAGTCAATAGAAGCGAGAATTTAAAATCATATGAACATGGCATTTTAAGCAACTCTTTAAACACGTTGTTCATGTGGGTTGATTTTAATCCTAGCAGTTCTATATATCATGCGTACGACTGATATTTGCGAAAAGCGTTGAATAAATAAAAAGGAATTGAAAGGCGTACTTGCGAGCGAAGCTTGAACTTAAAACCTACAAAGTGAGACTGTTAGTGATAGCTCGAGAAATAAATGGGCAATTTTATGAGTGCAAAGATTTAAATGACAGTTGATTGCATACGAAAAATGATGGATTTGACGCATACGAAAATTAAATGTTGTTTGATTGTATGCGAAAAATGATTTATTTAACGCATACGAGAATTTAAATGCCGGGTTGATTACATGCGAAAAATGACTGATTTTACACATACGAGAATTTAAAAGCTGTGTTGATTGCATGCGAAAAATGATTAATTTTACGCATACGAAAATGAAATGCTGGGTTGATTGCATGCGAGAAATGATGGATTTAACGCATACGAGAATCTAAATGCTGAGTTGATTGCATGCGAGAAATGATGGATTTAACGCATACGAGAATCTAAATGCTGAGTTGATAAGTGCAGAAAAATTAAATATAGTGGACGATTTACAAGGAATTAAAACAGTTGATGATTTGCAGAAAATAAAACAGGTTGATAATGCAGAAAATAAGCAGTTGGATATTGCGGAAGAATTTCCAGCAGCTTGCGAAAAATTAAAGCAGTTGATGTTGCAGAAAATAAAACAATTGATATTTGCAGAAAATAAAAGAGTTGATATTTGCAGAAAATAAACAGTGAATATTTGCGGAAGAATTTCCAGCAGTTTGTGAAAAATTAAAGCAGTTGATATTTACGAGAATTAAAATGCGACCGACCATGTAGGCGGTATATTGAATTTAAATTGCCGAAAGTAAATTGCAAAAAATTAAAGTGTGAATAAGTAAAGTGCAGAAAATTAAACAGTTGATAATTTGCGAAAGGATTTCCAGCAGTTTGCGGAAGATTAAAGTAGTTGATATTTATGAGGATTAAAATGCGACCGACCATGTAGGCGGTATATTGAATTTAAATTGCCGAAAGTAAATTGCGAAAAATTAAGGTGCGAATAAGTAAAGTGCGGAAAATTAAACAGTTGATAATTTGCGGAAGGATTTCTAGCAGTTTGCGAAAAATTAAAGCAGTTGAATATTTACGAGAATTAAAAGCAGTTGATAAATTGCGGAAAGTTAAATGACAACCGACCATATAGGCGGTAAGGTAAATGACTGAAATTAAATTGCTAAATATAAATGACTGAAGTTAAATAACCTAAAAATAAGCATCGCAATAAGCAATTCACGTAAAAAACAATTAAATAAACAAGTTGACGCAAGAATGAGCATACGAATATTTTACAAAAAAAATGAACTAAACAATCCATGCATAAAATATAGGAAAAATAGCACATATCATGAAGAATACTCATACGAAGCATGCGAGCATTTTACGTAAAAAAATAACGAACCGAAGATTCGGAAAAATGTAAATGGGCTGGGCCCAGCTTAAAATTTGGAAGAATGGGGGCCAGGAATTGTTCCTAGCCGAAGAAAATTAATTTTAATGGTGATGGGCCAAGCCCATCACCTTTCTTTTATTTTTTTGCGAGAAGGCCATTTGGCCCAAATCATCTCATCTTCAACCTCACGTCGCTGGCGCCACTGCCGGCGACGGGGGTGACGAACCAGGCGACCGATTCGCCTGGTTCTTGGCCCAAAAGAGACCTCTCCCTTCCAACAACACAGCTATCTAATCACAGCAAGAAAATGGAAACGAAAACAACAGGATTTTTGAAGGAAACGAAGAAATGCATTTTGACGTTAATTAATGAAATAATTAAACTAAGCAAAGATAATTTAAACGGATGTTAGCATGGTAAAATTTGGTTGAAAACAAGGTGATTGTAGCAAGTTTTAATGATTAATTAATTGACTAAGCCTTAAATGGAATTTAAAAGAAAAACAAGAGAGAGGACGCTTACAGTGCTGCTGCTGCGTGCAGACGAAGGCAAGGAACGGGAATGAGGATGCGTGAATTGGCTAGGAAAATGGAGATGGGCAGTGGCCTCCTCATGCGAAATTTGGGCCGTTTTTACGATGAAGGATGGCTTGTATTTATAGCCAAAGATCGCGTGGATGGCCGGACGAGGAGCTGCGCGTGGAGGGGCTCGATCGTGAGCTGGCGGGGCTAGGGGAGCCGTGATGATGGCTGGACGGGATAGGGAGCTACGAGCTCGAGCTAGGAAGCGACGGGAGCAGGTAATCCCGGTGGTCTGGTTCGCTGCACTCCAACGGCCACTGTGCATGTGCACCATGCTAGGTAATTCAAGGGTCGTTGATCTGGTTGACTTTCCTTGGTTTACCAGATCAACGACCATAATCAAATGGCCCTTTATCTGATTTAAATGGCCTCGAGCCGGTTCCTGCGAACAAACGAGCCGGGTCCAATAAAAGCTCGAATGAAAATAATAATAAAATATTAAAAATACTAAAAAAATGCGCTAAAATACTAAAAATCCTAAATTCATGTGATGAACTAAAACGAAGAAAAAAAAACTAGCAAACGACTGCTGGATAATAAAAAAAAATGATTTTTAAGGCTAAAAATAATAATGATAATAATAATGAAAATACGTGACGGAAAATTAAAAATGCGATTTCGAAAGCTGACGATGCTAACGATGATGCTAAAATGCGAGGAGACACTTAAAAATGCTAATGACTGTAAATCAACTGAAAATGCCAATAAATTACCTAAATAACAGAAATGCTTAAATTATTTAAAAATGGCGTCAAAATTCGGGTATCAACATAACCCATTTGTCCTAGTGGTTTGAAAGTTATTCTAGTCGACATTATGGTGCGCAATGTGTGCGCGAGACAACATACGACTTGAGGTTTCGGCCCGAACCTTGGCCAAATGATGGAGAAACTTCTTGGAGCTGCTGGAATGTATTTAATATATATTTATATTTACTTTAATTATTTAACTAGTTAATTGTTTAATTAGTTAATTAAGTTACCTTAGGAATTAAAACTCCTACCTATTAGGGTTTGCTTGTAAACTTCTACATAAGGAGCTGCTTGGCCTCCTTATTCAGTTGGCTATTATTTTGATAAATCAAGACATTGTTCTTTGCAAATCTCTGCCCATTGTTCACGTGTTGAACCTTATTCCTTCTCGAGTCTGCAAGCTTGAGTCGTCGTAAGTAAAACTCCGAAATTGCAACCATTGTTTCGTTTGTCTTAGTTTGATTCTCACCCAGTCGAGTCTAGACCTAAGAATTCGATACAAAATCCTTGACTTGAAATCGATTAGGGCTCTTAGCACAGATTGGCTAGGTGGTCTAAGTTCGCACTCGTCGAGTTAATTATTTCCGCATCGAAATCCATCCTTGAACAACGATCAGAATTACATGCTACTTATCCTACGCAACTAGGATCATATCAGTTGGTAGCGGAGCTTAAGGCATTCAAGTTTGGTAACTATCCTATCTATCCTTACTATTTTTAATTAGTTTTCAATTATTGAGGTTGATTTTCTTTCTACCCTATCTAATCAATCTCCTTGCAGCCAATTGTGTTAGTGTGTCGAGTCGATCTAGAAACCCTAGATCTAGTTTTGCGTCTTGTATGTGTCTTTAAATTTTGTGTGAATTTAGAAATAAAATCAGTCCCCAAAGTGTCTTTAATTTAAGTACTCTTTTGAGTCATAAAAAGGCATAAAAATCCAAAGTGTCCATTAGCTAGTTGTTGTTTAGTTTCATTCAAAAGAGTAAAAATAGAAAAAGAAAAAACGAGAGAAGTGTTTCGTAAACAAAAACGACTTCAAATACAAAAAATAATATTATTCAAAATAAAAGAAAAGAAAAATACAAGAAACCTGAAGATACTAGCTTTCCATAGCAATAAGAATCATTGCAATCGGACACCGTAATCAAAAGTTAGAGCAAAAGGGACAAGCAACGTGCACACACACATTATTCACTATTTGTGAATTTATTTGAGTCTTTCTATTTTATCTTGAGCTTTTCTTTGATTCCAATACATAAAGCCTTTCTATTCTAGCCTAGTAAGTATTTAGTTGATTGATATTTGCAACTAGATTACTTATTAAGCATCTAAAATTGTTTCGAAGCCGAGTTATCTTTGAATTTTCCTTGGAAGCGTTTCTTCAAAATTCTCGAGTCTACTCTAACGGTTTACACAGGAAAAATCACGGAGATTTGAGTGATATTTGGTGAGCTTAATAGAGAGTTAAACACAAGAGTAAACACGTGAGGGAGTGCTAGGTTTAGCACAAATTTTATGTTTGTTTGCTAGTGTTGAGAATTTATAGGAATTACAGAATGTCTTACACGCAATGGTCCGAGAGGCGAGATTATGAGGATGATGCTTATCTGAGGCAAAGGCAGTATGATAGGCATGAAAGAAGAAAGATCTTGGTTGGTTTGAGGGCTAAGGCCGAGACATATAACGAAAGTGAGTCAAGGTTTGCTGAGGCAAACCCTAGGCGCCGACCCGAGTGCGAGTCACGCATGCGCTCCCCACGGACCGAGCAACGAACGCATCAAGCGTATTGGTATGAAGGGCGAGAGTTTGAGGAAGACGCCTATGAGTACTATGATAGTATGCGAGAGTAATATGATGATAGACAATCTAGGTTTGAGGACCGAGTTGGCGCAAACCTAGGGAGTAAAGAAATAAGACTTATACCTTTTGAAGTAGTGCACAACCCGAGTGCTTACTTGGATTGGGAGCGAGATGTACAATCTATTTTTTGCTGCCATAATTATTCGGAAAGGAAGAAAGTAAAGTTAGCATCAGCTGCGTTTAGTGGAGAAGTTACATGCTGGTGGGATCAAATCAATCTCAAGCGAACGTCCACAGGAGGTTTTCCAATTCAGAATTGGGGAGAAATGAAAAGGATCATGAGGCATCGTTTTGATCCCACTCACTTCAGCCGTGAGCTTCACCAACGGTTACAAACCTTGACATAAGGGAGTAAGGGTGTTGGCGCTTATTTTAAGGAGATGGAGATTGCTTTGGAGAGAGCACAAGTCAAGGAGGACGAAAGGGTGATGATGGCAAGATTCTTCAATGGCCTCAACCGAGAGATAACCGATCCACTGAAGTTCATTGAATTCTACTACTTAGAGGATATGTTACAAAAGGCGATCAAAATAGAGAAGCAAAGGAAGAAGAGGTCTCCTTATCCTAGTATCATGCCTACTAAGTCAACGGCGAGGAGGGAGCCGACTTGGGAGAAAGAGGATATAGGCGTGAGTCCAGTTCTGAAGATACTACCTAGTAACTATGGCACTAAGCGTGTAATTGATTCACAAGCACCTCAAGGGAAGTCAGTCATTAGTGATTTGGTTGATGGAGAGGTTTTGGTTGACGCCATACCTCAAGCGCTTGGCTATAGACAAACCCTAGATATGCAACCAAATATTGAGGCGAAAGATGAGGAGCATAAGTGACTTGTGAAAGCTTATGCCAAGTATGAAATCACAAGGGATAATGAGAGAAAAAGAGGAGAGATGAGTGTTAAAAATAAAGAGGGCGAAATTGAGAGTGTGAGAGATAAACATTCGCATGAAAAGAGTAAGCATGCAGAGGGTGAGTGTATGAGCAATAAACATTCCCATGAAAAGAGTAAGCATGCCGAGGGTGAGTGTATGAGAGATAAACATTCGCATGAAAAGAGTAAGCATGCAGAGAGTGACATTGAGAGATCAAAAGGAGAGGCAATTAAAAAGGAATTGAGTGTATATGCCAAAGGGAGAGAAGTGAGGAATGCATTATATATGTGCAAAATTCGTTTTGGCGCAAGCCTTTCAAAAACAATTTTTTAGCCTTTGCTCTTTCACCTCTCTAACCCTAATTCATTTGAACCTTTTCCTATTGGAGTTGCTTCTCGTGTGCAAGTAATTAAAGATATATTTTCAGAGAAGATGACCCCTAACCAATCACCAATTAGGAGGGTTGCGCACCACACAAAGTGTATGACCGGTTCGGCTAATCCTAGCCGCCAAGGTAATGTGCATTTTTCTTTTCCTAGCGTTAAGTCACTCGAATTGTCACCTATATTTTCACCTTATATTCATTCTGCCATTGGTGATATTCATGATGATTATGTGTCTCAGTTTACAGGATTTGAGGGAACTTATTTCAAGTACAAGCGCTTATGTACGTCGCATGATCCATTGCGCCTAGATTTTACTAACACTAACACTTTCGTTTTCTCTTCTAGTGTTGTGTATTCTCATATGCAGGGAAAGAACTAATTATTGGCAGCAGTGGAGTACAAATCATTAGAGCCAAAAGGAGGAAAAGGAACTTGCGCATCTATGGAGACTTGCTCGGCTAACCCTAACCAAGAAGGTAAAATGCGTCTTTCTTTCCTTAGGTCTGATTCGTGTAAGTATGTGGACATCATTTACTTAAATCATTCTGAAAATAAATTAATTGATGATGGTCGTATGCAAAGGTTGAAAGTTAAGTCATACGCCTTTGAGGAGTACTTGCGAAAATGCAAGAGGTTTGGCGTTTGTACTAGGCCAAGTGATAAGATAGTTGTACCTAGAGCTCATTGTGATGATTTATCTCACTATTTTGGTACGTTTAATGTTTCTAACAATGTGGATAAAAGTAAGTTAGGTTCCTTATGGCATGTTTTGGTTTTTAAGTATGCCTTTACATGGGAGGAGTGTCTTCTGTTTATCTATTCTACTTATAACCATTGTGCACATGCTGATTCTAAATTGTTGATGAAACTTGTGCATACATTTGATCATATGATACGATCTAGTTTAATGTTTTTGCCTTTGAGAGTATTGTTTAGCATAAGTGGCAGCAAGGAAATCGAGACGATGAGGACAACCCAAGTCCAAGCAAACATGACCCCTTGGGACGATGAGCCTGTCCAACGTGTTGACATGTTCAATAGCATCGCCGCCAAATTGAATTTAAGAGGTTGGTATAATTCATTTTATGATTATTTTGATGAGTCTAACTTAAGGTATTGTACTGCAGGTCTAGGTACAGATTCGAGGACGAATCTTTTCAAAGGGGGAGGGAATGATGTGAATCCTCATACCAACCCTAGCGCATCGAGCGCCTTACCCTTGAAGCTAAAGAGATGGTGACTAACGAAGCATAAGAGATGGCGAGTATTCTTTGAGCATATAATTGTGAAGCTTTCGTGGGCAGATTATGATGAGCAAGATTCGAGGATGAATCTTTCCGAAGAGGGAGGGAATGATACGATCCCAAGATGTATCACGCGACTACATGGATAAAAGCGTCAAGACATGATGGAGCATATGGAGTCCGATCAGGGATCACAAAGGCTTGATGGAAACCTTTATGTGTTATGTTTATTGTGTCCAAATTCAGGACGTTTGGACGAGTGGATCATCCAAAATATCAAGCCAACATTTTCGTTGACAAGAGTCCTACACAGACAAGGACTCTAAGACACATCAGGCGACTTCGTTTGAACTGAGCCAGTGCTGTAAAATTTAGAATCGTGCACTTGACTACGTTTCGGAAACTTCAGGATGTTAGCTTTCGTTTGGAACAAGTTTCAACCCATTTGTCTCAGTGGTTTGAAAGTTATTCAAGTTGACATTATGGTGCGCAGTGTGTGCACGAGACAACATACGACTTAAGATTTGCTTGGCCCGATGATGGAGAAACTTCTTGGAGCTGCTGGAATGTATTTAACTATATTTATATTTACTTTAATTATTTAAGTAGTTAATTAAGTTACCTTAGGAATTAAAACTCCTACCTATTAGGGTTTGCTTGTAAACTTCTACATAAGGAGCCGCTTGGCCTCCTTCTTCAGTTGGTTGTTATTTTGATAAATCAAGACATTGTTCTTTGCAAATCTCTGCCCATTGTTCACGTGTTGAACCTTATTCCTTCTCGAGTCCGCAAGCTTGAGTCGTCGTAAGTAAAACTCCAAAATTGCAACCATTGTTTCATTTGTTTTAGTTTGATTCTCACCCAGTCGAGTCTAGACCTAAGAATTCGATACAATATCCTTGACTTGAAATCAATTAGGGCTCTTAGCATAGGTTGGCTGAGTGGTCTAAGTCCACACTCGTCGAGTTAATTATTTCCGCATCGAAATCCATCCTTGAACAACGATCAGAATTACATGCTACTTATCCTACGCAACCAGGATTGTATCACTAGATGGATCAGGAAGAGAGGACCCTATCCACTATTTTTAGATGTTAGCTTTCGAATGGGATAGGTTTCAGCCCAATCGGATGAGTGGATGAAATGTTAGCATGGGTCGACATTATGGTGCGCAGTATGAGCGCAAGGTAGCGTAACTTGAGGATTACGACCCAACTTGAAGCCCAGCTGTGCGAATCACCTTTGGAGCTTCTAGAATGTATTTATTATATTTATTAATTAGTTTGTAAAGTTATTATACAAATAGAAGTTCTACTTTTACTTAGATTATGTTTTCTATTCCTACTCATATTAGAACTTATAGTTATTAAACTTGTACTAGGCGCTTTGCCTATATATAGAGCCTTTTGTGCTCTTTGTAAATCAAGCTTTTTATCAATTATCAATTAAATTCAGAGAGAATTTTCTCAATTGTTCATGTGTGAGCCTTGTTACTTCTTAAGTCCGAACGCTTAAGTCGATTTGCAAGTAAAAGACCGAGAGTTCAAACCCCCATTGTTTAGTTTCACCTAGGTTGGTATTCACAAATTGAATACAGGGTTAGGGATCCGAGTCAAGAACCTCAATTGTTTAGCTTAGGTTGCTTAGCACAGGTTGCTAAGAGGGTTAAGCACTCGAGTGAGTTATTTATTCCACATTCAAAAATTCAATCCTTCGAACTAGATCAAAAAGGTACTCGTTACGCATCCTATTGTCGCGCCCCACGAAAATTGAAGATGAATTCGCGAGTGTGCAATGAAATTTGGGACCTTACAATGCTTAGCGTAAACAGACACCTCGCAGCATGCAATGAAGTCGCCACCCTAATTTGGTTGCTAGGTTTAGGGAACCTTAATCGTCATGGCATAAGAAATATAATAAATAAAAAACTAAAGGCACAAAAAAAGGGGTCTGGACCCCACAAAAAAGGTCCGGGGTCGTATTATGGTCTCGGGAAGGTGTTAGGCACCCGAGTCACATCCGAAAACGGTTACCGGTTGATGAGAGAGGTGTTTAAAAAGGTGTTTGATAAAATGCGTTTTATTTTGAAAAGAGGGACTCTCAGAAGAATCGTCACTTTAGTCGTTTCTATGATCGTGACCGTTCAGGAATAATTAAAAAGATCTTTCTGACGGGGTTACCGTTTATCAAGATCGATTGATTATTCCTGATCGTGACGTGATAGGACTGAATTTTCCGCAAGACTAAATGAGCGCCCTCGATGTCATCATCGGGCCATGCATGATTAAATTAATTACTACGTGATCCTATCATGGATTGCTAACAGAGTACAAATTTAAATGATAGATTTTGAAGTGAAAAACTGATGTGGGATCGAAAGTCCCCATGTACATGCAGTCAATATAAGCGAGTATTTAAAATCACATGAGCATGGCATTTTAAGAAACTCTTTAAACACGTTATTCATGTGGGTTGATTTTAATTCTAGCAGTTCTATATATCATGCGTACGATTGATATTTAGGAAAAACGTTGAATAAATAAAAAGGAATCGAAAAGCGTACTTTCGAGCGAAGCTTGAAATTAAAACCTACAAAGTGAGAGTGTTAGCGATAGCTTGAGAAATAAATAAGCAATTTTATGAGTGCGAAAATTTAAATGACAATTGATTGTATGCGAGAAATGATGGATTTAACGCATACGAAATTTTAAATGCGGAGTTGATTGCATGCGAGAAATGATGGATTTAACGCATACGAAATTTAAATGTTTAGTTGATTGCATGCGAAAAATGATGGATTTAACGCATACGAAATTTAAATGCTGAGTTGATTGCATGCGAAAAATGATAGATTTTACGCATACGAAATTTAAATGCTGAGTTGATTGCATGCGAAAAAATGATAGATTTAACGCATACGAAATTTAAATGCTGAGTTGATTGCATGCGAAAAATGATGGATTTAATGCATACGAAATTTAAATGTTGTTTTGATAAGTGCAGAAAAATTGATTGTAGTTGACGATTCACAGGGGATTTAAAACAGTTGAGGATTTGCAGAAAATAAAACAATTGATATTTGCGGAAGAATTTCCAGCAGTATGATGAGTGCGGAAATTAAAACAATTGATATTTTGCAGGAAATAAACAGTTTGATATTTGCAGAAAATAAACAATTTGAGATTTGCAGAAAATAAACAATTTGATATTTGCAGAAAATAAACAGTTTGATATTTGCAGAAAATAAACAAGTGATATTTGCGGAAGAATTTCCAGCAGCTTGCAAAAAATTAAAGCAGTTGATATTTGCAGAAAATTAAAACAGTTGATATTACAGAAAATTAAAACAGTTGATGTTGCGGAAGAATTTCCAGCAGTTTGCGAAAAATTAAAGCAGTTGATATTTGTAGAAAATTAAAACAGTTGATAGTACAGAAAATTAAAATAGTTGATGTATAAAAAAATACTCATACGAAGCATACGAAATATTTTTACGGAAAAACGCGTGATCCGAAGTCTTGGAAAGAATTGAAAATGGGTTGGGCCCAATTTAAAAAAATGAAAGAAAAAGGGAAAATGGGCCAGGAATAGTGCCTGGCCCATGAAAATAGAAAGAGGTGATTATGGGCCAAGCCCATCATCACGGACGGATGAACAGGCCTAGCATGGCACTGTTCATCGTCTCTCTTCTTGGTCGCCGACGACCAAGGTCCGGCTTGCCTTGCCCGTTTCTCGCGATCTTCGTACCGAGACGCTCGTCTCCTCGACGGCGTCTCGATCGTACGAAGCTCAAATTTTAATAAAGATCGTACCGAGTTTAATTTCGAAAAAATGACAAAACCGTTAATTATCGAAAACTAATTAATTCACACAATCTACTAACGATTTTTAAAATTGAAAGCATGTATTTAATCTACATCATGCACATGAATTAATGGCACAAAAATAAGCAATTAATCTACTCTAAATTCGGCCAAACGCATTAAAGAAGAAAATAAGCTTAAAAACCGAAAATGCTTAGAGAGAGAAAGCTTTCTCTCTCTAAGCATTTTCGGTTTACTCTCTCAAGCTTTAAACTGAACGATTGTCGCTCTAAGTGAGCAAACTAATCAAGAGGGAGAAGGAGCAAGGATTTCTTGCAGATTTGGTGCCGTTTTTACGTTGAAGAATGCTTGGTATTTATAGGCCGAAGTCGCATGGCGTTTGAAGCTTGGTGCTGCACGTGGTGGCTGCTTTGTAGCGGTGGAGGAGCTACGGCTGTGTGAGGTGGCAGGTCTACGGCCGTGTGATGATGGCTGATGGGACGAGAAACGGCTAGGACACGACGGGAGCAGGTTGCTTGGTGGCCTGCTCCGTTGCCTCTTCACGTCCATGGTGCATGTGCACCATGGCCTTTAATTTGTTAACCGTTGATCTGGTTGACTTTTCTTGGTTGACCAGATCAACAGTTGTGATCAAGGGCCCTTTTAGTCTTATTTAAATGGCCTCGAGCTGAGTCCTGCAAGCAAACGTTCAGACTTTTTGAACCGAAGGTACCAGCGCGTAGAGAAAAATACGACGGATTTGACCGTCTATAGCGAATAATGAAAATTTTCCGTTAAACGTGAAACGTTCGGACGAAAAAATAATGACGTTACGCCAAAAATTACACGAAACGCTGTAGACCATTGCGAGTAGAAAAAAATCTAGCAACTAGTTGATGGAAAACATTTCAAATTCAAGCTATTGTCCGAGCGAACTTACTTGGGTCCAATAAAAGCTCGACGAAAATAATAATAAAATAATAAAAATACTAAAAAATGTGCTAAAAAACTAAAAAGCCTAAAAATCATGTGATGACCTAAAATGAAGAAAAAACTAGCAAACGACTGCCGGATAATTAAAAATGTGATTTTGAAGGCTAAAAATACTAACGAAAATAATA
Organism: Viola odorata; assembly: GCA_963691705.1. Classification (NCBI taxonomy): domain Eukaryota; kingdom Viridiplantae; phylum Streptophyta; class Magnoliopsida; order Malpighiales; family Violaceae; genus Viola; species Viola odorata. The sequence continues at coordinate 34,970,064 of OY829546.1, forward strand.
ATGAAAATACGCGACGAAAACTAAAAAATGCGATTTCGAAAGCTGACGATGCTAACGATGATGCTAAAATGCGATGAAACACTTAAAAATGCTAGCGACAGTAAATCAACTAAAAATGACAGTAAATTAACTAAATAACAGAAATGCTAAAATTAACTAAAAATGGCGTCAAAATTCGGGTATCAACACCTACGCATCTAGGATCGTATCAGTTAGCCTGTTCGAGACTTTTTGACAGCCACCCTTTACAGAAAGGAAGTAAAAGTGGAAGTATTTTCAGAAGTGCATCGATAAAGAGCTTAATGGGTGACATTGTTCACTAGTTGTATGATGTCTATTACGTGTTTTCTTTCCTGTTCACATATTTACACCTTTGCATATTTCCCTCTTCTTGCTGTTCTAACTCACCCTATCCCAAACCATCTTATCAAGTCCTAAAAATTTAAGACTGTTTATATGCTTGCGATTGGTTGGTTGACATTCAAATACAAATAATCTAGGTTTGCATTACCTATGATGAGAGTAAACACTACCCTTAAATACCCAGAGTTGAGCGCTAAAACGTTTTCAACGAGGACTATCTCAGGAGAAGGCCGGGTAAGTGCGATTCAGTTTGCTAAGCTTAGTTGGTTGAAGTGGCATCATTTTTCTATTACTGGTTGGCTGTGTTATCATACTTTCATATATAGTTGGTGTTTTTCACTATTTTGATTTTTCACTTGATTGTACTCTATCACAAGCACAAGCACAAGTTTAGTGTGGGGTATTTGATAATGCGTTAATTTGCATTATTTTGGATGATTATCACACCTGGTTTTGCATTGATTCTATATGGTCATGTTATTCATGTTTTACAATCAGGTACTATGGAGAAGCTTTTAATTAATTTTGTAGCTGATTTGGAGCTGTTGAAACTGGACTGCGCGCAGAACTAGAGCAAGGAGCAGGGCAGAGACTGACTTATGATTAATTCTGTTAGAAACGAAGCCCCTCGCTATGCAAGCCCAAGAACGAGACAAGATAACAATTAATTTATTTTGGGTAGCCCTAGGAGACGCCGATCAATAATGGAGCTGCAGTTAGTTTAGGTTTCATTATTTATTTTAGTAATCCTAATATAAATATAGAAAAAAACGAAACAGAACTTCTCTGCCCTTTCTGTCACACCCTAAATGAAAATTAATTGACTCCTTATTAAGGTCTTTTAAAATTAACAATTAATTCGTTTCAAAACCTATGATTAATTTTTTATTTATTAACAAGTAATAAATACAGCAACACATGGTGACTTCCACATTTACTACAACAAGTAGCAGTACAGACCTATTGGGGAATTCGTTATTTACAACCCCAAAATAAACATATACAAATGTCATTAATCGACTAGACCCTAGCAGAGGAGAATGCTGGGCATACCGATTAAACTTGAAGAGTACTCCCTTAGATCTGCCAACCAGAACTCACTATTCTTTGCCACCCATTGAAAAATGATTATTAAGAGAGGGTGAGTTACCACAACTCAGTAAATAAATAATACAAGATATAAACAAACATATACATACAACCATTCATATTCCCTGTATTCACTACATATAATATAATATAATATAACTACTAATATCTAGACATTAGAACTCGTATATTCATCATAATCCAGTTAAACTATTAAACACAAATAAACTCAAGTTCACACCGTGAGAATTCACGTGCCAGCACCTTAATACCTGCAGGCTAGGAAATTAACTCAGACCGTGATCCCATCACGTGCCAAAACCTCTGTCCCCGCAAGCTAGGATATTAACTCAGACCGTGATCCTATCACGGGCCAACACCACTGTCCTTGTAGGCTAGGACATATAAAATTCTCAACAGACCGAAGTGCTGGCTAAGCCACTTCGTGCTACCACCATAACCTCCGGCTAGCTAAGGTTTAACAGATCATGTGCATATGTACTAACACCACCCCTATTAGTTAGGGTAATAAGCAATATAATATACCATCTTTTTATCACTAATTAGTATCACCATGTATATTCACAACCATAATATAGTACTTACAGTCATAACATAATTTATACAGACAATCAGCACGCAATATTATCACGCAGTTTATACTTTGCATTATTCACTCACAGTTTGTATATATATAGCAAAAGTCGCTTCACATGCCAAGGTTACTCCGTGGTAGGATGATTTGTCGGCTTCGCACCTAACACACTAATTAAATACCATATCGTGATCTACACAATAATTAAGTAAACTTCAGACTTGTACCTATATTTACAGAGAGTATGAAAAGCTTTCGGTTAGAAATATACTATCACGTAATTAAAATCCAGAGCACAAGGATCATTGAAAGTAAAAATAAGTAAATAAACTAAATTACTATTATTCCCATCCTTTTCACCAAACCCGTACAAATGCTTAAAAGACCAACACAATTTCTCATCTTCCTTTTTTTTTCTTTGTTGTATTCTACTCCTCATACCCCTTTCCCCGTTTCTTTCCAATTTCGGCTCATTTTTCTTTTCTTACAACCAATTAATTAAAACCTGTCTAATTATCATAATTTCTTATAATCCTTCTTATAATCAATCATAACCTTAAATCAATACTATTTCCATACTCTCTCCTAGCACTCACGCAGGTAAGTGAATACATGGCCGAGTAGGCATGTTGCCCAAAATAATTATGTATGCAATGCGAAACAAGGAATCGAAATCAATAAATAATATATCAAACAAAAAGAAAACTCGCATGACATATAAGGTAGTTACAACAAACCTTTAGTACACTAATAATTATCCAATATATTTCACATTTAAAACTAGAAATAACTTTCCCAAAATTGATCCTAACATAGGGACTAATCTATAAATGCTAAAAGTTTTAGGAACTAAACTTCACCATCTCTATAATTCTAGGGACTAAATTGTAATTAATTCTCTACAATTTTTCCAAAATTCCAAAATGTTTAACACTTACAAAATCCACTTCTGCAACTACCCAGTTTATCCTACTCATTAAAACTTATTATTTTAACCATTATAATGGTATTTCCATACTCAAGACCCAAGTGGACCATAAATATAAGAACTAGAATTTTAAGAAAAGAAACTTATAGATCCACTCAAAGCAATCAACATACATGGTGAATTCTTTCCTTGGAAGAAACTACGTATACCAATTTATAAATTTCTACTCAATTTCCATGACACCCGCACATCAATTTTGATAAAAGATGAAGTTTAACTACTAATAAGAAAACTAACCTTTAAATCACCCAACAATTTATCCTCTTCTTCTCTTATGTTCTTCTGCCTCTCACTCTCTCTATTTCTTTTCTTTCTTTCCTTTCTTTCTTTCCTTTTTTTCTTATCTTCTCTCTATTCCCATGCTCCGTTCTTTCCTCTCTTATCCCAATTTTTTTCCTCTCTTGCTTTTCTTTCTTATCTCAATTTTTTTTTCTAATTATTACAAGTCAACTAGTTTTTACACACCAACTTAATGAAAGTAAGCCTTTAGTTTTCTGACTCTAAATTTCTACATACAATGATATGAAATATGAATTCTTAACACAACTAACAAGAATTAGACTTGGTACAAACAGTTGAGATAATGATCCTTTTCTCCCACCACCTGAGTTCGAGACCTACAAGCTCCACTCTTTTATTTATTTATTTATTTTTAAAAAATTAAAAGATAAATTTCTAACTCTCTTTTAATTTAACCAGTACTCATCTAACTAACCAAAATAAATTTACGTCACAAATTTCTATGAGTCTAACATTCTCCCCACCTTAAGACATTCGGTCCCCAAATTTAAATTATACTTACCGTCTTCTTGGAATAGGTAGGGGTACTTCTCTCGCATCTCATTTTCGAATTCCCAAGTAGCTTCTTCATTAGAATGATCTTGCCATACAACTTTTACAGTGATAATTTCTTTAGAATGAAGCTTCTTAACTTGTCGATCTACAATCTGTATAGGCTAAATTTCATAAGATAAATCTTTCTTGAACTCAACCAGTTGAGGTTCCAATACATGGGATGGATTGTGAAGATATTTTTAAAGTATAGATACACGAAATATAGGATGCACATTATATAAGCTCGGTGGAAGTGCTAATTTGTATGCCACAATTCCAATCCTTTCAAGAATTTTAAACGGCCCAAAGAATCGCGGATTTAACTTCCCCTATTTACCAAACCGAAGAACACCCTTTGTAGGAGAAACTTTCAAAAATACATGATCTCTAACTAAAAATTCAAGATTTCTTCTCTTATTATTAGCATTACCTTTCTATCTACTCTGTGCAGATTGTAGTTTTATCATGAATCAACTTGACCTTCTCAGTAGTTAACTCAACAATTTCCAGACCTAATAATTTCCTTACACCAATTTCATCCCAACAAACAAGTGTGCGACATCTACGACCATATAACGCCTCATACAGAGCCAATTGAATGCTAGAATGATAACTATTATTATAAGAAAATTCAACCAGAGAAAGATACTTATTCCAGCTGCCTCCAAAGTCAATAATACAAGCCCATAACATGTCTTCAAGTGTCTGAATAGTCCTTTCCGATTGGCCATTAGTTTGAGGATGAAAGGCAGTTCTAAGATCAAGATTAGTACCCATAGATTTCTAAAATTTCTCCCAAAAATAAGAAGTAAGTTGTGAACCACTATAAGAAATAATAGAATTTGTCATACCATCTAGTCGAACTATCTCATTATCATATAGTTGAGTAATTTTTGCAATGCGGTATGTTGCCTTAATAGGTAGAAAATGAGTAGATTTTGAAAGGTGAACAATTAAGTATGCATGGTGTCGCACCCCCTTTTTGGATTCTATTTGCGCGACGCAAATTTGGGACGAGATGTGAGATGAAATCAGACTCATCTCACATGATGCAATGAAGTCACCACCCTATTTTGTTTCTAGGTTTAGGGAACCAATTTGTCATGCATAAAAATAAAAAAGCTAAGGCAAAAAGGGTCTGAACCCGAGAACAGCGGTTCGGGGTCGTATTATGGACTCGGGAAGGTATTAGGCACCCGAGTCACACCCTAAAAGGTTACCGGAGAGAGGTGTTTAATTATGTTTGAAAAATAGAAAGTCCTAAATTATGCGATCATGCCCAACGAATTAATAAAATTCTAACAATTTTAAATATATGTGCAGAAAAAAGCGTGAAATAAATAAAAGAGTAAGAGAGGCATACTTGTGAAGGGTATCAGTTGATTACCCTACAAAGACGAGATTATTAGTTTGGAAAATGATAGTCGAAAATAGATAAATATTTAATGACTTATCGCGAGTGAAATAATTAATTTTAGTGATTAAAAACGGGCGAAATAATTATTTAAGCACGTAGAAATAATTAATTAAAAGTACGAGCACACGAATAACCGACATTAAAATTATTGCACGCAAGTGAAATAATTAATTTTTACAATTATACGCAAGCAGAATAATTAAATATGCAAAAGCCTACTAAATTAATAATTGAACATGCAAGTATACGAAAATAACAATTACATGCAAGCATTCGAAAGTAAATAATTAAACATGCAAGCATACGAAAATACATAAACAGTATAGTCATAAAAAATTAAATAAATAGTACATGCATACGAAAATTAAATGAAAAGTACAGGTGCGGGAATTAGATAAACAGTACAAGCATGCGAAAAATTAAATAAACAGTACAAGTGCGAGAAAATAAATAAACAGTACAAGTTCGAGAAAATAAATCGGTACGAAAATTAAATGGACAGAGAGATTGGACTAGGCCCATTGGGCTTAGAAATTGGGCCCACTAGCTAGGCCCATCAGCTGCAAGACCCTTTTCCTTTGCATTTGGGCAAAGCCAAGCCCATGATCTCTTCTTTCCTTTCCCGTTTGGGCTTAGCAAAGCCAAGCCCACCCTTCTTTTTATTCCAATTTGTGCCAAGCCCATCAACCAAATTAAAACTATTCATCGTCTCCCTCCCTCGTCCTCTTCTTCCTCCAAACAGCAAAGAAGCCACGACAGCAACAGGGGCACAGCAACGTCTCAGCTCCGGCGACAGCTCGACAGGCAACTGCAGCAGTAGGCTACGACGGCAGCAGTGGCGGGGTACGGCGGTGGTGACAGCGACAGCGAAGCAGTAGAGGCAGCAACATCGCAACAGCCCTGCAACGCCACCGCCGGCCACCAACCAGCAGCTGAACCCATGACAGCAACAGTCTACCCACCTTGATTTTGCTTGCCTTCGGTTGGAGCTTGCACTGGCTGGTTCGCTTGCTTGCTGGAGCTTCTTGCTTGCTTGCTGGAGCTACTAGGCGCAGGTGAGAGTGAAAGAGAGAAAAATTTCGAGAGAGAGCCTGTGTGTGCGTGTGTGCATTGGTGCCTCCCCCCTGAGGAAAACGTGAGCCATGCTATTTATAGCATACTTGAGGCAGTGGAGGAAGAGATGACGTCGGCGCTGATGACATCATGATGACGAGGACGATGAGCAGTGGCGTGGCTCGAGGAAGAACGTGAGGCTCGAGGGAGGAATAGTAAGGCGGTTTGTGGGCAACAAGGAGTGAACAGTGAATGTGCAGAAATGCATTAATGTGCATTAATGCACTTTTAATACGAACATAATATTTTTTGTTCGAGCTTATAGTACAAGAAATCTTGCCAAAAATTCCAACCAAAATGTCTAGAATGTAAAATAAAATGTAACAAAATTATTAGCACACAGTAGGCGGCGTAAAGCTCGCTAAATAGTTCAATAAAAACTCGCATGTAAGTAATAAAAGTTCGAGCGTAACAAAATGCTAAAATAAAAATTGAGTGAGATGCAATGACATTGCGCGAGTTAAAATAATAATAAAAGCTAAGTAGCTAATAAGTGAAATTGTTCGACCCTTGGTTTCGAGAATTTGAATCGGGAACAGATACGGGTTCGAACGGGAAAAGTGATAAAAATGCAAAAAAAGTATGAAATAAAACTTAAACGACACAAAGCGTGAAAATAAACATCAAATTGACGAAAATGAATGAAAGTATGATTTTTGGAAACTGATGATAAAAACGTGGCAAAATGGAAAATTTAGATCCAAAATCGGGTAGCAACAGTTGCCCCCTCTTTACTGTCTTATCAAAAATCCGGTGTAACCGAGATTTTTGATGAGCAGTAAAGATGGTTGCTACCAAACCAGCATTGGTTTTGAAACTGCGGAATTTAGATATTGACTTTCCTAATAATGGGATGAAAAGTAGATGTAGAAATGTAAATGACTAGAGATATAACTGACCTATCCCTGATAATGGGGTAAAAAGTAAATGATTTCCCTGATAGTGGGGTGAAGAGTAAATAATTTTCCCTGATAGTGGGGTAAAAAGTAAATGATTTCCCTAATAGTGGGGTGAAGAGTAAATTGTAGAAAAATTAAATTGCAGAAAAAGTAAATGACGATTTCCCTGATAGTGGGGTAAAAACTAAATGATTTCCCTGATAATAGGGTAAAAAGTAAATGATTTCCCTGATAATGGGGTGAAGAGTAAATTTTAGAAATGTAAATTTGCAGGAAAGTAAGTTTGCAGGAAGGTAAATTTGCAGGAAAGTAAATGATGATTTCCCTGATATTGGGGTAAAACGTAAATGATTTCCCTAATAATGGGGTAGATGTCACTCTGATAGTGAGCAACAGATGACGATCTCGGATAGTGAGACCAGATCTTCCCTCGGATAATGAGGAAGATGTCACTCTGATAGTGAGCAACATTCAACAGACGCATGTTGTGGGGACGAACCGCTTACAACATTCCAACGACGCATTCATGCAGGAAAATAAAGTGCAGGAAATTAAATTGCAGGGAAGTAAGTTGCGGGAAAGTAAATTTCAGGAAAGTAAATGCAGAAAAATAAATTACGGGAAAGTGAATGCAGAAAAGTAAATGGTGATTTCCCTGATAGTGGGGTCTTCTCTGATAGTGAGGATGATCTTCTCTGATAGTGAGCTTCTCTGATAGTGAGGAGTTCTCTGATAGCGAGCTTCTCGGATAGTGAGGCTTCTCTGATAGCGAGGTGGATGTCACTCTGATAGTGAGGACAGATAGTGATCCCGAATAGTGAGATCAGTTCTTCTCTCGGATAATGAGGAAGGTGTCACTCCGATAGTGAGGACGGATGGTAATCTCGGATAGTGAGGATGGTGTCACTCTGATAGTGAGGACGGATGGTCTTCTCGGATAGTGAGGATGGTGTCACTCTGATAGTGAGGACGGATGGTCTTCTAGGATAGTGAGGAAGATGTCACTCTGGTATTGAGGACGGATGGCCTTCTCGGATAGTGAGGAAGATGTCACTCTGGTATTGAGGACGGATGGCCTTCTCGGATAGTGAGGATGATGTCACTCTGATAGTGAGGACGGATGGTCTTCTCGGATAGTGAGGAAGATGCCACTCTGATATTGAGGACGGATGATCATACACGAAAGTAAAATTCAGCTACGTCAAGGGTCGCACTCATAGGCCGTCGCTTTATTTGGATATTGATTTGGGTGGTGCGTGAGCATGGCCCGCCGTGCGAAGTTGATGGTGGAGTGGTAACGTGCTCCTTTCAGATGCTTGTTGGATGGTGGGGGAAACTGATCCACTGCACGAAGTTGATTGTGGAGTGGTAACGTACTTCATTCGGTTTCTGATTTGTTGGCGGAGATTCGCGGCAATGTGAGATTTCACTGATGCATATCTGTATCCTGCAAATAGGGAGAAAACAAACACGAAGCAGCAATGGGTGGAAAAAGAGAAAGCAATTGATAAATGGAAATAATGAAATCGAATCATGTATGATGTATATGAGGGTATCCCCACACTACCCTAAAGTTTGCCCCCAGCGTTTTATCAAGGTGAAAACAACTTCCCTATCAAGAGAAGGTTTAACAAGTTTAAGCAAGGAAATTGATAGTTTTATTTTCTTTTTCAATGAACAGTGCTCGTTGATTGGCCGCGACGGGGGCAAAGTGCACAGGTTCTTCGGTTTTGCTGGTGATGCTTCTTCTTCTTGATCACTCGGAGCGCCTAGGTTCTTGAATTTTCGTTGGGGATACTTCTTCTTGACCATTGGCCACATAAAAATATTTAGATGGTAAAACATGAGACAATTCCCCCACATACAGAAAAGGCAAAATCAGAGAATACTTTGCAAGAAAACTAATTTTCTCACTCACACAGAGTGCTTTCAATGATTCAACTTGTAACTCCAAATCCTTACTATTGAGGCCTAACCAATACCCCAAACATCCAAGCTTACATAAACCAAAAATTCAGGTGCTTCATAACGGAATCATGCAAACAAAAATAGAACAACGACTGCTTACTTTTCATTCTGTTGATTCATCGACTGCCTTTTCCTATTTTTCTTTTTCCCTCTTTTTGGTTTTTGTTTATTATACCAGCATTTTGGACATGTAGTTTCTTGAATATTTTCGCTTGCTGAGGCAAAAATATCAAGACGTGCGTTGTCTGTTGACATGTAGTTTCTTGAATATTTTCGCTTGATGAGGCAAAAATATCAAGACATGTTGTCCGTTTGGCTGGTTTTATTCAGAGATAGTTCTTTGGATATTTTCACTTACCGAGGCAAAAATACCAAAGCATCGTAGGCACTATTTTTCTTTTTCCTTTTCTTCTTTTTCTTTCCTTTCATGAATCAAAGAATGTTTCAAGAACACATAGGTGAATGCTCCACCTGCAAATTTTGGCATCAAGCACCGGAACTTGAGGTTTATAAAAGATTGGATGTTTAAAGAGTACCATGGTCGTACTCTTACAAATATTGATTTGCCCCCGTAGTATGGTATGGAGTCAAAATTGAAGCATTTTTGCATTTCATGTGAGTGAGATGGCAAGGTTTTAAGCAATGAGTCCTCTGATTTTTCTTTTAAAAGTAATACACAGCGCATGCAACGGAACAGAAAATCATGCAAAAGACTCTCTAAACTATCTTGATCAAGACGCGAAAACCAGTAGTGTCCCAGTTTTTGGTTTCGTTCCAATACTGTTCATCAATAATCTTCAGAGATTTCTTTTTCTTCCATACTCGTTTTGCACCATACCTTCAGTTAGCCACCTCAATCGAGCACTGCTCATTGTCTCAGGGTAGTATGAAAATTTAGGAGTAATGTGGATTTTATTCAAGAAATCTTTATTCACAGTTTATAAAGTCCAAAATTCTTAGCAATTTCACATGAATTTTATGAAAAAAAAACAATTGCCCCCAATGCGGGAATGAATGATTGTACAAAAATTAACGAAGTAGAGAGATGAATGGACTTCTCTGGATGTGCGCAGCAAGCAGCGGCTAACGATCAGACAGGTTCAGCAGCGGGGAATCAATTTGCTGTTTCGTATGATCGTTGTGTTTGTACGTGGAGAGATCTTGTCGTGGTGATGAACTAAAGCAAACGTAGGAATGATGCACCGAACTTATGGTTGCGAATTATCGTTCTCTATGCTTTGCCCCCCGGTAAACTGTGTTCAATCATTTCACCTGCTTGCCCCCAAGTCGCCTGGTATCTAGAATAAAAAGGGGAATTAAACTTTAAATTCCGAGGAAAAGATATCCCAAAGTCTTGATTTAACAAAAGTAGAAACACTAAAAATAACACGTGGGTGGCCTCCCATGAAGCGCCCTGGTTTATAGTCATAGGCTCGACTATGTACAAAATATTACAGTCATTGCTACTGAACGAAGTAACAGAATGGGTCCGTTGTGAGCTGGGGGAGAACAACCATTCAGGAGCTGGTAGGTGTAGAGCTGGTGGTCGTGTTAGGTCCTTCAACTAACTCTTCAAAAGTGAATCGTCCGCACTTGATCAAGTGTCAGACCTTTCCTTTAAAGGCCAAACAGTCTTCTAGAGTATGGCCCTGAGCTCCAGCGTGGTACTCGCATGCAACACTAGGATCATACCACCTTGGGTAAGGAGGTTGTGTTGGTTGAGTTGGGATGGGTGTAATTTGCCCAGTTGCCATGAGATGCTCGTAAACCTCCCTTGCAGGGGCAGAGAAAAATGGTTGTGACTCCCGATTCCCTTGGTTATTTCGTGTATTTTGATTGCTCGGGTTGCTTGGTGGGTTGCACAACGGTGTAGAAGGTTGTCTGCGACCGTGTCGATGGGAGACCAAGTTGACGTCTTTCTTCATGATAGGCGGTTTGTTGGGTGTTTCCTCTGGCGCAGAAACAACGATTCTTCCAGACTTGATCCCTTGTTCGACTCTCTCTGCTACCTGGACTATATTGGAAAAGTTGTTCGATGAGTTGGAGATGAGGTAGGTGTAGTAAGGAACCTTGAAAGTGTTCACAAAAATGGATATAAGTTCCTTATCGCTTAGAGGAGGAGAGATCCTGGCAGCCAATTCCCTCCATCTCTAAGCATAAGCTGTCACCGACTCGTCGGTTCTCTTCTCTAGATTCTGCAGATCAGAACGGTCTGGTGCCATTACCATGTTGAACTTGTACTGCTTAAAGAAAGCGTCAGACAAATCTCTCCAAGTCCTGATTCTATCCCTATCCAGATTCACGTACCGGGTCAATGCATGCTTGGCCAAATTCTCTCTGAACAAATGGATCAGCAAAGGCTCATTATGGATCACCTCGGCCATCTTGTTGCAGTAGATCTTGAGATGAGTTTTGGGGCACTCGGTCCCAGTATACTTCTCAAACTCTGGGATTTTAAACTTCGGTGGCATGGTTATCCCTGGTACCATGCACAGGTCCACAGGCCCTGTAGGATTGAAGGGATCAGTCCCTTCGATATCCCTTAATCTCTCCACCAACAAGCTCAACTTGTCGAAACTTGGTAATTCCTCTTTAGCCTCTGGTGGACACCCAATGGAAACCAGTGGCTGTGTTAGAATGCCCCTATGAGGTTGAGTCCCTGAAGATGAAGGAATCGTGACCTGGGTGGAATGTCCTAGAGGAGGGAGGAGATACTGAGATTCTGGGCGGATGATGGAATGATTCTGAGGTGGGAGGATGTACTGAGATTCTGCGTGACCCTCTTTCCTGCCGGGGTCAAAGATAGGCCCAAACAGTGCACTTTGTCCGGTGGTACCAATTCCAGAGGTCGGGATAGCTGACGTGATGAACTGATGGTTAGGGTTATCATTAATGAAAGGGGGTTGCCATTTCCAATTGACCCCTTCCCCGAAAAATGGTGGAAGCATGGATGAACCAGCTACGTCAAACGAAGCGGTTGGCTCTGTCACTTGAGTGGAAAATGGATAAAAACCAGATGGAAAGTCGATTGTCGCCTCATCTCGTTCCTTTTCGGCTTGTTCAGCCCTTTTTGTAACAGTCCGAATTTGTTCCTCCAGTTCTGCTACCTTTGCTTTCCATGCCTCTTCTGTTTTATCGTGCTCTGCCATCTTTTGAGTTTGAAGTCTAGTGGCGTGGATTTTATGAGGAATAGTTCACTTTTTGGGGCTATTTTCAACCTGAAAAAATAAACAAATGGAAAGAGATGCATGTAACTGTCATTCTGAGGTCTCCACACTGCGAGAGAGAGAGGGGTAAGTACAATAACAACAATAATGTAGGCATCATATAAAAAAAATTACAAACATGGGGAATTATGAAAATAATTGAGGCAGATTTATAAACATGGAAAAATCGCAAAAGAATTTGCATGTGAAAAATTGCGAATTTTTTTGCATACTTGGAAAAAATTGTGGAAGAATTTACACACATGGAAATATTTGGAAAAGTTTATCGATGTGAAAAATTGCGGGAAAGGTTGTGCCCGTGGAGTAATTTTACGGAGAAATTGCACACGTGTGTACAATTTTCCCTCAATTTTTCACGTCAAATTTTTCCACGGGTCCAATTTCCCCGCAATTTTCGACATATGTCAATTTTTTTTGGAAAATGGAAAAATTCATAGGCCTTGAGAAAATGTGGAAAATTTTGTAATCATGGAGACATTGCAAAAACTTGCAAATATGGAGAAATTGTGACAAGATTACAAATGTGACAAATTTACGAAAAAAAATTCACCAATAAAGTGGAAAGCTTTCGAAAAAAATGTGAAAAATTAATTTCCAATATGGAAAATTTATAAATGTGGAAAAATTTCGAAAAAAATGTGAAAAATTAGAGAAACCATTTGTAAAACGTGGGAAAAATTTGAGAAATTATTTGTGAAATTTTTGAGAAATTAGTGAAAAAAGTTAAACAAATCGCAATATACGCATTTCAATATGATGCATATGCTGGGGTGACATTTACTACTTCTAACTGGCTGGAAGGCTCCCAGACGATACCATAAAAGTGGTCCCTCAGTAAATGGATATGTGATTGCTTACCGAAACATCAAAGAATCGGGGCGTTCACCCATTTAGGGGTTCGAGTCCGAGTTTGGGGTTCGTGAAAGCTTACTGGGACACGTATCCCAGGACTTCACTACTAACCTCCTAATCTTATTTGGAAATGCCCGGCGATAGGGATTATGCGTGAAAAATGCGTATGCAATGACAGTTTATTAAAGCGAGTAACAAATAGCAATGAATCATGTGAACAATTTATTAATCAAATAAATACATGAAAAATAATAATCATGCATAAAAAATCATGTGGTAATACAACAGTTTATCACATTAATTAAATACATGAAAACAATTAATAAAAACACCTCAAAAGAAAATTCCGGCTTCGACCCTAGAAGTCCCTAGTGAAGTCGCCAAACTGTCGCACCCCCTTTTTGGATTCTATTTGCGCGACGCAAATTTGGGACGAGATGTGAGATGAAATCGGACTCATCTCACATGATGCAATGAAGTCGCCACCCTATTTTATTTCTAGGTTTAGGGAACCTATTTGTCATGCATAAAAATAAAAAGCTAAGGCAAAAAGGGTCTGAACCCGAGAACAGCGGTTCGGGGTCGTATTATGGACTCGGGAAGGTATTAGGCACCCGAGTCACACCCTAAAAGGTTACCGGAGAGGTGTTTAATTATGTTTGAAAAATAGAAAGTCCTAAATTATGCGATCATGCCTAACGAATTAATAAAATTCTAACAATTTTAAATATATGTGAGGAAAAAAGCGTGAAATAAATAAAAGAGTAAGAGAGGCGTACTTGTGAAGGGTATCGGTTGATTACCCTACAAAGACGAGATTATTAGTTTGGAAAATGATAGTCGAAAACAGATAAATATTTAATGACTTATCGCGAGTGAAATAATTAATTTTAGTGATTAAAAACGGGCGGAATAATTATTTAAGCACGCAGAAATAATTAATTAAAAGTACGAGCACACGAATAACCGGCATTAAAATTATTGCACGCAAGTGAAATAATTAATTTTTACAATTATACGCAAGCAGAATAATTAAATATGCAAAAGCCTACTAAATTAATAATTGAACATGCAAGCATACGAAAATAACAATTACATGCAAGCATTCGAAAGTAAATAATTAAACATGCAAGCATACGAAAATACATAAACAGTATAGGCATACGGAAAATTAAATAAATAGTACATGCATACGAAAATTAAATGAACAGTACAGGTGCGGGAATTAGATAAACAGTACAAGCATGCGAAAAATTAAATAAACAGTACAAGTGCGAGAAAATAAATAAACAGTACAAGTTCGAGAAAATAAATTGGTACGAAAATTAAATGGACAGAGAGTTTGGACTATGCCCACTGGGCCTAGAAATTGGGCCCACTAGCTAGGCCCATCAGCTGCAAGGCCCTTTTCTTTTGCATTTGGCAAAGCCAAGCCCATGATCTCTTCTTTCCTTTCCCGTTTGGGCTTAGCAAAGCCAAGCCCACCCTTCTTTTTATTCCAATTTGGGCTTGGCACAGGCCAAGCCCATCAACCAAGTTAAAACTATTCATCGTCTCCCTCCGTCGTCCTCTTCTTCCTCCAAACAGCAAAGAAGCCACGGTAGCAACAGGGGCACGGCAACGTCTCAGCTCCGGCGACAACTCGACAGGCAACGACAGCAGCAGGCTACGACGGCAGCAGTGGCGGCGTACGACGGTGGTGACAGCGACAACGAAGCAACGGAGGCAGCGACATCGCAACGGCCCAGCAGTGCCACCGCCGGCCACCAACCAGCAGCTGAACCCGTGACAGCAATAGTCTACCCACCTTGATTTTGCTTGCCTTCGGTTGGAGCTTGCACTGGCTGGTTCGCTTGCTTGCTGGAGCTTCTTGCTTGCTTGTTGGAGCTACTAGGCGCAGGTGAGAGTGAAAGAGAGAAAAATTTCGAGAGAGAGCCTGTGTGTGCGTGTGTGCATTGGTGCCTCCCCCCTGAGGAAAACGTGAGCCATGCTATTTATAGCATGCTTGAGGCGGTGGAGAAAGAGATGACGTCGGCGCTGATGACATCATGATGACGAGGACGATGAGCAGTGGCGTGGCTCGAGGAAGAACGTGAGGCTTGAGGGAGGAATAGTAAGGCGGTTTGTGGGCAACAAGGAGTGAACAGTGAATGTGCAGAAATGCATTAATGTGCATTAATGCACTTTTAATACGAACATAATATTTTTTGTTCGAGCTTATAGTACAAGAAATCTTGCCAAAAATTCCAACCAAAATGTCTAGAATGTAAAATAAAATGTAACAAAATTATTAGCACACAGTAGGCGGCGAAAAGCTTGCTAAATAGTTCAATAAAAACTCGCATGTAAGTAATAAAAGTTCGAGCGTAACAAAATGCTAAAATAAAAATTGAGTGAGATGCAATGACATTGCGCGAGTTAAAATAATAATAAAAGCTAGGTAGCTAATAAGTGAAATTGTTCGACCCTTGGTTTCGAGAATTTGACTCGGGAACCGATTTAGGTTCGAACGGGAAAAGTGATAAAAATGCGAAAAAAGTATGAAATAAAACTTAAACGACACAAAGCGTGAAAATAAACATCAAATTGACGAAAATGAATGAAAGTATGATTTTTGGAAACTGATGATAAAAACGTGGCAAATTGGAAAATTTAGATCCAAAATTGGGTAGCAACACGTGGAAACCCAATAAACAAATCCATGGTAATTCGCTCCCACTTCCACTCGGGAATTAACATTGGTTGAAGCAACCTAGGAGGCTTTTGATGTTCACCTTTCACCTGTTGACAAATAAGACATTTAGAAACAAAGTCAACTATGTCTCTCTTCATGTTATTCCACCAATAGTGACTCTTCAAGCCTTTGTACATCTTGGTAGAGCTAGGATGTATTGTATACCTCGTCCTATCCCACAACTTTCCTTTGCAAATTATCCACCTTAGGAACACAAATTCTGGAACCATACTTCAGAATTCTGTCACTTGAAATCATAAAATCTTTAGAATTTAAAAGATCAATCTCTTCTCGGATGTGGCACAATTGCAGGTTTTTCTTTTGTGCAACTTTAATTTTATCGATTAGCAAAGGCTTGACATGAAAATGAGCTAGTAATACACCCAAATCAGAATTTAAAATCTTAACTCCGCCATCTAAAACATCATGTAACTCTTTAATCATAGGTCTTCTTACTTCGGCTATTGGGGCTAAACTCCCAAATGACTTTCGGCTTAAAGCATCAGCAACAACATTTGCTTTTCCAGGATGATATTGTATATAGCAACCTAAAGTGTCACCATATAAGTAGTGCCTCTAAATTTTCAGAGCAAATACAACTGGTGTCATCTGCAAATCGTGCGTAGGAGTCTCTCTTAAGGGAATGATATTGTCCGTTTAATTCGGAGCCCACACGGTTTTCACAAAAGGCCTCATTCCATTAAGAGTTCCATTACTCTTATATTTAGTCTTTATTTCTCTTTTCTTTCTGATGTGGGACTTTGGTTCACACACCTCAATAATCTTCCCTTCGAACTAAGTACCACAGAGCCCATAACCTAAGCTCAAGAATCTCCCCCTCAAACTATGTACCATAGGGCCCGTTTAGAAGGTCGACCAGGTACACTTTCCAACGCGACCTAGAGATTCACCACACTTATTTTTGTTCGAATCAGAGATCTACCATAATTTTTCCAGCTCGGCCAGGAGATTCACATCATGCCACCCATTCAAAGCCCATTTCGCAGGCCCAATCGAACTTTCGGCTCTGCTACCATTTGTTGGAGAAATAAAAGCCACCTGAGTCTCTCTTAATGGAATGATATTGTCCGCTTTAGGCTGGAGCCCACACGATTTTCACAAAAGGCCTCAAGTTTCGGCCCACAAGTGTCCTAATTCTACTAGAACTTGTATTACATATGCTACAAGATTGAAGTCATGTAGGAGTCTTCTTTACTTGTCATACATTGTGAGACCCCTAGAAATTTTGACTTAGATTTATTTTTGTTAGTTAGATGAGTACTAGTTAGATTAGAAGAGAGTTAGAAATTGGTCTTCAACCGTTAACCGTTGGTACCAAGTCTAGTTTTTATAGCTAAGTTACGAATTGATATTTCATATTAACTGTATGTAGAAAATTAGAGCCAGAAAACTAAGGGCTTGTTTTATTAAGTTGGTATGTAAATTAGTGACTCGTAATAATATTAAGATTATAAAAAGTTGAGATAAAGATTAGGAATGGGAAAAGAGAGAAGATAAGAAAGGAAAGAAAAGAAACAAGATAAGAAAGGAAAGAAAAGAAACAATATAAGAAAGGAAAGAAACGAAACAGAGAGAGAGTGGCGGAAGAGAGCAAGAGAAGAAGGAGAGAAGCTTTTGGCAAATAAAAAGTTAGTACACGAAAATTGTAGTTAAACCTCTTTAATTACTTAAGCTTGAGTTTAATTGATAGTTGGGTATGCAATTAGTTTCTGGAATCCTCTATCCAAAAATTACATGAATATCAATTATAGGGTTTTGAGAGTTTGTTAGATTTTGATGTTTTGTGATATTGACGAATTAAATAGAAATAATTGAAATTAGGAATTAAGTGATTGGGGCATGGGTAATCAATTTGACGAACAAAGTCACATGAGTTTAGAGTTAGGATTATTGATGTACGGATTTAGGGATTTAGATAGTTTGAAGTTTAGTATTTTTAATTTTGAAATTCATGCAAAATATGAGTCTGAAATTAATTATGTGGTAAATTTAGGTGTTGTGGTAGGTCGGTGATGTAGAAATTATTCTGAAAATTATGGAAAAAAATTGCAAAATTTTGTTTACAGTTTAGTCCTTAGAGTTATAGATATGGTGAAGTTTAGTCCTAAAAGTTTTAGCAATTACAGATCAGTCCCTACAACAGGATCAATTTTGGGAAATTTATTTCTGGTTTTAAATATGAAATATATTGGACAATTATTGGTGAACTGGATGTTTGTTGTAACTACTTTATATGTCATGCAAGTTCCTTTTGTTATATTAATTATTGAATTCTATTCTTTGTTTCGCATTGCATACATAATTCTTTAGGGCGACATGCCACTTGACCATGCATTCACTTACCTACGTGAGTGCTAAGAAAGAGTATAGAAAATTATGATGATTTATGGTTATAATTGGTTATAAGGAAGATTGTAAGAAATGATCATAATTAAATGGTTTTAATTAATTGGTTGTAAGAAAAGAGAGAAGCGAAGATTGGAAAGAAACAGGGAAAGGTGTATGAAGAGAAGAATACAACAAAGAAAAGAAAAGGAGAGATGTACATGCTTGAAATTTATTTGATTGTGTAAATAACCAATATGGTATTTAATTAGTGTTAGGTACGAAGCCGACGGATCCTATTGTGCAGGCATTCGAGATCGAGCTCAAAAAGCTACCATACCATCTTAAACATGCTTTCCTTGGTCAAGAATCCACAGTGCCAATTATAATCTCTAGTAAGTTAACCAAAGTAGAGGAAGAACGATTGGTGGATTTACTCAAACAACACAAGGAGGCAATTGGATGGACAATAGCAGATATTAAAGGGATATCACCTACCTTCTACACTCATAAAATTCACATCGAAGAAGATAAAAAGATGATCAGACAACAACAAAGGAGGCTCAACCCCCCTATGATGGGAGTTATTTATCCAGTCTCTGATAGTGATTTGGTTTCCCTTGTGCAGGTAGTCCCAAAGAAGACCGGCATTACAGTAACAGAAATTAAGGATGGCAAGCAAGTACCAAAAAGAGTTCAAAATGGATGGAGGGTCTGCATTGACTACAGACGCGTCAATGAGGTAACTAGGAAAGATCACTTCCCCTACCCTTCATTAATCAAATGCTTGAAAGGATAGCAGGTAAATATCATTATTGTTTCCTTGACGGACACTCAGGATTTCACTAAATTCTTGTGGCACCTGAAGATTAGGAGAAAACCACTTTTACTTGTCCTTTCAGAATATTTGCATATAAAAGGATGCCCTTTGGTTTGTGTAATGTCCTTGAAACTTTCCAGAGATGCATGGTTAGCATTTTTCTGATTTTGTAGAAAAGAGCATAGAGGTCTTTATAGAGGATTTCACCGTCCATGGACATTCTTTCGATCATTGTCTTAAAAATCTAGAAGTTATTTTGAAGCGATGCATAGAAACTAACTTGGTTTTAAACTTTGAACAAAGTCACTTCATGGTTGATCATGGCATTGTTCTTGGCCACGTGATTTCCAAGGAAGGGATTAAGGTAGACCCAACAAACATAGATGTTATTAAAAATTTGCCTTACCCCTCTTCGGTTAAGGAGGCTCGTTTTTTCCTTAGCCATGTAGGATTTTACAGGCGCTACATCAAAGATTTCTCCAAAGTAGCAGAACCTATGTGCAGGTTACTTCAAAAAGATGTGGAGTTTGATTTCAATGACGCCTGCAAAGAAGCCTTTGACAAGCAAAAAGGGAAGCTCAGTACAACCCACGCGATTTAGCCACCGGACTGGAATTTACCCTTTGAGATCATGTGCGACGCTAGCAACTTAGTGGTTGGAGTTGTACTTGGCCAAAGACAAGGGAAGGATCACATGTGATCTACTATGCGTCCAAAATGTTGGATGAAGCCCAGAAAAATTACACAACAATAGAGAAGGAGCTATTTGCTATAATATTTTCATTAGATGAGTTTAGATCTTATTTACTAGGAATTAAAGTCATCATTTTTTCTGACAACGCAGCTCTAAGGTATCTCTTGGCCATGAAATAAGCCAAACCAAGACTTATTCAATGGATTTTGTTACTCCAAGAATTCAACCTCGAGATAAAAGATAAAACAGGACGAGAGAACCTAGTAGCTGATAATCTGAGTAGAATGATAAGCAAAGAGATAGAACCTGTCGTCGATGAATTCCTTGATGAACACTTATTCCTTGTAAAAGGGATGCTCCCATGGTATCACCATATTGCGAACTACCTAGCCAAAGATAAATACTATGGTGAGCTAAATTCTTTTCAGAAGGCGAAAATGAAAAGAGACTCCAAAAATTATATTTGGGACGAACCTTACATGTAGAGGATTGGAGAAGATCAACTATTGCGGAGATGTGTACAATCAAACGAAGTGCCTTCCGTCTTGTACCATTGCCACACTTCCCCAAGCGGTGGACATTTCAGTGGAAAGAAAACTGCCTACAAAGTTTTAGAAGCGAGTTTTTATTGGCCCAATTTATTCAGAGATAGCAAAAGATTCTGCCAAGAATGTGAGGAATGCTAGAAAATAGGTAACATTAGTGCTAGAAATCAAATGCCCATGAACCCCATCATATCATGCGAAATATTTGATCTTTGGGGCATTGACTTTATGGGACCTTTTCTAAATTCGGGAGGTAATTGTTACATACTTTTGGTTGTCGATTATGTTTCTAAACGGGTAGAGGCCAAAGCCACTCGAATAGATGATGCTAAAACTATTATATCTTTCCTTAAATCTAACATCTTGAGCAGATTTGGAGTTCCGCGCGGGATCATTAGTGATCGGGGGACTCACTTTTGTAATAAGGTCGTTACAGAATTATTCAAGAAATATGGGATTACACACCGAGTATCTACTGCTTACCACTCATAGAAGAATGACCAAGCAGAAGTCTCAAATAGATAAATTAAATTCATCTTGACCAAAACAATCAACTCCTCGAGGAAGGATTGGAGTCAGAGGTTGGATGAGGCACTTTGGGCCTATAGGATCGCCTACAAAAGACCCATTGGGATGACTCCCTTCAGAATGGTGTATGATAAAGCATGCCATCTACCTATTGAGTTAGAACAAAAGAGGATGTTAGAAATCCAAGAGCTAGAGGAACTGAGAAATAAAGCCTATGAGAATTCGGAAATCTTTAAAGCTAAGACTAAAGCCTATCACGACAAAAGAATTACAAAGAAGAAATTCTTCATCGGGCAAAAAGTTTTGCTTTATGATTCAAGACTTAGAATCTTTGCTGGAAAATTGAAAACTAAATGGAATGGACCTTTTGAAATTACTGAAATCTTTGCCTCATGGTGCAGTGAAAATTAAGAACCCAAATACAGAAGTTGAATTCAAGGTTAACGAGCAGAGATTAAAACCCTTCTTGGAGGGATTGCAACCTCACATTGTGGAAGTAGATATGGTTGAAGAAGCTCCACCAGATGAAGAGTAACGAGCTAAGGAGCTACTATGTCTAGCCTAAGACAATAAATAAGGGCACTACTTAGGAGGCAACCCATGTTTTGAATTTATCTTGATTTAATTTCTTTTCTTTTCAATCCTTTATTTTTAAACAATTTGTGTGTTTGTTGACAAGAGTTTAGGATGCCCGTCTTGACCAAGAACGCAATGCTCTTGACCAAGAAGGATGGATTTTGACGCGTGCCTCATAGAAAGTATAAAAGGAGAGGGAGTTAGAGCGCAACCCCAACTGCTCTCACAACTATCAAAACCCTCAGAACTCTCTCTCTACAACCCACCGTCTTCTCCCACTCCAAGATCCCATCCTTTAGCAATGGCATAATCAGACTCCTCATCTTCCGCCTATGATTCCAACACTCTGACCTCTCAAGAGATAACATCCCACGATACCTATAGTTCTAAAGACGATTCATCTGCCTTAGCTCAGAACCAAGTCGAAGAATAAGAATCCGTACAAGAAGTTTCCTTGACTCCCTCCCTAATCAAATGGCTAGAAACCTCGACTACAACGCGCTCACAAACCCAACCGCCGCTGAAGACGTTCTATTACCTCCCTTGACTAGGACAACTCTCGTATTGACCCATCCTTCCAATCGAACGCTCCCTACATCATCATCTACGACCCCCAGGACCACAGACGCAATAATAGCCCCGCTCAACGTCAGAGAAAGAGTAAAACACCAATCGCGAGTTTATCGCAAGGTCAGCTAGTGCCTCCCACTCATTCTAGCTCAGGTAACCAATTTAACCTCCCACGTTCTCAATACAGGGGTTAGTTAAACTTTAATTCAGAGCATTGCAAAGAAATGTTTTCCTTTCACATGAATTCCGGGGAAATTACTCCCTGTATCATCCTTGATTATAGCTTAATGTATAACTTAGGATTGCATGCTAGGCTAAAATGAATGGTCAGGTATATAGGTTTGGGGTCAATCTTATTCCCTTCTGAATTGGTATACCATGAGTTGTGTCTGGAGTTCCACTCCACATTTGAATTTAATTATCATAACATGAACCTGAAATATGGGGACTGCCCCAACATACATGCTGGAAGTGTCATTAAATTCAGGTTATGTAGTCGTTGGCACTTTTTGAGTTTACATATGTTTGATGTTTTACTTGGCTTTGCTGATAATTTTAAGGACCAGCCAAGCTGGTATCGCAACGCTTTCTATGAGATCCCTGAGGACTGGGACGCAGCTTTGGTTAAAACTTTAACTAATGATCCAAATGTTATTTTTAATGTTTCATCTAAAGCCTCAAGGCTTTGTGATCCAGCACTCAAAATCCTTCATAGGATGCTCTCTATTAGCCTCACTGGAGACACCAACAAGTCAACAATCCTGACTAAGGATGAACTCTTCATCCTTTGGTGTATGAACAATGGTCGCAAAGTGAGTCTAGCCTATTGGATAGCCAGGAAGCTTAACTTCTGTGGGAACAGGATGATATTAGGATCTCTGATCACTAAGATTGCCAAACTCATAGGGCACTTAGACCCTACCATTAAATTGAAAGAATTTCCTGCCAGAAAATTCCTCAATCTAAAAGCCCTTGATCAAATGGTATTTTTCCATTTAGAGAAAGGTATTTTGTGCTATAACACAGGTACTACACCCAAGCAAGGAAGGATCTTTGGAGGGAACTATGCAGGGGCATACCAGTTGGCTCCATTGAAAATAGCCCCTGGACTAGCAGAGTAGATGAGGTTGGCCAAGGAAGCAATTGTGAGATAAAGAGAATCCCCTTCGGAGCATCAGAATGACTAGGAGGCTCATCTTGACCAACCTAGAATCCAGAAGGAGATGGCTTCATCTTCCTCTACCCCAACATCTCAACGACCTCTGACCTCCATTTTGCAAACCCAATAGCAAACAAACTCCCTGCTCATCTCCATTCAGGAAACAATAGAGAAATCATTCCTTCTAAACCAGACATTCTTTACTCTCTGCTACTCCTCCACAACAATTTCTATGAGTCGTGTGCCCCAGTACCTCCAATGCCTTTAAGACCAACCCACCAACTCTCCACTAACTCAGACTATTGAGTCTGACTGAGAACCCCCAGGTCATATCTTTCCTTCTTCGTGTTTTCATTTACTTCTATATAAATTTCTCTTTTCTGTGTCAATGTATGATCGTTGTCTCTTCTCACTCACACTGAGGACAATGTGTCCACTAAGTGTGGGGGTGAGGAAAATGTGTGATTGATGTTTTTAATTCTTGCATGTGTTAGATCAATGTTTAGGTCTAATTTTTAATTTCTGCATGATTTTCCTTTTTGATTTTCGTGTGTTTTTAGATAGGTTGCATGTTTCATGTTGTCTTCAAGAATCAGGACCCGTCTTGTATTTGAACATGTTGTCCATTCATATGGAAGTAAGAACGCTTTATTTTATGACTCCATATCATATTATTGGGGCAAGTAATTGGGTTAACATTTCCAATACCTGTAAGAGTACGACTCTTGGTACTCTTTTAACATCCCCTATGTACATAGCTCTATGATTCAAGTGTCTAGAAATGAAGTCTACAAGAGAACCGTGCATAATTGTTTTGCCCTACCTTGTGCTCCTTTTTGCATAGAACTGCTATATGAAAATTTTAAAGATGAGCTATTAAGAATAAATGCTTTAGTATGCTTGCCTCACTAAGCAGGAGTATCTAAAGAACTAAGAATTTTACCTCAGCATATAAAAAAAAAACATTCTGTGGTAGAAACATCCAGGAAACTACATCAAGAAATGCTGGTAAATTGCTAAGCTCAAGAACAATGGTAAAAATGAGAGCAGTTCATGTAAGAAAGGGGAGGAGGAAGACAGAACAGTTTTGTCGTGGTTCAATTGCGAGATTTTGTCACAAAACACCTAAGTTGTGGCTATATGTGTATAGGATGTTTGGGGCATTAGTTAGGCCTCAGTAATACGGTTTTGGAGTTGTAAAGTAAATCGTTCGAGCATTCCATGTGATGAGATAGATTTTCAACTACAGATGTTTCCTAGTCCTTACCCCTTATGCGTGTTTTGTTTTGTATTAATTTCAAGTCAGTATGCTTGGGGGCAAGCATATGTCTAAGTGTGGGAGGGTTTGATTGAGCTCTAATTGTAGTGGTTTTTACCACTCTATCTCTCACAATTTTGAATGGTATGCTATTGATTTTTAGTACAAACCATTTGAATTTTGCAGGAGACAACCAAAAAGGGCAGCAAGCAGAAAAGGAGAAGAATCGGGCATGATCATGGGCAGAACTGGAGTAGGTTGTTTGAAAGTCACTTTCTTGGCCAAGGATGGAATAGACTTCTCCCTGGACCAAGATAGACCCGCTTGGCCATGCCTCATTGGGAGAATATTGCGGAGGAGACTATGGATCGGATGAGCTGACACACAATTTGTCTTGCCTTTTGGTCACAACATTAATCTCGGATGATTAAAGACGATCCTCTGATCTGATTAGATTTATTTCCTTTTGAGAATGAGAGCAATCAAATACAATTTAAATTAATTAGGATTTTAATTTCCCTTTTCCCCACCTATTTTATAGGAAGAGAGAACTTTATATACTCTTCCTAGGGTTTTGAGAGATGGAGGCTCTCTTTCTCTGATTTTTGGGATCTCCTATACATTTTTCACATACATTCTGCTCTTTCAGAAACGAAGGATATACATTGCTATTTTGCTTTTTAATTATGTGTATGAGTAGCTAAACACCCTTTTTTAGTAGAGGCAATAAGGCATGAGCATGAATATGCATGAGATCTAATCATTCTTACTAATCTTTTCAACTGCATTTAATTGATCCCGCACTTAATCTTAATGTGTTTTCTGTTTGGTTTTGGAAGTAGCTAATCTAGAATTGAACAGACAATGCAACTGTCATTCTCCTTGGTTGTGGATTATCGATCAAGGAGATCGAAGTACACTCCTACACGCTACTGGTGTTGCTACCCGATTTTGGATTTAAAATTTTTCATCTTTCACATTTTTAAATGTCATATTTCTAAAATCACACGTCCGTTTATTTTTATCTAACTGATGTTTATTTTCACGCCTAATGTCATTTAAATTTTATTTCATACTTTTTTCGCATTTTTATCACTTTTCCCTTTCGAACCTGTGTCGGTTCCCGAGTCAAATTCTCGAAGCCGATGGTCGAACAAATTTGGTCATTAGCTACTTACTTTTTATTATTTTTTTAACTCACACTATCTCTTCGCATTTTGTACAATTTTTATTTTAGCATTTTCTTACGCTCAAACTTTTACTACTTACAAGCGAATTTTTATCGAACTATGCGGCGAACCTTTCGTCGCTCACTGTATGTTAATTATTTCAGCTTATTTTAGTCTACATTTTAGTATTTTCGATTCGAGTTTTTATCCATTTTCGGGCGAAATTACCCGTACCATTGGCTCAAACCAATAAATAAATACTTTCCATCTCCATCTCATCACAACCATTGGATTGGTCAACCAATGGATGGTCAACCATCCAATGGTCATCCTTTTCTCCTTTAAACCATCCTACATTCCTCCTTGTCCCCTACAAACGACTCACCCTCATACTAACTTCCATCAAGCATTTAATTCTCCCTAACCTTCGTACTCATCTACCCTCTCCATTTTCCAAGCCTACCCGACGTCTAACCATCATCATCATCATCTCTACTCCCTCATTCGGCACTCAATCTTCATAAATAGCTAAGGAAATTTTCTCAATCAAAGGGAGGGGGGGGGAAGGGATTTGGGCGAAAAGAAGCTTGCTGTTTGGCGGCGAGAGGAAGAAGAGACCGCTGCTGTGCCTCTCCGCCGCCACATTGCCACTACCACGTCGCCACTGCTGTGCCTCCCCGCCGCCACACTGCCACTGCCACGTCGCCACTGCTGGGCCTCTCAGCCGCCACACTGCTGTGCCTCGCCGTCGCACTACACTCCGCCACACTGCCACTGCCACGTTGCCACTACTGTGCCTCTCCGCCGTCACACGCAGCCACACTGCCACTGCCACGTCACCACTGTTGTGCCTCTCTGCAGCGACACTCTGCCACACCACCACTGTCGCGCCACGCCACTGCCGCTGCCGCACGTGTTGCCGCCGTCTGTTGCCAACGCCGGAGCTACTGCAACGTCAGAGCCGCTGGTTTGCTATGGTCCGTTGCTCCATGTTTGCTGACTCCCCTTGTGCTCAAAGGAGGGAAACGACGTGAAGGGAGATGAGAGATGATGAACAGGAGGCCAAGCGTCATTTTAATTAATCATGGGCTTGGCATGCCCAAACGGGAAAGGAAGGGAAAGAAGTGGGCTGTGTCATTTTAATTTGGTTTGGTCATGGGCTTGGCTTGTTCCAAGCCCACATGAAAAGGAGAAAGGGCTGGGCAACTGATGGGCCCAACTAGTGGGCCCAATTTCTAGGCCTAGGGGGCCTAGTCTAAATTTTCAGTTCATCACATTTATTTTTCGTACTAATTTCCGTATGCTTGTACTGTTTATTTAATTTCCGTATGCCTGTACTGTTTATTTAATTTCCGTATGTTTGTATGCTTGTACGGTTTAAATATTTTCGTATGCTTGCATGTTTAATTATTTACTTTCAAATGCTTGCATGTTTAATTATTTATTTTCGTATGTTTTGCATGTCTAGGTAATTATCCTGCCCACGTTGGTTCAAAATAATTACCTTCACTCACGCACAATAATTGTTCATCAATCATCCTCCGTCAAATACTAATCGCTCATCAATCATCCTCTTCAATCTCGATTAAAGGGTAAAATCAACCGATACCCTTCGCAAGTAAACGTTTCTTACCCTTTTATTTATTTCACATTTTTCACATCTATATTCGTATGAATTATTTATCCATTGGTCATGATCACCTAAATTAGGACTTTTTATTTTTTTCAAACATGATTAAACACCTCTTTCTCCAGTAACCTTTTAGGATGTGACTCGGGTGCCTAACACCTTCCCGAGTCCATAATACGACCCCGAACCACTATTCTCGGGTTAGGACCCATTTTGCCTTAGCTTTTTATTTTTTATGCATGACATTAGGTTCCCTAAAGCTAAAAACAAAATAGGGTGGCGACTTCATTGCATTATGTGAGATGGGTCCAATTTCATCTCACATCTCGTCCCAAACCCGCGTCGCATTAGGATAAAATCCAAAAAGGGGGTGCGACAGTTTGGCGACTTCACTGGGGACTAATAGGGTCGAAGCCAGATTTTTTGAGGTGTTTATTTTTTTCATATGATTTTTGTACATGATTAATTATTTTTCATGTATTTAATTGATACGATAAATTCTTGTATTATCACATGATTTTTATGCATGATTATTGTTTTATTTGTTAATAAATTATTCACATGATTTGTTGTTATTCGCTTTGATAAACTATCATTGCATATGCAATTTCACTCATAATCCCTATCACCGGGCATTTCCAAATAAGATTAGTAGTGAAGTCCTGGGACACGTGTCCCAGCAAGCTTTCACGAGCGCTAAACTCGGACTTGAACCCCTAAATGGGTGAGCGCCCCGATCCTTTCATGTTTCGGTAAGCAATCACATATCCATTTACTGAGGGACCACTTTTATGGTATCGTCCGGGAGCCTTCCAACCAGTTAGAAGTAGTAGATGTCACCCCAGCATATGCATCATATTGAAATGCGTATATTGTGACTTTGTTTCACTTTTTCCATATGATTTCTTCAAGTTTTCCACACTTACAACTGATTTCGCAATTTCTCTACATTTACAACTGTTTTCCCATATTTACAATATTTTCGCAAATTTTTTCACATTTACAAATTTTTTCCTCAAATTTTCTACATTTACAAATTTTTCCGTAATTCTTCCACATTTACAAAAAAAATTCAAATTTTCCATATTGGCAAATTTATCTGTAAATTTGTCACATTTGCAATTTTTGCAAGTTTTTTTGCAATGTCCCTATATTTGCAAATTTTTTCCATGATTTCTCAATATCTGTAAATTTTTCTACAATTTGTTCATTTCACATGTACATTTTTCCGCATTTTTTCACACTTTCAAAATTTCTCTACAATTTGTTCACGTGTCAAATTTTTCCATGTGTACAATTTTTCCACACGTGTCAAATTTTTCCACGTGTGCAATCATTTTCGCAATTTTTCACATTGACAAAATTTTCCGAAAGTTTTTCCATGTGTGTAAATTCTTCCGCAATTTCCCCATGTATACAAAAAATTTTGCAATTTTTCACATTCAAATTCTTTCAGGATTTTTCCATGTTTATAATTTTGTCTCAATCATTTTCGTAATTCTCCATGCCTACGATTTTTATGGTTCCTGCATTATTGCTATTATTGTACTTACCCCTCTTTTTTCTCTTGTAGCGTGGAGACCTCGGGATGACCTTTTGCGTACATAATTAAATCATTGCTTAAACTTATAATTATTTCACTTGTTTATTTTTCAGGAAAAACATTGATCCTCAAAAGCAAACTATTCCTCGCAAGATTCATACGACTAGACTGCAAATGCGCAAAATGGCAGAGCATGGTAAGACGGAGGAGACATTGAAAGCAAAGATAGCCGAATCAGAAGAATAGATTCGGGCCGCTATGGAAATGGCTGAACAAGAGACGAGGCAACAATTGATTTTCTGCCTTGCCAAACAATGGGACCAACCGCTTCATCGGTGGTCGCTGGTACTTCCGTGCCCTATCATCATCTGGTTCATGGCAGTCCTTTTTCTTTACTCTCAATCCTCAGCACATCGCATCGGTTATTCCGAACACTGCTGCTATCATCTTCGGACAAGGTGGTACAACTCTTGATCCTCTTCTGATTGGGCCCATTCTTGATCTCGGCAAAAAGGAGATCCACCCCGAATCTCAGTTTTTCCTCCTGCCTCAGAGTCGTCCCATGATCCATCCAGAGTCCCAGCACTTCCAACAGGGTCATTCCACTCAATTCACAATTCCTGGACCTTCGGGAACTCAACCCTCTGGGGTAATCAGATACAGCCACGAGTCTCCTTTGGATATCCGTCAACTACTGGTAAAGTAGAAGGGCTAAGCATCAGCAGGTTGAGCCTGTTAGAAGGAAGAGTGAGGGTTGTTGGAGGGGCCGATCCCTTCGATCCTACAAGACCTGAGGATATGTGCATGGTATTGGGGATAACCATGCCCTCGAAGTTCAAAATCCCAAAATTCAGAAAGTATATTAGGATAGAGTCCCGAAACTCATCTCAAAATCTATTGCAACAAGATGGCCAAGGCGATCGATAATGAGCCGCTGCTGATCCACTTGTTCAGAGAGAGTTTGGTCAAGCATGCATTGCCCTGGTACATGAGTCTGGATGGAAATAGAATCGGAACTTGGAGAGATTTGTCTGACGCCTTCTTCAAGCAATGCAAGTTCAACATGGAACTAGCCCCGGACCGTTCTGATCTGCAGAACTTGGAGAAGAAAACCTACGAATCGGTGAAGGCATAGGCTCAAAGATGAAGAGAACTTATTGCTAGAATTTCTCGTCCTCTGACCGACTAAGAACTCATATCAATTTTTGCGAGCACCTTCCAGGTTCCTTACTACACCTACCTCATCTCTAACTCATCGAACAACTTTTCCGATATAGTCCAGGTAGTAGAGAGAGTCGAACAAGGGATCAAGTCTAGAAGGATTGTTGTTTCCGCGCCAAAGGAAATACCCAACAAACCGCCTATCATGAAGAAAGACGTCAACTTGGTCTCCCACTGACCCGGTCGCAGACAACCTTCCACACCGTTATGGAACCCACCAAACAACCCGAGTGATCAAAATAAACAGCCAAGGGAATCGGGAGTGACAACCATTTTTCTCCGTCGGGAGGTTTACGAGTATCTCGTGGCAGTGGGGTAAATTATACCCATTCCACAACAACCTCAACAAAATGGTACGATCCTAATGCAAGATGCGAATACCATGCTGAAGCTCAGGTCCACACAATAGAAAACTGTTACGCCTTTAAAGGAAAGGTTAATCACTTGCTCAAGAGCGGATAAATCTCTCTAGAAGGGTAGCCGAAGGACTCTACCCGGCCACCAGCTCTTGAATGAACGCTCTCCAGGCCTGCGATGGACCCATTCAGCTTAGTAGGAATATCTCTGATATTTTTGTGTATCAGTCGATCCTACGACTATAAACAAGGGCGCTCCGTGGGAGGCAACCCACATGTTCTTCTCAAATATTTCAATTTTTCTCAGTTTTAATTTTTAATTTTGAATTATTGGGATATCCTTCCCTCCAAACTTACTATTTAATTCCCCCTTTTGTTTTAGGTGCAATGAGACTAAAATTGGGGGGCAAGCAGTTGAAATGACGACCAGAAAAAGTTGTCAGAGAGCATCAAAGGTTGAACACATTTCTACCGGGGGTAAGGCATAGGGATCGGTAATTTGTCACAAATAGCTCGTTACGTCCATCCTCCCCTTGCATCAGATCATCGCTATTCAGCGGAAAAGAGGAGACCTTTGCTGTCACCAGATGCCCTTCCCCAATAATTCTTCATCTTGGTGAAGGAACATAACAATGATAGATGTGTGTTCTTCAGAGACCCCAATCCACATACTTAATGCATTCTGACTCTATGCTACAATGATATTTACACTCTACATGGCCCCCAACTGCAAATTGTCATATTTTGAATTTGATCAGCACAATCATTCTCTGCAAGATTTCTCCGTGTATAGGCACCATGATCATACGGTGGAAATCAGGCCTCTAATATGTGGGCCAGATTATGTTCAAGCCATACTTCATGAACAAATCACATCAGCAATCGGTCATTCCCAACGCAAAGGATGTCTCCTCGTCTAGAGCAGTCAAGGAGCGAATATGGAAAGATTTTAAAGCGGTCACTACAATGAGTTGGCTTCTTTGCAGAATATCTCGCATCTGCAAACAACCAGTCGCAAGGTTCACCTTGAACCTGCCTTTCCTTGGCAAGTTGACTAAGTCCAAAAGCGATTTAGCTATTTCAAAGGCTAAATCCACCTGAGAAGACTACGCATATCAGCTGATTATCCAAAAAACTATCTAAGTTCAGGACACTATTAAAGAACTTAATGGTCATTCTTCGGAATGCTGCGATTGGCTATGTTTATAGCAATACTATTATCCAGTTTGAATACAAAAGGTGTGGGATCAAAGTCACAAAACCTATTCCGCGCTAACAAGCCTGTTTGGGAGTGTAAGTTGCCGAAGCTTTTCTCTCTATCTGCCTCCTCGGAAAATTCCACCATCAAGACACTACCGTTGCCAGGTGCCTTTTATAAGCGGAACCCTTGACCTTACAAAAATATGATGAATAGGTGTTCCCCTAGGGTCCTGATCAACATACTTAAATCAGCCCTGTTCTGTGGCATAAGGACATTCACGCCCCACCATGCTCCAAACTACAGACTCAAATTCGATCTAGCCGCTCATGCTCACAATAAAACATATAATAAAATTAAATTGCATAATTAAAAAGGAATAGAGGATGATAAAAAAGCTTGAATATTACCGGTCGGATTTAAAGCTCCGGTTTTTTATAAAAGCTAGAAAACACTGGAGGCCGAAGTAGGGAGAACTCTTCTCCGAAAGTGGAAGAAAGTCTGGTGGGAAAAAGCGCCTCCAAAACCTTAAAATCCCAGAGTCTTATAGGGAAATTACAAAATAAGAAAATTCTAAAAATAGAAAATATAATAAGGGAAAATCCTAAATCTATGGGAATTATAAAAAATGGAAATAGATCTTCTGTTTGAATGGAGGATCGCCGGAATGAAAGGCAAAATCCGCTGGAGATCCTCTTCAGGAGTTTCCTTTTGTGCCTCATAATTGTAAGCATCTGCAGACGCTCGACAGCTAGGCCTCGACGTTTAATGTTCCAACAGAAATCCATCCAAGAAGCGCATATTTCTGCATCTTTCTCTTGTCTAGTCCAGATCCGCAAAAAGGATAGAAACAGGGAGAATTTAGCAGTATGATGTTCAAAATTGGTAGGCGTGGGTACTGTTAAAGTGAATATGCATGATGGTATAATCAAGATTTTGCTTAATGTTAAACATGTCCCAGAACTCAAGAAAAGTCTGATTTCTCTTAGGTACTTGGAAAAGAGAGGATACGGATATTTAGCAAGGCCGAGTGATGTTATGAAGGGTAAGCGGCAGGCCAATAATTTGTACAGGTTGATCGGTTGTACTGTTGTGGGCAATGGGATTGCAGCTTCGATAGCAGAACCAGAGGTTGATGATTCTGCTTTGTGGCATATGCGTTTAGGGCAAATGAGTAAGCGGGGAATCTCAGAATTGCATAAGAGGAATCTACTAATAGGTATCAAGCACTGTAAGTTAGGATTCTATGAATTTTGTGTACTTTGTAAACAGTGCAGGGTCAGTTTCAAGCTAAAATGCGTTAAAAAAATAGGGTAGCAACAGTTGCCCCCTCTTTACTGTCTAATAAAAAATACAGTGTAACTGAAATTTTTCATGAGCAGTAAAGATGGTTGCCCAAAGTATTACCACGTTTTGAATGTAGCATGACATGTTGGGAACAAACAAATGCATGTAGTGTAAAATGCAGACTTCTCTAATACTGAGAAAAATATAAATCGCGGAAATATAAATGACGACTTCCCTGATAATGGGGTAAACGCAAATGACAAAGATGTGAATCAGGTAGGGCGAAGGTAGCACTCGCAGTCCGTACGCTGTTGCAAAAACGTAAATCACTTAGGGTGAGGGTAGCACTCGTAGTCATACGCTTTTGCAGAAAAGTTAATCATGTACGACTAGGGTAGCACTCGCAGTAATACGCTTTTGTAGAAAAGTAAATCACGTAGGGCAAGGGTAGCACTCGCAGTCATACGCTTTTGCAGAAAAAGTAAATCACGTAGGACGAGGGTAGCACTCGCAGTCATACACTCTTATAGAAAAGTAAATCACCTAGGGTAAGGGTAGCACTCGAAGTCATACGCTTTTGCGGAAAAGTAAATCACCTAGGGCGAGGGTAGCACTCGCAGTCATACGCTCTTGCAGAAAAGTAAATCACGTAGGGCGAGTGTAGCACTCATAGTCATACGCTATTGCAGAAAAGTAAATCACGTAGGGTGAGGGTAGCACTCGCAGTCATACTCACTCTTGCAGAAAAGTAAATCATGTAGGGCGAGGGTAGCACTCGCAGTCATACAGTTTTGCAGAAAAGTAAATCACGTAGGGCGGGGGTAGCACTCGCAGTCATACGTTTTTGTAGAAAAGTAAATCACGTAGGGCGAGGGTAGCACTCGCAGTCATACGATTTTCGTGGATATTGGTTGATGGCGACTCTGTTCAGACGCTTTGCAGAAATGTAAT
Organism: Viola odorata; assembly: GCA_963691705.1. Classification (NCBI taxonomy): domain Eukaryota; kingdom Viridiplantae; phylum Streptophyta; class Magnoliopsida; order Malpighiales; family Violaceae; genus Viola; species Viola odorata. The sequence continues at coordinate 35,003,994 of OY829546.1, forward strand.
TGCTTGGATGTTGAGGGAATATCAAATGACTTCACTCGGATAGTGACAGTTTTAGTCAGACACCTTGCAAAAATGTTGATCGGCTCTCCGGACTTGGTGTGACCAGGCTTTTCATAACCTGATTGGTCTTTTTGGTGGAATTTCACGATGATGGCAAGACAACAATCTTCTTATTAAAACCCGTCTGATAGCAGGAATTCCATCGAAGCTCTCTTCTACACCTGTATTCTGCAAGTAGGGAGGAAGCAAACACGAAGCAGCAACATCCAAACTATAATGGGCAACAGAAAAGATTAAATCATACATGAGTGGGAAATTCCCACACTACCCCAATGCTTGCCCCAAAGCACTGTACCAAGATAAGACAAACATGAACTTCTTTATCAGGAGAAAATTCAAACAATTCAAGCATTTGGAAAATAGGTCATCCAATTTTTGTTATATAAGCAAACTTGACACAAGCCTAGAAAAGCGTCTGCATCTTGCCTAGGAGATAACGACCTTAAAGACAAGAATTTCCCACAATATGTAGTCGTAAGCAGTTCTCACCTGATATTAGTGTTTGTACTCACGCTCAGAAATAAGGCTATGTGTTTACTCTCATAAAAATGCAACAAACATAGCACAGAAATCAAATTTGCAATGTCAATCCGAGTGAAAGATGCAAATACATGGGCATTCTAATAATTGAAAGGAATTTTCAAGAGATAAGAAATATATAGTCCGGGAAGAAAGAAAGAACAAAGGAAGAAAGAATCTGTTTAGAAAGAGAGTGCCTTTTTTAGCAGAAAGAAAAAGGAGTTTTAATGAGTAGTGTTCGACTAAGGTTGCAGCGAGGGTAAAGAACACAAGTTCTTCAATCTTCGCTAGGGGGATGCTCCTTCTTGATCATTTCTTATTGATGACGCACCCAAGCTCTTGAATCTTCATAGGGAATGATCTCTTTTCCTTTTGAGATCATTTTGGGGGCAAAACGCCCAAGTTCTTTAATCTTCGTTGGGAATGATCTCTTTTCCTTCTGAGATTATTTTGTACTTTCTTCTACTTTTGACCATTTATTTTTGTACTTTCTTCTACTTTTGTTTTGTTGATTGTGTTCTTTGAACACTTTTTTTTTTGATTTTTTTTTTAGCAAGCAAAGCAAGTACGATTTTTGTCTAGTCCTTCCTCATTTCTGTCTTTGCCAGAGGCCTTCAAGTTTTGATTTTTTCGGCCTTCTTCCGGCATTTAACCATCAACAATCATTGGTAATTTCTTCTTTCCCTTTTCTTCGGTACCTCCTCTTCTACAAAATCGCATTTGATGCGCACCTTACCTTCAGTTGACAACCTCAGTTGGGCATTGCTCATTATTTAGGGAGAGTTTAAGTGGAAATAAAAGATTTTACAAGTGGCTTAGAAAAGAAATGAATTGAATAATGAGCAAAGATAAGTGTTTGAAGACAAAAGAATAAGAAGACAAAAGAAATGTGGAAGAAAAGAGCAAAGTCCAATGTCATCTTACTGCTATCCCATGACTGATGGTGCATGTACCCTGGGTATTATGCAAATTTAACTAGCACTTAGTTATGCATTTGTTCTCATTAAAGAAATAAGGCGCGAAGGCTCGAAGTGCTTACAGGGATATGTTTGTGACTGGTTATGTCAAAAGCATATTGTGGATGTAAGAGCTAGCAGGCGAGATCATGCATGTAATATGATTTTTTTTTCTATGACTGTCCACATTATCTGTGATGCAATAAGGTGATGAACATGCTCGATTTTAGGGAAGGTTTGAAAATTATGAGGGCAGTGTGGATTTTTATCCAGCAAAACAAATTTCCTAATCATATAGATCATAAATCTTTAACAGTTCTATAGATAGGACGTGGGGGCATGATTGCTCATAAATTTTTTTGACGAAAAAATTTTAAAGGTTACCCCTAGTGTAGAGAAAAGGAATGCATGATGAACGTGCAATGGTTAAAACTTAAAGAGGCAAAAAGGAAAATGGCCTTCCTTGGATATGTGCAAAAATGTAGATGTCAACTCCACTTGGACACTGCTGCCCACTGGGATGTTGATGCGAAAATATAACTGTCAATTCCACTCAGACGTTGCTACCCAATAGGATATTGATGCAAAAATATAGCTTTCAATTCCACTCGGACGCTGCTGCGCACTGAGATATTGATGTGAAACGGTAGATGTCAACTCCACAAGGACGTTGCTACCCACTAGGAGGTTGATGCGAAAATGTAACTATCAATTCCACTCGAACGTTGCTGTCCATTGGGATATTGAAGTGAAAAGGTAGATGTCAAGTCCACTCGGACTCTGCTTTCCACTGGGATGTTGATGTAGATCTGAGACTCCACTTGGACGTTGCTACCCATTTGGGATGTCAATGTGGAAACGTGGATATGAGACTCCGCTTGGACGCAGCTGCTCATTGGGATGTCAATGTCGATGGTTCTATTCGGATACCTTATAAATTTGGCTCCACTGGGACACTGATAACTCCACTCATATGTCTTTAAAAATAGCTGAATTACTTCTGGATTTGATCAAATTGCCAAGGAAAGATGAGCTCGAATTGAAGCTTGAGACTGGTTATCTGATTCACTCTTTAACCACCCTAGATAGGGAGAAATCTCCTAGGCTAACAATAGACTATTGCTGTCTGGATGATTCATCCAAGAAGTATGGCTTGAACATCATCTTGAGTGATGGAAGAGAATCCTTGGTTTACCTGGAGATTCAGATTTTGGGGTTGTTTCTTTATAGAGAAAAAGTTTCAACACTTCAGCTTTTGCGGCAAGGGATCGCGAATAAGAACCAGTGAATGCAGTCATCATTAACGCCAGCATTCCAACATTCCAAATTTAAAAATTAAAACTATCAAAAATGGAAATATCAAAAAGAACACGTGGGTTGCCTTCCACGAAGTGCCCTTGTTTATAGTCATAGGCTCGACTAATGTGAAAAAAATCATGGGTATCATTCAAGAGCTGGTAGGAGGAAGGTTGCTGGTAGAACGATCATTCCGCACTTGATCAAGTGACGAACCTGTATCTTAAAGGCAGAGCAGATCTCTAGAGTGTGACCTGGAGCTCCCATATGGTACGCACATGTAACACTAGGATCGAACCCCTTTGTGTATGACGTTTGGAGAGGTGAGACTGGGGTTGGTGTAATTTTCCCAGTTGCTAGAAGATGTTCATAAATTTCCCCCAATGGGGCTGCAAGAGGTGGCAGTGGCTCCTTATTCTGAGGATAATTCCGGTTATTATGGTTGTTTGGGTTATTTGGTGGGTTATATGGTTTAGGTTGTGTGAAAGGTTTCCTGTAACTAGGGTGGTGAGAGACAAAGCTGATGTCTTCCTTCGTGATATGCGCTCTCTTAGGCGTTTCCTCCGGCGTGGAAGCAACGATCCTTCCAAACTTAACTCCTTGTTCAACTCTCTCGGCTACGAGGACCATGTCGGAGAAGCTACTCGACGAATTGGAGATAAGATAGGTGTAGTAGGGAACCTTGAAAGTGTTCACAAAAATTGACAAGAGCTCTTTGTCACTTAGCGGAGGAGAAATTCTAGCAGCTAGTTCTCTCCACCTCTGAGCGTAAGTTTTCACCGATTCGTCGGTTCTCTTCTCTAGATCCTGCAAATCAGAACAGTCTAGGGCAACTTCCAAGTTGAACTTATATTCTTTAAAAAAGGCATCGGATAACCTTTTTAATTGCTTCCCGAATCTTGGCCATTGATCTTGGTTGACTTTTACTTGGTCAACAGATCAACGGTGGATGATGAAGGTCCTGTACAGTTCATTTATTTGGTTCGAGAAAATGGTACGAGCGAACTCGTTCGAAATGAATAAAAGCCCAAACCAAAAAACACTAGAATATGTGAAAAGATAAATAGTAGACAGTAAATAAAGAAAAAGTTTGGTTGAAGGTCCGAGTTTACTCGCTTGGAACGGATAAAAAATCCAACAAAAAATAAATGCTAAAGTGAATTGAACAAAACAAAATGAGATGACGCGGAACAAAATAATAGTAGATAATTTTCAGTTAAAGAAAGAAAGCGCTCGATCTATGGTCTGAGGAATCTCGCTCGGGACCGATAGACGTTCGAACGAAAAGACAGTAAAAAATACGAAAAACTGAAATGACATGGAATGGAGCGAACTATTAGAAAAACAGCCAATGATAAAAAATCGATAGAAATTCGATTTAAATGGGCTAGTAATGCGATAAAAGATAAAAAAGCTAAAATGCGTAAAAATAATCGGGTAGCAACCTTCTCTAGATCCCCAATGAAGTCGCCAAACTATCGCACCCCTTTTTGATTTTACGCGAGCCGGTTCGGGATGGATGTGAGACAAAACGAACTTATCTCACATAATGCAATGAAGTCACCACCCTATTTTGTTTCTAAGGTTTAGGGAACCTAAACTCATGGCATAAAAATAAAAAGCTAAGGCAAAAAGGGTCTAAACCCGAGATCGATGGTTTGGGGTTGATTTATGGACTCGAGAAGGTGTTAGGCACCCAAGTCTCATCTTAAAAAGGTTACCAGTTAAAAAATAAAGAGGTGTTTAAATAAAACATTTAAAAATAAGTAATGGGGCCATCAGAGGAATCTTCGCTTTAGTATTTTTCGTTGGGTCAGGATTGGTCGGGACTAGTTTTTCCGTTTAACAGGATTGTTACCATTTTTACTAAAGTCGGCTCCCTTTTTGTTATCATTAGCCCATGCATGATTAAATTTTAATTACTAAGTGATTTAATCATGCATAAAACTAACAAAGTACTGATTAATGAATCTGGAAAAGAAACCGAGGTGCGGGATCGGAGCCACCAAACACATGCTTTTAATACGCTGGAGCCCCCCTCCGGCGCTTTTCAGGTACATTCGATGGTAACTATAGTGACTCTGATCGGCCCCACCTCCACTTCCAACTCCCCAGAACCTCGAATCTTATCAAAGTGGTGCTTTCATTGAGAGCCTTGGTTGATTAAGTGAGCATCCTTGACATCCAAGCTCCGTTTTTCCTAGGAAGATCAGACCAACCATGGCTTCTGACTCGGAGTCTACTACCATAGCGATCCGTAGATGACTTTTTCCTTTCGCCACTGCTGATGAGTCTACTATAATGCAAGAAATCAGTCGTCAGTCTTCAGATCTCTCCTTCAGAAGCGTAAGAGGAACGCCCTCCTCCAAGATAAGCATTCCCTTGCCCAAGACGGGGACATCTAGTTCTTATGCTTCTCCTTCTAGGGAACTCATGCTTAACGATGCAAACAACCCCCTCGCGAGCGAAATATCCGCCCTTCGTGCTCGGTTGGATTACTTGACTGAGCTGGCCGCGAGGATCGCGCCAGATGCTTCCAGGTCGAGTATTCCTCCCCAGGTTATTTTTACACCATCCATTGTCGCCGAACGACCCTTATCGCCTTTACAACCCAGAAGTGTTTCGTTAACTATGCCTGCGGTGGATATCCCAATTAGCTTTGTGCGACTCGACCAGGGACAGGTAGAGTCTTATGTGCCGCAAGTGCCGCAATTTCCCATCCCCTAAGGAGAAAGGCGACTCGACTAACATAGAGACTGTTGGGACGGTCGGCGAGAAGAAGTGAATAGGAATATATCCCTTGAACGTAGTGAAAGATCCATCAGTAGAAGACATCGAACTCGTTCACCTAGGAGTCGCAGTGAGTCCCCTCAGAGACATCACACTCCAGATCTGCATAATCGAAGGCGTCATCTAGAAGTGTCACCCCCTCGTCATACGCGTGAAATCCTTGATGATACTTCAGGCCACCCGTTAAGTCATAGGGTGAGGCGTCATAGGGTCAGTCGGCATGTGAAACTTCCTACACAGTCATATGATGGTATGAGAGATCCCATTTCTCATCTCAACAAGGTGAAGGACTTCGTACAGTTCCAGACCCATAGTGATGCAGCCTTGTGTCAAATATTTGTCATGACGTTGTCAGGGGTTGCCGGTGGATCTATTGATAGCTTCCCACAGTTGGAATCTAAGTTTCGAAGTCGATTCAGCACTGCGGTCCCCATCAGGAAATATGTCGCGACCTTATTTGATATTCACCGAAAGCCTTTGGAATCGTTGAGAGATTTCCTTAGTCGTTTCGACTTGGAAATGTCATTAACACCCGGCGTTACCGTGGATTTCGCCATAGAAGCCTTGAAGCGGAACTACCATTACGGGAAATTAAGAGACACGTTGATGGTAGACCCCCTAGTGACTTTAGACGCGTTAAGGCTGAAGGCCCACTGATAAGAGTCCAAGGTTTGCTGAGCAGGATCGGCCTATGGGGTCTGGTTAGGAACACTGTTCCGGTTCTTCGTGACCTGCAAAGCGCCGGAGGGGGTCTCCGGCGTAAACACTCTGATGCCTAAGTCAGTATGAGTGGTCAAAATGGCAGAGGTTCAACACGCTATCTTAGGCTTACCCTCTTATCTGAAAGGATGGGGGTATTTATAGGTAAAGGAAGGAATGTACCGACAGGGGTAGGAGTTATCCCTGGTAGGTGTCGCTGGAGTGGTAAGGAATGACGTCATGCCGGGTGACGTCATGCGTGACCTGGGATGGGATGTCGCCGTGCGGGTGTCGCGTGAGAGCCCCCTCCACTAATGTCGACCATCCCAGGGTCATCCACCAGGCTAGGGGCGGTAGGAATAGTGTCGTGTCTCCCTTGGCAAGTACAGTGTTCTGGCCGGACAGCCAGGTGGGATGGCGGAGATGCCGCTACAGTGATGTCAATGGTTATCATAAGCCCAACAGAAAACGAGCCCGAGTGTTTACCAAGGGCTACTACCTCTTCTTCAGTCTTGCCTCTTCAGTGGTTTCTGCATTAATTAGGGCTCGACAGTCGATACGCGCGTCTTTTTAGAACGCTTCTCCTTTTTCCTGTGCCTCTAAATATGCCTTTTTTCTGCATTTGTTTTCACAACTTTCTCAACTTTCTTCATCTCTCTTCATACAATGGATGAAGTCACCAAGAATTTTCTGCTCTCTAAAACTCACACCCTGAGGAACCTGACTCAGGCGGACATTGATTTCCTGGGTGCGCTGAGTACGAAGACTTCGGAGGATATCTTGGAACTCTAGGGGATGCTGACTCCCCTGCAAGCTAGGCAGACTGCTGTCACCATGGAGGAATTCAGCCCCGTGGAGAAAGCGGTGAAGCTGTCAGTAGCTGTTTCTTAGATTCAGCTACTTATGGCCATGCTGCAGCACTGGAAGGATATGTTGGGGTGCTGCCTGAAGGGCATAAGGGCTTATTCTTCCGAACTGACTACTCTTGCGGATGCCCTGAGGGATATTCCCTTCCTGGAGTGGGAGGATGACGACGCTGGGTCGAATGCCTGACTAGCGGTGGGGACCTTTCTGCTAGGCCTCTTTGTGTTTCTCTTGGTGCTGCCTTTTGTAATCTCGGGCCATTAGGCCTTTTAAATAAATAAAATGTTTTTTCTCGTTAGATTGCCGCGCTGTCGATATTTTTCTTCCTCGTAGGCTATCTTGCTTGAAAAATAACCTCTGCACCCATTAACTGTGGGTTTAATGTCCCTTGGGATCTCGCGTCTTTTCGTCTGCTTGATCGGTACATACTAACGAACTTGTCTCCCCAGTCCCAACTGCTCCGAATTTATTTTGCGCCGTTTCTTCAGTGCTAACGGATTGGGCAACAATTTCAGTGCTTTTTGGTTGGCGCAGATTTTCAACAGTTGTAATTATGAAATCAGATCTTTCCCCCAATTGTCGTTGCATCTGATCGCATTGATTATCCTCGAAAACGCACGAAAAGGCAGGAGCACCTCCCTGCCTTGGCTATATATAATGGGGCTCTTTTCCCTTTTTCTGTTCATCCCTCTTCTTCTCTTTTCTTTCTTACCATTGCAGATATTCTCATGGCTCACTCACATTTTTTGTATACCGCTGCTCGTGACTCTCCCCCGACTCCTCCAACTTCGCCAGATTCCGATAATCCTCCTTCCTCACCTTCATGGAGACCTGCCAAGCGCCCTGCCAAACGCCAAGGTTGCAAGGATGCGAGGAAAATGAAAAAGAAAACCTTTGAATCTTTCTTTGCCGAGTATGAGCCTCACTACCTTGCACTGCAGAAAGGTGATGAAGCGTCATTGTCTGCCCCTTGTCCTCCTTCAGAGGAGAGAGTCTCTACTCAGAACGCTAACTCAAGGCTGGTAGCATTTACTATGGGGGAGGGCTCCCGCGCCAGTTCGATAGAGGAGACTGTTCCCGCGACGAGCCCTGTGCCTAAGTCCGGCTGAAAGCCCTGCAGGATTGACGAACCTTTTCCTCCCTATAACAGTGGGTTGCCATCGTCTCTAGAGGGCTACAATTATTGCTATGACATGGACTGGGCTTACGAGGATTGACATCCGAGTGTCGCGCTTATTGTAGATGTCGTTGGCCTTTTAAATAAATGAATAAGTATGATATTTTGCCTTTTCTTTCTTTACTTCTGCACTGCACCGTTTCATAGGGTAACTGACACTGGCCAACCAGTTATCGCTTCATTCAACCTTCTTTTTTAACTTCTTGTAATTCACGATTCTTCCTTTGCGAGGTTCGAGGCAAGTGCTTGACTTTAAGTTTCTGTCAGAGTCTTTCCACGTGTCGCATTTATTTTACACGTGTCTTGCTGCAACGGGCCGCCTAGCTGTCTAATTTCCAGCCGTCTCTTTTAAAAGGAAATTTGCTCCTTCTTTCTACCCTTTTACTTCTCCTTTTAAATTCAGCATCTCTCTTCGCTTTCTCGACCGCTCCGAGGAAATTCTCTCGTTCGTACCCAAACGATCCGCCTATTCATTTCGGTTTTCTTTCTCAAGGTATTCTGCTCAATCTTGCTTTGATTTTCCTTTGCTACTTATCTATCATGCCTCGCACAAGATCTCAGTCCAACTCTCTGGTTATTCCTGGGGCAGTCTTTCTAGATCCTGAGATCAAAAACACCCCTAGCATCTTTACCTGCCCCACCGTTCTGCGCCTCGAGTTAGAGGGCAATAACATTACTTTCCCCAACGGTTATAGTGCCACTATTCCTAATATCACTATGAGGCTCCATAGCAGGCTTTTGGGGACTCGTAGGATACTTTATTTTAAGATATTTCAATATGGGTTCCGCCTCCCTGTTCATGACACACTAGAGAGCGTACTGCGTGAGTATGGGCTTAACCCTGCACAGATCACCCCTGCCTCGTGGTGTGGCATCTATGCTTTCCTCCACGCCTGTGAGTTGAAAGATATTCTCATTCCCTCTGTCACTTTGTTTCACAAGTTTTTGACTCAAGTCTGTCGCAACGGCTTAGTTGATATTACCCCAAGGTGGGGTGATGCCCTTGTTGAGCCTTTCTGGCGAAGATTTCAAGGGTTTGAGGAAAACGTCAAAGACTGGAAGAGCAGTGTCTTCGTTGTTGAATTACCCTCTCGTCTGTAGCGTTCTGGTTTTTACTTGGATGTTGTTGATTGGGTGAATTTAGTACCTCTGTCTAGGGAAGAGTTAAGTCAGGCCAACGCCTTGCTGGAAATGGAGTCATCCTTCCAAATCCAAAACTTTGCCTTGTACAGGCCTTTGTCTGAGTGTACCATAGGTGAGTCTTTTGGGCTCTATCATTATCTTACTTGTCCCTCGTTTACTAACATAACTTTTCACAGGAGAGACTATCGCTCGTCCACTTTTAGAGGGTGACGCTCCTCCCAAGGTTATACCGTCTCCCACGACAGTTCCTTCCACTTCTGCTGGGACTCAGGCTGACCACCACATACCCATAAAGAAAAGAGCTTCGAACGTGGCACTTTCAAGGGAGAGCGGTACTTCTACTCGTGCTTCTCGCTTCGTGGAGAATTGGTTGCCAACTCGGAAGAGAGGATCCAACTCTAGCTCGCCAATAACTGAGACGAAGATTTTCTCTTACGGGGGCGAGGATATGGAAGACATGGACACAGAGCTGAGTCTTCGCCCAGCCTCCGCAGCTCAGCGAAAGAGGCTGAGGGAAGAGAGCGAGACTCGAGTGGCAAAGATGGCTGCTCAGCCCACCCCTGCTGATGTCACAACTCCTGTCACTCCTCACGTTGTCGCTTCTCTGGATGTTACTAGAAAGATTCCTGTGCCACTAGGCGACACCTCCTCGACTCTAGGATCATCTCACCCCAACGGGGTTTCCACCACTGTGATGACACCGCCGTCCGTAGCAAACTTTACTTCCGCCATGGAGCCCCCTCATTCGCCTATTGGTTCCTTCATTCCTGATGTGGTGTCACCAGTCCAGGGTGGTACTGGCTCTTTTAGCTTTTCACCAAGGTCTCCTTGTCCGTTGTTCCTTACTTCGATTCGAAATATTGGCGGTTCGGATGGTAATTCTACCCCTTCCTTTGTTGCTAATCTCTCTCCTGATGGGCCCCAAGGAGCCCCTTCTCATCGACTAAATTTATCAAAATTTGGGACTGAGTGGTTCCGTGCCTTGGGTGTATCAGACCCCTTGTCGCGGGACCAGCCCATGACTATCTTAGCCGGCGAGATGTTCCGTTCCTCTGAGGATGAGAATATGCTACTGCAGCTTCCTCCTGAGATTCAATGTGTACGCGCCATGAATAACTACTTTGTCGCCTTTCGAGAACTTCATTACTTTATCAAGGCCTTCAGTTAGCAGTTCCAAGACCCTGGTGCCTTGGCCAAAGTGGAAGAGCTGACGCGACTCCAGAAACGTACTCAAGCCGAACTGCACGAGTATCGTGCTGACCTTGATCGGGAGAGGTCTAAAGGAAAAGTCAAAGTGGAAGCTTTGGAAGCTGAGTTGGTGGCTGAAAGGAAAAACAATTCCCTTCTTTTTGAAGAAATATCATTTCGCGATGCTGATTTGACGAAGACTTTATCGAAGGTGACTTGGTGGAAGAAGAAAACCGCACAAGCCTTCGCCACTGGTTTCGCAGATCGGTGCCACGGTAGGGTTGTTGATCCTGCTGAGGTTGCCAAGTATGCCTCCGCAAAAATGAAAGAGATTGATGAGAACTAGGAAGGCTTCTTTTCCTCCGAAGAGGAGTGATGAGATGACATCCGTGCGAGGCCCTTTCGACGCCGGTTGATTGAGGTGTCACTTTATTGTCCGTGCCGCTGTTGTGCTATTTTTTCTATTTGGACTTCGATGTCGTCTCCTTGGTTTGTAATAATTAACAAATCTTGTGTACTTGACCAAATAATACATGTACCTTGGCGGTGCCGCCTTCTGGTTGATTGTACTTATCGCTTGTCCGCTTTTACTTCGTGCTTGTGTTTCTTGCATATCGCGGCATTGTTACATGCCTTCTCTTTCATTGGGCCTCACTTCACTTTTTCAGACATTTAATGCTCTGACCTCTTTTGTCTGATACTAAAGAGGCAGTCATGATGCTCAAAGCACACGTGTCCGTAGAGGGGAACGCTAGGGGAATGGTGAGGCTGGAAATGTCTTTTCACTCGCCTGGGGCTGTACCCGTTTCCTGCGTCCCTTGTTTTTGACACATCACACACAACAACCGTTTGATCTGTCGTTCCGTTTGAGCCCTAGGGTTATAAAACCCCTCTCATCTTCTCTTCTCGTATTTTGCCGCATTTTCCCTAAGAAACGAACACAACTTTTCTTCTCCTCTTTGCGATCCGCCGCCGGCTGGGTGTCTCGACCTTCTTTTCTGAAAAGGTACCTCCTACTCCGCTCTTAGCTTAGCTTTATTCATGGCTCGCAATCGCCGTTATTCTTCACCCCAATCTGTTGGGGAAAGAGATATTGAGGGTACCGCCTCCACCATTGCTTCCACCGTCGTTCTTCGGCGGCGGTTGCGAAATTATAATGCCAATCTGGATCATTTGGATGGGTATTCCACTGAAGTTTCCCCTAGAACGCTCCACCTCAATAGCAAATTGTCCGACAATCATAGGATTCTCTATGCAAAAATGTTTAACTATGGCTTTAAACTCCCTCTGGATCCTTTGATTGCAGAATTATTTTCTGAATTCGATTTGAACGCTGCCCAGTTGAGCCCAAATGCTTACTGCGACATTTATGCCTTTATAGCTCTTTGTAGTTATGCAGGGATTGAATCCCCTTCTCTGTTGTTGGTTTGATCCTTATTTCAATTGTACAGCCATGGTAACGGCGTCATAGCGATATTGCCTCGCTATGATGTTGAGTCACTAAAGCCCTTCACCTGGAAATTATTACACCTTGAATCTTCTATTGATGCCTGGAAGAAGGGGTTTTTTAGTGTTACTTTGCCCGAACCTTTGTGGCGAAGTGGGTTTAATATGAGTGTTAGGGACGGTGCCTGGGGTGGGAGGCCGCATCTAGGATCAGTTGAACAAGGTTGGTTGGAAAAATTGCTTAATCTGACAGAGATTCCTGGTGTTCACACCCGTGAGCTTGCATGCCGGGGCGACATCCGAGGTTGTATCCAAAGTGAGCACCCTCCGCCTCATTCGTTATTCTCTGTCAGTACTAACTCTGACATTTTTCTCTTATCTCTACAGATCTTCCCGCCGGGTGGAAACCCGAGTGCATCAAAAAATGAGAAAGAAGAGCTCTACGGAGAAGGGAAAAAGAGGATCTTGTCGCTGCTTCGGGTGGTGTCGCAGCTAACATTGCGAACCCGTCCACTTCTGCGCCTGAGTCTTCTTCTCACCCTCACGCGGAGGTTACTGCCGCTTCAGCCACTGAGCCAATTTCTTCTCCAAGTGTAGATCTTACTCAAGCGTCATCCTTTCGACCTCCAGTTACTAAGAGGGAAAAGAGGACTATCCGTATCCGCGTCATCACTCCTACCCGCCCTTCTATTCTGGCTTCTGAGGTAAGTCTTGCAAATTCTTACAGCTTTGCTATTCCATTTAGTTGTCTCTTTATTCTCTTTACTCCTCTGTAGGATATTGCTACCGTTTCTTCCACTGCCCCTTCTCATGACGGTATGGACCTGACGTGCATTCTCGGTCCTAAGAGCCCACGCCTCACCGAGGATGTCCCTTCCTCGGACGACCTTGCCGCGGATCAAGAAAATGCCGCTGGTATTGGCCCCTTAGCAGGCGATCAATTCTTTGAGCCGCCGGGGAACAGTGTTGCTTCCACGCCCTTTCCTTCTTCTTTCGCCGCGTCGTCTCCCCCTAACCATCAACTAGGTTTCACGGGGGATATCTCAGAGAGTGATTTTTCTCATCTCTAGGCCAACAGTTTTAATCTTGACGTCGGGACATCCTCTCGCTCCCCTCCGTCTCCTCCTGACGTCTTCTTCATCCCTGCTGCCGCCCTAACAATCTCTCCTTCCCTTGTGCCTACTGAGCCTCCACGTTTGGTGGATGACTTGAGAACCATACTTTCTAGCGGGGCCGCCACCCACCAAGTTAACTTAAGCAGTATCCGTCAACATGGGTTCCCCACGTTAGGGGGTGACAACTCTTTGGCGACATCTGCATATTTGGCGGCACATATGTTTTCACTTGAAGAGGAGGAGCAGGCTTTCCTCTCGCATGCTCAAGGTGAGCAACTGCAGCGGATACGTACCCAACTCTTCTCCGGCCTTCAAGACTTCCACTACTGGTCTAAGGATGTGACGAAGCGAGTGAGCTCTCTTAGCTCTTCCTCCAAGGAGTGGCGCAACACCAACCGCCAGCTTTTGGAAGAGGTTAACAGAAACCAAGTGGAGCTTGGGAAGAGCCGAGAGGAACTAAGGAAGCATACAGAAGAGTGGAAAAATATGGAAGCCAGCTTGGCGGCTGCAAGGAAGGAGTTGGAGGAAGCCAAAGGGCGCGAGGCTGCCAAGGATGCAGTCCTGCAGGCGGAACGGGACCAGCGTGCCATGCTTGAGTCAGAGACGGTAGATAAATGCCAGTGATTTTCAGAGCAGACCACGGGTATCATGGCCGATTGTTTCATTGAACGCTATGGCTGAGACAAATTTGATGCCGATGCTATCATTCAGCTCTTCAGAGAGAAGTCCGGAGGCCTTACGGAAGCCGGCTACTATTAGGCAAAGAGGTCCCAGGGAGGCGAAGGAGATAACAACTTGTCAGGGCCATAGGTTTTTTGTTCTTTTCATTCGTTGGGCACCCTCCTTTATTGTTCTTTCTCCTCTTCGTGAAGGCCATTTAGATAACACTATGACCGCCATTCAGTTGAAATATCTTACCTTTCCACGACCTCATTACCTTCTCGGGTGTTTTGCCACCTCAATGTTCCTGCACATTTTCACTTATCGTTTATGTTAGTAGTGACATGTGACAGAGGGTTTAAATTACCTTAGGGTGTTGCCGTGTATACTCCAAGCTCACTTGGCGCGATCCCTCCCCCGAGATGTCGCTCGTGTCACATACTCATCCAGCCAACTTCCCCGGGTTTGTTCCTTCCGGTTACTTGCTGGGGTATCGTGACTTTTCTTATTTCTTCAGTAGGCTGAGAAGTGCCACATCTCAGTGAGCCGCCTGATCAAGGCCGGCCATCATGAGGATATGACTTTTCACTCCTCAGCGTTGTCACCTCGCACCTTGAAATGTGCCACTTCTTAACGATGTGCCTGTGTTAGCGCCACCATCGTAAGGATAGGATTTTCACTTTCGGGGTGGAGTTTTTATCTTCCCTGGGGTCGTGCCTCACTTAGTGATCAAGCGCCTATGTGAGCACGGGTTGCCACAAGGATAAGACTTTACACTGCCAGGGGAGTCGGGGCGTGCCTCGTCTTGGTATACCACCTGTGTGAGCACGGGTATCCCAAGATAGGACTTTTCACTCCCGACGGCGCTGGAGCGTGTCTCCTCTTAGTGAGCCGCCTGATCAAGGCCGACCTCACAAGGCTAGAACTTTTCACTTCCAGCACCATATATTTCTAGGGTTGTCGGGGCGTGCCTCGTCTCAGAGGCCCGTCTGTGTTAGCCCGGCCTACCACAAAGTTAGGACTTTTAACTCCCAACACCCTTTTCTCTGTTATCTGCACACCACAGACAACCAACAAAGAACAAAAGATTTCTCCAAAATAATTGTTAGACCATGCACCACGGCATGTCAAATTCTAGTATGATATAATTTCAAGCGAGCAATATTCCGAGAGTTAGGTAAGGGGGTATCGTCAAGTGTTTCTAGGTGATATGCCCCCTTCCCGATAACGCGGGTGGTACGGTATGGGCCCTCCCAATTCGAGCCTTGAGCACCAATTATTTTGGTACGGTACGAAAGTTTCCACATTCGTTGGCCCGCCGCTCGCTTGTCCCTGAGCACCAAGTCTCCTGCCTTGAGCAACCGCTCCTTAACGTGTCTATTGTGGTACCGCACCATTTTCCTCTTATAGTGCATTGTTTTCAGGAGTGCTTCCTCATGTAGCTCAGGTAACATGTCAAGGTTAGCTCGTAACCTTTCTTCGTTTAGTTCCTCTTTGAAGTATTCCACCCTTAGGCTTAGGGTGCCGATTTCCATAGGCGTGATGGCCTCGGTACCAAAGGCCATCACAAAGGGCGTTTCCCCTGTGCTAGTTTTGACAGTCATGCGGTAGGCCCACATTACATAAGGTAGTTCATCTGGCCATTTCTTTTTCGAGCCCTCCAGGTTTTTCTTAATGCCGCTTAGGACGCTTCGGTTGGTCACCTCTGCCTGGCCATTAGTCTGAGGATGTGCCACGGAGGAAAACCTTTGTTCGATCTGGAATTCCTCGCACTGTCCCTTGAAGAAACGGCTAGTAAATTGCGTCCCGTTGTCACTGACCAGCACACGGGGTACCCCAAAGCGCATAATAATTTGGTGCTTGAAAAAGTGCCATATGTTATCGGTTGTGATGTTAGCTACTGCCTCCGCTTCTGCCCATTTTGTGAAGTAGTCCACAGCCACTATTACGAATTTCATTTGGGATCTCACCTTAGGAAAAGGGCCTAGAATGTCAATTCCCCACTTAGTGAAAGGGCAAGGAGCCACAATTTGAGAGATCTCCGTGGCAGGTCGTCGGGGGATTTTAGCAAATTCTTGGCATTTGTGACATGTCTGCATGAAGTTGTTGCAGTCCCTGCGAATGGTGGGCCAGTAAAATCCTGACCGAAACACTTGTGCGGCTATGGTGCCACCCGACACGTGCATACCACAGATTCCTTCATGAATCTCTCGCAAGGTGTGGAGGCCTTCCTGTTCAGTTATACATTTTGTCACTAGGTGGGAGAAACACCTCCGAATTAGCTCCTCATCGTAGTAGGTGCATCTTGCCGCTTGTTTCAATACTTTTTTCCTTTCAGCGTTATCACTCGGCAACTCGTTGTGCTTTAAAAAAATTATCACGGGGATCCTCCAATCCTTTTCGATTTCTTCTACACACAGCGACAACTGCTCCTCCATGAAGGATGACACTAATTTTTCCTCGTAGTACACATCTCCTGGTATAATTGCCTCCTGATTAGCTGCCGTTTTGGCCAGGTGGTCTGCCTCAAAGGTGACGCGCACCCCGCTTTGTTCTATTTCCATAAATTCTTGCTTTACTTTCAAGAGGTATTGCACCATGATGGGCTCTCTGGCTTGAGAGTGTCCCAAAACTTGGTCCATTATTAACTTGGAGTCACCTCGTATTTCTAACCGCGGGGCTCCTGCTACCATGCCACCTTCGGTTTTGGTGAAGAGGTTTCTTCCTATTCTGAGCCCCGCTAATAACGCCTCATACTCCGCTGCGTTATTAGATAACGGTTGTAGAATTCTAATGGCATGTCGTGCTTGCACATCGTGTGGCCCGATCATGTGGATGCCAGCTCCTGCCAGTTCTTGATTTTTAGCACCATCCACGTATATAACCCATGAGTCCGCGTGGGCCTCTGAGGGTGGGAGCTTTGCGCTATTCTCTCCCTCTTCACACGGCTCCGCCACAGGGTCCTTAGCAAAGGTGCACTCGGCAATGAAATCTGCTAAGACCTGGGCTTTTACGGATGGCTGAGCCTTGTACTGTAATCCATACTGCTCGAGCTCGATTGCCCAAATTAGCATCCTCCCCGAGGACTCTAGCTTCCTGAAAATTCTCTTCAAGGGCTGATCTGTGAGCACGATGACTGGATGGGCTTGAAAGTACCTGTCCATCTTTCGTGTGGATTGTATTAGGGCAAATGCCACCTTTTCAATGTGGGAGTATCGCACCTCCACATCTTTTAGCACATGGCTGATGAAGAAAATAGGACGGTGGGCATGATTGTCCTCTCGTACTAGGACAACACTAACTACTTCATCTGCCACATCGAGATATAAGAATAAGATGTCGCCTGGCTCTGGTCACGTCAACACCAAATTAGACGACAAGTAGGTTTTCAAACCTACGAACGCTTCTTCGCATTCTTGTGTCCATCCAAAAGGAGCCTTCTTGCGTATAACTTTGAAGAACGGTAGGCATCTCTCGCCCTGCTTGGAAATAAATCGCCCTAATGCGATGACGCGTCCTGTCAACCTTTGGACCTCTTGGACGGTTCGCGGCGATGTCATGTCATGAATGGCCTTAATTTTTGACGGATTCGGCTGGATGCCCTTCTGGCTTACCACATACCCCAGAAATTTTCCTGTTTGAAATGCGAATGTATATTTGCGAGGATTCAGTTTCATCTTGTATTTCCTTAATGTATCGAACACCTTTTGTAGGTCTGCCAAATGGTCATTGAAGCTTCGGCTCTTGACCAACAGATCATCTACATAGGCTTCTACGTTCTTCCCAATTTGCCTCTCGAACACCTTATTCGCCATACGCTGGAAAGTTGCCCCAGCATTCTTCAAGCCAAACGGCATCGCTGTGTAACAATAAGTGGTCTTTGGGGTTATGAATGCCGTCTTCTCCTCGTCTTCTTTGGCCATAGGAATTTGATGGTATCCAGAGTTGGTGTCTAAAGAGCTCAAATATGCATAGCCTGCCGCTTGATCGACCAATTGATCAATCCTGGGAAGCGGATAACAATCTTTGGGGCAGGCGTCGTTTAAATCAGTGAAATCAATACACATGCGCCAGTCTCCACTGGGCTTGGGAACTAGGATGGGATTGGCCAGCCAAGTGGGGTATTGAACCTCTCGAATGAATCCCGCCTCCAGGAGTTTTGTTACCTCTTTGTCAATAGCCATTATCTTCTCCGTAGAGAACGCTCGCCGCTTCTGTTGGACTGGGGTGGAACACGGATCGACGTTAAGTCGATGTTCTGCTACCTCCCTGGACACACCAGGCATGTCCACTGGCTTCCAGGCGAACTCCCCTTTGCACTTGTTCAGCAGTTGGGCTAGTTGTGCACTCTCCTCCGGAGTTAGCTTTTCACTGACCAAGAAACTTGCCTCACTATTGTCATTGATGGGAATGGGCACCATCGTATCTACCGGTTGAGTGCGGCTTTCATCCCTTGGTTCATAAGGATCCGCCGCTACGCACACGTATTGGTCACACTTTTTCTGTGTCATAAGCAGATAACACTCAGCGGCTAGCTTTTGGTCACCCTTGATTGATACCACTCCTTCCCAAGAAGGATATTTCATCTTGAGATGTTTTTGAGATATCGCTGCCCCAAAGCGATTGAGGAACAGCCGCCCTAGAATAGCGTTATATGGTAAGATGAGGTCTACGACCAAGAACAATAACTCTTCTGATCGTTTGGATGTATCTTCCCTAAAGTATAAGGACAGCGCTGTGACTCCAGTTACCGGTATGGGGATACCATCCACTCCAATGATTGGCTTCTTGCATGGTGCCAATTCACCAGCGGGGCGCTTCTAGTGAAAATAGGTTTACCGCGCTGCCGTTGTCAATGAGGGTTCTTTTAACCCCATGGTTTCCGATGACGGGCGTAACTACCAACCCTTTTTATCCTCTTCTGAGAAGGACAGTACCATCCTGTCCAGCATATCTATCGCTTCTTTCTTTGCGAGATGGGTTTCTCGTTTTCACTTCTCCCCTGCAGCGGGTGTCGCTGGGGTAAGCTCGTCAAGATATGATGCGCCACCAGCAATGATGTTGATAATAGGAATGTCCTCTTCATGGATCGTTAACGCTTCCTTCCCCCTTCCACCAGAAGTCCCACTACTTCCAGGAGGAGGAGGCAGTTGTTGGCCGCCTAATGCCCCGCGCGGGGGGTTGCCTCTAACTTCTTCCCTTACTCTGGCGGCAAATTCTCCAAGGTAACCCTCTTCTAACAAACGCTCTATGGCTAGCTTCAATTCTCTACATGCATCTGTGGAATGTCCCCTAGCCTTATGGAATTTGCAGAAAGCATTTTCTCTTCCTCCCATGATCACTCCTGGTTTTATAGGGGCTGGGTAGCGGATCGGCAGGTTCCGCTGCTGAATAATTGCTAAGATTTCTGCTCGTGGAAGTATAAGAGAAGGAAGGTCGGGGTCGTAGATCCGACCCTTAGGCGGGTCCGCCTACCGCTGAGTGTTCGAGCCGCCAGTTCTTCCTCTAAAAAAGTTACCTTTCTGTCGATTTGACGCCTTAGGGATGTAATCTTTCCGCTGGGCATATTCATCACCCTGACGGGTGTCGTGGGTCATGCTGGCTTGGGTAGCAGGGACGAGAGGTGCACTCTGGGGCATGTTTCGCATTCTATCTCTATATTCCTGCTCTTCCATTCTTGCATAATTGTGAGCCGTCAGCCTTAACGCGTCTAAGGTTGTCGGGGGTCCACCATTAACGTGTCCCTCAACTTTCCGTAGTCACAGTTTCATTTCAATGCTTCTATGGCGAAGTCAATAGTGATGCCGGGCGTTAGGGACATCTCCATGTCGAAGCGACCAAGGTAACCTTTTAAGGATTCTTCAGGTTTCCTGCGTATGTCAAACAAGGTTGCGGCTGACTTCCGGATGGGGATAGCGGTGCTGAAGCGACTCTTGAACTTACTTTCCAATTGCAAGAAGTTATCAATCGACCGAACAGGGAGTCCTTCAAACCAGAGGCGGGCTACCCCTGACAATGTCATGACGAATATCTGACACAGTGTCGCGTCGTTGTGCATCTGGAATTGCACAAAATCCTTCACCTTGTTCAGGTGAGAGATGGGATCCTTAGTGCCGTCATATGTCTCTACAGGGAGCTTAACGTATCGACTGACCCTGTGATGCCTTATACGGTGGCTGAACGGATGACCTGAGGTGTCATCTAGAATCTCACAATCATGACGAGGCGGAGAAATTTCCAGGTGTCATCTATGCCCTCGAGGCTCCGGGCTGTACCGTTGCCTAGGGGATCGGCTGTGACTTCTAGGTGAATGGGTTCGGTGCCTTCTACTGCCTGATCTTTCACTCCACTCCAGGGAAGCCCCTCTATCAGCTCCCTCTCTCCTACTGATAAGATCCAACCTCCTTTGTAAGGGAAGGCCGAACCTATGTTTGATGGAGGATCTAGCTTGAGTTGTTGACACAAGGAAACTTAGAAGATGGAAGGAAAAAGGATAGAAGATGGAGTAGAATTGCAGCGGAAATGATGAATGAAAGATGAAAGGAAATGGATGAACAATTCTTGGATGGAATTCGGAAATGTACCAATCAATTGAACAAGGATTGAAAGCACAAAGAACACTTGATTATAGCTTGAGAACACACTGGAATTACAGCCAAGAAATAATACAAAGTTTCAGCCAAGAAGTGGCCAAAAGATCACACAAATAAATCACTCAAATAATAAGCTTAGATCAAGCCTTGGTGAAAGGCTAGAGGAGGAACTCTCTCTAGCTTTCACTTGGCAATAATCTGAAAAAGAAAGCTAACTTGACGTTCTATTTATAGAAAATAAAAACAATAAAATATCACAAGTGGGGGAAAAACAGCTCGCAAGGTCCCTTCGAAGCAGGGGCAAAATGCTATAGCATTTTGGGCAAAACGCTATAGCGTTTTGCTACTGGAGTGTTTGCTTAAGCTCACTTTTGGAACAATGCAGGAGTAGTATTAAGGCTCGATCTTCATGCTTAGGTATTGTCTTGATTAATTCTCTTTCAATCCACATGGTAAGCTTCTTGGCCATGCTCCTTGTGATTGGTCCTTTTGGAACAATATCCTTGTCTTCAAGCCTTAAGGGTAGTGTGATCGTATCATGTCCTCCTTCTTTGAAAGGATTCATCCTCGAATCCATTTCTTGAAACCCTTCATTATCTGCATGATAGAGAGATAGATCACTAATATGAAATGTGTTGCTTATTGAACCATACTCACTTGGTAGATCAAGAACATAGGCATTGTCATTGATACGTTGGAGTATTTTAAAAGGACCATCGCCTCTTGGGCTCAATTTTCCTTTTCGGTGGCTAGGAAAGCGATCTTTCCGCCAATGCAGCCACACCAATTGTCCTGGTTCCCATGATGTATGGGGCTGTCCTTTGTTGCGCTTACGGGTCACTCGTTCGTTCATATCGTCGATGTTGCGTTTCACCTTGTCATGAATACTTTTCACTGTGGCTGCCTTAGTTTCTCCATCGACACATTTTATCACACTTAAGGGCAGAGGTAGGAGATCAAGAGGAGTTAGTGGTTGAAATCCATATACCACTTCAAAAGGAGAGAAACCAATAGTAGAATGATTAGCATGATTATAAGCAAATTCAATGAAAGGTATACTTTCTTCCCATGTTGTTCCATGTTTATCAACCATGACTCGCAAGAGAGAACCTAGAGTTCGATTGACCACTTTCGTTTGTCCATCGGTTTGAGGATGACAAGTAGTTGAGAAGAGAAGTTTGGTGCCCAGTTTTGCCCAAAGGGTGCCAAAAGTGACTTAAAAACTTTGTATCTCGATCGCTTACAATGCTTCTAGGAATCCCATGTAAACGCACGACATGTAAGAAAAACAGATGAGCAATATGAGTAGCATCATGTGTTTTCGCACAAGGAATGAAATGGGCCATTTTTGAAAAATGGTCAACAACCATAAAGATGGAATCATGCCCATTCCTAGAGCGTGGCAGCCCTAAAATAAAGTCCATGGAGAGGTCTACCCAAGGATGGGTAGCCACGGGTAGAGGTATATATGAAGCATGAGTCATTGATTTAGATTTCGCTCTTTTACATACGAGACAACGAGTAATTACCTTGGTGACATCACGTTTCATTTTTGGCCAGAAGAAATGTAGCTTTAACATGTGAAGAGTTTTTGTGATACCAAAGTGTCCTTGTAGTCCTCCACTATGTGCTTCAATCACAAGCAATTCTCGAATATTAGATTGTGGGATGCAAAGCCGATTATATTTAAACAAGAAATTGTCATGCTTCACATAATGCAAATAAGGTCCCTTAGAGCATGCTATGTATGTATCACAGAAGTCTTCATCATGCTCATATAAAGTTACTAAATGCGAAAACCCAAAGATCTTAGCATCAAGAGTGGTTAAGAGTACATACCTTCTAGAAAGTGCATCAGCTACCACATTTTCCTTACCTTGCTTGTATTTGATGGTGTATGGAAAGACCTCGATGAACTCCATCCACTTGGCATGTCTTTTGTTGAGCTTGGCTTGACCTTGTAGGAATTTGAGACTAAGATGGTCGGTGTGGATAACAAACTGATTTGGAAGAAGATAGTGTTCCCATACCATTAATGCTCTTACAAGTGCGTACAGCTCACGATCATAAGTGGAGTAATTCAGTTGGGCACCATTAAGTTTTTCGCTAAAGTAAGCGATAGGACGACCTTCTTGAGTCAAAACAGCCCCAAGGCCAATTCCACTAGCATCACACTCAAGTTCGAATGCTTTGTTGAAATCAGGAAGGGCTAGGATAGGTGTGTTGGAAAGGTGTCTTTTAAGCTCTTGGAAAGCCTTTTCTTGTCTTTCTTTCCACTCAAACGTCACGTTCTTCTTGGTTAATTCATTGAGTGGGGCGGCAAGTGTTGAAAAATTTGGAACAAAGCGTCGGTAGAAGCTTTCTAGGCCATGGAAAGATCTCACATCACTTGCGTTCTTAGGTGTTGGCCACTCTTGAATGGCTTTCACCTTGTCGTCATCAACTTGGACGCCATCTATACTGACAACAAAACCAAGAAAGTGCACATTATCCAAACAAAATTCACATTTAGACATCTTGGCATATAACTTGTTAGTTCGAAGTGTAAAAAGTATGGTGCGAAGATGTGAAATGTGATCACTCATTGATCGACTATAAACAAGTATGTCATCGAAATAAACGACCACATATTTCCCAATAAATTCACGCAAAATGTGGTTCATCAACCGCATGAAAGTACTAGGGGCATTAGAAAGTCCAAAAGGTATTACCATCCATTCGTATAGGCCATATTTGGTTTTGAATGCAGTCTTCCACTCATCTCCCTCTTGCATGCGGATTTGGTGGTATCCACTCATCAAATCTATTTTGGAGTAGACTTGGCTTCCACTTAACTCATCTAACATGTCATCAAGGCGGGGAATAGGATGCCGATATCGTATGGTGATTTTGTTTATTGCTCGGCAATCCACACATTCGCCAAGTCCCATCTTTCTTTGGTACAAGTAACACGGGGACATCACAGGGTGACATACTCTCACGGATAAACCCTTTTTTCAAGAGTTCATCCACTTGTTTTTCTAGTTCCTTAGTCTCCTCCAGATTGCATCTATACGCTGGTCGGTTTGGTAGTGTAGAACCCGGAATTAAGTCGATTCTATGCTCAATGCCTCGGATAGGAGGAAGGCCATCCGGCATTTCCTTAGGAAACACATCTTCAAATTCCTGTAAAAGTGAAACTAGAGGAGGTGGTAGGGAAGAAGGGTTAATATCCACATGTAAACAAGGTTCCTTAAACCGAAGTATAAGGCAAATTTTGCTGGTTTCGTAGGCATGTTGTATCACTCTCCCTTTTTCAAATACACTCAAAGGTTTTACCTCACTCTCATTCTTCTCTAACTCACTTTTGCTGCCATGCTTACTTTTTTCATGGCGTGTATTGTTCCCTCCACTTACTTTCTTCTCTCCACTCTTTCGCTCTTTTATTTTTCTCACCAAATGAAATTCAGCACTTGCTTTCTCCATTTGTCTTTGATCTTCACGAACTTGAGAGGGTGAAAGAGGAAGAATATTGAATTTTCTCCCTTGGTGAGTGAGATGGATTTGGTTGGTGTATCCATCATGAACTACTCTTCTATCAAATTGCCATGGACGTCCTAGTAGTAAGTAACTAGCGTCCATGGGAACAATGTCAAAAAGTCTTTCATCATTGTATCCTCCCCACTTGAAAGCAACAAGAACTTGCTCTTTCACCTTGACTTCTCCATCATCATTGAACCAATGGAGTGAGTAGGGCTTAGGATGTTTGGTTGTTGGCAAGCTCAATTTGTGTACTAGTAGATGGCTTGCGGCATCCACCACACTCCCATTATCAACAATCAAAGAGGCAACATTGCCTTGTATCTCTACACGAGAATGGAAGAGATTCTCCCTTTGTTCCTTACATGTGACCTCGTTTTTCACTTGAGTAGTCAAACTCCTTCTTAGGATCATTGTTTTGGCTGAAGTAGGAACTATCTCTTCTTCTTCACAACTTTCGTGTTCCTCTTCTTTTACAAGTTCCAATTCTTTGGAACTTTCATCATTATCATCACAATCCGTTTCATACCCTCCTTCTCTAATAATGACTACTTGTCGATTAGGACATTCGGAAGAAATATGTCCTCTTCCACGACATTTGAAACACTCAACATTGCTGGAAAATATTTTGGGAGTTGGGTTAGGGGTAGAAGTATTTTAGGTTTTTGGAATGGAACTAGGAGGGGCTGTTTTGGTGTAAGGTTGGTATGTCTTTGGTAGGGTTGTGTCGGTCTTGGGTAATGGGGCTGATGTAGTCTTGTCTTTTGGGTAGGTATCTCTTCTCCATGGTGGTTTGTATGTAGATGAATAATTGTTTGTTTGGGATGGTAGTCGGCTAGAAGTAGTTTTTTTCTTGGTGGACTCACGAGCTTCCACTTTTTGGGCATAGTGTAGCATGGACTGCAAATTATCAAATTCCTTCAGTTCAAGCTTGTACTTTATCTTATCATGTAGACCATTTAGAAATCGCGCCATTGTGGTCTCTTCTTCTTCTTGAGTTTCGGTTTTGGTGATGAGGGATTCTAATTCATTGTAATATTCTCCCACGGAATTAGTTCCTTGCTTTAGCCCTTGTAACTTATTTTGTAAGTCACGTTTGTAGTGCTTAGGAACGAATCTCTTCCTCATGATGCATTTCAATTCTGCCCAAGCAGTAATGGCATGTATTCCGACTCTCTCCTTGGTCATCTTCTCCCACCAATTCACCGCATAACCATCAAATTCCATGGTTGCTAATTTGATCATTTTGTTATCCGAATATCGGTGGCAATTGAATATTCGTTGTATTTTACCTTCCCACTTGATATATTCTTCCGGATTGGTGGTTCCCTCAAAAGTAGGTATTTTAACTTTAATACCACTAATGTTGTCATCTAGCCTTTCATATCTAGTTGGCCCTCGTGGTACTTCTTCTCTATGGCCATGAGACTCTTCTCGGTCATAAGTGGCACCTTCCTCATGTTGGTCTCCATAGTATTCATGATCATGGAGTGGATTGGTATAGGCATGGTAGTGAGGCTTTTTCATTGACTCGTCATAAGTCACCATGGCCCCGTGGTGGCCTAAAGGTGCTTCTTCTTCGGCCTTGTGGTTGCCAATACCCTTGGATAATGTAGGATTTATACTATCTTTGAATAGATGGTATTGTCCCACCTTACCCTCGGGTTGGAGTATTCTATGGTTTGGGCTTGAAGGTTGGTGACGATGGGTTTGCTTGCGAATGTGCCCCCTCCTTGTTTGTTGGTGCTAGTGTCCTTGGGTGAGCCTCCGCCGGCCACCCTCTTCGACTTCTCATTGGCGCCATCACTATCATGACCGTTGGATTCAGTCTCACAATATCCGTCCTTTGCTATTTTTCCTGTAGTTTTGGATGGTGGAGTAGGAGAGTCGGCTGAGGTTCCTTTCATAAGTAAGGAAACTTGTTTCTTGAGATCTTCCTTTTCAAATTGCAATTGTTCTATTGCAATTCTCATTGTTTCCATCATAGCCATCATGCTTTTACTTTGGGAGCTAGGTGATTTGCTCTCCTCACTTCCACACATGCTCGAGCGAGACATGTTTAACCTACACAAGTGACACACGTTAGTGAAAACACTCCCTCACGTGTTTGCTCTCGTGTTTGAAACTCTCGTAAAAATTGTCCTCACTTAGTCACTCAAGCCTCACAAGTTGTTCTGTTTCCCTTTTGTCCAAACAATGTCCTCAAGCAGTGTCCTTGTTGTTTTCTTTGTTCAATTATTATTTTGAGCACATTAGAAATTCAAGAAGTGAAAAGCTCAAAGGAAAGGCTTGGAAAGTAAAGAAAAGGATGGTAGAACCAACCCTTGGACAAAAAAGTAAAGAGGACGGCAAAGCCTCCCTTTGAGCAAGAAAGTAAAGTACAAGAAAGTAAATTACTTGAAGTAAATTGCTGAAATTTAAATGGCAGAATTTAAATAGCTGAATGGAAATGACTTGAATTGTAAGGAGAGGATGGTAGAACCAACCCTAGGACAGAAAAGTAAAAAGGGCGACAAGGCCTCCCTTTGAGCTTGAAAGTAAATGACTTGAATGTAATGACTTGAAAGGAAATAACGGAATTGAAATGACTTGAATTTAAAGATTGCAACCGCCCATGTAGGGGGTATAGAATTTAAAAGAACGAATAATTGAAACAACACTTGAAATTTTTCGCAAGTTCTCGTTTTTGGTGCAGTGGCAAAACGCTATGGCGTTTATGCTAAAACGCTATAGCGTTTTGTTCTCTTCTTTGTATATATATTTTTTTTATTTTTTTATTTAGAGAACAATTATATTCTGAACTTTGAAATGATCAATTGTTGTTTGAAGGAGACGTGTTTTTAATTCAAGGGATGATTTTGGTTTGTTTTGGAAGAATGTAGGGAAAGTTCTGATTTTTGGAAGAATGATGGAAAGATGGAAGGACTTTGCACTTGGATGATGTGTAAGAGAATATTCAGCTTTCTAGTAGTGGATTGTGGGTTGTGCACGGATGGGTAAGGGCTGGATTTTTGCTGCTCACATGTGAGGGGAATGAGATGTTTATTTTAATAGAAAAAGGTGTGAGGTATGTGCTGCCCTCTATGACACAAAGCTGATTTGGAAGAATAAAATGCTGGGTGGGGGACAAGAAAACAGTGTAAGTGAATATTCAGACAAGAAAGACAAAAAGTGACACAAACTTTGGCTGAAAGTGGACGGATGGGAAGGGTTGTAACCAGATTTTTAGTTACCTTCTTCTTGACAAAATAGGCAGAAAAAATGAAGATCATGGACGAACACAAACACAAACTCAGATTCAAGGACAACTCGAAGCGGCTAGTGCTCCGCTACCACTTGATAAGATCCAACGTCCTTTGTAAGGGAAGGCCGAACCTATGTTTGATGGAGGATCTAGCTTGAGTTGTTGACATAAGGAAACTTAGGAGATGGAAGGAAAAAGGATAGAAGATGGAGTAGAATTGCAGCGGAAATGATGAATGAAAGATGAAAGGAAATGGATGAACAATTCTTGGATGGAATTCGGAAATGTACCAATCAATTGAATAAGGATTGAAAGCACAAAGAACACTTGATTATAGCTTGAGAACACACTGGAATTACAGCCAAGAAACAATACAAAGTTTCAGCCAAGAAGTGGCCAAAAGATCACACAAACAAATCCCTCAAATAATAAGCTTGGATCAAGCCTTGGTGAAAGGCTAGAGGAGGAACTCTCTCTAGCTTTCACTTGGCAATAATCTAAAAAAGAAAGCTAACTTGATGTTCTATTTATAGAAAATAAAAACAATAAAATATCACAAGTGGGGGAAAAACAGCTCGCAAGGTCCCTTCGAAGCAGGGGCAAAACGCTATAGCGTTTTGCTACTGGAGTGTTTGCTTCAGCTCACTTTTGGAACAATACAGGAGTAGTATCAAGGCTCGATCTTCATGCTTAGGTATTGTCTTGATTAATTCTCTTTCGATCCACATGGTAAGCTTCTTGGCCATGCTCCTTGTGATTAGTCCTTTTGGAACAATATCCTTGTCTTCAAGCCTTAAGGGTAGTGTGATTGTATCACCGTCCCAACGCTCCCTATAGTCGCCTTGTTGCTGCTCTACTAGGGAGACGGGGACCCGCGACACTCGCGGTATGTAAGGCTCTACCTGTCCCTCAGTAAATTGTACAAAGTTCAATGGCGTACTTATCTCAGGTAAAGTAAGAGGAGCGCTCACTTGTCGTCGAGGCGACACCGATCGTTCAGTGATGATAGAAGGGGTGAAAACAAACTGTGAAGGCACACCTTGTCCAGGGGCACTAGAAGTAATGCCTGCGGCTAACTCAGTAAAATAGTCCAGCTGTGCTCGAAGGGTTGAGATTGAACTTGCCAAAGGACTGTTAGCATCGCCCATTCTGGATCCCGTGGGTAGAGGAGCAGGGTGACTAGGCTCGCCCATATGAGAAATCGGGGTGCCCGTCTGGGGCGATGGAGTGCCCATTTGAGAAAATGGGGCGCTTGCTCAAGAAAATGGGGCTCCCGTCTGAGAAAACGGCGTGAGTCCTGCCGACCCAAAAAGGAAATCTGTCTGTGGGAGAGAGTCCCATGCGATGTGGTGAAAGTACTAGGCGAAGACGTAGGAAAAAGTTCCCTGCGCGTGTGGGTACTGTGAGAATGTGGGGGTGTTGTTTCCGTATCTGAGGCCATGATCCTTCGACTCTCAAGAAGAACAAAGCTTGGTTAACAAGGAAGCTCACTTAATTGACCAAGACTCTCAATGAAAGCACCATTTGATAAGAGTCCGAGGTTTGCTGAGCAGGATCGGCCTATGGGGTCTGGTCAGGAACATTATTCCGGTGTAAACACTCCGATGCCTAAGTCAGTAAAAATGGTAGGGGTTCAACACGCTATCTTAGGCTTACCCTTTTATCTGAAAGGATGGGGGTATTTATAGGTAAAGGAAGGAATGTACCGACAGGGGGTAGGAGTTATCCCTGGAGTGGTAAGAAATGACGTCATGCCGGGTGATGTCATACGGGGTGACGTCATGCATGACCTGGGATGGGATGTCGTCGTGCGGGTGTCGCGTGAGAGCCCCCTCCGCTGATGTCGACCATCCCAGGGTCCTCCGCCAGGCTAGGGGCGGTAGGAACAGTGTCGTGTCTCCCTTGGCAAGTACAGTGTTCTGGCCGGACAGCCAGGTGGGATGGCGGAGATGCCGCTACAGTGATGTGAATGGTTATCACCCACAACTACGCAAAAATGGAAGAAGAAAATATGGACAGAGCTCGGAACGTGTTACAAGACGCACCTCAAGTCCTTAACGCTCCTACCGCCACCACTTCGGAGGATCGCTTTATTGACCAATATGCACAGCAAAAAGATCACATTCTTAGGGCCTCTAGCCGGCGAAGTGGCAACTCCTCAAAAGGAAAGTCTGGCAATTCCCCTACTCGACGACAGGGAGATCCTTCCAAAGGCTGAATTTACGACCCGGACCTCCCTTCCCTTATTTTACCAAGAGCAGAGATATTAGCGATTGTGGAATAGCGGAATCTACCCATTCGTTACCCCACCCCTGTTAAGCCTGGGGTAATCATAGGAGGAAGAGAAAATGCTTTTTGCAAGTTTCACAAAGCCAAGGGACACTCTACAGAAGTGTGCAGGGAATTGAAGTTGGCGATAGAACGTCTAGTAGAGGAAGGGTATCTCGGAGAATTTGCCACTAAGACTAGAGAGGAAGCTAGGAGCAATCCTACGGGCAGAGCCGCTGATAACAGACCAGCTCCCCCTCGCGTTCCAGGAAATAACGCTGTCCCTGCCGGAAGAGGTAGAGAGACACTCATAGTGGATGATGACGAAGTCTCTATCATCAACATCATAGCCGGAGGTACCCCTACCTAGATGAGCCTGCCCAGTTAACGCCCGGTACGGGAGACAAACGGAAGCGGGAGGGTGTGATAATGAAAAGCAAAGCAATAAGCGCTTTGGACAGGATGGTGTTGTCTTTTTCCGAAGAGGACGAGAAAGGCGTCATTTATCCACATAACGATGCGTTAGTACTTACACCTGTTATCGCTAATCACGGGGTTAGAAGAACCCTCGTGGACAACGGAAGCGCCGTGAACTTATTTTGACTAGAAGTCTATAATCTTATGAAGCGCCCCGACAGCGAGTTAACGCCCTATAAGAAGCCAATAATTGGGGTGGACGGGGTCCCAATCCCGGTAACCGGAGTAACCATCTAGCCTGTGTACTTCAGAGAGGATACCTCCAAGCAATCGGAGGAGCTGCTATTCCTAGTCGTGGACCTAAATCTACCCTATAACGCTATTCTGGGGAGACCTTTCCTCAACCACTTCGGAGCAGCGATATCGCAAAAATATTTGAGGATGAAATATCCCTCTTGGGATGGAGTAGTCTCAATAAAAGGCAATCAGAAATTGGCGGCCGAGTGTTACCTCCTCATGAATCAGAAGAGTTATGATAGGTACGTCTGTGTAACGGTAGATCCGTATGAACAAAATGATGAGAAATGAACTCAGCCATTAGACAAAATGGTACCCGTGCCGGTTAACGGGATCGACGGAGCAAGCTTCCTGGTTAGTGAAAAGCTTAGCCCTATGGAAAACCTTCAACTAGCTCGGCTGTTGCACAAGTGTAAAGGAGAGTTCACATAGAGGCCCGCGGACATGCCAGGTATCTCTCGAGAGGTGGCAGAACACCCACTTAATGTTGACTCCAACGTCAAGCCAATCCAGCAGAAGCGACGCGCGTTCTCTACAGAGAAGGTGTCAGCTGTCGAGAAGGAGGTGATCAAACTCTTGGACGCCGACTTTATCCCAGAAGTTCAATACCCTACCTGGCTAGCCAACCCAGTTTTTGTCCCCAAGCCCAACGGTGATTGGTGTATGTGCATCGATTTTACTGACTTAAATGATGCCTGTCCCAAAGATTGCTACCCCCTTCCTCGAATTGATCAGCTGGTCGATCAGACTGCGGGGTACGCCTATCTAAGCTCTCTAGACGCCAATTCAGGATACCATCAAATCTCTATGGCCGTTGAAGATGAAGAAAAAACCACTTTCATTACCCCGAAAGCTACTTACTATTATACGGCAATGCCGTTTGGGCTGAAGAATGTTGGAGCCACCTTTCAACGAATGGCCAACAAAGTCTTTGAGAAGCAAATTGGAAGAAACGTGGAAGCGTATGTTGATGATATACTGGTCAAGAGCCGAAGTTTCCAAGGCCATTTGAATGACTTAGAAGAAGTCTTCTACGTGATGAGGAAATATCAAATGAAGTTGAATCCCAGTAAATGCATGTTCGCATTTCAGATGGGAAAATTTTTGGGCTATGTGGTTAGCTGGAAAGGCATCCAACCCAACCCCTAGGGCGATTTATCTCTAAGCAAGGCAAAAGATGTCTGCCCTTTTTTAAGTCATACGTAAGAAAGCTCCTTTCGGATGCACAGCGGAATGCGAGGAGGCATTCATGGGCCTGAAAGCTTATTTATCGTCTGACCTGGTGCTGACAAGGCCAGAACCGGGCGATACCCTATACCTATATCTAGGCGTTACGGACGAAGTGGTTAGCGCCGTCCTCGTTCGAGATGACAACCATCTACATCACCCTGTCTATTTTGTGAGTCACATCTTGAAAGATGTCGAGCTGCGATATGCTCGCATTGAAAAAATAGCATTTGCACTTGTTCAGGCCACGCAGAAAATGGACAGATACTTCCAAGCCCATACCCGTTATTGTACTCACTGATCAGCCGTTGAAAAGGATATTCCGGAAACCTGAGTCTTCAGGAAGAATGTTGATTTGGGCCATCGAACTTGAGCAATACGGGTTGCGGTACAAAAACCATCCCTCCGTGAAAGCCCAGGTCCTAGCAAACTTCATAGCCGAGTGTACCTTCATAGAAGACCCGTTAATGGACCTGTCGGAAGAGGAAAGAGAGGATTTGGACCTCCCGTTCCCTGAAACCTACACCGACTTGTGGGTTGTTCATGTTGATGGAGCCAAGAACCAAGAACTAGCGGGAGTCGGGATCTTCATGATCGGGCCACACGATATGCAGATACGGTACGCCATCAGAATACTGAAACCGTTATCCAATAACTCGGCGGAGTATGAGGCGCTACTAGCTGGTTTCAGGATAGGAAGAAACTTTTCCACTAAGGCCATACATGATACGAGAATGATGGGAGACTTACAATTAAAAGTTTGTGGAGATTCCAAACTAATAATAGACCAAGTCTTGGGACACTCTCAGGCGAGAGAGCCCATCATGGTTCAGTACCTCGCTAAGGTGAAACACGAACTGTTGGAAATAAAGAAAAGCGGCATGCGGGTCAACTTTGAGAACATTCCCCGAGACGATAACGCTGAAGCGGACGACCTGGCCAAACTCACTGCAAATCCAGACGCATTCATACCCAAGGGTGTGTACTACCGAGAGATATCGTTTCCCTCCTTCATGTAAGAGCAAACATCATTTTGCGTGGAAGAAATTGAAAATGACTGGCGAATCCCCGTGATAAAATACTTGAAACATGAGGAATTACCCGCTGATAATGCCGGGAGAAAGAAGGTGCTAAAATAAGCAGCAAGGTGTACATATTATGATGGAGAGCTGATCCGGAGATGCTTCTCTCACCCGGCGGCCAAGTGTATAACGGAGCAAGAAGGCCTTCACACTTTGCGAGAAATCCATGAAGGAATATGTGGTATACACGCATCAGGTGGCGCCTTAGCCGCGCAAGTCTTCAGGTCTGGATTCTACTGGCCTACCATTCGAAGAGACTGCCATAATTACGTACAGACTTGTCAAAAGTGTCAGGAGTTCTCTAAGATTCCTAGATAACCCGCTACAGAGATTTCTGAGATAGTGGCTCCTTGTCCATTCCCGAAATGGGGGATAGATATCCTGGGCCCGTTTCCAAAAGCAAGGTCTCAACTAAAATTTGTGGTCGTAATAGTAGATTACTTCACGAAATGGGC
The DNA here is from genome assembly GCA_963691705.1 of Viola odorata. Lineage (NCBI taxonomy): Eukaryota > Viridiplantae > Streptophyta > Magnoliopsida > Malpighiales > Violaceae > Viola > Viola odorata. Next base: position 35,037,009 of record OY829546.1, read on the forward strand.
AGAAGTGGAAGCAGTGGCCAAAATCATGACAGAAAAAATTTAGCGTTTCTTCAAACACCAAGTTATCATTCGGTTCGGTGTTCCCCGTGTGCTAGTCAGCGATAACGAGACGCAGTTCACCAGCTAGTTTTTCAGAGATTAGTGCGCGGAATTTCAGATCGAACAAAGGTTCTCTTCTGTGGCTCACCTGCAGACCAATGGTCAGGCAGAGGTGACAAACCGAAGCATTCTCACTGGCATAAAGAAAAACCTGGAAGGATCTAAAAAGAAATGGGTAGACGAGCTGCCATATGTGATGTGGGTGTACCGCATGACCGTCAAAACTAGTACGGGAGAAACACCTTTCGCATTGGCTTTTGGGACTGAGGCCGTCACACCGGTAGAAATCGGTACTATGAGCCTGAGAGTGGCATACTTCAGGGAAGAAACGAATGAGGAGAGACTCCGGGCTAACCTCGACGCGTTACCAGAACGGCAGGAGGAAGCTCTTCTAAAAACACTTAATTATAAGCAAAGGATGCCGCGTTATCACAACAGGCGCGTCAAAGAACACCTGTTGAAAGCAGGCGACCTGGTGCTTAGAGACAAATGAGCCGCCGGACAGCGAATGTGGAAACTCAGCCCGAACTGGGATGGCCCCTACCGTGTCACCCGCGTTATCGAAAATGGAGCGTATCACCTGGAGACACTTGATGGTACCTGATAACAATTGGAATGCTCCTGACGGCAATATTGTAGCCACGGCATCTATCCTTGACGAGTTTCTATACGCTTCCCTGAAAAACCAACCTATCGCCCGGGCCGGCGGAAGTTTCCTAGGATGGTCGACTTCAGCGGGGGGGGATCTCATGCATCTTTACGCGCACGGCGTCATCCCATCCTAGGGGAACGAAGAGGATGTCGCTCCTGATAGGCCTTATGTGATTATCGCCCGCGATGGCTCACCCATTATCGCTGGAGGCGATATCTTCGGACGATGCTTATCGCTGCACCCTTATCGCTGTCAGGTATCGCCAACTTCGGCCTATAAATTCCCCCATCTTTCCAAACAGAAGGTAAGATCGGGATCATCTTGGAGAACCTCTACCATTCTAAAAACTCGAACTGACTTAAGCATCGGAGTGTCTACGCCGGAGTCCCCCTCCGGCGCTTTGCAGGTATCTCCGACGCCGATCGCTTCCCCTCCGACTAGCTGCAGCAGCCGTTTCCGACCAGAAGAGATATCGGATCTTATCAAATGGTGCTTTCATTGAGAGCTTTGGTGTATTAAGTGAGTGTCCTTAATAGCCAAGCTCCGTTTAGTTGGGAGATCGAAACGGTTATGACAGCCAGATCGGAGCAAGACCGGACTACATTTTCTAGTATTCCTTTCTCAACTCGCAGGCGGTTATTTCCTTTTGCTACGGCTGACCTCCCTATGACGACGCAACAGACTATCTCAGGACCTCTGGACCTCTCGGTCGGGATCGTCGGAGGATCTATCTCCTCACAGACGGTCATTTCTTCATCACAGACGGTGGGATCTGATCTTTATACTCCTCTTTTGGAAGGATCTGTGCTTAACAATGAAAATCCCTTTGCTATGGAAATAGCGGCCCTTCGTTCCCGCCTGGAATATTTGACTGAAATGGCCACTAGAGTCACGCCTGGTGCTTCTGGATCTAGCGTTCCTCCTCGCGTCTTGTTCACATCATCTATTGTTGCTGATCGACCTCTGCCCCCGTTGTTTCCAGAGAACCCCCAAGTGCCTTTATCCACAGGAAATCCCCCGGTTGGTCACGTACAGCTCACTCAAGGAGGAGTAGAGGCTTATGTACCGCAAATGCCGCAAAGACTTCTTCTGCAGGAAGACAGGCAGCTTGAGGCGTTAAGGAACCGTTGGGCCGGACGGAGGGAAGGAACAAACAGGAGTTTATCTCCCGTGTACAGTGAAAGATCTAGTAGCAGAAGAAATCGAAGTCGTTCTCCCAGGAGTCGCAGTCGGTCTCCCAGGCGACATCATATACCTGAACCAAGGGAAGGAGGGCGACAAGGAGACATATCTCCCCCACGTCATGCGCGTGAGATTCTTGATGATACCTCAGGTCACCCTTTCAGTCGTCGTGTAAGACGTCACAGGGTCAGCAGGCGAGTGAAGCTTCCCGCTGATACTTATGATGGTACTAAAGATCCTATTTCGCACATCAACAAAGTGAAGGATTTCGTCCAGTTTCAAACCCACAGTGATGCGGCTTTATGTCAGATATTTGTTATGACCTTATCGGGAGTTGCTCGTCTTTGGTTTGAAGGTCTTCCTGGCGGATCCATTAGTAATTTCGCACAGTTGGAATCCAAATTTCGGAGCAGATTTAGTACAGCAATTCCAATTCGGAAATCTGCCGCAGCGTTATTTGACATACAGCGGAAGCCCCAAGAGACATTGAAAGAATTTCTCAGCCGATTCGATCTGGAAATGTCATTAACGCCGGGCGTTACCGTTGATTTCGCCATAGAAGCTCTGAAAAGAAACTGCCATTATGGAAAACTGAAAGATGCATTGATGGTGGATCCTCCAATATCCTTGGACGCACTAAGACTTAAAGCCCATAATTATGCGAAAATGGAAGAAGAAGAAAATAGAAATAGAACATTTGATATGCCGCCTGGGGCACCTCGCATCCCTGCCGCTCCCGCAAATCCTCTGGTTGACGATCATTACACTGATGATTACGCTCGACGGAAAGATTACATCCCAAAGACCTACGATAAGCAAAAAGGAAATTCCTTGAAAGGAAGACAAGGTAGTTCCCCTCGTCAGCGTCAAGGGAACGCTAACAAAAATCGGGCGTATGATCCGGATTTTCCCTCCTTGAATGTACCAAGAGCGGAGATATTGGCGATAGCGGAACAGCGAGATCTTCCTATCCGTTATCCGGCGCCCACGAAACCTGGAGTGCTTTTAGGCAGGAGAGAAAACGCTTACTGTAAATTCCACAAAGCCAGAGGACATTCCACAGAGGCTTGCAGAGAATTAAGGTGGGCGATAGAACGCCTGGTGGAGGAAGGATATCTGGGAGAATTTGCGACTCAAGTAAGGGAAGATGCCCGAAACAATCCGATAAGAAGAGCGGTAGACGAGCGACCAAGACCCCCTCCAGTCCCACAGCCGGATAACGCTCCCAAAGGAAAGGGTGGGGAAACCTTCGCGATAGATGGCGACGACATCCCCATAATCAATATCATAGCAGGAGGGATCCCCTACACAGATGAATCAGAACAGTCGATGGTGGCGAAAGGGGAAAAGCGTACGCGAGACAGCATGACAAAGAAAGGTGGAGCGATAGACATACTTGATCGCATGATCTTATCCTTTTCAGAAGAGGATGAGAAAGGCGTTATCTATCCCCATAATGACGCCTTGGTAGTCACACCTGTCATCGCCAGTCATGGTATAAGAAGGACTCTTGTGGACAACGGGAGTGCGTGAACCTTTTTTCGCTGGAAGCTTACAATCTCATGAAACGCCCCCACGATGAGTTAACACCTAGTAAGAGACCCATAGTCGGAGTGGATGGGACCCCTATCCTTGTTACGGGAGTAATCACCCTACCCGTATACTTCCGAGAAGACACTTACAAACGGTCAGAGAATTTGTTGTTCCTTGTTGTGGATCTGAATCTGCCCTATAACGTCATACTCGGACGGCCTTTCCTCAATCGCTTTGGAGCGGCGACATCACAAAAACATCTAAAGATGAAATACCCCTCCTGGGACGGGGTGGTATCGATAAAAGGTGATCAGAAACTGGCGGCAGAATGCTATTCGCTCATGACTCGGACGAGCTGCGATAGATACGTGTGTATAGCGGCAGACCCTTACGGGCAGGGTGATGAAAAACGCGCTCAACCCCTTGACAAGATGGTGCCCGTATCAGTGATAGGCAAAGAGGGAGCCAGCTTCCTGGTCAGCGATAAGCTCAGCCCAGCGGAAAATCTTCAACTGGCACGGCTGCTGAACAAATGCCAAGGAAATTTCGCATGGGAGCCCGCCGATATGCCAGGTATATCCCGAGAAATAGCCGAGCACAGGCTTAACGTTGACCCTAACGCCAAGTCAGTTCAGCAAAAACGACGAGCGTTCTCCACCGAAAAAGCGTCGGCTGTGGAAAAGGAGGTTGTGAAGCTCCTTGACGCGGGTTTCATTCGCGAAGTACAATATCCCACTTGGTTAGCCAACCCGGTTCTTGTTCCTAAACCCAATGGAGACTGGCGTATGTGCATTGACTTCACTGATTTGAACGATGCTTGTCCTAAGGATTGCTACCCGCTTCCTTGCATAGATCAGTTGGTTGATCAAACTGCTGGGTACGCATATCTAAGCTCATTGGACGCCAATTCCGGATATCATCAAATCCCTATGGCCCTAGAGGATGAGGAGAAGACCGCCTTCCTTACTCCTAAAGCCACGTATTGTTACACAGCGATGCCATTTGGACTAAAGAACGCGGGGGCCACGTTTCAGCGAATGGCAAATAAGATTTTTGAGGAACAGATAGGGAGAAATGTGGAAGCATATGTTGACGACATACTGGTAAAGAGTGCGAATTTTCATGATCACCTGCAGGATCTAAAGGAAGTTTTTGATGTGATGACAAGGTATCGCATGAAGCTAAACCCCCAGAAGTGCATGTTTGCATTCCAGACGGGTAAGTTCTTGGGCTACGTAGTTAGCCAGAAAGGTATCCAGCCTAATCCATCCAAGGTTAAAGCTATACATGATATGATATCGCCGAGAACCGTTAAGGAAGTGCAAAGACTAACAGGGGGCGTTATCGCTCTGGGACGATTCGTCTCCAAGCAAGGAGAAAAGTGTCTCCCTTTTTTCAAAGTCATACGACGGAAAGCCACGTTCGGGTGGACCCCAGAATGTGAGCAAGCATTTGTGGACTTAAAGGACTATTTTTCATCTGATTTGTTATTGACAAGGCCCGAGTCCGGCGATACTCTGTACTTGTACTTGGGCGCGGCGGACGAAGTGGTCAGCGCCGTTCTTGTTCGTGACGATAACCGCACTCATCGCCCAGTTTACTTCGTGAGTCATGTCTTAAAGGACGCGGAACGGCGATATGCTCGTATTGAGAAAATAGCGTTCGCCCTTATACAAGCCGCCCGCAAGATGGACCGATACTTCCAGTCTTATCCTATCGTTGTACTTACAGACCAACCCTTGAAGAGGATATTTCGAAAGCCTGAATCTTCAGGAAGACTGCTGATCTGAGCCCTAGAACTCGAACAATATGGTTTGAGATACCAGTCCTGGCCATCCGTAAAGGCTCAGGTCCTTGCTGATTTTATAGCGGAGTGTACTTTCACAGAGGACCCTTTGAGTGGTGTACCGGAAGCGGAATGGAACGATATGGATCTCCCGTTCCCAGAAACTTATACAGATCTTTGGATCGTTCATGTGGACGGAGCCAAAAACCAAGAACTGGCGGGGGTTGGAGTCTTCATAAACGGGCCGCACGATATGCATATACGGTATGCTATTCGAATCTTGCATCCTTTGTCCAATAACGCAGCCGAATATGAGGCGTTGCTAGCTGGACTCAGAATAGGAAGAGAGTTTTCTTCAAAGGGAAGGCGCGATACCGGCCAAACAGGAGATCTGCGTCTAAAAATTTGTGGAGACTCCAAACTGATAATTGACCAGGTCTCAGGACACTCTCAGGCTCGAGAACCTATTATGGTGCAATACCTCTCTAAGGTAACGCGAGAACTAGTGGAAATAAAGAAAGAGGGCATGCAAGTCAGCTTCGAGCACGTCCCCCGAGAGGAAAATGCTGAAGCCGATTACCTTGCCAAGCTGGCCGCGAATCCTGAAGCATCTATACCTAAAGATGTGTATTATCGTGAGCTATCGGTGCCGTCCTTCATGGAGGAACAAGCCTCTTTGTGTGTGAATGAGCTCGAGAATGATTGGCGGATTCCGGTAATAAAATACCTGATGCACGAAGACCTGCCCGACGGTAACGCTGAAAAGATGAAAGTGCTAAGACAGGCTGCTCGTTGCACGTACTATAACGGGGATCTAATTCGAAGATGTTTTTCTCACCCCGGCGCTAAATGTATAACCGAACAAGAGGGCCTTCACACCTTACGCGAAATCCACGAAGGGATATGCGGAATGCACGCGTCAGGCGGCACCTTGGCGGCACAAGTTTTCAGATCAGGATTCTACTGGCCCACTATACGAAGGGATTGCCACGATTATGTACAAGCTTGCCCCAAATGTCAGGAATTCGCTAAAATTCCTCGACGTCCAGCCACGGAAATATCGGAAATCATCGCCCCTTGCCCTTTTGCCAAATGGGGGATTCACATCCTGGGTCCATTTCCAAAGGCAAGGTCCCAACTGAAATTTGTGATAGTGGCTGTGGACTATTTTACGAAGTGGGCGGAAGCTGAAGCGGTTGCCACAATCACGGCAGAAAAAACATGGCGTTTTTTCAAACATCAAGTTATCATGAGATTCGGGGTGCCTCGTATCCTTGTCAGCGATAACGGGACCCAGTTCACCAGCCAATTCTTCAAAGACCAATGCTCAGAATTCGGGATTGAGCAGAGATTCTCTTCCGTGGCTCACCCACAAACCAACGGACAGGCAGAGGTAACTAATAGGAGCATCCTCAGCGGTATTAAGAAAAACCTAGAGGGGTCTAAGAAGAAGTGGGCTGATGAATTGCCATACGTGATGTGGGCATACCGCGTGACCGTAAAAGTTAGCACTGGAGAAACACCTTTTGCGTTGGCTTTTGGAACTGAAGCCGTTACGCCAGTGGAAATTGGGGCCATGAGCCTACGGGTGGCTCACTTTCATGAGGAATGGAACGAGGAACGGTTACGTGCTAATCTGGACGCGTTACCAGAGGTTCGAGAAGAAGTCCTACTGAAAACGCAACACTACAAAAGAAAAATGGCCCGTTATCATAACAGGCAGGTCAAAGAGCGATTGTTGAAAAATGGTGACCTTGTGCTCCGAGACAGGCGAGCAACCGGACAACGTATGGGAAAGCTTAGTCCTAACTGGGAAGGACCGTATCGCGTAACCCACATTGTCGGAAGAGGGGCCTATCGCCTGGAGACACTTGACGGTACGCCTTTATCCAACTCCTGGAATATCGCTCGTTTGAAGTTATATTATCCTAGAGTTTAATTTTATCTGCACTATTTGGATTATAACGACCCTAACCGTGGCTAACGCTCAATAGGAGAGTTTTCGTGGGTTTGTGGTTGCTTTTGTGCAGATAAAAAGGGGGGTACCCTGGGAGTGAAAAGTCCTATCCTTGTGATGGTCGGTCTTGATCAGATGGCCCACTAAGTGAGGGCACGACCCTAGTGTATCCTTGATTAGCGTCGGATTGAAAGATCCTTGACGCCCCCGGGGGTGAAAAGTCCTATCCTTGTGATGACCGATCTTGATCAGATGGCTCACTAAGTGAGGGCACTGCCCGGTATCTTTGGGAGTGAAAAGTTCTTTAATGATAACCGATCTCGTGGAGACGGTACATCAAGATAAGACACACCCCAAAGAGTTAGAAACTCTGTTTAGAAACAAGAATCCTATCTTAACGGTCGGGCTGGTGCAGCTAAACCATTAAGTAAGGACACGGTTCTAAACGAGAGGACAACGCCTATAAAAGTGAAAATTCCCTAGCCTTGTGATAGCCGTCCAGATCCGACAGCTCACGAGATGAGGCACTTAGAAAGGCCGATCGAGAGATAAGGGAAACGTGAAGGATCGCGTAATTCCAGCTGGTAACCGGATAAGTAACCCTTGGCGAAATGTAGAGCTGAGGGAAAACGCGATTCGAAACGGGTTCCGTGATAAAACCTAATGATAGCAGCGAACGGGCTCCTACGGGTAATCACTATCTCTCAAATCTCGTTTTGTTACTGATAAATCTACAATTAGAGATGTGCAGAATGCTTCTGAGCAGCGGAAGGAGAGGTGGTCATGATACCGATAGGCTCATCGAAAGGCCAACCCGACATAGATCTTGGTCTTCTTGGTATAAATACCAAGGATCTGCTCAAGAAAGTAAACGCACCGTGCGGATAAGGCAACCTCAGTGACGAGAGAAGTCTCGCGATGAGAAAAATAAAAGAGAAATATCGATAAAGGGATTGCCTAGAAATATTAAAGGCATCTCAAGGATTTACAAAGAATCACTGTTCAAAATATTGATGCTGCAAAGACAAAAGACAAAAGCCAAGCGATATGTGATTGCTGGAGGGAACGGCAAAATATCGCGGCAAATCAGCTCTCGGGGACTTGTCGTTTCTAGCCCGCTGCCTTGGCTTGGCGATAGCCTGCCTCGTTGATATGGGCAGAACTCTGTAGAAAGGCTTTCGCGACATCTTCGCCCTTGTACGCATCTACCCCATGAATTTCTTCGAAACACTTAACTAGAACACGGGCGGTCTGTTCAGCATGCCACCAGCCCATATCGACTGACTCTTCCGCCAAAGCTGCCTTCTCCTTTTCTAAAGAGGACTTCTCATTCTCCAAAGCAGTCACTTTGGCCTGTTCCTCTGACAAAGCTGTTTCCAGGGCGGAATGCTATTTCTGTAAATCGTGGTGAGCCAGCAGTATCTTGGAATGATCTGCCAACACCTTTTTCCTTTCCTCTTGCTCCTTGGACAGCTCCGCCGAAACAGAACGAAGGGAAACAGCCCGATGCTTCATCTCCTCCGCCCAGTAGTGAAATTTCATCATATTGGAGAAAAGGCTAGCACGGAAGGAGTTCACTTGGTCATCTTCCGCCAGGGAAAGGAAAGCTTCCCGTTCTGCAGATGAGGCCAGAATTTGAGAAGCCAGCAGGGCAGAAACCTCATCTGAACCATCGCCCCCGATGGCTGCCAAACCACGGGTACAGAAGTCGAACAACTCAACCTGATGGGTCACTTCGCCGAGCCCGTTTAATGGACAAAGATCCGCCGCAAAATTGAAAGAGGTTCCGGCTTCATTATAGCGTTGCCGCCAAGGAACGCTAGAGGGAACGAAAGCCAGAGGACCAGGGGCGCGAACCTGTGAAGAAGAACTGCCCGGGGGCAGGAAGGTACCATGAGGCTGATAGCCCGAAAGGTCATGAAAGACGTCTTGATAGCCTAAAGAAGAGGAATAATGATGCACAGGCCCGCCAAAGGAACTGGGCGAAGCACCAAAGGGGTCCGCACCGCCTAGGTTCCCCAAATCTTCCACGGAATGTCTACCTGGAGGAACCACTGCGGAATCAGGAACGTTAACGGAACCACCTTCCCCCGCGATGTTAGAGGAGGGTATGTTCTCATCCTCGCCTTCTATCCGGGCCCTCTTCGCAGAACCCCTCAGCACATAAGTGAGATTCATATTGCCTGAAGGAGCGGACGCAGTAACTACAACGGCCTCCTGCAAGGAGTACAAATTGAGAAAAGAAAAATAGATCAAATGACGACAGATATTGAGAAAGAAAAAACACGCTTACGGTAGCGGTGTTGAGGGAAGATAGTGCCTCAGAAGAACCTGCAGCGTCGGGAGAAGGAGTAAGAGTGGCGATACTCCGTGTTCTTTTCTTCTTTTTTCCTCTGGCAATGGCCTTAGGAGCCTGAGAAGACGAGGGAGCAGCAACGGTCACGATGGGAACACCTTCAGGGATGCCAGTATTCCCTTCGCCAACTGAGGAGGAGGATACATGAGCGAGATTCGCGGAAGTAGCCGGAAGCTCAGAAGGATTATCAGTGGCCTCTGAATCGAGCTTTTCCTTTTCCTCTCTATTACGAGCTCTCCTTAAGCGTGTTCTTACGCTTTCGGGTTTATAGTCAGGATCCGTCGCTGCAAAATCACAAAATAACGTCAGCGTTAGTATCAGCGATGAAAGGGAAAGGTAGCGCGATACTCACGTCTAACGCACTCCTGAATGGCCATTCTGCAGGCCGTGAGTCGAATATGAACGCTGATCTCCAGTTGGAGTAAGGTGTTTAACCATCCTTGTTCACGAGCGGGAAGTGTCCCTGGTCGACTCCAAACGCCATCTTGGACGTCCTGGTTGAACCCAGAACGCCACTCGGGACCAGGAGCGTCAGGAAAATTTATCAGAAAGAACTCCTTTTTCCAAGCCTCAACAGAAGACTCAATATGGAGCAACTTCCAAGTAAAAGACTTGAGAGAATCATCGTCAAAGCGAGGCGATATGGTTATCACACCCCGGCACTTCATCAATTTAAAAAGGGATCTAAGCAACAAAAGAGAAGGGGAAGTGATCCCCTTATATCTACAGAGTTCCAAGAAAGCATAAACACAGCAATATGCATTTGGGGCTAACTGGGCAGGATTGAAATTGCCAGCAATAAGCAAACCCTTGACGAAAGAATCGATAGGGAACCGGAAATCGTAGCAAAACATCTGGGCATATAACACCCTTTGATTACCGGTCAGAACGCTGTTTAAACGAACCGACCCAGGGGCAACAACAGCTTGGTAACCGTCAGGAATAACGGCACCGTGAGCAGCCAAATGCTCCCGGAGAATGGCCTCCGTGGTAATAACACTGACCGTGGTATCCATTTTCTTCTCATCGATGGATTTCGACTCAGAACGGCGAGTCTTTGCCATGACAGGACTAAGGAAATAGAAATGAAGAAGACGAGGGAAAGGAAGGGAAGTACCTTTGGAAGGAAAGAACTTCGAAAGCCTTGAATGGAGGTGAGAAGGACAAGACGGCTGAGAGATAATATGAAAAAGTGGAGTGAAAAAGAAAAGGGAAGAAATAAAGAGGGTTTATAACCCTAGTAATTAAAAGGAAACGACGGATGCTGCAGTCGTTGTGTCGAAGCGGCATGAGGGATAAGACTCAAGCAATGAGTACGACTCTAGAAGAAGCGCGGCAAACGCTTCGATCTGGTTAAAATTTCTAAACACGCTAAGGTGAAGCGGCAGAAGAAACGAACACGTGTGTCGGCACCATCATGACTTTTCCCGCGCATCGACGGAAGGGTCGCGAGCATTAAATGCTCTGAAAAGTAGATGTGACTTTTGATAAAAAGCAAAAGCGATATCGCAAGAAAGGAAATAATGCAAATCGGCGTTGAATAAAAGAACAGTTCTCAAGACAGCAAGAGAGCGAAATAAAATAAGATATCGCCCAAAGAGCAAAGTACCGATATCGCCTCGCGATAGGACGTTATTACAAGACATGGAAAACAAATAGCAATGTTCTTCAATGGATCAATTAAGAGTCATCGCATGCCTCGCTGTCATCATTCCCTTGCTTTTCCCCAGAAGGAGGAAAACTCCTTTCGCCTTCACTAAGATCTTTAATTTTTTGAGAGGCGTAATCGGCCAGCATGGATGAATCGACAGCGCCTCGGACATGGAGATCCTTAAACCCTGCGATACAAACCTCGATGGTCTTATTCTTCCACCAGGCTATCCTCGAAGGAACTTTGGCCAAATCGGCATCGCGAGATGACAACTCTTCGCGGAGGAAGACATTCTTTTTATCAGCCACCACCAGTTCCGCCTCCATTAGCTCTGCTCTCGCCTTCCCCTTCGACTTCTCCCGAGAAAGTTCACCGCGACAATCCTCCAACTCCGCCCGAGTTCGTTCTTGCAACTGCGATAGCTCCTTCGCCTTCGCCAAAGCCGCGTCTAATTGTTCCTGCAAATCCGAACAGGGTCGAGTTTTGTTACGCTGGCCTTCAAGAAAGTAATGAAATTTCCGAAAGCTGGCCAGCATGTCGTTCATAAGGTGTGACTGTCGTGTCTCGGGAGCATGCTGTAAAAACTCTTCCCTGTCCTTGGAAGAAGTAAACATTTGTCCCACTATGGGACCCACGGGCTCTTCTCGCGATAACGGATCCGATATTCCTAAGGCACGAAGCCCGTCAGTGCCGAAAGAGGACAAATCCAGCTGATATCCAGTAGGGCCCTGGGACCTCTGAGGAGAAAGGTTGGCGATGTAAGGAGGGGAACAATTTTTTGCGCAATCACCAACGCCCGAAATTGAAGACAGAAACAAAAGAGGAGGCTTCCGTGGGAGAAATTCAGGAGGAACGCTTAAACTCGAAACTGGTGGGGTTGTCTCTGGGATAAAAGAACCTATCGGGGAAGCAGGATGGCCCGACGATAAAGGAGAGGTCGCGGCTACCGAGGTCTCATTGTTTTCGATAGAAACGGCGGAAGGCACCCTGATAGCTTTGATATTTTTCACCACTTGCGAAGTACTCGCGGCATGAGAAGCGTTAATATTCTCGGAGGGGGCCGCGTTAACTCCCTTCAAAGGGGGAACTGGGGGTTTAGTTTTCTCTGTGCGAACCTTCTTTACGAGACGCCCCGTCTCTTCTGCAATTTCTTCGCTATCGTCCTCAGCCGATTCCGCCGTGTCATCATTCTTCCTCGACCTAAGTTTCATCCTTTGGGCAATAGTAGCGTGACGTAATTCAGGACCAGTGTCCATGCTCTCGCTATCGCTGTCGATTTTCTCAAACACAGGATCGCCTTGAGCTACCCTCTTGCCACGGGAAGGAAGCCAATTTTCAAGGAAACAAGAAGGTCGAGTGGAGGCTCTGCGAGTTGTGACGGTTTTAGTCCGTCCCCTTCTAGGCGGAATGGGTGGGCGGCGGGAGTTTTTAGGCGGAGGAGAAGGAGGCAGCGACTGGAGAGGTGTTACGTTCAAAGGGGCGTCACCTTCCCCAAAAGAACTACTCTCAGCGTTACCTGCCAACAAAACATATTAGCAAATTAAGAAGAGTGAAGCGATAAAGAAGAAAAAGGAAACTCACCCACAACGCACTCTGACAAGGGCCTGAACCGAGCAAACTCCCGGATACGGAAAGACCGTTCTATTTCTAACAAGGCGCTAACGTTGGAAACATCCTGGCTTGACAGCGCTTCCGGTCTTTTCCAAACGCCACTATTGATTTTTCGATTGAAACCCCCGCGCCAGAGCCGTGACGGCAAACGGAGGGTGAAAAAGCCAGACTTCCAGTCATCTACGTGTTCCTCAAAACCTTGAAAGTTCCGCCAGAACAGTTGCACAACGACATCATCCCATCTGGGGGTAATATCTACCAGGCAGTCGCGACAACTCAAGACAAAGAATGTGCGGAATAGATCAAGCGATGGAGCAAATATACGCTTCATCTCGCACGAACGAAGGAAAGCGTAAATACCACACCAAGAGGGTGGAGTAATCTGGACGGGATTAAGGTCGTAATGATCTAGCAGTTTCAACAGAGAAGTATGGAGTGGGAAACGGAATCCGTAAGTAAACATCTTGAAATAAACTAACCGGAATGTTCCCCACATGGCGTCAGGCAGCCGAGTGTCCTTCAAAGAAACAAAAGGGCGATAGCCCGTGGGAAAAGTAATATCACTCTCCTCTAATTCAACCCTCAAAACCTCATTACAATTGAATATGCTGCGAGTTCGCCTAGCTTCGGGATCTATGGGGTTTTCAGCAGTTGAAGACATAAGGGACAGTAAAAGTAAATCTACGGCGGTAGAAGGAGTAAATACCTGGAGCAAAAAGCCAGTAAGCCGGTCGCCGGCACCAGTGAGTGGTCGCGGAAAAACCTCTCGAAGAAAAGAAGTGCAGAAGAGAGAGAAAATGTGCAAAAACTCAAAATATTCGCAGAAGCAGTAAAAGAGAGAGATGATTTCCTTATAAAGGAAAGCCTGAAGAAGAGACAGCCTGTAAAAATGAAACACGTACAGAACAGAAAAAGACACGTGGATAGTCGTTTGTGTCTTCTGAAAGAAAACAGTTACCGATTAGAAGTTGAAGGCAGTTACCCGTAGCGAAAGGGACGCATCCGCGTTAACCCGGAACGCTCAGAAGAAACAATAAGTAAGCGATGAAAAGCGAAAAGGAAGTAAAACCATCATTCATTATTATGAGAAAGGCCATACGGCATCTACAAAAAGAAGGATTAAGGCCCTACTCATCACTGTCGGACCAAGTAACGTCGTAGCAATAGACTACGTCCTCCTCGTCATCGCCACCCCAGAATGGTGAATCCACAATAACAGGGGGAGAAGACTCACTGACCTCCTTTCCAGCGGCAGAAGTCAACTTGGGTAACTCCTCCTTAACGCCTGGCGATACTGCCCCGGCGGCCGAGCAAGCAGAGGGAGCCCACAGAGGTGATTCCTGCGGAGGGGGAGACGGTTTTTTCTCCTCCCTAGCCAGAGAAGCCAGAGAGTCGAAAAATGACTTAGAGGCCTGGGCAGCCTCCTTCCTTCGTCGTTCAACTTCCTTCCTCCGCCTCTTGCGACATCGCCGGCGGACAACCGGCCTCCAAGGAGGCGATGGGGGAGGATTATCTGTGTCAGGGGTGGTCGGAGGAGTTGGCGGTGAATTCCCCGAAGCCGTACCTAGCAAATAAGAATCAGCCATGAGACTTGCAGAGGACCTATAACAAAGAAAAATGAAGGAGAAAGAAATGGATAAGAATGAAGGAGGAAAAGCCTCATTAAAGAGCCGGGAAAAGAAGAAAAGAGACTCTTCGATCCTCCAACCCGACTCTTGAAGATTGGCACATATACAGTCTGGAATGCAAATATAGATTTGCAGTCACGCCTGTTGAAATCTCGCGCAATTCAAGAATAATTATAATCTCGGTCAATCAGTTGTTATAATGAGGACGGCGCGGAGTTAAGGCAGAACGATCGGCAGAAAAACCGCCCAATAGCAAGACTGTTTTCAGTTGGGCTAAGAATATCCTCTTGGAAAACGACAAAGAGCGCAGTAAAGAAGAAGAACAGTTGCGAGAGGGAATGAGGAAAATACTTTATTTATTACGGCCTAGTGACCGGAAGATACATTGACAAGATAAGGGGAAAAGAGAAAAGGCCCAAAGGGAGCCATCACTATCAGGCGTCAGAACCAGCATCCTCGGGCACCTTAGGAAGGTCCCTCAAGGAATCCATGACCAGGATAAGATCATGGGAAGTAGCTCTCATCCCCTTCAGGCAGCACCCCAACATGTCCTTACGCTGCTGCAGCATGGCAATCACCACCTGAATCCGAGCGATGGAGGCGGACAGCTTTGATACGCTCTCCAAAGGACTGAAGTCCTCCAGGGAAATGGCCCCTAGCCGGGAATAAAGCGGAGTCAGCATCCCTTGCAGCTCCAGAATATCCTCAGAAGTCTTGACCAGCATGTTCTCCAGGAAACTGACGTCGCCGTCATTGAGGTTCCTGAGTGAGTGACCCTTGGAGAGAAGAAAATTCTTAGTCAAATTATCCATGATGCTAGCTGATAAAGATGAGGAGAACGTGGGTGGAGAAAGCTCTCCGATTTATAGGCTCCAGTGAAGGGAGGCCTTGGGAAAAGAGATTGAGGTCCTCAAAAGACGAGCCGCCCCGATAACCTCGAGGATTGATAAGCGTAAACGAAAGGGACGGGTGACATTCACGATACAGATACCGGAAGGAGTACGAGGCAGAATCTGAAAAACGTTGAGAGGCACGATATCACTGGTAGCCCTAACGCTAAAACCATAAGGTTACCGATATCCACAGTGTAAGGCCGCGTTGATGTCGCCGGTGGCCTTGGATGCGTAAAACCGCGATGACATCACAGGCGTCTGGTGGTATGAAGCCGCGATAACCATAAGGTAGCTGATGGTATAAAGCCACGCTGATACTGCTGTTTTCTCGAGTGTAAAAGAAAAATTGGGCACGTGTGACCTTGAACCTCTGTAAGTATAAAGTTTGCTAACTTCTATATAAGTTTCTATCTCCTCTGTGCCTTTGCAGAACACTTGGAAGGACGATAGACCCAAAATATATGCCAGCCCATGGTGCGGCCTGGTTGAATATACGCGACGATATCGCAAGCGACCTATCGACGGTCCTTCTATGACTCGAACGAAGCTGAGACTTCATAAGTCCTATTGAAAGGCCAAATGGGCCAGTATCGCTGAATAAAAGTGATGCCTTCAGAATCACGAGCGCCCCAGCGGCCTCCTAGTAGAATTCTTAACGTCCCGAGGAGACGGGTCTTTTTGACAAGAAACAAGGACGAACTTGACCGAGTTAGTGGAAAGTTGTGGATCTAAGCCCTCGTTCCGCATTAGGATTGATCAGCCTTTGAACGATAAAGAAAGCCCAAGCCCTCTGTGGAAATATCGCCTCATGACAGAGCAAAACCCTATCTAAAGATATCAGACATGGATAGCCCTTGGTGAACACTCGGGCTAGTTTTCAGTTGGGCTTATGATAACAATTGGAATGCTCCTGACGGCAATATTGTAGCCACGGCATCTATCCTTGACGAGTTTCTATACGCTTCCCTGAAAAACCAACCTATCGCCCGGGCCGGCGGAAGTTTCCTAGGATGGTCGACTTCAGTGGGGGGGATCTCATGCATCTTTACGCGCACGGCGTCATCCCATCCTAGGGGAACGAAGAGGATGTCGCTCCTGATAGGCCTTACGTGATTATCGCCCGCGATGGCTCACCCATTATCGCTGGAGGCGATATCTTCGGACGATGCTTATGGCTGCACCCTTATCGCTGTCAGGTATCGCCAACTTCGGCCTATAAATTCCCCCAACTTTCCAAACAGAAGGTAAGATCGGGATCATCTTGGAGAACCTCTACCATTCTAAAAACTCGAACTGACTTAAGCATCGGAGTGTCTACGCCGGAGTCCCCCTCCAGCGCTTTGCAGGTATCTCCGACGCCGATCGCTTCCCCTCCGACTAGCTGCAGCAGCCGTTTCCGACCAGAAGAGATATCGGATCTTATCAGTACCCCCTTACCTAACTCTTGGAACGTAGCTCGTTTGAAACTATACCATGCTAGAGTCTAACACACTTACTGCACCTTTTGTTAATCTCAGCCCTAACTTATGCTAACGCTCGAATAGAGAATATTCTTGTGTGTTTTGTGGTTGATTATGTGCAGATAATAATGGGTGCCAGGAGTGAAAAGTCCTATCCTTGTTGATAACAATATCCCTAACAACAAAGGGCATTTTTGTCCTATATACCATGGAAGGAAGAAAAAGCTGCTCTTACCTCCCCGGTAGCGTCGAGGCCATCGCCTCCCTATGTGTAACTGGCGCTGGGATGGTCAACACCAGCGAGGGGGTCCCACACGTCACTTCATTATGACACAAGGCGTTACCCTATCCCAGGCCTGACCAGGCATCCCGTGAGAAGCATAGGTGTTGCCTTGCCTAGGTAACGCCTACCTCCATACATATCGCTGACGCGACGATAGCACACTCCATCAACGGGGAACTCTAACCCCCTCTGACGGGCGCGTTAGCCTCTTGTGACCATGATCACTCAGAAATGCTCCATTTCGCCTATAAATACCTCCGCCTCCAAGGAGGGAGGTAAGCCTAAGGTTGCTAGCCAAAGCGCTGCTATTTCACACAATCATTACTAACTTAAGCATCAAAGTGTTTACGCCGGAGACCCCCTCCGGCACCGTGCAGGTACATCGGACATCAGGGACAGTCGACCTCAAGGCTCATAATCCTTCACTGTCCTCCAGCAAGCAGATCGAATCTTATCAAATTGGTGCTTTCATTGAGAGCTTTAGTTCTATTAAGTGAGTATCCTTAATAGCCAAGCTCTGCTCCCTTAAAAATCTGGAGGATTATGGAGTCCGGCTCGGATCCCGCACTGTCCCAGTCTTCCAGCCTCCCATATGAGACCCGCAGACGACTTTTCATTTTCGCCACCTCTGATGTCGGCACCACAGTGCAAGAAATCCCACCAGCCATGTCGGATCCCTCTTCCGAACAACTAGCGAGAACATTGGCATCCCAGGCATATACTCCTCTATCTCAAATACCAGGACCCAGTCACTCTTTTTTCCAGGCGAGGGCACCCGCAGTAGACAGTGCGGGAAATCCTCTTGCGAATTCGATATCGGCTCTTCGTGCCCAGATAGATCAGTTGACAGAGTTGGCTGCAGGATTTACCCCTCATGTCTCAGGGCCCAGCGTGCCTTCTCATATGATTTTTACTCCATCCATCATTGATGATCGACCACTGTCACACCAACAGTCTAGAGGTTTTACGCTATCCCTACCTGTGACATCAGCCCCTATCAGAGTCATGCAACTCGCGCCCAGAAACATCGAACCATCCGAGCAGCATAGGAGGAGAGCTCCTGTTCTTGAAGGGGAGCGATGGGACGGCGAATATAGAGATCATTGGGACAACAGGCGAGAGGAGATGTTCAGGGATCAATCTCCCAGGCACAGCGAGAGATCAAGTAGCAGAAGGCACCGGACCCGAACACCAAGGAGTCGCAGCCAATCTCCCAGGCAGCATCGTGAGTATGATTTTCGAGCCCAAAGGCAGCTAGACGAACCCGCTCTCCTTCGACAACCGCAGGGAATTCCTGATGATAATAGCGGTCATCCATTCAGCCATCGTGTCAGACATCACCGGGTCAACAGGCATGTGAAACTCCCTACGGAATCGTATGATGGCACAAAGGACCCTATTTCGCATCTTAACAAGGTGAAAGATTTTGTACAATTCCAGACTCACAGTGATGCGGCGCTATGTCAAATCTTTGTAATGACGCTATCTGGCGTAGCACGCCTTTTGTTTGAGGGACTTCCGGCAGGTTCCATTGACAACTTTTCCCAATTGGAAGCCAAATTTTCAAGCCGATTTAGCACCGCTGTTCCTATTAGGAAGTCTGCGGCAGCACTATTTGATGTTCATCGAAAACCACAAGAATCTTTGAAGGACTTTTTGAGTCATTTTGACCTAGAGATGTCACTAACGCCGGGGGTCACCATCGATTTTACTGTCGAAGCTTTGAAGCATAACTGCCGTTACGGAAAGCTACGAGATACCTTGAAGGCTAAAAGCCCACAATTATGCGAGAATGGAGGAAGAAGAAAACAGGGAGCGAACTCAGAGTATACCTCAAGACACGCATCCAGCACCTAACGTCCACGTTAGCGCAACCCCTGACACACAGCCAACTGATGACTGTGGACAGCGAAAAGATGACATCTCTAAGGCCTCAAATTGGCAAAGAGGTAGTTTTCGAGAGGAAGATTCAGGAATTCCCCTATGGGGAGGCAAACCGATCCGTCTAAAGGGCGAATATACGATCCTGATCTCTCATCCCTCATACTCCCAAGGGCAGAAATTTTAGCGATAGTTCAGCAGCGGAACCTACCTATCTATTACCCCGCACTTGTGAAGCCAGGAGTGATTATGGGAGGAAGGGAAAACGCATTCTGCAAGTTCCATAAAGTTAAAGGACACTCCACGGACGTGTGCCGAGAATTGAAATTGGCAATAGAACGCTTAGTCGAGGAGGGCGACCTAGGGGAATTTGCCACTAAAATAAGGGAGGAGGTCAGGAACAATCCAGTGGACAAGGCGACCGGTGACAGGCAAGCGCCCTCTTACGCCACGGGAGCCAACGCTATCCCTATTGGTAGGAATAAGGAATCGTTTGTGGTTAACGAAGGGGACGTTCCCATAATCAATATCATAGCAGGAGGCACTCCATATTCCGAAGAACCCACAGTGTCAGCACCTGCAGCTGGCGACAAGCGAAAAAGAGAAAACGTGTTAGCCAAGAGCGAAGCGATAAGCGCGTTAGACCGGATGGTGCTGTCGTTCTCCGAAGAGGACGAGAAAGGCGTTGTCTATCCGCACAACGATGCGCTAGTAGTCACACCCGTCATCGGCAATCATGAAGTTAGGAGAACCCTTGTCCATAATGGGAGCGCGGTCAACCTGTTCTCGCTCGAAGCTTATAACTTGATGAAACATTCCGACAGTGAGTTAACACCTTGTAAGAAGCCAATAGTCGGGGTAGACGGAGTCCCGATCCCGATGGTAGGAGTTACAATGCTACCAGTATACTTTAGAGAGGATACTTCCAAACGATCAGAAGAATTGCTGTTCCTGGTTGTAGATTTGCCATTGCCTTATAACGCCATACTCGGGCGGTCGTACCTCAATCGCTTTGGAGCTGTGATATCGCAAAAACATTTGAAAATGAAATACCCTTCGTGGAATGGAGTGGTCTCGATCAAAGGGGACCAGAAGTTAGCCGCCGAGTGCTATTTACTTAAGACCCAAAAGAGTTGTGACCGTTTTGTGTGTGGCAGACGACCCTTTTGAGGACAGAGAGGAAAAGCGCACTCAGCCAGTAGACAACATGAAGTCAATTCCCGTTAATGGAGTCGAAGGAGCAAATTTTTGGGTCAGCAAAAAACTGAACGCAGAATAAAGCACACAGCTAGCTCGATTATTGAACAGATGTAAAGGAGAATTCGCATGGAAGCTAGCAGATATGCCTGGAATTTCGCGAGAAATAGCAGAGCACCGACTCAACGTTAACCCTGACATCACACCCGTCCAACAAAAGAGGCAAGCTTTCTCTTCGGAAAAGATGATAGCCATTGAGAAAGAGATATCGAAACTCACGGATGCTGGCTTCATCAAAGAAGTCCAGTACCCAACGTGGTTGGCTAATCCCGTCTTAGTGCCAAAACCTAACGGAGAATGGCGCATGTGTATTGACTTCACCGATCTGAATGATGCCTGTCCCAAAGACTGTTATCCCCTACCTCGAATCGATCAACTGGTCGACTAAACAGCGGGATACGCTTACCTGAGCTCATTGGACGCTAACTCGGAGTATCACCAAATCCCCATGGCTGTGGAAGATGAATAAAAGACTGCCTTTATCACTCCCAAGGCCACCTATTGCTATACGGCGATGCCGTTTGGATTAAAAAATGCTAGGGCAACATTCCAACGCATGGCAAATAAAGTTTTCGAGAATGACATACTTGTCAAAAGTTGAAGCTTTGAGGACTATGTGGCTGATCTAGAAGAAGTTTTCAGCGAGAGATGCCTCCCCTTTTTTAAAATTATTCGTAAGAGAGCCCCTTTTGGGTGGACAAAAGAATGCGAAGAAGTGTTTGCCGGCATAAAGGCCTACCTCTTGTCTGACCTGGTGTTGACAAGACCGGAACCGGGCGACGCTTTATATATGTATCTAGGTGTCACCGACGAGGTGCTCAGCGTCGTCCTGGTACGGAGCGATAGACATATTCATCGCCCCGTATTCTTTGTCAGTTATATACTGAAGGACGCCGAGTCGCGGTACACTCGCATAGAGAAAGCAGCGTTTGCCCTCGTGCAGGCAACACGAAAGATGGATCGGTACTTTCAAGCTGATCCTGTTGTAGTACTCACTGATCAACCGTTGGGAAAAATCTAGAGAAAGCCTGAATCCTCAGGAAGAATGCTGATTTGGGCAATCGAACTCGAGCAGTATGGATTGCAATACAAGACTAGACCGTCCATCAAAGCCCAAGCGTTAGCAGACTTCATAGCAAAATGCACATTTACACAGGAGCTGCCGGTGAACCCACCAGAAGGGGAAGGGGAAGAGGCAGATCTCCCATCCCCAGATACTTACAGCGACACATGGATCATTCACGTGGATGGAGCTAAAAACCAAGAGTTAGCCGGTGTGGGAATTTTCATGATCGGACCCGGTGGCATACAGATGCGCTACGCCGTCAGAATTCTGCAACCGCTATCCAATAACGCGGCCGAATATGAAGCGTTACTGGCCAGGCTCAGAATAGGCAACAACTTCTTCGTGGAAGCCACGCGCGGTGCAAGGATAATGCATGATCCGCAACTAAAGATACGGGGGGACTCTAAATTGGTAATAGATCAAGTCTTGGGAAATTCCCAAGCGCGGGAACCCATCATGATTCAATACCTCACAAAGGTAAAACATGAGCTAACAGAGGCAAAGAGAAAAGGCATTCAAGTCCACTTTGAGCATATTCCTCGAGAGGATAATAGCGAAGCTGACAATCTTCCTAAAATGGCAGCTAGCCCGACAACCTCCATACCTAAAGACGTGCATTATGGTGAGATACCAGTGCCCCCTTTCATGGAAGAACAAGCGTCCCTGTGCGTAGAAGAAATAGAGAGCGATTGGAGAATTCCCGTTGTGAAATATTTGAAATATGACGAGCTGCCAGTAGATAACGCTGAAAGAAGGAAAATTTTGAAACAAGCGGCATGGTGCACATACTACAATGGAGAATTAATTCGAAAATATTTCTCTCATCCAGCCGCGAAGTGCATAACGGAGCAGGAAGGGCTCCATACTTTGCGAGAAATCCATGAAGGAATATGCGGCATGCATGTGGCTGGCGACACCCTAGAAACACAGGTCTTTCGTTCGGGATTCTACTGGCCCACCATTCGTAGAGACTGCCACAATTTTGTAAAATCTTGTCAGAAATGTCAAGAATACGCCAAAATCCCACGAAGACCAGCCGTGCAAATTTCAGAAATTGTCGCCCCTTGCCCGTTTGCCAAGTGGGGAATTGATATATTGGGCCCGTTTCTAAAAGCCAGATCCCAATTGAAGTTTGTGGTCGTCGCGGTAGACTATTTCACGAAGTGGGCAGAAGCAGAGGCGGTAGCTAACATTACCACGAAGAAGATTTGGCATTTCTTCAAATATCAAGTCATAATGCGATTCGGGGTACCTCGCATATTGGTCAGCGACAACAGAACACAATTTACAAGCCAATTCTTTAGAAATCAATGCGCAGAATTTCAAATTGAGCAGAGATTCTCTTCTGTAGCGCACCCGCAAACCAATGGTCAGGCAAAAGTGACCAATCGCAGCATCCTCAGTGGCATCAAAAGGAACCTTGAAGGTTCTAAAAAGAAATGGGCAGACGAGCTGCCATAGGTAATGTGGGCCTATCGTATGACCGTGAAATCTACTACTGGAGAAACGCCCTTTGCATTAGCCTTTGGAACAGAGGTTGTCACGCCTGTAGAAATTGGCACCTTGAGCTTGCGAGTGGCATATTTCAGAGAAGAAGTTAATGAAGAAAGGTTACGCGCTAACCTTGATGCGCTACCAGAAATACAAGAAGAGGCTCTCCTAAAAACTTTGCATTACAAAAGGAAAATGGCGCAGTACCATAACAAACAAGTCAAGGAGCGATTGCCCAAAGCGGGAGACTTAGTGCTCAGAGACAAACGAGCAGCGGGGCAACGCATGGGAAAACTCAACATATAATTTGGAAACACTTGACGGTACTCCCCTACCAAACTCTTGGAATATAGCCCGTTTAAAACTATATCATGCTAGAAGCTAATCTCTCTTATTTGGTATTGTTAATATTACTCTAACGCATAAATGAAAGGCATCTTTGTGCATATTATGGCCAACAACACGCAGATAATGAAGAATGCCAGGAGTGAAAATCCTATCCTTGTGATGGCTGGTCCTGATCAGACAGCTCACTAAGATGAGGCACGCCCTGGCATAAATAGCGTTGGGGGTGAAAATCCTATCCTTGTGGTAACCGTGCTCACATAGACGGCCCATTAAGACGAGGCACGTCTCAACGCCCCCGGGAGTGAAAATCCTATTCCTTGTGGTAACCGTGCTCACATAGACGGCCCATTAAGACGAGGCATGGGCATCCTGGGGAGTGAAAATCCTATTCTTGTGGCAGCCGTTCTCATACAGACGGGCCATTGAGACAAGGCACGCCCCCAAGGAGGTAGTAACTCCGTTCTGGAAGTGAAAATCCTATCCTTGTGGTAACCGTGCTCACACAGACGACCCATTAAGATGAGGCACACTCTAGGAACGTGAGGTTTCAACGCTTGGGAGTGAAAATCCTATCCTTGTGATGCCCGGTCCTGATCAGATGGCTCACTAAGACGAGGCACGCCCCAAGCTGATCGTTGGCATTTGAAACAAGGAGAGATATCCCAGCTAGTAACCGAGCGGTTGATACCCGGTGAAGTTGAGCTGGAGAGATGTCTCTATCGTAACATAGAAGCTATGCATGAAACTATGCACAACACAGATGGAAATAATAACTACTTTGTTCCTCGAAACATCACTAAAGAAATAACAATGCAGAATACAGTGTTAACGCAGTGATACATGCAGAATTAGACACAAGACGCCACATGAAAGCCTCCCTCGAAAGATGAACCGCTATGAAATATTATGTCTGTAAAAGACAGAAATGTTTAAGCAACCGCGGAGGGCGTGCAACCGCATAAGGTATGATAACTACTATTGTAATACTGATAGCAAGGCCTACTAACTTCATTGAAACAGTTACATCATGAAAGAGACCAACAAAGAAAAAGCGGCGACATCGTCAAAATAACAGGAAAATTCCCAAAGGATGGACCAAGCCATCCCAGCAACAAAAAGTCAAGAGGCAAAGGGCAAAGTTTAAGAAGCGGTTGATGCGCCGTTTCCCCCCTGATTGGCGGCCCTCGTACTGTAGAAATCTTCGTCAGATACCTGTGTGGACCTCTCCTCAAAAAAGGCAAAAAGGGATCCAATCTGAGCATCGCTCACCCCATGATGACGTATGAAGGTCTCTGTCATAAGCATTGCTCCCTCTCTCAGATACCAACGACATTTCTCGGCAGAAAGGCTAAGATTGGCAGCCAATTCAGCATTCTGCTGCCTCTCTTGCGCTAGTGCAGTCCCTTCTTCAGAAAGGCGTGTACTTAGAGCGATGTTTTCTGCTTCTCCTCCTCCAGCGCGAGTTTGGCAGCCTCTACCTCTTGCTTGGCAGCACTCGCCTCTTGTTTAGCAGCTTCCGCCTCCTGCTTGGAAGCTATCATGGCATCCAAAAATCTGTGACGTTCAGAAGATAGGACATCTATTTCTCTTTGTTTCTCCGCCGCCTCCTTAGCACTAGCTTCACCCATATAATGAGCATGGCAGAAAGAGGAAAATATTTGAGAGCGAAGAAAATCCATACGTCCCTGATGACCCTTGGCGACAAACGCATCCTTCTCCCTTTGGTGCGACAATATTCGAGACGCCAAAAGAGATGTAGACGCAAGAACAACCTCAAAGCTATCGGAATCAAAAACTTGAAAAGCTTTCTCCCTGAGGCCACCCAGGTTAATGAGATGAGTAGGAAAGCTGGGAGGAGCGTACGGAGTCACACCAATCGTAAAGTCAGAGCCAGAATTGTCCTTTGCGGCAGCAAGCGGGGACGAAGGAACAAAAAACATTGTCAGAGGAGAAGAAGGGCGGTCAGCAGTTCCCTCTAGGGTGGAAACAAAAGACTCACCACCACCGACTGCCTCATAACCCAACATCTCTGAATTAAAACCTACAGCACTAGTGGTAGAATGGATGGGAGAGTCAGCAAAAGTACGGATATCGGCAGCAGGGCCAGCACCTTGAGGTTGTCTCGGAGGTGCGTCATTCCTTGTGACAGTTGTCAGGGGTGGGTTAACGCCAGATGACGATGGACTGCTATAAAGGTCGTGGTGAATCTTCTTCCGCCGCTTGGCAAGCTCCCTCACAAAGGACATATCATCGTGAGAAGGAGAGTGTGGGGGAACGTGGCCAACTCCCTAAGAATGGAAATGCAATGTGGATGCGGCAAGAGAAAGAAGAAATCAGGAGCGGTAGCAAACAGATATACCTGGTCAGAAGGAGAAGCCAAGGGAATTCCGGTAGGAATTTGACCAGCAGACACTTCTGGAGACGCGGTAGCCTGGGAAAGGGTAGGAGGTATGGCGACTGCCTTTTTACTTCTTTTCCTTCTCGTAACACGCACCCACTAAGACGACGTCTCAACAGCACTGGTGGTGGCAGCAACTCCTTGAGAAGGTGGCCCGACCAAAGTAACACCGATAGCCTCACCTTCAGCAGCAGCAGCGGCGGCGGCGGCAACCTGGGCTCTTCGCGCTTGCTCCCTCCTTCTTTTTCTCCGAATGTATTCAGGCTCCCAACCGAGTGGACCCACTGCACAGTCATGAAAAAACGTTAGCGTTAGCATTTTCCAGCAGCACGAGATAGTAAGGGCAAACGCTCACCCATTCTACAATCTGGAACTGCCACTCCATTTGCCACTTTAAGAGTGTCAACACTGAAGTCCATCTGGAGTAGCATTTTTAACCAACCATCTTCCGAATCGGAGAGTGGCTTTCTGCTACCCCAGGCCTCATTTTTGATTTCCTCATTAAAGCCAGTTCTCCACAAAGGCTCGGGCAGGTTAACAACGAAAAATTCTTCTTTCCAATGAGGAACGAAAGACTCGATACCCATAACTTTCCAAGTAAAGGGCTTCAGCGAGTCATCATCATAGCGGGGTGATATCGATATTACCCCCTTGCGGGAATACAACTGGAAAATATCATAAAGTAGTGCTAATGAAGGGGACTCAATCCCTTTGAACCGGCACAGCGCCGCAAAAGTGCTAACAACGCAAATTGCGTTAGGACTCAGTTGGGCTGGATTCAAGTCAGAATCGACCAGCAACAGTTTTACAAGTGGGTCAAGGGGAAGCCGAAACCCATGATCAAACAGTTTAGCATACAATATCCTACTATTATCGGGCAATGCACTATTAAGGCGAAGAGGGTCAGTGGCGACACTAGTAGAATAGCCCTGAGGAAACCGAACATTGAAACCAGATAGACAACGATGAACTAAGGGCAAGGTGTAAAGACAAGTGGGGGTGTCACTGATCTTCTGCTCCCCAGCAGATTTTTGGGAACTTTCTCCCTCGGCAGATTTTAAAGAAGAGGTCTTAGCCATAGCCAGTAAAAAAGGAAAAAGAAAATAAAAGAAGGAAGTAATGTGTGTACCTTCGTAAAAGAAATCCCAAGAATCTCAGAGCGAAGAAGAAGAAACGGCGTGAGTTATTTTCAGAAGGAAGCAATGAGCGGGGAAAGAGATAAAAAAGAAAAAGGCAAAGGGAGAAAAACATTATATAACCCTAAAAGGGGTTGAAAGGGTGTGACCAGTCAGCAACTGACATATGGCGAGATAGCGCAATGAAAGGGCGCGACACGCGCAAAGGACATAACTTCAAAAGAGGAACGCTTCAAGTTGCCCATCTCAAACGCTTCACCATAAGAAAGACACGTGTCCTTTCTCATCATCATTTTTTGATCGCATCAGTGAGGGGATTCATAAGCATTTAATGCTCTAAAAAGTAGCATCAACTCTGACACGCAATCTCATGAAATAACGCGGCAGCACAAGTAACATCGGTAATACGACAAACCCAGCGTTTGAGGGAAAAACATCAATAACAGTGAAAGCATCAGCCTTATAAAAAGAATAGCAAATGATAAATGTTCTCGGGAAAAGTGAGTGATAAATTAAAGAATAAATACAAACAGAGAGGACAACAATCAAAGAGAAAAGTCGTTGCATGCCACCGCAACCGTCATCAGATTTTCTCTCCCCCGGAGGAAGACGCATCATTTCCATCTTTATTTACTTTGTCTATTATGGCAGAAACACAATCAGCAACATCGGTCGGATTGAAGGAACCGCTCCTAAAACGGGCAGCGAGCCCAGAAGTGAGGGCCTCCAGGACTTTCTTCTTCCAAAGCTCCATCTTTAGCGGAAGCCTAGAAAATTCCTCATCTCGAGCCAGCATCTCTTCACGAAGAAGAAGATTCTTCTCTCTTTCCAAAGCTAACTCCGCCTTCAGAACATCGGCTATCGCTTTCCCTTTGGACTTTTCTCTACTCAGTTCCCTCTGAGAATCATCGTAAAGACGCGTCAGCAACCCCGTCTATTCTAACGACCGATCAAGCTGCACCTTCTGAGCACGCATGGCACGGGCTGAATCTCGCATCTCGTCGTCAAAAGCCTCTACCGTATAGTAAAAATAGCGGAAGATATCAAGAGAATCATTCACAACATGCCTACAGCGAGCCTCCGGTGAAAGCTGAAGAAATTTCTCTTTCACTGAAGAGGAGCGCATCATTTCTCCTATCAGAGGCGCGGTAAACTCGTCCCTTGAGAAGGGATTTTCTACTCCTGCAGCACGGAGGCTGTTGAAGCCAAAGCCCGTCAGGTCCATACGATAGCGCGGAGTCCCTTTAGGCCCATCAGGAGAGAGATTGATCATCGGAGTCGGAGGAGAACCTTTATTACTCACCTCGGAAATAGAAGTAAAAAACAATCGAGGAAGAGCCGTGAGTGGTAGTTTGGAAGTTGGAGAAGTCATTGTCGCAACGTCAGGAATACATTGAGAGATGGGAGAGTCAAGAGCGTTGGGCGACGGAGGAGAATCTGTCACCAACGAGACTGTAGCAGCGGTAGGGGGACAGACCATCGGCGGGTCAGCACCTACCGCTGTTTGAGAAATTCTTGCTAAAGATGAAGCGGCAAGCGCTGCGGCAACCCTTGTGACAGCATGATCAGAAGAAGTCCCGGTGGCTTGCCCATCTATGCTTACCCTCAATTTCTTTCGCTGAAGCGAGGAGGCATGACGAAGGTCTGGCTTGGCGTCCGCATCTTCACTTTGGCTGCTATCGTCACTATCAACTAGCTGGGTCACAGGCCGACTTATATTTATTCTCCCCTGACGAGGCGGCAGCAAATTATCGATAACGCGCCCTCGCCCCTTCCCAGCGACTGTCTTTGTTTTTCCCCTTTTGGGCAGAGCGCCTCGAGGATCGGAACGTGGGGAAGGAGGGGAGGCCGGCATAGTTCTGTGCGGCATCACATTCAGAGGGGCGTTAGTTCCCCCTAAGGGCTGCCCGACAGTATCCCCTGATAATGGGAAAGTAATACCATTCTCCTCCAATTCAGCGTTTAAAACTGCATCGCAAGTGAAAATACTGGGTGATCGTACGGTTTCTGGATCCATGGTTCTCTAGAAAAATCGTCTGGTTTTAATCACAACCATAATAAACTAACGAACATAAAATCTGAAGGGATGGAGTGATACCTCGAAGGGAGAGATCCGTGGGCGGAATCGGCGAAGGACGAAGGGCAGAACAGAACCTTGCAGAAAGTATAAGAAGGAGAAAATTTGAAATAAGAGCAAAAAGCATTAGAAAGAGAAGATAATCTCTTTTAAAGACCCAAAGTGTCACAGCATTAATTAAACCACCAGTCGCGCAAAGACGCGTGTAAAAGAAAGGAGCCACGTGGAATGATGCTCAGAAGTTAGAAGCAAGCAGTTACTCGCCACGACCTACCAAGTGGCAGTTAATGATTGGCCAAGTTAAAACAGTTACAGAGAACTTGACGCAACAAAGCTAACATTTTTATGTCAGCTATCGACAAATTCGCACAATGGCAAGGCAAAGAAAAACATCAGTTTATTGATTAAAAGCCCCACGGCATCTATAGCAAACCTAACGCTAGGCCACTAATCGTCGTCGGGATAGTACATGTCATAGTAGAAAACACCGTCATCATCCGAGAGCGGCAGACCTCCATTGTAAGGAGGAAAAGGCTCGTCAATCTTACAGGGCCTTTGGTAAAGCTTGGGCATTGGGCTTGTCGCAGGAGCAGCCTCCTCTAGCGAAGCGGCGCAGGAGCTTTTTCCCATAGTGAATACGACTGGTCCTGAGTCGGCATTCTGAGCAGAGACTCTCTCCTCTAAGGGAGGACAAGGGGCAGATGGTTACGCTTCATCACCTTTCTGTAGCGCGAAGTAGTGAGGCTCATAACCGGCAAAAAATGATTCAAAGGTCTTCTTCATTTTCTTTGGGTTCTTGCGACCCCGGCGTTTGGTAAAATGTTTGGTAGGCCTCCATGGAGGTGAGGAAGGAGGATTGTCTGAATCTGGCGAAGTTGGAGGAGTCGACGGAGAGTCGCGCGCCGCAGTATCAAGAAAGTAGGAATCTGCCATTAAATCACAAAAACCCAAGAAATGAAATAAGTAGAAGAAGGTGAGCATGGAAAAGGAGAGAAAAACCCCTTTAAATAGCAAAGGAAAAAGATATCCCGATCTCTTTGCATGTCCCTTGAATGCAATAAGTGCACTTGGAGAAGAACAATCATGATTACAGAATCTGATAAGGCGCACGCAACTATTCGAGAACAGCGTCAATCAAAAGGCACCAAAAAACTGCCCAGTTATGGGAGCGCGGCATAAGAGAGGATCGAGTAAAACATTTATTGCCAAAAGCACTAAAACACCTCATGGCAAGAAAAGACTCATTTTTGGTTGGGCTTATAACAACCATACCTGACTACAACAACAAACGGTAAGAGATCAAAGGTAGAAGACAGAATAACAGTTAAAGCAACATTTTATTTACGGCTTGAACATCCTAAGCACCCAAAGCGTCTACATAGAAAGCAGTAAAATAAGAGAACAGCAACTAAGAGTCAAGCATGAAACCCAACATCATCCTCAAGAGCAGTAGGGATCTCCCCCAGAGCATCCGCCACTAGAGACAGTTCGGCGGAGGAAACCCTCATGCCCTTCAAGCAGCACGCCAACAGGTCTTTCCTATGCTGCAGCATGATAATGGTCACCTCGATGCGGGAGATCGCAACAGCCAGTTTTGACACATTCCGTATAGGATTAAAATCCTCCACAGAAGCAGCCCCTTGTCTGGACAGCAAAGGGGTCATCATCCCCTGAAGCTCCAGGATATCTTCAGAGGTTTTGGTCAGCATGGTCTCCAGGAAGCCGATGTCAGACTCAACAAGGTTCTTCAGGCTGTGCGCCTTCGAGATCAAAAAGTTCTTCGTAAGATCATCCATAGTCGAAAGCTAGAGGAAGTGCAAAAGCAGTCATGAAAAAAAGTAGCACGACAAAAGACAATTTATAGGCAAAGAAGAATGGCGATTGGAAGAAATACATTTTTTAGACAAGTCATCCTTAACGCATGAAAAACAACAGACTCGGCAAGACCGAAGAAGAAGCGATAGCCCTTGGTAAATACTTGAGCTCATTTTCGGTTGGGCTTATGATAACAATATCCCTAACAACAAAGGGCATTTTCGTCCTATATACCATGGAAGGAAGAAAAAACTGCTCTTACCACCCCGGTAGCGTCGAGGTCATCGCCTCCCTATGTGTAACTGGCGCTGGGATGGTCGACACCAGCGAGAGGGTCCCACACGTCACTTCATCATGACACAGGGCGTTACCCCATCCCAGGCCTGACCAGGCATCCCGTGAGAAGCATAGGTGTTGCCTTACCTAGGTAACGCCTACCTCCATACATATCGATGACGCGACGATAGCACACTCCATCAACGGGGAACTCTAACCCCCTCTGACGGGCGCGTTAGCCTCTTGTGACCATCATCACTCAGAAATGCTCCATTTCGCCTATAAATACCTCCGCCTCCAAGGAGGGAGGTAAGCCTAAGGTTGCTAGCCAAAGCGCTTCTATTTCATACAATCATTATTGACTTAAGCATCAGAGTGTTTACGCCGGAGACCCCCTCCGGCGCCGTGCAGGTACATCGGACATCAGGGACAGTCGACCTCAAGGCTCATAATCCTTCACTATCCTCCAGCAAGCAGATCGAATCTTATCACTTGTGACGGCCGGTCCTAATCAGACGACTCACTAAGTGAGGGCACGCCCTGGCATACCTAAAAAACTAGTGTTGGGAGTGAAAAGTCCTATCCTCGTGGCAACCACACTAACGTGGGTGGACCATTGAGACGAGGCACATCCCGACACCCTCGGGAGTGAAAAGTCCTATCCTTGTGGCAAACCGGGCTAAGATACACGACCCACTAAGATGAGGCACGTCCTGACATCTCTGGGAATGAAAAGTCCTATCCTCAGAGTAGACAGTAATAACCGGTCTAGTGTAGACGACTTACCGGGAGGAGGCACGCCCCAGAGAGATAGTAACTCCCTCTTGGAAGTGAAAATCCTATCCTTGTGATAACCGGGCTAATACAGACGACTCACTAAGTGAGGGCACGACTCTAGGATGCGAGGTCAACGCCTGAAAGTGAAAAACCTAGCCTTGTGATGGCCTGTCCTGATCCGACGGCTCACTAAGATGAGGCACTTTCCAGGTCGATCGTGGAAATAAGGAAACGTGAAATCCCTGGTGAAGATAGCTGGTGGAGAAAGCGATACGAGCCACACCAACCACAGCACCCGAGTCGGAGGCGTAAAGACTCTTACGGATAATTATTGTCTGTTAATACATGTCATTTTACTAATGACTTCTAATTGAGAATGTGCAGCGATATTGTTCAGACAACGAGGAGATTGATTCTTTCATTATCGTGGCTTAGGAAACGTGATTTAAGCGACATGGATATTATGTGTATCTCTGGCAATATTCCCATGGAAAGGGGAACGTCAGAATCTATCGACAAGTCATTCTGATCCATCAGTTGAGGGTATCTACGACAATACGATTATACGTTATATATTGTGGGAAGATGGAAAAAATAGGTATCGCGCTTCTCTTCTATAAGTCTGTTATCTTGAAGGTTATGTACTGAGTGATTATTGAAATGCACATGCAAGGGTCATGTCGTGATATCTCCCGACGCACCCATCATCACAACTCAATAAGGAAAGGAAATTAGCAGCAAACGAAATTATGAAGCCGAATATATTGTTGTTCATAAATACCCCAGAAGGGTTACAAAAGTCCAAAACTTTAAGGTTCAAAGACAAGGACAAAAATGGACGACTCTTGAGCAACAAACAGAGCGATAACGCTTGGCGTAGACGTACACCTTCTCTTGCGCCTCTCTTTGTTCCTTCCGGGCCATCGCCAAGGTCAGTACCAAATTCTGGCGTTCCTTCAATAACCTCTCTTTCTCCTTAGAAAGTCCGTCTAAGGAGTCGGAAAGGGTAGCGACCTTATGCGACATGTGCTCCTCCTAATAATGAAACTCGGAGAAACAAGTAAAGACCTTGGAGCGCAACGAACTTACCTGTGCATCCGCGGGTTGAGAAAGGAAGGCCTCCCGCTCTTCGGGGGACGTTAACGCATAGGCGGCCAAAAGGGAAGAAACTTCGACGGAACTGTTGCCCCCGACAGCCACAAACCCGAAACTACGTTGTTTGTCCAAGTCAACCTGATGAGTGACAGGACCAAATTCGCCCATCGAACTCAGGTCGCCTATGAGGTGAGGTGCGACAACTCCTCTCCCGAAGTGCCGAAGCATCGGACCGCTAGAAGGAATAAAAACCACGGTAGAAGGAGCGGGAGGTTGGTGAGAAGAAGTCCCCACATGAAGTCCGAAGGAACCGTGAGGCGAGAAACCAGACAAATCTTTGCTGAAGCCCAAACCACTGGAAAAGGGAGGAACCGAGGTGCCAAAAGAATGCAATGAGGATTCAAAAGCCCCTGAACCACTAAGGGCCCCGAGAAAATCAGAAGATTGATCCCCAGAAGGCATCGTAGGGTTGAATCCTCATTGTAATATGGATTGCCTCACAAAAAAATTACTCTACAATTAAAAACGAAATTTTATCTATAGTATTATGCATATTCAATTTTCAAGATGATCTATTCAATAAATTTTTTTTTATTAAGAATTGATTATAAAAGTGCAAAATATATTTTAGAAAAAGATGCTCAAAATATTATTTCTAAACAAATTTTTGCTCGATGGCAAGCCTTATTATCAAACTTTGACTTTGAAATTGAATATATAAAAGGAGAAAATAATTCTTTACCTGATTTTCTATCTCGTGAATTTTTACAGGGAAAAATTTAATGGCAACACAAAAAGGAAAAGAAGTGATGGCAACACCAAAAGAAGGCAACAAAAAAACAAAGGCATCCTATGCCATGAATATATCTATTACTCAAAACAAATTTGAACCACTCAAATCCAGTTCATCCAAAACTGTCCATTCACAACTCGTAACTCCAAACACTTTCCTATTACCACAACCCCAAGAAAGATTTGCTCCAAACTACCTCCAAGCACTACAGGTCCAACTGCAAAAATTGCCAACTACAATTACTACTAGACCTGCTTTTACACTTCTTGGAACCCTTCTTACCAAACCTTCATAAAAAAAATCATCAGAAGGCCCAATAACTAAACCATTTGTCAAAAGTGTTAGCTATATTGAGCCAGAACATGGAAACAAACTTAAAACCATTATATCCAACATATTTCCAAAAGACTTTCTATTCATCCCAAACTCCCTAGAAAAAAACAGAACATTCTATGAGTTCATTCTTGTAGATACAGATTCGGTCGAAATAGTTCATGTTGACGATCTAAGATATCCTGGAAAATACTCTTATTCCAAATGCAAAATCCTAAAAGTATTAACCTTGTCTGATTGGGACATGAACCCCTATACTAAAAAAACCTTTTCTTATCCCTTTTAGCCAACCGGATTTAACTATCATGACTATCAAAAAGCATGGCAATAAGCCTTCCTATATTCAAACTATCACCACTCCTGGTTCTTCCATTTTCATAATGATATACCAAGAAAATTACCTCATTGGTTTTACCAATGTTGGAAATACTTCGGAGCATCAGAACTTGCCTATCCTCCAACAGTCAAAGAAGGATTCGAAACTTTTCAAAAAATTATCACTCTCAAATCATACCAAAATTAATGTCATTCACTCTCATGTTCAAAATACCCTGGATAATCTACTGGGATTTTGACATTGTTGACCGTACCGCTGCAGAACCACCCATACTGACAAAAAGATGGAAAGTAAAATGGTGGAAAAGTTTTCCACTTGAACATGCATGTAAAAACACGGTACTACACAAACTAGCAGAAACTACAATTACCATTCCCACTACTATACCACCATCTATATTCCTTTCATCAAAACATCAGTTACAAGCAAACCTAGCGACTGCTTCGTCAAAAGATGAATACAAGAAAAAACTAAAAGAAACACTTTCTCAATTAGATGCAGATGAAGTAGCATCATCAGCAACTCCACAAAATTCTGATCCAGATATGATAGCATAATTATATCCAGATCTGAAATAAAAGAAAAAACAAATGTCTCTCCAGAGATAAAAAAAAAATTTTAAATGTAATAAAAAACCCTACAATCGACAGCAAACACGCATCTCAGCACAAAGACATATCATCCAAAGAAGACAGAGATTCAAAAAATCATTCAGATGGCATGACACATGGAAGACCCTAAGCTTATCAGACAAAATAAAAACACACCTCATCAAAATCAAGCTTTATTACCAATGACGAAAACAAGACACGTGGATAAACCTGCATCAATCAGCCAAATCTTGCATACACCTCAGCAATCAAGAATACAGAAGAAGCACAGCTGCAACGCAACATCAGAAAGGGATGAACTTCGAAAAATGTAAAATCTGTAAAATTCTATTTTTAGATTTTGTAAAATTAGCACTAAACTCTCCTTATAAATAGAAGAGTTTTCCTTTAGTTAGAAAGCAAGCGAATATCACTTGTACTAAAATCTCTCAACGCAATAAAGCATAAAAGTTTCCCTTCGTAAGTTCCCTCTTTCAAAATATCTTTCAATTTCAAACAATTATCTAACTATTTTTCTCAACTAAACACTAATAAAGTTTCTGATTTATATGAATTAAGAACTGAACTAGCTTCTAAATGTGATGATATTGAAAAATCCTATGTTGAAAAATCTTTATAATGAAATAATGGGCGAAAGTATAGTTCCAATCTCTAATACTGAAACCCCATTATGGAATGACGATTTGATAAAAATTGAACTCTTCAGAAATATGATAGAAGCCACTAATAAAACTATCCAAACTATTATGGATACCATTAACCACTATGAGGAAGCTGTTGAGAGTAAGAAAAAGAAACAGAAAATGGAAAAGTTAAAAGGAATTGTTACTCATCCTTATACCCCTTATCCTAATCCTAGAACCATGAATCCTAATCCGACCACTCTTGCTTCAACCTCTCATTATCTACCTCCAAATCTGATCTTTCCCATGCGAGCTGGGTCTAATCGACAAATGATAGAAGAAACCAATAAAGTAATAAACACACCCATCTTCCCGCCTGAACATGTCCATGAACATCTGAACCCATCCTCCTCAACTCTGCCATCTCTATCTTCCACTTACGCAGCCCACTTGTTCAATTTATTGATGACACTTGTTCGATTTATTGTTATCTGAGCTGGGTCGATATCATACTGACGCAGCAACTTCTTTACAGACTCATGAATGGGAAAGCGAAATCCATAAAGGAACATCTTAAAATAGACCATCTTATCACTCTTGGACAAGGGATCATGAAGCCGTTGACCCGCCTCAGGAATCCTAACGGAAAAACCAAGAGGAAAGGTGATACCCTGACCCTCCAACGTAGCCTTCAGAACCGCGTCGCAAGTGAAGATACTGGGTGTTCTCTCAATTTCTGGGTCTATAGGCATCTGAAGACCCCTAGGGTCTCTAGTCATGCGCATAATGAACCAATGAGAAGAAAATCTGAGGAAAATGGAGCAAAAATACCTGGAAAAAGAAGGCAGTGTGTAGGTCGCCGGTGCCGATGAGCGGTTGAAGAAATATCCTTCGAATAAAAGAAGAAGCAAAAGACAGAAGACGATGAGAAAGAATTTCAAAGTGCGAGCAAAAGTGTTAAAAGAAAACAGTGGTTCCCTTTTAAAGGTTAACCTGAGTACCAAACAACCTGTGAAAACGAGACACGTGGAAAAATCGCATAAAGATATTTATGATTAAGCATTTATATTCT
Organism: Viola odorata; assembly: GCA_963691705.1. Taxonomy (NCBI): domain Eukaryota; kingdom Viridiplantae; phylum Streptophyta; class Magnoliopsida; order Malpighiales; family Violaceae; genus Viola; species Viola odorata. Next base: position 35,073,486 of record OY829546.1, read on the forward strand.
CGAAGAAAGACAACCACTGACTAGGGGCTGACAGAGCAAGAAGGCTTACATGTGTTACTTGAAATTCACGAAGGGATATGTGGCATGCACATTGCTAGCGGCACCCTGGCAGCCCAAGTCTTTCGGTCGGGATTTTACTGGCCCACCATTCGACGAGACTGTCATAACTTCATGAGAACCTGTCAGAAATGCCAGGAATATGCTAAGATTCCTCGAAAACCTGCTGTGCCAATTTCAGAAATAGTCACACCGTGCCCGTTTGCAAAATGGGGGATTGACATCCTGGGCCCGTTTCCAAAGGCTAGATCTCAGTTAAAATTCGTGGTCGTAGCGGTAGACTACTTCACAAAGTGGGCCAAAGCTGAGGCGTTAGCTACCATTACCACCGAAAAAATTTGGCGTTTCTTCAAACACCAAGTCATCATGCGATTTGGAGTACCACGCGTGCTAGTTAGCGACAACGGGACACAATTTACGAGCCAGTTCTTCAGGGATCAATGTGCAGAGTTCTAGATAGAGCAAAGATTCTCCTCTGTGGCACATCCCCAAACCAACGGCCAGGCGGAAGTAACTAACCGCAGCATCCTTAGTGGCATCAAAAGAAACTTGGAAGGGTCCAAGAAGAAATGGCCAGACGAATTGCCATATGTACTATGGGCCTACCGCATGACTTTCAAGGCCAGCACGGGAGAGACCCCGTTCGCATTAGCATTCGGAACCGAAGCTGTCACACCAGTCGAGATTGGCATGATGAGCCTCCGGGTGGCTCACTTCAAAGAAGAAAACAATGAAGAAAGGTTACGAGCTAACCTCGATACTCTACCAGAAACACACGAGGAAACCCTCCTGAAAACCCTGCACTACAAAAGGAAAATGGCACAATATCACAACCGGCAAGTGAGGGAGCGATTGCTCAAAACCGGAGATTTAGTGCTCAGAGACAGACGGGCAGCAGGACAACGTATGGGAAAGCTCAGTCCAAACTGGGATGGACCGTATCGTGTCACCCGCATTGTGGGAAAAGGAGCATACCATCTGGAAATGCTCGAGGGAACGCCCCTGCAAAACTCTTGGAACATCGCTCGGTTGAGGCTATACCACGCCAGGAGCTAATCGGGTAACATCAAAGTTATTCTAATAAATGAATATTGAGATATTCACCGTGCGTTTGCTACTGGAAATATGCAGGTAGCGAAGAATGCCAGGGGTGAAAATCCTATCCTTGTGATGGCTGGTCTTGATCAGACAGCTCATTAAGACGACGCACGCCCTGGCATAACAAGGCGTTTGGGAGTGAAAATCCTATCCTTATGGTAACCGTGCTCACATAGACAGCCCATTAAGACGAGGCACGACCCCAAACGGCTCCCCGGAGTGAAAATCCTATCCTTGCGGCAACCGTGCTCACATAGACGGCCCGTTAAGATGAGGCACGCCCCAGAATCCTTGGGAGTGAAATCCTATTCTTATGGTAACCCCATAGGGAGAGGCACGCCCCAAGGAGAGACCAACTCCGTCCTGGAAGTGAAAATCCTATCCTTGTGGTAACCGTGCTCACATAGATAGCCCATAGAGACGAGGCACGATTCCACGGACGCGAGGTACAACGCTTGGGGGTGAAAAGTCCTATCCTTGTGATGGCTGGTCTTGATCAGACAGCTCACTAAGACGAGGCACTCCCCAAAGCCTATCTGTGGCGAAACAAAGACATCCCAACTAGTAGCCGCGCGGTTGATACCCGGCGAAGCGATGTTGGAGCCTATCTGTGGCGAAAGGAAACAAAGACATCCCAACTAGTAGCCGCGCGATTGATACTCGGCGAAGCGATGTTGGAGCCTATCTGTGGCGAAAGGAAACAAAGACATCCCAACTAGTAGCCGCGCGGTTGATATCTGGCGAAGCGATGTTGGAGCCTATCTGTGGCGGAAAAGAAACAAAAGAAAACCTAACTAGTAGCCGCGCGGTTGATACCCGGCGAAGCGATGTTGGAGCCTATCTGTGGCGGAAAAGAAACAAAAGAAATCCTAACTAGTAGCCGCGCGGTTGATACCCGGCGAAGCGATGTTGGAGCCTATCTGTGGCGGAAAAGAAACAAAGAAATCCTAACTAGTAGCCGCGCGGTTGATACCCGGCGAAGCGATGTTGGAGCCTAACTCTGGCGAAAAGAAACAAAGAAATCCTAACTAGTAGCCGCGCGGTTGATACCCGGTGAAACGATGACGGAAAGGTGACTATACTGCAACAACAACGTTGAGACAGATGTAAAGCCCCCTCTGGCAACGAGGGACGGCAGGAATATATGTGCAGCAGAAGTGGAAGTGACGCTGATTTACACTCAGAGAGACTATCGAAGGATATAATGGACATGCTACTTGAATGAAGCTGATGAAAAGCTAACGGGATACAACGCGAAACTATGCGTCTGTGGAAACCTAACGCCAAACGTCCCGTGCGGACAAGTGATCAAACGGCATTATGAAGAAAAGCAGATAAAAAACTTCTATCCAAAAAGAGTGGATTAGCCAAGTCAAGGCCCATATCGTTTGAAGTACAAAATATAGACGGGCCCGTCAGCCACAAAAATGTAAAACATCTAAACAACAAAAGGTCTAAAGATTGGGCGGCGCGTTGACCCCTCCTTGCTGAGCAGCCTTCCACTGATAGAAACCGCTATCAGTAATGGAGGAGGCTCTCTTGTCAAAATACGCGGAGAGATCTTCAATACGGAGCTCCTCAACTCCATAATGATGCATCACGGCTTCTGACATGATTCCCCCACCCTGCTCAAAGTACCAACGGTTCTTCTCAGCGTTAAGGGAGGAATCGGCAGATAGCTCGGCGTTTCTCTGTCTCTCCAGACGCAGGCTATCCTCCTCCTGAGAGAGGCGTAGGGCCAGATCAGCACGTTGTCTCTTCTCCTCCTCCAAAGCTAACTTAGCGGCCTCCAACTCTTGTTTGACCGCGATAGCCTCTCCCTGAGCAGTCTCCATACTTTTATTGGCAGCAGCAAGGGAATTTTCAAGACGCTGTCGCTCTTCCAACAGCCTGTTTACCCCTCCTTGACCGATAGCTGCAGCTCTGGCATTCTCTTCATCCATATAGTGAAGATGGCAAAGCATAGAAAACGCCTGAGAGCGAAGGAAATTGATGCGCCCCTGCTCGCCCCGAGCCACAAAGGCATCCCTCTCTCTTGGAAGAGACAAAATCTCTGCTACCAGATAAGCGGTAGAGGAAATCATGGTCTCATGATCAGCATCGGCAGGAAACTGCAGAATATTGTCCCTAAAGGAGCGCAAGCTAACGTGATGAGTCGGCATGAGAGGAGGATCGTAAGGAGAGATACCAACCATTAAAGCAGGAGCGGGCCCACCCCTCACAATAGGTGGATGAGGCATCGGAACAAAGAACAACGCACCAGGAGAAGCTGGCCGGCTAGAGAGGCCTTCCGCGTTAGGCATCGAGACCTCATTGCCTCCGGGCACCTCAGGATTAAGGGCATCAGAATCATAGCCCGTTGGGGTGTGCGCGGAATGGATTGGAGAACCAGGAGGCACATGGGGTTGACCTCCAAAATCAACAGGTTCCGATTGATCAGCAGATACACCCTCACCCCCAAGGGCACTCGAACTACGATTGGTGGCCGAGGAAGAAGGACCATTCGGGAGATCATAGCGAGCCTTCTTCTTACGCTCGCGAAGGACATCAGCGATACCCATATCTCCCTGGGAGGTAGAAGGGACAGAAGCAGCAACGACTTCCTAAATAACGCAGAACGTGATAAGGAAACGGTGCAAAAAAGAAAGGCTAAAGTTTTAAAAATGTTCACCTGAGTGGTGGAGGATGCAAGAGGAATCCCAACAGGAATCGGTTCAACCGTAGCCTCTGAAGAGACAACGGTCTGGGACGAAACGGATGGGGCAGCACGTGCTTTCCTAGGCCATTTCTGTCTTACAACCCGAGGGCCCGTAACGCTAGCGGTAGCAGTGGCCTCCCCTTCCTTAGCAGCAGCGGCAGCAGCAGCCCTAGCTTCAGCGACAACTTTCTTTTTCGCCTCCTGTTTCCTCCTCCTTCGGAAATACTCAGGCTCCCAACCAGGCGGAGGCACTGCACAATCACAAAATGTTAGCGTTAGTACTTCTTGACAACGCAAAAGAAAAAAGGTCAAACGCTCACCCTTCTTGCACTGTTCCACGGGCAACCCGTTGGCCACTTTTCGGGCATCAACGCTAAAATCAAATTGAAGTAGCGTCTTCAACCAGCCATTCTCCGGGTCGGAAAGGGGTTTCCGATGACCCCAAGCCCCATCTTTAATTGTTTCGTTGAAGCCAGCCCTCCACAACGGCTCAGGCAGATCAACAATAAAAAATTCCTCTTTCCAGTGAGGAATGGAAGACTCAATGCCCATTAGTTTCCAAGTAAAGGGCTTCAAGGAACCGTCTTCGTAGCGAGGCGATATCGATATCACCCCTTTACGGGAATACAATTGGAAAATGTCATGAAGAAACACTAAGGTGGGAGATTCTATTCCCTTGAAACGGCACAGTGCGGCAAAAGCACTAACAACGCAAATCGCGTTAGGACTCAACTGAGCCGGAGCCAAATCAGAATCAGCCAACAACAATTTTACAAGCGGGTCAAGAGGGAGACGAAACCCATGATCGAAGAGCTTAGCATACAGCATTCTACTATTTCCGGGCAAAATGTTGTTCAATCGAAGCGATTCAGAAGCAGGATGCACGGGATATTCCTTGGGAAATCGTGCAGAAAACCCAGCAAGCCTACGGTTAATTAAAGGCAGTGTGTACAAAGAAGTGGGAGTGGTATCAATTACTTCTTCCCCGGAGGACCTTTGAGGATCTCCTTCTTCAGAGGATTTCTTAGTTCTAGCCATGGCCAACAAGGAAGAAACAAAGAGAAAAGAAAAAGGATGTGTACCTTGTACGTTCGTGAAAGAGAATGCGAGGAGTCTAGAACCAGAAAGAGAGAGCGGCGCAAAGTATTTATCCGAAGACGAAATAGCGTATAAGGGAAAGATGGAAAAAGAAAAAGGGGTAGAAGAAACAATAGATATAACCCTGAAAGGGCGACCAGTCAGCAGCAGACACGTGGCGAAGCAACACGTCATAAAGTAAGGCACGCGCCAGAAGGTGCAAATTTGAAATAAGGACGAAACGCCTCTGCATTTGCAACTCCCTAGGAGACGCTTGCTCCAAACGCCCCTCTGAGGAAGGACACGTGTCTTCTTTCATCATTACCCTTCAAGTCGCATTAAATGAGGGACAGAGGGTTTGATTAAAAAACATAAAAAGCAGCGCTGGCCTTGCCAAACGGTGCGATGGCACAAAAAGATAAAGAAGGAATAAACGGTAATATCATACAGTGCGACAAAGGATACAAAGCGTCAGCATTATTACATGAGAAACAATGTTCGAATGGTTTTCAAGAAATAAACAAAAGACAACAACAAGAAAAACAAGGAAAGGCCCAGCACCATCGCTAGCGTCAGACTTTCTCCCCCAAAGGGCCAGAAGAACCGCTATCACCTTTGCTAATCTCACCCATCACGATAGACATGTAATCAGCTACCTGGGCCGGATCCGAAGGGTTACCTTTGAAACAGGACGCAAACCCAGAAACGAAGGCCTCCAGAACCCTCTTCCTCCATAACTCTTCCTTTAATGACGCCCTAACAGACCCCTCATCTCGAGCAAGTACCTCTTCTCGGAGAAAGAGATTCTTCTTCCTTTCTAGCGCCAATTCCGCCTCCAGAACTTCTACCTTGGCTTTCCCGACAGATTTTTCTCTGTCCAATTCCGCCTCCAGAACTTCTACCTTGGCTTTCCCGATAGATTTTTCTCTGTCCAATTCCGTTTGGGATGATTCACAGAGGCGCGTCAGAAACCTAGAATGCTCCACCGCCTTCTCTAGCTGCACCCTTGCAACACACAATGCGCTGGAAAAATTACGGGACTCGCGATCGTGAATTTCGAATTGATAATTCAGATGGCGGAAAAAGTCCAGATGATATGATCCGGCCCCCGGGTGTGAGGGTCGAATGATATGCAACCAAAGGGAGGATCTAGCTCTAGATTTGTACACACAAACGACCACAAAACAGTAGGAAAACACATGGAGACGCAGCGGAAATTGAAAGGATAAATACCCGGATTAGAGAAAGCGTTGGAGGCGGGAGGGATGATTGAACAACGAACGATTGAACTTGAGTTCGGATTGTTGAATGGCTTTAACACGGGCAGATTGTTCAAGAACATAAACACACTCAAATTCGGATTCATTGCTCACACAAATGGAAGTAATAACAGATTACACATTTAAAGGATTCTTGTTCTTTTTACTTGACTCAAGCCATGGCGATCCAAGACCAAGGCAAGCCCCAAGATGGAGCCCCGGATGAATGAATGAGGAAGGAGTGTTCTCACTTAACATTCATTCATCATCCAAAGCTTCTTACAAAATAGAAGAAAAGAACTATTTATACTAAGTTACAATAAGCCTACACTATTACAAAAATGACCCTGAAAATGTCCTTGGAAGACAACATTCGGCCACCAAACCCGAAGGTAGCGTGATTCACGGTTAGGGCTAACCGTGATCACGTTTGCCTACTTTTCCTTACCGTGATCACGGTTAGACCTTACCGTGATCACGCCAAGAACCGTACGCTAAAATGTCAACGAGCATAACTTTTGATCCACCCGTTAGATTGATCTGAAACTTGTCCCAAATGAAAGCTAAGATCTTGAAGTTTCCATCAAGCCTCTGATCACTCAAATCGGATTCCATTTGCTTGTCCAGATGCTCATGATGATTGGTAATCACGCTAATGGTTCTTCTTTGGCCGGAAAAGCCTCTTTTTGTGCAGCATGGGCTAGGCTAACACTCGGGTCATCTTCCCTTGCCATGGAATGACTTGGGAAGTCTTCAAAGGGGGTTAGGATCATATCAAGCCCTTTCCCTTCGAAAGGATTCGTCCTCGAATCCTTGCTTTTTATTTTCTGTAAAATAAAGAAACGATATATATATATAGATATTTGCGTTAGTTAAAAACACTCGCTCACGTGTTTACACTCGGTGTTTAAAACTCTCGCAAAAAAAAAATTTCGTACCAAAATTCACTCGTGTTTACACTCAATAATTCGGTCAAATTTTCCTCAAGTCAAGAGGTTAGGTGAGGAAAGTCTTGCTACCAATTAATGGCAAGGAAGGACACTTGACTTTGTTGTCCACACCATGGACTTTGATGACCGGCTACACCAAAAGAAAGATTGTTTATTCACAAAGAAAGAATAAACAAAGGGGAAACAAAGACTTTTGACCATCCAAACTCAGATGGATCAAAAGAAAAAACTCAAGAACAAGATGAACATATGAAGAACACAAGAAGAACATGAAGAACACCAAGAACACCAAGAACACCAAGATGCTCTTGACAGACTTCCGAAAAAAAACTCAACAAAAATAGCAAACGAAGGCTAAACATTACGAAAATTGACAGAAAGACTCCTAAGACACAGAACTACAACTTTCACGAAGGAAGGACAAGATTATTCCCACGGGAAAATTGCTGGAAACAGACTCAAACACAGAAACTATTTTTCTCGGAAAAATCTGCACACGTTTCTTTGGAAGCCAAAAAGTATATAAATTTCACCGAGATTGCGGTCGACACAAAAACGAAAGTTGTTCCACACAGACTGAAGTTTAAGCATACAAAAATTCAGAATGTTCTGAGCGATACAACTTGTACAAAACAGAAAAGAAACAGACACAACAAACTGATTTTCGGACAGAAAATCAGGCACAAGAGGAACGACTCTTGGAAACGAAAACACAAGATGAACACGAAGAACACGAAAATAAAAAATTTGCACACCTTCGGCTAGGATGGCCAAACATGCACGAAATTTTCACAAGACAAATAAGAAGACACACAACCAAGTTTGACACTTTGGATTTTTGGTAATTTCGGACAGAAACTTGACACTTTTCGGAAAGAAACACAAACTAACATGAACACACTCAAGAACACGAAGAACACGAGAATGAACCTTGACTGCCTCCGCCGGCGATTCTGTCAAGACCCATTTTCGTGGCCGGAACATGTCATCAAGTGTGACACAACAACAATCACAAGAACTGAAACAACTCAAGAACACAAAAACGAACCTAACTGCCTCGGTCGGCGATTCTGTAGGGCTCGAGTTGTGGCCGAAACAAATCTCAAGTGAAACAATTCCAACAAACAAACTCAAGAAAAATCAAGATGATTTTCGGACAAAAAAAATCATCTCAACAACAAGACACAAACAAGGACAGATTTACAAACCCAAGAGCCCAAAAGCTCCGCTACCACTTGATATGATCCGGCCCCCGGGTGTGAGGGTCGAATGATATGCAACCAAAGGGAGGATCTAGCTCTAGATTTGTACACACAAACGACCACAAAACAGTAGGAAAACACATGGAGACGCAGCGGAAATTGAAAGGATAAATACCCGGATTAGAGAAAGCGTTGGAGGCGGGAGGGATGATTGAACAACGAACGATTGAACTTGAGTTCGGATTGTTGAACGGCTTGAACACGGGCAGATTGTTCAAGAACATAAACACACTCAAATTCGGATTCATTGCTCACACAAATGGAAGTAATAACAGATTACACATTTAAAGGATTCTTGTTCTTTTTACTTGACTCAAGCCATGGCGATCCAAGACCAAGGCAAGCCCCAAGATGGAGCCCCGGATGAATGAATAAGGAAGGAGTGTTCTCACTTAACATTCATTCATCATCCAAAGCTTCTTACAAAATAGAAGAAAAGAACTATTTATACTAAGTTACAATAAGCCTACACTATTACAAAAATGACCCTGAAAATGTCCTTGGAAGACAACATTCGGTCACCAAACCCGAAGGTAGCGTGATTCACGGTTAGGGCTAACCGTGATCACGTTTGCCTACTTTTCCTTACCGTGATCACGCCAAGAACCGTACGCTAAAATGTCAACGAGTATAACTTTTGATCCACCCGTCAGATTGATCTGAAACTTGTCCCAAATGAAAGCTAAGATCTTGAAGTTTCCATCAAGCCTTTGATCACTCAAATCGGATTCCATTTGCTTGTCCAGATGCTCATGATGATTGGTAATCACGCTAATGGTTCTTCTTTGGCCGGAAAAGCCTCTTTTTGTGCAGCATGGGCTAGGCTAACACTCGGGTCTTCTTCCCTTGCCATGGAATGACTTGGGAAGTCTTCAAAGGGGGTCAGGATCATATCACCAGAGAGTCATTCAGAACATGGCGAAAGTGTGCCGAGGGAGGGAGTTGAAGAAATTCCTCTTTCTCCTTTTTGGAACCCAGCATCTCCCCTATCAAGGGTGCAGTAAACTCATCTCGAGAAAAAGGTTGGGGAACCCCGACAGCGCGAAGGGCATCAAAGCAAAACCCTGCAAGATTCATACGGTAGGCTGGGACTCCGTCAGGACCAAGATTGATTGAGGGAGGCGGAGAAGAGCCCTGAGGAAAAATACTCTTGAAAGGAGTAAAAAACAGCTGCGGAGTAACCTTAGGCGGTAGCTCAGCAGTCGAATCCACCACAGGAGGTGTGACCACTACGTCAGGAATACAATGAGCAATCGGAGAATCGGGAGCGTCAGATATGGGAGGAGGACATTCCATCGGTAGGCCCTCTCCCTTAGAAGAACAAGTTTTTTCCAACGCCTCAGCGGCTCCCGTTGGCTGAGAGGCGCCCGCCTCAGACAAAACAGCAGGCGTAGGAACAGTTGCCACATCCACAGGAGATGTCCCGGTAGCTTGTCCACTAGTGGCCACTCGAAGTTTTTTCCGACGCTGGGAAGCAGCAAAGGAAGAAGTATGGCAAAGGTCTGACTTAGCATCTGCATCCTCATCATCGCTAGTAATTACTGTCGTTGCGACAGGCCTGGAGTCCGTCCCCGTGCGACGCTCCGGTAGCCAATTTTCCACAAAATGAGAAGTTCACACAGAGCTAACGGGCCTTCGCCCTCCCCGGGCAACCGTTTTAGTTCTCTTCCTCGAAGGAGGAACGCTACCCCGACTTGAGCCCTCAGCCGAAGGCGAGGCCGGTAAAGTTTGAAGCGGTATTACGTTCAGAGGAGTACCAGCGTCACCTGGAAATCAACCGTTAGCTCCTTATAGCAAACAAAGTAGGCGAGGACCAAAGTAAAGAAAACATGGAAAGAAATAGGCTCACCCATAATGCACTCTTCCAGAGGCTTGAACAGAGCAAAGGCACGAATGCGGTAGTGGGTATTCTCGTCTAACAAAGTGTTAGCCTGGTCCAACTCAGTTTTGGACAAAATTGCGGGATTTGTCCAAACGGGACCTGCCAGTTCCTGATTAAAATTGATACGCCACAAACGTGACGGTAGCTCCAGAACAAAGAAGCTGCTCTTCCAATCAGCTACACCCTTCTTGAAGCCATGAAAACATTGCCAAAACGACTGCACGAGCGCATCATCCCACCGGGGAGTAATCTCGATTAAACAATTGTAGCAAATCATGCTAAAGAATTTGCGAAACAAATTGATAGATGGGGTAAAAATGTTCTTCAACTCGCAAGCGCGAAGAAAAGCATAAACCGCACACCAAGAGGAAGGAGTTATCTGGGCAGGATTAAGGCTATACTCCCGCAGCAGAGTTAATATCGACTCATGAACGGGAAAGCGGAAACCATAAAGGAACATTTTAAAATAAAGAAGCCTATAGTGGCCCCACCCTGGATTATGAAGCCGCATATCACTTCCGGGAATAGAAGGCTCATGCCCAGGAGGAAAGGTAATACCATGTTCCTCCAATTCGGCTTTCAGAACCACATCGCAGGTAAAAATACTCGGTGAGTGGGCAACCTCGGGATCCATGGGCCTAGAGATAATCTGGCGAGGTCTATTCCTAGCCATAGCAAACCAACAAAAAAGGAAATCTAAGAAGGGACGAATTGATACCTTAAAGGAGAAGAATCACAGAGAAATCGGCGGACAGTGACGAGCGGCCGAAAAGGTATTCGGAGAAGAAGACGAAGGAAGACAAGAAGGAAAATTTGAAGTGAGGGCAAAAGTTTTGAGAAATTGGAGAACAGCCCCTCTTAAAGGATAAAAATGCCACCGCATTAATTGAGTCACCAATCGGGCGAAGACGCGTGTAAAAGAAGTTGGCCACGTGGAAGCGCATTAAAGAAATTTGAAAAAAGAGAAGTTATTCGTCGAGACTCCCCAAAGGGGCGAGACAGTATTCACCCAGTCAGAGTAACCACGAAGCGATTGCCTCAGTCAGTCCAACCGCTTGCGTTAGCTATCACCAAGAACCAGCAGGCTAACAGAAGTAACGACAAAAAAAAAAGGAAAAATAGAAAGCATCATTTTATTCATAAAACGCCAACAGGCGGGTACAATGCAAAACGGCTAATCCTCATCAGGCCAATAAATGCCGTGGTGATAAACCCCGTCATCATCAAGGAACGACATCTTCCCGTCAGCATTCGGGACCGGCTGGTCTGCCTCCCTTTCTAGGCAAGACCCTGACGGGCATGATTTTCCTTTGGCGCCCGAATCTGCCAACCCCACACCAGCACTGATGGGAAAATCCTCGTTCAGCGAGCAGTCAGGGGAAGGAAAACGTTTGCCACCCTCTTGAGTAGCAGAACCAGAAGAAGCCAACGTCACAAAGGGCGTTTTGGAAGTCCGTTTCCCCTGCTTCTTACGACCCTTTCGGCGGACCGGAGGCCTCCATGGTGGCGAAGGAGGGGGATGATCTGAGTCTGGCGAAGTTGGGGGAGTCGGCAAGGAGTCACGATCCATGGAACTTAAGAAATAAAAATCTGCCATGCCACCTGCAAAAGCAAAAAAGAAGGAAAAGGAAGAAGATGAACATAAAAGGGAAACCAAACTCCCTTATATAGCCGAGTGAGCATCTCGATCCCTGAAAAATCAATTAAGACGCTTGGGAAAAATAACTGCAATTGCAGAATCCGATCCGTCGCAGGCGCGTCTGCTCGTCGAATGCACCAATCAAAGGGCACCAAAGAACCGCCCAACCACCTGCCACTGAAAAGACGGCCCTGTAACAGTCAAGACAGAGCATTCATTGCTAATCCCCGGAACACGACCACTGCAATACAATGTCCCGAGGAGGACCCATTTTCAGTTGGGCTCATGACAAATATTTCCAACCAATAAAGCAAGCAACCACGCAAGAGAAAGAGAAGACTTGGGAAAAAGCAGAGACAGTTATTTATTTATGGCCAGGTGGCCTTAGCGTTCAAATATGTACAAGAAACATAAGAAAAGCAACGAGAAGAAGCGGGGCCAGCGGTCAGATATTGGACCCCGCATCATCTTCCCCTGGCACGACGGGAACCTCCCTTAAAGCGTCAGCGACGGAGGTCAGTTGGGAAGAGCAAGCTCTCATGCCCTTTAAGCAGCAGGCCAGCAGATCTTTCCTCTGCTGCAGCATCGAGGCCACCATATCAAGGTGAGCACTGACAGTGGCCAGTTTCGCCAAACTCTCTAGGGGATTAAAATCCTCCAGAGTTATTCCCAGCTGTCTAGATAGAATAGGGGTTAGCACCCCCCGCAACTCCAGGACATCCTCGGAGGTCTTGGTGATCATCCTCTCCAGGAAGTCGATGTCACCCTCAGTAAGATTCTTCAGGGTCAGAGTTTTGGAGATCAGGAAATTGCGAGTCAGTTCATCCATGGCGGAATACGAAAAGAAAGAACGTGAAAAATGCGAAGAAACTGGCACAGAGAAACCTCTGATTTATAGATCCTGACAAAAAACCCGTCAGGACCATTTTTCTGAGGCAAACCGCCCCGGTACATAAAGGGACTCTCCGTGAGAGAAGGAACGTTAGCCCTTGGTAAACACTCGGGCTCATTTTCAGTTGGGCTTATGATAACAATCCACCTAAAAGAAAGGGTATTTTCGCCTATCACCCGGTGGGGAGAGGCATAGCTACTGTTTAACACCACCACGGTAGGGACAAGATCGCTACCTTCCCCAAAGGCTAATGCTACAGAGGCTAACGGGGCCTTACCGGCTCCTTTCACGGACCTCCTGCTTGATTCAAAGAGTTATCTCACCCAGAGGAAACCACGCGTCAGGATTAACGCTCAGGCCATTATCCTACCGCGGCAATATCTACCTAAACACCTACCGTCGAGGTAGCGTATCACGATAAGGGCGAATCACAGACCCTAACGCGAGCGATAGCTCCGTACCCGTTTACTTGGGCGGGAACGCCCCCTTTCTTCTATAAATACCTCCCCCACAAAGGAGGCAGGTAAGCGGACTTGACTAGCCAAAACTCTGCCAATTTCAGTACACCTACTGACTTAAGCATCGGAGTATTTCCACCGGAGACCCCCTCCGGCGTATTGCAGGTACCGTGGACCGTCGTGCACACTGATCCGAGAAGAGCTGCTCCGCCATACATCCTTCGGCAAAAGACAAATTATTATCAGTCTTGATCAGTATATTTTCCATAAAGCCAACGTCACCGTCATTGAGGTTCTTCAGGGTGTGGGTTTTGGAGATCAGAAAGTTCTTGGTAAGACTGTCCATGATGAAAATACGAAGAAGAAATGCTAAAAAGATGTGTAATTGGTGCGAGGAAGATTCGAATTTATAAGCCTCAAGAAAAGGCGATAAAAGTCATGCTTCTCGAGGGCCGAGCCACCCGGTATAGCACGAGTCGACCGGTACAATCCGAACGGAAGCTGAAATGATAGCCCTTGGTAAATACTCAGGCTCGTTTTCAGTTGGGCTTAAGATAACAATTAAGGCTACCCCAAGGGTATTATCATCCTTGTTTTATTGCAAAGGCCAGAATCCTACTGCGCCAGCCAGGGGTCAGCCGAGGAAGGTTGATGCCCCTTAGCCAGCAAGGAGCTCTGGGATGGTCGACATCAGCGAAGGGGGGGGGGGGTCTCACGCGTCATCCACCTGCACGCACGACGCTATCCCATCCCAGGACAGCTATGACGTCACTGGAAGTTGTCGCCTATGACGTCCCTTGAAGCTATCGCCTATGACATCACTTAAGGCGTTATCTCCCCCGATAATACCTTCCACTAAAATTAACTCCCTCGTGCTGCCTATAAATCCCCACCATTTAAAACGTAAGGTAAGCCTAAGATTGCTACGGGAACCTCTGCTATTTTGAACAACCATAATAACTTAAGCATCGGAGTGTCTACGACGGAGCCCCCCCTCCGGCGCTTTGCAGGTACATTCGACGGTAACTACAGTGACTCTGATTGGCCCCACCTCCACTTCCGACTCCAAGAACCTCGAATCTTATCATCTAGTGTGCCGCAAGGCCAAGTCGAAGATTGTAAACCATGGTGAGTATATGTGTCTGCTAGTTCCTTCTCACTCTAAGACCGATTTGTCCATGGATTTTGTTGTGGGTTTGCCTAAGTCTAGGCAAGGGAAGGATAGTATTTTTGTCATTGTGGATAAATTTTCTAAGATGGCACATTTTATTTCGTGTGCTACTACTCATGATGCGACTTATATTGCTGACTTGTTCTTTAAATAAGTGGTACGATTGTATGGTGTACCTTTGTCTATTGTCAGTGATAGGGATAGCAAGTTCCTTAGCCATTTTTGGCGCGTTTTGTGGAAGAAACTTGGTACAAAGTTGCTCTATTCTACATCTTGTCATCCACACACCAACAAACAGACGTGGTGAATCAAACCCTAGGTTTGTTGTTGCGAACATTAGTTCCTAAGCATATGTCCACATGGGTAGAGTGTTTACTATTTATTTAATTTTCTTACAATCGTTATGTTCATTCAACTACACATTATTCACCTTTTGGGCTTGTGTATGGCTTTAATCCTATGACACCTTTGGATTTGACCCCTTTGCCTGTGGTGAAGAAATTACATGAGAAGGCCAAGCACAACACAAAGCGAATGAATGAGAAGTTGGCACACAAGAGGAACGTTGGAAGGAGGACTATTTCCTTCAACGTTGGTGATTGGGCATGGCTGCACTTACCCCGTGAGAGGTTTCCAGCCCAACGCCATAGAAAGATGGATGTGAGAGGCGATGATCCTTTTCAGATCACTGAGAAGATCAACAACATTGCTTACAAGCTCGACTTTCCAAGTGAGTATGGATCCGTGAGTGCTACATTCAACATTTCTGACTTGACATTATTTGATCTAGGTAATGATCTTGATGATGATGTCGTTGGAGAAAATTTAAGGGCAAATTCTTTCAAAGGGGGAGGGACTAATGCGAATCCTCGAACCAATGACATTAGCACCTCACATGCGCATGCCAACGTGCCATTGCACCTATCGGACCCATGACGCACGCTATAAGTAAGGAACTTCAAGGGAGGTTATCCTCACTCATTTACAAGAGCTTGAGCATGAAAACCGCATCGAGGACGCTATCCTATGAGAAAAGACTCCAAGACTCGTGACACTACTCATTGTCGGACACGGCGCGCCCAACGAGCCCGAGAGAGTGACGCCTGAGCCATCTTGGACATATGAAGATTTCCACGAGCCCTGACCTAAATACAAGACCGATTGGGATGTGAGAAGGTTTCTGATCAAGTTTCATACCAATCGGGCTAGGAATTTAGAAGATGGCTCGATTCGACCTTGTGACGCACAAGCTAGGTACATAGGCGGTGCGACTTGGAGGGTTAGAGCCAAAACGCAGGTTGACCATGCGTTTCCATGTTTTATTTCTTAGGAGACTTTTATTTTAATTATTTAATAAGTTTGGATGATAATTGGATTAATTACTCGAATTGATGCAATCCGGCCTCGTTTTAATGAGTCAGATTGTGTCAATAGATGTAGCTTGGGTTACTTGATAAAACCCAATCAATTTTGAACAAGAAACACAAGAATCGGAGATGGATTAGAGAAGAAACGCAGTGGATTTTAGAGAAGGAAGAAGAAAAAAATCTGGGAATTTAAGTGTTAATTTGCGGTTAATTATCCAATCGAAAATGATCAATCAATAAACAAACATCTAAATCAACTTATAATCAATCATCCATTCATAGGAATCTATAATATTCAATAAACATAATAATCCCCATGTTCTATGCAATTGCAACAAGAATAAGTAATTAAAGATTGAAGGTAAAATGAATTTTACTTGCAATGAATCAAGGTGCCTTCTACGCTTGATCCTTATAAGGATATTTCAAGGTGTTTAGAGGGAGGAGTACTCTCTAGATCAATCAATAAACACTCATTAAAAACTAATTAAAGAAAATGAAGTAGGAAGCTATTTGTAGGAGCTTCAAAATTAGGTCTAAAACATAGTTTCGAATTTCTGACGAGGGGATAGCATGATCACGCCTAGCAGATAACGTGATCACGCCCAAAACATAAGGTTTTTGCCAATCCGAGCATACAATACCGTGATCACGCCTAGAAGATAACATGATCACTCCGGCTGCTTCCAAAAATGCCAAACTTGGCTTTTCGCGAAGGAAACTCAGCCACACGGGTGACCTCGGGTTGGCACGAATCTCGCCTACTTTTGGTGACTCTTGGCCTCCGAATGTGTGATCATTCATTGCCTAAATGAATCCATGTGTGATCGCATCATTGAATAGAATACCTAATTCTATTTTGACTAGGTTTAGGCTATGCCTACTTAAGGAGTCGCTTGGCTCATTGTAAAGTTTTTTACCCCGACTTTGATAATTTTAAGACTATGTCTTGTGAGATGTTTCTCCAAATCGTTCATGGATGAACCTTGGCATCAATTGAGTCCGAACGCTCGGTTGGTTTTCAAGTAAATCTCGAAAGTTCAAACACTTGTGTCGTTTCCCCTAGGTTGATATTCACAAGTTGAATATAGGTCTAGAACTCAATCAAGAACCCTCACTTGTATCGATTAGGTTGCTTAGCATAGGTTGCTTAGAACTCGATCAAGAACCATCACTTGTATCGATTAGGTTGCTTAGCATAGGTTGCTAAAAGGTCTAAGCTCTTCAAGTTGAGTTTATCTCATTCCGCATTCGAATTCCAAGCTTGAACTAGATCAAACACTTGAAGGCATTTTCTAGGCAACTACGATCGTAAAAACAATCTATGATAGCTTTGTCTACAACAGAGGCAGATAATATGGCTCTGACAGAGGCGGCTAAGGAACCAATGTGGTTGGGAATGGTTTCAGAGATTGGTTCCAATCATGAAACTATTTGGTTACATTGTGATAGTTAGAGTGCGATTCACTTGGCCAAGAATCAAGTATACCATGCTAGAACGAAGCATATTGTTGTGAGGTATCACAAGGTTAGAGAATTGGTGAATTCTTGTGAGATTGATTTTGTGAAGGTTGGTACTCAAGACAGTGCAACTAATATGTTGACCAAGACAGTGGTGGTGGACATGTTTAGGCATTGCCTAGGCTTGGTTAGTGTGGTGCAGACACACCAGGACCTTAGGGGGATTAGCAAGTTAGTGATGATGTATTTCAGGGTTAGTGATGGAAGAGATATCAAGCGAAGGTGGAGGTTGTTAAATATTGGCTTTAATAGTAAATATAGGCCCAAGTTATGTCGGCCCACAAGTGTCCTAATTCTTCTAGAACTGGTATTACATGTGCTAGAGGTTGAAGTTGTGTAGGAGTCTTCCCTAGGGTCATTCCTAGCCTTGTTGATTTTGATATGGTTGTCTATGAATAAACCTGCTACCTGCCCTAGAATGTGTAAATTATTGATTTTCAACTTTAGCTCCCTTGTATTGGTCATTAGATACACTACCGGTCATCTCTCTTGCTTCAACTACCCTAGCACAATCCACGACTGCTGAGAACGATCGAAACTCAAGTGCTATAGTAGCATGGAATAAAGGATTAGTAAGTCCTCTTATAAATCTCTTCACTTTCTTCTCCTCTGTAGGGATAAGATGGCAACCATACCATGACAACTTTCTAAATCATCCCTTATACTCAGATAAACTCATATTACCTTGAGTTCACCTCTTAAACTCATACGTTCTATCATCTTTGACACTCTCAGGTAAAAAATGATCTAGAAAAATGGTGTAAAATTTGATAAGATTACAACTTCTTTGCGGAAGGGTAGACGGGAAAATGGCTTCCGGGACACACCGTCTGCGACCGCCCGGTGTACCTGCAAAGCGCTGGAGGGGGCCCCCGGCGTAAACACTCCGATGCCAAAGTCAGTACGAGTGGTGAAAGTAGCAGAGCTTTGGCCAGTGATCTTAGACTTACCTCCCCTCTAGATTGTGTGGGGGGGGATTTATAGGCGGAAAGTAGAGTGTTTTCTGGGGAGCTCGATCATACAAGGCGCTAACGGGCCCGTTAGAAGATTGACACTCCCCGTCAATGGTACGCTATCGTTGAGTTAGATATGTATATGGGGGTAGGTTTTACCTAGGCAAGGCAACACCTACGTTCTTTATGGGACACCATGTTTGGCCTATGTGTCATGGCAAAGTGATGTGTGGGGCCCCTTCGCTGATGTCGACCATCCTAGTATTGATCGCATGGAGTGAGGCGATAGCCTCTATGTTGTCTGAGCGGTTGGTACAACAGCTTTCTACCCCTAACGCGGGGTATAAGATGAAAATTCCCTTGGCGTTAAGTGTATTGTTATCACAAGCCCAACCGAAAATGAGCCCGGGTGTTTACCAAGGGCTACCGCTTTATCTTCAGTCTTGCCGACTCAATGGTTTTTCTCGTGTTGGGATGATTTGTTCGCCGAGAAATATGCCTCCTCCCACCGCCGTTCTTCTGAGTTTATAAATTATCCTTTTATCACGCTGGCTTTTCCGCAACCATTTTTGCAATTCCCTTGATATTTTCGCTATGGATGATCTTACGAGGAACTTTCTAATCTCGAAGGCGCACAGCCTGAAGAATCTCATGGAGGCTGACATTGGTTTCCTGGAGACCATGCTGACCAAAACCTCTAAGGACGTCTTGGAGCTTCAGGGGATGATGACCCCTTTACTGTCCAGGCAAGGAGCTGCTTCTATGGAGGATTTTAGTCCTATACAGAATGTGTCTAAGTTGGCCGCTGCAGTCTCCCACATCGAGGTGACCATCACTATGCTATAGCATAGGAAAGACCTACTGGTGTGCTGCTTGAAGGGCATGAGGGTTTCTTCCACTGAACTGACCTTGGTGGCGGATGCTCTAAGGGAGATTCCTACTGCCCTCGAGGATGACGATGCTAGGTCTCATACTTGACCCCCGGCTGTCGCCTCTTTGTTTTTATATTTCCTATGTACGCGCTTGGACGCTTAGGCCGTTCAGGCCATAAATAAAATGTTGTTTCAATTATTGCACCATCTTCTATTTTTGATATCTTGCTGCTTGTTGTGCTAGCCAGGCGCGGTTGCTATAAACCCAACCAAAAAATGAGTCTTTCGTGGGATATAGTGCTGTAATGCCTGCATTGGTGATAAATGTTTTGCTCAACCGTTCCTTGCGCCGTATTCCCAATGGTGGGTGGTTGGGCAGTTTTTTGGTGCCCTTTGATTGGCGTAATTTTCGAGCAGGTGGTTATGCCAGATCAGATTCTGCAATTATGATTGTTCTTCTCTAGGCGCATTTATTGCTTTTAATAGAGTTTTCTTTCTTTTTCCTATTCACCTTCTTCTTCTTATTTCTCTTCTCAGATTGTTTCAATTCACACGATATGGAGATTGATGAGCGCGAACCCCCACTTACTCCTTCAACTTCCCTGACCTCTGATGGTCCTCCTTCTCCTTCATGTCTGAAAAGGTGATTCCCTCGCCGCAAAGGTCGTAAAAGGCCGAAGAGGAAAGTTTCTAAAATGATTAACACACCTTCTGTTCTCTCTGTGGCCCCCGTGCGAAAGGGTGATGAATCATTTTCTCATGCTAATCATTTTTCAGCAAAGGATTCTTCCCGTGTCGCTGGTTAAGTCAAGAGAAGAGAGTTGACGAGCCTTTTCCCCCTTTCAACGAGGGTCTGCCGCTCTCAGATGAAGACGACGTCTTCTATTATGACATAAACTGGCCTGATGAGGACTAGTGCCCTGGCGTTAGGCGCACTATAGATACCGTATGGCTTTTAATGAACAAACTGATGTTTTCTATTTTTCTTTCTTCTGCCACCGTGTTCTCTCGTCAGTACTTTTAATTTCGTTGATGGCTAACGCAAAAGGCGTTATCCTCACTGAGGCAATCGCTCTGCGATTGTTTTGACTTGGTCAATATTAACCGCCGCTTGGTAAGTTATGGCAAATAACTGCTTGTTTTTAACCCTTGAATATGATTCCACGTGGTCAACTTTCTTTACACGTGTCCTCGCATGATTGGTAGTTCAATTAATGCGGTGGCAATTAGTCCTTTAAGAAGGGACCATTTTCTCTTTCTAACACTTTTTGCCCTCCTTTTAAATTTTCTCTCTTCTCTTTGTTTTCTCTGGAAGAACTTCTTGCTCGTCCGCCGCCCTCCGTCGGTTCGCCTGTGAATCCTTCCTTCTAAGGTATCCCTTCCTCCTTTCAGATTTTCTGTTCATTAGTTTACTATGGTTATAACTAGAACCAGGCGGTTCCTCTGGAGACCAATAGATCCAGAAATCGTACAAACACCCAGTATTTTTTCATGTGAGGTGATTTTAAATGCTGAATTAGAGGAAAACGGTATTACTTTCCCTCCTGGATATGTCCCTACCGTTCCCGAGGATGACATGCGTCTTCACGATCCATTGTGCGGAAACTATAGGCTAGTCTACTTTAAGATGTTCCTCTATGGTTTTAGTCTCCCAGTCCATGCTTCAATAACAGCATTGTTGCGAGAATATAGGCTTAATCCTGCCTAGATAACATGCTTGTTTATTAAAACACTAAATGAATGACCCACAGTGCATGATTGTTTACTAGAATCCATCAAATAAAAAACAAACCTCCCCCATTTAGCAAAAGGACAATGAGCGATAATCTCAGATATTTCGGTGGCGGGACGTCGAGGAATTTTAGAGAACTCCTGACATTTCGGGCAAGTTTACACATAGACACTCAATACACTCGAGGCTCTACCCTAACGATCTGTTTAATCCAACTGGAGGAGACCAGGATTCCGATTACTTCCAGAATGGTTATCTATTTTACCCTGCAGCTTCGCGTTAGGTATAACCACAAGGATGGTTACAATTCCCTAGTTTCAATTACTAGTTGATCAAGCTTATAATTAATCCTAGACAACTTAGCATAGAGAAAAAACATGCTTTCCGAGATTCGGGACCCCGAATGAAAACAAACTCCGCCTATATACACTTGCATCAAATCAGAAGGGTAACGACCCTTGTGAAGGAACTTTTCCGCATCAGCCTATCAACCAGCAGTCCTCACAGACTAAGACAGGATTGGCCAACCACGTTGGGTATTGAACTTCTCGGATGAAACCAGCATCCATAAGTTTCAATATTTCTTTCTCGATGGCTACTACCTTTTCTGGAGAGAAAACTCGCCGCTTTTGCTGAACAGGCTTGGCGTTGGGGTCAACGCTTAGTCGGTGTTCCGCTATCTCTCGCGAAATTCCAGGTATATCTGCTGGCTTCCACGTGAATTCTCCTTTGCACTTGTTCAATAATCGAGCTAACTGTGCATTTTCCTCTGAGCTCAATTTTTCGCTGACCAGAAAGTTTACTTCCTTGACTCCGCTAACGGGGACTGGCCTCATCTTGTCTACTGGCTGAGTGCACTTTTCCTCTCTGTCTTCAAAGGGATCATCCGCTACGTACACGTAACGGTCGCAACTCTTCTGAGTCATAAGCAAGTAGCCTTCGGCAGCTAACTTCTGGTCTCCTTTAATCGAGACTACTCCATCCCATGAAGGATATTTCATCCTTAGGTGTTTTTGCGATATTGCAGCTCCAAAGCGGTTGAGGTATGGCTGCCCGAGTATAGCATTATAGGGTAGTGATAGGTCTACAACGAAGAATAACAATTCCTCTGACCGCTTAGACGTGTCCTCTCGGAAATATACCGGTAGCGATGTAATTCCTGTTACTAGGATTGGGACCCCGTCTACTCCAATTATTGGCTTTTTACAAGGCGTTAGCTCACCGTTGGGACACTTCATTAGGTTGTTTGTCTCAAGTGAGAAGAGGTTTACTGCACTCCCATTATCAATAAGGGTTCTCCTAACTCCGTGATTGCCGATGACGGGCGTGACTACCAACGCGTCGTTGTGCGGGAAAATAACACCTCTCTCGTCTTCTTCTAAGAAGGACAATACCATCCTATCTAGAGCACTTATCGCCTCACTTTTAACCAGCGTACTTTCTCGTTTGTGTTTCTCTCCTGAACTGGACGTTAGCTGTATAGCTTCACCAAAGTAGGGCGCTCCACCCGCGATAATATTAATCATAGGAACACTGTTGTCATGAACTGTGAGTGTTTCTCTACCTCTTCCGATAGGGATGGCGTTAGCTCCTGTGGCGTGAGAAGGTGTTTGTCTGTTGTCAGTTGTTCTATCCACTAGATCGTTCATGACTTCTCTTGCCTTGGTGGTGAACTCTCCGAGGTAACCCTCTTCGACTAAGCGCTCTATCGCTAATTTCAATTCTCTACATACGTCCGTGGAGTGCCCCTTGACTTTATGGAACTTACAAAATGTGTTTTCCCTTCCTCCTATAATTACTCCTGGTTTCACAGGAGCTGGATAACGGATAGGCAGGTTCCGTTGCTGGACGATTGCTAAAATTTCCACTCTTGGAAGTACGAGAGAAGGGAGGTCAGGTATATTCGGCCCTTTGGTGGATCTGCTTGTCTTTTGGTAGGGGAATTCCCGAATCTTCCTTTTGAAAAGTTACCCCTCTGCCGGTTTGAGGTTCTGGGAATGTGGTCTTTTCCCTGGCCATAGTCATCGCTTAGGTGCGTATCAGGAGTCATGTTAGTGTGGGCGTTAGGAGCCAGATGCGTGTCTTGGGGCATGTTCCGAATTCTTTCTCTATTCTCCTCTTCTTCCATCCTCGCATAATTATGAGCTTTCAGCCTCAGCGCATCCAAGGTCAGCGGTGGGTCCACCATTAATGTATCTTGCAGCTTCCCGTAACAGCAATTGTGCTTCAAAGCCTCCACAGCGAAGTCAATGGTAAATCCTAGCGTTAGCGACATCTCAAGATCAAAATGACTCAGGAAATCCTTCAAGGATTCCTGTGGTTTTCGATGAATATCGAATAATCCTGTCGCGGATTTTCTGATAGGGACAGCCGTGCTGAACCGGCTCCGAACTTAGCTTCCAACTGGGAAAAATTGTCGATAGAACCTGCCGGAAGTCCCTCAAACCAGAGACGTGCTACACCTGATAGTGTCATAACAAAGATCTGACATAGCGCGGCGTCGCTATGGGTTTGAAACTATACAAAATCTTTCACTTATTAAGGTGGGAGATGGGATCCTTCATGCCATCGTACGATTCTGCAGGAAGTTTTACGTGCCAATTGACCCTGTGATGTCTTACGCGGTAACTGAATGGGTTTCTAGCGTTATCGTCGAGAATCCCATGAGGTCGATAGGGAGGAGGATTTTTGTCAGGGTATCTCTGATCTCGAAAATCGTACTCATGATGCCGCCTAGGAGATCGGCTGCGACTCTTTGGCGTTCGGGTTCGATGCCTCCTACTACTCGACCTCTCACTGTGCCTAGGAGATGGGTCCCTGAGTATTTCATCTCGCCTGTCATTCCAATGATCTCTATATTCGTTGTGCCAGCGCTCCCTTTCAGAAACAGGAGCCTCCCTCCTATACTGCTCGGAAGGTTCGACGCGCCTACGCGCGAGTTGCATGACATTGACAAGGGCCGATGACAAAGGTAGGGATCACGAAAAACCTCTAGATTGTCGAGGTGACAACGGTCGATCAGTAACGATAGATGGAGTGAAAACTATCTGAGAGGGTACGCTAGGTCCTGAAACATGGGGCGTGAATCCTGCAGCTAACTCTGTCAGCTGGTCTAGTTGGGCTTGAAGGGCTGATATCGAATTCACGAGAGGATTGCCCGTGTCACCTACTGCAGCTACCCTCGGATGACTGGGTCCCGCTATCTGGGATAAAGGAGTATACGCCTGGGACACAAATGTTCCCATTGTTTGTTCAAAGGAGAGATCCGACATTCCTGGGGGAATTTCTTGTACCGTGGTAAAAGCATCGGAAGTGGTGAAAGGGAAAAGTCACCTACGAGTAGAAAACGGAAGGCTAGAAGACTGGGGCAGTGCGGGATCTGAGTCAAAAGCCATAGTCCTCCAATTTTCAAGAAAAATAGAGCTTGGCTATTAAGGACGCTCACTTAATAAAACCAAAGCTCTGAATGAAAGCACCAATTTGATAAGATACGACTTCTTTGCCGAAGGGTAGGCAGGAAAATAGCTTCTGGGACACACCGTCTGCGGCCGCCCGGTGTACCTGCAAAGCGCCGAAGGGGGCCCCCGGCGTAAACACTCCGATGCCAAAGTCAGTACGAGTGGTGAAAGTAGCAGAGCTTTGGCCAGTGATCTTAGACTTACCTCCCCTCTGGATTATGTGAGGGGGATTTATAGGCAGAAAGTAGAGTGTTTTCTAGGGAGCTCGATCATACAAGGCGCTAACGGGCCTGTCAGAAGATTGACACTCCCCGTCAACGGTGCGCTATCGTTGCGTTAGATATGTATATGGGGGTAGGTGTTACCTAGGCAAGGCAACACCTACGTTCTTTATGGGATGCCATGTTTGGCCTGGGGTGGGGTAACGCCGCATGTCATGGCAAAGTGACGTGTGGGGGGCCTTCGCTGATGTCGACCATCCCAGTATTGATCACATGGAATGAGGCGATTGCCTCTATGTTGTCTGAGCGGTTGGTACAACAACTTTCTACCCATAACGCGGGGTATAAGATGAAAATTCCTTGGCGTTAAGTGTATTGTTATCAAAATTCATCCCATGTCCAAACTAGTGTGTCAGCAGCTTTTTCATTCTTCTTAGAATCATACCAAGAAGTTTCCACATCACCCTCCAATCTGAATGTTGCCAATATAAGTGCCCGATAGTTTGTGCATCCTAATGCTTCACACCTCTTCCATACACTATCAAGGAATTGTTAAGGATCTTCTATTGACTTTACACCGGGCACTTCATTTCCCTGTAACCTTAGAGAAGATGTTGGCGCTACTTGCTTACCTTGTTTCTTTTCAATCATATGTTTTGTTAAGGTCTGTATTGCTTGATTCACTCCTTGCAATCCTTCAACTAGAACAGAAATAGGAATCTCATGGCTTGATTGAGCCTTAATTGCAGTAGTTTTTACAACTTTATCTCTCGCAATTTTGAATGGTATGCTATTGATTTTGGTACGAATCATTCGAATATTGCAGGAGACAGCCTTAGAGAGGTGGCAGACAGAAAAGGAGCAGAATTGGGCATAATTCTGGCAGAATTAGAGCAGGCTGGTTGATGGTAGCTTCATAAATCTTTCTGGACCAAGACAGACTCACTTGGTTGTGCCCACTTGGAGATACCTTCGAAGCAGACAGCGGATCAAATCCCTGATGATTGGAGCGTTTATTACGAAATAATTGAGGATACGCCCTACTGATCCTAATTTGATAAATTTCCATGTGAGGATGAGAGCAATCAAACTACAATTTGAAGTTAATTAGGATCTTAATTCCCCTTATTTCTGCCTATTTTTTAGGAAGAGAGAACTTTATATACTCTTCCTAGGGTTTTGAGAAGGGGACGGCTCCCTCTCTGATTTTGAATCTTCACTACATTCTACATACATTTTGGCTCTTTTGGAAACGAAGGATATTCCAACATTTCTAATACATTATTTTTTGCTTTTCAATTATGTGTATGAGTAGCTAAGCACCCTTTTCTTAGTAGAGGCAATAAGGCATGAGCACGAATATGCATGAGACCTAATCGTTCTTATTAATCTTTACATCTGCATTTAAATGATCTCGTGATTATTCTTAACGTGTTTTCTGCTTGGTTTCAGAAGTAGCTAATCTAGAATTGAATAGATCTCGTAGCCATCATTCTTCTTGGTGTCTCGGTCGTAAGCCCAAGAAGAACGAAGTAGACTCCTACGCGCTACTGGGTGTATCCAGGAAATGGTAGAGGGAAAGGTTAATCAGATCCAGTCCTGACTAACACCCGAGGATACTAGTCTGGAGTTGTCTTCCCCTAATCGATCATCTGCCAACTCGGTAAATGCTTTAACCAGCAAGGTGCTGATTGGTAAGGCATCATTTCTATGCGTACCTGAGGTGGTGTTGATGCAGGAGGGAAGCAAGGGTCATAAGCGTACCTTGATCCTATAGCAACTTTGTGGATTGAAGATGAATATCTCTGTGTCGATGATTGTATATCTTATCTCATAGCTGCCAGCCTCTACTAGGAATTCTTCTCATATCAGATCTTCATTCCTGAATCTGCCTTCTTGACAAATATCACCATTCTTGGCCAAGACAGTTTTACTGCTTTAATTACTTTTTCAATTTCAATTTTATCACAAACACCCACATTTCACCTAAGTGTTATTCGGTCATCATAACTTCACACAAAGAATCGTACCTTAACTCTCTGCGGTTCGATCCTCTTACTGCTATCTATAAGCAATTTGTTCTTAGTAGCGAGTTGTAACTCTTGACACCCATCATGGCTTCATTCTTGATTTATAGCTCCTGGACTATGATTTTCAACTTGCTTACTTTCTAAAAATTCTGATCCAGCAGGTGCATCTATTTTACCAGCTTTCTTTTGTTTATCACCCTCAAGATTAATGTCATTAGGCTGAGTTGAAGGCTCTCCCTGTATTTCACCTTCCCGCCCTATCATTGACAATGATTTACGTCGCATATTTGTCGTACTCATATATTCAAGATAAGTTAGCTACAACTAAAATTAATCAATATAGACACTGTGTTGCTACCCGATTTTTGACATAAGTAATCATTACCATATCATAACATACCCACATTTTTATTTTTATTTTATCGTCCATAATTATTGTTAATTATATTGTTAAGTATTATTATTATTATTATCATTATTATTATTACCATTATTTATTTTTCGTATCCTGGTATTTTATTTTATTTTTTTTGTTCGTATTTTTATTCGAGCTTTTATCAGTTTATCGGACCGCTAGCTCGAACTAAATAATAAAATACCCATAATCGCCGAACCACCTCTCTTCTTCCTCATTTTTCAAATGAAATCTGATAAAGGTTGTTCACCTCTCCCATTGTCAAAGGGAATCAGACACAAACGGCTCTTTTCCTCAGTTTTCAAAAGAAAATCTGAGAGAGCCGGCTCTCCTCTCCATTTGTCAAAGCAGATCCCATGAACCCCGCTCATTCTTCCAATTTTTCTTCAAAAAAATCTCTGACAAACATTTGAATTAATCTCAATCCCTTCTCTCATCACCATGACCGGACCCCTACCTCCTCAATGTATCTCACCCTCTATAAATTAAGAGCAAATCCTTTGCAAGAGGAGGAGACTGATCCCAGAGCAAATTACCCCCCTGCCAAATCCCAACCCTCAATTTCACTCTCACTCTGTAGAAATCCCAATCCCACACGATCACCAACAAATATCTTCATCCTCGCTGCCCAATACTGAACCCATCTTAACCCTCACTGCCTAAACGCCACGCCCTCTCTTTAAAATCACCAAAATCATCGACACACTGCACCTACTCATCAAACCCAAATTAAATCACCCATCAGCAAATTAAATCACTTATCCGAAACCAAATACACCCAACCCAAAATTAATTCAAACACAACTCAAAAACCACCATTCCGGTCCACCTCACCCGAAACAGCCACAAAGACCGCCCCAAACCAACCTAAAATCAACACCAAACAGTCACCGAACCAGCACCAATCAGTCACCTCTGCCACCCTAAAACAGCCACCTCTGCCACCCAAAATCAGTCCCAAAATCAGCCCCGAAGTCCACCCAAACAGCCCCAAAATCAGTAACAAATCAGCCCCAAAACCAGCCCCGAAATCCACCCAAACCACCACTGCAAACCACCACTGAACCTAATCCAGCTACCCAGCCGCTCAAACCCGTCGGCCATTCAACCAAAATACTCACCTCACCCGCGCCAGCGCCGTCGCCGCGGTTCACCGTCGTTCCAGCCCCGTCGCCGCGCCAGCCGCGACCTCTCCGTTCGTTTCCTCTCTTGCTTACTTTGCTCCTGTTTTTGTGCTTGTTGTTGGTCTCTTTGCTGTTGTGTTTGTGTTTGATTCGCAGGAGATGAAGAGATAGAGGAGGAGTCGCCGGCGGCAGAGGAAGAAAGAGATTGGTTTGCTTGTGTAGCCGCCGGCGGCTTGAGGAAAGGGAAGGAGATGAATTATGTTTGTGTAGGGTTGGGGCTGATGAGAAAATCCTATTATTTGTTAGGGTTGGGCTTGGCTAGGCCGGCCCATTAAGAAAGAAGAAGGAGAGATGGGCTGTTGTTGTTAGGCTGGCCCGTCGAGAGCTTTTTTATTTATTTCGTTCGTAGTTTACTCGTATGCATGCTTGTAATATTTATTTATTTTCGTTCTGTGCTACTAACCGATCTGTGATGCAGGTGCCCGTTCGAGGAGATTTTTGCTAGTTATTTTATTTGTTATGTGATGCATGATTATTTAGAATTGCTATAATTTAAAATTAATTTGATTGCATGAGAATAGTTTGATTAAGAAACTCTCTTTAGTTTTAATCTTTAATCAACCCTTGTTTGAACGAATTAGGTAGAAATACTCAACATTTTATTTTCTTTAAATGCATGAAATTTGAATAGGATTAATAATAAACATCACGCTCTAATTCAATTGCATGATTATTAATTACTAAATCCCCAAACCTTTAATAATTCCCTGAAAATAAAAAATGAGTAAAATCAATCAAAGAAAATTAAACAAAATAGTAATTAAAACCTAAGATTTAAATCTTTTCCAATAACTTAATCTCATTCAAAAATAGTAAATCACCAAAGAGAATAATCATTTGAAAGCGAAAAGATAGTAAATGGGCCTTAAGCCCAACTCATAGAAAATACCTCCATATTTTTAAACCCTCTTATATGTTTCCCTTTTTTTAAAAATGAGATTTAGATCTTTACTGTTGTGTGATCGCTTAAATTTAGAAATCCTTTGTTATTTATTTTTTGCTCATGAATGTATTTTAATTTATGCTATATTGACGAATGTGTTATGTGCGCGGCTTCGACCCCACTTCCCGGTTTTTCTCTTTTCAACGTGTTTTCTCGCATTCATATAAACGGTACTTTGCTAGTCTATGCATGCGTAGAACTACTTAGTAAATAGGATTAATCAAGTGCATTAGCCCAATGATGATAGTGTTTCAAACGTGATGATAGTGGATTTGTTCACCATGATTCGTCTGTGATTCACTAGGGTCGTCGCTTTGGTAAAGATTAATAATAAAATGGTAGTAATTTCACCAAAATTGGCATGTAATCGGACTAATTTTGAACTCGATTAAATTAAACCGGAATAGGTATATAACCAACCTTTTTCATGTTTTAGAGATTAAAAATGTTATTTTCTGTTAAACAACTCGACAATAATTAGGATAAAATCAATCAAACCGACTTAAAGCTAAAGCGACGATACCTCCCCTGAGGGCCCAATTACTTGTTTTCAACATGATTTTTAAACACCTCTTTTTTTTAGAACCGGTAACCTTTTTAAGGATGAGACTCGGGTGCCTAACACCTTCCCGAGCCCATAATACGACCCCGAACCGTAGTTCTCGGGTTTAGACCCTTTTATTTGTGCCTTAGTTTTATTTTATTTTCTTCTTCTTTTTCGAACTTTTTAGGTTTCCCTAAACCTTAGAAAATAGGGTGGCGACTTCATTGTTATGTGAATTTCATTGCGTCCCGAATTTTCGCTCGCGACGGTGCGACAGTTTGGCGACTTCACTGGGGATCTTAGGGTCGAAGCCGGAATTATTTGCTTGAGGTGTTTATTGTTATTATTTATTTATTCGCTTAGATATCAACTGCTGTCTTCTCATTCGCATCACGCATAATGCCCTTTCGCCGGGCCTTCCCAAATAGGATTAGGTTGGTATTAGTGAAGCCCTGAGGACTTGGGTCCCAGTCAGCTTTCATGAACCCTAACTCGGACTAGAACCCCTAAATGGGTGAGCGCCCCGATTCCTTTATGTTTCGGTCAGCAATCACATATCCATTTACTAAGGGACCACTTTTATGGTATCGTCCGGGAACCTTTCAGCCAGTTAGAAGTAGTTGAAGTTATCCAAGCATGTGCATCACAATCGCGTGTGTATTGTTCAAAGTGATTCCTTATGGCCATGATTCTCCATTTTTCTTTTATATATCCATTAATTTATTTCCGTCCTTGTTATTATTAAATTATTTTGCGTATTAACATGTTTATGATATTCGGTTTGCTAATACATGTTTGGTATTTGTAACAGGACCCACCTTGCTTATTCATCCGATGGCTGTACCCACTATGTTTTCACTTGATACTTTTGGGAAAAAGAGTTACAATGATCAGTTGATGCACGAGGACATGTTAGAACCGGGTTTTGTTTCGGATGTCATGACCAAGGTTAGCGCGGAGAAGGTGGAGTTTGATGCTACAAAGATCAAAGAATTGAGAAATGAGCTTACTGTTGATGAGAAAATGCAATTCCAATGCAAGTATGGGAAACTGTTAATGCTAATAGATGTGAAGGTTGACCTAAGTTGCATCCGAGCGGCTCTACAATTCTGGGACCCCTACTACCGATGTTTTTCCTTCGACAAAGGAATAGATTTGACTCCTACTCTAGAGGAGTACGCCGCATTATTATGCTTTGTTCCCCCAGTATCATGTATTTATCAGAATGTCCTCGTTAAGTCTGATAGCGTCAAATCTAGTTTGGACAAATTGGTGGGAATCCCAACTCGTTGGAGAAACGAGAATTATGCGTGGGGTTGGTCGGATATCGTCAGGCAATTTCATTCGTCTCAAGGGGAGAAGCGGTTAAAGATCCTAGCCTTTGCCATAATGGGTTTAGTATTACTTCCTAAGATGAAGGATTGTGTTGATTTTGAAGCGGCTAATGTGTTTCATGAGATGGAAAGGAATAAAGTCAACCCTACAACAACTATTCTGGCAGAGACATTCCGCTCTTTAGACTGTTGCAGGCGAACTGGGAAAGGAAAACTCACTTGTTGCACTCAACTTTTGACGGTATGGTTGATCAGCCATTTTAAACAAAGACCGGATCAGTCTTTGTTTGTTCCAAGTTACATAGGTATGGATCCTTGGGAGAGAGTCATTAAGGGAATCAGTGACGAAATCGCGGTGAATAAATGGAAAATGGAAGATAAGGAGGCTTGGGTTAATAGATTCTTGAATCTTTCTAAAGAAGATATTGATAGACATGCTAAGTGGTTGAGAATCGCTAATCCTATTGTGAGTTGTGGGGACTTATTGTGGGTCCCATTGATCGGAGCGAGAGGATGTGTGCCCTATTGCCCAGCTCTTGTCCATGGCCAATTTTGCATTATGCAAATTATCCCCGCCACTTTTGGTATGCCAAGCTCGAGTC
This sequence comes from Viola odorata, assembly GCA_963691705.1. Taxonomy (NCBI): domain Eukaryota; kingdom Viridiplantae; phylum Streptophyta; class Magnoliopsida; order Malpighiales; family Violaceae; genus Viola; species Viola odorata. The sequence goes on from OY829546.1 coordinate 35,105,105, forward strand.
CACCGCACTCAGAAGAGACGGACACTCTACGTCAGTATGTGAATGAATGGCGTACTCCATTTTATCTTGAGGGACATACTATCCCTACTCAACCAACAAAGGAATACTCAGAATGGCGGAGAAATAGGATTAATGGAAATGTTTTACCCCTTCCAGAAAACAGGAAGCCTATGGAAGAAGAAGGTGAATGCCATACCAATGCGGAGGTTAGTTATGTGGCTTATGCCCAGTTGATGGAGCAATTGCTAGTAGTGAAAGAAGAACGAGATCTGGTGATGAAAGAGAGGGATAATCTGTTGATTGACAAGATGGATTTGGAGCTTAAAATACGTGGATTGGAGAGGCGTGATAGTGAGAACGTACGAATAAACCTTAGAAACCAAAGAATAGCCAATGAAAACTTTAGAAGGAGATTGAAAGGAGAGGTCAACAGAAGGGAGATTTCAAGCTCTTTGGTCCGAAAGAAAGATACAATGATTGGGGTTTTGACTGATCGCATCAAAGAGACAACCAGCATAGATGGAGAGAATCAAGTCTTGCGAGCCCGAGTAGCAGTCTTAGAAGCTGAAGTAAAGGTGCAGTAGAAGAAGGTTGCCTTGATGGAACGGATGGGGGAAAATTCCACCAGCACTCAAGCTTCAAGATGTTGATTTATCTTAATAGTTGTAATGGGAGAAAAATACTCGATGGCGTTTTGCTTTAGATGTACCTTTTTCAAATGATTGGTCACAATCAAACGAATGATGGCTATCTCTTCTTCATGGATGGTTACCATTCGCAATTGCTTGACCTTTCCTTCATTTTTGTTGCTTGCTTCGATTTCCCTTTGCGTTTTCGAGAATGAATAAAAAGTTCCCTTTGCGATTTCGAGAAGGAATTGAAGCTCTTCTGGAGATAGACAAAGAAGTTTATTCACGATCCTAGATTGAGTTTGGATTTTGGAAAAGAACATAAGGGGCGGGGACCCTAGCCTTGTTAAAGGTTAGGAAAGGCTATCAATTACGAGATCTTCCATCTTCCATCTTGATCAAGGAACCGTCAATATATGTTTCCCTCTTCCCTTGTGAATGAATAGAAGTTTCCCTAGTCACCTTCGTCAGTGTGATGATTTGAAGATGGTTTCATGTTCCTTTCCCTCCAAATTTTCAAAAGTATCAAGTGAAAGATCGAAGAGGAGCCGGAGATTTGAATAAGCGGAGTGGAGTCCTCAAGGTAGCATTTGTGTCTATTATTATTATTATTCCTAAGAATTTACACCTATCCTTTCTCTTTGTTTTCAGAAAAAATTAAGATAGCTCCCAAGAAAAGAACTATTCCTCAAAAGCTCCACGCTACCAGACTTCAAACACGGAAAATGGCAGAACAAGTTGGGACGGATAAGGCATTCGAAACAAAGATAGCAGAATTGGAGGAACAACTTCGAATTACCAGAGAACGGGCACTCCAAGCTGAAAAAGAGCGGGATGAGATGATGCATGCTAAGACCTGGAAAGATCCTGAAGGGCCAACTCTTGATTATCCTCTTGGTTTTTATCCCTCTTCTAGTCATGCGATGGGACCTATCTCTTCATCTGTTGCTGCGGGTTCATCCATTTCTCAACCATTTTCCAGTCAAGGGGTCTAGTGGAAATGGCAAAGTCCTTTCCTTAGTTTCAACTCATTCACTACGCCGGCCGTCACAAGTACTATTATTAGTACATTGGGACAAGACGTTCCTCCTCTTAATCCTTCTCTTGCTGATCTCACTCTCGGTTCTGGCAAAAAATCAGGATCACTCAGAACTCTAGTATGTCCAACCGACTCAAAGCCACCCTACTCAGCTTGTAGTTCCTGAACTTTCAAGAGTTCTATTCCCCAGTGGGAATCAGACCCAACCACAGGGTTCTTTTGAGCATCCACAAACCGTTGGTTTTGTTCCCATTAAAGCAGAAGGGCCAAGTCGTGATAGGTTGAGCCTGCTGGAAGAAAGACTAAGGGCAGTGGAAGGAGCAGACCCCTTTGATCCTATGGGTCCCGCTGATATGTGTATGGTACTAGGAATCATGATGCCCCTGAACTTCAAAATTCCAGAATTTGAGAAGTATACTGGAATTGAATGCCCCAAGACTCATCTCAGGATTTACTGTAACAAAATGTCTGAAGTGATACATAATGAGCCTCTGTTAATTCACCTATTTAGAGAAAGTTTGGCCAGGCATGCTTTGACTTGGTACATGGGTTTGGATAGAGTTAAGATTCGGACTTGGAGAGATTTATCTGATGCTTTCCTAAAGCAATACAAGTTTAATACAGAAGTGGCGCCTGACCGTTCAGACTTACAGAACATGGAGAAGAAGGATAATGAAATGGTGAAGACTTATGCTCAAAGATGGAGAGAATTAGCTGCAAGGATTTATCCCCCTTTGAATGACAAGGAGCTGGTGTCGATTTTTGTAAATACTTTCAAGTCCCCCTATTACACGTATCTGATTTCCAACCCATCTAGTAGCTTTTCCGACATGGTCTTAGTTGCTGAAAGGGTTGAACAGGGAATTAAGTCAGGAAGGATCATTGTTCCCACGCCAGAGGTAACACCTAAGAAAGCGCCCATCCCGAAGAAAGATATCAGCTTTGTTTCCCCCCAGCCAACTCATCAAAAACCTTTTCCGCCACCTCCACCTTATTCCTCGCCACCACCATACCCTTTCCTATCACCACCACCACCACCATCACTATATCAACCTACCTTCTTCCCATCAATGCCTGTTGCCAACGTGGCTCCTCAATACCCAGCATCATTTCCACCTTTCCCATCACCTCCACCACAAATGCCACAGCAACCTACACAACCCAGACCATATAACCCACCAAAAAACCCAAGCAACCAAAACAATCGCTGGAACCATGAACCGTTACCACCTCTTCCTGTTCCTTTGGGGGAAATCTACAAACATCTTCTAGCAGCAGGGCAGATTGCACCTACTCCAATCCAACCTCTCCAACCTCCTTACCCAAAATGGTATGACCCAAATGCTAGATGCACGTACCATGCTGGAGCCCCAGGACACACTCTAGAGAATTGTACTGCTTTTAAAGGAAAGGTTCATCATCTGATCAAGTGTGGATGGATCTCTTTCGAAGGGTTAGCCAAAGGACCTAACACGACTACCAACCCTCTTCCAAACCATGCCCTAGGTGGTGGAGGAGTGAATGCTATTTCTGTGGAAGAAGTTGTTAACCATTCCCTTTCAGTATTGGGATTACCCCGAAAAGAGCTTTTTCATATGCTAGCCCAAGGAGGGTATCTTCAACGCTCCGAAAATAGCAGCTGCTTGTTTTGCCCGGGGGCAAGAAAACATGGAATCCAAGATTGTGCAGTTTTCTTACAGAAGGTGGAACAGTTGATGGATTTTGGGATTATTCAGATTGAGAAGAAGACCTATGTGGCGGAAGAGGTTGGTGTCATTGAGGACGGTTTTTCTTCTCCTTATTCCTTTGAGTATGTATCCCAAACAGACGCCTCCACCATGGCTCCGCCCAAGTTAGTCTTCAAGTTTGCCCAGAATATCCCTACCAAAGATTTACATGCCGTCCCTTTCAATTACGGGTACGAAGTTGTTACTACCAGTGTTTTTGGAACCGGACCGGACAGCGAACCGGAAATGGAAATTTTATGGTTCGACCGGGTTCAACCGGAAAAAACCGGATTGAACCATTGGACCGTTTTGAACCGGACACATATCGAACCGTTCAATCTTAGATAATTTAACCGGATTGAACCGGATTGAACCGGCTGGTTTTTAAATTCTGATGGGCTGACCCATGCTTGTAATGGGTCGGCCCATCAAATTTTCAAAAAAAAAATAAAAAAAATAACCAAAACCAAAACGGCGTCGTTTTGGCCAAACCAAAACGACGCCGTTTTGGTTAGACACATAATTTTTTCCTTTTTTAAAAAAAAATAAAAAATAAAAAAATAAAAAAATAAAAAAATAAAAAAATAAAAAAATAAAAAAATAAATCAAAAATCAAAACGGCGTCGTTTTGCATTGAACCAGCCGGGTTGATATTGAACCGGCCGGTTCGCCGGTTGTCAAAAAACCGGCCGGTTCGTCCGGTCCAACCCGGGTCACATGCATTTCGGTCCGATAGGCCGAATCAGACCGGAAACCCAAAAAATCCGGTTGAACCGGACCGAACCGGCCGGTCCGGTCCGGTTCCAAAAACACTGGTTACTACCCCTCCTTTTGTTGCGCCAACAGGGCCAGTACTGGGTGAAACTTCTAATATCGGGGGCATGACTCGGAGCGGAAGGTGTTATGTCTCTGAAGAAGTTGAGCAACAGAGGCAAGCCAGAGGAAAAGGTTTGATGTTACCTGAGAAGACAACTGAAAAAGTACAAGAATCAAATAAACCAGTGTCTGAGGATGACGCCACTGAATTTTTGAAGATCATGAAGCAAAGCGAATTCAGTCTCATTGAGCAGCTGAAGAAGACCCCAGCCCGTATCTCTATCATGGAGTTAATCCTTACTTCAGAGCCACATCGTCGAGCCCTCTTAAAGGTGTTGAATGAAGCCTTTGTAACTAAGGATATTACTGTGGAAGGAGTGGGGAACCTGATTGGAAGAATTCAGGCTGTGAGTAGCATTACCTTTTCTGAAGAAGAGATGGACCCGGCTGGGACCGGTCATAACAAAGCTCTATACATCACGATAGAATGCAAGGGCCATGTCGTAGCAAAGGCCTTGATTGACAATGGGTCTGCACTGAATGTCTTACCTAAACATGTCCTTGAACAGCTGCCAGTTGATATATCTCATATGAAGCCGAGTGGGATGATGGCTAGAGCTTTTGATGGTACCATCCGAGAAATCATTGGAAACATTGATTTAGATGTGGTTATTGGCCCCCATACCTTCACTTTAACCTTCCAAGTAATGGAAATCCGACCTGCTTATAGTATGCTTCTGGGACGACCATGGATCCACTCAGCAGGAGCTGTTCCTTCTTCCTTACACCAATGCATCAAGTATGTGATGGATGGTGTCCTCATCACGGTAAAGGCAGAGGAAGCTTTGATTTTGGCTAAGCATTCTTCTGTGCCCTACATCAAGACTACTGAAACTTTGGAGAGTTCATTCCAAGCTTTTGAGATCGTGAATGCTGATTGGATAAGAGAAGGGCCCCCCATTCCTGAGCCTAAGATCTCTAAAGCTGCTATAATGACTGCCAAGGTGATGCTGAAAGATGGCTTCCAGTTTGAAAAGGGGCTCGGAGTCAAGTTACAAGGATCGAAGAGCTTCGGAGACCGTTTCGGTTTGGGGTACAAGCCAAGCAAGGCCGATTTTGATAGGGTCTCTAAGGAAAAGAAGGAGAGGCGTCTCGCTAAGTTGTTTGGGCGTGTCGTGCCAAACATGAAGATGGCTATCCCTCACATCAGGGTAACATTCCCTTTTGCAGCTGAAGTCATCAACCCTGGTTCTATCATGATCAAAACGGCTTCGGACTTCCACATTTGTACTCTTGGAGAAGAAGAACCGTCTCACAGTTCATTCATTTCCGTGAAGAAGTCTGGGGAGCTAGTGTGCAACTGGACCGCTACCGTGCTTCCCGATGTCTCTATGTAATTTCTTTTTTCAAGACATGCATCCATGGTTTTTAAATTTCCCTAAACGGAGAAAACTCTTTTGTAGAGCTTATGCTCCCTTTTATCGTATTAATATAATTACGTGGTTTCCTTTCCAAATATCTTTTGTCTTTTGTATTTTTATTTTCAGGATAAATATTAATTCGGATTGTCTTGATATACCCTATGTCTTTACTGGTGAAGAGATTATCGCCGCAACAGAGGATGAGTTTGAGATTCCGCATGAGTTAGCCCGTTTGGTAGAGAATTCTGAGAGGAAGATAGTCCCTCACCAGGAGGAGTTGGAAGAGATAAACTTGGGGGCAAGCGATGATGATCGGAAGGCTGTCAAAATCGGAACAACCTTGAATTCTGTTCAGAAAGAGAGGTTGATTTCGCTTCTCAAAGAGTATATGGATGTGTTCGCATGGTCATATGAGGATATGCCGGGTCTTGACCCTAGTATAGTTGAGCACCGTATTCCGTTGAAGTCCGAATACAAGCCCGTAAAACAGAAACTCCGAAGGATGCACCCTGATGTTCTTTTGAAGATAAAGGAGGAAGTCGCAAAGCAGTTAGATGCGGGTTTCCTAAGAGTTGCTGAATACCCGGAATGGGTCGCCAATATCGTGCCGGTACCAAAGAAGGATGGGAAAGTTCGCATGTGTGTGGATTTCCGTGATCTTAATCGAGCAAGTCCCAAAGATGATTTCCCCCTTCCTCATATTGATGTCCTAGTAGACAGTGCCGCCCATAATGGCATGTTCTCCTTCATGGATGGATTTTCGGGATACAATCAGATTAAGATGGCTCCTGAAGATAGCGAGAAAACGACCTTCATCACACCTTGGGGAACCTTTTGCTACAAAGTGATGCCCTTCGGTTTGAAGAACGCAGGTGCTACTTACCAGCGTGCCGCCGTTACTTTGTTTCATGACATGATGCATAAGGAAGTTGAGATATATGTCGATGACATGATAGCCAAGTCTTGCGAGGCACAAAATCATGTTGACATCCTAAAGAAAGTATTTGAAAGGTTGAGACAGTTTCAGTTACGATTGAATCCGGCCAAGTGTACCTTTGGAGTGACATCAGGGAAGTTATTAGGGTTTATTGTCAGTAATAGAGGTATAGAAGTGGATCCCGACAAGGTGAAGGCGATTCAAGAGTTACCTTCTCCCAAAACCGAGAAGGAAGTACGGAGTTTCCTAGGGCGTATTAACTATATTGCCCGCTTCATTAGTCAGTTGACACTTACTTGCGAGCCGATGTTCAGAATGTTGAGGAAGAATGGCGACGCAGAATGGGATGAGGGTTGCCAAAAAGCTTTTGAGAAGATCAAGGCGTATTTGCAGAATCCTCCGGTGTTGATCCCTCCGACGCAAGGACGCCCTTTACTTATGTATTTAACGGTCACAACTGGTGCCATGGGTTGTGTTTTGGGGCAGCATGATGAATCGGGGAGACGTGAGCAAGCCATTTACTACCTGAGTAAGAAGTTCAATGAATGTGAAATGCGTTATTCCATGTTAGAACGAACTTGTTGCGCCTTAGCATGGAGTGCTCGCAGACTCAGGCATTATATGTTATATTACACGACGTGGTTGATTTCTCGCATGGATCCTTTGAAGTATATTTTCGAGAAACCGTATTTGTCGAGTCGAATTTGTAGATGGCAAGTCTTGTTGGCAGAATACGAGATCGTGTATATGACTCGAAAGGCGGTCAAAGCAAGTGCTCTTGCCGATCACTTGGCTGATCATGCTATGGATGAGTACGAACCACTAAAGTTTGATTTTCCGGATGAAGATATAGTGGTGATTGACGCTGAGCTTAAGGAAAATACGGAGGAAGATGAGTGGTGGACCATGTTCTTCGATGGTGCGGTGAACCTTTCAGGAAAAGGAGTGGGCGCTGTGATCATTGCACCAGATGGCCGACAATTCCCCGTGGCTTGCAAATTGAATTTCCCATGTACAAATAACATTGCTGAATATGAGGCATGCATCAATGGATTAATGGCCGCAATCGATTTGAAGGTGAAAAGATTGGAGATTTTTTGAGACTCCGCTCTTGTCATTTATCAAGCGCAAGATTTGTGGCAAACTAGAGATTCAAAGCTGATACCTTACCAAAAATTGCTCACCAAGCTTATAGATGAGTTCGAAGAAACTAAGTTTAATCGGATTGATCGAGAGAAGAATCGTTTTGCAGATGCATTAGCTACTCTAGCTTCTATGTTCAAACTGGAATGCGGAATAATGCTCCAACCATTGAGAGTAGAAGTGAGAGAAACTCCGGCATGTTGTGCTGCATTAGAAGATGAGCCAGATGGGAAGCCGTGGTTCCATGACCTGGTACAATTTATCAAATGTCGAGAATACCCACCGGGAGCAAGTCGGAGCGATAAGAAAACTCTTCAGTGTTTGGCCTTAGATTTCTACCTCGATGGTGAGGTTTTGTATAAAAGAAGGGCGGATGGTGCCTTGCTTCGTTGCGTTATTGTACATGAAGCCAAGAAGATCATGACTGAGACCCATGAGGGGATTTGCGCCACGCATGCTAGTGGACACATGATGGTAAGACAGATAATGAGACGGGGTTACTTCTGGCTCACCATGGAGCGAGATTGCATTGACTATGTCAGGAAGTGTCACAAATGTCAGATTTACGCTGATCATATCCATGTACCTCCTACCCCTCTTTTTAACATGACATCCCCTTGGCCTTTCGCAATGTGGGGAATTGACATCATCGGCCAGATTCATCCAAAAGCTTCCAACGGTCACCGATTTATCCTTGTTGCGATTGATTATTTCACAAAGTGGGTTGAGGCTACCTCCTACCCAAACATCATGCAGAAGACAACCATGCGGTTCATCGAGAAAAATATCATTTGTCGCTATGGGGTTCCTGAAACAATCATTACCGATAATGGCACCAATTTGAATGGGAAGCTAATTGACAACCTTTGCAAACAATGGAAAATCAAACACCGAAACTCTTCGCCTTACCGTCCAAAGATGAATGGCGCGGTCGAGGCAGCAAACAAGAACTTAAAGAAGATTATTCAGAAGATGGTGGTCACCTACAAGGATTGGCATGACATGCTTCCTTTTGCTTTGCACGCTTATCGGATCGCCATTCGTACTTCTACGGGGGCAACTCCTTATTCCTTGGTCTACGGCATGGAAGCAGTGATTCCTCTCGAGGTGGAAATTCCTTCTCTTAGAATCTTGGCGGAATCAGAAGTGGAAGAGTCTGATTGGGCGAGAGTAAGGTATGAACAACTGAATCTAATCTCAGAGAAACGATTGACAGCAATGTGTCATGCTCAATTATACCAAGAGAGGATGGCAAATGCTTATAACAAGAAAGTGCGACCTCGCGAGTTCAAAACCGGAGATTTAGTATTGAAGAAGATTCTTCCTCATCAGGAGGACAATCGAGGGAAGTGGGCCCCTAAGTATGAAGGCCCATATGTGGTCAAGCACGCATTCTCTGGGAACGCTTTAAGGCTTACTAACATGGATGGAGATGATTTGCCGAGACCAGTGAATGCTGAATCTGTCAAGATGTACTTCGCATAGAGATTTACAGACTACGCTTCTCTTCGATCAAAAGACATAGGGTTTCGTCATGACAAGACATCTAATATTCATTCTGAATTAATAAAATGAGCATTTTTCTCAAAAAACTTGCATATTTAAAATTCTCATCTTAACCTTTAAAGCGACAAAAAGGAAGCATGGTACCAACGGTCAAGGGGAATAGTTCGAATTATAAAGGCTGCCTTCAGCCTTATTTCACTAATCAATATTAAGTTTTGTAGGAGTCTAACCTTTGTTTTGCAGAGGTACCTTTTAAGCATCCGAGTGGAGCCACCAGCTTCTGAGTAGAGCTGGGTTTATGTTTATGCATCGCGGTATTCGAGGGGAGACGTCCGAGTGAATCCGCATTTTTACTTTTTGTAAGACATCCGAGTGGAGTCATCAGTATCCGAGTTGGAACTGAGTTTTTTAGGCATCCGAGTGGAGCCATCAGCATCTGAATAGAGCTGAATTTTCCAACGTCCGAGTGGAGTTGACGGCATCTGAGTAGAGCCGTATTTCAAGACGTCCGAGTGGAGTCATCAGTATCCGAGTGGAGCTGAATTTGCAAGGCATCCGAGTGGAGCCACCAGCGTCTGAGTAGAGCTGGATTTACATTTATGCATCGCGGTATTCGAGGGGAGACGTCCGAGTGAAGCTGCGTTTTACATTCTTGCAAGGCATCTGAGTAGAGCCATCAGCATCCGAGAGGAGCTAAGTTTATTTTCCCGCAAATTAAATTTCTGCGTCTACGTCTGACCGAGAAGAGGTAAATTTACATTTAAGCAATTTATATTTCTGCGAAGTGTCCGAGTAAAGGTACGTCCACATTTTCGAGTGAGGTCATTTCCTTTGTTTTTTAACCATGCATTTCAAATATTTGTGGTACTGGGGCAACCGTCTTTACTGCTCATCAAAAATCACAGTTACACTTTATTTTTGATAAGACATTAAAGAGGGGGCAACTGTTGCTACCCGATTTTTGACATAAGTAATCATTACCATATCATAACATACCCACATTTTTATTTTTATTTTATCGTCCATAATTATTGTTAATTATATTGTTAAGTATTATTATTATTATTATCATTATTATTATTACCATTATTTATTTTTCGTATCCTGGTATTTTATTTTATTTTTTTTGTTCGTATTTTTATTCGAGCTTTTATCGGTTTATCGGACCGCTAGCTCGAACTAAATAATAAAATACCCATAATCGCCGAACCACCTCTCTTCTTCCTCATTTTTCAAATGAAATCTGATAAAGGTTGTTCACCTCTCCCATTGTCAAAGGGAATCAGACACAAACGGCTCTTTTCCTCAGTTTTCAAAAGAAAATCTGAGAGAGCCGGCTCTCCTCTCCATTTGTCAAAGCAGATCCCATGAACCCCGCTCATTCTTCCAATTTTTCTTCAAAAAAATCTCTGACAAACATTTGAATTAATCTCAATCCCTTCTCTCATCACCATGACCGGACCCCTACCTCCTCAATGTATCTCACCCTCTATAAATTAAGAGCAAATCCTTTGCAAGAGGAGGAGACTGATCCCAGAGCAAATTACCCCCCTGCCAAATCCCAACCCTCAATTTCACTCTCACTCTGTAGAAATCCCAATCCCACACGATCACCAACAAATATCTTCATCCTCGCTGCCCAATACTGAACCCATCTTAACCCTCACTGCCTAAACGCCACGCCCTCTCTTTAAAATCACCAAAATCATCGACACACTGCACCTACTCATCAAACCCAAATTAAATCACCCATCAGCAAATTAAATCACTTATCCGAAACCAAATACACCCAACCCAAAATTAATTCAAACACAACTCAAAAACCACCATTCCGGTCCACCTCACCCGAAACAGCCACAAAGACCGCCCCAAACCAACCTAAAATCAACACCAAACAGTCACCGAACCAGCACCAATCAGTCACCTCTGCCACCCTAAAACAGCCACCTCTGCCACCCAAAATCAGTCCCAAAATCAGCCCCGAAGTCCACCCAAACAGCCCCAAAATCAGTAACAAATCAGCCCCAAAACCAGCCCCGAAATCCACCCAAACCACCACTGCAAACCACCACTGAACCTAATCCAGCTACCCAGCCGCTCAAACCCGTCGGCCATTCAACCAAAATACTCACCTCACCCGCGCCAGCGCCGTCGCCGCGGTTCACCGTCGTTCCAGCCCCGTCGCCGCGCCAGCCGCGACCTCTCCGTTCGTTTCCTCTCTTGCTTACTTTGCTCCTGTTTTTGTGCTTGTTGTTGGTCTCTTTGCTGTTGTGTTTGTGTTTGATTCGCAGGAGATGAAGAGATAGAGGAGGAGTCGCCGGCGGCAGAGGAAGAAAGAGATTGGTTTGCTTGTGTAGCCGCCGGCGGCTTGAGGAAAGGGAAGGAGATGAATTATGTTTGTGTAGGGTTGGGGCTGATGAGAAAATCCTATTATTTGTTAGGGTTGGGCTTGGCTAGGCCGGCCCATTAAGAAAGAAGAAGGAGAGATGGGCTGTTGTTGTTAGGCTGGCCCGTCGAGAGCTTTTTTATTTATTTCGTTCGTAGTTTACTCGTATGCATGCTTGTAATATTTATTTATTTTCGTTCTGTGCTACTAACCGATCTGTGATGCAGGTGCCCGTTCGAGGAGATTTTTGCTAGTTATTTTATTTGTTATGTGATGCATGATTATTTAGAATTGCTATAATTTAAAATTAATTTGATTGCATGAGAATAGTTTGATTAAGAAACTCTCTTTAGTTTTAATCTTTAATCAACCCTTGTTTGAACGAATTAGGTAGAAATACTCAACATTTTATTTTCTTTAAATGCATGAAATTTGAATAGGATTAATAATAAACATCACGCTCTAATTCAATTGCATGATTATTAATTACTAAATCCCCAAACCTTTAATAATTCCCTGAAAATAAAAAATGAGTAAAATCAATCAAAGAAAATTAAACAAAATAGTAATTAAAACCTAAGATTTAAATCTTTTCCAATAACTTAATCTCATTCAAAAGTAGTAAATCACCAAAGAGAATAATCATTTGAAAGCGAAAGGATAGTAAATGGGCCTTAAGCCCAACTCATAGAAAATACCTCCATATTTTTAAACCCTCTTATATGTTTCCCTTTTTTTTAAAATGAGATTTAGATCTTTACTGTTGTGTGATCGCTTAAATTTAGAAATCCTTTGTTATTTATTTTTTGCTCATGAATGTATTTTAATTTATGCTATATTGACGAATGTGTTATGTGCGCGGCTTCGACCCCACTTCCCGGTTTTTCTCTTTTCAACGTGTTTTCTCGCATTCATATAAACGGTACTTTGCTAGTCTATGCATGCGTAGAACTACTTAGTAAATAGGATTAATCACGTGCATTAGCCCAATGATGATAGTGTTTCAAACGTGATGATAGTGGATTTGTTCACCATGATTCGTCTGTGATTCACTAGGGTCGTCGCTTTGGTAAAGATTAATAATAAAATGGTAGTAATTTCACCAAAATTGGCATGTAATCGGACTAATTTTGAACTCGATTAAATTAAACCGGAATAGGTATATAACCACCCTTTTTCATGTTTTAGAGATTAAAAATGTTATTTTCTGTTAAACAACTCGACAATAATTAGGATAAAATCAATCAAACCGACTTAAAGCTAATGCGACGATACCTCCCCTGAGGGCCCAATTACTTATTTTCAACATGATTTTTAAACACCTCTTTTTTTTAGAACCGGTAACCTTTTTAAGGATGAGACTCGGGTGCCTAACACCTTCCCGAGCCCATAATACGACCCCGAACCGTAGTTCTCGGGTTTAGACCCTTTTATTTGTGCCTTAGTTTTATTTTATTTTCTTCTTCTTTTTCGAACTTTTTAGGTTTCCCTAAACCTTAGAAAATAGGGTGGCGACTTCATTGTTATGTGAATTTCATTGCGTCCCGAATTTTCGCTCGCGACGGTGCGACACACTGATTGGCAGATCTCTAAGACGCAAGAATAACTTATTAGGACACAAAAGTACTATACTCCACTGTTACAGAGCAACTAACTCAAGCCAAAAACTAGGCTCCGCTACTAAATTCATCACACCCTAAATGAGCGTGTGTGATCAGCTAATAGTTTGAATGGATTCTAGTATTCATCTCGAACTCCCACAAGCCTAACTTGACTCCTTATTAAGGTGTCTTCCAAAATTAACAATTAATTTGTTTCAAAACTCAAGATTTTTTTATTTTATTACTAAGTAATAAATACAGCAACACATGGTGACTTCAACATTTAATACAATAAGTAACATTATAGACCTAATAGGGCATTTGTTATTTACAACCCCAAAATAGACATATATAAATATTATTAATCGACTAGGCCCTTGCGGAGGAGAATAGTAGGCATACCGATTAAACTTGAAAAGTATTCCCCTAGATCTGCTAACCAGAACTCACTACAATCTGCCACCAACTGAAAAATGATTATTAAGAAAGGGTGAGTTACCACAACTCATTGAATAAATAATACAAGATATAAATAGACATATCCAAGCAACCATTCATATTCACTGTATTCACTACATATAATATAATATAACTACTAATATATAGACATTACAACTCTTATATTCATCATAATCCAGTTAAACTATCAAACACAATAAACTATTGTTCAGACTGTGATAATTCACGTGCCAGAACCTTAATCCCTACAGGCTAGGATATTAACTCAGATCGTGATCCCTTCACGTGCCAACAACACTATCCCTGCAGGGTATGATATATGAAATTCTCAACAGACGGAAGTGTTGCCCAAGCCACTTTAAGTTAACGCCATAACCTTCGGCTAGCTAAGGTTTAACAAACCATGTGCACATGTATAACACCACCCTTATTAGTTAGCGTAATAAACAACATAATATACCATCTTTTATCACTAATTACTATCACCATGCATATTCACAACCATAATACAATACTTACAGTCATAACATAATTTATACGAAAAGTCAGTATGTAATAGTATCACGCAATTTATATTTTGCATTATTCACTCATAGTTTGTATATATACAGCAGAAGTCGCTTCACGTGCCATATCGTTATCTACACAACGATAATTAAATACCATATCGTTATCTACACAATAATTAAGTAAACTTCAGACATGTACCTATGTTTACTAAGAGTACGAAAAGCTTTCAGTTAGAAATATCCTATCACGTAATTAAAATCCAGAACACAAGGATCATTGAAAGTAAATATAAGTAAATAAACTAAATTACTATTATTCCCATCCTTTTCACCAAACCTGTACAAATGGTTAAAAGACCAACACAATTTCTCATCTCCCTTTTTTTTCTTTGTTGTATTCAGCTCCTCACACCCCTTTCCCTGTTTCTTTCCAATTTCGGCTCCTTTTTTTTTTCTTACAACCAATTAATTAAAACCTATCTAATTATCATAATTTCTTACAATCTTCCTTATAATCAATCATAACCATAAACCAACACTATTTCCATACTCTCTCCTAGCACTCACACAGGTAAGTGAATACATGGTCAAGTAGCCACGTTGCCCGAAAGAATTATGTATGCAATGCGAAACAAGGTATTGAATTCAATAAATAATATATCAAACAAAAGGAAAACTTGCATGACATATAAGGTAGTTACAACAAACCTTTAGTACACCAATAATTATCCAATATATTTCACATTTAAAACTAGAAACAACTTTCCCAAAACTGATCCTAACATAGGGACTAATCTATAAATGCTAAAAAATTTAGGAACTAAACTTCATCATCTCCATAACTCTAGGGACTAAATTGTAATTAATTTTCTGCAATTTTTTTCCAGAATTCCAAAATGTTTAACACCTACAGAATCCACTTAAGCAACTACCCAGTTTATTCTACTCATTAAAACCTATTCTTTTAACCATTATAATGGTATTTCCATACTCAAGACTTAAGTGAACTATAAATATAAGAACTAGAATTTTAAGAAAAGAAACTTATAGATCCTGTTCATACTCGAATTTCGATGCCATTTAAATTGAATTTATCATTTCTATTATTTTACTTAACTTACTGTCATTTCTAATTAATTTACTGTCGTTAGTTTATTTTCTAATTCTCGTCGCAGTTTATTGTCGTTATTATTCTCACCAGCATCATAAATCGCTTTTTTAATTTTCCGTCACAATATTTTTATTATTATTACTATTAATATTTTCAGCCTTAAAAATTATATTTTTAATTATCCGTTAGTCATCTGCTATTTATTTTTCCGTTTTAGGTCATCGCATAAAATTTAGGATTTTTAGTATTTTATCATTTTTTTTATCATTTTTTATTTTATTATTATTTTTGTTAGAGCTTTTATTGGACCCTAGTAAGTTTGCTCGGACCATTGATCGAACACGTTATTTCTTCAGTTACCTACTCTTTTTTTCATTCACGCCAGTCAACTTCATTTCGTGCAATTTTCGTTGTAACGTCATTTATTTTTCGTTCGAAAATATTCATGTTTCCGAACGAGAAAATAAACACGTTAAAATAATTTTTTCCTTCATTCACTATTGACTAGTAAATTCGTCTCATTTTTCTCTACAACTTGGTCACCTCGGATTTTTAAGATCTCTCATGTCAAGCGAGTTCGCTCGTACCACTACCTGAGTCAAATATCTCGTTCGAGCTCATTTTTGCTCCCGAGTGAAATTTCTTGGAGAAAAGGCTCAAACATCTTTCCTTATCGGCCAGTTATTTTTTATTATTTTTCTAGATCGTGCCACCTCTTTTTATTTCGTAAAATTAATTCCCTAGTATTTTTCCCGTTAGAACCTTCCTCGTTCGTAGATGATTTTTTTATAGCGGCTTGGGACGAACTTTTATCGCACACTGTTTATCAATTCGCTCGTCTTATTTTTCTCTACGCGCTGACACTTTTGGCTCGAGTTTTTAAAACGGTTGTTCGCAAAAATGGCTCGTGGCTATTTAAATAAATTTAAAAGGACAAGATGGTCATCACCATTGATCTGGTTATCCAAGAAAAGT
This sequence comes from Viola odorata, assembly GCA_963691705.1. Taxonomy (NCBI): domain Eukaryota; kingdom Viridiplantae; phylum Streptophyta; class Magnoliopsida; order Malpighiales; family Violaceae; genus Viola; species Viola odorata. The sequence goes on from OY829546.1 coordinate 35,121,364, forward strand.
CAACCAGATCAACGACCCACTATTTACATGCATGGTGCATGTAAACAGTGGCGATGAGCAGCAGCGGAGCAAGCCACAGAGCTGCTTGCTCCCGTCGCTTCCTGTCCCGTCTGCCATCATCACCAACGGCCATAGCCCTGCCAGCACGACGACGTAGTCACGCCAGCACGACGCCTGGCTCCTCTACGCGCAGCACCGCGTCTCCCTCCACTCGCGAGCTCGCCTATAAATAGGCCATTGCCTCCAACAGAAATCTTCACGAATTCACCCAAGCAGAAACTGCTACTTCTCCCTCTTAACCGATTGCTCATGTAGAGCATAAGTTGCCACCTTTTTTCAAGCATTTTCAGTAAGCATTCTTCAAGCTTTTTTTCTTCATGTTTCTACGTTTTCTTTCTTTAATTTTCTTATTGTCATTTTGATCAAACCAACTGCTTATCTTTATACCATTAATTCCTATATATGCCATAGATTAAATGCATGCTTTTAATTTGCTTAATCGTTAGATGAATCTTATGAATTTCGAGTTTTTTCATTAATTACCATTTTCACAGTTTTTTTGAAATTAAATTCGGTACGATTTAAATTGGGATTCAAAGTCTATACGGTCGGGAAGTCATCAAGGAGACGAGCGTTTCGGTATAAAGGTTTTGGGAATTGGCCATTATTGGCCGGACCTTGGTCACCGGCAGTAGCGCCGGCGACCCAAGGTTGAAGAAAGTGAACAGCGCTTGGGTTGTTCACGCGGGAAGGAAAGAAAGGTGATGGGCTCGGCCCATCACAATAAAAATCTGATTTTCTTGGGCCAGGAACTATTCCTAGCCCATTTCTTTTATTTTTCAAGCTGGGCCTGGCCCATTTTCATTCTTTCCAAGATCTCGGATCGCGTTTTTCTTAAAAATATTCGGGCATTCCATTATGACTATTTTTGTACTGTCGCTTTAAAATTTTGTACCTATCAACTATTTAAATTTTCGCAATTTATTCTCTGCAACCTATCAACTGTTTAAATTTTCCGCACTTTAATTTTCGGCAATTTACTTTCCGCAATTTAAATTCAATCATTTAATTTACCGCCTATATGGTCGGTCGCATTTTTTATTGCCGCAAATATCAACTGCTTTAAATTCTCGCAAATATCAACTATTTAATTTCTGAAAATATCAACTGCTTTAAATTCTCACAAATCATCAACTGCTTTAAATTCTTGCAAATATCAACTGTTTAATTTTTCTCGCAAATATCAACTATTTAATTTTTCTGCAAATCATCAACTGCTTTAATTTTCTGCAAATCATCAACTGCTTTAATTTTCGCAAATCATCAACTGTTTAATTTTTCTGCAAATCATCAGCTGTTAAATTCTCCTACAAATCATCAAATATTTAATTTTTTTCAATTATCATCATTTAAATTTTTGTATGCATCAAATCATCATTTAAATTTCTCGCACTTATCAACTGTCATCATTTTAATTTCTCGTATGCGTCAAATTGCCGTTTTAATTTTCGTATGCGTCAAATCGTCATTTTTATCTTCGTATGTGTCAAACCATCATTTAATTTTTCGATATATATCAACTATTTATTTAAATTCCCGCATTCATAAACTGCTTATTTATTTTTCGACCTATCGCTAACACTCTCATTTTGTAGGTTTAAAATTTAAGCTTCGCTCGAAAGTACGCCTTTCTTTCCCTTTTATTTATTCAAAGGTTTCCGTAAATATTAATCGTATGCACGATATATAGAATTTCTAGAATTAAAATCAATCCACATGAACAACTTGTTTAAATGACTCACTTTAAATGCAGTGCTCATTTGTTTTAAATTCTGATTATATTGACTGCATGTGTGTTGGTGGCTTCGATCCCACATCGGTTCATCATTTTAAAATATCTCCCATTTAAATTTGTACTTTGTTAGCAATCCATGATAGAATCACTTAGTAATTAATTTAATCATGCATGACCCTATGATGAAAAAGAGGGCGCTCATTCGGTCTTACGAAAAATTCAGTCCCATCACACTACGATCAGGGATAATCGATTGGTCTTGAAAACGGTAACCCCGTCCGAAAAGATTTATAAAACGGTAACCCCGTCCAATGATTAATTATTCCTGAACGGTCCCGATCATGGAAAAGACTAAAGTGACGATTCCTCTAAGGACCCCCTTTTAAAATGCATTTTTATCAAACATCTTTTAAACACCTCTTATCAACCAGTAACCATTTTCGTATGTGACTCGGGTGCATAACATGTTCCCGAGTCCATAATACGACCCCTAACCTTTGTTCTTGGGTTTAGACCCTCTTTTTTGTGCCTTTAGTTTTTTATTTTTTTTATTATTTTTTTATTTTTATGCCATGACGATTAGGTTCCCTAAAGCCTAGAGGCAAAAGTTAGGGTGGCGACTTCATTGCATGTTGTGAGGCGTCCTTTTACGCCGAGCATCGTAAGGTCTCAGATTCGTCGTATACTCGCAATTTTTTTATTTTCGGGGCGCGACAGTTTGGCGACTTCACTAGGGACTTTAGGGTCGAAGCCGGTTTTATTTTTTGAGGTGTTTATTTGTTTATTTACCCACTTTGATAGATCGCTAAGTTGTTTATTTATTCGCTTTGATATCAATTGTCATATGCATTTCATAATGCCCTACACCCCGGGGACAATTACCAAATTAGGAGGGTAGTAGTGACGCTCTAGGGCACATGTCCTGGGTAGTGTTCACCAATCCCAACTCGGATGAACCCCTAAAGATAGTCGAAAGGTTCCCTAATTCCGCAAGGAATCGGTTGACACTGGACGACACTTTAGGGACCTTTTCATGGTATCATCCGGGAACCGTTCAAGCTAGTTAGAAAAGTCAGAATCAGAGCCCCAGCACATGCATCATGATCATATCTGCTTTGTCGTGGCTCTATTTATCTTGTTACCATGATTTCCATTTTTCATAATTTTTCTTTTATACGAACTGTAAATTTCTTGCACGTACAGGTTACTTCGCACTTAAAATTTTATTTCTGTCCCACAGGACCCATTTTGCTCATTCGAAATGTCAGCACCTACACTACTTTCACTTGATATTTTCAGGGGACGAAGTTTCGACGATCAGGCCACGCGAGGAGACTTGTTGGAACCTGGGTTCACCCCTGACATCACCACTAAGGTCAAAGTAGAAGTCACAGATTTTGACTTAACTAGGATTCGAAAGTTGAGAAATGAGTTAACTGAAGATGAGGAGACACAGTTTGAATGTAGTTATGGAAAGCTACTGACCTTGGTTAATGTAAAGACTGATTGGGGTTGCATCCAGGCAGCCCTAAAATTCTAGGATCCCTATTATCGGTGCTTCTCTTTTGATAGAGGGATAGACTTGACTACCACACTAGAGGAATATTCTGCTCTGGTATGCTTTGCATCTCCTATATCGGCCATATACCAAAACATTCGACTCGACTCCTCCAGTGTCAAAATAAGGCTTGATAAGTTGTTAGGAATCACTACTCGGCTCAAAGAAGGTGACTACTTCTGGTGTTGGTCAGATATTGAAGCACGATTTCAGTTGTCCAACGGGGAAAAGGGCTTAAGGATTCTGGCTTTCGCAATCGTAGGATTTGTCCTTTTTCCTAAAATGAAGAACGCCGTCGATTTTGCAGCGGCCAATGTCTTTTACGAGATGGAGGCGAACGCCATCAATCCTACAACAGCCATTTTAGCCAAGACTTTTTGCTCTCTAGACTCTTGTCGAAGGAAAGGGAAAGGAAGACTTACCTGTTTCACCCAGTTGTTAACAGTATGGTTAGTTAGCCACTTCAAACAGACACCAGATCAGTCCATATTCTTTGCAAGCTACATAAAATCGTGCCCTTTGATCAGAGTTATCAACACAACGGCCACAGATAAATGGAAAATGGAGAATAAAGATGTCTGGGTCGACCGATTCATAAACCTCTCAGGAGAAGACTTTAGTTGGCACGCCAAATGGCTGCATGCCTCCGATCCCATCGTCTACTGCGGACCCTTACCTTGGGTTCCTTTGATCGGAGCATGGGGTGCATTCACTATTGCCCCGCCCTCGTCCTCAGACAGTTTTGCATCATGCAAGTGATCCCCGTGATATTTGGCATGATAGGGTCAAACCTGCCACACACCGGAGAAAATCAGAACATTCAGCAGTACGCTCAAGACTGGACTCACCCCTTTTGTCTCAAGGGACATGTCACCCCTGCAGCAACGATGCCGGAATATCCACAGTGGAGGTTAAGACGAGTCAACGGCAATGTCTTACCCCACCCGGAAAATCTGAAACCAATAGAAGAAGAAGAGGAATCTCAGGTGAGCGAAGGGATGAATGTCATGGCTTACGCTCAAGTAGTTGAACAGATGCGAGCAACGCAAGAAGAACGGGATCAGATGGCAGAGGAAAGGGATGATTCCGTAGCCCATCAATGCTACCTAGAAGTCCAGATGAATGAGTTAGAAAGGCGTAGTAAGGACACTATCCGCATGCAAGCGACAAAACAGAAAGTGGCCCTCAAGGACTTTAAGGAACGTTTGAACAACGAAATCCGCAAGAAAGAAGTATCAAGTGCCATAATTGAAGACAAAAATTCGGTGATAAGGATCTTGACTACTCGTGTAAACTTGGGAGACAGGAAGAGCCAGGCACTGCGAAGCCGAATTATAGCTTTAGAGGCCGAGATAGACATGCAAAAAAGGGAGATGACCTCGATGGAATACCTTTGGCAGGAGCAAGTGGATCCCGACTTCCGGGGTTGACACCTTCATAGGAAGGCTCGAATATCGGCAACCCTTTCCTTTTTCATATAACTATGTTCCCTGATTTCATCTATTTTAGCCACTTTTGATGAATTTAGGTAGTTGGCAAGTTTACCATATTTTGTAAACCCCTTTTAATAAAGTCGTACTCTTTCGGATATTTATTAAAGCGCCTCTACTTTCTATATCAATTGTCTATCCAATAAAACTCAAAAGACCATCGCAAAAAAAAAGAGAAAATCCCTCCAGAATAAACACAATCGTTTCACCAAAATTTTGAAAAAAAGAAAAAAAAATCCTACTGAATACTCAAATCATGGCCATGTCCTCTTTGCTCATCACAAACTCCAAATTCGTGGTATAGATCATCATCCCTCTCCTCGGATGGGTTCACCGGGCATCAGGCCCTGCATCGTTTGAAAGCATAGTGTAAAAAGAGATCTTCCTAGCATGGCGGCATTGGTTGCCCCTACTAATTTGGGTTTCGCTGATAGCATCTCAAATTGCTTCACGTTGTTGGAATGAATAGAGGCTTCCTTCGTATCTTGTCAATAATCGGGATATCTCGCCTCTCTAGCCACCCTGAAAGTATCAAGTGAAAGTATAGCCGGAAAAGTGAATGAGCAACGTGGAGGCCTCGGGATTGCACATCACCTGCATATCATCACCTATACTTACTCCTTTTTCTGTATTTCTTTTTTCAGGTTCACGATAGCTCCTCGAAAGCAAGCTACTCCACACAGGCTCCCCGTAACTAGACTTCAAAAATGAAAAATGACTGAACAGGCTAAGGTCGATGAAGTACTAATAGCCAGAATCTCAGAGTTAGAGGAACAAGTTAAAATCACTACAGAAAGGGCAACCAGGGCCGAAAAGGAGAGAGATGAAGCTACCACCAAATTCCCACCGGGTTTTTATCCCACTCAAACAGCAGGACCTCCCTCTTCGCTCGTCGTCGCTGGACCTTCAGTACCTCAGCCACTTTCTGGTCCCGAGGGCCAATGGAAATGGATTAATCCCTTCATTGTACCCACCGCTGCAAATCCTATTGTTAATACGGGTGAAGAAATTGTCACGTCACTTCAGCGCCTTTCAACCAATCCTGCCGTGGACTCCCGTAAAAGTCAGGCCCACCTAGAAGCCTTGTATCTCCCTCCTCTTCCTCCAAGCATAGTTCCCGGACCTGTGGGAATTCGGCCTCCTGCTTCCTACCGGGTACAACCTCAGTTCTCGCTGGAACCTCTACTACCCTTCGGTTCTAACCCCATTATGGCCGAGAAATAGAAAAGTGACAGACTGAATCTGCTCGAAGAAAGACTCAGAGCGATCGAAGAGGCTGATCCGTTTGACCCTACTAGTCCCACCGATATGTGCATGGTCCCCGGGATCGTTATACAACCGAAGTACAAGATCCTCGACTTTGAAAAGTATACTGGGGTCGAGTGCCCAAAGACCCACCTCAGAGCATATTGCAATAAGATGGCAGAGATGATCCACAACGAGCCATTGTTGATTCATCTGTTTTGAGAAAGCTTAACCAAACACGCCCTAACTTGGTATATGGGTCTAGATAGAGCCAGGATTAGGACGTGGAGAGACCTATCTGATGCCTTCTTCAAACAATACAAATTCAACATGGAGGTAGCTCCCAACAGCGCCGACCTGCAAGATTTGGAAAAGAAATTCGGCGAGTCCGTGAAAACCTATGCTCAGAGATGGAGAGAGTTGGCTTCCAGAATCTCTCCTCCTTTAAGTGACAAGGAACTCTTGTCAAGTTTTGTGCACACCTTCAAAGCTCCCTACTACACCTACTTTATCTCGAATCCGTCAAACAGTTTCTCCAATATTGTCCTAATTGCCGAAAGAGTCTGCACCAAAGAAAGCGCCCGTCGTGAAAAGAGATGTTGGATTTGTCACTCCCCAAGCTAATCACAGGTAATCATTTCCACCACCTCCGCCTTATCTATCACCACCGCCCTATCATCCGCCACTGCTATATCAACCCACCTTCTTTCCGTTTGCCTCACCACCCGTTGCCAATATCGCGCCTCAAAATCCTACACCATCTCTACATTTCCCACCACCTCCAGCACAAACATTACAACCCATGCAACCTAAGCCATATAACCCACCAAAATCCCAAATAACCAAATCACATCAAACAATCGGTGGAACCGAGAGCTATTGCCTCCTCTTCCTCTTCTCGCAGGAGAAATCTACAAACATCTCTTGGCAGTCGGACAAATCGTACCAGTTCCAGCTCAGCCCCAATTGCCTCCTTACCCGAAATGGTATGATTTCAACATAAGATGTGAATACCACGCTGGAGCCCCGGGTCACACTCTGGAAAACTGCTTCGCCTTCAAAGCAAAAGTTCATCACTTGATCAAAAGTGGATGGGTCTCTTTCGAAGGGTTAGCTAAAGGACCCAACACATCCACCAACCCTCTCCCTAATCATTCTCAAGGAAATGGAGGGGTAAATGCCATCTCAGTAGGAGAAAGCGACGACCCTCTTTCTTCGGTATCGAGTTGGACACAAGAACAGCTTTTCCCGACCATAGCTTAAGGAGGGTATATACCATATTCGAAAAGTAATCCAAGTCATTGTGTGTACTGCAAGGGAAACAACGGTCATGAGATCCAAGGTTGCGAGTTATTTGCAGGAAAGGTGAGACAACTCTCGGGTTTCGGAGTAATACAAACCTAGAAAGCGACCCACGGGGAACGATCCATTAATGCCATCGGAGATGAATTTCCTATCCCGCATTTGCATAACTCCAAAGGAACCCCACCCAACTCTAGTACAGTGTCATTACCATTCTCTTGGGAATCCCTAGATTTCGAATCGTACCCTTCACCGACGTGGTCACCTCCCCCGTTTCCTTTGAAGGAAATCTACGCAAGCCTCCTGACAGATGGGCAGATTACGCCATCCCCGCTCTCACCCCAACCAACTCCTTGCCCTAGTTGGTATGATCCAAAGGTTAGCTGCGAATATCACGCCAGAACCCGAGGACACTCCTTGGAAGACTGTTTCATCTTTAGAGAAAAGGTTGATCATTTGACCAAACACAGACGAACCTCTTCCAAAGGTCTAGCAAAAGGTCTTGACGTGGCAACCAATCCTCTACCGCACCATAATCCGGGGGTGAACGGCATTTTTACCGAAGAAATCAACGGTTCTCTCTCTTCAGTGAGGGAAGCGCCCAAAGAAGAAATCCAGGATTGCTGACTTTTTTGGCAGAAAGTCAAGCAACTTACAGCATTCGGGATCATTCGGACATAAGGGAAAACAAGAGGAACAATCAACGCCATCAAGGACAATTCTCCAGCACCCTATTCCTTCGAATATGTGGCCCAAATAGGGAATACGGCCACGACCCCACGCAAAGTGGTGTTCACATTCGTTGTGCATACTCCTAGCCAAGACTTACACGCGGTCCCATTTAACTACGGATACACGGTGGTCACCACCCCTCTTGTCGCCGCACCAACAGGGCTCGCTATCGGTGAAACCTCTCATATCGGGGGCATGACCAGCACCGGAAGGTGCTACATATCGGAGGAAGTAGAGAAACAACGACAAGCCAAAGGAAAAAATCCTTTGGTCCACGAAGAGGCAGTAGAAGAGACGCAAAGGTTTAACAAACCTGTAACTGAGGACGAGACACCTGAGTTCCTCAAAATCATAAAATAGAGCGAGTTCAGCATCATCAAACAGCTAAAGAAAACCTCAGCTCGTATTTCCATCATGGAGCTAATCCTTACTTCAGAACCTCATTGGCAAGCTCTCTTAAAAGTCTTGAAACAAGCCTTCGTAACTAAGGATATCACCACGGAAGGGGTGGAAAACCTTGTCGGAAGAACTCAAGCCCTAAGCAGCATTTCCTTCTCCGAAGGAGAAATCAACCCCGCAGGAAGAGGTCACAACAAAGCCCTATACATCACGGTAGAATGCAAGGGACATGTCATAGGAAAGGCCCTGATTGATAACGGGTCCGCACTAAATGTCATGCCCAGGTATGTCCTCGAACAACTACCAATTGATTTTTCTCACATGAAACATAGCGGAATGATGGCTAGGGCTTTCGATGGCACCACTCGAGAGATCATCGGGAATTTTGAATTGGATATGGTCATCGAGCCCCACACTTTCGCCTTGACATTTCAGATCATGGAAATCCAACCCACTTACAGCATGCTTCTAGGACGGCCATGGATCCATTCGGCAGGAGTCGTCCCCTCTTCCCTACATCAGTGCCTCAAGTACGTCAAAGACAATGCCCTCGTCACAATAAAGGCAGAGGAAGCCTTAATCCTGGCCAAACATTCGTTTGTGCCTTACATCCAGACTGCTGAAACCTTGGAGAGTTCTTTTCAAGCCTTCGAAATCGTCAACGCGGATAGGATCGAGGAAAGATCCACCGTTTTTGAAGCCTCAAATTCTGAAATGGCCGAAACAACCCCTAAGTTGATACCAGAGGGAAATTTCCAACTGGGAAAAAGGCTAGGGGCCAAGTTACAAGGGTTAAAAGGCTTGGCATCTCCAAAGAGCTTTGGAGACCGCTTTGGTTTAGGGTACCAATCCAGCGAGGCCGATTTTGCAAAATTGTCCAAGAAAAGAAAGAAAAACAACTGGCTAAACTATTTGAACGTTTTGTGCCAATGGGTCAAATGCAGATCCCCCACATCAGAACCACGTTCCCCTTCACAGCTGAAACCATCAATGAAAGCCCGATCAGGGTTTCGGACCTCCGTATTTGCACTTTGGAAGAAGAAGAATTGTCGCCTAGTTTAGTCATTTTCGTAAAGAAGTCAGGAGAGTCTGTGTGCAACTGGACCAGCACCATGCTTCCAAATATAATAAATGTGTGCATGTTTTCTTACGAAAACATTTTTGTAGGAACTCACGTTCCCCTTTGTTAAAAATCAATATATATATGCAATTTTTATTTTACGCATCTCTTCTTTTCGCATTTTTATTTTCATGATGAATATTAGTTCGGATTGTCTTGATAAAACCTATGTCTTTACTGGTGAAGAAATTGTCGTCACAACTGAAGATAAGGTCGAAATCCCCTACGAATTGGCCCGTTTACTGGAAAGTTCAGAAAAGGAAATAACCCCTCATCGGGAGGAATTGGAAGAAGTAAATGTTGTATTACACGACATGGTTAATCTCCCGCAGGGATCCCTTGAAGTACATCTACGAGAAGCCGTATCTGTCAAGTCGCATTTATAGATGGCAAGTCTAATTGGTCGAGCACGAGATCATATATGTAACGCGGAAGGCAGTTAAGGCAAGTTCTCTCGCCGATCACTTGGTTGATCACGCCTTGGACGCCATTTAAATTGAATTTATCATTTCTGTTATTTTACTTAACTTACTATCATTTTTAATTAATTTACTGTCGTTAGTTTATTTTCTAATTCTCGTCGCAGTTTATCGTCATTATTATTCTCATCAGCATCATAAATCGCATTTTTAATTTTCCGTCACAAAATTTTCATTATTATTATTACTAATATTTTCAGCATTAAAAATTATATTTTTAATTATCCGTTAGTCATCTGCTATTTATTTTTCCGTTTTAGGTCATCGCATAAAATTTAGGAATTTTAGTATTTTATCATATTTTTTAGCATTTTTTATTTTATTATTATTTTTGTTCGAGCTTTTATTGGACCCCAGTAAGTTCGCTCGGAACATTAATCGAACACATTATTTCTTCAAATGACAATTACCTACTCTTTTTTTCATTCACGCCAGTCAACTTCATTTCGTGCAATTTTCGTTGTAACGTCATTTATTTTTCGTTCGAACATATTCATGTTTCCGAACGAGAAAATAAACACGTTCAACTAATTTTTTCTTTCATTCGCTGTCGACTAGTAAATTCATCTCATTTTTCTCTACAACTTTGTCACCTCGGATTTTTGAGCTCTCATGTCAAGCGAGTTCGCTCGTACCACTACCCGAGTCAAATATCCCGTTCGAGCTCATTTTTGCTCCCGAGTGAAATTTCTTGGAGAAAAGGCTCAAACATCTTTCCTTATTGGCCATTTATTATTTATTATATTTCTAGATCGCGCCACCTCTTTTTATTTCATAAAATTAATTCCCTAGTATTTTTCCCGTTCGAACCTTCCTCGTTCGCAGATGATTTTTTTATCGAGGCTTGTGACGAACTTTTGTCGCACACTGTATATCAATTCGCTCGTATTATTTTTCTCTATGCGCTGACACTTTTGGCTCAAGTTTTGAAATGGTTGTTCGCAAAAATGGCTCGAGGCCATTTAAATAAATTTAAAAGGACAAGATAGTCATCATCGTTGATCTGGTTAACCAACGAAAGTCAACCAGATCAATGGCCCACTATTTACATGCATAGTGCATATAAACAGTGGCGATGAGCAGCAGCGGAGCAAGCCATCGAGTTGCTTGCTCCCGTCGCTTCTTGTCCTGTCCGCCATCATCACCAACGGCCATAGCCCTGCCAGCACGACGACGTAGCCACGCCAGCACGACGCCTGGCTCCTCCACGCGTAGCACCGCGTCTCCCTCCACTCGCGAGCTCGCCTATAAATAGGCCACTGCCTCCAACAGAAATCTTCACAAATTCACCCAAGCAGAAACTGCTACTTCTCCCTCTTAACCGATTGCTCATGTAGAGCATAAGTTGCCACCTTTTTTCAAGCGTTTTCAGTAAGCATTCTTCAAGCTTTTTTTCTTCATGTTTCTGTGTTTTCTTTCTTTAATTTTCTTATTGTCGTTTTGATCAAACCAATTGCTTATCTTTATGCCATTAATTCCTATATATGCCATATATTAAATGCATGCTTTTAATTTCCTTAATCGTTAGATAAATCTTGTGAATTTCGAGTTTTTTCATTAATTACCATTTTTACCATTTTTTTGAAATTAAATTTGGTACGATTTAAATTGGGATTCAAAGTCTATATGGTCAGGAAGCCGTCAAGGAGACGAGCGTTTCGGTATAAAGGATTTGGGAATTGGCCACTGTTGGCCGGACCTTAGTCGCCGGCGACCCAAGGTTGAAGAAAATGAACAGCGCTTGAGTTGTTCACGTGGGAAGGAAAGAAAGGTGATGGGCCCATAAAAATCTAATTTTCTTGGGCCAGGAACTATTCCTGGCCCAATCTTTTATTTTTCAAGCTGGGCCCGGCCCATTTCATTCTTTCCGAGATCTCGGATCACGTTTTTCGTAAAAATACTCGGGCATTCCATTATGACTATTTTTCGTACTGTCGCTTTAAAATTTTGTACCTATCAACTGTTTAAATTTCCGTGATTTATTCTCTGCAACCTATCAACTGTTTAAATTTTCCGCACATTACTTTTCAGAAATTTACTTTCCGCAATTTAAATTCAGTCATTTAATTTACCGCCTATAAGGTCGGTCGCATTTTTAATTTCCGGAAATATCAACTGCTTTAAATTCTCGCAAATATCAACTGTTTAATTTCAGCAAATATCAACTGCTTTAAATTCTCACAAATCATCAACTGCTTTAAATTCTCGCAAATATCAACTGTTTAATTTTTCTCGCAAATATCAATTGTTTAATTTTTCTGCAAATGATCAACTGCTTTAATTTTCTGCAAATCATCAACTGTTTAATTTTTCTGCAAATCATCATCAACTGTATAATTTTTCTGCAAATCATCAACTATTAAATTCTCCTACAAATCATCAAATCTTTAATTTTTCGCAATTATCATCATTTAAATTTTTGTATGCATCAAATCATCATTTAAATTTCTCGCACTTATCAACTGTCATCATTTAAATTTCTCGTATGCATCAAATCACCGTTTTAATTTTTGTATACGTCAAATTGCTATTTTTATCTTCTTATGCGTCAAACCATCATTTAATTTTTTGATATATATCAACTGTTTATTTAAATTTCCGCATTCATAAACTGCTCATTCGGCCTTACGGAAAATTAAGTCCCATCACACTACGATCAGGGATAATCGATCGGTCTTGAAAATGGTAACCCCGTCCGAAAAGATTTTTAAAACGGTAACCCCGTCCAACGATTAATTATTCCTGAATGGTCCCGATCATGGAAAAGACTAAAGTGACGATTCCTCTGAGGACCCCCTTTTAAAACGCATTTTTCTCAAACATCTTTTAAACACCTCTCTTATCAATCGGTAACCGTTTTCGGATGTGACTCGGGTGCCTAACACCTTCCCGAGTTCATAATACGATCCCGAACCTTTGTTCTTGGGTTTAGACCCTCTTTTTTGTGCCTTTAGTTTTTTATTTTTTTTATTTTTTTTTTGTATGCCATGATGATTAGGTTCCCTAAAGCCTAGAGACAAAAATTAGGGTGGCGACTTCATTGCATGTTGCGAGGCGTCCTTTTACGCCGAGCATCGTAAGGTCTCAGATTCGTCGTATACTCGCGAATTTTTTTTATTTTCGGGGGCCACAGATCTACTTAAAGCAATCAACATACATGGTGAATTCTTTCCTTGGCAAAAACTACGTATACCAATTTGTAATTTTCTACTCAATTTCCATGACACCCACACATCAATTTTGATAAAAGATGAAGTTTAGCTACTAATAAGAAAACTAACCTTTAAATCACCCAACAATTTATCCTCTTCTTCTCTTCTGTTCTTCCGCCCCTCACTCTCTCTATTTCTTTTCTTTCCTTTCTTTCTTGTTTTCTCTCTATTATCGTGCTCTGTTCGTTCCTTTCTTATCCCAATTTTCGTCCTCTGTTGCTTTTCTTTCTTATCTCAATTTTTCTTTTTGTCTAATTATTACATGTCAACTAGTTTACACACACCAACTTAATGAAAATAAGCTCTTAGTTTTCTGAATCTAAATTTCTACATACAGTTTATATGAATTATTAATTCTTAACATAGCTAACAAGAATTAGACTTGGTACAAATGGTAGAGATTGTGATCCTACCACCTAAGTTCAAGACCTATTAGCTCCACTCTTTTATTTATTTATTTTATCTTATTTAAAAAAAACATAAAACATAAATTTCTAACTCTCTTTTAATTTAACCAGTACTCATCTAACTAACCAAAATAAATTTAAGTCATAAATTTCTATGGGTCTCACACTTTCTGGCCGCCTTTTCTTTATCTTCTTTGTTTAGATCAAACGCCACACCTTGATTGCCTGACTTAGTTTTATTAATTAATCTAAATTTTCTTTTCAGTTACGCGTAGCTAACTTGTTCGTTCTAGCAAGGGATTGAATCGAGGTTTCAGTAATAAGTGTGAGATATAATTAATTTATGTCTTTCTTATTTCTTTTTTTGCATTTATCTAATTTTTGTAGTTTATTATTAGATCGGTGTATGATTGCTAGGATTGGCCATCCTCCCATGATTTGAACGACAACTTTCTAGCTAACTCGGTTAAATACATAAAAGTTTAATCTAGTGAATACAAGTAACGATTAATTTAACTATACATAGAACACGTATGGTTAGGTTAAGGAATTAGGTGATCTAATTTAAATAACCCAAGCTTGTGTGGTTGTTGATTAGAATTTATATTTTCCTAAATCTTAATGCTATTAGTAAGATTAAATCCTAAGAGCTTATTTAGGGTTGTCTTGTTGATAATAATTCTCCAATAATTCATTAGAAAGCTTATTCTAATTAATTGTTCATAAGAGAAAACTAGGTTTTTAGAGCTTTCTAATAGTCAATTTGTAAGATTAAATCCTAAGAGCTTATTTAGGGTTGTCTTATTCATAATAATTCTCCAATAATTCATTAGAGAGCTTATTCTAATTAATTATTCATAAGAGAAAACTAGGTTTTTAAAGCTGGAAACTTAATGTTTTTACTTCACCTAAACCAAGGCTTTCCAAATCTAGGTAAACACCAAATAAGTCTAATTGAAAGAAATGAGGTTATACACTCAACTTAAGCTTTCAACAATTTTGACTAAGTTACAAATGAAGAAGGGAAATGCTATTTATACATGTTATTTAGGGCTGCTGTTTCAAGAGTGAATGAGCTTGGAATAGTGATAGCGTGTATTTTATGTGTGTTTTCCTCTCTTTCTGGTCCACTTTTGATTTAGATGCTACTGATTTGCATCTCTTTCCTTTCTTTTTGTAGATATGGACTTAGAGAGGAGAATTAGAAGAAATACATATTTTTGGCTGGATTATGAGGGAAATTGAGCGTCGAGGCCTCACAGCTGATCGTTCACAGATGCTGAGGAGCCCATAACAGAAAAGGAAATTATCAGAAGAAAAAAATCCGACAGATCCGCCAACTTCCCTCCCAAATATTCAACTCAGTAGAAGTCTATTTATGGAAAACCTAGTCCTATTAGACTTAGAACTCCTTTAGTTTACTATATATGTATATATAGTGAGTTTTCTAGAGTTTTAGGTAACTTTTGCCACTTCTCCCTTTCGAGGACTGTTCAGACTTTTACTTTCGCTTTGTAATAATCCCAGAGCTTCAGCTCCGACTGATATTGGAGAGCTACGGTTGTGCAGCATCTCCTCCTTTTTCTCTTCTCATTTATGATATTTACTTTTTATTATTTTGTATCTTTAATTATGAGAATGCGTAGCTAAATCTCTTTTTCATAGTAAAGGTGATCGAAGGTTGCATAGGTTAGTTGTGAGGTCGAAACGAGCTTAATAAATTCTTATGTTTATATTTGCATGCTTCTCAACTCATCTAGGGTCAATTAGAAGTCCGGCCAGATAATAATTGAATCTAAGTGATTGCAACCATCTTTGTAGTGATAGCTCTTATGCGAGGCTACTTAGTAAAGTAGGCAACTAAATTAGAGTCACTGTATTGCCAGTCCAATCTAACTAGAGTAGATAACCAATTAGGGTAGTGCCTCAAATGTACTGAGTGTCTCGCCCTAGGTGTGTCCTTTCTCCTCTTCATGGGCAGTCTGAATAGGATCCCTATTGATACGACACGGTCCGACTTGTTATTTGCAAGCCGAAATGAGAAGTACTTAGGGAAGATCTAGCCTTGAGTTTGTCTCACACAATAACAAGAAATACACAAGAATAGATGGTGGAGATTATGGAGACGCAGTGGATATGATAAATGAATTTACCCGAAGAACGCGGAAGAAGAATAGAGATGGAAACTGGAGTTGCTGGGAGCTGGAGACGCGCGTTCACATATGGGCGTGAAATTGAGGAAATTGGAGTTGCGTGGAAAGAAGAAAGAAGTAGGAAGTCTAGGGAAGAGTCAGGAATACTCCAGACTATCTCTCAGCACATGGCTTTTGCTCTTTTTCTAGGCTATTTGCTTCCTTTCCATCTTCTAAAGTCTTCAAGTCTAATCTTGGAAAAAGGAATAAATAGACCTAGATTAGCAGTATCATTATCTAAAATATCGCTAAAAGAAATAACAATTATATCAAATATAAACGATCAATCAAATCCCCCACACTTAATCCATGCTTGCCCCAAAGCATGTCTAAAAATAAAACACACCCTCTTTATCAAAAACCGACCCCTCACCTGGATCCCTATAGACACTTCAAGGTCCAAATAAATTAAGCAATACTCAAACACCATCAACACAACTGGTGTATAAGCATTTACATAGTGGTATAATAGCATGATGTGCATCTAAAGGACAAACCACTAGAACTACTAACTCCTCTGCCCTCTAAAAAGTCCAAACACTACTGCTGACTCACATGCAAAGTACACAAACAATCATGCAAAAATTTAAAACACAAGCAACA
Organism: Viola odorata; assembly: GCA_963691705.1. Classification (NCBI taxonomy): domain Eukaryota; kingdom Viridiplantae; phylum Streptophyta; class Magnoliopsida; order Malpighiales; family Violaceae; genus Viola; species Viola odorata. The sequence goes on from OY829546.1 coordinate 35,137,898, forward strand.
CAAAATAGAACACCACCAATTCTTTCCTCTTTCCTTTCTTCTGCCCTTTTTCTTTTATTTTAGGCCTTCGGCCTCTTTATCATTTTTTTTTTATTTTTTTTTATTTTTTATATTTTTTCTCCTTCTCATTCGGGCTCACCAACTCCCGCAACCTTTTTCTTTTCCCTTGAGCTTTTCACTTTCCTTTCCACATTCCTATTTAATAGAAAAAAACAAACAGATAAGATCCCTCACCAGAGGTGCTATGATCGGTCCATATAAGGAGTTAGCACAACAACCGACCGGAAGTTTTTCCAAATTGGTATGATGGTGCCGAACCACCAATATCGTGCAATCCAAGAGGGCATGGCTAGAGATCAACACACGCATATAGTCATGCAAGGAATTTAAAGGCACTTATGCAATTACAGAACTGAAAAATTGACAGTAGTGAAATGGGCTAGGATCCTCATCCCTAGGTCTAGGGAAGAAAAAACAGTACTTGTTCCAGCAATTTATCTCCTAGGTATCAACATTACTGATTATACATCTATGTGAATAAATATACACGCAGAAGTGTCAAAAGCATTTAGTATTGCGGATTTGAGTTGGTCAGTCAAGTATCTACATGGCTCTTACAGATTCGAGATTGTTGGTTGGTACAAGGGGTGTTAAAAATAAAAACAAAAATATACATGCAGGAATGAAAACAAGAAAATACACATGCAAAAGTTATGGAAAGAAACATCCAGAGAAGGAAAATTTTGTAAAAATGTTAAAAATATGCCCCAAAACACACAATATATACATAAAGTGACTCCCCCACACTTATTGGACACATTGTCTTTAGTGTGACGGAGAGCATATGTGGGCAAAAAGAAAAACAAACAGAAAAGAAAAGAAGAGAGATAAAAAGAAGTAAAATAAAATAAAAATAAGGAGAAAGGAAAAGATAAATAAAACCCGAGGGTGGGCATCAAGCGGGGGTGGTGCTGGAGCTGGGAAAGGCTCGTTCCATAGTGTCAAAGAGCTCCTTCTAGAGTCTTTTGTCGTAGGATTATTCTTGTAAAATGAGGCAGAGTAGAGTGTGGGATGGCAGTCTGGTCAAAGCCTAAGGAAGAGTCCTCCTGCGCATTGTTTTTGCAGTTGTACTGGAGAGTATCAAGAAATCGGTCATCAGAGAGGAAATTAAGAGACTGGGTAAAACTGAAAATAAAAATAATGAAAGAACAATAAAAGTGAAAGAAGAGAATGGAAAAAAACATGGGTTGCCTCCCATGAAGCGTCCCTCTTTATTGTCTTGGACCAGATATTATTTCTTCACTCAAATCAAGGTGGTTGCTGGAAGGTGGTGCTCTCCTTCGTGTGTTCCTTGAATCTCTCCTAGAAGGGCTTATCTCTATAGATCCTCGCAAGTCTTTCTTCCTCCAGCAAAGTCAAATTATTTGAAATTGGTACTAGATGACCCTTCACTAGGTCTAGGGAAGAGTGCTCTTGATGGCATGACAGTGTTTTTAGCTCCAAGTTAGGTGCCTGCAAAGTTGAGGGTTGAAGTTGAATATGGTTTTCAGGCGGTTTTGGAGTCTTAGAAATATCTGAAGTTGTTGTAAGAATGTCAAGCTCCAAAATAGAATCTTATAATTTATCATTGACGATCGATTCATTCTCCATCTCAATCATTTGGTCCTTGGACACTCCTCTGCTAAGAACATTCTCCAAAGGGTCAGTAGTATTAAGCCTATAAATATTACCAATACCTGGATCAATAACATCTATATAATTAATACTGTGTATTTCGTTTGGAAATTTGATGGAGTCATACATATTAAATTTTATTGTTTCTCCACCAAACTCAAGATTTAAGCATCCTTTATATACATTTATCATTGCCTTGGTTGTTCTGAAAAATGGTCTCCCAAGTATCACATTAATAGACTCTGTGATGCGATCCAACCTCCTTTTACAAAGACAAAATGTGTGATACAAAGGGAGGATCTAACTCTAGAGTTTATGACACATAAACCACAAGAAAACAACAACAAATATGGAGGAAACTAAGATGGAGATGCAGCGGAAAATACAAAGATAAATACCCGGTTGGAGAAAGCATTGGAGATGAGAAGTAGGATTGAACAAACGAACAATTGAACTTGAGCCTCGCTTGATGAATGGCTTGAACACTGGCAGAATGTTCAAATGCTCACACAAGGAAGTAGCAACAAACTACACATTTGAAGATGGATTTATGTTTTATCCTTGCGAGGTATCAAATCACCATCAAAACATAGAATCCCACAAGCGTTGAGCTTTAGATGAATAAGGAGGAGAAACTCACTCTATCAATATTCATCAATCAAAAGCTCATGAAAATGTACAAGAAACTAGCTATTTATACTAAGTTACAAAAATGGGCATTTTTTGACAAGATTGCCCTTCTAAATAATTAAAAGTCTCATCTTTGTATTTCTGGTCCGAGACTAATGGTATGCCATTAAGGCCTTAATGGCATGTCGTTAGTCTCGGTAAGAATAAGCTCCAAATTTGCATTCAGCTATCAGTTTACCGATAGCTTCCCGATAGGGTGCTCGTGCCCGGAAAGCTCGGCCATGCGGGTGGCCTAAGACTTGGCTGATATACAGATGGGTTAGTGGCTCTCGGTAGCTGCCTGATCATCCCAACGGTTCCCTGTAGACTCGATAGATGCACAAGGTCTTGCTGTTGGACAATGTTGTGTGGGCGGATGTTGGTTCCCGATAAGTCCCCTAAAGGTTACCGGTAACTGGTCGCTCCTGGTAAGGTGCACATGCAGCCCTTGGGTTCCGAATTGATGCTTGGTCACCATTAAGCTTTGTCTCTTGGATTGGTTTCCATTAGCTCCCCTTAAGGTTCCCAATATATGGCATCTCCCGATAGGGTGCATGTTCCCGATAACTCCTTTAAAGGTTTCTAAAAGTTGAGCACTTTCGGTAAGGGCGCATTCCCAATATCTCCCATGAAGGCTACTGGTAGGTGGTCATTCCCGGTAACTCCCCTTAGGCTCCCGGTAGGTGGTCGACTCTTGAATGAGTGAAAAATGTGAGGTTGTGAATGAGGTTGAGAATGAGAGAAAAGAGAGTGAGCAAGAGAAAGAAAAGAGTGAGCGAGAGCTAGAAGAAAAGAGAGAGTGCGAGAGAAAAGAGAATGAGAGAAATGATGAGGAAAATACAAGGCATGACAACAACAAGCATGCCATTGAGAGTGATCAAAATAAACTGAGTGAAAGTGCAGAAAAATTGAGAGAAGAAAGTGAGGAAAAGATGCAAGCAGAAGTTTTCAAAGCTATTGATCCAATGAGCGTGCCATTGAGCAATGAGGATCATCTAGGTCATCCTAACATTGATGATTCTTTCCTACTATTTGTGAGCCTTTCTTGCAGAAAATTCCTATGGATTTTCATGGCCATACACGCTGGAATGTTCGAAGGAAAGAAGGTGGATTCAAACCATCAACCTTAGGAGGCGTAGGAAGCAAGATTGCTCAACAATGGTGCGCTCAAAGGTATGCACCAATTTATTCTCCAAATGATAAAAGGTTAGAGCTTAAATATCCTTATGATTCTTATTCACATGATGCAAATTTACAAGAAAATTACTTAGCATGTGAAAAAGAACATTTTTGCACTTCATCAATTACGATCCTTTCTTGTTGAAGCATGATAAGTCTTACATCTCCAAAGCTAGAATGCTTGAATTGCTTGTGTATAAATCAAATGATGAAACTCTTCATTCTTTCTTGAGGCAATTGTGTAGATTTCAAAAATATTTTGTACATGATAGTAGTATTAGAGTTGTTGTTTTAGTAATTATTAACCAAATTTTACAAATGAGTCATTCTAACAATTTTGTAGGACTTACAATGCCATCCGCATCTTGTATCACATGTTAGGAAATAAACTAAATGAATGTACAAATATTGTGAATGATAGGAACTTGTTTATTACATTAGGCGCATTCATGTGTAAGCGTGAATATTTAATTCCTTTTGTTTTCAAGTGTCCTTAAGTATATAGGTGAGAAGGCGAGGACAGCCATAGTGCAAAAACCACAAGAGCAAGTGTGCACAAGCCGTTAGCACACATGCACAGTTCTAACCAAAGAAGGCGTTGAGGCGGACGTCCAATTGGTTCCTACACACGACAAATTTTGGCATATACTCCATTAGATTAATTCTAATGCATTTAATTTTTATTTACCTTTAGAGAATAAATATACAAATCATTAATTTCACATTACTAACTTAAATATTTTTGTGCCAGGAAATGAACGATTTAAAGCTAAGGATTCGTGGGCGAATCCTTTCGAAGGAGAAGGTGATGATGTGATCACTGATCCCTTTAACATCAAAGAGCATGACACGGTGCCAAAAGCACCAGTCGCAAGAAGCGACTCCCGCGCGAACCTTAGGTATATCGTGAAGCCTCCTAATTATCGCACCAATTGTAGGCCGCCCAAGTGGCCTAGCTTTCAACTCGCGCATGCACTGCACGCCCCTTTTCTAGTACCCTATAGAATTAATTATAATGCTTTTGATTCTTCTATATCTTTGGAGTATGAATATATCAATCACTCGTTTCACACTAACAAATTGTATATTTTTCGTGGCAGGAAACGAGGAGTTAAAGCTATAGATTCGAGGATGAATCCTTTCGAAGGGAAAGGTGATGATGTGATAACGCCTAGCCCAACCTTGAGGATGTTCACGTCCAAGTTTGAAGATATTTGGACGAGTAAAATGCAAGATGGCTCATGGTGACATTCTAGCTGCCAAGAAGGCAACATATAGAAGCACCAAGAAACTGTGTCCGAGCCAATTTGGTCATAACCAGGGCAAATGCTTTCGATCCACTTGGGTTCATAAACTTCAAGATGTTAGCAAGGTTGTGTTCAAATTTGAGCCTAAACTCAAGAGCCCTTTGAGAGATAACTCATAGCTATATTTTGGCGGACAAAGTCCTACTAGGATTTGGACTTCCATATGCATCAGTCAACGCCACACAATTTATTTCAGACCTGTTCATCCCAGACCAGAAAGAGGAACCTTGTTACCTATATTTTGGTGTGTTTACGAGCTTTAGACCAAGTTTTAGGCCAATCGGACGAGCGAATTGGAGATTGCGGCCCGTCTTGGAAACCAAACGTGCGAAAGCTATTCTGAGCATCTAGAATATTTATATAATTATTTATGTAATTATTATTTAGTTCTTAGACTTGTAACTTAATTAGAACTTCTATTCCTACTAGTATTAGAACTTATAACTATAGTTAAACTTGTACTTGGGCTAAACGCCTATATATAGAGGTTATTGTGATCATTGTAAAACAAATCCTTTTTAAATAGATATTAAGACGTTGTATTTTCAAAGAGAGATCTTTTTTGTTCATGCGTGAACCTTGTTCCTATTTGAGTTAGAACACTCGATTAGATTGCAAATAAAACCTGAAAGTTCACCCTCATTGATTCGTTCCTCTAGTTTGATATTCACAAGTTGAATATAGGGTTAGAGATTACTTCAAGAACCTCACTTGATACGTTTAGGTTGGTTAACACAGGTTGTTAACAGGGTTAAACAGTCTCATTGAGTCTATCTTTTCGCAAGTCAAAATCTAAGCCTTGAACTAGATCACAAATTGAAGAATACGCCTCCTAGATAACTAGGATCATATCAGTTGGTAGCGGAGCAAAGTCTTTCAAAGGTTTGGTAGTTATCCTTTACGTTTCAAGTTATCTTTTTGTTTTGTGTCTTGTTATTTCCGTTTGGAAATTTTATTTCGTGTCTTTATAAAAATAAATCACTCACGATTGTGTGAAGGTTTGTTTGAGTCTTTTATTTACAAAAAAAAGAGTCACAAAAATTAGTCCCCAAAGTGTCAAAATAGAGTCACAAAAATAGTCCCTCAAAGTGTCAAAAAGAGTCACAAAAAATAGTCCCCCAAAGTGTCAAAATATAGTCACAAAATCAGCCCCAAAAAGTGTCTTTTGTTTTTTATTTTTATTATTATTAAGAGTGATATCGGATCACTCATCTAGTAATGAGAAGAGAAAGGAGTTGGTTGTGCTATTTGAGACTCTCAACTCGAAGATCGATGGGTTGGAGCTATGGAGGAAAGAGGTCTTCGAACCACAGCGCGAGCCATACAGGTGCGCTGAGGGACCAGGTCACAAGCCATACAGGCACACAGACAGAGCAGAGCACAAGCCATTCTGGCTCAGAGATAGACCCAAGAGCGAGCCACTTTGGCACACAGATGGACCAGAGCGTGAGCCACCCTGCCATACAGACAGACCCAAGCGCGAGCCATACAGGCCCCCTGATGGACCCAAACACCAACCACAATGTAAGCATTGGTATGAGGATTATGCCTTTGAGAGGCAAGGACAGAATGATAAGTATGGTGAGAGAAGGCTTAGGTTTGGGGATCAACTTGACACAAACCTTGGAAGAATAAGGATGAAAATCCCTTTTTTGAAGGAACGAGTAATCTGGATACGTACCTAGCATGGGAAAGGAAGATCCAATCAATCTTTCTTTACTACAACTACTCGGAGGAGGAGAAATTGAAGATGGCATCGGTTGGGTTCTTTGGATACACCACTCATTGGTGGAATGATTTGAATAAAACAAGGAAGTGAGTTGGAGCCAGTCCGGTTTCAACTTGGAATGATATGAAGGTACTACTGATGCAACGATTCCTACCCGCCCACTTGTAAGAGGAGTTTCACCAACAACTGCAAGCTTTACCTCAAGAGAGTAGAAGCGTTGGTGAGTACTATAATGAGATGAAAAATTCTTCGTCTTACCTTAGTGTTGTGCGAAGCAAGCCATCAGTTTGGAAGGAGCCGACTTGGGCGAAGGAAGAAAAGAATGTGATGTCGATTCCTAAGGTGCTTCTTTATGATTATGGAATTAAGAGTGCAATTTCAAATGCACCTAAAGGGAGTCCAAGCAGTGGTGAGTCTTCTACACCTTCTAAGAAGCTGACGAGAGGAATTGTTTATTTCAAGTGTGGTGATCAAGGTCACATAGCTTCGGCATGCCCTAACAAACAAGTCCTTATCATCAAGGAGGATGGCGAGTTGGACAGTGGTGATGATTATGAGTCCAAAGCGCCTAAGTGTGAGAAGATTGAGAGGAGTAGTACGTCAGATGATCGCGAGGTTCTAAGTGCCGAGATAGGTCAAGTGCTTGTGGTTAGGCGAACCCTTAGCACACAACCTAAGGCCGAGGTGATTCACTTAGGGCAAAGGAACAACTTGTTCCACATAAGATGCATTATGAAGGGCCGAACGTGTTCAATCATTATAGACAATGGGAGCTTCACTAATTTTTCAAGTGACTTACTTGTACAGAACCCCAATCTCCCATTGATTGAGAGGCCGAAGCCATACAAACTTCAATAGATGATCAACGGCGAGGAGTTAGAGGTAACACATTGTGTTTTGGTCCCTCTTTCCATTAGAAGCTTAGAGTGTAGTGTCTATTGCGACGTTGTACCCATGAATTCAAGTCATATCCTTTTGGGAAGACCGTGGTAATATGATATGGAGGCGGTTCACAAGGATGAGAGCAATCATTATTCGATTGTCAAGGATGGCCGAAAGTACATATTGAAGCCTTTATCACCTTCGGGAGTCCATAAAGATCAAGACTATCCTGTTAAGGCATATTCGGACTTTCAAAAGGAAAGAAAATAAAAGGGCTTAAAATAATTGGAAGCCTTAAAAGAAAAAGAGCAAAACAACCCTAAGAAAATAGTGAGCATGGGTTAAGAAAAGAAATTCAAAACAGCCCCCATGAAAAAAGTGAGCATGGGTTATGAGATGAGAATGGAACTTGTGAAAAAGGAGAGTTTAGTGAGAGTGCCAAAAGGAGAAGAATTCCAAGAGCATTACATGTGTAAAAGATCTGTTTTGGTAAAAGGTGTTATACTTTGCCAAAACAAATAGGAATTCCTAATCCTAGGTCATTGTTTTTGCTTCTTATTATGTACCTTCTTTAGGGCAAAGAAAGAGAAGTGTTCTTAAGGAGAAGGAGTCTCTTGAGTTGTTGCGATTGGAGTGGAAGAAGTCGAGTGGAACCATGGAGCCTAGTTCGGTTAAACCTAGCCAAGAGGGTATGGTATGACTTTCTTTCCTTAGATCGGATTGGTGTAGGTATGAGGACATCATTGATGTATATGATTCTGAATTTAAAATTAATTTAAATAATGATGGTCCTATACAAGAGCCTAAGGCCGAAACATATGCTTTTGAGGAGTACTTGCGGAAACGCAAGAGATTTGGAGTTTTGGTTAGGCCGAGAGATGAGATAGTTGTACCAAGGGATACTTATGGAGATTTCTTACATGTTGATATGACTAGTATGTGTGTTAGTGTGTCTCTTGAGAGGGTTTTGTATTGGGACGGTTTATCCATGGGGTTTGTGTATAAGTGCCGAAAAAAGTCCTTTAGCGATTTAGGGCAACAATAGTGGAGAAACCTTAGGATACCAAGATCACAATATTGTGTATCTCCTTACTTGAGGCAGTCTATAAGGGATGCGAGAGATGATAGAGCTCGAGGAGCGAGGTGGTATTCATTGATTTAATTTGCAAGTTTGAGTTTTTTAGTGAATTTTCACTTATGTTTCCTTGCAACCGATGTGCTTATGGTTCTATACTTATGGTTTTGTTAAATACTTGGTGTTTGGAGTACTTTGGAAGTATAGGAGTTGGCAAGGAGTTGATGATAGCACAATTACCACTTGAGTAAGTCGTAGCTCACATGGAACGCTTGAGTGTTCCTTAAGCGACTAAAGGATACTTAGAGAGGTTAAAGAGGTATTTTAGGATTGTTGATAGAGGAAGGATGTTCTTACACCAGCCTTGGTTGCCTACTCAAGTCAACAAGCCAGCCACCATGAGAGAACTACCGCCGCACACAAAGGCACCACCGCCGAGTTAGATGCCTTGGGTATTTCCAATTCTTCTTGTGTTTCCTTTGATCTATCTAACTTGGAGAGAGTTTCTGCCATTGAGGAAACAAATTCGAGGGTGAATATTTTCGAAGGGGAAGGGAATGATACGATCCTAGCCCCATGGCACGCGCACAACGCACCCTTAGGGCCAATCAAACTAATACCTCGATCCAGGGACATTGGAAAGCATCAAGAGAGGTTAATACAACCTCTAAGCATGGATAAAAGGCAAGAGACACTTCTAGAATGAGTCATTAGGCGAAGGATGAGATGGAAGTTAGCTTGGAGGTTCCTATTGCAAGGCTTCACATCCACACGAGCCAATTCATGGAAGCGAGGCTTCAATTAGGGATACTCAATGCACAGTGTTGTTTTTTGTCCATAAGTAGTAATTAAATCCTTGATGCTCCTACAGTTGTTATTTTCTGCCATTTCTTTCGGATTGTGATCCACTGGTTCATCCACCTTTTGGGCAAGACAAGGTATGACTAATATAAAGAGAAATTACGAGAGGTTTTTTTTTTTTTGGTTCGTGAGATCTAGTTCTTCTTCTTCAGACTTGGTTATAAACGAAAAAAATCTAAATAAGTATAATAAAAACATGATAATAATATAGAAAATCTGGACTTCTTAGTTATGACGTAAGCCATTCCTGACAACGGCACCAAAATTTAATCTGTTATCGAAACTATAAAAAATAATTACAACTTATCACTAGCTACAAAAAAAATTGAAGACAATGAAGAGATGCGATCCACAAATAAACTAGAGAAAGACCAAATATAAACAATAAAAGAAATAAAAAGGATTTTGAGTTTGATAACTAAAATTAATTAATCTAAGTGCAAAATAAAGAAGAAAAAATAAAATAAGAGAAAGGTACCCACTAATCAAATCCATCTTGAATCTATTGCCTATTTATTTTCTCTCCTTATTCCGCATGCCGCATGGAATTGTGGAAGATTGTGAGAGAATTTTTTTGGAAGGGTTGCAAACTCCAAAGAGGGGCGATATCTCGCCAAAATTATGTGGGACCTACTAATGAAGTCAGGTGTGACCAAGGAGGCAAGTGGGGGAAGATAATTACTAGGGAATATAGGAATAACAATCCTTCTTTTGCTCCCGATGTTACGCTAAATTGCCTGTCTTGGTGATGCGAATCCTCACACATACCTTAGCACATCAAGCGTCTTACCCTTGAAGCGCAAGAGATGGCAACTAAGGAAGAACAAGAGATGGCGAGTATGCTTTGAGCATATAATTGTGAAGCTTTCATGGGCAGATTATGCTGAGCAAGATTCGAGGGCGAATCTTTCGGAAGAGGGAGGGAATGATACGTTCCCAAGATGTATCACGCGACTACATGGAAAAAAGCATCAAGATATGATGGAGCAGATGGAGTCCAATCAGAGGTCCGAAAGGCTTGATAGAAACCTCTATGTGTTATGTTTATTGTGTCCAAGTTTCAGAGCATTCAGACAAGTAGATCTCAAGGAGATTCGAGATGACATTCTCGCACACAGCAGTTCTAGACGCAGACACAATAGGCAACTTCGTCGGAATGCATCCGGCGTTGTACAAGTCCAAATCATGCGATTGACCTCTCATTGGAAACTTCAGTATGTTAGCTTTCATTTGGGATAAGATTCAGCTCATTTATCCCAGTGGTTTAAAAGTTATCGAAGTCGACATTAAGGTGCGTAGTCTGTGCGCGAAACAACCTACAACTTGAGGTTTCGGCCCAAACCTTGGCCCGATGATGGAGAACTCGACATGGGCTGCTGGAATGTATTTAAATATAATTATATTTACTTTAATTAGTTAATTAGTTAATTAGTTTCCTTAATTAATTAGTTAAATAATGGCAGCAACTTCTGTTTCCATTTATTTAATTAATTAGTTAATTAGTTTCCTTAATTAATTAGTTAAATAATGGCAGCAACCTTTGTTTCCATTTATTTAATTAACTAGTTAATCAGTTTATTTAAATTAGTTAATTAAGTCAATTACCTTATTTAGAACTCCTACTTGCAATCCGATTAGGGTTTCTTGTATAAAGACATGGTTTTGCCTCCTTTTGAAGATTGGTTGTTATTTTGATAAAATTGAGACTTCTCTCTTCAAATCTCTGCCCCTTGTTCATGTGATTGAACCTTGTTCCTTCTCCAGTCTGCAACACTCGAGTAGTCAACAAGTAAAACCCAAAATTGCACCCTACTTCTCGTTTGCCCTAGGTTGATATCCACAAGGGATATAGGCTTAGTGGTTCGACAAGGACCCTCTCTTGTTCGGACTTAGGTTGGTTGTTGCTTAGCGTTCAGCAGGCTTACGTTGTCTAAGTGAGTTATCTTCTTCCGCATTGAAATCCTTCTTTGAACAACGATCAGATTGTGTGTTACGCATCCTAAGCAACTAGGATCGTATCAGTTGGTAGCGGAGCTTAAGGCATTCAAAGATTGGTAAGTGACCTAATTTATTTCAAGTTTTCATTGCTGAAATCGGTATTTTCTCCTACTCCATTCAAAACCGATTTCTTTGCTGTGCTTGGTTCGTATATGTGTAATTTTCTGTCAAGCCGAAATTGATTTTAATATATAGATATTGAAGTCTGATTTTGGTGAGAAAGGTCTCATTGGAAAGCGGCACCTGTTAGGTTTCCGAATTAAAAAGAATCAAGTGATTCGAACACCGGAGTCAAAAGCTATAGCCGATTTACTAAATTGTGTTTTCTGCCAAATTCTGCACAATTTCTGTCAAGTCGAAAATTGAATTTTAAAATATAGCTACTGAAGTTATATTTGAGTGAAAAAGGATCCGTTGGAAAACTGTGTTTGTTGGGCTTCCGAATCAAAAAGAATTAGTCGATTCGGAATTCAGAGTAAAAAGTTGTGATCAAAACACTAAATTGTGTTCATAGTCAAAAAAAATTGGAGAAAAGAGAAAATTCCAAAAAAAAGAAAAAAAGAAAAAAAGAAGGGAATTCGATTCTGCAAATACAAAAATATATAGAAGTATTTGTGCCAGAAAATTCAGATTTATCAAGGAAACGAATTGAAGTGCGATTGGATATTAAAATCAGAACTGAAATTGAATTTGTTTGAGTCCTTTCGAGTCAATATGAGCTTTCTTTGATTCCTTGAAATTGCCTTCTACTGTACTTGCTATTTGTTTGATTGGTTGTTCTTGCAATTACTCAAATATCAAGTGTCACCATTCTTTTCAGTGCTAGTTGTCTTTGAGAGTCTTCTTGGAAGCCTTTTTTTCTTTGAACTCTTGAGTCTCACTAACACTTGAACAATTGCAGGGATTTTTGAGTGAATTTTGTGAGATTAATAGAGAGATAAACACGAGAGTAAACACGTGAGGGAGTGCTAGGTTAGTGCAATTTTACGCTTCCACTTTCTTGTTGTGACTTTCAGGAACTTCTAGATGTCTCAAGAAGGAGATATTGCAACTGCGCTTGCAGCAATCCACGAAGAGTTAAGGACCATGAGAGAAAGGCAGTTGGCCTCTGATGTTGAGATTGCAAGAGTAGCGGCACAGAAGTATACCCACGCAAACCTAGGGAGTAAAGAAATAAGACTTCCGCCTTTTGAAGTAGTGTACAATCCGAATGCTTACTTGGATTGGGAGCGAGAGATACAATCTATTTTTCGCTGCCATGATTATTCAGAAAGGAAGAAAGTAAAGTTAGCATCAGCTGTGTTTGGTGGATATGCGGTTAATTGGTGGGATCAGATCAACCTTAAACGAGCTGCCATGGGGAGCCTTCCAATTCAAAATTGGGAAGTGATGAAGAGGGTCATGAGGAATCGTTTTGTTCCCACTCACTTCAGCCGTGAGCTTCTCTAAAATTTGGAGACCTTGACACAAGGAAATAAGGGTGTTGAAGAGTACTTTAATGAGATGGAGATTGCTTTGGAGAGAGCACAAGTCAAAGAGATCGAAAGGGAGACGATGGCAAGATTCTTTGAAGGCCTCAACTGAGAGATAACTGATCCACTGTATTACACTGAGTTCTTCTACTTAGAGGATATGTTACAAAAGGCGATCAGTATAGAGAAGCAAAGGAAGAAGAGGTCTCTTTATCATAGTATTAGGCCTACTAAGTCAAAGGCAAAAGATGAGGAGCAAAAGCAAATTGTGAAAGCTTATGCCGAGATTGAAATCATAAGGGATATTGAGAGAAAAAGAGGAGAGTTGAGTGAAAAGAAAGAGAGAAATAATGAGGAAAACAGCCCCCATGAAAAGAGTGAGCATGGGAAAAGAGATGAGAGTTTAAAACACTTGTATGAAAATAAAGAGCATGCAGAGAGTGGCATCATTAAAAAAGGAGAGATGGGTGTTTATGCCAAGAGAGAAAAAGTGAGGGATGCAATACATGTGCAAAAAATCTGTTTTGGCGCAAGCCACCAAAAACTGAATTTTTGGCCATTGCGCTTAGATTTTCCTAACCCTAATCCGTTTGTTTTCTCTTCTCTTATTATTTCTCCTAATGTGCAGAACAAGAGAAGATTTTTGGTAGAAGAGAAGCCTCTTACCTTACCACCACGAAGAGGGAAAGAACCTTGTGCATCCATGGTGCCTATTTCGGCCAACCCTAACCGAAAGGGTATGGTATGACTCTCTTCCCTAATGAGCGATTTGTGTGAGTATATAAACATCATTAATTTTTATATTTCGGGTTCTAAAATTAATTTAAATGATGATGATTATATGCAAGCACCGAAGGTCAAGTCATATGCCTTTGAAAATTACTCGCGAAAGCAAAAACAGTTTGGTATGTTGGCTAGATCGAGAGACATGGATTGTGTTATCTCTAACACAAATTTAATTGGATTCACATATTTTTACATTAGATAACTATTCTGCCAAGTGTGAATTTTATGAAAATTTTGTGTTTAAGTCGACAAGACTTGGAGGAGCTCTTTTCAGAGGCAATCGCTTATATCGGTCGCATGATCTTTTGCGAAATTTTGATGAGCATGATGTGTTTGATGATTGTTTGATGAGCTGTCGTGATTTAATTAATATTACTGGTTTAATTTATAGGAATGATATGTCTTCACATGATGTTCCTTTGAGTCTTATTGGTAGTATTGATAAAAAGTCACTTAGTGAAAAATAGCTTGAGGTTACACCTAGGGTTAATCTTTATGCTAATGATTCTAATTTTTGTGAAGTCTATAAAGATTATTTATTTGACACAAAATCTATGTTTTGTATGCATAAAGGATCTCATAGCAAGCATGAGCGCTTAATTTGGTTGTGTAGTTCGTTACACGATTTGACTGTGTATTGGTCATATGATGTTGGTTTGATACATCAATATAGCGCAACTATTACTAACATATTATTTAAGGATGTTATGCTTTCACATGTTGTTCCTTGGAGTATTGTTAGTAATCACAGGGAGGAGTCACTTAGCGACTCATGGATGGAATTGTGGAGAAGGCCGAGCACGAAGATGCTAATTGAGACATCTTGTCAACCATAATTCGGAGTTTCAAGCAATGTGGATCCATGGGCACTTGAGTCCTCATGGCATGTTTCGGTTTGTAAGTATGAGTTTACATGGAAGCAATGCTTTCAATTTACTTTTTTTTACTTACTTCCTTTCGATACATGCTATTGTTTGGGGATTATTGCTTAAACTCATATATGGTTTCATTCATATAACATTATTCGGTTTAATGTTGTTGCCTTTGAGTATATTGTTTAGTATAAGTGGTAGCAAAGAGATCGAAGTAATGCGGATAACCCATGGACAAGCCAACCGCTATGGTGCGCGCTTGGGTGTCAAGATGGCAACTTTGGAAAACCATGGAAGGATGAGTGGATCCTTCAAGATAAGAGCTTGGGTTTGGCAGCACTTACGCCGGAGACGGTCCCTAAACCAAGTTCAAGCAAGAGTAGCCGCTTGGAGCAATAATCTTACTCGACGCATTGACATGTTCAAAGACGTTGCTGCCAAGTAGAATTTACAAGGTTGGTATGGTTTGATTTATGCTTACTTTCATGTTACTAACTTAAGGTATTGTGGTGCAGGTCTAGGTACAGATTCGAGGTCGAATCTTTTCGAAGGGAGAGGGAATGATGCGAATCCTCACACATACCTTAGCACATCAAGCGTCTTACCCTTGAAGCGCAAGAGATGGCAACTAAGGAAGCACAAGAGAGGGCGAGTATGCTTTGAGCATATAATTGTGAAGCTTTCGTGGCAGATTATGTTGATCAAGATTCGAGGGCGAATCTTTCCGAAGAGGGAGGGAATGATACGATCCCAAGATGTATCACGCGACTACATGGACAAAAGCGTCAAGATATGATGGAGCAGATGGAGTCCAATCAGAGGTCCGAAAGGCTTGATGGAAACCTCTATGTGTTATGTTTATTGTGTCCAAGTTTCAGAGCATTCGGACAAGTAGATCTCAAGGAGATTCGAGATGACAATCTCGCACACAGCAGTTCTAGACGCAGACACAATAGGCAACTTCGTCGGAACGCATCCGGCGTTGTTCAAGTCCAAATCATGTGGTCGACCTCTCTTTGGAAACTTCAGGATGTTAGATTTCATTTGGGATAAGATTCAGCTCATTTATCCCAGTGGTTTAAAAGTTATCGAAGTCGACATTATGGTGCGTAGTCTGTGCGCGAAACAACATACAACTTGAGGTTTCGGCCCAAACCTTGGCCCGATGATGGAGAACTCGACATGGGCTGCTGGAATGTATTTAAATATAATTATATTTACTTTAATTAGTTAATTAGTTAATTAGTTTCCTTAATTAATTAGTTAAATAATGGCAGCAACCTTTGTTTCCATTTATTTAATTAATTATTTAATCAATTTATTTAAATTAGTTAATTAAGTAAATTACCTTATTTAGAACTCCTACTTGCAATCCGATTAGGGTTTCTTGTATAAAGACATGGTTTTGCCTCCTTTTGAAGGTTGGCTGTTATTTTGATAAAATTGAGACTTCTCTCTTCAAATCTCTGCCCCTTGTTCATGTGATTGAACCTTGTTCCTTCTCCAGTCCGCAATACTCGAGTAGTCAACAAGTAAAACCCGAAATTGCACCCTACTTCTCATTTGCCCTAGGTTGATATCCACAAGGGATATAGGCTTAGTGATTCGACAAGGACCCTCTCTTGTTCGGACTTAGGTTGGTTGTTGCTTAGCGTTCAGCAGGCTTATGTTGTCTAAGTGAGTTATCTTCTTCCGCATTGAAATCCTTCTTTGAACAACGATCAGATTGTGTGCTACGCATCCTAAGCAACTAGGATCGTATCACTTGGGTTTGGAGTAGGGGTGGCAAATGGGTAGGTATGGGTAGTATACCTATTTATTACCTATATAATTTTTTAAATGGGTACTCATACTTATTTATACTCATTTAACTCATACTCACCTATTAATTCATTTAAATTTAATTTTTTATTAGGTAAGATTAAAAATACTTTGTTTTACCAAAAAATGTAGATTTTGACAAAATTTGATTGTGTGACTCGATTTTGACTGTGTATGCTGATTTCACCGTTTTATCTCATTTTTTACCATTTTTGCTTATTTTAGCTCATTTTTTACTGATTTGGCTCTTTCTTTACCATTTTTGCTCGTTTTTTTCCATTTTGGCTTGGTTTAGCTCATTTTTTACTAATTTGGCTCATATTTTTACCATTTTGGTTTTTTTTAGCTAATTTTTTACTGATTTGGCTCATTTTTTTACCTTTTTTGCTCATTTATTACCGTTTTGGCATGTCTTAACTCATTTTTTACCGATTTGGCTTATATTTGTACCATTTTTTCCCATATTTTTACCGTTTTGGCTCGTTTTTTACCGTCTTTCTTCGTTTTTCATCATTTGGCTCATTTTTTACCATCTTGGCTCATTTTTTACCATTTTGGCCAAAATGATAAAAAATGAGCCAAAATGGTAAAAACGAGCCCAAATGGTAAAATACGAGCCAAGATAGTAAAAAATGAGCCAAGATGATGAAATTGAGCGAAGACGGTAAAAAATGAACCAAAATGGTAAAAAATGAGCCAAGATGGTAAAAAATGAGCCAGAGTGATTAAAATTGAGTGAAGACGGTAAAAAATGAGCCAAAACGGTAAAAAATGAGCTAAAATGAGCCAAAATGGTAAAAAACAAGCAAAACTGGGAAAAAAGAGCCAAAATGGTAAAAAAATAACCAAAATGATAAAAAATGAGCCAAAATAGTAAAAAATGAGCCATGGTAAAAAACAAGCCAAGATGATAAAAAATGAGCCAAAATGGTAAAAAAAACCAAAAAGGTAAAACGAATAGCCAAAATGGTAAAGATGAGCCAAAATAGTAAAAAATGACCAAAGCAATAAAAAAAGAACCAAAATAATAAAAAAATGAGCCAAAAATAGTAAAAAATGAGCCAAAATGGTAAAAAATGATCCAATACGGTAAAAAACTAGCCAAAATGGTAAAAATGAGCCAAAATAGTAAAAAATGAGCCAAAACGGTAAAAAATAAAACAAAATAGTAAAAAATGAGCCAAAATGGTCAAACTCGAGGCTAAACGGTCAAACCCGGCCTAAACGGTCAAACTCAAGCCTACAAGATCAAACCCGAGGCTAAATGGTCAAACCCGAGTCTACATAGTCAAACTTGAGCCTAAACGGTCAAACCCAAGCCTACACGGTCAAACCCGAGCCTAAATGGTCAAATCCAAGCCTAAACGGCCAATCTCGTGGCTAAACGGTCAAACTCGAGCCTATATGGTCAAACCCGAGTTTAAATGGTCAAATTTGAGCCTGATTGATCAAACATTTTTATTTGTAATCAAAATAATAATATTTGATGAAAGTCAACATTTTTTAGTAAAAGTCAACATTTTTTTGTCAAACCTATTGGGTACTCATTACCTAACCCAATAAAACCCACATATTTTATTTTAAATGGGTATATACCCTGGTTATCAAAACCTGACTGGACCGACCGGTTCAATCGGATTTTTTTCAGGTTTCCAGCTCTATTCACCTATCTAACCAGATATTCATGTGAACCGGGTTCGACGGGTCGAACCGGCTGGTTCAATGCTTCTTCTCCAAAACGACGTCGTTTTGGTATTTTTTTTTTTTTTTGTTTTGAAATTTTGATGGGTCGGCCCATTACAGACTTTGACCCAGCCGGTTCAATCCGGTTCAATTATCTAAGATTGAACGGTTCAAAACGGTTCAACATCTACAATCCGATCGAACCCGATTGAACCCGGTCGAACCATAAATGTTTTATTTCCGGTTCGCTGTCCGGTCCGGTTCTGATAACTATGATACATAGCCATTTCTACCCATTTAAAAATTACAGTTACCCATTTAACACTCATACCTACTTAAGTTAATTGGGCATGGGTGTATAATTGAGTATGAGTAGATTTTTGCCACCCCTAATTTGGAGAGATATCCACGAGGTATATGCTACACTGCTTCGTTTTGTTAGATCTTTTTCTTTTTGTTTTCATCCGTAAGGCTGATAAGGATAAGGTTTTAAGGGAGGGTCCGTGCATAAAGGGAAATCACCTTGTTCTCAAAGAATGGGTGACTAACAAACCACTTTGAGGAGCAGGATTTCTCTACTTGTTTTTGGATTCAAATCCAGGGGCTCTTTCTCAATCTATACTGCCCCTGACATATTTATTTGTATTATCAGAGACTATACATGGGTGGTTAAGGAAATTGATTTTACTGATCATGATATTGTATGTTGGTCGGGCCAGCTTAGGCTAAAATGTGTAGACACTGCTCCACTCAAGGCTGGAGTCTCTTGGAGTCTAGAAGGTGGAGCCAAAGAAAAGTTGAGATTTTTGTATGAAAGAATACCAGATGGGCTCTGCTTTTGGTGTGGCAAACTTGGGCAATCCTAGAGAAGTTGTGATGTCCCATTAGAGCTGAGGCCAAACGCAAGGACCTATGGATTGAATATCAAAGCGGAGTCAGCAGCTTCGGCTAGAAGATTTGGAGGTCGGTCTGCGCCGATGAGGTAATAAGAAAAGCCCTAGAGAAGAGTGCTTTGCCAAATTCTGAGGTGGAGCGCGACTCAAATGCGCAGGCGCGAGTGGAAAAGAATCCTCCAACTGTCAACGATAAAGCACACATCGCCTCACCTATAGTTAATGTGGGGTCAGAAGCTTCCCTCTGATAAAGTATATTAGTATATTGTGTATATATATTTATCAGGTTGCCTTAATATTATTTTCACAATATACTAATATACTATATCATAGCATATTGTGTATATATATTTATCAGGTTGCCTTAATATTATTTTCACACATGTACATATCGTAAAGGGTATTTTTGTACGTAAGATTTTGGTACATATATATATGTACCTTTACCATTCAATAGAACGGGTGATTGAGATTTGCTTCTAATCTTTACATGGTAGCGGAGCCTAGGGTTCTTTGGTTCTTCTCCTCTGTCCGTTGCTACTACTCCTGTTGCTGCTATTTGATTTATGTTGCTACTGGTTCTTCTCTTCCTCAATCTGCCGCTGCTACTGCTTCTTCTTCAGTGCTGTTTCTTCTCTTCTTCGGTCTCAATCATTGTTCTGCCTTGCCGATTCCAAATTGGTTGGTTGTCTTTTGCTCCTCTTTTCTTGTCTTGATTGCTGTAAAATTTGTGTGGGTGTATCAAATTGGTTGGTTGTCTTCTGCTCCCGTTTTTCCTGTGTTGGTTGCTGCAATATTTTGTGGGTGTTGTGTGTTTTGTGTGTCTTGAGCTTCATTAGTATCAATGGCTGCTGAACCGACACAAGTGATTAGTGTCAAGTTGAATGGAACAAACGATTCCTATTGGTCTTACTTGATGAGAACTTTTCTGATTAGTCGTGGAATTTAGGGTTATATCACTGCAAGCATAAAACCACTTGGAAAAGAGCAATCTGAGTATGCGAAATTGTTGGTTGTCTTGTATATTTGACTGTGACTCGTCCAGACATTGCCTTTGTTGTGCATATTGTTAGCCAATTTGTTTCTGCTCCTAGATCTATTCATTGGGCAACTGTAGTTCGCATTTTGAGGTACCTTAAGGGTAATTTATCCCATGGCCTCTTGCTCTCTTCTTCCTCACAGTTGACTTTGCAAGCTTATACAGATGCAGATTGGGCTGGTGATGTTAATGATCGCCGATCCACTACTGGTTTTTGTATATTTTTAGGTGACTCTCTGATATCTTGGAGAAGTAAAAAGCAGTCTGTTGTTTCCCGCTCCAGTTTTGAAGCAGAATATCGTGCCATGGCTACCACAACTGCTGAACTAATATGGATTCGATGGCTTCTTCAAGATATGGGTATTTTTGTTTCCTCTCCTACACCATTATTTTGTGACAACAAAAGTGCAATCCAGATTGCTCATAATTCTGTTTTCCATGAGCGCACAAAGCACATTGAAATTGACTGTCACTTTATCCGACATCACCTTCGGGATGACACTATCAGTCTTCCATATGTCTCATCTATGCTTCAGTTAGCTGACTTCTTTACAAAGGCTCATACAATTGCTCGTTTTTCCTATTGGTCTTACTTGATGAGAACTTTTCTGATTAGCCGTGGAATTTGGGGTTATATCACTGCAAGCATAAAACCACCTAGAAAAGAGCAATCTGAGTATGCGAAATTGTTGATCGAGTGAGAAACCAACAATGCTAAAATTCTGTCGTGGATGAACAATGCAGTGGATCCATCTATTGGGATGCACTTGGCAAAATTTGAAACTGCAAAACAAGCTTGGGAGTATTTAGTAGGCAACTTGATAAATATATATACACAATATATTAATATACTTTATCATGAAAATAATATTAAGGCAACTGATAGCACGTTTCATGGTCATAATTTTAGCTTCTTTTCTAGCCCTTTCGAGGGTTTGATTCCGCTATTTGACCCTTATTCCAATCTTTATTGCAGATCAGTGTCAATAGAAGGAAAAGATCAAAAATAAGCATTTTTGGAGTATTTCTGAGGATTTCAAGCTTGAAGGCCTAGAAGATCAGAATGTCGTTGAGCCCTTGACGCTAACCAGACCAATGAGCAGTCTCTCGCCCGCGATATCTCTGCAAAGCCAAAAAGACGAATCTCCAAAGATTCTCACGGGATTCCTTGCATATCTAGAAGATTACAGAATATTCCAGCACGCTCCATGTGCTATCACTCTCTCCCCTTAGCTGGAATTTATCTTTTTGTAGTCCCTTAGCTGGAATTTGTCTTCTTATGGGCTAGACACTGTATAAGCCTCTAGTTTTAGGGTTTGAGGACACACAACACATCTTGTAAATATTTTTCCACTTTCTTCTTTTGGGAGCCGCCTCCTTTTCTCTCCTCCC
Organism: Viola odorata; assembly: GCA_963691705.1. Lineage (NCBI taxonomy): Eukaryota > Viridiplantae > Streptophyta > Magnoliopsida > Malpighiales > Violaceae > Viola > Viola odorata. The sequence goes on from OY829546.1 coordinate 35,159,230, forward strand.
TCTTTTGGGTGGTGGCTGAGGCATCCATTTCCAGCAGCCATTGAACTTAACCGGAGCTTTGCTCCGGCCGGTAACTATAGTTTTATTCTTCTTGTTCTTCTTCTTTTATGCAATCTTTCTTTTCCTATTTTGTTTGTTTGTTTTGTGGTATGAGTAGCTAGATTTCCCCTTCTTAGCAGAGGTATTTTGAGGGTTGCATGGATATTTAAGAGGCCTAAATGTGTTTAATATATTCTTATTGTTGTATTCGATTGTTCATCGGTTTCTTGTTAATTCTTCTAGGGCCAGATTAGTAGTCTGGCCAACTAATATCTAGACCTAGATGATGACTGTCATTCTCTTGGTTATAACTGACACGAAGCCTTGAGATAATAGTAGACACCTAGGGGATACAGCGCGAGTGGTCTTCATCTAGGGGTAAACAACCGATTAGGGTATGTGATACGAGTCTGACAAGCTGAGCTATCACGCCTTAGATCTGTCTTACCTCCTCTTCATGGGCGTTTTGAGTTTGGCCTCCCCGCATTCGTGCCTGGGAGGATGGCGGAACGTCAAGGTCACCTCATATGTGGAAACGGGGGGTGACTTTTATCTAAGAAGGTAAGTAGGGGATGCGGTGTGGAAACGCGGTCCCTATAGCATGTATATGGCATAGGAATAGAATATTTCTGCGCCGATGATTATCTAGCCCTCGTGGTCAAGAGATTTTCATACCCTCGACACAACCCGAGAATGTCCTTTGCTAAGAACTCTTCTCTTCTAATTTTATTGCTTTTAATTTCTTCTCTTCTGACTTTATTTCTTTATTTGATTTCTGTTTGCATGTCGTTCCCTTGATTTATGTTTGCATGTCCTGCCCCTGATTTTGTTTTGCCTTTGTGCCCTTGATTTCTGTTTTTATTATTTGTCTTGTTAGCAGCCATCTCTATCTCGATTAACTAGATTAACCAACCAAAACCCCCCTCATTGTTTCTTTTATTGTTTTCCTTTATATCTGGTCTTGTCTAGTGCATGTCTTCACCTTTCTCTGTGGATCGAACCTCTTGCCACTGTCTTCAATCCTTTTTGTTGCATGTGATAAGTTGTAATTATTTGATCGTGCCCTCGATAAGCACGTCATCAAATTGGCACAGTTGTCGGGGACTGGTTTTAATTCGTGCCCTAGAAAGTTCCAGATTTTATTTTATTTTATTTTTATTTCTTTTAATTATTTCTTTCTTCAATGTCTTATTTTGATCCTTATTCTTACTCACCCTCTTTTCCTCAGTATTTTACTCCTAACCCCCCATGGTGGGATCAAGAAAATTTCAACTATGCAGGGCAAGACGAACCTAGCTATCAATATTATCAGCCTCCACAACCTCCACAGAGCAACTACGGAAATCAGGAATCTTGGGCAGAACTAGCTACCCTGAGGAGACAACTTGAGGAGATGCAAGAGGCAATGGAGGAGCATATAAAGCAGAGACGCCAAGAGGCTATTGAAGGAAACTTTGTATGGCTGCCTATGGATCTTGCCCTCGACGCTGGACCACCTGAACCTACCCATCTTGCCCTAGACATTGCCCCTGCACCTAGACCAAAAATTTTAGCTCCAACACTTCTGCCCAGTCACACCACAAATCATCCTATCACCCTCATAGAACAACATTTGCAGCACTTAGATAGTGACGACTATTTAAGTGAAGAGAATCTATCAACCGCCATTCTATGGGAGTTGCCATCTGAGCTTCATGACCAGGATGATGAGTCTTATGGGTTAGATGACATTTTCATGCCCACGAATGAGCTAAACTTGGGGGGCCCAGAATGTCTTCTTTCAGCGTCAGGAGCCAATGTGGAGTTCAAGGCCAGTGCAGTCACAATGTTGAACGATACAAATCTGCCAGATTTTCACGACGAGCATCATGCCCTCAACAATCTAGAGCGTCATGCCCTCGACAAGCCGGAACGTCGTGCCCTAGACGCAGAATTAGAGGCAGAAATCGTTGTTCAACCAAATTTGCCAAGTCAACTCCAGAACTGTTCTGACACTTTGGTGAGTCAAGAAATTGAGGCTTTTGAGGCTTTTCAGCAGATCAAATCTTGTGAGGAGTTTCATGCCCTCGACAAGTTGGAATTTCAAGCCCTCGACATAGAATTCAAGCCAGGGGAGGTTAAGAAGGAGGATTTGAGAGAGATTGAGGAAGAGACTATCGAGGTCTTGAGCTCTAAAGCCGTTATGTGTGATAGGGGGATTTCTAAACTTTCTGATTATATTGATCCTTTTCTTGAATCACCTTTCACTCATAATAATTTTTTCCTCTTTGTTTTGCGGGAACCCAAATTAACATTTGAATCATTTTATGGTTGCCTGCAGGTTGCTTTGTTACTGGACCATCCACTTCATGCGATAATTCACATCAAACTAAGAGGATGGAAACAGTTTAGTAGGATTGGTTGAAGTTTGAACAGCCAATGTCGTGCCCTCGACAATAACAGAGGCGTTTCGTGGGAGGCAACCCACGTTCCTTTCCCTTTTTATTTCTGCTTCACTCTTTATTTTTTAGAACTTTCTTGTGTGCGCCCTTCTCGCATTGAGGACAATGCGCTGCCTAAGTGTGGGGAGGGATTTATTTGTGTGTTTGTTTGCATGGTTAATTTTCCGCTTGTTGCATGATTACATGATTTTTCGGATTTTTCAAAACTTTTTTGGATTTTCATTTTTAGGATTTTGCTAGCTATTTCAGCACTACCCAGTTTTTTAAAACCTCTATGAATGGACACACTTTTGATCATTCGTGCACAAGTATGAACCACCAGCACCTTGTCTAGACCTAGTTGTTCTCATTTTTGCCTGCTGAACCTTATATCCATATCTAGGCCTCGACATCAGTAGTCACAAAAGTACCCTGTAAGCACTTGAGCCTCCATGCCTATTTCTTTTCTTGTGTGATTAGGATGCTTTAGCTAGGCACTGGTTGTTCTTGCATGATATCCCTATGTATAGTCGCTGTTAGACATGGGAAAGCTTAAATGTGACGAAAAACTTCGCATCAATGTCTTTTTCTTTCTTTTCTCCCCCTCATTTCTCTTCTCTTTTTGTGCCCCCGACATTCCCCTTTTTTTCATATTCTTTCCTGACCATTTGTATTTTCTTGATCTTTTTCCTTGGCAGGTGAGGTAGCAATTATTGAGGGTAACGTCGAGGGCTAGACATCTAAAAAAGCGCGCAGATAAGTTTAAGTGTGGGGAAGCAAACGAAAGCAAAAGACTTCAGAGCAGAAAGCAGCAAGCAGAGATCTAGGGTAAGAAAAAGCAAAAGCTCGAAAGAGTTTCGAGCCCTAGATCATTCAAGCGATTCGAGCCCCCGAAACGTTCAAGTGTAGGGAAGCGAAAAAGAAGTCACCATCGATGCTGGAAGCAGATCAAAGGCAAGCGTCGAATGAAAAATCAAAAGTTTCATGCCTCGGAAGAATCAAATATTTGATAGCTGGTTCATGCTCCCTCTTCTATCTCTTATATAAAAAGAAAAAAAAAAGAAAAAGAAAAAGAAAAATTCAAAATAAAAGGAGGGGAGCATTAAGCGAACAAAAAGAGTATCCGCATCTGAAGCCTCAACAAGAAGAGTTTCCTGCCCTCGAAAAGAAGACCTCTGTCTAGCCCCCGAACTACTTCGTGCCCTCGATAAAAGCTGCCTTGCCACATCGCCTTTTTCCTAAGCCAAGGAATCCATCCAGGTTATATCTGGTCCTTTCTTTTCTTTCCTTCTTTTCTCCCCTCATTTCTCTTTTGTTTATCTCCTGCTTCTCTCTTCCACATTTCTAGCTCATTCCATCCCTATTCTTTCTTTTTGTTGATGCGTTATTTTTTCGATTGTTGATTGCCCATGCATGTGTTCTACAGTACTCGGATTGATATGCAAGTTTGATTTTGTGTTGTGTTTCGTGCATTTAGTTTTGAGCGGAAAACACCTTGCCCTGTTTGTGAGTGTGAGTGCCATTTCATCTAGGATTTATTAGGAGCCTGATCAACTACTAGTTTTCCTATTTGATAACTTTGTAAGGATTGCTGGTAGAGGGCCTTGATGTGGGAAAGTTTAATCTTTAGGGTCGTTACCCTTCTAATTTGATGCAGGTGCCTTCTAGGTGAAGATGAGTTTGTGCGAAGTCTAGCTCGGTGCCGGTTTGTGTTTGTGTGTTGGTTAATTGTGTTTGTTTGTTTCTTGAGGTGATTTCCAGTTTTGTGAATGCTCGAGGGCGAGCATTGGACATTGTGCGGATGTTTGATAGCACATTTCATGGTCATGATTTTACCTTCTTTTCTAGCCCTTTCGGGGGTTTGATTCCGCTATTTGACCCTTATTCCAATCTTTATTGCAGATCAGTGTCAATAGAAGGAAAAGATCGAAAAGAAGCGTTTTTGGAGTATTTCTAAGGATTTCAAGCTTCAAGGCCTAAAAGATCAGAATGTCGTCGAGCCCTTGACGCTAACCAGACCAGTGAGCAGTCTCTCGCCCGCGATATCTCTGCAAAGCCAAAAAGACGAATCTCCAAAGATTCTCGCGGGATTCCTTGCATATCTAGAAGATTCCAGAACATTCCAGCACGCTCCATGTGTTGTCACTCTCTCCCCTTAGTTGGAATTTGTCTTTTTATAGTCCCTTAGCTGGAATTTATCTTCTTGTGGGTTAGACACTATATAAGCCTCTAGTTTTAGGGTTTGAGGACACACAACACATCTTGTAAATATTTTTCCACTTTCTTCTTTTGGGAGCCGCCTCCTTTTCTCTCCTCCCTCTTTTGGGTGGTGGCTGAGGCATCCATTTCCAGCTGCCATTGAACTTAACCGGAGCTTTACTCCGGCCGGTAACATTTATAGTTTTATTCTTCTTGTTCTTCTTCTTTTATGCAATCTTTCTTTTCCTATTTTGTTTGTGTGTTTTGTGGTATGAGTAGCTAGATTTCCCCTTCTTAGCAGAGGTATTTTGAGGGTCGCATGGATATTTAAGAAGCCTAAATGTGTTTAATATATTCTTATTGTTGTATTCGATTGTTCATCGGTTTCTTGTTAATTCGTCTAGGGCCAGATTAGTAGTCTGGCCAACTAATATCTAGACCTAGATAATTACTGTCATTCTCTTGGTTATAACTGACGCGAAGCCTTAAGATAATAGTAGACACCTAGGGGAGACAGCGCGAGAGGTCTTCATCTAGGGGTAAACAACCGATTAGGGTATGTGATACGAGTCTAACAAGCTGAGTTATCACGCCTTAGATCTGTCTTACCTCCCCTTCATGGGCGTTTTGAGTTTGGCCTCCCTGCATTCGTGCTTGGGAGGATAGCGGAACGTCAAGGTCACCTCATATGTGGAAACGGGGGGTGACTTTTATCTAAGAAGGTAAGTAGGGGATGCGGTGTGGAAACGCGATCCCTATAGCATGTCTATGGCATAAGAATAGAATATTTCTGCGCCGATGATTATCTAGCCCTCGAGGTCAAGAGATTTCATACCCTCGACACAACCCGAGAATGTCCTTTGCTAAGAACTCTTCTCTTCTGATTTTATTGCTTTTAATTTCTTCTCTTCTGACTTTATTTCTTTATTTGATTTCTGTTTGCATGTCGTGCCCTTGATTTATGTTTGCATGTCCTGCCCCTGATTGTGTTTTTCTTTCGTGCCCTTGATTTCTGTTTTTATTAATTGTCTTGTTAGCAGCCATCTCTATCTCGGTTAACTAGATTAACCAACCAAAACCCCCCTCATTGTTTCTTTTATTGTTTTCCTTTATATCTGGTCTTGTCTAGTGCATATCTTCACCTTTCTCTGTGGATCGAACCTCTTGCCACTATCTTCAATCCTTTTTGTTGCATGTGATAAGTTGTAATTATTTGATCGTGCCCTTAACAAGCACGTCATCAGCAACCTGATAAATATATATACACAATATACTAATATACTAATATACTTTATCACCCTCTTCCAAGGTTTGTTTGACACAACGCTCAAAGGTTGGGTTGTGAGGGCAGATATCACAATTGAGGCAACTGCTGTTGAGATAACCACTTAGAATGATCGGGATTTCTAGATCCTATCCAATAGGGGTGTACACGGGGCCGGGCCGGTCCGGTTCTTGGGCTAGAACCGGACCGGACCGGATACTTCCGGTCCGAGCCGGGCCGGTTCTAATTTTTCCGGGCCGGTTCCGGTTCTGACCCAGGAATCTTGTTCTGGCTTTCTGCTTTCATCAGGGTTGCCTATTCCATCGTCATCATCCTCTTCTTTAAAATCTTCCTATCAAGACTTCAAAAATTAGAAGCACGTTCAGAAAATAAAGAGAGGAAAGAAGGAAAGGTACCCGTTTGTTGTTGGGTTCCGAATCGACATCGGAATCAGAATCGGAGGAGGAAATATCATTCAAATGGAGGGTATAACAAGTTTATTCATAAATAATAATGATAATAATGTAAAATCCATAACCATATGTGCACCTCCAATTCCAAACATGTCAAAATATATAATAGAAATAAACATCACACAATCCCACAACCAAAATCCTAATTAATCAATAGCTCAACACTGGCAGAAGTAATGAATCGGAGGAGGAAATATCATTCAAAATGAGGGCATGTTGGAACGGCGACGGGAGAGGAGAGGAGAAGGAAGCGAAATCCCATGGCTGCAACGGCGACGGGAGAGGAGAGGAGAGGAGAGGCTGTTGTGCGGTTGCGTTCTTGTTTGTTTGACGAGAGAGAGAGGAGTTAGGGCTTCCTACAATCTAATTTCAATTTAATTTGGTTTAATGTCAAAACGACGTCGTTTTGACATTAAACGTCATTTACAATAATACATTAGCAATTTAAACATTAATATAATTTAAATTAAAAACATAAAATTCTAAACAATTAATAAATTTTAATTTTATGACAATTGATAATAATTAATAACTATATTATTAATAATTAATGGTCTTACTTTATACATATTAACTATATAAATGGTTATTACAATTTACAATAATATATTACTAGTATGTGTCATCTTCACTATATAAATAACTATTAAAATTTTATTTCTTACTTCATATAACATCCTTAATAAAATTTTGTATTTAAAATAACAAATAAAAAGAAAAAATGAGGACTTTTAATTGAATTTAAAAGAAAAAAAAGGAAAAATGCATAATACATTAGTAATTTAAACATTAATACAATTTAAATCAAAGCATAAAACTCTAAACAATTAGTAAATTTTAATTTTATGACAATTGATAATAATTAATAACTATATTATTAATAATTAATGGTCTTATATTATACATATTAACTATATAAATGGCTATTACAATTTACAATAATATATTACTAGTATGTGTCATCTTAACTATATAAATGGCTATTAAAATTTTATTTCTTAGGTAATATAACATCCTTAATAAAATTTTGTATTTAAAGTAACAAATAAAAAGAAAAAAATGAGGACTTTTAATTGAGTTTAAAAGAAAAAAAGGAAAAATGCATAATACATTAGTAATTTAAACATTAATACAATTTAAATTAAAAGCATAAAACTCTAAACAATTAGTACATTTTAATTTTATGACAATTGATAATAATTAATAATTAATGGTCTTACTTTATACAAATTAACTATATAAATGGCTATTACAATTTACAATAATATATTACTAGTATGTGCCATCTTAACTATATAAATGGCTATTAAAATTTTATTTCTTAGTTCATATAACATCCTTAATACAATTTTGTATTTAAAATAACAAATAAAAAGAAAAAAATGAGTTTAGAAGGAAAAAGAAAGAGAATGAGTTAAGTTTAGAAAGAAAAAAAAAAGTGGGGGCCAAAAGGATTTGAACATCTCCCCTTTAATACAATAAGTGATGAGTTAACCATTGAACTAAATGGAAACTTTAACATTATTGTACATATATATATATATATATATATATATATATATATATATATATATATATATATATATATATATATATATATATATACATACATATATTTATTTTTTTATATATATGTACTTCCGATTCTACCGGTTCTCCGGGCTGGTTCCCGGATTTGGAGGGATGGAGAACCGAACCGAACCGGAAGTTCCGATCCGGGTCAAAAAAAATATAACGGGCCGGACCAGTCCGGGTCAAAAAAAGACCGGTTCCGAGCCGGTTCCCGGTCCGGACCGGTTCTTGTACACCCCTACTATCCAATAAGCGTAGATTCTCTAACTAGTGTGTTGAGTGAGGATGAGCCCATCTCTGGGAATGGGCTGATTAATTTGTCAAAAACCCATTTAACAGTGTTGGGGGATATATAGTACAGTGGAGAAAAGCGGCGTAACCCCTTGGCTGGACTCAGGCCCACTCAAGAAAAAAGCTTGAAGGAGGGATGGGCTACAATTCGGACTGGCCCACATGGGATGTCAATGTGGGTTGCGAGTTCCTAAAGCCCGTGCTTGATCCCCCAAGTGTCAATTGGGCTCCTATTCAAATTGTTACAAGAGGAAGATGCGACAGCACCAGATAAGCAGGTTGTTCTCGAGCATCCCAATCAAAAGGAGCGCAGTTACGATGAAGTTTTGAGAGAATCCAGAAGGTGAATCAAGATCGAGAGTCTTGCAAGAAACAGAGGCTACTAATTCCTCGGTCTCGATGATCACAAAACTAGATCAGAAGGAAACACTTGTGGCTATCTTGGTTGATAATGATACAAGATCTAGCCCTTTAGAGATGGTTGCAGCTGGCCAAAAGCAGTCACATGGTACTAAACGAGTCTTTTGATATGGAACTGTTAGGGACTGATTCGGGTCTTGAGAAAACGTTCCCTTTTAGAGCTGTCTAATGCTCACCGTCCTACCTCATGAAGACCAAGCAAAAATCCTGCAAGATTGAGAGAATCAGAAGAAGCTTGGGTATGTGGAATAGGTACTATGTAGAACCGGAAGAAAGTTATTGAGGTTTAGCAGTCTGGTGGATGAGGGAGTTGATATAGAAGTTCTTGATAGTTGCAAGCATCTTGTGAATGTCAGAATTCGAGAAAGAGAACCAAATTTGGGCTTTGTCGCTGTTAAGTTTAGGGAAATAGGTTTTCCTTCTCTTCATTAATCAGTAATACATGAATATATATACAAGCTAACTTTGGGCCCAATAGGCCCAATATACAAGATACGAACATAAGCATATATGTGTCCTAACACCCCCCCTCAAGTTGGAGCATGGAGATCACGAATGCCCAACTTGCGAAGAAGATATAAGAATTGCCTCTTGCCTAACGCCTTGGTAAAGATGTCAGCAAGCTGCTCCGTTGTGGACACGTAGTGAGGCGCTACAATCCCATCAGTGACCGCGTCACGAATAAAATGGCAATCAATCTCAATGTGCTTCGTACGCTAGTGAAGAACGGGATTGTGGGCTATGTGGAGAGCTGACTTACTATCGCAAAAGACATCCATTGCCCGCGGATGATCAACACCGAGACACTGGAGGAGAGTCTTTAACCATTTCAACTCACATGTGATGGATGCCAGGGAATGATACTCAGCTTCAGCTGAGGACCGGGAGACCGTGACCTGCTTCTTTGTCTTCCAAGAGACGGGAGAAGTACCGAGGAAGACGATCCAGCCAGTGAGCAAACGACGAGAGAGAGGGCAGCTCGCCCAATCAAAGTCACACCAGCCTGTCAAGGATAGATCGCAAGAGGAGGAGGGTAAGACACCTTGGCCTGGACTCCCTTTTAAATACCGCACAACGCGCAATGCAGCATCCCAATGCTCTTGGCGCGGGGCGGTCATGAACTGAGCAAGAATGTGAACAGAGTATGTCAAATCTGGTCGGGTAAAAGAGAGATAAATGAGGCGACCAACGAGACGACGGAACCGTTCCGGGTCATCAAGAACAGCACTGGCGGCAAGTGCCAAAGAGTGATTTTGCTCCATTGGAAAGTCAGCCGGTTTGGCGCCGAGAAGGCCTGCTTCCGTGATAATGTCAAGTGTGTACTTCCGTTGACAGAGAAAAATCCCTGCCGGACTGTGAGCAACCTCAATGCCCAAGAAGTATTGTAGGCGCCCCAAATCCTTCATGTGAAAACATGTGCTCAAATATGTTTTAAAAGCAGAAATAGCGGAAGAGTCATTACCAGAGATAATCAGATCATCAACGTACATAAGGACGTTGAGGAGCACTGTGTCTTGCCGTAGAGTAAAGAGAGAGTAGTCTGAGTACGACTGGAGAAAGCCATATTTCTTCAAAGAAGCCGCTAACTTGGCAAACCAACATCTCGGTGCCTGACGCAGGCCGTACAGGGACTTGGTCAGGCGACAAACCTTGTTGGGGGTGTCAGATCCAAAACCAGGGGGCATTTTCATATACACTTCTTCATGCAGATCGCCGTGAAGGAAAGCGTTGTGAACATCCATCTGGTGTAACTCCCAGCGCTTAGCAGCCGCAACAGCCAGAAAAGTTCTAACCGTGACCATCTTGGCAACCGGAGCAAATATTTCGTTGTAATCAATGCCTTCCACCTGATGGTTACCGAAGATGACCAGGCGTGCCTTAAGGCGTTCAACTGAACCATCGGCATGATATTTGATTTTATACACCCACTTGCAACCGAGTGCCTTCTTCCCAGGCGGCAACTCCTCCACCACCCATGTCTCATTGGCCTCCAATGCGTCGATTTCTTTATGCATGGCTTCGCACCAGCCTGCATCTTGCATGGCCGCACGAAAAGAGCATGGTTCAACACCAGCAATGACAGCTGCGAGAAAGGTATGATGGTGCAATGACAAGTTATCACAATTCACAAATGGTGCTATAGGATAAGGAGTACCTAAGGAGCTGAATGGTTGCGAGGAAGGCGGGGATGGACTCATATTCCGTACAGTGTGCGTAACATAATCAGACAACCAACCTGAGGAACGTTTCTCTCGGAAGCCGCGACCTAGTAAAGGTGCATCAGAGGACTCAGCAGCAGCCGGGCCAGCCGATGGTGAAGCCGAGAGCACACCAGCAGGCTCCGTTGGTGGCACTTCCTCGTCGATAGGGGGAAGGAACACAACGTCCTCCACAACCGGATCCAAACTGTCCGGGCGGTCTTCATTGACCGCGACAACATCTATGACAGAAGGCAAAGCAGCAGGTGAGGCGGTCGAATTCCCATTGGCAAAAGGGAATTCATTTTCATGGAACACTACATCCCTGGAAATAAGAAAGTCTCCAGTGTCCAGATCATAAAACTTCCACCCTTTCTTGCCGTTAGGATACCCAACAAAGATGCAGCGCCGACTGTGAGGGGTGAATTTACCTTGTCGGGAACGTTGATCGTGAACAAAACTCAAGCAGCCGAACACCCGTAGGTCATCTAGATCAGGTAGATCCTCATGTAGCAGTTCAAATGGAGACTTATTGTCAAGGACGGCAGAGGGAGTTCTATTGATCAAGAGTACTGCAGCAAGAACACATTCCCCCCAAAAGAGAATGGGTAAATTCGCCTGAAACATCAAGGCACGACCTATATTCAAAATGTATTGATGTTTTCTCTCAACGCGACCATTCTGTTGTGGAGTACCAACACAAGAGGTCTGAAATAAGATCCCCTGCTCATCAAAATAGTCAAGCATGCATTTGAACTCAGTACCGTTGTCACTACGCACAGTTTTAACAGTGGTGGAAAACTGCCGTTCAATCATTGCAAAGAAAGAGCGAAAGGCTCTAGAGACTTCCGTCTTGTTTCTTAATAAATAAATCCAAACAGCCCTTGAAAAGTCATCAACAATAGTCAAGAAATAAATAGCATCACAGGAAGAAGGAACTGAATGTGGTCCCCACAAATCACAGTGTATCAATTCCAATTTTCTACTAGCTCTACTGTTACTAACAGGAAAACAGCTACGCTTTTGCTTAGCTTTTGGACAAACTACGCAAGTGTCGCTGGACGGCTGAGAACTACTACTACTAGACTGTAAAGCAGGCACTAATTTGACAATATTCTCATAGAGAGGTGGCTGAGGCTTTTGGGAAAGCAGATTGGTGCGCACTGCGGAGTAGAGATCATCATCAACTCCAATTAGAAATTGATGGAAATATGCCTCATCTTGCTCATTAGCAAGCTTCGCGGAGAGATCGCAGGTACAGAGTCCGCAAAGGCAAGTGGGTAGGGGTTTCAACCGAGTCAATTCATCCCAAAGAGCAACTAACCGATTGTAGTAGTCATCTATCGACTCGCCCTTTGATTGTTTGCACAGTGTGATGGAAGCGCGCAGCTGCTGAATCCGTGGACCGTTGGCCTTCATGTACTTGCGCTCCAAAAACAGCCACAAAGGTCGAGCTTCTTCATGATACGGGATGGACGCAGCAACTCTAGCATCCATCGTTCTAGTGAGCCATGAAATAATCATGGAGTTCATGGTTTCCCAATCCGAGATCTTCATAGCATCGGTGGGCTTCTTGATTGAACCATCAATGAATCCAAATTTGCGGCGCGATTTGAGAGCTAGTGTGATCGCTCTCGACCATGCAACAAAGTTATCGCCCTTTAGAACTGTGTTGGTGATAACGTTTCCAGGTTGATCACCCGAAGAGAGGTAGAAGGGAGATTGAGTTCTATCTTCGGGAGGTTGGGTTTGGTTTTTGTCTGCGCCGGCCATGTCGAGGTTAAAGGCGATTGCAGTAGGCAAATCACTGAAGCTACGTCAATCGCAGTAGGCGGATCAACGGGAAGAGGGTTGGTTTGTCGATCGCAGTAGGCGAATCAACGTGAAGAGAGTAGGTTTGCTAGGCGGCTTGGCTCCGCTACCATGTTAAGTTTAGGGAAATAGGTTTTCCTTCTCTTCATTAATCAGTAATACATGAATATATATACAAGCTAACTTTGGGCCCAATAGGCCCAATATACAAGATACGAACATAAGCATATATGTGTCCTAACAGTCGCTTGTCTACGAAGCTCCGTCATCGACGGATAAGGCTGAGGTGTGTGACGAACGACTTATGTTGAAAGTGAGTGACATTCCTTGGTGTTTTGTGGGAGATTTCAATGCGATCCTCTCCGCAAATGAAAATATAGGCAAAAGAAAGGTAACTCCCAATCAACTTAAACCTTTCTAAGAATTTATTTTTTAGGCTGAGCTTGTTGATATTGGGTTCAAAGGTCAGCCTTTTACATGGTCAAATAGGCGTAGATGTGTAGGTCTTGTGAAAGAGGCTTGATAGGGTGCTTATTAATGTAAAATGGCTTGAAAAAATCCCAAATTCTGCCGTGGAACATTTCACGCCTAAATTTCCAATCACACTCTTTTTTTCTCTCAATTTAACAAGGGGATTGAGGGAGGGAAAGACTTTAAATTTGAGAGCAAGTGGATTGGCGAGCCTAGATGTGAGGAGACAAGTGTCTTTGGAATGGGATCGCCCTTGAGGTATCAAGACAATTTATCTAGCGCAAAGGCCTTGAGAATTGCAGAAGGGATTTGAGGAATTGGTGTAAAGCTCATTTTGGCAACTGAAAAAAAGAAATCGAGGCCCTAACTACGAGACTAGCTTTTCTTTTTAATCAAGATGATGATGGCGAGAGCACTGAGGAGAGAAACATTATTGAACTGAAGCTGAGGGAGATTTGGGCTAAGGAAGAAAAGCATTGGGCGCAGAGATTGAGAATCAAATGGCTGAAATTCGTGGCATTACAAAATCCTTCCATTTTCCACTTTGCAGAGGAGACAAAAAAAATTTGATTTTAAAGATGAAAGATAATCAAGGGAATTGGGTAGAGAAAGAAAATGAGCTAGAAAGGTTAATCAACAACTATTTTGTAGGGATTTTTTCTGATATGGGATCGGGAGACTATGATTTTATTTTAAATGGGGTGAATGTCTTGTTTCTCATCAAGACAATGAGGCTCTCACCGTTGAGCCCACTGACGATGAGATAACCGCAGCTATTAAAGGCTTGGGTCCTCTAAAGGCACCAAGCCCGGATGGTTTTATAAGGCTTTCCTACAAGCACTGAGTCTAATTTCTGCTAAATGATTGCTGCTGTAAAGAGTTATTTCCACACAGGAGCCACCTCAAAGAATTCAACCCAGGCTCAATCAACTTTTATGCCGGGTCGACAAATCTTCGACAATATTCTGGTGGCTCACAAAGTTTTTCCTCATCTTAGAACTATGAAGAAGGAATTGTATATGGCCATTACGCTTGACATGAACAAATCCTATGATAGGGTGGACTGGTAGTTCCTGGTTGTTGTTCTCCAACGCCTTGGGTTTTGTGATAGGTGGGTTAATTAGGTCAGTCAGTGTGTTACCACTGTCACCTACTCGATCCTAATTAACGGGAAGTGCTCCAAGAAATTCAATCCTAAATGCGGGATTAGGAAAAGGGATCCTTTGTCCCCGTATCTATTCTTACTGGTTGAAGAAGCCCTTTCCAGAAATATTAGTGCTGCCGAATCAAGAGGTGAAATCAGTGGCATAAGAATCGAGCGTTCGTGCCCGATAATCTCGCATCTTATGTTTGCAGATGATCCCCTGCTCTTCCTCAAAGCTGATACTGTTGAATGACATGCTCTGTTAAGAATTTTGAGAATATTGCAACGCTTATGGGAAGAAAATAAATTTCCAAAAATCAGGTATTTATTTTAATCGCCATATCCCTGCAACTCAGCGGCAAGCTATTCTGTCTATTATGGGAATGAAGGTGTTTGGGAATAATGATAAATGTCTAGGCTTGCCGTCAATTTGGGGGAGAAAAATGGTAATACGAAGATTGCTTGGGTGGATTGGAAGAGAGTCACGAAGGCCAAGTCGGAAGGTGGGATAGGGATGAAGGACATTGGTGTGTTTAACAGAGTGCTGCTTGCTAAAACAGCTTGGCGTATTCTAACTGAGCCAAATGCTATATGGGTGAGGGTCTTGAGGGGTATTTATTTTCATAATTGCTCCATTCTTGAAGCTAGAAGAGGCAGTAGGCCTCGTGGGCTTGGTCCAGTATGATTGATGGTGTTAGTGCTTTATAGAAAGGGTGTCTTAGAAAGTCGGCAATGGGGAATCCATTCGTGTTTGGTCCTTACCCATGGATCCCTTCTCTTCTAGGATTTGTTCCACGACAATTATACTTACGCTTACGCTTGAGGAAATTATATCATGGTGCAAGTCTGGTTGTGCAGAGTTTTTGAAGGCAAACTTGGAGGAGACCCTTTCGTATGGTGGTGTAGCAAGTACAGTAGCTCATAGATGGGTCCCGCCTCCTCCAGGACAGGTAAAGATCAATTCCGACGCCAGCGCTACTCCTGGGTCTAGATTGATGGGTATAAGTGTTGTTGCTAGGGACTCTTTAGGGGATGTCCAGGAAGGCTGCCTGGTCAGAACACAAGTTTCTTCGATGCAAACGGCTGAAGCTTATGCAATCCGTGAAGCTTGTCTTCTTACCAACCATGAAAATTGGGGTCATGTTCAAATGTGATTAAAAAAAAAACAAAAAACATCATAACACCAACAGTGAGCATCAGCATCATAAATATTAATCAAGTGATACTAATCAAGTCAGATACGAACTAAACCAAAGCAAACCATAACAAACCAAGACCATTAGAGCATAAGGTTATGTAAACCTCACGAAGAAAAGAAAAACTGCTACTCAATCAGTCTTCCTAGCTACCACCTCGTCCCTCCTAGTCCTGCCACAATGGGCCCGAAGGGCCTGATTGGGTTGAGACTTGATCAGTGAGATTAAATATATACGATATAATAATCCAAACTGGATCATGTCCACCCAATCAGCCAACTAATGATATATAGATATAACCGAAGCCTACTAATAACTTCTCGTAATTAAGGGATGGGAACTAATCAGGCGCGGTGGTGTGGGCAGAAAGTGAGGTAGTAAGTGGCACGAGTGCAGGTGGCGATGCTGGTGGGATCATCATAAGCATAAGAGTAAGCTTTGGGGCAAGCGGCCTTGAAGATCCTTGAATAAGCAGTGGGCTTGCAAGCTTGAGGAGTCCCGTACTTACCAGTACAGCAATACCTCTCAGAATTGAAAGCAGAGCAGGCGCTTTTGCAAGCCACAACACTCTTCTTGTCCCTCGACCTCACCTGCAACCCCACTGGGCACATGACATTCAAATCACTCACGCAACCGGCGTAGCTGCATTTCCCGGATCCCTTCAGAGGGTTGATGGAGATGGCTAGGTTGTACCCATCCACCAGGCTCACGTCATAGAAATCCTGGTCGTTCCCAAGAGTGATCTCGGCCAGCGTGGCCGGAGGGGCCCCGCCAGCGCCGTTGCAGAAGAGGGAGCCACCGCAGTCCCCGGTGGCGCAGCGGCCTCGGCCAGAGGCGTCGAAGGAGCAACCGTGGCGGCCCCAGAAGCGGCCGGACCAGAGTGCGGGAAGGGTGAGGGAGTAGGCCTTGCTTGGTAGGAGCATGAAGCCGCCCCTGGCCAAGATGGGCTTGCCTGCGCTAGGCTGGATGCCGGGCCACACTGGGTAGGCGCATTTATTGAGCATTGTTATGGTTGTTGAAGACACTTCTACTGAAAACAATATCCCAGCAATTTGAAGTAGTAAATATATGACTTTTAATGTTAAAAAAACAAAAACAAAAACAAAAACGGGATGAGTATAGATCTCAGCATTAGAGATCTGAGTATGGAAATGGATGGTACCTGGAATGTGGGAGAACAGGAGGAGGGTAGAGGCGAGGATGGTGAGCAGAGATCTCAGCATTAGCGCCATGGCTTGGCCTTGGACTCAGAAAGTTGAGGACAGCACACCTCAGGAAAAGACAGTAACACTGGTAGTGGTAAGTATCCAATGGTGATGGAAAAACATTGGGAAGGGTTTTAGGTGTTTTATAGAGGGAAAAAAACACAATGGGAAATAATGGCACTATTGGAGGGTAATAATTTAATGTGATCTTCTTATGACCTTTCAAATAAAAGTTGTTCATAGAGATTGGCAATTTACGAACTTCACAATTTTTCAAGTTATAAAAAGAGCAGCTACGCTTGTAAACCGAACCAAACACCGGCGGGTCGGCTTAAAGAAGAAAGTGAAAGCTTGGAAGGCATAATGTTAAAAATGCCACCAAGATTTAAGGTATTGATTTGGCTTTCGCATACAGATGACAAATAATGTAGTGTTGTATTATATCGGACATTTAACGATTATCAATGGACGGAGTTAATATAATAGTTCAAATAAGAATTATCATTCAAGTATGAAAATTAATACATTAAATCAATTATAGGTCATATTTTCGCATTATCCCAAGCTTAGAATTCTAGAATTTCAAATCATGAGTACCGTTGAGTTAAACTAAGCGCATAGTATCACCTTATTGGAAGAGTTAAGTGGTGTTATACTTTAGGATTCCTTGCACTCTCTCACCAATAACAAATCGAGGTTGAAGATGGCTCAAGGTAATTCACCCGCCAATGCGAACAATTAGAAAATAAAAAGGCTAAAAGCTCATTACAAATGAGCTTGACCTAAATTCACTTTCATTTGATCGAAAATAATTTCCTTCTTTTTTCAATAAGCTGAATATAGTATGGAAACTACAAAAAGTGGCTAGAAAATCACTTATTTTCGACCCAAAACATACAAAAGATGGGAGAGTATAAATCATTCCTCAAATTAAAAAAAACAAACAAGCTAGAGAGAAACAACTAATGCCAAAACTAAAAACTAACCCAAAAACCAAATTTTATTTTTCAAAAAGTTGGTGATTGATATACACACTCATACTCTCTCTTTTTTTATCTTACACTTTAAATTACAACATTATTCTTATTTTATAGTAAAACCATAATGTTAATTTTTTTTTAAAAAGCCAAATAATTAGTTTCCTTAAAAAAATAGTTTTTTTTAAAACGTATTCCATTGAAACCCCTTCTTAATTTCCATCACTGCCTCCACCTCATATGCCTTATTGTAGGGGTGCCCACCGAAATACCATACCGAAAATACTGCAGTACCGTACCGAAATTACGCAAATTCGGACGGTATTTTTTCGACCAAATTTACTATTCGGTATTTCAGTACGGTACCGAAATAAATTTCGGTACGGTACGGTATTAATTTTGGTAGGTAATACCGATTAATACTTTTAATTACTCATTCCTGTTCTTCCTTTGCATCTCCTCTTCTTCACTCTCACTCTTAATCCCTAAATCGCAACAGAGCAAAAACCAATCAATCACTCACAGCCTCACCCTCCTCCATCGCCGCTAACACACCCACCTCTCCTTCCAAACCTATCACCACCGACACACCCACTTCTCCTCTCAAACTCACTTCTTCAATTTCTCATTTTTGCATCTCGGCATCTCCTCTCTTCTTTTTCAATTTTTGTTCTCTTCTTCTCCTTCACTCTCCAAATCTCAATCCCTCACTGGGCTCACCCTCTCTAAATATTTCACAAATCTGCTTCTGCTCTCTTTCCATATTTGTTAATCCTTCCGATTTATGGTAATACCTCTTTTGCTCTTTCTATTCTCTTGCATTTATGGGGTTTTAAGTGTTTCATCGAGCATTGTAGCGTAATTAGCGACTGAGGTCGTTCTTCATTGAGATTTACTATGGTTTATTGAATTCATCGAAGTTGTAGCAGTTTGGGCTAATATGAATGGAAAACTTGAGTTGACAATCTTGGTATTATAGGTTTGATTTCGTATGTCCCACTTTGATTTTTCAATTCTAATACACTGTTTATATTAATCCTAATTGTGGGATCTGATGCATTTCTTGTAATCTCTCAATTTCTGCAGGTTGTTGAATTTGGGTCACTGCCATTAATGTGAATTTTGCAGTTTCAGCCATGACACTGCAGAATCAAGAACAGAACAAGAAGTTTTATTTTTACTGGTGTCTAGATCAGGTATAGAATATTGTGTGTTAAATGGAGGATGTGCCATTGTTGATGATTTTGCAAACATGCCTTGTGGCAAATGGCGGGATGAGAATTATGAATTCTGGATGAAAATTGATATCCATCTTTTATTGAGCCAGCGTTAAGATTATGAATTTTGTTTGAAGAATTAATTTTGAATTCATTAATAAAGCATTAATTTCGGTATTTCGGTATAATTTTGGTATTTCGGTACGGTACTGTAATTTTTTTAGGCATTCGATATACCGAATACCGAAATATTTCGGACGGTATACCGAAATACCGTCCGATGGACACCCCTACCTTATTGGATTCCTCCACCAAAACTCTTGTAGTTATTCTACATATAGAAATCAACAGAGTTTCTTTTATTTATTCATTTTTTTTAAAAGAAAGTTTACAAAAGAAATTTTAACTAGTGGTTGAAGAAATTTATGGTCTGTAGTAACCGAACTTCTAGTCGTTCTCGACGGAGGAGGTCGAGTTAATGATAAAACTTAAGAAAATGAAAGAAAAAAAGAACACAGGACAAGGAGATACCCACACTAACCAAAACCCAAATTTTGTTTTTCAAAAAATTCGTGATTGATATCCACACTCATACTCTCTCTTTTTTTATCTTACACTTGAAATTACGACATTATTCTTATTTTATACTCCCTCTGGAACTTAATAACTGTCCCGTTGATTTTTGGCACGCATATTAAGGAGGCCGGATGACTCACTATTTGAGACAATTTTGCCCTGAATTTTTTCTCGGGCGTATGTTAAGAATTAACGTACGTTCGAAAAAAGTACGGAATTTTTTTTGGGTCAAATAGTGAGTCATCCGGCCTCCTTAATATGCGTGCCCAAATTCAACGAGACAGTTATTAAGTTCCGGAGGGAGTAGTAAAACCATAATGTTAATTTTTTTTTAAAAGCCAAATAATTAGTTTCCTTTAAAAAATAGTTTTTTTAAAACGTATTCCAGTGAAACTGTTGATACCCGAATTTTGACGCCATTTTTAATTAATTTTAGCATTTCGGTTATTTAGTTAATCTACAGTCATTTTCCGTTGATTTACTGTCGCTAGCATTTTTAGGTATTTTGTTGCGTTTTAGCATCGTCGTTAGCATCGTCAGCTTTCGAAATCGCATTTTTAATTTTTCGTCACTTATTTCATTGTTATTATCATTAATATTTTTAGCCTTAAAAATCACATTTTTAACTATCCGGCAGTCGTTTGCTAATTGTTTCTTCGTTTTAGGTCATCACATGAATTTTAGGATTTTTTATATTTTAGCGCATTTTTTAGTATTTTTATTATTTTATTATTATTTTCGTTCGAGCTTTTATTGGACCCGAGTAAACTCGCTCGGAAAATAGCTTGACTTTAAAATGTTTTCCATCAACTAGTTGCTAGCTTTTTTTCCGCTCGCAACGGTCTACAGCGTTTTGTGTAATTTTCGGCGTAACGTCTTTATTTTTCCGTTCAAACGTTTCACGTTTTTGAACGCGAAAATAAACACGTTAAACGAGAAATTCTCGTCATTCGCTGTAGACGGTTAAACCTGTCGCATTTTTCTCTACGCAACGGTACCTGCGGCTCGAAAAGTCAGAACGTTTGTTGGCAGGAACCGGCTCGAGGCCATTTAAATCAGATAAAAGGCCATTTAATCATGGCCATTGATCTGGTCAACCAAGGAAAGTCAACCAGATCAATGGCCCTTGAATTAATGTGCATGATGCACATGAACAGGGCCAAGGGACGTGCAGCGAAGCAAGTCCTCTCCCGAGCCACTTGCTCTCATCGCTTCCTGTCCCTCCGCCATCATCACGGCTAGCCCCCTAGCTCCGCCAGCACGATGGGCCAGCCACCACGCGCAGCACACTCTCCTCCTCCACGCGATCCTTTGGCTATAAATAGCCACTGCTATCGAACAAAAAATGGGCACCAAATTGGCAAGAAAACCTTGCTTTCTTCCCTCCCATTGATCGATAGCTCACTTAGAGATTGATCGTCACAGTTCAAAGTTTAACAGTGAGCTTTCTCTCTCTAGCTCGTTTTCGTTTCTTTAAGCATTTTCTTCTTTAAATTCGTTTGGCTTTGTTTTGAAGAGATAAATTGCTTTTCTTTATGTCATTAATTCATATGCACGCTGTAGAATAAATACATGCTTTCAATTTTGAAAACCGTTAGCTAG
Source organism: Viola odorata (assembly GCA_963691705.1). Classification (NCBI taxonomy): domain Eukaryota; kingdom Viridiplantae; phylum Streptophyta; class Magnoliopsida; order Malpighiales; family Violaceae; genus Viola; species Viola odorata. The sequence continues at coordinate 35,180,306 of OY829546.1, forward strand.
GTTGTGCGAATTAATTAGTTTTCGATAATTAACGGTTTTATCATTTTTTCGAAATTAAACTCGGTACGATCCTTATTAAAATTCGACCTTCGTACGGTCGAGACGCCGTCGAGGAAACGAGCGTTTCGGTACGAAGATCGCGCGAAACGGGCAAGGGCAGCCGGACCTTGGCCGCCGGCAGTAGCGCCGACGACCAAGGAAGACGATGAACAGTGCCATGTTTCGGCACTGTTCACGTAATGCATGGGTGATGGGCTTGGCCCATCACCGTTTAAATTTTTCCTTCGGGCCAGGAACTATTCCTGGCCTATTTCTATTTTCTTTTCATTCTTCAATTGGGCCCAGCCCATTTTCAATTGTTTTCAAAACTTCGGATCACGGTTTTCCGTAAAATAATTTGTATGCTTCGTATGATTATTTTTCGCACTATCAACTGTTTAATTTTCTGCACTTATCAACTGTTTAAATTATTCGCACTTTAATTTTTCGCAATTTACTTTCGGCAATTTAAATTCAATATACCGCCTATATGGTCGGTCGCATTTTAATTCTCGTAAATATCAACTGCTTTAATTTTTCGCAAATTATCAACTGTTTAATTTTCTGCACTTTAATTTTCCGCATTTTAATTTTCCGCACTTTACTCTTCTGCACTTTAATTTTTTGCAATTTACTTTCGGCAATTTAAATTCAATATACCGCCTATATGGTCGGTCGCATTTTAATTCTCGTAAATATCAACTGCTTTAATTTTTCGCAAACTGCTGGAAATTCTTCCGCAAATATCAACTGATTATTTTCTGCAAATATCCAACTGCTTATCCTCTACATTATCAACCTGTTTTATTTTCTGCAAATCATCAAACTCTCTTTAATTCCCTGTAAATCGTCAACTACATTTAGTTTTTCTGCACACAACATTTAATTTTCGCATGCGTAAAATCAATCATTTTTCGCATGCCATCAACCCAGCATTTAAATTCTCACATGCTTAAAATCAATCATTTTTCGCATGCAACCAACACAACATTTAATTTTCGTATGCGTAAAATCAATCATTTTTCGCATGCAATCAACTCAGCATTTAAATTCTCGCATGCTTAAAATCCATCATTTTTCGCATGCAATCAACTCAGCAATTAATTTTCGTATGCGTTAAATCCATCATTTTTCGCATGCAATCAACTCAGCATTTAATTTCCGTATGCGTAAAATCCATCATTGTACGTATGCAATCAACTGTCACTTAAATTTTCGCACTCATAAAATTGTTTATTTATTTCTCGAGCTATCACTAATACTCTCATTTTGTAGGTTTTAAATTCAAGCTTCGCTCGAAAGTACGCCTTTCAATTCCTTTTTATTTATTCAACGCTTTTCGCAAATATCAATCGTACGCATGATATATAGAACTGCTAGAATTAAAATCAACCCACATGAACAACGTGTTTAAAGAGTTGCTTAAAATGCCATGTTCATATGATTTTAAATTCTCGTTTGTATTGACTGCATGTACATGGGGACTTTCGATCCCACATCAGTTTTCCACTTCAAAAATCTATCATCTAAATTTGTACTCTGTTAGCAATCCATGTTAGGATCACGTAGTAATTAATTTAATCATGCATGGCCCGATGATGAAATAAGAGGGCGCTCATTCAGTCTTACGAAAAATTCAGTCTCATCACTACGGTCATGAATAATCGATCGGTTCAACGATCAATTATTCATGAACGGTCCCGATTACGGAAAAGACTAAAGTGACGATTCCTCTGAGGGCCCCCTTTTTCAAAACGCTTTTTTCAAACACCTTTTTAAACACCTCTCTCATCAACCGGTAACCATTTTCGGATGTGACTCGGGTGCCTAACACCTTCCCGAGACCATAATACGACCCCGAACCTTTGTCTGGGGTCCAGACCCATTTTTTGTGCCTTTAGTTTTTTACTTATTATATTTCCTATGCCATGACAATTAAGGTTCCCTAAGCCTAGCAACCAAATTAGGGTGGCGACTTCATTAGATGCCGCTAGGCGTCCTTTTACGCCGAGCATCTGAAGGTCTCAAATTTCGTTGCACACTCGCGAATTTTTAATTTTCGGGGCGCGACAGTTTGGCGACTTCACTGGGGACTTTAGGGTCGGAGCCGGTTTTATCTTTTTAGAGAGGTGTTTTGTTTGTTTATTTATTTGCTTTGATCAATTGCTGGTCTGTTCATTTATTTGCTTTATCAATTGTCATATGCATTTCATAGCGCCCTACACCCAGGGGACAATTACCAAATTAGGAGGGTAGTAGTGATGCCCTAGGACACATGTCCTGGGTAGTGTTAACCAATCCCAACTCGCATGAACCCCTAAAGCCAGTCGAAAGGTTATACGATTTCGCAAGAAATCGGGAGACTGGACGACACTTTAGGGACCTTTTCATGGTATCATCCGGGAACCGTTCAAGCTAGTTAGAGGTGCCGGAATCAGAACCCCAGCACTTGCATCATGATTATACCTGTTTGTCGTAGCTCTATTTGTCTTGTTGGCATATTGACGTGATTTTTTTTCCTGTTATATGAACTGCAAATTTTCTTACGCGTGCAGGTTACTTTATATTTAAAATTTTATTTTTGTCCCATAGGACCCATTTTGCTCATTCGCTATGGCAGCACCTACGTTACTTTCATTTGATATTTTCGGGGGACGAAGCTTCGACGATCAAGCTACCCGAGGAGATCTGTTGGAACGTGGGTTCGCCCCTGACATCACCACTAAGATCAAAGTAGAAGTCGTGAACTTCGACTTAACTAGGATTTGGATGTTGAGAAATGAGCTGACTGAAGACGAAGAGACACAGTTTGAGGGTAGTTATGGAAAGCTACTGACCCTAGTTGACGTAAAGACTGATTGGGGTTGCATCCGGGCAGTCCTAAAATTATGGGATCCCTAGTATCGGTGCTTCTCTTTCGACAAAGAGGTAGACTTGACTCCTACGCTAGAGGAGTACTCAGCCCTGATGTGCTTCACCTCTCCTATATCGGCCATATACCAGACTGTTCGACTCGACTCCTCGAGTGTCAAAATAAGGCTCGATAAGTTGTTGGGAATCACCACTCGTGTCAGAGAGGGTGACTACTTCTGGTGCTGGTCAGATATTGAGGCACGCTTTCGATTGTCCAACGGAAAGAAACGCTTAAGGATTCTGGCTTTCGCCATTGTAGGATTTGTCCTCTTTCCAAAAATGAGGAATGTCATCGACTTTGCAGCAGCCAACATCTTTTATGAGATGGAAACAAATGCCATCAATCCTACAACAGCCATTTTAGCCGAGACCTTTCGCTCCTTGGACTCTTGTCGAAGAAAAGGGAAAGGGAGACTTACCTGTTGCACCCAGTTATTGACAGTATGGTTGGTCAGCCACTTCAAACAGATTCCTGATCAGACCATTTTCTTCGCAAGCTACATAAGGTCATGCCCTTTACTCAGGGTTATCAACGCAATGACCACGGATAGATGGGCGATGGAAAATAAGGATGTCTGGATTGACCGATTCATAAACCTCTCAGAAGAAGACTTCAGTTGGCACGCCAAATGGCTGCAGACTTCCAATCCCATCGTCTGCTGCGGACACTTACCTTGGGTTCCTTTGATCGGAGCATGGGGATGCACTCACTATTGCCCTACCCTCGTCCTCAGACAGTTCTGCATCACGCAAATAATTCCTGTGGCATTCGGTATGACAAGGTCAGACCTGCCACACACTGGAGAAAATCAGAACATTCAGCTGTACGCCCAAGACTGGGTCCATCCTTTTTGCCTCAAAGGACACGGTATCCCTGCAACCACAATACCAGAATATCCACAGTGGAGGTCGAGACGAGTTAATGGCAATGTCTTACCTCGCCCTGAAAATCAAAAACCGATGGAAGAAGAAGGGAAATCTCAAGTGAGCAAAGGAATGGATGTCATGGCTTACGCTCAAGTGGTAGAACAGATGCTAGCAGCGCAAGAAGAACGAGATCTGATGATAGAGGAAAGGGATATGGCCGAAACACGTCAATGCTACGCAAAAGTCCAGATGAATGAACTGGCCAGGCATCACAAGGATTTCATCCGCGTACAAATAGTACAAAAGAAGGTGGCCCTCAGGGCCTTTAAGGAACGCTTGAGCAGTGAAACCCGCAAAAGAGAAGCATCAAGTGCCATAATCGAAGACAGGGATTCGACGATAAAGATTTTGATTGCTCGCGCAGACTTGGGAGATAGGAAAAACCAGGCACTACAAAGTCGAATTACCTCCTTAGAGGCTGAGTTAGAAATGCAGAAAGGGGAGTTGGCTTCGATGGAATACCTTGGGCAGAAGCAAGAAGACTCAGACGCCCAGGAATGACCCCTTCAGAGAAACATCCGAGTATCGCTCACTCATGGCCATGTCTTCCTAGTTTATCACAAAAAACTCCAAGTTCATAAAAAGATTGTCGTCTCTCCCCTCAGCTGAGTTCACCAGGCATCAGGCCTTGCATCGTCAAAAGTATAGCGTAAAAGAGATCTTCCTAGCATGGCGGCATTGGTTGCCCCTGCTGATTTGGGTTTCGCCGTTGGCATCTCAGATTTTGCTTCATATCGTTGGAATGTATAGAGGCTTCCTTCGTATCTTGTCAACCACTGGGATTCCTCGCCTCTCCAACCGCCCTGAAAATATCAAGTGAAAGTGTGGCCGGAAAATGAATGAGCAACGTGGAGGCCTCGGGATTGCACATCACTTGTATATCCTCACTTGTATTTACTCTTTTCTGTGTTTTTCCCTTTTTCAGGTTCACGATAGCTCCTCGGAAGCAAGCTACTCCGCACAGGCTCCCTTTTACTAGACTTCAAAAGCGAAAAATGACTGAACCAGCTAAGACCGATGAAGCACTAATGGCTAGAATAGCCGAGTTAGAGGAGCAAGTTAGGATCAGTACAGAAAGGGCCGCCAGGGCCGAAAAGGAAAGAGATAAAGTTGTCACCGAAGTGCCACCAGGTTTTGATCTCTCTCAAACAAACGGACCTTCCTCTTCGCTCGCCGTCGCAGGACCTTCTATACTCCCGCCACTTTCTGGCCCCGTGGGCCATTGGAGATGGGTTAGTCCCTTCACTGTACCCACCGCTGCAAATCCACCAGTTAAGACGGGTGAAGAGTTCTCCCCGTCACTTCAGCACCTTTCAACCAACCCTACAGCTGCAGTAGGTACAACCAGACAGTGTTCCCACCCATCTCAGGTTCGTTCTACCCAAGCCGCAATTTCGGGACCATCGAAAACTAAACTTCCGAGAAGCAATCCGACACAGCTACAGTCCTCTCGTGAATATTCACCGGCCATAGGTTTTGGCACCATTAGTGCAAAAGGGTCCAGTGTTGATCGATTGATCCCACGAGAGGACAAGCTAAAGGTTATTGAAAGATATGACCCTAGGGATCCCGCTGATAAAAGCATGATGCTAGGAACTACGACGCCTCGGAAGTTCAAGATCCCACAATCCGAGAGGTACGCGGGGATTGAACGCTTCAAAATCCACCACAACGAAACATCTGAACGGTACAAGCTCGACGCAGAAATCACACCTAACCGTCCTGACTTGCAAAATCTAGAGAAAAGGGCCGAGGAATCAGTAAAAATGTATGCTCAAAAACGGAAAGAACTAGCCGCAAGGATTTCTTTTCCTTTGGATGGCAGGCAACCTTTCCCATCACCCCCAACACAAATATCGCAACTTACACAACCTAGACCATGTAAACCACCAAATGAATCAAGAAACCAAAATAACCATTGGGATCGGGGACCATTGCCTCCACTTCCCGTTCCTTTGGGGGAGATTTACGAGCACCTTTTGGCCGCTAAACAAATTGCACCCACCCCAATCCAACCTTTACAGCCTCCTTACCCGAAGTGGTACGATCATAATGCTAGATGCGAGTACCATGCCGGAGCTCAGGGTCACACAATAGAAAATTGCTCCGCCCTAAGAGGAAAGGTTCACCACTTGATCAAATGTGGATGGATCTCTTTCGAGGACTTAGCCGAAAGACCCACACAACCCATGCAACCTAAGCCATATAACCCACCAAAGGACCTAAATAACCAAAACACGTCAAAAAATCGGTGGAACCGAGAGCCTTTACCTCCTCTCCCTCTTCCTGCGGGAGAAATCTACAAACATCTCTTGGTGGCCGGACAGATTGTACCAGTTCCAGCTCAGCCTCAAATGCCTCCCTACCCGAAATGGTGTAATCTCAATGCAAGGTACGAGTATCACGCTGGAGCCCCAGGTCACACTCTGGAAAATTGCTTCGCATTCAAAGCAAAAGTTAATCGTTTGATCAAGAGTGGATGGGTCTCCTTCGAGGGCTTGGCGAAAGGACCTAACACGGCCATCGACCCTCACCCAAACCGTGCCTCAGGTGGTGAAAGTATGAATGATATTTCGATGGAAACGGTTAAGAAGAAGACTTGCGAGTTAGAGACAGTTGACACCGTCAGTAACGGTCCTCCCACCTCTTGTTCCCACAAATATATGTCTCAAGTTGGGCCAGTAACAAGTGAATTTGCTGATATTGGGGGCATGACATGGAAGATAGAATGTATCCCCACATCGGAGCCATATTCTCCCTCACAGTCAAAATCGTTAATATGAATCATACCGTGGTCAGTATAGCTTCAGATTTCTGTATTGATGCTCCGGGAGAAGAAGAATCGTTGCCTGGTTCAGTCATTTTCGTAAAGAAGTCAGGGGAGTCTGCGTGCAGCTGGACCATCACCATGCTTCCGGCTGTCTCTCCGAAATTACTCCTTTTGAAAAAATATATGTTTGCACGTTTTCTTACGAAGCCATTTTGTAGGGACTCATGTTCCCTTTTGTTAAAAATCAATATATATGCAAATTTTCATTTTCACGCATCTCTTTTTTCGCACTTTTAATTTTAGAATGAGTGTTAGTTCGGATTGTCTTGGTAAAACCTATGTCTTTATTGGCGAAGAAATGGTCGTCACCACCGAAGATAAGGTCGAAATCTCCAACGAACTGGCCCGTTTACTAGAAAGTTCAGAAAAGGAAATAACCCCTCGTGAGGAGGAATTGGACGAAGTAAACTTGGGGGCAAGCAATGAGAGTCAGAAGTTGGTCAAGATCGGAACTACCTTGGATACGACTCAGAGGAAGAGATTGATTTCCCTCCTCAAAGACTACTCGGACGTAGTCGCATAGGTCATACTCCGATATGCCAGGTCTTGATCCTGTGATAGTTGAGCATCGTATCCCATTGAGGCCTGCGGTAAACCTGTCAAACAAAAAAAAAACAAAAAAAACAAAAAAAAACTTGAAGAAAACCGTCCATAATGGTGGTCACTCACAAAGATCGGCATGACATGCTTCCTTCGCACTGCACGCTTACCGGATAGCAACTCGTACATCCCTAGGGGGCAACTCCCTACTCATTAGTTTACGGCATAGAAGCCGTAATTCCCCTCGAGGTAGAAATCCCTTCTCTCAGAATCCGGGCAGAGTCTGAAGTAGAAGAATCAGATTGGGCAAGAGTGAGGTACGAGCAGTTAAACCTCCTTCCTGAAAAACGCTTGGCCGCTATCTGCCATGCGCAATTATATCAGCAAAGAATGGCCAACGCTTATAACAACAAAGTGCGACCTCGCAAGTTCGAGGCTGGGGATTTAGTGTTGAAGAAAATACTCCCTTATCAGGAGGCCAGTCAAGGAAAGTGGGCCCCAAGGTACGAGGGCCCGTATCTGGTCAAAGGTGCATTCTCAGGGGGTGCCCTAATGCTAACCAACATGGATGGAGACGATCTCCCGAGACCGGTAAATGTCGATGCAGTCAAGAGATACTTCGCCTAAAGCATCGCGAACAGAGCGTCCGGTCAGACAAAGACATAGGGTTTTATCATGACAATCTAGCACAAACATTTGTCCGGAAATTAATAAAACAAGTTTTTTCAGGAGATGCTCATTATTTTAAAAAAAAAAAATTTGTTGTCCCCTTCTTTTTCTTAAAATTTGTGAGAGGACAAAAGGAGGCATGGCATGGATGGCCCCCCAGGAGTAGCTCGGGACGTAAGACGCGTCACTTAGACTAACGCCACTAATCAATCTTCAGTTTTGCAGGCCGTAAGGTCTCACGCCTCAGCTCGTCATCACAATAGAACCAGAGAGTTCCGCTCGTAGGAGCTGTTGAATTGCCGCAGCCGGCCACCTTCAAGAGCGAATCAGGAAAGATTTTAAGACAAACCATCACCATCTAAAGTGAAATTTCTTTTCCCCGCAGTACTACCAGCACAACCGGCATCGCAAACAACCGGTCTCAAAGGACTAAATGCTGGACCAACATTGCAAAGCCCACCCTACGCCAACCGAGCTGTCAGAACACTAGCAACGTCGGCTCCCATCTCCATTCACCTATTCGGAGGAGCTCATCACCAAAACGCCATGGTCGCCCAGCACACCCTTGCAACTCCTGGAAAAAGCACGACAAAAAGTTGTCCTCCTAGAACTACCGTCAACATACTCAATGCGGTCTTGTTCAAGCAGTTTCCCAACCTCCGCACCATGATCAACACGGTGAAGATCAATCCTTTAATTGAGGGACAGCTAGGCTGCGAGTGTCACCCACGCCAAGGCAAGAGCTACGACAAAGCATCTAACAACAAAGCCATCATCAACCAACATCCGACACAAGTCACACTCAGTGACCCACGGATTGCCCGTCTAAAAGGGAGAGCTTAAAAACTTATCAGTCACATTAGTTCTGCTAAAAATCGTCTTACATTTACCCCTCATTAGCTCTCGCCGTGTCTTTTTCAGGGACTGGATCACCCCCATCCATTGCCTGCATAAGAACGGTAAGCATATACCCTTGCGGCCCCGCTGCACATCTCGGAGACAGAGGATTTCCCCTTTACCCCCGAGCAATCACGAAGCCCATCAACGAAGGTCTAGCAAGGACCGGTAAGTAAATGGACCAAATGCGGATCTCATCCTCCCTTCGACCCGGATCGGCGGTACCCGCGAAGCAGCTGAAAAAGAAACCAATCAGCACATCTAAGCAAAGGCGTTCCGGAGCTGGGACCACGTCATAGGCACCCTCGAAAAGCCGAGTTTAAAAGAAGGGAGAATCCCTAAACTTATCTCATTTTCATTTTCAGATTAATTTCCCTTTCTTTCTGTTGTCCCCTCTGCATCTCATAGGGACTGGAAGCATCTCGCTGTCATCTGCGTGGAGCTTGTGGAAGACGCCCTTGCAGGCCCGCTGCACATTTCAGGGAAGTCCATCTTTCTTTCCCTTTATTTAAATTTGTTTTCATTCTTGCTCGCTTTGTTAGCTTTAAATCGAGTACGGTCGTCTGGCCCACTGGGGGCAACCTTAGGTTCTCGTTAGACCCTTGCAAATAAGTCATCCCCCACATCTAGCAATCAAAACATCTAGCAATCAAAGCGTCTAGCAATCAAAACATCTAGCAATCAAAGCGTCTAGCAATCAAAGCGTCTAGCAATCAAACGTCTAGCAATCAAAACATCTAGCAATCAAAGCGTCTAGCAATCAAACATTCTAGCAATCAAACATCTAGCAATCAAACATCCAGCAATCAAACATCTAGCAATCAAACCATCTAGCAATCAAACATCTAGCAATCAAACATCCAGCAATCAAACCATCTAGCAATCAAACGTCTAGCAATCAAACATCCAGCAATCAAACCCTCTAGCAATCGAACTACCAATCAGTCAAAAATCAAAAATCAATCAAAAATCCCTCTTTAGCCCGGTTCAAACAAAAGCATACTACTCTCATAAGCATTTTTATGCATCGCATAGGTTAGGAATATTTAATCCCTCTGTTAATTCCAGCATCTATCCAAATTACGTGCCATGCATGATATTACCTGTTTGCTCTTATATCTGCGGTTTGCTCCGACGCAAGCAGTCATAGACAAATCCCGGTAAGCATTTTTTAGCCATCGCGTCTTATCCTTCATGAGTGTAAGGGCCTGACTAGATGCTAGTTGAGTTCGCATAATATCCAGGGTACATGCGCAATTAGACATGGGATAGCTATAAAATGACATGGGACTTTTACGATTTTCTCCACTTTTTTCGTTTCTTCCCTATTTCCACCATATACGTCATCACTCCCCAAACCTTCAATATCACTCATACCCCGAGAGCCAAAGAGCAGTTTCAGCTAAGATTGACAGCCGGAAGTAAAAGCACGTCGAGTCTAAGAGCACGATGAAGGAGACGGAAAAGGTCACCAAGAGATCGCTAAGGACCATCACCGAAGAAGCAGCAACGACGAAGGTCGAGGCCTCAAGACAGAAGGGGAGAAGATCAAGATGAAGGTTGTGCTTGCTCTGCTCTGTTGCATTTCAAATCAAATCAAAAAGGGGAGGGATAAAAAAAAAAAAAAAGGGAAAATGAGAGGAAAAAAAAGAAAAAAAGAAAAAAGGAGAGAGGGGAAAAAGGGAAAAGAAAAGAAAAGAAAAGAAAGAAAATGCTCAGAGACCTTCGAAGAATACAAACAATCGAAGAAGCCAAAGCAATCACAGCCCGGGGACAACTCAATTCGAGAAATCTCGAAAAAAACTTTCCCCAGTGAACTCGAGTAAAGAGGCCCAAGGCCAACTCGAGAAATCTAGAAGCAACCTTCCCCAGTGAAGTCAAGCAAAAAGGCCCGAGGCCAACTCGAGGACCCTCAAAGCAAGCATCCCTAGTAAGAACCCGAGAAGAAAAAGGGGCCCCAGGCCAACTCAAGTAGTGAGTCACAAAAGGAACAGCGACGACGCTCCCCAATGAAGACTCAAGAAAAGGCCCCCTGGCCACACGGAAAGCACCCCTAGTAAGGATCCCAGAGCTCACGCACTCTGTCAAGCAAGCATCCCCAGTAAAAAGGGAAAGAGCTCGCACACCCCGCCCTCATCAGGGCCAATCAGCAAAGCATCACTCATCAAAAGCCTTCCAACTCCCAAGCAAAGCAATCTTTTCCAAAACAAACTCCTTTCCGGACATTTCACGTCCTTTTATTCTTTTCCGTAAAAGTCCCCTCGATTATTAGAATGCCCATGCATGTGCATCTTCATTCGAAGTCTATTCACTCGGATTGACATTGCGAACTGTAAATTATGTGTCATGTTAGTTGCATCTTTATGAGTGTAAAACACTTAGCCTTGTTTCAGAGCGTGAGTGCAAACACTAATATTAGGTGAGGACTGCTTACGGCTGCAAATCGTGAGAAAGTCTTTTCCTTGGGGTCGTTACCTCCTGAGCAGGACGCAGACGCATTCGAGGTTCGTATCAAGGCCGCTTAGCATTAGCATTCTAGGATCGTATCAAGGCCGCTAGCATTAGCATTCTAGGTTCGTATCAAGGCCGCTAGCATTAGCATTCTTCTCCTCCTAGAGTGACAGCACTTAGTTTTCAGCCTTAGCATTCTTCTCCTCCTAGAGTGACAGCACTTAGTTTTCAGCCTTAGCATTCTTCTCCTCCTAGAGTGACAGCACTTAGTTTTCAGCCTTAGCATTCTTCTCCTCCTAGAGTGACAGCACTTAGTTTTCAGCATTAGCATTCTTCTCCTCCTAGAGTGACAACACTTAGTTTTCAGCTTTAACATTCTTCTCCTCCTAGAGTGACAACACTTAGTTTTCAGCCTTAGCATTCCTCTCCTCCTAGAGTGACAGCACTTAGTTTTCAGCCTTAGCATTCATCTCCTCCTAGAGTGACAGCACTTAGTTTTCAGCATTAGCATTCTTCTCCTCCTAGAGTGACAGCACTCAAATTTTCAGCCTTAGCATTCACCTCCTCCTAGAGTGACAGCAGTTAGTTTTCAACCTTAGCACTTCTCCTTCTCCCAGAGTGACATCATAGTTTAGTTTTCAGCATCAAGCATTTCTTCTCCTCCCAGAGTAATAGCATAGCGTAGTCTTACCCTTTTTAGCCCTAGCATTTCTTCCCCTCCAGAGTGACATCCTTCACATAATTCTACATTTCTGCATAATTATTTCCCCCTCCTAGAGTGACATCATTAGGACAAATCATTCATACTTCTGCGAATCACGCGTTATCCTCCCTAGGCAACGTCTGTTGCATGTTAGACCCCCTAGTGGAGCTGTCGCGCCTCGGAAATTTAAAAAAAATCGCGAGTGTGCAACGAAATTCGGGACCTTACAATGCTCAGCGTAGATGGACGCCTCGCAGCATGCAATGAAGTCGCCACCCTAATTTGGTTGCTAGGCTTAGGGAACCCTAATCGTCATGGCATAGGAAATATAATAAGTAAAAAAACTAAAGGCACAAAAAAGGGGTCTGGACCCCAGACAAAGGTTCGGGGTCGTGTTATGGTCTCGGGAAGGTGTTAGGCACCCGAGACACATCCGAAAATGGTTACCAGTTGATGAGAGAGGTGTTTAAAAAGGTGTTTGGGAAATACGTTTTGAAAAAGGGGGCCCTCAGAGGAATCGTCACTTTAGTCTTTATTATGATCGTGATGGGACTGAATTTTCCGTAAGACTGAATGAGCGCCCTCTTTTTTCATCATCGGGCCATGCATGATTAACTTAATTACTACGTGATCCTAACATGGATGGCTAACAGAGTACCAATTTAAATGATTGATTTTAAAGTGAAAAACTGAAGTGGGATCGAAAGTCCTCATGTACATGCAGTCAATACAAGCGAGAATTTAAAATCATATGAACATGGCATTTTAAGCAACTCTTTAAACACGTTGTTCATGTGGGTTGATTTTAATTCTAGCAGTTCTATATATCATGCATGCAGTTGATATTTGCGAAAGGCATCGAATAAATAAAAAGGACTTGTGAGGCGTACTTTCGAGCGAAGCTTGAAATTAACCTACAAAACAAGAGTGTTAGTGATAGCTTGAGAAATAACTGAGCAATGAAAATTTTAAATGACAATTGATTGTACACGTAAAATGATGGATTGTACGCATACGAGAATTAAATGCTGAGCTTGATGAGTGCATGAAAATAAATGGCGACAATTGATTGCATACGAGAAATGATGAATTTTACGCATACGAAAATGAGATACTGAGCTAATTGTGTGCGAAAAATGATTGATTTTAAGCACACGAGAATTTAAAGGCTGTGTTGATTGCATGCGAAAAATGATTGATTTTACGCATACGAGAATTTAAATGCTAGGTTGATTGCATGCGAAAAATGATTGATTTTACGCATACGAGAATTTAAATGCTGGGTTGATTGCATGCGAAAAATGATGGATTTTACGCATACGAGAATTTAAATGCTGGGTTGATTGCATGCGAAAAATGATGGATTTTACGCATACGAAAATGAAATGTTGTTTTGATAAGTGCAGAAAAATTAAATGCTATTGGCGATTTACAGGGAAGAAAAAAAGTTTAATGATTTGCAGAAAATAAAACAGGTTGATAATGCAGGGAATAAACAGTTGGATATTTGCAGAAAATAAACAGTTGATATTGCGACCGACCATGTAGGCGGTATTGAATTTAAATTGCTGAAAGTAAATTGCTGAAATTTAAAGTGCAGGAAAGTAAAGTGCGGAAAAGTAAACAGTTGATAATTTGCGGAAGGATTTCCAGCAGTTTTGCGAAAAATTAAAGCAGTTGATATTGCAGAAAATAAACAGTTGATATCGCGACCGACCATGTAGGCGGTATTGAATTTAAATTGCTGAAAGTAAATTGCTGAAATTTAAAGTGCGGAAAAGTAAAGTGCGGAAAAGTAAACAGTTGATAATTTGCGGAAGGATTTCCAGCAGTGTGCGAAAAATTAAAGCAGTTGATATTGCAGAAAATAAACAGTTGATATTGCGACCGACCATGTAGGCGGTATTGAATTTAAATTGCTGAAAGTAAATTGCTGAAATTTAAAGTGCGGAAAAGTAAGCAGTTGATAAGTGCGACCGACCATGTAGGCGGTATTGAATTTAAATTGCTGAAATTTAAAGTGCGGAAAAGTAAGCAGTTGATAAGTGCGACCGACCATGTAGGCGGTATTGAATTTAAATTGCCGAAAGTAAATTGCTGAAATTTAAAGTGCGGAAAATTAAACAGTTGATAAGTGCGACCGACCATGTAGGCGGTATTGAATTTAAATTGCTGAAAGTAAATTGCTGAAATTTAAAGTGAGGAAAAGTAAGTAGTTGATAAGTGCGACCGACCATGTAGGCGGTATAATAAATAATTGAATTTAAATTGCTGAATATAAATGACTGAAGTTAGATAACGTAAAAAGAATATCACGATAAGAAATGAGCAATTCACGTATAAAAACAATTAAATAACAAATTGTCGCAAGAATGAGCAGACGAAAAATATGAACACGGAAATGACGCATGTGAGCATTTAAATCATGTATAAACATTTAAAGCATGGTATACGGCTATTTAATTTCGTGCATACATATTTAATCATGGTATATAAATATTTAAGCAAAGCGAAATAATAAACAAGTATTGTAAATAATGATTAATTAAATATGGTACGAATTAAATTAAACATTACGTACGAGCATGAAATTAAAAAAATGACTCGAATGCTTGACGAAGAATTAATGGGCTGGGCCCCATGTGCTGAAATTTAGTTAAAATGGGCTAGGAATAAATCCTAGCCCATAACTTAAATTGAAGGGAAAGGAAAGGATGGGCTTGGCTTAAGCCAAAGCCCATCAGCATGCTAAAAGAAAGGAGGGACGGGCTTAGCCCGTCACCTTCCTCATGAAGAACAGCAGCCGCTGTTCATCTTCTTCCTTGCGCCGGCGTTACTGCCGGCGACAAGGGAGGAGCTCCGGCCACCCGAACACCTCCAAAATGGTCACAATGCGACCGGGGTCAAGCGACGACCAAAACCCGACCAGAATTAAACCACTTCATCCATGGACGAGGAGCAATTTCACGTTTGAACAAATATACGCATTAAAGCCCAAAAATTCATAATTAATTAAAGGAAACAGCAGGCATTTGAATTGAAGCAAGTAACACGTTTACAACTTGAAAATGAAGTATACAAAACAGATTTGAGCCATTGATTAAATGTTTAAAGCTAAAAACGAAAATTAAAGGAGAGAAGCTAGAGAGAGAAAGCTTGATAAACTCACCTTGATTGCTTTCCTTTGCCTTGGTTCGGGTGGATGAATTGGGTAGGAGAAGGGAGATGAGCCGTGTGTGAATTGGCTAGGAGAATGGAGAGGGAGTAGAGCTTTTTTTTTTTTTGTAAAATTTTCGGCCTCGTGAACGTTGTGAATGATGGCTATTTATAGCCGAAGGAACCGCATGGTGGCCGGACGCGGGCGGCGCGTGGAGGAGCTAGGGGAGGCTACGGCTAGCCGTGATGATGGCGGAGGGACAAGAGCTACGGGAGCAGTTGGCTTGGGCGAGGGCTGCTCCGCTGCGTGTTGCTTGGCACTGTGCATGTGCATTATGCACATTAATTCAAGGGCCATTGATTTGGTTGACTTTCGTCGGTTGACCAGATCAATGGCCATGATCAAATGGCCTTTCATCTGATTTAAATGGCCTCGAGCCGGTTCCGGCGAGCAAACGTTTTGACTTTTCGAGCCGAAGGTACCGGCGCGTAGAGAAAAATACGACGGTTTTAACCGTCTACAGCAAACGATGAGAACTTCTCGTTTAACGTGTTTATTTTAGTGTTCAAAGACGCGAAATGCGGGAACGAAAAAAATAAAGCGTTACACTGAAAATTACGCGAAACGCTGTAGACTGTTGCGACCGGAAAAAAATCTGGCAACTAGTTGATGGAAAACATTTTAAAGTCGAGCTATTGTCCGAGCAGACTTACTCGGGTCCAATAAAAGCTCGAATAAAAATAATAATAAAATAATAAAAATACTAAAAAATGTGCTAAAATATAAAAAAATCCTAAAATTCGTGTGATGACCTAAAACGAAGAAAAAATTAGCAAACGACTGCCGGATAATTAAAGATGTGATTTTTAAAGCTAAAAATATTAATGATAATAATAATGAAAATACATGCCGAAAAATTAAAAATGCGATTTCGAAGGCTGACGATGCTGACGATGATGCAAAAATGCAACGAAACACCTAAAAATGCTAGCGACATTAAATCAACTGAAAATGACTGTAAATTGGCTGAATAACAGAAATGCTAAAATTAAATAAAAATGGCGTCAAAATTCGGGTATCAACAGGAGCTGTCATTTACATTCTCGTAAAATCACTTTCCGTCCCCGGTAGAGTGGTTATCATTTACATTTTTTGCAACTTATGTTTCTCTCGATACCCGAATAGAGCTAAGCTTATATCTTTGCAGGATCAACAACCTATCTCCTCCCAGAGCGACAGCAATCTCCTTCTCCCAGAGCGACATCAAGCAACCACCTTTTATCCCCAGTGATAGCATCAATCAACTACGTCCTCCCAGAGCGACATCAAGCAACTACCTCCTCCCAGAGCGACATCATCACTGTAAGTTTGAGGTAAGACCTACCGTGTCGCCAAAATTCGGATATATAGGGGCAACTGTCTTTAATGCTTATCAAATCCTTCGATAAGACAGTAAAGAGGGGGCAACTATTGATACCCGAATTTTGACGCCATTTTTAATTAATTTTAGCATTTCGGTTATTTAGTTAATCTACAGTCATTTTCCGTTGATTTACTGTCGCTAGGATTTTTAGGTATTTCGTTGCGTTTTAGCATCGTCGTTAGCATCGTCAGCTTTCGAAATCGTATTTTTTATTTTTCGTCACGTATTTTCATTGTTATTATCATTAATATTTTTAGCCTTAAAAATCACATTTTTAACTATCCGGCAGTCGTTTGCTAATTTTTTCTTCGTTTTAGGTCATCACATGAATTTTAGGATTTTTTATATTTTAGCGCATTTTTTAGTATTTTTATTATTTTATTATTATTTACGTTCGAGCTTTTATTGGACCCGAGTAAACTCGCTCGGGCAATAGCTTGACTTTAAAATGTTTTCCATCAACTAGTTGCTAGCTTTTTTTCCGCTCGCAACGGTCTACAGCGTTTTGTGTAATTTTCGGCGTAACGTCTTTATTTTTCCGTTCAAACGTTTCACGATTTTTAACGAGAAAATAAACACGTTAAACGAGAAATTCTTGTCATTCGTTGTAGACGGTTAAACCCGTCGCATTTTTCTCTACGCGACGGTACCTGCGGCTCGAAAAGTCAGAACGTTTGTTGGCAGGAACCGGCTTGAGGCCATTTAAATCAGATAAAAGGCCATTTAATCATGGCCATTGATCTGGTCAACCAAGGAAAGTCAACCAGATCAATGGCCCTTGAATTAATGTGCATGATGCACATGAACAGGGCCAAGGGACGTGCAGCGAAGCAAGTCCTCTCCCGAGCCACCTGCTCCCATCGCTTCTTGTCCCTCCGCCATCATCACGGCTAGCCCCCTAGCTCCGCCAGCACGATGGGCCGGCCACCACGTGCAGCACGCTCTCCTCCTCCAAGCGATCCTTCGGCTATAAATAGCCACTGCCATCGAACGAAAAATGGGCACCAAATTGGCAAGAAAACCTTACTTTCTTCCCTCCCATTGATCGATAGCTCACTTAGAGCTTGATCGTCACAGTTCAAAGTTTAACAGTGAGCTTTCTCTCCCTAGCTCGTTTTCGTTTCTTTAAGTATTTTCTTCTTTAAATTCGTTTGGCTTTGTTTTGAAGAGATAAATTGCTTTTCTTTATGTCATTAATTCATATGCACGCTGTAGAATAAATACATGCTTTCAATTTTGAAAATCGTTAGCTAGGTTGTGCGAATTAATTAGTTTTCGATAATTAACGGTTTTATCATTTTTTCGAAATTAAACTCGGTACGATCCTTATTAAAATTCGACCTTCGTACGGTCGAGACGCCGTCGAGGAGACGAGCATTTCGGTACGAAGATCGCGCGAAACGGGCAAGGGCAGCCGGACCTTGGCCGCCGGCAGGAGCACCGGCGACCAAGGAAGACGATGAACAGTGCCATGTTTCGGCACTGTTCACGTAATGCATGGGTGATGGGCTTGGCCCATCACCGTTTAAATTTTTCCTTCGGGCCAGGAACTATTCCTGGCCCATTTCTATTTTCTTTTCATTCTTCAATTGGGCCCAGCCCATTTTCAATTGTTTTCAAAACTTCGGATCACGTTTTTCCGTAAAATAATTTGTATGCTTCGTATGATTATTTTTCGCACTATCAACTGTTTAATTTTCTGCACTTATCAACTGTTTAAATTTTTCGCACTTTAATTTTTCGCAATTTACTTTCGGCAATTTAAATTCAATATACCGCTTATATGGTCGGTCGCATTTTAATTCTCGTAAATATTCAACTGCTTTAATTTTTCGCCAACTGCTGGAAATCCTTCCGCAAATTATCAACTGTTTAATTTTCTGCACTTTAATTTTCCGCATTTTAATTTTCCGCACTTTACTCTTCTGCACTTTAATTTTTTGCAATTTACTTTCGGCAATTTAAATTCAATATACCGCCTATATGGTCGGTCGCATTTTAATTCTCGTAAATATCAACTGCTTTAATTTTTCGCAAACTGCTGGAAATTCTTCCGCAAATATCAACTGATTATTTTCTGCAAATATCCAACTGCTTATCCTCTACATTATCAACCTGTTTTATTTTCTGCAAATCATCAAACTCTCTTTAATTCCCTGTAAATCGTCAACTACATTTAGTTTTTCTGCACACAACATTTAATTTTTGCATGCGTAAAATCAATCATTTTTCGCATGCCATCAACCCAGCATTTAAATTCTCGCATGCTTAAAATCAATCATTTTCGCATGCAACCAACACAACATTTAATTTTCGTATGCGTAAAATCAATCATTTTTCGCATGCAATCAACTCAGCATTTAAATTCTCGCATGCTTAAAATCCATCATTTTTCGCATGCAATCAACTCAGCATTTAATTTCCGTATGCGTAAAATCCATCATTGTACATATGCAATCAACTGTCACTTAAATTTTCGCACTCATAAAATTGTTTATTTATTTCTCGAGCTATCACTAATACTCTCATTTTGTAGGTTTTAAATTCAAGCTTCGCTCGAAAGTACGCCTTTCAATTAAGGTGGCGACTTCATTGCATGCCGCTAGGCGTCCTTTTACGCCGAGCATCTGAAGGTCTCAAATTTCGTTGCACACTCACGAATTTTTAATTTTCGGGGCGCGACAGAAACCCCTTCTTAATTTCCATCACTGCCTCCACCTCATATGCCTTATTGTAGGGGTGTCCACCGAAATACCGTACCAAAAATACCGCAATACCGTACCAAAATTACGCAAATTCGGACGGTATTTTTCTGACCAAATTTACTGTTCGATATTTCATCATGGTACCGAAATAAATTTCGGTACGGTACGGTATTAATTTTGGTAGGTTCGGCATTACCGAACCTACCGTACCGATTAATAATTTTAATTACTCATTCATGTTCTTCCTTCGCATCTCCTCTCTTCTTCACTCTCACTCTCAATCCCTAAATCACAACAGAGCAAAAACCAATCAATCACTCACAGCCTCACCCTCCTCCATCTCCGCTGACACACCCACCTCTCCTTTCAAACCCATCGCCACCGACACACCCACTTCTCCTCTCAAACTCACTTCTTCGATTTCTCATTTTTGCATCTCGGCATCTCCTATCTTCTTTTTCAATTTTTGTTCTCTTCTTCTCCTTCACTCTCCAAATCTCAATCCCTCACTGGGTTCACCCTCTGCAAATATTTCGCAAATCTGCTTCTGCTCTCTTTCCATATTTGTTAATCCTTCCGATTTATGGTAATACCCCTTTTGCTCTTTCTGTTCTCTTGCATTGATGAGGTTTTAAGTGTTTCATCGAGCATTGTAGCGTATTTAGCGACTGAGGTCGTTCTTCAATGAGATTTTCTATGGTTTATTGAATTCATCGAAGTTGTAGCAGTTTGGGTTAATATGAATGGAAAATTTGGGTTGACAATCTTGGTATTATAGGTTTGATTTCATATGTCCCACTTTGATTTTTCAATTCTAATACACTGTTTATATTAATCCTAATTGTGGGATCTGATGAATTTCTTGTAATCTCTCAATTTCTGAAGGTTGTTGAATTTGGGTCACTGCCATTAATGTGAATTTTGCAGTTCCAGCCATGACACTGCAGAATCAAGAACAGAACAAGAAGTTTTATTTTTACTGATGTCTAGATCAGGTATAGAATATTGTGTGTTAAATGGAGGATGTGCCATTGTTGATGAGTTGGCAGACATGCCTTGTGGCAAATGGCTGGATGAGAATTATGAATTCTGGATGAAAATTGATATCCATCTTTTATTGAGCCAGGAGGGTGCTTGAGTTGATTTAGCGTTAAGATTATGAATTTTGTTTGAAGAATTAATTTTGAATTCATTAATAAAGCATTAATTTTGTTATTTCGGTATAATTTTGATATTTCGGTACGGTACTGAAATTTAATTCGATACGGTACGGTAATTTTTTTTAGGCATTCGGTATACCGAATACCGAAATATTTCGGACGGTATACCAAAATACCGTCCGATGGACACCCTTACGTTATTGTATTCCTCCACCAAAACTCTTGTAGTTATTCTACAAATAGAAATCAACTGAGTTTCTTTTATTTATTCATTTTTTTTAAAATGAAAGTTTACAAATGAAATTTATGGTCTGTAGTAACCGAACTTGTAGTCGTTCTCGACGGAGGAGGTGGAGTTAATGATAAAACTTAAGAAAATGAAAGAAACAAAGAACACAGGACTAGGAGATACCCACACTAACCGAAAACTAAATTTTGTTTTTCAAAAAGTTGGTGATTGATATCCACACTCATACTCTTTTTTTTTATCTTACACTTGAAATTACAACATTATTCTTATTTTATACTCCCTCCGAAACTTAATAACTATCCCGTTGACTTTGGGCACGCATATTAAGGAGGCCCGATGACTCACTATTTGAGACAATTTTGCCCCGAATTTTTTCTCGGACATAGGTTAAGAATTAACGTACGTTCGAAAAAAAAGTACGGAATTTTTTGGGGTCAAATAGTGAGTCATCAGGCAAGTGATGGGGAGTCCCTGTAGGCGCCACACATAATTGGGAGACTAAGAGTTGGTATTAAAATACAACATCAAGAGTGTGCAGCCCATGAGTTGGTGTTAAAATACAACACTAAGAGTATGCAGCCTAGTTGGAATGAAACACCAAGAATATGTAGCCTAGTTGGAATGAAACACCAAGAATGTGCAGCCTAGTTGGAATGAAACAGTTGAAGTGGAGCCAACAAATCACCTATATATATATGATGATACATGTTGTACATATTGCAATAGAGAGAGTATAGAAGAACAAGAGAAAAACGTGATGGGGAGAAAAAGAGAGAGTTGTTGTTTAAGAGAAAAATAATTAGTAATTATTTTTCTAGTGTTGTCTCCTCGATCTAGATGTGAGATTGAGTCGAGAATAGTTTGTGAGAGCAAATACCTTTTAGTATTGATATATTTGTAAGCCTAATAATTTATTATTAGTGGAAAGTTTTGGAGTTGGTCCCGGGGTTTTTACCTGTTGAGGTTTTTCATGTAAATCCTGGTGTTCTCTTTTACCCTTTATTGTGTTGTTTGAGTTTTACTCATTTCAGGTAGGAAAAAGAAATTGATCCTAGAAGTTACTAGAATCCAACATTCTGGTAACTTGGTGCAGTTTTTCCCAACAACTCGTAGCGCATAAGGTTTGAAAGATGACCGACAACACGAAGATTGAGCCTTTTGATGGAGAGAATGACTTCGTAGTGTGGCAGAAAACTATGATGGATTTATTGACTATGAAAGATCTCGACGTCGCTCTTGAAGATGAGAATCCAGAAGGAATGAAAGATAGTGATTGGGTAACTATTCTGAAAAAAGCGACTAGTTAGATTAGGCTAGCATTAGCTCCATCAATAAAGTATGTTGTGATGGGGGAGTAAACACCAAAAAGAATGCGGGAGAAGCTAGAAGGTGTTTACGCTTCCAAGTCTGTGACAAACAAACTTAGTCTAAAGCTAGACTTGTATTCGTTGAAGATGGATAAGGCACGAGAATTCACAAGCACCTGTCAGATTTCAATCGGGTGTTAACGAAAGTGCTTAATAAAGGGGAGAAAGTAGAAGATGAGGAGCAAGGGATACTTCTTCTTTCTTCATTGCTTATGTCACACAAGTCACTGGTGTAGTCCCTTACAGCAGGGAAGACAAGTTTGAAGAAGGAGGATGTGACGACTTTCCTAATAGATAATGAGAAGCTGTTAGGAGTGGAGAACAAGAATAGTTGTGATAGACTGTTAATTGCAGAAGGGTCATCGAGTGGAAAGGAGCAATGTGGTAGAAGCAGAGCAAGAGGTGCTTCTTCCAGCTATGTAAGAAACAGATCTAGTTCAAGATCAAGGGCAGACAATAGTGAGAGTGAGTGCTACTATTGCCACTAAAAGGGTCACATCAGATCATATTGTCAGAAGATGATGACTGATTTGAAAGAATGACAGAAGAGTAAAGAAAAGATTGATGATGCTGCAACTATTCAGAATGATGATAATGAATTTTTGGTAGTGTAGAAAAGTAAGGATCCGGTAAGAGATTCCTGGATTTTAGACTCTGCATGTTCCTTTCATATTTGTGCTAAAAAAGAATTGTTTAGTACATTTGGTGATTGTGATGATAAATCTGTCACATTGGTCAATAACAAAAAATTGGAGGTCGAAGGTATTGGCAATGTGAAGATTAAGATGTATGATGGATTGGTAAAAAACTCTCAGCAATGTGAGATACGTGCCGAAGTTAAAAAGAAATTTAATCTCTCTTGGAAGATTAGATTCTCGCGAGTATAGATACTCAACGAGAGATAGATTGATGGGGGTAAGCAAAGGAGAAACTGTAATCATGAAGGGGGGCTTGCTTCTAACAATGTTTACCGATTGATTGGGACCGCAGTCAAGTTTAAAGTACAAGGTACCTACAAGAGATTGAATGATTGTGATGGCCAGGTAGAGTTACCTAGGAGAAGAGTTAGCTTTGTGGTGTTGACTGGCGAGAAAGTGAACTCCACCTCTACTCGGACTGTATGAAGATTGGTGATTCCCCCATAAGCTGGAGGGGGAGAATTGTTGGAATTCAGCTCTGATATATTAACGAAGTCTTTACCGAGAGAGAAACTGGAAAATGTTACGTGATCGCTGGGTTGGTGATTTTTTCCCAATGATGTGTGGCGGGGGAGATTTGTAGGTGCCACTCATAATTGGGAGACTAAGAGTTGGTGTTAAAATACAACACCAAGAGTATGTAGCCTAGTTGGAATGAAACACCGAGAGTGTACAGCCTAGTTGGAATGAAACAGTTGAAGGGCAACCAACAAATCACCTATATATATACTCTCGGTGTTTCATTCCAACTATATATATATATGCATACATGTTGTACATATTGCAACAAAGAGAGTAGAGAAGAGCAAGAGAGAAAAACGTGAGGGGGAGAAAAAGAGAGAGTTGTTGTTTAAGAGAAAAATAATCAGGAATTATTTTTCTAGTGTGGTCTCTTCGATCGAGATGTGAGATTGAGTCGAGAATAGTTTGTGAGAGCAAATACTTTTTGGTATTGATGTATTTGTAAGCTTAATAATTTATTATTAGTGGAAGGTTTTGGAGTTGGTCTCGTGGTTTTTACTTGTTGAGGTTTTTCACATAAATCCTAGTGTTCTCTTTTACCCTTTATTGTGTTATTTGAGTTTTACTCATTTCGGGTGGGAAAAAGAAATTGATCCTAGACGTTACCAGAATTCAACATTCTGGTAACTTGGTGCAGTTTTTCCCAACAGTTCCTTCCTCGTATCTCCCACCTTTCCTCCTGACCCGATATCCTCCTTCCTCATCTTTATATTCTTAATGTCAAAGTTAAATATGATAACTCAGAATTGTCAGGGTGCATCGAGCTTGGAGTGCTCAACTTATGTTTCTAGTCTTGTTATTATATATCATGCGTTCATTTTGGCTTCATTAGAACCACACGCTAGTGGTGTTATTGCATATTCTATAACGACAGATGGTGTTATTCGTGATAGTAGAGGAATTTGGATCAATGGGTTCTCGGCAATCCTGGATTTTTTTTTTTTACAAATTAATTTTATTCTTAATATGTTTAGTATTTTTTTTTGTTGATAAAATGAATAATTTTCATAACTAAAGATTGAAAAAACAATCAAGATGCTCAGGACACAAACCGTCCCAGCAATCAGTCAAGCCCAATGTATAAGCTCTCATAGCAAGAGCATGGGCATCTACATTAGCAGTTCTTCGAACATGCACAAAATTACATAAACTAAAACCAGTGGCAAGACGCTTAATATCAGCAATGATGACCCCCAAACTGGAGTGTGTTTGGGAATTAGTGAGTATGACTTGAATCAATTCAAGACAATCAGACTGGATACGGAGACGACTAAAGTTTCGCTCAGCGGCTATTTGGAGGACCCTGCGTACAGCTAGACCTTCTACTACAGCGACATCAAGGCAGTATTGAGCACACTCATGGCCCTAAAAGATACAAACTCCGTAGCAATCCCGGACAATGAATCCCAAACCAACTCGAGAAGGACCAACCGCCGTGTCTGAATTAAAACATATGACCCCCTCACCGGAGCCTGAACTATATGTTTAGTATTTTTAATAACTAATGATTTAAGTATATAATTATAAAAACAATTAATTAACAATAATATAATATCCTTCTTACTAATTGTTTTCCTCATATTATATATATATATATATACATTTTCGTAAATAATATTATAACGGGTAATCAGGAGGGTACGGTGACGGGTGGGGATGACCATCCTCAACCCCGCCTCATTACCCCGTTAAACCGGTGCAGGGAATCCCCAGCCCTGAAAAATCCTCGATCAAATCGAGAAAATCCTGGCCCAAATTCAAGCGGGCAGGTACGGAGTGAGTGAAATTGTCATCCCTATAATGCACACCCTCCTCGAAGCAAAGTTGTTGATGGCTTGATTAACTTGCCCTTCGAACTACGTACATATTAATTATGTTTAGTTCCCCTCTTCCTCTTTATGTGTAATAAAATCTTTTAGGAAATAGCTGAGAGTTTCATTCTCACAATTTGTTTAGGCGCTTATTGCCTTGTTTTTTTTTCTTTTATATATAAAAAAGAGTAATGCATTTTAACTCATAATTTAGAATTAATAGACATCGATCTGGTTGAAATCTCATATCTACTACAAAAATAAAATTCATGATTTTGAAATAAAATATTTATGAATTATAATATATTGATATTTAAAATTATTATTATTAAATCAAACTTCTAGTCACAAAATCTGTCATAATTGACATCACCAATTTTTTATTTATGATATAACTACCTTATCTTGTTACACTATCTTAACAAGTTACCATTTAATTTATAAAAAAAAATTCCGAAAAAGGAAAAATACCAAACAATAATTCGATTTTATAAAAACATAAAACCAAAAAACAGGAAGTGATCATACGGTACATTAGAATATCACTTTCTCAACAATTTTTTATATTTGGACTACTACAACCTATTTTTATTTTTAATAAAAAA
Organism: Viola odorata; assembly: GCA_963691705.1. Lineage (NCBI taxonomy): Eukaryota > Viridiplantae > Streptophyta > Magnoliopsida > Malpighiales > Violaceae > Viola > Viola odorata. The sequence continues at coordinate 35,205,973 of OY829546.1, forward strand.
TGTTATATTTATAAATACAAATAGGTCACTAAAAATGATTTTTTTTAATTGATAAAGTGTGAAATTAGGATTAATATTATTGATAATTCTTAATGTTGCTTACTTGCTATTAAAAAAACTGATAACATTTATATATCAGAAGGGTACGCTGGGCATTTTTGTTCCACGAGATTAATGTAGTCCACCATTGTCCCCACATCGTCCTACTAAGTTGATGATGTCAGTAGATTGTACGCTAATTGTGCTTATTATGCCATTTAATATCGGTCAGTTAATGGTAAATGTAAGTAACGCTAAATATAACCCTACCGGATTTATGTAGCAGAGCAAGCAACTCAACATTAATTAGATTTAAAGTATGGGTCTAAATCCATTAAAAAGCCTGTTAATACCCCTCCATTAAAAAGCCTGTTAAAACGCCAGCTGACCAAACCAATTCTTGAAGAGCCTATTAATACCCCTTCATTACTATATAAAACAACATATTAAACACAAACCAAACACTTAAACCCTTGAGTAATTGTTATGCTTTTTGGTTTTTACTCCGCCGTATTGATATTTCTATTGTCGTTTTATTATTTGTCTGATTAATTTTTTTATTATCATTACTGATTTAAATGTCGAAATTTCTGTGCTAGAAACCAAAACAATACTCAAAAAGAACCCTCTAGTAGATTGATGGATTTGAACCTCCCTTTTTCCAAACCTTATCCAAAACAAAACTCGAACGAGTACAAAAATAACTTATAAGATGAAAAAAGAATAAAAACAAGTACTTATTTTTTAACATTCAACGGTGTAGACTAGTCAATAAATGCATGTTCTATTTATTAAAAAATTCTATGCAATTCTATGAAATACAGTATATGTTAAATTTACTCTCTTATACACATAAGTACTAGAATTTCTATTTTTGAATTCCTACCTGAATATAATTATGATGATGGAATCACTAAGTGTAAATTAATACGTGCCATACACTCTTAAAATACTGTATAAATATATCATTTAAAAAAAAAAGGTCATGGAGAAGGATGAAATTTCTACCATTTATATTTCTGTTGTAAAAATAAATAAATAAGAACTCCTTACTACACATTGATGGTTCAGTATGAATTACTATGAAACTCATCTACAAGACGTATTATTAACATAGAAATTAAAGTACTCCCTCCTTATTACAAAAAACGTCGTTTACTATTCCGACGCATATTTCAAAACGATCGGAATAGTAGCTATATGATCTTGAAAAACTTCGAAATTTTTACACAACGTATATTAATCCTTCATGTACGTTGAAAAAAAAATTTTTAATTTTTTGGGTTCATATAGCTACTATTTCAGCCGCCTTATAATAAGAAGAGAGTACAATTTATCGGTAAGTTGCTTTTCTACCGAAACAAAACCTTTTGTTTTTTTTTCTTTCTAAATCAACCCACTTGCAGGGAGAGTTCGTGGTTCGTGTAAGCCTGTAAGGATTAAAAGGGGATTTTACATGGACAAATTGCACAGATTTCGAAGCATGTCAGGGACAGTGGAGAGATGTTTGTTGTCTGCCATCCGACAAAAGAAATAAAAGAAGGAAAAGAAAAGTTACTCACATGTCACATGTCACATGTCAAAGTGGGAATCCTCCCATCACCTCTGTCACCTACATCATGCCCTATCAGCTCTTACTCTCTCACTCCGCAACTCTGCCGCTGCCCTTTCCAGCCAATACAAACTAACCTCTCGTCTTCTTCTCCACCGGATTTCGTACTATTTAGTTGGCTCAAGTTAATTATAAGAGTTTATCATTGATAATAACGTTTGTATACAATAACATATGGGAAAAATGATATTCCTAATTTTTTTGAAGTATTAATAAACTTAGTTAACTAAGGCTTAAACAAGAATGGCTCGAAGTCGCTAGAGATGGGTAGCACGTCCTCAACCAGCAATATTAAGAATATAAGTTTGTCGCACTCCCTTTTCGATTTTACGCGAGTTGGTTGGGGACGGACGTGAGACAAAATTGGACTTATCTCATATAATATAATGAAGTCGTCACCCTATTTATTTTTAGATTTAGAGAACCTAAAGTCATGACATAAAAATAAAAAGTTAAGGCAAAAATGATCTAAACCCGAGAACGATGGTTCGGGGTCGATTTATGGACTTGGGAAGGTGTTAGGCACCCGAATCTCATCCTAAAAAGATTACCGGTAAAAAGAGAGATGTTTAAATAAAACATTTAAAAACAACAAGTAATGAGTCCCTCAGAGGAATCGCCGCTTTAGTATTTTTCATTGGTCGGGACTGTTCGGGACTGATTTTTAATGGAATTAACCGTTTAATTTTTACTAAAGCGGGCGCCCCTTTTTCATCATCGGGCCAATGCACACGAAGCAGATTTTAATATAAACGAGTAAATAAACCAAGTTATTTCTCATGCAAATAAATTAATTCTAGCAATTCTAAATAGTCATGCATACAAATATATATATTCGGAAAAGCGTCGAATAAATAAAAGGGATAGAGAAAGTGTACTTGCGAGCGGGTATCGATTTTTTTACCCTACAAAATGAGATTATTAGTACGAGTAAGGATAAATGATAAGCAAAATAAAATAATTAGTTTAATTGAAATAAACAATTGAATAAAGCGATAAAATAATTAATACTACAATTCGGCAAATTATTGTCTAATTATTACAACGAACAATTGACGAAAAATAAATCGGCAGGCCTCGATAACCGGGCCGAATGGGGCCCATCTGGCTAGGCCCAAAAGCCTTTCTTTCCTCCTGATGGGCTTGGGGCAGACCAAGCCCAAAATCCATTCCTTTCTCCGCTTGGGCTTGGCACAAGCCAAGCCCATGACCAAGCAATTTAAATAAGCCAACCCAAGCCCATGGCTCTTTCCCTCCAACTCTCTTGTTCATCGTCTTCAACCTCTCACCCGCGCCATTCCAGTAATGCAGCAGCAACAACGGAGCAACGGAGCACGGCAAGGGAGACAACGACAGTGGCAGCAACACAACCGCGTCATCTTCTTCCTCTAGCAGCTCCGACCCGCGACCAGCAGTAGCTCCAGCGACAGCAGTAAGGCGACAGCAGCGGAGCACGACATCGACGGCAAGAAAAATAAGAAACATGCAGAAAAAAATGTAAAAATAAATGGAGGTATTAAAGCAAGCAATTGATTAGCAGAGGTAGCAACAATAAATTGAAAAAATAGAAGCAATTAATTAATTAAAACTAAGGAAATTAATTAATTAAGAGCAAACAATTAAATAAATTGAAGATAGCAATTGGGAGAGAGCGTGAATAAAAAGGGGGGACTAGAGAATGAATTGGTCCCCTTTTTCTCGTTTGGAGATTGAGGGGTATTTATATGGACAAAGCCACGAGTGAGCTTGGGGAGCACGGTACGCGTGGTCGTCGCAAACGTGAGGAGCAAGGAGAGAGTCGGCCATGAACAGTCCGGTGACAAGGCAAAGGTGATGATGAAGTTTTGGTTATGTGGTTGAGGTTGGATGGAAGCTTCTTGATGGGAGGTTTGTGATGATGAATCGAAGTCGGCAAGACCAGCTGGAGGAAAGGTGACGAGGCTGAGGATGAAGATGCATTTATATGCATTAATGCATATTAATGCGGTACGAGCGAGATATTTTTTGTTCGAGCTACGACACGAGCGAACTCGTTTGAAATGAATAAAAACTCAAACTAAAATTACTAAGATATGTAGTAAAATGAAACGAAATAAATTGTAGATAGTAAACAAAGAAAAAGTTTGATCTACGACTCGAGTAAGCTTGCCCAGAACTGATAGAAGTTCGAATGAAAAATAAATGCTATAGCGAAGTGAATTGAACAAAACAAAACGAGATGACGTGAAACAAAATAATAGTAGCTAATTTTGAGTTAAAGAAAGAAAGCGTTCGATCTATGGTCCGAGGAATCTCGCTCGGGACCGATAGGAATTCGAACGAAAAGACAGTAGAAAATACAAAAAAACTAAAATGACACGAAATGGAGCGAAATATTAAAATAAACAACCAAAGATCGAAGATCGATAGAAATTCGATTTAAACAAGTTGATAATGCGATAATTATAAAAATATAAAAATGCGTCAAAAATTGGGTTGCAACAAAGTTCTTCGTAGTGAGGTAAGAAAGGCATTGCGAGCGATCTTAGAACTAAATGATATCATTGCTTAGTGTTACTCAAGGATAAAACGAGTAGACCTTAGCGATTAGTGAGATGGGATTGCCAAAGGGTAATTGTTCCACTCACTTTTCGACAAGATCATATGGGATTTAATGCCCCTGCAACAAGAAGTCGACACTCATTAATTAAAGCCTGAAAAACAAACATTCCTTTAGGTAATAAAAGATTGAGAAATTAGAACTGTATAATTCAACTCCAGGTACAAAATTGACTCAAACTACTACCTAAAGAAATGATTATCATATACCCAACAACTAGGTTTATGACCTATATAAACCCCCATTTTTTAGGCATAACCAATCGAACACTATCTTTACTACACACAGCTACACAATTCATACCACACTTTGTTCTTGCCTTAATCATTTGTTAATCATTTCTTCCCTTTGCTTCAAGATCTTTAAGGCTTGATTCTAACTTAAGTTTCAAAATGTTTATCACTAGAGGAAACCCTAGTGAATTGTAGGTGACAAGCAAGATCAAAGTGCTTAAGATCAAGACATATTTTAATCACTCACTAAACTGTACTTAACACACACCTCATATCTCAATTCTCAAACATTATCAGTATATACAAATGAAGGTTTAAACCATTGGATGGTGCTTTAATCACTTTGTCGCACCCCGTTTTTGATTTTTTCCTATCCTAATGCGACGCGGGTTTGGGACTAGATGTGAGATGAAATCAGACTCATCTCACCTGATGTAATGAAGTCGCCACCCTAATTTTGTTTATAGGTTTAGGGAACCTATCATTTGAGAACATGGCACAAAACAAAATAAAAACTAAGGCCAAAGTAGGTCTGAATCCGAGAACAGCGGTTCGGGGTCGTATTATGGACTCGGGAAGGTGTTAGGCACCCGAGTCTCATCCTAAAAAGGTTACCGGATGGGGAGGTGTTTTAAATTATGTTTGACAAATAAAAATTCCTAATTTAGTGATCATGCCCAATGGATAAATTAAATTCTAATAATTATAAATATCATGCATACGAGCGTAAATACGGAAAAGCGTGAATAAATAAAAGGGAAGAAACGTTTACTTGACGAAGGGTACGAATGATTTACCCACTTTTGATTGAGATTGAAGGTGTACTTGTGAAGGGCATCGATTGATTTACCCTACAAAGTCGAGATTATTAGTTTGGGAAAATAATGATTGAAAATAGATAACTATTTAATGACTTATCGAATGTAGGTGAAATAATTAATTTAGACATTAACCGCGAGCAGAATAATTATTTAGGCATTTGAGAGCATGCAAAAATAATTAATTAAATAGTACGAGCATTCAAATAATTGGCATAAAAAATTATTGTGCGCACACAAGTGAAATAATTATTTTTGACGAATATACGCAAGCAGAATAATTAAACATGCAAGAGTATACGAAATTAAATAAATAGTACAAGCATACGAAAATTAAATAAACAGTACGAGTGCAGAAAATAAATAAACAGTACAATCGCGAAAGGTAAATAAACAATACGAGTGCAGAAAATAAATAAACAGTACAAGTGCGAAGAAAATTAAATAAACAGGACAAGTATACAGAAAATTAAATAAATAATACAAGCATACGAAAGGTTGGTACGAAAAATAAATAAAAATGCGATGGGCTGAAAATTCGGACTAGGCCCACTGGGTCTAGAAATTGGGCCCACTAGTTGGGCCCATCCTTTTCTTTTCCATGCCAAGCCCATTTTCCCCTTCTCCCTTTCCCGTTTGGGCTTGGCTTTGCCAAGCCCATAATTAATTAAACACATGACCAGCCCAAGCCTTCTTCTTCCTCCCGTTTTCTTCTTTTCTTTTTCTTTCCCAATTCCTTTCCTTTTTCAATTTGCTGCAGCCCTTTTGTCCCTTTTCCTTTTTATTTTCTCTCCTGCGTTGTGGATGAGCCGGCGGTGGTGCCGGTGCGGCGTGGCTATGGGGCGGCGTGGCTGTTGTGGCTGAGCCGGCGCGGTTATGGGCGATGCGGCTGTTGTGGGTGAGCCGGCGGGGCTGTGGGGCAGTTAATGGCTGGGTGTGGGATGGCCGATTGGGTTTGGTGATGCGGCTGGTCAGGATGAACGATTGGGTTTGGTGATGCGGCTGGTCGGGATGGTCGATCGGGTGTGGGATTAATTAATTTGAATTGACTTGGTTTGGTTGATTTGGACTGGTTTTGGATGGGCTGGAGATTTTGGTTGTGTGGCTGAGGCACGGCTGGGTGTGGCTGAGGCACGGCTGGGTGTGGCTGAGGCACGGCTGGCCGATTGAGGCGGCGGCTGTGGTGACGGGGCCGCTTGAGGCGGTGGTTGGTGGATTGGGTGTTTGGCTGCGGCAGTGGCTTGTGGTGCGGCGGTGGCTTGTGGTGCGGCGGCTGATTTGTGGTGCGGCGGTGGCTATGCCGGCGGCGGCTGTGGGGCGGCGGTTGGATTGGGCGGCTCGGGTTGGATTGTGCGATTGCGGCTGCGGCTTGGATTGGCTGATTGCGGCAGCGGCGCAGATTGGGGCTGATTTAATTGGGTGTTTTTGATTGAATTTGAATGTTTCGATTAAATTTTGCGGAGGATGGAAATGAATTTGTTGGGTGTTTTGATTTAATTTTGCCGTGTGTGAATTGGTGCTCTGTGTGTGTTCTTCCCCCCCCCCTGCTTATTGCTTGGAGCTGCTATTTATAGAAGGAGAAATGGATCTTGAGGGCTGGCTGAGGGAGTAGAGATAATGATGATCATGGTTAGAGGTAGGCCTGGAAAATGGAGAGGGTGAGGCTCGAGGAGGAGAACAGTAAGGCGGTGGAGGATTGTGCATGAACCAACGTGGGAAAATAGGAGGACCATTGATCTTAGTTGACTTCAAAAGTCAACTAGATCAATGGTGGAGATGAGGTCTTTGGTTTATCATTTAACTATTTAGTTTAAGTAGACGATACGAGTAATTTTGCTAGAAAATGAATATAAACTCGAACCGAAAATGTCAAAACGTATAATAAAATAAAATAAAATAATTAGCACACAGTAAATGACGAAAAGTTTGATACATAGTTCGATAAAAAATATTTACTTATAAGCAATAAAAGTTCGAGCATAATAAAATACTAAAATAAAAATTGAGCGAAACGGAAAGAGATAGCGCGAGTTAGACAAATACTAAAAATAATTAGCTAATGAGTAGAATTGTTCAACCCTTAGTTTCGAGAATTTGACTCGGGAACCGATAAAAGTGATAAAAATGCGAAAAAAGTATGGAATAAAATTTAAATGACATTAAGCGTAAAAATAAATATCAGATTGACATAAATAAATGGAAGTATGATTTTAGAAAATTGAAGACAGAAATGCGACGAATTAAAATTTTAAAAAATCCAAAATCGGGGAGCAACAGTTGCCCCCTCTTTACTGTCTTATCAAAAATCTGATGTAATCAAGATTTTTGATGAGCAGTAAAGATGGTTGCTACCGAACCAGCAATGGTCTAAAAAGTGCAAGATGTATGTGCAGACTTCCCTGATAATGGGGTGAAAAGTAGATTGCAGAAGAGTAAATGACGTGTCCCTGATAATGGGATGAAAAATAAATTGCAGAACTGTAAATGACGACGTCCCTGATAATGGGAAAAAGGTAAATGGTGACTTCCCGGATAGTAGGGTAAAAGGCAAATTGCTGAAATGTAAATGATGATCCCTGATAGTGGGGGTGAAATGTAGATGATGAAATGTAAATCAGGTAGGGCGAGGGTAGCACTCGCAGTCCGTACCTTGTGCAGAAAAGTAAATGAGGCAGGGCGAGGGTAGTACTCGCAGTCCGTACCTTGTGCAGAAAAGTAAATGAGGCAGGGCGAGGGTAGTACTCGCAGTCCGTACCTTGTGCAGAAAAGTAAATGAGGCAGGGCGAGGGTAGTACTCGCAGTCCGTACCTTGTGCAGAAACGTAAATGAGGCAGGGCGAGGATAGCACTCGCAGTCCGTACCTTGTGCAGAAAAGTAAATGAGGCAGGGCGAGGGTAGTACTCGCAGTCCGTACCTTGTGCAGAAAAGTAAATGAGGCAGGGCGAGGGTAGCACTCGTAGTCCGTACCTTGTGCAGAAAAGTAAATGAGGCAGGGCGAGGGTAGTACTCGCAGTCCGTACCTTGTGCAGAAACGTAAATGAGGCAGGGCGAGGGTAGCACTCGCAGTCCGTACCTTGTGCAGAAAAGTAAATGAGGCAGGGCGAGGGTAGCACTCGCAGTCCGTACCTTGTGCAGAAAAGTAAATGAGGCAGGGCTAGGGTAGGACTCGCAGTCCGTACCTTTGTGCAGGAAAGTAAATCATGCATGATATGTTGGGAAAAATTATTGAAAGAGATGAATCATCGAAACAAAAACTATCTTGAGAGATAAACGTAACAGACAGGGTGTGGGGATGATGTGACGTGACCTTTCACACTTTTTAAAAGACATGTTGTGGGGACGTGACCTTTCACAACGTTAAAAAAGACATGATGTGAGGGACGTGACCTTTCACACCTTTGAAAAGACAAGTTGTGGGGACGTGACCAATCACAACGTTAAAAAAGTCATGATGTGAGGGACGTGACATTTCACACCTTTGAAAAGACAAGTTGTGGGGACGTGACCAATCACAACGTTAAAAAAAAGACATGATGTGAGGGACGTGACCTTTCACACCTTTGAAAAAGACAAGTTGTGGGGACGTGACCAATCACAACGTAAAAAAGGACATGATGTGAGGGACGTGACCTTTCACACCTTTGAAAAGACATGTGTTGTGGGGACGTGACCAATCACAACGTTAAAAAAGACACATGCTGTGGGGACGTGACCGCTTACAACATGGAAAAGACATGATGTGAGGGACGTGACCTTTCACACCTTTTAAAAGGACAAGTTGTGAGGGACGTGACCTTTCACAATATTAACAGACAAGGTGTGGGGACGTGACCAATCACACCTTTTTAAAAGACAAGTTGTGAGGGACGTGACCTTTCACAACCTTAACAGACAAGGTGTGGGGACGTGACCAATCACACCTTTTAAAAGACAAACATGTTGTGGGGACGTGACCGCTAACAACATGTTAAAAGACATCGCGTGGGGACGAACCGCTTACGCGACCTAAAAAGACGCAGGTTGTGGGACTGAGCCGCATCAACATTCAAACAGACGCATGTTGCGGGACTGAGCCGCGTCAACATTCAATGCAGGAAATTAAATTGCGGGAAAGTAAATTGCAAGAAAGTAAACTTCACTTGGGCGTTGTTGCCCCCCTGAAATCCTTCTTCGGACGCTGCTGCCCGTCGGGGGTTGATGCTGAAAATGAAAACTCCACTCAGACGATGCTGCCCACTGGGAGATTGATGCGAGATCCTTCCGGACGCTGCTGCCCGTCGGATGTCGGCTTAAATCCTTCTGCTTGAATATTGGGAATATTGATTGAAAGGTGGGGATTTGAACCGCCACACTAAATTTTGAAAGGTGGGGTTTTGAACCGCCACACAAAAGTTTGACATGTGGGGTTTTGAACCACCACACTAAATTTTTGAAATGTGGGGTTTTGAACCTCCACACAAAAGTTTGAAAGGTGGGGTTTTGAACCACCACACAAAATTCTGAAAGGTGGGGTTTTGAACCGCCACACTAAGTTTTGATATGTGGGATTGAACCGCCACACAAAATTTATTGAAAGGTGGGGTTTTAGATCACCACACTAAATTTGATAGGTGGGATTGAACCGCCACACAAAGTTTATTGAAAGGCGGGGTTTTGGACCACCACACTAAATTTGACAGGTGGGGTTTTGAACCGCCACACGAAGTTTTGACATGTGGGTTTTTTAACCACCACACTAAATATTTGAAATGTGGGGTTTTGAACCTCCACACAAAAGTTTGAAAGGTGGGGTTTTGAACCACCACACAAAGTTTTGACAGGTGGGCAAATTGCCGCGCAAAACTTTGATAAGTGGACGACCAAGTCGTCACACGGCATTACTGAAGAAGTGGACGAATAAGTCGTCACACGACATAACTGAAGAAGTGGACGACCAAGTCGTCACACTAACATGGGTGACCAAGTCGTCTCACAAAATAAGTGACAAGTGAAGTGGTAACGTACCTTTGTTCGAATGTTTGGTTGGATGGTGGGGAAATTGACCGCCGCACGAAGTTGAGTGGTAACGCACTCCATTCGGGTGTTTTGATCACAGTGTGAGATTCCACTGACGCGTATTTGTATCCTGCAAATAGGGAGGAAACAAACACGGAGCAGCAGTAGATAGAAAAAGATAAATCAATTGATAAATGGGAAATTCAATGAGATCACATCATGTATGTTGTATATGAAAGTATTTCCACACTGCCCTAAAGTTTGCCCCTAGTATTTTAAAAAAACAACTTCCCTATCAAGAGAAGGTTCAACAAGTTTATGCATTTATGGAGAACATGTCATCCAGTTTCTATCATATAAACATGCTTGATACAAGCCTAGAAAAGCATCTGCATCTTGCCCAGGAGATAACGACCTCAAGGACAAGACTTTCCCACAACATGTAGACATAGGCAATCCTCACCGGATATCGGTGTTTGCGCTCACTCTCAGAAATAAGGCTACGTGTTTACACTCATAAAAATGCAACAAACATAGGACAAAGTCAGATTTGCAATGTCAATCCGAGTGAATAAACCTCATATGAAGATGCACATGCATGGGCCTTCATATAATCGAAAGGACTTTGCAAGAGAAAGGAAATAAAGTGTGTAGACAAAAAGGAAGTCTGTCGAGAAAGGCGAATGATGTTTAGCAGAAGGAAATAGGGTTTTAAGGAGCAGTGCTCAACGAAGGTTGCTGCGAAGGCAAAACACACATCTTCTTCGACCTTTGCTGGAGGAGATGGTCTCTTTTCCTTTTCGAGATCATTTTGTTGTCAGCGAAGCGTATTCGTCCTTGAATCTTCATGGGGACGCTCCTTCTTATTCGTCTTGGGAGTACTGTGCCTCATTTTGTAATTTTCATTGAGGTTGATCTCCTTTCCTTTTTGAGACCATTTCGAGGGCAATGTGCCCAAGTTTTTTTTTAATCTTTGCTGGGGATGATCTCTTGATTACGTTGAGACCCTTTTGAGGGCAAAATGCCCAAGTTTTTTTGAGTCTTCGTGGGAGATGCTTCATCTTGATCATCTTGAGGGCACTGTGCCCAAGTTCTTGGATCATCACGGGGTGATTTGTTTTATGGAGTTTTTTGGAGCTGACCCCGGGGCCCTTTTTGCACTTGCTTCTGCTTTTGTTCTTTCTTTTTCTTTTTTTCTCTTTTTTTTCTTTTTTTCTTCTTTTTTTTTTTTTTGTTGGTTTTTTTTTTCAAGCAAAAGCAAGTACGAGTTTGTCTTGTCTTTGGCGGGGCCTTCAAGTCTTGATTTTTGGGCCTCTTTCGGCATTGACCATCAACAAGCTTCGGAGATTTTCGGAATCCCTCTTGTGCAACCCAAGCTCGATGTGCACCTACCTTCAGTTGACAACCTTAGTTGGGCACTGCTCATTATTTAGGGAATTTAAGTGAATGCAAGAGATTTTACAAGCGACTTAGAAATGAATAGAAAGTAAAGTCAAGTGTTTGAAGACAAAAGAACGAGAAGACCAAGGAAAGGTGGAAGCAAAGAGCAAAGTTCCCTGTCATCTTACTGCTATCCCATGTCTAATGGTGCATGTACCCTGGATATTATGCAAATTCAACTAGCACTTAGTTTGGCATTTGCACTCATGAAAGAAGTATGGCGTGGAGGCCCAAAATGCTCACAGGGATGTGTTTGTGATTGCTTACGTCTAAACATGCTGCAGATATAAGAGCTAGCCGGTGAGATCATACATGTCATATAATTTCAAATGGATGTACAAGTTATCCATGATGCAGTAACACGTTGAGCATGCTCAATTTAGGGAAGGTTTGAAAATTTTGAGGGTAGTGTGGATTTTATTCAAAGAATTCTATGCACAGTTTGTAACAAATCATAACAGCTTTTGCAATTTTACAGACAAAACGTGAGGGTACGACCACTCATGAAAGTTTATGAATAATTTAAGAGAATTGCCCCCCAATGTGGAAATGAATGCAGAATGATTGTATGATTGAAAAGGCTGAGAAGAAAAGTAAACTTCTCTGGATATGTGCAGCAAAAGTGCTGAGGTCGGCGTAAGGCGCTGCTGCGAAAATATGAATGTAAACCCCACTCGGATGTTGTTGTCCACTGAGAGATTCATATAGGAATGTAGATTGAGACCAGGGCGGGGCACCGTAAAATTCGAACGCCGATGGATGAATGTAAAGAGGATAATAAGGTGGCCGCAACGCATAACATAGATGAAAATGGGGGAATTGAGTCGCTGCAATGGATGAGAGTGGAATGTTTCCAAAAGGCTGCCCCCTGGTATAGAATGCATAATGGACTTCCCTGATATGCGCGGCAGGGCAACAAGGGCACACAGGATGGTCATTCACGAGTTGATCCGAGGAGGATTCATTTATCTCGCCGAGCATTATGCAAGTAACCCTGGTATGATTCGAGTTCCTGCAAAAATAAGGGAGAAACAATGGGTAGAATTGAAGAGCGATTTAGAAAAATGGACAACGTAATCAATAGGTTTTAAACTCTCCCTTTTCTAGTGAGGCTTTATGCAGGTACTCCCAGCATGATTGGGATTCTTGGACGTCAAGGCTCCCTAATACTTTGCTGATGCCCACTTGAATGTCTTGGACGTTGCTGCTTATTTGGATGCTGATGTCATAACGACTCCAGTTGAATACCTCACCGACAACGAGTGCATGTCCAATCAGACGCTTTGCAGATTCATCCGTATTTGGATGCTAATGCTCACTCAGATGTCCTTAGAAACAACTGAATCACTCTTGAACTTGGTCAGGTTGTCAAGGGAAGATGAGCCCGAAATGACCCTTGAGACTGGTTGTTTGCAACTGTGAGATGCTCTGCAGAGAAGCCAACTCATCATGGTAACTGAAGAACCATTTTTCCAGATTCGCTCCCTGACTGCTCTTGGCGAGGAGACATCTTTTGTGTTAGGGATGACCGATAGTATGACCTGAACATCCTCTTGAGTGATGGAGGAGAATCTTTGGTCCTCTGGAGATTTAGATTGCCGGTTGTTTCTTTACAAGGGATCCCCAACACTTCAGCTTTGGCAGCAAGGGGTTGCGGATGAAATCACCCTTGAAACCAGCATCTCGTGGCTCACAAATTAGAGGATTGATCTTCACAGTATCATCATCATGTGCGAGCACGGAGAGAGTTTGCAGAGAATGGAGGTGTTGACCAAATTCAAAGCATGAAAGATTTGACCATGTTTGAGCTTAGAATTTGCAGTCGAGAGCCAGATGGGCGTAAATGTGGTTGTAACACCGAGTCGGAATGCATTAAGTACGTGGATTGAGACCCTGGAGGGCACACACCTACCATTGCTATGTTTCTTCCCCAAGATGAGAAACTGTCGGCAAAGAGCATTTCATGACAACAAATTTTCTGATGAAGATCTTTCCAGTGCTGGTAGGAAGACGTCTCCTCCATTTCGCTGAGCAGCGATGATCTGAATGCAACGGGAGGATGGATGTAACGAGCTCTTTATGGCGAATTACCACTCCTCATGCTTTGCCCCCTGGTAAATGTGTTCAATCTTGGATACTCTCTGACATTTCCAACTGCTTGCCCCCCAGTTTACTGGGCTGGAAGAGGTATCCATGGTTCCTAGTTTTAGGTGCTTGGTGGGTTTGTACGATCCAGATTGTGTGGGTTCTTGAGTGGGTCTTCTGCTTGCCAAGATTAAGAATAGGTTCAGCCAGCGGAGGACTGAGAGATGCGCTATCTGGAGCGTTTGCACTTTGTCAGATCACATTGCCTGTGGAGCTACCGGAAGGATCCTGCCACTGCCATAGAGTTCCTCATCTTGTTCTTTTTGGCTGGTGCAGTGTTTTCCACGGCTACCCGAATCTGTTCCTCGATTTTTTTCCACCCTTACTTCTAATGCCTGAACTTTTTCAATAATCTGCCATATCTTACGCTTGATTGTGGAGAGGGTATGAGGACCCACTTGCCCCTTGGAAACCATGTTTTATTGTCTGAAAAATCATACAAATGAAAGGAAACAGTTATAAGTCTGAATGATAATTGTATGTGAACTTTCCTTCTGAGGCCTTCATACTGCAAAAAAAAGAAGAGGGGTAAGCTCGATAATAATCATAAAAAATCATAAACATGGAGAATTACGCAGGAATTTGCATGTGAAAAATTGCTGAATTTCTTTTTTGCATACATGGAAAAAAGTATGGAAGAATTTACGTATATGGAAAATTTTGGAAAAGTTTGTCAATGTGAAAAGTTGGGGGAAAAGTTGTATCCGTAGAGCAATTTACGGAGAAATTGCACACGCGGGAAATATTACGGAAATCATGGAATTTTTTTGGGAGAAACGTGACTCAGGTGGAAAAACTGCGAAAATATTTAATACACGTGGAAAAACTGGGGACAAATTTGACACACGTGAAAAAAATTGTGGAGAAATTTGGAAGCGTGAAAGATTACGGAAAAATTTGTGGATATTGAGAAATTGTGAAAAAAATTGTAAACATGGAGACATGGCATGAAAACTTGCAAATATGGAGAAATTACGAAAAAATTATAAGTGTGACAAATTTACGAAAAAATCTACCAAACTGGAGATTTTACGGAAAAAATTTCCAACATGGAAAATTTGCGGAAAAAGATTTCCAATGTGGAAATTCACGAAAAAATTTATAAACGTGGAGAAATTATGAAATTAGTGGTAAAATGTGTAAAAATGGGAAAAATTTGAGAAATCAGTTATGAAAATGAAACACAGTCACAATACACTCATTTCAATATGATGCATATGCTGGGGTGACATCTACTACTTCTAACTGGCTGGAAGGTTCCCGGACGATACCATAGAAGTGGTCCCTCAGTAAATGGATACGAGAGCGTTTACCGAATCATAAAAGGATCCGGGGTGCTCAATCCATTTAGGGGTTCGAGTCCGAGTGTCGGTTCGTGAAAGCTTACCAGAGCGTGGGCCCCAGGACTTCACTACTACCGACCTAATCCTATTTGGTGATGCCCGGCGATAGGGATTATGCATGAGATGCATATGCAATGATAGTTTATCAAAGCGAGTAACACATAGCAACAAATCAGGTATGAACAATTTATCAAAGCGGATAAATACATGAAAAACAAAAAAAATCAAATGATAATACATGAAAAATAATTAATCAAGTACAAAAAGACAAACACCTCAAAAAAATCCGGCATCGACCCTATTAATCCCCAGTGAAGTCGCCAAACTATCGCACCCCATTTTTGGTTTTTTCCTATCCTAATGCGACGCGGGTTTGGGACTAGATGTGAGATGAAATCAGACTCATCTCACCTGATGTAATGAAGTCGCCACCCTAATTTTGTTTCTAGGTTTAGGGAACCTATCATTTGAGAACATGGCACAAAACAAAATAAAAACTAAGGCCAAAGTAGGTCTGAATCCGAGAACAGCAGTTCGGGGTCGTATTATGGACTCGGGAAGGTGTTAGGCACCCGAGTCTCATCCTAAAAAGGTTACCGGATGGGGAGGTGTTTTAAATTATGTTTGACAAATAAAAATTTCTAATTTAGTGATCATGCCCAATGGATAAATTAAATTCTAATAATTATAAATATCATGCATATGAGCATAAATACGAAAAAACGTGAATAAATAAAAGGGAAGAAACGTTTACTTGATGAAGGGTACGAATGATTTACCCACTTTTGATTGAGATTGAAGGTGTACTTGTGAAGGGCATCGATTGATTTACCATACAAAGTTGAGATTATTAGTTTGGGAAAATAATGATTGAAAATAGATAACTATTTAATGACTTATCGAATGTAGGTGAAATAATTAATTTAGACATTAACCGCGAGCAGAATAATTATTTAGGCATTTGAGAGCATGCAAAAATAATTAATTAAATAGTACGAGCATTCAAATAATTGGCATAAAAATTTATTGTACGCACACAAGTGAAATAATTATTTTTGACGAATATACGCAATCAGAATAATTAAACATGCAAGAGTATACGAAATTAAATAAATAGTACAAGCATACGAAAATTAAATAAACAGTACGAGTGCAGAAAATAAATAAACAGTACAATCGCGAAAGGTAAATAAACAATACGAGTGCAGAAAATAAATAAACAATACAAGTGCGAAGAAAATTAAATAAACAGGACAAGTATACAGAAAATTAAATAAATAATACAAGCATACGAAAGGTTGGTACGAAAAATAAATAAAAATGCGATGGGCTGAAAATTCGGACTAGGCCCACTGGGCCTAGAAATTGGGCCCACTAGTTGGGCCCATCCTTTTCTTTTCCATTTGGGCTTGGCATAGGCCAAGCCCATTTTCCCCTTCTCCCTTTCCCGTCCAAGCCCATAATTAATTAAACACATGAACAGCCCAAGCCTTCTTCTTCCTCCCGTTTTCTTCTTTTCTTTTTCTTTCCCAATTCCTTTCCTTTTTCAATTTGCTGCAGCCCTTTTGTCCCTTTTCCTTTTTTATTTTCTCTCCTGCGTTGTGGATGAGCCGGCGGTGGTGCCGGTGCGGCGTGGCTATGGGGCGGCGTGGCTGTTGTGGCTGAGCAGGCGCGGTTATGGGCGATGCGGCTGTTGTGGGTGAGCCGGCGTGGCTGTGGGGCAGTTAATGGCTGGGTGTGGGATGGCGGATTGGGTTTGGTGATGCGGCTGGTCAGGATGACCGATTGGGTTTGGTGATGCGGCTGGTCGGGATGGTCGATCGGGTGTGGGATTAATTAATTTGAATTGACTTGGTTTGGTTGATTTGGACTGGTTTTGGATGGGCTGGAGATTTTGGTTGTGTGGCTGAGGCACGGCTGGGTGTGGCTGAGGCACGGCTGGCCGATTGAGGCGGCGGTTGTGGTGACGGGGCCGATTGAGGCGGCGGCTGTGGTGACGGGGCCGCTTGAGGCGGTGGTTGGTGGATTGGGTGTTTGGCTGCGGCAGTGGCTTGTGGTGCGGCGGTGGCTTGTGGTGCGGCGGCTGATTTGTGGTGCGGCGGTGGCTATGCCGGCGGCGGCTGTGGGGCGGCGGTTGGCGGTTGCGGGTTGGATTGGGCGGCTCGGGTTGGATTGTGCGATTGCGGCTGCGGCTTGGATTGGCTGATTGCGGCAGCGGCGCAGATTGGGGCTGATTTAATTGGGTGTTTTTGATTGAATTTGAATGTTTCGATTAAATTTTGCGGAGGATGGAAATGAATTTGTTGGGTGTTTTGATTTAATTTTGCCGTGTGTGAATTGGTGCTCTGTGTGTGTTCTTCCCCCCCCCCTGCTTATTGCTTGGAGCTGCTATTTATAGAAGGAGAAATGGATCTTGAGGGCTGGCTGAGGGAGTAGAGATAATGATGATCATGGTTAGAGGTAGGCCTGGAAAATGGAGAGGGTGAGGCTCGAGGAGGAGAACAGTAAGGCGGTGGAGGATTGTGCATGAACCAACGTGGGAAAATAGGAGGACCATTGATCTTAGTTGACTTCAAAAGTCAACTAGATCAATGGTGGAGATGAGGTCTTTGGTTTATCATTTAACTATTTAGTTTAAGTAGACGATACGAGTAATTTTGCTAGAAAATGAATATAAACTCGAACCGAAAATGTCAAAACGTATAATAAAATAAAATAAAATAATTAGCACACAGTAAATGACGAAAAGTTTGCTACATAGTTCGATAAAAAATATTTACTTATAAGCAATAAAAGTTCGAGCATAATAAAATACTAAAATAAAAATTGAGCGAAACGGAAAGAGATAGCGCGAGTTAGAGAAATACTAAAAATAAGTAGCTAATGAGCAAAATTGTTCGACCCTTAGTTTCGAGAATTTGACTCGGGAACCGATATGGGTTCGAACGGGAAAAGTGATAAAAATGCGAAAAAGTATGGAATAAAATTTAAATGACATTAAGCGTAAAAATAAATATCAAATTGACGTAAATAAATGGAAGTATGATTTTAGAAAATTGAAGACAGAAATGCGACGAATTAAAATTTTAAAAAATCCAAAATCGGGGAGCAACAGTTGCCCCCTCTTTACTGTCTTATCAAAAATCTGATGTAATCAAGATTTTTGATGAGCAGTAAAGATGGTTGCTACCGAACCAGCAATGGTCTAAAAAGTGCAAGATGTATGTGCAGACTTCCCTGATAATGGGATGAAAAGTAGATTGCAGAAGAGTAAATGACGTGTCCCTGATAATGGGATGAAAAATAAATTGCAGAACTGTAAATGACGACGTCCCTGATAATGGGAAAAAGGTAAATGGTGACTTCCCGGATAGTAGGGTAAAAGGCAAATTGCTGAAATGTAAATGATGATCCCTGATAGTGGGGGTGAAATGTAGATGATGAAATGTAAATCAGGTAGGGCGAGGGTAGCATTCGCAGTCCGTACCTTGTGCAGAAAAGTAAATGAGGCAGGGCGAGGGTAGTACTCGCAGTCCGTACCTTGTGCAGAAAAGTAAATGAGGCAGGGCGAGGGTAGTACTCGCAGTCCGTACCTTGTGCAGAAACGTAAATGAGGCAGGGCGAGGGTAGCACTCGCAGTCCGTACCTTGTGCAGAAAAGTAAATGAGGCAGGGCGAGGGTAGCACTCGCAGTCCGTACCTTGTGCAGAAAAGTAAATGAGGCAGGGCGAGGGTAGCACTCGCAGTCCGTACCTTGTGTAGAAAAGTAAATGAGGCAGGGCGAGGGTAGGACTCGCAGTCCGTACCTTTATGCAGAAAAGTAAATGAGGCAGGGCGAGGGTAGGACTCGCAGTCCGTACCTTTGTGCAGGAAAGTAAATCATGCATGATATGTTGGGAAAAATTACTGAAAGGGATGAATCATCGAAACAAAAACTATCTTGAGAGATAAACGTAACAGACAGGATGTGGGGATGATGTGAGGGACGTGACCTTTCACACTTTTAAAAGACATGTTGTGGGGACGTGACCTTTCACAACGTTAAAAAAGACATGATGTGAGGGACGTGACCTTTCACACCTTTGAAAAGATAAGTTGTGGGGACGTGACCAATCACAACGTTAAAAAAGTCATGATGTGAGGGACGTGACCTTTCACACCTTTGAAAAGACAAGTTGTGGGGACGTGACCAATCACAACGTTAAAAAAAAGACATGATGTGAGGGACGTGACCTTTCACACCTTTGAAAAAGACAAGTTGTGGGGACGTGACCAATCACAACGTAAAAAAGGACATGATGTGAGGGACGTGACCTTTCACACCTTTGAAAAGACATGTGTTGTGGGGACGTGACCAATCACAACGTTAAAAAAGACACATGCTGTGGGGACGTGACCGCTTACAACATGGAAAAGACATGATGTGAGGGACGTGACCTTTCACACCTTTTAAAAGGACAAGTTGTGAGGGACGTGACCTTTCACAATATTAACAGACAAGGTGTGGGGAGGTGACCAATCACACCTTTTTAAAAGACAAGTTGTGAGGGACGTGACCTTTCACAACCTTAACAGACAAGGTGTGGGGACGTGACCAATCACACCTTTTAAAAGACAAACATGTTGTGGGGACGTGACCGCTAACAACATGTTAAAAGACATCGCGTGGGGACGAACCGCTTACGCGACCTAAAAAGACGCAGGTTGTGGGACTGAGCCGCATCAACATTCAAACAGACGCATGTTGCGGGACTGAGCCGCGTCAACATTCAATGCAGGAAAGTAAATTGCGGGAAAGTAAATTGCAAGAAAGTAAACTTCACTTGGGCGTTGTTGCCCCCCTGAAATCCTTCTTCGAACGCTGCTGCCCGTCGGGGGTTGATGCTGAAAATGAAAACTCCACTCGGACGCTACTGCCCACTGGGAGATTGATGCGAGATCCTTCCGGACGCTGCTGCCCGTTGGATGTCGGCTTAAATCCTTCTGCTTGAATATTGGGAATATTGATTGAAAGGTGGGGATTTGAACCGCCACACTAAAGTTTGAAAGGTGGGGTTTTGAACCACCACACAAAAGTTTGACATGTGGGGTTTTGAACCACCACACTAAATTTTTGAAATGTGGGGTTTTGAACCTCCACACAAAAGTTTGAAAGGTGGGGTTTTGAACCACCACACAAAATTCTGAAAGGTGGGGTTTTGAACCGCCACACTAAGTTTTGATATGTGGGATTGAACCGCCACACAAAGTTTATTGAAAGGTGGGGTTTTGGACCACCACACTAAATTTGATAGGTGGGATTGAACCGCCACACAAAGTTTATTGAAAGGCGGGGTTTTGGACCACCACACTAAATTTGACAGGTGGGGTTTTGAACCGCCACACGAAGTTTTGACATGTGGGTTTTTGAACCACCACACTAAATTTTTGAAATGTGGGGTTTTGAACCTCCACACAAAAGTTTGAAAGGTGGGGTTTTGAACCACCACACAAAGTTTTGACAGGTGGGCAAATTGCCGCGCAAAACTTTGATAAGTGGACGACCAAGTCGTCACACGGCATTACTGAAGAAGTGGACGACTAAGTCGTCACACGACATAACTGAAGAAGTGGACGACCAAGTCGTCACACTAACATGGGTGACCAAGTCGTCTCACAAAATAAGTGACGAGTGAAGTGGTAACGTATTTTCGTTCAAATGTTTGGTTGGATGGTGGGGAAATTGACCGCCGCACGAAGTTGAGTGGTAACGCACTCCATTCGGGTGTTTTGATCACAGTGTGAGATTCCACTGACGCGTATTTGTATCCTGCAAATAGGGAGGAAACAAACACGGAGCAGCAGTGGATAGAAAAAGATAAATCAATTGATAAATGGGAAATTCAATGAGATCACATCATGTATGTTGTATATGAAAGTATTTCCACACTGCCTTAAAGTTTGCCCCCAGTATTTTAAAAAAACAACTTCCCTATCAAGAGAAGGTTCAACAAGTTTATGCATTTATGGAGAACATGTCATCCAGTTTCTATCATATAAACATGCTTGATACAAGCCTAGAAAAGCATCTGCATCTTGCCTAGGAGATAACGACCTCAAGGACAGGACTTTCCCACAACATGTAGACATAGGCAATCCTCACCGGATATCGGTGTTTGCGCTCACTCTCAGAAATAAGGCTACGTGTTTACACTCATAAAAATGCAACAAACATAGCACAAAGTCAGATTTGCAATGTCAATCCGAGTGAGTAAACCTCATATGAAGATGCACATGCATGGGCCTTCATATAATCGAAAGGACTTTGCAAGAGAAAGGAAATAAAGTGTGTAGACAAAAAGGAAGTCTGTCGAGAAAGGAGAATGATGTTTAGCAGAAGGAAATAGGGTTTTAAGGAGCAGTGCTCAATGAAGGTTGCTGCGAAGGCAAAACACACATCTTCTTCGACCTTTGCTGGAGGAGATGGTCTCTTTTCCTTTTCGAGATCATTTTGTTGTCAGCGAAGCGTATTCGTCCTTGAATCTTCATGAGGACGCTCCTTCTTATTCGTCTTGGGGGTACTGTGCCTCATTTTGTAATTTTCATTGAGGTTGATCTCCTTTCCTTTTTGAGACCATTTCGAGGGCAATGTGCCCAAGTTTTTTTTTAATCTTTGCTGGGGATGATCTCTTGTTTACGTTGAGACCCTTTTGAGGGCAAAATGCCCAAGTTTTTTTGAGTCTTCGTGGGAGATGCTTCATCTTGATCATCTTGAGGGCACTGTGCCCAAGTTCTTGGATCATCACGGGGTGATTTTTTTTATGGAGTTTTTTGGAGCTGACCCCGGGGCCCTTTTTGCACTTGCTTCTGCTTTTGTTCTTTCTTTTTCCTTTTTTCTCTTTTTTTTCTATTTTTTTTTTTTTTGTTGGTTTTTTTTTTCAAGCAAAAGCAAGTACGAGTTTGTCTTGTCTTTGGCGGGGCCTTCAAGTCTTGATTTTTGGGCCTCTTTCGGCGTTGACCATCAACAAGCTTCGAAGATTTTCGGAATCCCTCTTGTGCAACCCAAGCTCGATGTGCACCTACCTTCAGTTGACAACCTTAGTTGGGCATTGCTCATTATTTAGGGAATTTAAGTGAATGCAAGAGATTTTACAAGCGACTTAGAAATGAATAGAAAGTAAAGTCAAGTGTTTGAAGACAAAAGAACGAGAAGACCAAGGAAAGGTGGAAGCAAAGAGCAAAGTTCCCTGTCAGCTTACTGCTATCCCATGTCTAATGGTGCATGTACCCTGGATATTATGCAAATTCAACTAGCACTTAGTTTGGCATTTGCACTCATGAAAGAAGTATGGCGTGGAGGCCCAAAATGCTCACAGGGATGCGTTTGTGATTGCTTACGTCTAAACATGCTGCAGATATAAGAGCTAGCAGGTGAGATCATGCATGTCATATAATTTCAAATGGATGTACAAGTTATCCATGATGCAGTAACACGTTGAGCATGCTCAATTTAGGGAAGGTTTGAAAATTTTGAGAGTAGTGTGGATTTTATTCAAAGAATTCTATGCACACACTTTAAAACTCTATATGTTTAGAGTTATTCATTCTTATATACACAAGTTCTTTTTTTAGACCAAACCTAATTGTACTAGTTTTAAAGTTAAGCTAATTATGTTGAGGAAGGAAATCTTGTATTTTATCATGTGCGTGAATTTAGTCCAATTAAATTCTAAATTTGATTGAGACCTCCTAAGGTTTGCTCATCAGTGTCGGCTTTAGTTTTGGATTTTTAGAAGCATATTTCTTGTGTCTCCGTTGCAATACAATCTTCAACTTATCGATTTTTTTTTCAAATTTCAAATTAATTTTAAACTAAAATTCATATTTTTTTTTCAAACCTTTTATTTATGAGTTAAAATATTAGAAAAAAAAGACATCACCCACTCTCGTAGTCAATATGGTGGTCGTGTCACATCAATAGTTTACTTTAATTTGGGGGGATCAACCAAGGTATTTTCTTCTTATTATTTTAATGACATTAAAATCAAAAAAGAAATAACTAAAGAAGAGCATTCCCGATTATTTTTCGAGTCCTGTTCGTCATTAGGATGCACAATTGATGTGGCACAAAAGAAAATTATCTTGCATAGGAGAGCAGATTTGGTTTTGTCACAATATTTTCATTCGTAAATAACTCCACGTGTGAAAAGAATGGATTAGTTTGCTAGAGATTGGTAGGACTGGGATTTGCATTGGAGGAGGGAGGTATTCGAGTGTGAATCTAATTTAGTTGTCAATCTAAAAGTATTGAGCAATTTTGAGTGAGATCCTCTGTGTTTAAGACTCTCCAAACATACATACTCAAAAACTACCTAAAATCATCCTAAACACATTCACAAAATTCTCATCATGTTGCTACCCGATTTTTGACGCATTTTTTTGCACTTTTAGTTTTCATCGCATTTAAATCGAAATTCTATAGATTTCCGATCTTTGGCTATTTATTTAATATTTCGTACCATTTCATGTCATTTTAGTATTTTCGTATTTTTACTGTCTTTTCGTTCGAACTTCTATCGGTCCCGAGCAAGATGCCTCGGACCATAGATCGAACACCTTCTTTCTTTAATTGACGATTATCTACTATTATTTTCTTTTGCGTCATCTCATTTTATTTTATTCAATTTACTTTGCTATAGCATTTATTTTTCATTCGAACTTTTAAGGATTCCGAGCGAATAAATTCGGATCTTAAATCGAACTTTTTCTTTATTTACTGATTACTATTCATTTTGTTGCATTTTATTGTATATTTTAGTATCTTTGGTTCGGGATTTTATTCATTTCAAGTGAGATTTCTAGTATTGATAGTTCGAACCAATTAAATAAATATTAAATATTTCCCAAAGTCAACTCATCTTAGCCATTGATCAAAAGTTGACTCATCTTTTCTCCTCATCAAACGGTCCCCAATTTAAGCATGAGGATTTATGCTCTTCCCTGTCACTACACTGCCCAAACATTTAATGCATATTTATTTTGCAACTGT
Organism: Viola odorata; assembly: GCA_963691705.1. Taxonomy (NCBI): domain Eukaryota; kingdom Viridiplantae; phylum Streptophyta; class Magnoliopsida; order Malpighiales; family Violaceae; genus Viola; species Viola odorata. Next base: position 35,230,224 of record OY829546.1, read on the forward strand.
TCCTAATGCCACCTCATTCTATTTTTGCGTTTTGCTGCTGCTCTTCATCTACACCCTGTAGCAATTTGTCTTTTCCTACGACTTTTCCCTCCCTTCGCCCATATAAATAGCAAGCAAGCTCCTTCATTTCTCTTCACCAAAACACAGACAAACACATACCCTCTCACGCTCTATCACTAGAAATAAGCTCAACCAAGGTTGAAGCTCTCTCTCTCTAGCTTTTAATTTTTCATTTTCAAAGCTTTTCTCTGCAACTTTAAAAAAAAAAAATTTGTTTATGTTTTGATGAAAATAATGGTTGTTTAAGCTTTTAAATCAACTCTATTTCATTTCTAGATTAATATCACAGCTTTACCTCGTCGAATTACCGGTTGATTCGGACGAATTTTGGATTTTTCGTTAATTATTTTTAATTCATTTTTTAATTAATTGGGCACTGTATTGTTAGAATTGTTTTGGTGTAATTATTTGATTAAATTGCTGTTGTTAATACGGTCATTTTGATATAAAGAAATCTCATTTCCATCACCGAATGACCGGACCTGCCGGCGACCCAAGGAAGAAGATGAACAGGAGAAGGAGCACGGGCTGTTTGTTTGTTTGGTCTTTGGGCTGACACTGTAGCCGAGCCCATGTGGAGGATGAGATGGGCCATTGCTGGCCCAAACAGAAGGGAAAGAGCTGGGCCGTGCGTCTGGCCCAGCGTAAGGGTGACTAGCCCAACATCTTGGGCTAGGCATGGCCCAGTAGGGGGCCCACTCTCGGCCTAGTGGGCCCAGGGCCCAATATTTTAGACCCGCCATTTTGCATGGCAATCGTGTACTATTTATTTTTCGCACTTGTACTATTTATTTTTTGTATGCCTGTACTGTTTATTTATTTTCGTATGCTTTTGCATGTTTAATTATTCTGCTTGCATTTGATCATCAAAATTAATTATGTCACTTGCGTACAATAATCTTGATGCCGATTATTCTTATGTTCGTACTACCTAACTAATTATTTTTGCATGCTTAAATAATTATTGCTAAAATTAATTATTTGTTTGATTGTGATAAATTGTTAAATATTTAGCAGTTTATTGATTACCATTTACTCGCACTAATAATCTCGACTTTGTAGGATAAATCAATCAATACCCTTCACAAGTAAACATTTCTCACCATTTATTTATTTCGTGCTTTTTTCGCACATATGCATGTATACATATTACTATTTAGAATTGTTAAAATTTAATTCATCTGTTGGGCATGATCACTTAATTAGGACTTTTTTTTATTCAAGCATGATTTTAAACACCTCTTTTATCCGGTAACCTTTTTAGGATGTGACTCGGGTGCCTATCACCTTCCCGAGTCCATAAATCGACCCCGAACCACTGTTCTCGAGTTCAGACCCATTTTGCCTTAACTTTTATTTTTTTATGCCATGACTTTAGGTTCCCTAAATCTAGAAACAAAAATAGGGTGGCGACTTCATTGCATCATGTGAGATGAGTCCAATTTCGTCTCACATCTTGTCCCAAACTCGCGTCACGCAATAAAATCCAAAAAGGGGGTGCGACACATCACATGACTAATCCTCATCAAAATCCACCACTTTATGACATGCCTCCCATTTTCTTAATGCCACCAGGAACTACCTCGGCCCCACCAGTGGGACCAAGATACCCTGACCCTCCCACGACACCTAGAAATCCGTTTATTTCTAGTGGAAGCCAACAAGGGTTTCATACCCCATATCCTACACTTACAACTTTCAACTCTTGCTTGGACAACATGAACAACCTCCTCAACACAGTCACTGCCAGCCAAGCGAGATTAACCCTCCTCATCACCTCACAAAAAACCAAGAATTTCTCAGCTTGGTGATCGCTACCAATGGCTAAATCCAATAAGGATTTATGCAAATCCCTAACATTGTGCCATGAACCCGAGTCCACATTTTCTATGAAATTTTGCCGTCGGAAAAGGAAAGCACTTAATTGCGACTGAATTTTCCATCAAAAAATTATAATAATAATTATAATAATAAAATAATAATAATTGCAAATTTACCTAGAGGTCTGAATTTTTTCTTCCAAAGCTAAAACCACTAGATGTCAAGCTAGCAATATTGTAATTACATATATACCAAACAGTATAAAGCAGAAGAACATGTTCAAAGAAACAAGAGCTTGCATTTTCACAAGGTTGTATCAATAACGAGGATACTGAAAGAACCCATAGTGAAAATTGTAGTCGCGGGAGTTGATGCTGAGGACATAAGGAGGAAGTTCTCTATAGGCATAGAAGAATGTACTCCATTGACACAAGACCTCCATCATTCTGTTACTAGTCTCTCTTTTGAGCTTTATACCAAAGATGTTCACTTTCTTATGGAACTCATTAAGGTTTCTCTTGATCTCTGTTAATTCCCTGAAAGAATGACATAATAGAACTTGGTGCACCTGCAACTTTGTTGATTTCAATAATTAGATTGGCTTCCTAAGACAGAATAATGATATTGACTTTTCAACAATTAAAACATTGAGTTTTCTACATTGAGAACCTATAGCGATAAAAAGAACCCTATGTCGAAAGTCCGTCTAAAATAATAAAAATAGGTGTCGAATCGACTTCTGAGCGCATGTCCGTCGAAACGGTGAAACGCACCATTTGACTTACTTGATTTCCGACTGAGCTCCTATTGGAAATGCCGTCGAAAACGGACAAAGGGAGGGAAAATACCACATCGCTTGTAGAAGGCCCACAATAAGCCTTTATATACATAGAGGCGGCAAGACATAGTGTCCCTTTAGGGACATCCAATAAAACTCAAACTAGACGTCAATTATATCCTCTATATCGACCCCTTCAATACAGTAATACCTTATCATCACTAATACAAGACTTGTATCAGTGATGCCAACATATGACTGTATTAAGGTCGTCAATATCGGAGGTATAATTGATGTCCAGTTTTATGTGAAATTTTACATGTTTCAGCTTGAATGTCCTGTCATTGATGTTGAGAACCTATAGCGATGAAAAGAAACCTCCATCATGTTATTACTAGTCTCTCTTCTAAGCTTTACACCAAAACGTATCCAATGTTTCCACGATGGGAGTATGTTTGTATGGAGTTGTCGGTCTTCGATATAGAGGATATAATTTTTCAAAATTTCCCGCCTAAATATTTTCCGACGGAGTTTACGACCAGTGTTCCGACCAAATTTTTGACTGAATTTTCGTCGGACATTATGTCAAAAATACCACATCGGCTAGGAAAGGCTCAAAATAAGCCTTTATATAGAAAGGTTTGGCAAAATTTAAACATGAATTGTATCCTCGATATGAAAGTACAATAACCCCACAGATCCTGCATTCGTATTCATGATCATTCCTTAGGACGTGTCTGTCTTGAACAATGATTCTGAATAAGTACGCAAGATCGTTGTGGTCATTATACGATATTGAGGATACAATTTTTAAATAGGTTCAATTTTCCCCCCCAATTACGTTCCGACGAAATTTTTGACAGACATACCATCACAACTATTCAAACATTTCCGACTAACTTTTTGACCGCGTTGCAGTCGAAAATTATGTCAAAATACCACATCGGCTGGGAAAGGCGTAAAAGAAGCCTTTATATACATCTGAGTCCCCTGAAATGGACATCTGCTATTTCTTCGCTATCGTAGTCCGACCACCGAGTATATTTGACATGTGTATTCGAGGTCTTATCCTCATGCAATGCTAATTGGTATTCCGTTTATTTGCATACCAATCAACACTATCTATGGGTATGATAATCTCGAATATGCGGGGTGATTGATCTTCGATATCAAGGAGGTAATTTTTTAAAATTTTACTCGCAAATATTTCTGACGGAGTTTGTGACCGATGTTCCGTCGGAAAGGTGATCCAAAATTGGAATTTTCCGCCAGTGCATCGAGCCAAAATTTGGCCAAAATCAAAATTTCCCCCAAAATGTTTCCGACGGACTTTGCGACCGACCTTCCGTTGGAAAATTAAATACCACATCACTTGTGAAAGGCCCAAAACAAGCCTTTATATACATTTTTTTGGCAAAGTGTAGTATGTCGATTATATACTTGATGTCAAAGACAAATCACTCCATATATTCTATAGACGTATCATATCTTTTGTAGAATATGTGAGGTCATTGGTCATTGATATCGAGGATATAATTTTTTAAAATTTTCCCCAAAAAATTTTCCGATGAAATTTGCGACAGATATTCCGTCGGAACGGCGATCCAAAATTGGAAATTGGAATTTACCGCTAGTACAGCGAGCCAAAATCAAATTTCCCCCCAAAATGTTTCCGACGAAATTTGCGACCGATATTCCGTCGGAACGACGATCTAAAATTGGAATTTGCCGCCAGTACAACGAGCCAAAATTTGGCCAAGGTGAAATCCCCCCCCCCCCCCCCCCAATTATTTTCTGACGGAAATGGCAACCGAAAGTTTGTTGGAAGATTGAGCTATTTAAGCAAGACCAGCGTACAACCCATTATATTTATCCAAAATTTTTTGACGGAATGTTTGTCCGTTGCAAATTAAAATAATTTAGACCCAAACTCAGTCGGAAACATTTACTAAACGGAATATTTTTCTGTTGTAACAATTTTCTACCCGAACCATTTTCGACTGAAAAGCGGTTGGAAATATTTTTCGCCGGAATGTTTATCCATCGTAAATTAAAATAATTTTGACCGAAACTTGGTCAAAAATGATTTCCAACTGGAAAAGTTTTCAACCGAAATTCGGTCAGAAAGATTTACTACCAGAAAAATTTCCACCGGAAAATTTTCCAACTGGGGCAATTTTCTATAGAGTTTCGATTGAAAACATTTTGGGACGAAATATATTTTCGGCTATAGATGGACATTTTAGTCGCGATAGCTTCAAATTAACAAGATATTTTCAGCATAGACTCGGTCGAAAATATATAACAATGAAGAATTGTGGCCGCAATAGATTCAACGTATTGTTGGGATAGCTTGAAATTATTGTCTCCATACCTTAAAAAAATCTTGATTGTTTCAACTGACTTTCGGTCGGAAACATATAACAACGAAAAATTATGGTCGCAATAGATTTAATGTATTTTTGGGATAGGTTGAAATTATTGTCACCATAACTTCAAAATATCTTTATATTTTTGACGGACTTTCGGTCGGAATATTTTGCGACGGATATTTTGGTAGAAAAAATATCAAATTTTTTGCCGAATGTCTACGTCAAAACGTGTTCCAGAAATCTAATTTTTTTCCCGACGGATGTTCATTTCGACGGTTTGCCCGTAGCAATTCGGTCGAAAGAGTTTTCCTACTACTTTTCAGTCAAAAGACCAAGTCTTCTACAAACCGAATTGTGACGGAATTCGGTCAAATCAATCATTTTCGACGAAATTTCCTATTTTTTTGATAGAAATGTTCGTAAAAAATAAGCAGTTTTTTTTGTAGTGTAGTCGATCCCCCCTACGATGATCACCTCCTAGAAGATCATCCCCTCCAAGATCCCCACTAAGACGAGATGGGCAGGATGGCCGCAGAGGCAGGTCATTAGCTAAACAAGAAGGAGATGACACCCACTCGCCGAGTCTTCGAATCCAACGATGCATAGTGGATAGACACGTTAAGGTTCTTAGCAACAATTCAAGTTGAATTTTTTTTGTTTCAAACACAATGATCTACTTTACCACCATCTGCAAATGATGAAATGATTCTACCTATTAGGTGGATCGTCAGATAAAAATCTTAAGCAAGTATTCCTCTCATCGATTCCAGATCAACTCGGTGATGAAATCCTCAGAACTCTCAAAATGCAAGGAAAGCAAGTCACTCAGGCTTTCATGGGATAATTGTACCAAGCAATGCTCAAATCTCTTCACAAGCTTTGCACAACCAAGAAGCTATTCAAAGTCTTTGTTAAGGCCATAGGGAGCATGTTAACAAGGTGAAGGATGTCATCTGCTACCATACCAAAGATGAGGAGGCGCTATATCAGACCTTTGTATTGACCCATACTAGGGCAACAAGAGATTGGTTTTATGAAATACCCCCAAAATTGTTCGATAGATTTCGCCAGTTAGAGACCGTATTTAATGCTAGATTCATCACTTCCATCCTCATAAGGAAGTCTACAACCTCGTTGTTTGATTTGTATAGAAAACCAGGAGAAACCCTTAAAGCTTATGTGGATCTCTCCAACGAGGAGGTATCGCTAACACCACTAGTGAACGTCGATATGGTAGTGGAGGCCATGAAGAGAAGCTGTGCTTATGAGAAATTTGAGGATGCACTCCTTGTAGACCCGATCAATAGCTTGGAAGAGTTACGACAAAAGATGAGTAGGTTTATCGAGATGGAAGATGCAAATACCAAAAATAAATAGGAGAGAGAGGCCCAGTTGTCGCCACCTCAAGCAATGTCAGGACCACCACTAGTGAAGAAAAATAACCAGAAGAGTGATGAAGTAGGTAAGTCCATAGCTAAAGTAGTCGTTGATCGACGGAGCGACTATAGTGGATTCTAGGGAAAGGCATACAACCTAGACATCAAGGAGATGGATGCCACTTCACTGTTTCTCTCAAGAGTAGAAATCTTGGCCGTGGTTTAAGCCAGGAAATATTCAATCAAGCGGCCACTAAAGCTAAAATAAGATTTCGAACTCCAACAAGTATTAAAAGTTCCACAATGCAGAAGGACACACTACCACTGAATGCAAACATCTCATGACCGTTATTGACAAGTTGGTCAGTGAGGGGTACTTGGAATAGTACATGGTACAATCAAGATAGGAAATAGAGAAGTGAAAGAGCAAACATTTTAGAGAAGAGAAGCAGAAAACCCAAAAAGGAATGACGGGCCGCCACCAAAAGAGACCCCTTCTAATGTCCACATGGGAGAAAGCTAGAAGGGAAAACAACACTTAGTGATGGCGAAGAGAAGACAAGTCCTCATAATCATTGGGGGAACGCTACAGGTGAGAGCGACCCTTGTGGGAGAAAATAGACGCACACCATGTATGCTACTGATCTGTCACATTTGATGTGATGATTGCCTCATTTTCCATAAACGATGAGCAGGGAGTAGATTATCTCCATAATGATGGACTTGCGGTCAAGGTCGTAATTAATGATTGTGATGTTTGCTGAACCCTAGTTCCTTATGACTTCCCTATTATATAAGTGGATGGTGAGCAAGTTGCAATGAAGGGGTGTATTTAACTTTGATGAAGACTTAGATCGATGAATTGAGGATCTACTATTCCTAATAATGGACTTGAACTTGCCAAACAACACCATCTTGGGAAGACCATTCCTGGACAAGTTTGGAGTGGCGATCTCTCAAAAGCATCTAAAGATGAAGTTCCTTCATGGAATGGAGTGCTCATGGTTAGAGGAAATAAAAAACAAGTTGAAGAATGCTACCTAGCGATTGTGACTCAAGACAAGATATATATGTTTGTGACTGATTGAGCATTTATTTTGGTTATATTTGTTATCTAATTGTGTATTCTTTACTTTTAGATGGTAATATTGTTATTTTAAGCCTCAATTCCTTCATTCTTGCAGATATGAGCTTTGGGAATGATTTTGGAAAAAGAGTTGAAACTGCCATATTTTGACAAAGATTACTCAAGTCCGGAAGAAGAGGTGTATTTGTACACCAAGAATACAATATTTCAAGCAAAAAAGTATTTTTGAGATAAATCTTCCAGAAACAGACCAAGAATATTTTCCAAACCAAGATGAGTTTCTAGACCTATGGAGTTGAAAGCTTGGGAAGCAGCGAGCCGAACTTTAGGCCTAAGACGTGAAGTTGGGAAGGAGGCAACTGACACCTTCAAACATGTTCAAATTTAAATAGGATTTACTTTGGCTGCAGTTGTAATCCTTTTGGATAAGATACAATTTTTTAGATTTTAAATTTAAGATTTGAACATTAATTGGAGATAATCAAGGGAGAGAAACTACTTAATCCTTCTTTTGCATTATCGACAACCTAAATTTTATTCTTTGAATTTTTAATTCCAGTTTTCTTTGCCTTTGAACTTTGTCTTCTTCCTTGTTTCAAGGATATTTTATTATGCACATTGATTTACACTTTTCAATTATTATTATGTCTAGCTAAATTATTTTAATTCTTGGTAAAGACTAAAGATGTCCACAACCACTTTTATTTGGAATCAGAATCCAGTTCTTCATCTGGAAATTTTCTAGGTCTCGAAAATATTCCTGACCAAGAAAATCCTCGAGGCCCAGAACCAGAAGAAGATGAAATGGCCAATCCACCAGCTGAAAGAACTCTCAGAGAGTTAAATCAAGGAGCAGAGTAGACCACTTATTGGTGCATTGATTACCAACAGGTGGAGCATGACTGGTCTATCAAGACCAACACCAACCATAACCTAAATAAGTTCCATGGACACTCCAATGAGAACCCTTACAATCATACACCTTATATCTTTACTCGGAATTAAATTAATTTAGCTAGACATCATAACAATTAAAAAGCATAAATTAAATTGCATAAGAAAGAATCCTCCAAATAAATACACTTATCTCCGGAATCTTCATTTCGAGTGTGACACTTTGAAGCCCCACAATGTCTCTATAAGTTAAGAGCCTTTCCATGGTTATTGGAAGAATCAGCTAAGAACTAGTTCTTCAGTCTTCCACATAGCACAATCACATAATGGGCTAAAATGTCAGCAACATTTTCGAAGAAGTATTGGAATTCAAGTAAAGTTGGAGCAAAAAGGAAAACTCTAGTAGCAATCCAACAAAAACCAAATGAGAGTTTTGGAGAGTATCACTAAAGGTTTAAGTGCCTTCAAGAGATCTGTCCCACTCATGGAGTTACTAACCAAGCTTTGATATAATATTTTTATGATGGAATGTGTCAGAAGGACAAAGAGAGATTGGAGTCTGTAGTAGGAGGAGCTCTTTAGGATTTAACTTCTACTAGAGCAAAGAATTTGATTCAAACATTGGCAGGAAACTGCCATAGTAGCTTGTCTTCTAAAAGATCTAATCCTCTCCCTTCTACTGTAAATTCAGTTGCTTTAGAAAAATATTTGGTCGACATGTATAATTTTATGAGAAGTGGGAGAGATCTACCAAAAAGGAAAGGACCAGACCCTGAACAGGAGATACAAATCCCAAAACCAGATGTGAAAGTGGAACCAAAAGCAGAAGTAAATCATGGGGAGAAAAAAGTTGTGACCAAGAAACCAGTCTTGGTTAAGAATCTAGAAGAAAAGGTGGTCCAGCAGGAAGTTCTTGTAATCCCTTTACATTTTCCATGCAAAGACCAAGAAGGAGAAGGAAGAGACAAAAATATTTGAAATGTTTAGGAAAGTAGCAATAGATATTCCCATACTTGATTTAATTGGGAAAATTTCAAGTTATGCTAAATTTCTCAAAGGTTTATGCATTAACAAGAAAAATCTTGCAGGAGTTGAAAGAGTAAATTTAAACTAGACTATTTATGTAGTTTTTCAGTCTAAACTTTCAGAAAAATGCAAAGACAGAGGTACTTTCGTAATCCCTTGTAAAATTGTAGATAGAACCATTGAGAAAGCTTTGTGTGATCTTGGACTTGCGGTACCAATGTATTATCTCTTTCTGAATATGAGAAATTGAACATTGAAAGCATGAAAGAAACTAGGTACTAATTTAAATGGCAGACAAATCTATTATACACCCTAAAGGAGTTGTGGAGGATGTTCTTGTGCAGATAAATGACTTTATTTACCCAGTGAATTTTTACATTGTGGAAATGGATGATTAATTGTCATGGTGAGAATTGAAACTAGCCTCTTGCAAGATCAGATGCATTAGTGGAAATTCAAGCTGGAACTTGTGGCCAAATCTATCCTACCATTGGTAAAAAATATTTAGTTACTTAGGGATTGTCATCTTGTGGAAATTTTTGGTGCAAGTGGAGAAATTTTCCATCTCGGTGGGTTTTCTTCCCTCATCAAATAACAAAAACTAAGTTGTCAAGACTTAAAAGATCAGATAAATTATTTTCTCAATTAAGGACAAAAACATTGAATTTGTAATGGGTCGTCGTTTCATTAATCTTTGGTCATTTGTGTTTTTGGTTTGAACTCATGGAATGTTGTACGGTATTTCCAACACATTTCCAGCAATGTAAAGCATATCTCAATATTAGGAAAATCACAAAAAAATACCTACGTGTTATTGCAGCTGATAATCCTAAATTGGGGATAAACACAATTCTGTAATCTAGCTGATCGGTGGAATACTGTTGGCGATGACTCTTAGCTTCTGGATCACCTACAAAGCGCCAGAGGGGGTCTCCAGTGTAGATGATATGATCCCAGCCCCGTGTGATACGATCCTAGTTTCCTATGAGGCGTATGCTTTAATTTGTGATCTAGTTCGAAGGATTGGATTTTGAATACGAAAGATAGACTCAACAAGAATGTTTAACCCTGTTAACAACTTGTGTTAACCAACCTAAACGTATCAAATGAGGTTCTTGAAACGATCCCTAACCCTATATTTAACCTGTGAATATCAACCTAGGTGAACGAATCAATGGTGTGAACTTTCGAGTTTTACTTGCTAAACTAATCGAGTGTTCTAAATCAAAGAGGAACACGGTTCACGCATGAACAATTTAGAGAAACATTCTTTGGATTTTCATTAATAAAAAAGATCCTGATTTACAATGAGCACAAAAGGCTCTATAAGTTCTAATTCTACTAGGAATAGAAGTTCTAGTTAAGTTACAAGTCTAAGAACTAAATAATAATTACATAAATACTTAAATAAACATTCTAGAAGCTTAGAATATATTTCGAACAGCTGGACTCCAAGATGGGACGCAATCTCCAAGTCGCGGGCTGTCGTGCGTTCACACTGCGCAATAAAATATCGACTCGTGCTAACTTTTATCCGCTCGTCCGATTGGGCTGAAACTTATTCCAAACAAAAGAGAACATCCAAAAATAGTGGTAAGGGTGCTTCTCTTCCTGGTTTGGGATGAAAAGGTCCGAAATAAATCTTGTGGCGTTGACTGATGCGTTTGATAGTCTGAATCCGAGTAGGACTCTGTCTACGAAAATGTAGCTCTGGGCTATCTCTCAAACAGCTCGTGCGTTTGGGCTCAAATTTGGACACAAGCTTTGTAACATCTTGAAGGTTATGAATCCAAGTGGATTGCAAGCATGTGACCTGGTTATGATCGATTTAGCTAAGACACAGTCGCTGGTTGCGCCTGTGCGTTGCCTTCTTGACAGCTAGTGATAGTATTGGATCTTCTAGAGAGGGATAAGTATGGAAAGTGGCCGCCTGAGATTACTGTTCTCGCCATTCGATATACCTGCAAAGTACCGGAGGGGGTCTCCGGCATAGAGGCTCTGATGCTTAAGTTAGTACAGAGGTTCCAAAATGGCAAAGCTTCGACTAGCAAGTTTAGGCTTACCTCTTTATCTTGAATGCTGGGGTACTTATAGGCAAGAAGTGGACGTTACCTAGAGGGGGGGGGGGGGGGAGGGGGTGTTATCTTAAATCGATAACGCCCAGGGCTCTCAGATGACGCCTTATAATGCCAGGAATGGGATAACGCCGTTTGTGCGAACAAAATATCTTGTGAGACCCCCCCGTTGACGTCGACCATCCTGGGTTTCCGTGGAAGAAGCGAGAGGCGAGAGCTACAGTTGTGTGATGACGATGGTGGTTACCAAGGGCTACCGTTCCATTTTCGGCCTTGTCTACTTAACGGCCTGTGTGATGACGATGGTGGTTCAATTTTCTAGAGACATGTCTTCTCAAATCGACATTCCCTTAGGCATATAAATCGAATCTTTCTCTGAACTGTTTCTCCACATCTTTTCTACATCTTTCTCAATATTTCTACTATGGATGAAGTGACCAAAAATTTTTTGATCTCAAAAGCTCATACTTTGAAGAGTCTCACCTTGGCTGACATTGGCTTTTTGGAGTCCATGGTGACCAAGACTTCCGAAGATGTTCTGGAGCTTCAAGGGATGCTAAATCCTCTATTGGCCCGGCAAGGCACGACTTCCATGGAGGATTTCAACCCCCTAGAGAATGTGTCGAAGATAGCTACTTCTGTCTGTCGCATCCATGTGGCCGTCAATATGCTGCAACACAGGAAGGACTTACTGGGGTGCTGCTTGAAGGGTATGAGAGCTTCCTCCTCTAAACTGACCTCCATTGCTGATGCTTTGAGGGAGATTCCCTATGTGGATGGGGATGACGACGCCCGGTCCGTTGTCTGACTGCTTGTGGCCACCTTTATGCTTTTCTGTTTTTGATTTATATATATGTACGTGTATGCATGCTTGGGCCGTTTAGGCCATAAATAAAGTGGCTTTCGCGTTAACTTGTCTGTGATGTTTTCCTTCAGGATGCGCAAATGATGCACCAATTGAGACTAACGTTTCCCAGCCCAACTGAAAACGGGTCTGCCATTGGCCGAGCTTTCGCGACGTTTGCTTTTCTTAGTCACTGAATCTAACTAGTGATGGTAAATATTCATTTTGACCGTTTTTTGCATTAACTTCACACCCTATTCCCAACGCTAGCCGATTGGGAAATTTCCTTGGCGCCTCTTGATTAGTACGAATTTCAAACAGGCGTGGCTAAAGAATCAGATTTTCCCATCATGACTTGTGCTCTCAAGGTGTATTAATTGCCATGGCATACGAAAAGGTAGGAACGCCTCTTCGCCATGGCTATTTAATGAAAATTTTCTCACTTTACCCTGTTCACTTTCTTCCGTTCATTCGTCCGTAGAGACTATCTGGAATAAAACGGCTGGTTCGTGCTCTTCGGAAGTTGTAGAGCGTAACTCCCAAAAAACTCCTCCTATTTCTACGACTCCTACTTCGCCAATGGTAGTCGAAGAAAAAATAGTGCAGGGCGGTAATGAACTGTTTCCTCATATTAGGCGTTTTATGTCTAGAGAGGGAATTCCAGCTCGTTACGACGGTCCCGAAATTCCAGCCCCTGCCAACTGGAGGGACTAGTACATGTCTCCTTTGGAGGGAAAAAGGCCTCCGGAGGTCCTACGGCCAGAGCAAGGCAAATAGGAGAAGCCTAAAGAACCTTTTTCTCTGTTAAACGAAGAACTGCCACCTCCGGAGGGAGATGATTTTTATTGGCCTTCTAGCTTGCTTGACAAGGATTGACACGCGCGTCATGCGCTTTGTAAATGCCGTATGGCTTTTATGCGAATAAAGAAATGTTTTCATCTTTTCTCTTTTTCTCTTTTCTTACCGTGTTATCCCCTTAACCTCGCTATTGCTGGGTGATTAACGCCGGTCGGTTAACTACTTCTTCGATGGTGGACACCACGTAATCGTCTTACTAACTTCCCGTGTTTAAGCGTCCCCTTGAGTAGTGTAACTGCTTAGCCTTAAATTTTCTTTAATGCTTTTCCACGTGTCATCTTCCGTTCCCCATGTGTTTCATTATGATAGGTCGTTTGGCCCCCACTGTGATGTTCGACCTTTTAAAAGGAAACAACTTCTTTCCTTTTACCCTTTTACTCGCATTTCAGATTTTCCCTACTATTCTTCGCTCTCTCTCTTGCTCGTAGAAGAACTTATTAACTGCTCGTTGGCTCGGTCGACCCGTCTGCCATTTTCTTCTCTAAGGTACCTTATGTCATCTTCCTAAGAATTTTCTCTCGTTGTCTCCTTATTATGCACCCCACGAGGTCTCAAACAGGCTCTCGGGGGCCCTTAGATTCTGAGATCGAGAATACTGTTAGTGTTTTCTCTTGCGAGACTGTTCTGCTGCTCAAGTTAGAGAACCACGGTATCTCCTTTCCTAGCGGTTACACCGTTATGCTTCCAGATAGGAGCATGAGGATTCACGACAGACTATGGGGAACCTGTAGGATGTTGTATTTTAAGATGTTTCTTTATGGCTTTCGTCTTCCTGTTCATACTTCAATAGAAAATATGCTGCGCCGATATAAAATTAACCCAGCACAGATAACTCCCCCATCGTGGTGCGGTATTTATGCTTTTCTTCGCGCTTGTGAGATGAAGAATATCTTTATTCCGTCTATCGATTTGCTTCGTAAATTCTTTAGCCTCGATTGTCGTAACGGTTTGGTCAATATCACTCCGAGGTGGAATGACGCGTACGTCTAGTCATTCTGGCAGAATTTTCAAGAGTTTGGGGATGTCGTTGATGACTGGAAAAGTGGTTTCTTCATTGTTGAGTTGCCCTCCCATTTATGGTGCTCGGGGTTTAACCAGGGCATTATCGATATTGATTGGGTGAAACCGGCAGTCTTGTCTAAGAAGGAATTGGCTCAAGCTGACGCCTTGTTAGAGATGAAGACGCCTTTCCACGTTCGAAACTTTGCTTTGCACAAGCCTCTGTCCGAGTGCCTTGTGGGTGAGTCTTTGTATTCTAGCGTTATCATTCTTTTTTCTCATTTACTGATATGGTTTCTTTCGCAGGAGATGCTGGCGGTCAACCATCCGGAGGGAATGACGCTCCTCCAAGAGTTGCGCCCCCTCCAACAATACCATCCTCTTTGTTATCTAGGGCCTCACTTCATCGGAGTATCTCGTTAAAGAAAAGAAGGACATTTAGGGTGGGTTCTGAAAGGGGGCGCGATATTTCTACCCGCGCCTCTCGTTTTGTTGAAAATTGGTTGCCCGCTCGGGAGAGAGGACCTAATTCGGGCCCGACAGTAATCGAGACCAAAGTATTTTCTTACGAAGCTGAAGACATGGATACAGAGACCGACCTTCGCCCGATTTCCAATGCTCAGCGGAAGAAACTTAGGGAGGAGAAGGAGATACAAACAGCTAGGCTTGCCATGTGTCCTTCTCTAGTGTCAATGACGGGCCCTAACTTCCCTGATATTACCATTTCTTCTTGTACTACTGCTGAGGTTCCCCCCACAGAGACTGACGTTTCACCTATGGTGAATTCTTTCCCGGCTGCTGAAGTTCTTGCGCCGTCAATTAAAGTTCCCCCAATAGTAAAGCCTTTTACAGCTGTCGAGGTTCCTGTGGCACCATCTGAAGTCCCATTGGTAACCAGTTTTTTTCCAACTGTTGAGGTCCCCCATTCTCCTATCTCTTCTTATATTCCGGATGTGACGGTAACGGCCCCAAGCTCGGGTGTATTTTCTGAGCCGCCAATAAGGGTTCCTCAACCACTGTTCTTTACCTCGGTTCCGAGTGTTAGGGGTTTTATTGGTGATTCCACTCCTTCTCTTATCGTCAATCTTTCTTCTCAAGGGCCCCAAGGAGCTCCTTCCCATCAATTGAATTTGACTGGTTTTGGGAATGACGGGCTTCGCGCCCTACGGGTGTCGAACCCTATTTCAGGAGATCAATTGGCGGCTGCCTCAGTGGGTGGAATGCTGAGTCTTCCTGAGGATAAGGAAAGATTTTTGCAGCTTTCTCCTAGCTCTCAATATGCACGCATTATGAATGACTCCTTGGCGAACTTCCGTAAATTACATTACTTTGCCGAGGCTCACGATAGCAAATTGCAAGATTTGTCCAGTACAATGAGTGCTCAAAAGGGCCAGCTTGACCATGCACTGACCAAAGTGAGGAAGATGACACAACTTTAGAGTCGGACCCGAACAGATCTGGATGATTGTCGTGCCATCCTAGCGAGAGAAAGATCCAAAGGGAAAGCTAAGGTTGAGGCTCTAGAGGCAGAGCTAGTAGCTGAAAAGAAGAAAAACTCTCTTCTTCACGAGGAGATATCGGCCCGAGATAAGGATCTGGCTAAAGTCCCGTTAAAGATAGACTGGTAGAAAAGGAAGACCATGTGGGCCGCTAATGCTGGGTTTAAAGATTACTGCGGCTGCGGCAACTTCGATCCATCTAAGATAGTGGATTGTATTTCGAAAAGGATGGGCGAGATTGACGGGAGCAAAGAAGGTTTTCCTTCCTCAGAAGAAGGAATAGGCGATGACAACGATTATAAGACGTTCCTGTTATCAGATGATCCGGACGTCGTGGCAGACATAGAAACTTCTACTCCCCCCACATGATTGTTCTCTCCTTTTGATGTGCTGTTCTCTCCACGTAATTTGAATGTTGACACCATTTACTTTGTAATAATGTTGAGACTCTTTTGAATAATTAATCATTGTAGCGTTACCTTCTTCTTTCATGCGGGCTTCGATCATTATTGCCTTAACAGTTATTGATTGACTTACTGCTCCGTCTCGTGTTATCTCGATTGACGCATTATTGCATCTATTCAGAATATTTTAAGCCAGGAATTGATCCGACTTTTTAGAGCATTTAATGCTTGAGATTCTCCCATTAGTGTGATGGAAAACGTTATGATGACTAGGGTTCGCGTGTCTCTTCGCGGATGTATTAGGGGCTGGCATCCCCTAGAGAGTAGTAAAATTGAAACGTCTTCTCGTTCCCTAAGATTGTACTCATTGCGCATGCTTAACGCGTCCTTTACCAAAGGACGACCATTGCAACAGTCATCTCGATTAATCCCCTAGGGTTATAAAACATACCATACGCTTCTTTTTCTTCTTCTATCTCTTCATTTTCCCAATAGCATCACAAGAGGCGATTTGTATTTCTTCTATTCTCCATCTAGGTATTTCGGTATTCCTTTAGAAGGTACACTTGTTCTTCCTTTTCGCTTTCTTCGTCTTTTTAATTTTAGTATGGCGAGAACTCGTCGTCCCCAGCCCAAATCTATTTGGGAAGAAAAGATTGAAAACATTCTTCCCTATATCGGTTCTCCGGCCGTACTCCGGTGATAATTAGATAAATACAATGCCCACATTCTCGATGGCTGTTCAGTTCGTGTTGCCCCCTATTCGCTTCGCCTTAACAATGAATTAACCGGCAACAGTAGGATTTTATATATAAAAATATTTCATTATGGTTTTCAGTTTCCTCTTGAACCTTTAGTAGAGCAATTACTCTCCCAGTTCAATTTGAATCCTGCCCAACTTAGTCCAAATGCGTATTGCGCCGTTTACGCCTTCATAAAACTGTGTAGATTATAGGAGATTGCTTCTCTATCCCTTTTACTGCTTCGTTCCCTTTTTCAATTGTATTCCCGCAGAGGAGTGATAGCAATAGGTCCACGTTATGATGACGAGTTGTTAAAACCCTTTACCTGGAAACTTATGCACATTTAGTCTTCCATTTTCGGTTGGAAAAATGGGTTTTTTATTATTGATCTGCCCAACCCCTGGTGGAGAACTGGTTTCAACCACGCTATTAGCGATGGAGCATGGGGTAAGCGAGAGCCTCTTCCTTCTCGTGAACAAGTTTAGTTGGACAAATTACTCTAACTGAACTTTAGTGTCCACACCCGTAAATTGGCCAGTGGAGTCGATCTTAGAAACTGCATTATTGGTAAGTATCTTAAATGTTTTTGGGAGATTACTGCGCCGAAATGGTTGAGGAATGGGTGCCCGAGTATGGCGTTATAGGGCAAAGTTAGATCCACTAATAGAAACAACAGTTTTTCCTATTTTTTAGAGGTGTCCTCCCTGAAGGATAAGGATAAAAGGGTAACTCCGATTACGGGAATGGGGACTCCATCTACCCCCATTATCAGCTTCTTGCAAGGTGTTAACTTGGTTGTTGGCCATTTTATGAGGTTGTAGGCTTCTAGCGAAAATAGGTTTACTGCACTGCCATTATCGACAAGAGTTCTTCTAATCCCATGGTTGCCAATAACGGGTGTAACCACTAATGTATCATTGTGCGGGAAAATGACACCTTTCTCGTCTTCTTCGGAGAAAGACAATATCATTCGATCCAGAGCGCTAATCTCAGCACCTTTTATTAACGCGCCTTCCCGTTTTCTCTTGCCTCCAGTCACAAGTGTTAGTGGCGCAGGTTCGTCAAGATATGGTGTGCCTCCGGCTATAATGTTGATGATGGGAATGTCTTCATCATGGATCGTTAATGTTTCTCTGACTTTTCTAGTAGGGGCGGTGTCGTTCCCAGCGGTGTGGAGAAGCGCCTGTCGGTCGTCTTTGTGTCCTGTTTATCGGGTTTCTCATGTCTTCTTCTCTAGCCTTGATGGTAAATTCTCCGAGGTAGCCCTCTTCTACCAAACGTTCTATTGCCAATTTTAACTCTCTGCACATGTTGGTGGCATGTCTCTTGACTTTGTGGAACTTACAATAAGTATTTTCTCTTCCTCCCATGATTACCCCAGGTTTCACTAGGGCTGGATAACGGATGGGCAGTTTTCGTTGCTGGACAATTGCCAGAATTTCTGCTCTCGGAAGTATGAGGGAAGGGAGATCAGGATCATAAATCCTGCCCTTGGGTGGGTCCGCTTGTCACTGAGTGGGGGAATTGCCTGGCCTTCCCCTTGGAAAATTGTCTCTTTGCTGGTTTGAGGCACTAGAGATGTGATTTTTTCGTCGAGCGTAATCATCAATAGAGCGAGTGTCAGGAGCCATGTTGGTATGAGTGCCATGAGCTAGAGGTGTGTTCTGTGGCATATTCCGAATCTTGTCCCTACTCTCTTCCCTCTCCATCTTCGCGTAATTGTGAGTTTTCAACCTCAGCGCGTCTAAAGTTGTTGGGGGGGTCCACCATCAACGTGTCCCGTAATTTTTCATAACAGCAGTTTCGCTTCAAAGCTTCCACAGTAAAATCAACGGTAACATCTGGCGTTAATGAAATTTCTATATCAAAACGACTAAGGAAATCCCTCAAAGATTCTTGAGGTTTCCTATGTATATCAAATAAAGTTGCAGCAGACTTCTTGATAGGAATAGCTATGCTGAATCGACTCCAGAGCTTAGCTTTCAGCTGTGAGAAAATGTCAATTGATCTAGCTGGGAGTCCCTCAAACCAAAGACGCGCGACCCCTGATAATGTCATGATAAAAATATGGCACAAGGCCTGATCACTGTGAGTTTGGAATTGCACAAAATCTTTTACCTTGTTAAGGTAGGAGATGGGTTCCTTTGTGCCGTCATAAGATTCCGTGGGGAGTTTCACATGTCGGCTGACTCTATGATGCCGTATGCGATAACTAAACGGATGGCCAGTGTTATCCATAGGGATCCTGTGAGGATGATGGGGAGGAGAAACCTCCAAATGACGCATTTTCCTTTGAGGATTAGGCGCGTAATATTGCCTGGGGGCCGATTGCGACTCCTTAGTGAGCGGGTTCAATACTTTCTGCTACTGGATCTTCCGCTGCGTCGAGGAGATGTATATTCCCACCGTCCGTCTTGCCTAACGTCCCAATGGCTCCTGTTTACATTATCCCACAGTTCTCTTGCAAATGGTGAAACCTCGTGTGTGTGCAGGGCGACAAATTCTCCTTGTCTCTGAGTGATGTGAGGAGTGCTGACGGGGGCAATTGATGTTGGCAGAGTCATGAACGCATTTTTTGGTTGAAGCAGTGATAACGGCCGGACAGTAACAATTGATGGAGTGAATAAAGCTTGATGGGGAACTATAGAGCTTGAAGCGCTCGGGGCAGATCCTAAGGCTAGTGCGGTCAACTGTTCCAACTGGATACACAAAGCCACCAAGGAATCGCTTAGGGCATTATTTGGGCCGTCCATCCTAGATTTGACCTGTGGCGGGGTTAAGAGGCTAGATCCTGCCATCTGGGAGGGCAAAACACTCCCTTGGGAGGTAGAAATTCCCATCGTGGACTCGAAAATAGAAAAAGACTGGGTGGATGAGGTCCCTTGAATCATGGTAGAGGTGGCTCCAGTAGAGAGGGGGAAAAGTTCTCTGCGGGGCGCGAATGGAGGGCCATGCGACCGAGATGGTATAGAATCTTGGTTAGAAGCCATGATCTTTGTGTCTCCAGAAGAGAAAGAAGGAGAAGCGGGAGCTTGGTTATTAAGGATGCTCACTTAATACGACCAAGACTCTCAATGAAAGCACCATTTGATAGTATTGGATCTTCTGGAGAGGGATATGTATGGAAAGTGGCCTCCTGAGATTATTGTTATCACCGTCCGATGTACCTGCAAAGCGCCAAAGGGGGTCTCCGGCGTAGAGGCTCCGATGCTTAAGTTAGTATAGAGGTTCCAAAATGGCAGAGCTTCGACTAGTTAGTTTAGGCTTACCTCATTATCTTGAATGCTGGGGTACTTATAGGCAAGAAACGGATGTTACCTACAGGGGGGGGGGGGGGGGGAGTTATCTTAAATCGATAACACCTAGGGCTCTCAGATGATGCCTTATAACGCCAGGGATGGGATAACGCCGTTTGCGCGAACATAATATCTTGTGAGACCCCCCCGTTGACGTCGACCATCCCAGGTTTTCGTGGAAGAAGCAGGAGGTGAGAGCTATAGTAGTTCAGTCCAGGCGACCACTACAGTACTCTGGCCTTATCATTGAGTGTAAGGATGAAAATGCCCTTGAAATCACATTTATAGTTATCAACTAGAATGTCACCATAAGTCATCTTGCAATCTACTCGTCCAAATGTCCTCAAACTTGGCCATGATTCTCGTAAGACATCAATCGGTCTTGTATTTTCTTTGGATCCTCGATTGAAGCCTCTCTTCCATGAGTTGTCTCGGATGGACGCTAAGCCTTGCAGTAAGGGCCGCCAAGCTACCTTCCATGTCATCCTTCACCTAATGACTCGATCCAGCAACGTATCTTGCCTTGTCTCTATGCTTAGAGGTTGTATTAACCTCACTTGATGCTTTTCAACTTCCTTGGCTCGAGGTATTAGTTTGATTGGCCCTAAGTGATGCGATCCTAACACCATCGCATGCCACACGCCTTGACCCAATTGAGCCGTTGCATGGAGCTAAAGAGCTCGCATTGAGCCAAGAGAGGTTAATGTAGCCTCAGCGTATGGAGACAATGCCTATTGTATAAACATCGCTTGTAGACGCGCGCCTTCAGCACAGCAGCGCGCATTCCAGCGCACACAGCAAGAACCCTAGCGCACGTGCACATGTGCCAGAATTGACCATACGAGAAAAATCATGAAAGTTGGTTTTCGATCAGAATTCTAAAGTAAATATAAGACATATTAGAGTCTTAGAAGATCACTGGTCAAGTTTGAGACCAATCGCACGGGCGGTTTGGGATAACACACGGAAGGGTCCTAACGGACAAGCCAAAGGTGCAGTCGAGCACTTACCTTGGAGCCATTCGAGTTCGAGTGTGACCTAATCGAACGAGAAACCTTGTGACATGTTCTTGGACGTGTTAGGAAGGTTTAGGAAGAGTTTAAATGGAAACACATATGAGTGAAGAAGAAGATAGCCCGAGAGCACACATTGACCGAGCTAAGGGTCAATGCTACTGGACCACGACTGGGCCATGGGCGAGCCAAGCTGAGCTAATCTTCTGGAATGTTTATTGTAATTAATTGTAATTAATTATTAGAGTACTTAGATAATTAGAACTTCTAAAGAGTATAGGTTTAGTATTAATAGTCTTAGTCTAATTAGAACTTAGAATTTGATTGTAACTTGTACTTGGGCGATTTGCCTTTTTAAGGAGCCGATTGTGCTCATTAATAAAACAACTAGAGAATTTTGATCAAATTTATTGTTAAGACTTTGTCTTGTGAGAGCGTAGCTCTTGTGTTCCCGTTCATGAACTCGTACATTGAATCATGGACTCGATTCAAACAAGGTGGTGACTTTGCGAGTGGACTCTTACTAGTCTTATCCTTGGAACCTCACTTGGTGATCGGCGGGACAACAGTGGACTCCAGCGTTCCTTAATTCACTAGGCATTATTTGAACCGCACTTGGAGATTAGCGATGATACGATCCTCGCTACCCTTGATACGATCTTAGATAACTAGGACGCGCTAAATTGACGATCGTTGTTGGAAGGTTTGAAGTTGCGCGGAATTTACTCAATCTACTCTTCTCTTAGATATAAGGAACACTAGGAATCCACCTAACTCCGCCAATCTCCAAGTCGAGGTTGAACAACTCCTGTTGAAGTAAGGTACGCTAGGAGTCCACCTAACACCGCCGATCAACAAGTGAGGTTCGTAGGATAAGGTACGCTAAGAGTCCACTTGACACCGCCACCTAGGGTTTTGTTCGAGTCCACGAATGTTTATAGAGCAAGGCTCTCTCAAGACAAACATCTCACAATCACAAAGGATCAAATTTGGTTGAAAATAGCTTATTTGATTAATGAAGCCAATCGGCTATATATAGCCAAAGCCTAGTACAAGTTTAAGTATAACTAGGAAACCTATTCTAAGTAGAAGTTCTAAACTAAGTAGAAGTAGGAGTTCTATCTACAAAATAACTCTACAAACTAAATAATAAATACATAAATACATTCCAGAAGCCTCCAAAGGTTATTCGCAAGGTTGGGCTTCAAGTTGGGTCGCAATCCTCAAATTGCACGCCTCCTTACGCTCATACTACGCACCATAATGTCGACCAATGCTAACTTTCGATCCGCTCGTCCGATCGGGCAGAAACTTGTCCCATTCGAAATCTAACATCTGAAAATAGTAGAAAGGGTCCAATCTTCCTAGTCCAGGACAAACATGTCTGAATAAACTCGCAAAGCGTAACCTGATGCGTCTACAAGTCCGAGTAGGAGTAGGATTGCTGTCAGCGAAAATGTCTCCTTGAATAACACGCAAACAACTCGCGTGTTTGAGCTAAAACTTGGTCACAATGGAGACAACATCCTGAGGTTTCTGAAATATGGTTGATCGCACGATTCCGACTTGTATTGGTCCCAATAGGCTCAGACACAGTCGTTGGTTGCATCTGTACGTCTTCTTCTTGCACGAGAGAATGTCACCATAAGCCATCTTGCAATCTACTCGTCCAATTTGGCTCAAACTTGGCCACGATCTTCCTAAGACACCATTCGATCTTGTATTTACTTTGGTTGCCCGATTGAATCCTTGCTTCCATGTCTTGGCTTGGTCAGTTGTGAAGTCTTGCCCTAAGAGCCTCCAAGCGACCTTCCATGTCATCCTTCGCCTAATGGCTTGATCCAGCAACATCTCTTGCCCTATCTCCATATATAGAGGTTGTATTAACCTCACTAGATGCTTCATGATGTCCTTGGCTTGACGTATTCGTCCATCTAGCCCTTGCAGCTTGGTGTGTGCGTGTGGCGGGGCTAGGATCATATCAGGCGAGGCTTAGGTGGATTGCTTCGTCTCTTACTTCAACAGGCATTGTTCACACTCAACTTGGAGATCGGCGGTACAAAAGTGGATTTCGGCGTGCCTTACTTCTCAAAGGAGAGATTGATTTATAATTTCGCGCAACTTCGAACCTTCCAACAATGATCATCAATTCAAGCGAACCTAGGCAACTAGGAATGTATCACTAAGGGTGCATTGTGCGCGTGCCATAAGGCTAGGATCGTATCACTGTGGCACGCGCACACTTTACAAGAGCCAAGGACATCATAAAGCATCCAACGAGGTTAATACAACCCTTATTTATAGAGATGAGGCAAGAGACGCTGCTAGATCAAGCCATTAGGCGAAGGATGGCTTGGAAGGTGGCTTGGAGGCTCTTAACGCAAGGTTTAATGTCCATCCGAGCCAAGTCATGGAAATAAGGCTTCAATCAAGGATCCAAAGTAAATACAAGACCGATTGATGTCTAAGGAGAGTGTCAAGATGGCTCGAGGTGACATTCTCACACGCAAGTATTCTACGGACAGACGCACCAGGAGATTGTGTCTGAGCCAATTCGGTCATATCAAAGCCAAACGAGTTCGATCCACTTGGTTTAGTAAACTTCAAGATGTTAGCAAGCTTGTGTCTAAATTTGAGCCCAAACGCACGAGCCGTTTGAGAGATAGCCCGATGCTACATTTTCACAGACAGAGTCCTACTCAGATTTGGAGTCTCGGACGCGTCAGTCAATGTCACACAGTCTATTTCAGACCTGTTCATCCCAGACCAGGAAGAGGAACCTTGTTCCCTATATTTTGGGGTGTTGAAGACCTTTGACCAAGTTTTAGGCCAATCGCACGAGTGGACATTATGGTGGACTGTGTGAACGCACGGCAACCCGACACTTGGATATTGTGGCCCAACTTCAAACCCAGTCGTACGAATTTTGTTTTAATGACTTAGAACTCTTTTATTGTATTTATTAATTATTTGTTTATGTTATTAGAGTAATTGCACGAGTAGAACTCCTATTTCTCTTCAGAGTAGGTTTAGTTATTTTCTATTTAAAGAGCCGTTTGGCTTCTTTGTAAGGGGAATGCTAATTTTGATATTATTAAGACTTTGTCTTTTGAGAGAGTATCTTAATTGTTCATGCGTTAACCTTGTTCCTAATTGAGACCGAACGCTCGATTAGATTGCAAGTAAAACCCGAAAGTTCATCACTTGTTCATAGCCCCTAGGTTGATCAAGTTGAATATAGGTCTAGAATTTGATCAAGAACCCTCACTTGAAATCAATTATGTTGCTTAGCACAAGCTTCTAAGAGGTCTAAGTTCGTACTTGTCGAGTCTATCATTCTGCATTCAAAATACAAATCCTTGAACTAGATCAAATCATGGCAGTGCGCATCCTACGCAACTAGGATCATATCACTTGGTAGCGGAGCTTAAGGCGTTCAAGGTTTGGTTTATATCCATCTATCCTTTTTATCTATTTGTTTTCTTTGTTAAGATTGATTCTTCTACTCCGTTCTATAACAAATCTTCTTGTGTGTCGTGTGTTAGTGTGTCGAGTCAAGTCGAGCTAGGTTTAGCTCTTGTGTGTGTGCTCTCAAGTAAATTGCCATGCAATTTGTTTGATTTATTTTTGTTTGTGTCAGTCCAGAAAAGAGTCACAAAAATACCAAAAAGAGTCACTTCTAATTAATTTTTTTTTAAAAAAAAAAAGGCAAAAAAAGGAAAAAATTGAAATAAAAATTAAAAGAAAATACAAGATATTACAAGGTGTTAACGCTACAGAGCAAAAAGAATTTTTTGATTTGGACATCGGAATCAAATTTTGGTACGAGGCACAAATCGCATGCACATAAACGCACAAAGGCATCATTCTTAGCAATTTGAGTCTTCTATCAAGTCTTTGGGATTTTTCCTTGATTCCAAATATATATATATATATATATATATATATATATATATTCTCATATACTCTAACCCAACAATTATTTAGTTGATTGTTCTTTGCAACTAAACCTCTTGTTGAGCATCAAAACTTATTTTGAAGCTAGTTGTCTTTACGTGTCTTCTTGGAAGCTTTTATTTGAAACTCTTGAGTCACTAATCATTTGCGCGGGAACAATTGCAGAGACTTGAGTGAATTTTGGGGAGTTTATTAGAGAGTTTAAACACGAGAGTAAACACGTGAGGGAGTGCTAGGATTAGTAAAATTTTACGTCATTTGCTAGTGTTGTGAGTTTCAGGAACAACAGGATGTCAAACCATTCTTTTGACGAAGTGCAAGGACCAAAGGACCAAACAATCCTCAACACTATAGTGAAGAAGCACACCAACAATTGGGAGGACTGCCTTCGTTTTATTGAGTTTACTTACAACCGTGTCGTACACTCGTCCACATATTTCTCACCTTTTCAAGTTGTATATGGTTTCAACCCGCTAACCCCCTTGGATTTGCTACCTTTACCTTTGACTGATTTTGAATGTGTAGATGGTGAGCGCAAGGTGGAGTTTGTCAAGATGATTCATGAACAAACAAAGGCCAACATAGAAAAGATGAATATGCTCGTTACCAAGCATTACAACCACGGGAAGAAGGTCACCTCCTTCAAACCAGGAGATTGGGTGTGGCTTCACCTACATAAGGATTGTTTCCTGCAGCAACGCAAGAGCAAACTTAGCCCACACAGCGATGGCCCTTTCTAAATTCTTGCAAAGATCAATAACAATGCTTATGTCCCCGACTTACCAAGTGAGTATGGGAATGTGAGCAAAACATTAAATATTAATAACTTGCCATTGTTTGCTATAGGTGACGATCACGAGCTTATGGATTGGGGACAGATCCTTTGGAAGGGGGAGGGGATGATACGAGCATGAATAAGGAACTACTCGTACCCAAAGGGCCCATGACACGCGCACGTGCTAGAGCCATGCAAGAACAATTATCAATGTTCATTCAAAAAGAACTTTATAAACAAATGGCGCGGGAGGATGGAGAATAAAATCAGATGATCAACCATATCGCAGCCAAGGCTGAGATAAGCGAAGACCTAGCAAGCCATGAGGCCAAGACACGCGAGGCTCATGAGATGGCCTTGCAAACCGTGAGGCGAGACGCGCAGAACTCTAGCATCCCATGAGGCCGAGGTGCACGAACAATAGTGCACGCTAGCGCACGGCCAGTAGCGCATGCGATAGGTGCAGGCGCTAGAGCAAAGGGCTTCACTATTCATCACTTAAGCCCATTAGCTCCCTCAATATAAGCCCTTCCATCTTCTCTTCATTTTAACACTTACACTATATTTTTAAAGCTTAAAGTTGAGTGCTTAGCCTCTTTCCTTTCAAAAGTCTCATTTGGTGTTTACTTTGGTTTGGAAAGTTGTGGTTCAATTCAATTAAAAATAAAAAGTTTCCAGCTTTGTTTAGTCATCCTTGGATCGAATAAATACTTGTGTCTACTCGATTTAATCTTATCCAAAATAAGAACCTTGGTCTTCAGCTAAGTTACTCTTCCGCATCTTGTGTTTGTATTATTGTTGTGAATCATCTTGTGTTATGTTGGTACCAATCACTTAACTAAACTAGATACTTGTTTAAAGAATAAAAGCACACGGTCTCCACCCTTATTCACTTCTATTTTGGTGAGCAAAACATCACTCGAATGCAAGCAAGACTGTGAGTTGTATCACATTTTGTAGCAGTTGCACCAACCCTGCCATTATCTGAACAATCATCATCACAACTTTCCACCACAACTTCATCTCTATCAACTGAATCATTATTCTCTCCGTCTCCAAAGGTTAGCAATAAAGGAACACCCCTTACTTCATCTTCAGCATTAACCCCTGCAATATTAACCCCTGCAGTATTAGAACCTACATCCATATCATCAACCCCTACAATATCAGAACCTTCAATCATATCATCAACCCCTATTGTATCACCCCTTACTACATTTGTCATCTCTTCATCACTATTGTCTAGATTCTCAAGAAATATAGGAGTGTTGATGTCATGCTCCACATACACTGCAAGTGTGTCCTCACCATTTCTTAGCATCTCACCACGAAAATCGGAAATAATTCGCGAGTGTGCAACGAAATTTGGGACCTTACAATGCTCAGCGTAAACAGACGCCTCGCAACATGCAATGAAGTCGCCACCCTAATTTGGTTGCTAGGTTTAGGGAACCTTAATCGTCATGGCATAAGAAATATAATAAGTAAAAAAACTAAAGGCACAAAAAAGGGGTCTGGACCCCAGACAAAAGGTTCAGGGTCGTATTATGGTCTCGGGAAGGTGTTAGGCACCCAAGTCACATCCGAAAATGGTTACCGGTTGATAAGAGAGGTGTTTTTTAAAAGGTGTTTGATGAAAATGCGTTTTGTTTTGAAAAAGGGGACCCTCAGAGGAATCGTCACTTTAGTCCTTTTTCATGATCGTGACCGTTCAGAAATAATTAATCGTTGAACGGGGTTACCGTTTGAACATCTTTCGGATGGAGTTACCGTTTATCAAGACCGATTGATTATTCCTGACCGTAACGTGATGGGACTGGATTTTCTGAAAGACTGAATGAGCGCCCTCGATGTCATCATCGGGCCATGCATGATTAAATTAATTACTACGTAATCCTATCATGGATTGCTAACAGAGTACAAATTTAAATGATAGATTTTGAAGTGAAAAACTGATGTGGGATCGAAAGTCCCCATGTACATGCAGTCAATATAAGCGAGTATTTAAAATCACATGAGCATGGCATTTTAAGCAACTCTTTAAACACGTTATTCATGTGGGTTGATTTTAATTCTAGCTGTTCTATATATCATGCGTACGATTGATATTTACGAAAAGCGTTGAATAAATAAAAAGGAACCGAAAGGCGTACTTTCGAGCGAAGCTTGAAATTAAAACCTACAATGTGAGAGTGTTAGCGATAGCTTGAGAAATAAATAAGCAATTTTATGAGTGCGAAAATTTAAATGACAGTTGATTGTATGCGAGAAATGATGGATTTAACGCATACGAAATTTTAAATGCGGAGTTGATTGCATGCGAGAAATGATGGATTTAACGCATACGAAATTTAAATGCTGAGTTGATTGCATGCGAGAAATGATGGATTTAACGCATACGCAATTTAAATGCTGAGTTGATTGCATGCGAAAAAATGATGGGTTTAACGCATACGAAATTTAAATGTTGTTTTGATAAGTGCAGAAAAATTGATTATAGTTGACGATTCACAGGGGATTTAAAACAGTTGAGGATTTGCAGAAAATAAAACAATTGATATTTGCGGAAGAATTTCCAGCAGTATGATGAGTGCGAAAATTAAAACAATTGATATTTTGCAGGAAATAAACAGTTTGATATTTGCAGAAAATAAAACAATTGATGTTGCAGAAGAATTTCCAGCAGTTTGCGAAAAATTAAAGCAGTTGATATTTGCAGAAAATAAACAATTTGATATTTGCAGAAAATAAATAGTTTGATATTTGCAGAAAATAAAACAATTGATGTTGCGGAAGAATTTCTAGCAGTTTGCAAAAAATTAAAGCAGTTGATATTTGCAGAAAATTAAAACAGTTGATAGTACAGAAAATTAAAATAGTTGATGTTGCGGAAGAATTTCCAGCAGCTTGCGAAAAATTAAAGCAGTTGATATTTGTAGAAAATTAAAACAGTTGATAGTACAGAAAATTAAAACAGTTGATGTTGTGGAAGAATTTCCAGCAGCTTGCGAAAAATTAAAGCAGTTGATATTTGCAGAAAATTAAAACAGTTGATAGTACAGAAAATTAAAACAGTTGATAGTACGAAAAAAATACTCATACGAAGCATACGAATTATTTTTACGAAAAAAGCATGATCCGAAGTCTCGGAAAGAATTGAAAATGGGTTGGGCCCAATTTTTAAAAAAGAAAGGAAAATTGAAGTGGACCAGGAATAGTGCCTGGCCCAAGGAAAACATTTTAATGTTGATGGGCCAAGCCCATCACCTTTCCACACGTGAACAGTGCCGAAGCCTGGCACTGTTCATCATCTCCTTTGGTCGCCGGCGTACTGCCGGCGGCCAAACTCCGGCCACAGGTGGCCGTTTCAAAAACTGTTCATACCGAGACGCTCGTCTCTTCGACGACTTCTCGACCGTATGAACCTCAATTTTTTTTTGACTCGTACCGAATTTAATTTTGAAAAAATGACAAAATCGTTAAATATCGAAAACTAATTAATTCGCACAATCTAGCTAACGATTTTTAAAATTGAAAGCATGTATTTAATCTACATCATGCACATGAATTAATGGCACAAAAACAAGCAATTAATCTACTCTAAATTCGGCCGAACGAATTAAAGAATAAAACAAGCTTAAAAACTGAAAATACTTAGCGAGAGAAAGATTACTCTCTCAAGCTTTAAACTGGACGATTGTCGCTCTAAGTGAGCAAACTGATCAAGAGGGAGAAGGAGCAAGGGTTTCTTGCAGATTTGGTGCCCGTTTTACGTTGAGAGGGCCTCGGTATTTATAGGCTCGAGTCGCGTGAGGAGGGAGACGCGGCTGTGTGCGTGGAGGCCGTGACTGGGAGCTGGCGGGGCTACGACGTCGAGGTGGCAGGTCTACGGTCCCCGTGATGACGGTTGACGGGACAAGAAACGGCTTGGAGGCGACGGGAGCAGACTGCTCGGTGGCCTGCTCCGCTGCTGTTTACGTCCATGGTGCATGTGCACCATGGTTGATTAATTAGTCAACCGTTGATCTGGTTGACTTTTTTTAGTTGACCAGATCAACGGTTGTGATCAACTTGCCCTTTATCTTATTTAAATGGCCTCGAGCCGAGTCCTGCGAGCAAACGTTCTGACTTTTTGAACCGAAGGTACCAGCGCGTAGAGAAAAATACGACGAGTTTAATCATCTACAGTGAATGATGAAATTTTTTCGTTTAACGTGTTTATTTTCTCGTTCAAAAATGTGAAACGTTCGAACGGGAAAATAATGACGTTATGCCGAAAATTACACGAAACGCTGTAGACCGTTGTGAACGGAAAAAAAGCTAGCAACTAGTTGATGGAAAAAATTTGAAATTCAAGCTATTGTCCGAGCAAACTTACTCCGGTCCAATAAAAGCTCGAACGAAAATAATAATACAAAAAAAAAATTACTAAAAAATGCGCTAAAATACTAAAAATCCTAAAATTCATGTGATGACCTAAAATGAAGAAAAAACTAGCAAACGACGACCAGATAGTCAAAAATGTGATTTTTAAGGCTAAAAATAATAATGATAATAATAATGAAAATACGTGACGAAAAATTAAAAATGCGATTTCGAAAGCTGACGATGCTAACGACGATGCTAAAATGAGAGAAAATTAAGTAAATAACAGAAATGCTAAAATCAATTAAAAATGGCGTCAAAATTCGGGTATCAATAGTTGCCCCCTCTTTACTGTCTTATCGAAGTATTTGATAAGCAGTAAAGACAGTTGCCCCTAAATATCCGAATTTTGGTGACACCGCAGGTCTTACCTCAAGCTTACAGTGATGATGTCGCTCTGGGAGGAGGTAAGTTGCTGCTGTCACTCTGGAAGGAGGTAGTTTGCCGATGTTGTTCGTTGACGTCACTTTGGGAGGAGGCAGGTTGTTGTTATCACTCTGGGAGGGGGTAGTTTGCCGATGTTGTTCGTTGATGTCACTCTGGGAGGAGGCAGGTTGTTGTTGTCACTCTGGGAGGAGGTAGGTTCGTCGATGTCACTCAAGGATCAGATATGTCGTAGATGTCACTCTAGGAGGAGATATGTCGTAGATGCCACTCTGGGAGGAGACATTGCTGTAGATGTCACTCTGGGAGGAGATATTGTGGTAGATGTCACTATAGGAGGAGATAGGCTTGTTGATGTCACTCTGGGAGGAGGTAGTTGGTCTATGTCACTCCGGGAGGAGATATTTGGTTGACGTCACTCTGGGAGGAGGTAAGTTTATTTTTGGTGTCACTCTAGGAGGAGGCATAATTTTGATGACGTTATTCGTTGATGTCACTCTAGGAGGAGATAGTTTTGATGATGTTATTCGCGGATGTCACTCTGTGAGGAGGTAAGTTTGTGGATGTCACTCTGGGAGGAAGTAGTTCGTTGAACGTCACTCTGGGAGGAGGTAATCTATTGATGTCACTCTGGGAGGAGATATGCTTTTGATGGTGTTATTCCGTGGAGGAAATTGATGCTGTCATTGGGGATTAAAAAGTGTTTACAAAATTGTTGAGGTTATTCGTGGATGTCACTCTGGGAGGAGGTAAGTTTGTTGATGTCACTCTGTGAGGAGGTATATTTTTTGATGTCACTCTGGGAGGAGATAGGTTGATGTCACTCTGGGAGGAGGTAAGTTTGTTGATGTCACTCTGGGAGGAGGTATGCTTTCGATGTCACTCTGGGAGGAGATAGTTGGTTGATGTCACTCTGGGAGGAGGTAATCGTTGATGTCACTCTGGGAGGAGGTATTGTCGTAGATGTCACTCTGGGAGGAGGTATGCTTTCGATGTCACTCTGGGAGGAGATAGTTGGTTGCTGTCACTCTGGGAGGAGATAGTTTTGTTGATTTCACTCTGGGAGGAGATCGTTTTGTCGTCACTCTGGGAGGAGATAGATTCGATCGGATATCCTGCAAAGATATAAACTTAGATCTATTCGGATATCGAGAGAAACGTAAGTTGCAGAAAATGTAAATGACAACTACTTTGATAGGAATGAAAGGTAATTTTACAAAAACATAAATGATGGCTCCACTGGGGGGGATAATCGCTTGACATGTGACTGACGTTGTTTCAGGAGGATAATGCGGGTGTCGCGCCTCGGAAATTTAAAAAAAAATTCGCGAGTGTGCAACGAAATTTGAGACCTTCAGATGCTCGGCGTAAAAGGACGCCACGCAGCATGCAATGAAGTCGCCACCCTAATTTGGTTGCTAGGCTTAGGGAACCCTAATCGTCATGGCATAGGAAATATAATAAGTAAAAAACTAAAGGCACAAAAAAAAGGGGTCTGGACCCCAGACAAAGGTTCGGGGTCGTGTTATGGTCTCGGGAAGGTGTTAGGCACCCGAGACACATCCGAAAACGGTTACCGGTTGATGAGAGAGGTGTTTAAAAAGGTGTTTGAGAAATACGTTTTGAAAAAGGGGGCCCTCAGAGGAATCGTCACTTTAGTCTTTATTATGATCGTGATGGGACTGAATTTTCCGTAAGACTGAATGAGCGCCCTCTTTTTTCATCATCGGGCCATGCATGATTAAATTAATTACTACGTGATCCTAACATGGATTGCTACCAGAGTACCATTTTAAATGATGGATTTAAAATGATAGTTTGCTGTGGGATCGAAAGTCCCCATGTACATGCAGTCAATATAAGCGAGAATTAAAATCACATGAACGCGGCATTTTAAGAAAGTCTTTAAACACGTTGTGCATGTGGGTTGATTTTAGTTCTAGCAGTTCTATGTATCATGCATACAATGGATATTTGCAGAAAGCACCGAATAAATAAAAAGGAATCGAAAGGCGTACTTTCGAGCGAAGCTTGAAACTAAAACCTGCAAAATGAGAGTGTTAGCGATAGCTCGAGAAATAAAGAAGCAATTTATGAGTGCAAGATTTTAAATGACAGTTGATTGTACACGAGAAATGATGGATTTCACGCATACGAAATGAGATGCTGAGTTTGGTTGTATGCGAAAAATGATTGATTTTAAGCATACGAGAATTTATTGCTAGGTGATTGCATGCGAAAAATGATGGATTTTTCGTATGTGAGAATTTAAATGCTAGTTGATTGCATGCGAAAAATGATGGATTTTACGCATGTGAGAATTAAAATGCTAGTTGATTGCATGCGACAAATGATGGATTTTACGCATGTGAGAATTTAAATGCTAGTTGATTGCATGCGGAAAATGATGGATTTTACGCATATGAGAATTAAAATGCTAGTTGTTTGCATGCGAAAAATGATGGATTTTACGCATGTGAGAATTTAAATACTAGTTGATTGCATGCGAAAAATGATGGATTTTACGCATGTGAGAATTTAAATGCTAGTTGATTTTATGCGAAAAATGATGGATTTTACGCATGTGAGAATTTAAAATGCTAGTTTGACAAGTGCAAGAATATTTCAAAGGTAGTTGACGATTTACAGGGGATTTAAAACAGTTTGATAATTTGCAGAAAGTAAACAATTGATATGTGCGGAAAAATAAAACAATTGATATTTTGCAGAAAATAAAACAGTTGATATTGCGGAAGAATTTCCAGCAGTTTTGCGAAAAATTAAAGCAGTTGAATATTTACGGAAAATAAAAGCAGTTAGTGTTGCGGAAGAATTTCCAGCAGTTTGCGAAAAATTAAAGCAGTTGAATATTTACGGAAAATAAAATGCGACCGACCGTGTAGGCGGTATATTGAATTTAAATTGCCGAAAGTAAATTACGAAAAATTAAAGTGCAGAAAATTAAACAGTTGATAATTTGCGGAAGGATTTCCAGCAGTTTGCGAAAAATTAAAGCAGTTGATATTTGCAGAATTAAAATGCGACCGACCATGTAGGCGGTATATTGAATTTAAATTGCCGAAAGTAAATTACGAAAAGTTAAAGTGCAGAAAATTAAACAGTTGATAATTTGCGGAAGGATTTCCAGCAGTTTGCAAAAAATTAAAACAGTTGATATTTACGAGAATTAAAATGCGACTGACCATATAGGCGGTAATTTAAATAACTGAAATTAAATATTGTGAGAATAAATATTGCGATAAGAAAGAAGCAATTCGGATATAAAACAATTAAATAACAAGTTGTCGCAAGAACGAGCATACGAAAACATATGAACACGGAAATGACGCATGTGAGCATTTAAATCATGTATAAGCATTTAAAGCATGGTATACGACTATTTAATTTCGTGCATAAATATTTAATCATGGTATATAAATATTTAAGCAAAGCGAAATAATAAACAAGTATTTAAATTTAAACAAGTAAATAATGATTAATTAAATATGGCATACGAATTAAATTAACATTACCTACGAGCATTAGATAAAATAACGTAAAAAAAATGACTCGAATGCTTGACGAAAATTATTTGGGCCGGGCCCGCATGCATGACTTAAATCAAATTGGGCTAGGAACGAATCCTAGCCCATGACAACAATTAAAGGCAAGATGGGCTTGGCTTAAGCCAAGGCCCATCAGTGCCTTAATTTCCAAGAGGGACGAGCTTGGCCCGTTCCCATCTTCTTCTTCCTCGCAAGAACAGCATGGCTGTTCTTGCTTCCCACGTCGCCGACGTTGTGGCCGGCGACTCATGCCACGAAACCAGGCGACCAATTCGCCTGGTTCTTGACCCGAAAGGAAGGTCTCCCTCCCAGCAACACCAACACACGATCACAACAAGAAAAAGAACACGAAAACAACAAGCTTTTTGAAGAAAAAGAAACAATGCATATACACGTTAATTACCGAAACAATTAAACTAAGCCACGATAATTTAAACTAGTGTTAGTATGGTGAAATTGAGTTGAAAACCAAGTGTTTGCAGCAAGTTTTGAGGCTTAATTAATTAACTAAGTGTTAAAAGAAATTTTAAAAAAATGAGAGCGAAATGCTCACCGTGGTGCTGCTCCGGCGAACGTCGGCGAGGAGTGGGATTGAGAGTGCGGAATGTGGTCCAAGTGTATGTGAATTGGCCAGGAAAAATGGAGAGGGAGTAGAGCTTTTTTTTTGGTGAAATTTCGGACCCCTTTGTTCGAAGGGAACGTGGCTATTTATAGCCGCGGGAGTCGCGTGGGTGGCCGGAGGAGGAGCTGCGCGTGGAGGAGGGCATGGCCGTGATGATGGCGGAGCTAGGGGGCTACGGGCTAGGGGCTTTAGACGCGATGGGAGCAGGTGGCTCGGGCGTGGGCTCGTGGCTGAGAATTCCCCGGCACTGTGCATGTGCATTATGCACATTAAATTGTCAACCGTTGATCTGGTTGACTTTCCTTGGTTGACCAGATCAACGGTTGAGATCAAAGGCCTTTAAGTCTCATTTAAATGGCCTCGAGTCGAGTCTCGCGGGCAAACTTTCCGACCTTTCGAGCCGAAGGTACTGGCGCGTAGAGAAAAATACGCCGGTTTTAACCGTCTACAGCGAATGACGAGAATTTCTCGTTTAACGTGTTTATTTTCGTGTTCAAAAACGTGAAATGTTTGAACGGAAAAATAATAACGTTACGCCAAAAATTACACGAGTCGCTGTAGACCGTTGCGTCCAGAAAAAAATCTAGCAACTAGTTGATGGAAAACATTTTAAAGTCGAGCTATTGTCCGAGCAGGCTTACTCGGGTCCAATAAAAGCTCGAATAAAAATAATAATAAAATAATAAAAATACTAAAAAAATGCGATAAAATACAAAAAATCCGAAAATTCACGAGATGGTAAAAAATGAAGAACAAACTAGCAAACGACTGCCGGATAGTCAAAAATGTGATTTTTAAGGCTAAAAATAATATTGACGATAATAATGAAAATACTTGCCGAAAAATTAAAAATGCGATTTCGAAAGCGGATGACGCTAACGATGTTGCTAAAATGCGAGGAAAACCCTAAAAATGCTAGCGATAGTAAACTAACTACAGATGACTGTAAATTAAGTATAAATGACGGTAAATTAAATAAATGACAGAAATGCTAAAATTGATTAAAAATGGCGTCAAAATTCGGGTATCAACAGCGGGATTCGCAGAAGTACGAATGATTGGTCCTAATGATGTCACTCTAGGAGGAGGAAAACGCAAATGATGTCACTCTGGGAGGAGGAAATGCATGATGATGTCACTCTGGGAGGAGAAAAATGCATGATGATGTCACTCTGGGAGGAGGAAATGCAGTACAGAAACGTAAACAACGTCAATTCCCGTAGGAGAAGACATGAAATGAGGAAACTAAACTAAGGTCACTCTGGGAGGAGAAAAATGCTAATGTTGTCACTCTGGGAGGAGAAAAATGCATGTTGTCACTCTGGGAGGAGGAAATACAGTACGGAAACGTAAACAATGTCAATTCCCGTAGGAGAAGACGTGAAATGCGGAAACTAAACTAAGGTCACTCTCGGAGGAGAAAAATGCTAATGTTGCCAGCGGCCTTGATACGAACCTAGAATGCGCCTGCATCCTGCTCAGGAGGTAACGACCCCAAGGACAAGACTTTCCCACGATTTGCAGCCGTAAGCAGTCCTCACCTGATATTAGTGTTTGCACTCACACTCTGAAACAAGGCTAAGTGTTTTACGCTCATAAAGATGCAACTAACATGATACATAATTTTCAATTCGCAATGTCAATCCGAGTGAATAGACTTCAAATGAAGATACACATGCATGGGCATTCTAATAATCGATGGGACTTTTACGGAAAAGAATGAAAGGACATGAAATGTCCGGAAATGAGCTTGTTTTGGAAAAGATTGCTTTGCTGATGAGTTGGAAGGTTTTTGATGAATGATGCTTTGTTGGTTGGCCCTGATGAGGGCTCGTTGTGCGAGTTCCTTCGCTTTTTGCTGGGGATGCTTTCTTGACAGAGTGCATGAGCTCTTGGATCCTTGCTGTAGCCGCTTTCCGGTTGGCCAGGGGCCCTTATCCCGAGTCTTTACTGGGGAATGTTTCCTTCGAGATTCCTTGAGTTGGCTCTGGGCCCTTTCTCTTCTCGAGTCTTCACTGGGGAGTGTCGTCGCCATTCTTTTTGTGACTTACTATTCGAGTTGGCCTTGAGCCCTTTTCTTCTTGGGTTCTCATTGAGGGGATGCTTGCTTTGAGATTTCTTGAGTTGGCTTTGGGCCCTTTTTTGCTCGAGTTCACTGGGGAAAGTTTTCTTCGAGATTTCTCGAATTGAGTTGTCCCCGGGATGTGCTTGCTTCGGCTCTTCGATTGTTTGTATTCTTCGAATGTCTCTGAGCATTTCTCTCTTTTCTTTTCTTTTCCCTTTTTCCCCTCTCTTTTTTCTTTTTTTTTCCTTTTTTTTCCTTTTTTTTTCCTTTTTTTTCTTCTTTTTTTTTTCTTTTTTTTTTCTCTCTTTTTTTTTTCTTTCTCTATTCCCCCCTCTTTTTGATTTGATGTGAAATGCAACAGAGCAGAGCAAGCACAATCCTTGTCTTGATCTCTTCTCATTTAGGCTTAAAGCCTCGGCTTTCCTCTTTGGGGTTTTGGCCTTTCTTCGGTGATGGATCCTAGCGATCTTTCGGCGACCTCTTCTGTCTCCTTCGTCGGGAACTTGAACCTGGCGTGCTTTTATTTCCGGCTGGCAATCTTAGCTGAGACTGCTCCTTGGCTCCCGGGGTATGAGTGATAGTGAAGGTTTTGGTAGGAGTGATGGCATATGGTGGAAAGAGGGAAGAAAATGAAAAAATGAAGAAGATCGTAAAAGTCCCACGTCATTTTATAGCTATCCCATGTCTAATTGCGCATGTACCCTGGATATTATGCGAACTCAACTAGTATCTAGTCAGGCCCTTACACTCATGAAGGATACGGCGCGATGGCTCAAAGATGCTTACCAGGATTTGTTTGTGACTGCTTACGTCGGAGCAAACTGCAGATATAAGAGCAAACAAGTAATATCATGCATGGCATGTAATTTAGATGAATGCTTTATTTAACAGAGGGATTGAACATTCCCGACCTATGCAATGCATGAAAATGCTTATGAGAGTAGTATGATTTTATTTTAGCCGGGCTAAAAAGGGATTTTGATTGATTTTTGATTTTTGATTGATTGATGGTTTGATTGATTGATAGTTTAAAGCTAGGACGCGGGGGATGACCTATTTGCAGGAAACCAACGAGAACCTAAAGGGTTGCCCCCAGTGGGCCAAACGACCGTACTCGACTTAAAGCTAACAAAGCGAGCAGGAATGAAAACAAAATTAAAATAAGGGGAAAGAAAGATGGACTCCCCTAAGATGTGCAGCGGGGCTGCAAGGGAGTCTTCCACAAGCTCCATGCGGATGACAGTGAGATGCTTCAAGTCCCTGTGAGATGCAGAGGGGACAACAGAGCAGAAAGGGAAATTAATCTGAAAACGAAAACGAGATAAGTTCAGGGATTCTCCCTTCCTTTATCCCCGAGCAATCACGAAGCCTACGTGGTCCCAGTTCTGGGACGCTTTGCTTTGATTGGTTTCTTTTTCAGCTGCTTTACGGGGACCGCCGATCTAAGTCGGAGCGAGGATAAGATCCGCATTTTGTCCATTTGCTTACCGATCCCTGCCGGACCTTCGTTGATTGGCTTCGTGATTGCTCGGGGATAAAGGGGAAAACCCTCTGTCCCCGAAATGTGCAGCGGAGCTGCAAGGGCGTATGCTTACCGTTCTCCTGCAGGCAGCCAAATGGGGGCGACCCAGCTCCTGAAAAAGACAAGGTGATGACAAATGAGGAGTAAACGCAAGACGATTATTTTCAGAAAAAGTAATGCGACGGATAAGTTTTTAAGCTCTCCCTTTTGGACGGGCCATTCGTGGGTCACTGCGGCGTGACTTGCATCGGATGTTTGTTGACGATGGCTTTGCTTTTAGATGCTTTGCCGCAGCTCTTGCCTTGGCGTGGGTGATACTTGCAGCCTGGCTGCCCTTCAATTAAAGGATTGATCTTCACCGTGTTGATCATGGTGTGGATGTTGGGAAACTTCTTGAACAAGACCGCATTAAGTATGTTGATGGTGGTCCTAGGAGGATAACTTTTTGTCGTGCTTTTTCCAGGAGTTGTTGCCTACAAGGGTGCGCTGGGCGACCATGGCGTTTTGGTGATGAGCTCCTCCGAATAGGTGAATCGGAGATGGGAGCCGATGTTGCTAGTGTTTCGACAGCTCGGCCGGCGTAGGATGGGCTTTGTGACCTTGGTCCAGCATTTAGTCCTTTGAGACCGGTTGTTTGCGATGCCGGTTGCGCTGGTAGCACTGCGAGGAAAAGAAATTTCGCTTTAGATGGTGATGGTTTGCCTTAAAATCTTTCCTGATTCGCTCTTGAAGGTGGCCTGCTGCGGCAATTCAAGAGCTGCTACGAGCGGAACTCCCTGGTTCTATCGCAATGGCGAGGTGAGGCGTGAGACCTTACGTCCCTGCAAAACTTAAAATTGATTAGTGGCGTTAGTCTAAGTGACGTGTCATACGTCCCGAGCTACTCCTAGGGAGCCATCCATGCCATGCCTCCTTTTGTCATCTCATAATTTTAAGAGAAAGAAGGGGATAATAAATTTTAAAATAATAAGCATCTCCTGAAAAAAACTTGTTTTATTAATTTCAGGACAAATGTTTGTGCTAGATTGTCATGATAAAACCCGATGTCCTCGGTCTGGCCGAACGCCCTGTTCGCGACGCTTCAGGTGAAGTACATCTTGACTGCATCGGCGTTTACCGGTCTTGGAAGATCGTCTCCATCCATGTTGGTTAGCGTTATGGCACCCCTCGAGAATGCACTTTTAACTAGATATGGGCCCTCGTACCTTGGGGCCCACTTTCCTTGACTGGCCTCCTGATGAGGGAGAATCTTCTTCAGCACTAAATCCCCAGCCTCGAACTTGCGAGGTCGCACTTGTTATAAGCGTTGGCCATTCTTTGCTGATATAATTGTGCATGGCAGATAGCGACCAAGCGCTTTTCGGGAAGGAGGTTCAGCTGCTCGTACCTCACTCTTGCCCAATCTGATTCTTCTACTTCAGATTCTGCCAGGATTCTGAGAGAAGGGATTTCTACTTCAAGGGGAATTACGACTTCCATGCCATAAACTAATGAGTAGGGAGTTGCCCCGGTAGATGTACGGGTTGCTATCCGGTAAGCATGCAGCGCGAAGGGAAGCATGTCATGCCCGTTTTTGTGAGTGATTACCATCTTTTGGATGATCCTCTTCAGGTTTTTGTTTGCTGCTTCGACTGCGCCATTCATTTTTGGTCGATATGGAGATGAGTTTCGGTGCTTCACCTTCCAACGTTGGCAAAGACCGTCGATCATCTTGCCATTTAGATTGGTGTCATTGTCCGTGATGATTGTTTCCAAGACTCCATGACGACAGATGATGTTCCTCTCAATGAATCGCATGGTCATTTTCTGAGTGATTTTGGAGTAAGAGGCGGCCTCTACCCACTTGGTGAAGTAGTCAATCGCTACGAGGATGAAGCGATGACCATTAGAGGTTGTCGGGTGAATTTGGCCGATGATGTCGATTCCCCACATCGCAAAAGGCCAAGGTGATGTCATGCTGAAGAGAGGGGCTGGAGGGACATGGATATGGTCCGCGTAAACTTGACATTTGTGGCACTTCCGAAAATAGTCGATGCAATCTCGTTCGATGGTGAGCTAAAAGTAGCCTTGCCTCATTATCTGTCTGGCCATCATGTGCCCATTTGCGTGTGTGGAACAAACCCCTTCGTGGATTTCCGTTATGATCCTTTTTGCCTCTGCCATGGTGACGCAGCGAAGCAAAGCTCCATCAGTTCTCCTCTTGTATAGAACTTCACCGTCGAGGTAGAAGTCTAGTGCTAAGCGCTGGAGGGTCTTTTTGCTAACCCGGCTTGCCCCCGGTGGATACTCCCGGTTTCTGATGAATTGCACTAAGTCATGGAACTAAGGCTTCCCATCGGGTTCCTCTTCTAAGGCTACGCAGCATGCCGGAGTTTCCTTCACTTCTACCCTCAAAGGCTGAAGCATTACTCTGCACTCTAATTTGAACATTGATGCCAATGTGGCTTAGGCGTCCGTGAAGCGGTTCTTTTCTCTGTCGACTCGGTCGAACTTGGTTCACTTGAATTCCCGCGTGAGTTGGGTGAGTAACCTTTGATAAGGGATGAGCTTGGAATCCCGTGTCTGCTATAGATCCTGGGCTTGGTAGATGACGAGTGCTGAATCGTTGAAGATTTTGAGCTTCTTTACTTTTAGGTCGATTGCTGCCATTAGACCGCTGATGCATGCCTCATACTCGGTGATGTTATTGGTGCATGGGAAGTTCAACTTGCATGCTATGGGGAATTGACGACCATCTAGGGCTATAACCACGGCTCCCACTCCCTTTCCCGAGAGGTTCACCGCACCGTCGAAGAACATGGTCCACCAGTCACCTTCTTGGAGATCTTCTGCGATCTCATCTTCAACCACTATGATGTCCTCATCGGGGAAGTCAAAGCTCAATGACTCATACTCGTCCGAGGCAAGATCAACCAAGTGGTCGGCGAGGGCGCTTGCCTTAACCGCTTTCCGGGTTACATAGATGATCTCGTGCTCAGCTAATAAGACTTGCCATCTACAAATGCGACTTGATAGGTACGGCTTTTCGAAGATATACTTCAGTGGATCCATGCGAGAGATTAGCCATGTTGTGTAATACAACATGTACTGCCGGAGCCTTCGAGCGCACCATGCTAGGGCGCAACAAGTTCGTTCCAACATGGAGTAGCGCATCTCGCACTAATTGAATTTTTTGCTGAGGTAGTAGATGGCTTGTTCACGCCTTCCTGACTCATCGTGTTGTCCCAAAATGCAGCCCATGACGCTAGCCGTGACTGTCAGGTACATGAGCAAGGGACGTCCTGGCGTCGGGGGAACTAGTACCGGTGGGCTCTGCAGATATGTCTTGATTTTCTCGAAGGCTTTCTGACAGTCTTCGTCCCATTCTGCATCTCCGTGTTTCCTTAGCATTTTGAACATCAGCTCATAGGTAAGTGTTAACTGGCTAATAAAGCGA
The DNA here is from genome assembly GCA_963691705.1 of Viola odorata. NCBI lineage: Eukaryota > Viridiplantae > Streptophyta > Magnoliopsida > Malpighiales > Violaceae > Viola > Viola odorata. The sequence goes on from OY829546.1 coordinate 35,272,121, forward strand.
GCGATGTAGTTGATGCGGCCTAAGAAGCTTCGTACTTCTATTTCGGTGCCGGGATCGGGTAGCTCTTGAATTGCTTTTATCTTATCAGGGTTCACTTCTATGCCTTTGTTGCTGACGATGAATCCTAATAACTTTCCAGAGGTCACTCCAAAGGTGCACTTAGCTTGGTTTAGCCGTAGCTGAAATTGCCTCAACCCTTCGAATACCTTCTTCAAGATGTCTACATGATCTTGCGCGCCGCGAGATTTGGCTATCATGTTGTCGACATATATTTCCAATTCTTTATGCATCATGTCATGGAAAAGAGTGACTGCAACATGTTGGTACGTGGCTCCTGCGTTTTTTAATCCGAAGGGCATCACTTTGTAGCAGAAGGTTCCCCAGGGTGTGATGAAGGTCGTCTTTTCGCTGTCCTCGGGTGCCATCTTGATCTGATTGTACACCGAAAACCCATCCATGTAAGAGAACATGTCATTTCCGGCGGCACTATCCACCAAGATGTTGATATGGGGAGTGGGAAGTTATCCTTAGGGCTGGCTCGATTAAGATCCCGGAAGTCCACGCACATACGAACCTTCCCATCTTTTTTAGGCACTGGCACTATGTTGGCGATCCATTTTGGGTACTCGGCAACTCTCAAAAAACCCGCGTCTAGTTGCTTGGTAACTTCTTCTTTGATTTTCAGAAGGATGTCTGGATGCATCCTCTGGAGTTTTTGCTTGACAGGCTTAAACTCAGGTTTTAATGGAATACGATGCTCAACTATCCCGGGATCAAGACCTGGCATGTCGGCGTATGACCATGCGAATACGTCGGAGTAATCTTTGAGGAGAGAAATCAACCTTTCCCTCTGAATTGTGTCCAAGGTAGTTCCGATCTTAACCAACTTCTGATTCTCATTGCTTGCCCCTAAGTTTACTTCGTCCAATTCCACCCGATGAGGGGTTATTTCCTTTTCTGAACTTTCTAGCAAACGGGCTAGTTCGTCGGAGATTTCGGCTTTGTCTTCGGTCGTAGCGATGATTTCTTCGCTAGTAAAGACATAGGTTTTATCATGACAATCCGAACTAACATTCATCCTGAAATTAAAAATGCGAAAAGAAGAGATGCGTAAAATGAAAATTGCATATATATTTGATTTTTAACAGAAGGGGAACGTGAGTTCCTACAAAAAGGTTTTCGTAAGAAAATGTGCAAACATGTGTTTTTTCTAAGAGAAATAATTACGGAGAGACATCCGGAAGCATGGTGATGGTCCAGTTGCAAACAGGCTCCCCTAACTTCTTAACAAAAATGACTGAACCAGGTGACGATTCCTCTTCTCTTAGAGTGCAGATACGGAGGTCCGATACCCTGACCGGACTTCAATTGATGGTTTCGGCTGCGAAGGGGAACGTGGTTCTGATATGGGGGATTGGCATTTTGCCCTCTGGCGCAGAACGTCCAAATAGCTTAGCCAGTTGCTTTTCTTTCTTTTCTTGGGCAATCTTGGCAAAATCGGCCTTGCTGGGTTGGTACCCTAACCCAAAGCGGTCTCTGAAGCTCTTCGGAGGTGCCCAGCCTTTTGATCCTTGTAACTCGGCCCCGAGCCGTTTTCCCAATTGGAAACTTCCCTCTAGTATTGACTTAGTGGTTGTTTTGGCTATCTCAGATTTTGAGGCTTCGCAAACGGGGGATCCTTCCTCGATCCAATCCGCGTTGACGATTTTGAAGGCTTGGAAAGAATTCTCCAAGGTTTCAGCAGTTTCGATGTAAGGCACGGATGCATGCTTGGCCAAGATCAAGGCTTCCTCTGCCTTTATTATGACGAGGGCATTGTCCTTGATGTATTTGAGGCACTGATGCAGGGAAGAGGGGACAGCTCCCGCTGAATGGATCCAAGGCCGTCCTAGAAGCATGCTGTAAACGGGTTGGATTTCCATGATCTGGAACGTCAAGGCAAAAGTATGAGGCCCGATGACCATATCCAACTCAAAGTTCCCGATGATCTCTCGAGTGGTTCCATCGAAAGCCCTAGCCATCATTCCGCTAGGCTTCATGTGAGAGAAATCGACTGGCAGTTGTTCGAGGACATGCCTGGGCATGACATTAAGTGCGGAACAATTGTCGATTAGGGCCTTTGCTATGATGTGTCCCTTACATTCTACCGTGATGTATAGGGCCTTGTTGTGATCTCTTCCTGAGGGGTCGATCTCTCCTTCAGAGAAGGAAATGCTACTTAGGGCTTGAATCCTTCCGACAAGGTTTTCCACCCCTTCCGTGGTGATATCTTTAGTCACGAAGGCTTGCTTCAGGACCTTTAAGAGAGCTTGGCGATGAGGCTCTGAAGTAAGGATCAGCTCCATGATGGAAATGCGAGCCGGGGTTTTCTTTAGTTGTTCGATGATGCTGAACTCGCTCTGTTTCATGATCTTGAGGAACTCGGTTGTCTCGTCCTCGGTCACAGGTTGGCTCAAACCTTGCGTCTCTTATATTGTCTCTTCGCGGATCACAGGGTTTTTCCCTTTGGCTTGTCGTTGCTTCTCTACTTCCTCCGAGATGTAACATCTTTCGGTGCGGGTCATGGCCCCGATGTGAGAGGCTTCACCGATAGCGAGTCTGATTTGTGTGACTGCAGGAGGGGTGGTGATCACCGTGTATCCGTAGTTGAATGGAACTGCGTGTAAGTCCCGGCTAGGAGTATTCACAACTAATGTGAACACTACTTTGCGTGGGGTTGCGGCCGCATCCCCTGTTCGGGCCATGTATTCGAAGGAATATGGTGCTGGAGAGTTATCCTTGATGGCGTTGATTGCTTCTCGGGTTTTCCCTTCGGTTTGAATGATCCCGAATGTGGTGAGTTGCTTGACTTTCTGCCGAAAAAAGTCCACAATCCTGGATGTCGTGCTTGCTTTCCCCTTGGCAGAATAGGCATTGGGCCTGATTATTCCCAGGGAATGGTAGATAGGCGTTGTTGGCTAACGCGAAGAACAATTCTTCATTGGGTACGTCCTCCACTGATAGGTGAGAAATGTCAATTCCAATGGAAGAAATGTCGCTCATTCCAGGATTATGGTGCGGTAGAGGACCAGTTGTCACATAAGGACCTTTTGCTAAACCTTTGGATAAGATTCGTCCTTCTTTGGTTAGGCGCTCGACCTTCTCTCTAAAGGCGTAACAGTCCTCTAGGGAGTGTCCTCGGGTTCCGGCGTGATACTCGCAGCTAACTTTGGGATCATACCAGCTAGGGTAAGGAATGGATTGGGGCGAGAGTGGGGACGGTGTAATCTGCCCATCTGCTAGGAGGCTTGCGTAGATTTCCTTCAAAGGAAACAGAGGAAGTGACCACATCGGTAAAGGGTATGACTCGGAGTCCGAGGATTCCCAAGAAGATAGTAATGGCACTGTGCTAGAATGGGAGGGTGGTGCCGAATACCTGACGAGGTAATCGAACTTCCCGGAAGGCTGGCCCAAGGTATCAACCTCGCGGTCGCCCTCGTCGCGGCGCTTGGAGAACCGTTTGCCCGACGAAGTCGATCCTTTCTTTTGGATGGTTGGGAGTGGGGTTCCCTTGGCGTTACGCGGGATAGCAAATCCTTCTCTGATGACGTTAATGGATCCTTCCCCGTGGGTCGCTTTCTGGGTTTGTATTACTCCGAGACTCGAGAGTTATCTCACCTTTCCTGCGAACAACTTGCAACCTTGGATCTTATAACCGTCGCTTCCCTTGCAGTACATGCAGTGACTTGGATTGGTCTCCGAGTATGGCATATATCCTCCTTGAGCTAAGGCCTGGAAAAGCTGTTCTTGTGGCCAGCTTGATGCGGAAGAGAGAAGGTCGTTGCTTTCTCCTGCCGAGATGGCATTCACCCCTCCCTTTCCTTAGGAATGATTGGGAAGAGGGTTGGTGGATGTGTTGGGTCCTTTTGCTAACCCTTCGAAGGATACCCATCCACTTTTGATCAAGTGATGGACTTTTGCTTTGAATGCGAAGCAATTTTCCAGAGTGTGACCCGGGGCTCCAGCGTGGTATTCGCACCTTGCGTTGAGATCATACCACTTGGGGTAAGGAGGCAATTGAGGCTGAGCTGGAACTGGTATGATCTGTCCGGCCGCTAGGAGATGTTTGTAGATTTCTCCCGCAGGAAGAGGTAAAGGAGGCAAAGGCTCTCGGTTCCACCGACTGTTTGACGTGTTTTGGTTATTTGGGTCTTTTGGTGGGTTATATGGCTTGGGTTGTATGGGTTGTAATGTTTGTGCTGGAGGTGGTGAGAAATGTGTAGGATTTTGAGGTGTGCTATTAGCAACGGGCGGCGAGGTGAAAGGAAAGTAGGTGGGTTGATATAGTGATGGCAAAGGGTAGGGCGGTGGCGATAGATAAGGTGGAGGTGGTGGAAATGGTTGCCCGTGATTCACTTGGGGAGCAACAAATCCAACATCCCTTTTTACGATGGATGCTTTCTTTGGTGCAGACTCTGGTGTTGGATGTGTGATTCATCCGGACTTAATCCCTTGCTCGACCCTTTCGACAATTAGGACCATATCCGAAAAGTTGTTTGAAGGGTTCGAGATCAGGTAGGTGTAGTAGGGAGCTTTGAAGGCGTGGAAGAAAATCGACAAGAGTTCCTCGTCACTTAAGGGTGGAGAGATTCTAGAAGCCAACTCTCTCCATCTCTGAGCATAGGTCTTCACGGACTCGCCGACTTTCTTTTCCATACTTTGCAGATCAGCGCGGTCGGGTGCTACCTCCATGTTGAATTTATATTACCTATAGAAGGCATCGGACAGGTCTCTCCATGTCCTGATCATGGCTCTGTCTAGCCCCATATACCATGTTAGGGCGTGCTTGGTCAAGCTTTCTCGGAATAGATGAATCAACAACGGCTCGTTGTGGATCATCTCTGCCATCTTATTGCAGTATGCTCTGAGGTGGGTCTTTGGGCACTCTACCCCAGTGTATTTTTTGAAGTCAGGGATCTTGAACTTCGGAGGTATAACGATCCTGGGGACCATACACATATCAGCAGGGCCGGTAGGGTCAAATGGATCAGCCCCTTCAATCGCTCGGAGCCTTTCTTCTAGTAGATTCAGCCGGTCACTTTTTGGTTGCTCAGTCCTGATGGGGTTAAAACCGAAGGGTAGCATAGGTTCTGATGAGAACTGAGGTTGTGCTGGGTTGAAAGTAAGAGGCTGAGTTCCCATAGGTCTGGGAACTATGCTCGGAGGAATAGGAGGGAGATACAGGTTCTCTAGGTGGGCCTGGCTCTTGCTGGGGTCCACGACAGGGTTGATCGAAAGGTGCTGAAGCGACAGGGCGATATCTCCACCCACCTTAACTGTAGGATTTGCAGGGGTGGGTGTAGTGAAGGGACTAGCCCATTTCCATCGGCCCTCGGGGCCAGAAAGTGGCGGGAGTACTGAAGGTCCTGCGATGACGAACGAAAAGGGAAGTCCTACTTTTTGAGCGGGATCAAAACCCGGTGGCAATTCGGTGACAGCTTCATCTCTTTCCTTTTCGGCCCTGCCGGCCCTTTCTGTACTGATCCTAACTTGCTCTTCTAACTCTGCGATTCTAGCCGTTAGTGCTTCATCGGTCTTAGCCGGTTCAGTCATTTTTCGCTTTTGAAGTCTAGTTAAAGGGAGCCTGTGCGGAGTAGCTTGCTTCCGAGAGGAGCTATTGTGAACCTAAAAAAGAGAGGGAAAAACACATAAAAGAGTAAGTACAAGTGAGGATACACAGGTGATGTGCAATCCCGAGGTCTCCACGTTTGCTCATTCGCTTTTCCGGCTTCCTTTCACTTGATATTTTCAGGGCAGTCGGAGAGGCGAGATATCCCAGCTGTTGAAAAGATACGAAGGAAGCCTCTATTCATTCCAACGTTGTGAAGCAATCGGAGATGTTATCGGCGAAACCCCAAATCAGCAGGGGCAACTAATGTCGCCATGTTAGGAAGATCTCTTTTTACACTACGTTTTCGACGATGCAGGGCCTGATGCCTGGTGAACCCAACCGAGGGGAGGGATGACGATCTATGCTATGAAATTGGAGTTTCTTGTGATAAACTAAGGGGATAAGGCCATGAGGGAGCAATGCTCGGTTGTTTTTGAAAGTTTGGTCTGATTTTTCGGTTTTTTTGGGTGAAATGATTGCGTTTATCCCGGAGGGATTTTCTCTTTCTTTTTGCGATGGTTTTTTGATTTGCTTTGGATGGATAGTTGATATGAAAATTTGAGGCGATTTAATAAATATCTGAAGAGTACGACTTTATTAAAAGTGTTTACAAAATATGGTAAACTTGCCAACTACCTAAATTCATCAAAAATGGCTAAGATAGATGAAATCAGGGGTCCTAACTACATAAAAGGAAAAGGGGTTGCCGATATTCGAGCCTTTCCATGAAGGTGTCAATCCTGGACGTCAGAGTTTTCATGCCAAAGGTACTCCATTGAAGCCAACTCCCCTTTCTACATCTCTATCTCAGCTTCTAACGCAGTAATTCGGCTTTGCAGTGCCTGGCTTCTCCTATCCCCCAAATCTGCGCGAGTAGTCAAGACTCTTATCGTCGAATCCCTGTCTACGATTATGGCACTGGACGCTTCTCTCTTACGGGTTCCGCTGCTCAAGCGTTCCTTAAAGGCCCTAAGGGCCACCTTCTGTTTTACTGCTTGTACGCGGATAAAATCCTTGTTACGCCTATCCAGCTCATTCATCTGGACTTACAGGCCACACTGATGGGCTTCGGCGATATCTCTTTCCTCTGTCATCACATCTCGCTCTTCCTGCGCTGCTCGCATTTTTTCTACCACTTGAGCATAAGCCATGGCATCCATTCCTTCGCTTACTTGAGATTCTTCTTCCTCTTCCATCGGTTTCTGATTTTCTGGACGAGGTAGGACATTGCCGTTGACTCGCCTCAACCTCCACTGTGGATACTGTGGTATCGTGGTTGCAGGGGCAACGCGTCCTTTGAGACAAAAGGGGTGGGCCCAGTCTTGGGTGTACACCTGGACGTTTTGATTTTCCCCGGTGTGCGGTAGATCTGACTTCGTCATGCCGAAAGTCACAGGAATGATTTGGGCGATGCAAAACTGCCCGAGGACGAGGGCGGGGCAATAGTGAGTAAATCCCCATGCTCCGATTAAAGGAACCCAAGGTAGGGGTCCACAACAGACGATGGGATCGGAGGTTCGCAGCCACTTGGCATGCCAACTGAAGTCCTCTTCTGAGAGGTTTATGAATCGGTTAATCCAGACGTCCTTATTTTCCATCTCCCATCTATCCGTGGTCATTGCATTGATAACTCTGAGTAGAGGGCACGACCTGATGTAGCTTTCGAAGAAGATGGACTGATCAGGAATTTGTTTGAAGTGGCTGACCAACCATACTGTCAGTAACTGGGTGCAGCAGGTAAGCCTCCCTTTCCCTTTTCTTCGGCAAGAGTCCAAGGAGCGAAAGGTCTCGGCCAAGATGGTTGTTGTAGGATTGATGGCATTTACCTCCATCTCGTAAAAGATGTTGACTGCTGAAAAATCGATGGCGTTTCTCATCCTCGGAAAAAGGACGAATCCTACAATGGCGAAGGCCAGAATCCTTAAGCGCCTTGCTCCATTGGACAGCTGAAATCGGGCCTCGATATTCGACCAGCACCAGAAGTAGTCACCCTCTTTGACACGAGTAGTGATTCCTAATAGCTTGTCGAGTCTTATTTTTACACTCGCAGAGTCTAGTCGGATGTTCTGGTATGTTCTGGTAGATGGCTGATATGGGAGAGGTGAAGCACATCAGAGCTGAGTACTCCTCGAGTGTGGGAGTCAAATCTACTCCTTTGTCGAAAGAGAAGCAACGATAATAGGGATCCCAAAACTTTAGGGATGCCCGGATGCAACCCCAATCAGTTTTCACATCCACTAGGATCAGTAGTTTTCCATAACTACCCTCAAACTATGTCTCCTCGTCTTCAGTCAGCTCATTTCTTAACATCCGAATCCTAGTTAAATCAAAGTCTACAACCTCTACTTTGATTTTAGTGGTGATGTCAGGGGCGAATCCCTGTTCTAACAGATCTCCTCGAGCAGCTTGATCGTCGAAGCTTCGTCCCCCGAAAATATCAAATGAAAGAAACGTAGGTGCTGTCATAGCGAATGAGCAAAATGGGTCCTGTGGGACAAAAATAAAATTTTAAGTACTAAGTAAACTGTGCGTGTGAGAAATCCGTAGTTTGTATAACAGAAAAATCACGTCAATATGCCAACAAGAAAAATAGAGCCACGACAAACAGGTTTAATCATGATGCACGTGCTGGGGCTCTGATTTCGACACCTCTAACTGGCTTGAACGGTTCCCGAATGATACCATGAAAAGGTCCCTAAAGTGTCGTCCAGTGTCCCGATTTCTTGCGAAATCGAGTAAGCTTTCGACTGGCTTTAGGGGTTCATCCGAGTTGGGGTTGGTGAACACTACCTAGGACACGTGTCCTAGGGCGTCACTACTACCCTCCTATTTTGGTAATTGTCCCCTGGGTGTAGGGCGCTATGAAATGCATATGACAATTGATAAAGTAAATAAATGAACAGACCAGCAATTGATCAAAGCAAATAAAATAAATAAACAAATAAAACACCTCTCTAAAAAGATAAAACCGACTCCGACCCTAAAGTCCCCAGCGAAGTCGCCAAACTGTCGCGCCCCACGAAAATCGGAAATAATTCGCGAGTGTGCAACGAAATTTGGGACCTTACAATGCTCAGTGTAAATAGACGCCTCGCAACATGCAATGAAGTCGCCACCCTAATTTGGTTGCTAGGTTTAGGGAACCTTAATCGTCATGGCATAAGAAATATAATAAGTAAAAAAACTAAAGGCACAAAAAAGGGGTCTGGACCCCAGACAAAAGGTTTGGGGTCGTATTATGGTCTCGGGAAAGTGTTAGGCACCCGAGTCACATCCGAAAATGGTTACCGGTTGATAAGAGAGGTGTTTTTTAAAAGGTGTTTGATGAAAGTGCGTTTTGTTTTGAAAAGGGGGACCCACAGAGGAATCGTCACTTTAGTCCTTTTTCATGATCGTGACCGTTCAGAAATAATTAATCGTTGAACGGGGTTACCGTTTGAACGTCTTTCGGACATGGTTACCTATTATCAAGACCGATTGATTATTCCTGACCGTAACGTGATGGGACTAGATTTTCTGAAAGACTGAATGAGCGCCCTCGATGTCATCATCGGGCCATGCATGATTAAATTAATTACTACGTGATCCTATCATGGATTGCTAACAGAGTACAAATTTAAATGATAGATTTTGAAGTGAAAAACTTATGTGGGATCGAAAGTCCCCATGTACATGCAGTCAATATAAGCGAGTATTTAAAATCACATGAGCATGGCATTTTAAGCAACTCTTTAAACACGTTATTCATGTGGGTTGATTTTAATTCTAGCAGTTCTATATATCTTGCGTACGATTGATATTTACGAAAAGCGTTGAATAAATAAAAAGGAATCGAAAGGCGTACTTTCGAGCGAAGCTTGAAATTAAAACCTACAAGGTGAGAGTGTTAGCGATAGCTTGAGAAATAAATAAGCAATTTTATGAGTGCGAAAATTTAAATGACAGTTGATTGTATGCGAGAAATGATGGATTTAACGCATACGAAATTTTAAATGCGGAGTTGATTGCATGCGAGAAATGATGGATTTAACGCATACGAAATTTAAATGCTGAGTTGATTGCATGCGAAAAATGATGGATTTAACGCATATGAAATTTAAATGCTGAGTTGATTGCATGCGAAAAATGATGGATTTAACGCCTACGAAATTTAAATGTTGTTTTGATAAGTGCAGAAAAATTGATTGTAGTTGACGATTCACAGGGGATTTAAAATAGTTGAGGATTTGCAGAAAATAAAACAATTGATATTTGCGGAAGAATTTCCAGCAGTATGATGAGTGCGGAAATTAAAACAATTGATATTTTGCAGGAAATAAACAGTTTGATATTTGCATAAAATAAAACAATTGATGTTGCGGAAGAATTTCCAGCAGTTTGCGAAAAATTAAAGCAGTTGATATTTGCAGAAAATAAACAATTTGATATTTGCAGAAAATAAACAGTTTGATATTTGCAGAAAATAAAACAATTGATGTTGCGGAAGAATTTCCAGCAGTTTGCGAAAAATTAAAGCAGTTGATATTTGCAGAAAATTAAAACAGTTGATAGTACAGAAAATTAAAACAGTTGATGTTGCGGAAGAATTTCCAGCAGCTTGCGAAAAATTAAAGCAGTTGATATTTTCAGAAAATTAAAACAGTTGATATTATAGAAAATTAAAACAGTTGATAGTACGAAAAAAATACTCATACGAAGCATACGAATTATTTTTACGAAAAAAGCGTGATCCGAAGTCTCGGAAAGAATTGAAAATGTGCTGGGCCCAATTTTTAAAAAAGAAAGGAAAATTGAAGTGGGCCAGGAATAGTGCCTGGCCTAAGGAAAACATTTTAATGATGATGGGCCAAGCCCATCACCTTTCCACACGTGAACAGTGCCGAAGCCTGGCATTGTTCATCATCTCCTTCTTTGGTCGCCGGCGTACTGCCGGCGGCCAAACTCCGGCCACAGGTGGCCGTTTCAAAAACTGTTCATACCGAGACGCTCGTCTCTTCAACGACTTCTCGACCGTACGAACCTCAATTTTTATTTTGACTTGTACCAAATTTAATTTTGAAAAAATGACAAAACCGTTAATTATCGAAAACTAATTAATTCGCACAATCTAGCTAACGATTTTTAAAATTGAAAGCATGTATTTAATCTACATCATGCACATGAATTAATGGCACAAAAATAAGCAATTAATCTACTCTAAATTCGGCCAAACGAATTACAGAAGAAAACAAGCTTAAAAACCAAAAATGCTTAGAGAGAGAAAGCTTACTCTCTCAAGCTTTAAATTGGACGATTGTCGCTTTAAGTGAGCAAACTGATCAAGAGGGAGAAGGAGCAAGGGTTTCTTGCAGATTTGGTGCCCGTTTTACGTTGAGAGGGCCTCGGTATTTATAGGCTCGAGTCGCGTGAGGAGGGAGCTGGCGGGGCTACGACGTCGAGGTGGCAGGTCTACGGTCGCCGTGATGATGGTTGACGGGACAAGAAACGGCTTGGAGGCGACGGGAGCAGGCTGCTCGGTGATTAATTAGTCAACCGTTGATCTGGTTGACTTTTTTTAGTTGACCAGATCAACGGTTGTGATCAACTTGCCCTTTATCTTATTTAAATGACCTCGAGTCGAGTCTTACGAGCAAACGTTCCGACTTTTCGAACCAAAGGTACCAGCGCGTAGAGAAAAATACGACGAGTTTAACCGTCTACAGCGAATGATGAAATTTTTTCGTTTAACGTGTTTATTTTCTTGTTCAAAAATGTGAAACGTTCGAACGGAAAAATAATGACTTTATGCCGAAAATTACACGAAACGCTGTAGACCGTTGTGAACGGAAAAAAAGCTAGCAACTAGTTGATGGAAAATATTTGAAATTCAAGCTATTGTCCGAGCAAACTTTCTCGGGTCCAATAAAAGCTCGAACGAAAATAATAATAAAAAAATAAAAATACTAAAAAATGCGCAAAAATACTAAAAATCCTAAAATTCATGTGATGACCTAAAATGAAGAAAAAACTAGCAAACAACCGCCGGATAGTCAAAAATGTGATTTTTAAGGCTAAAAATAATAATGATAATAATAATGAAAATACGTGACGAAAAATTAAAAATGCGATTTCTAAAGCTGACGATGCTAACGACGATGCTAAAACGCGATGAAAATTTTAAAAATGCTAGCGATAGTAAATCAACTAAAAATGACAGTAAATTAAGTAAATAACAGAAATGTTAAAATCAATTAAAAATGGCGTCAAAATTCGGGTATCAACAAAAAGCATCCTGTCATGGCATTGCAATACATTTTTAGTAATTGTGAAAGCAATATTTATGCATTAATTCCATTTTATTATAAACTATGATATATATTAAGTAGGACCACAACTGAAATGGTGAAAATAATAGTATTATAACTTTTTATTTTTTCAAACACAAGACAACCACCAAAATACCTAAACCGCATAACAAGACAGAGAGACAAAAGCAAAAGGTGAGAAGTCGAAGAAAACACAATGCATATTTGTTTATTCAAAACACTAATCGAATTAAATATGAAACAAACACACATTTCAATGGAAACACTTGTTTCATTGTCATTAATGCGGAAAAAGACAAGTCACCCGACCTTACTTCTGACAGGGAGTCAGCCCGCTACAACCGATGGTTCTTACTTCCTTCGTCGCATCGCAGCCATAGGAGAGCCACCCTTATTCCCTCCCTTCGCTCGCCTCGCAGTCGCAAAGAAGAGTAACCTTTACTTCTTTCTTTCACTCGCGTTCCTTCCCTTTTCCTTCCACTAATCATCTTTTGGACTTTATCTTCAACCTTTTTGTTCCTATCGTTGTCTAAATCGCCGAGCAATTTTCTACAATCTCTCTTCCCTGCCACTTTCACACTCTTGATTTGATACACAAATTTTTTGAGTTTCTAGTTTAATTATTTTTTATCCACCAACTAATTTTTAACTAAACAAAATTCAAATTAAATTTCCTGTTTTGAATTTGCAATTTGCATTTTAATTGTTGACTGGGAAAGTAACTTGTGTAATCGACGATCAGAAATAATGAACCCATTAGTAAAATGGATAGAAAATTCTGCTTGAACGCAAAATGTAGTCCAGTGGAAATGAATTATGAGTTTTTTTTCTTCTAAAAGGTCTTTTATTTTTCACGGATAGTACAAGAGGGTAAAAAACTATTTCCCTTAAAAAAATATGGAGGAATTAAAAAATTTAGAAACCATGTCTCAAAATCATAAGGAGGCTCGCCATTGTCCATTATACTATGACCAATAAGAATTAATCGAATAAACATATAATCATAAGTTCAAATAATAAAGTTAGAATTACACTTTTTACCAAATAGGTGTTATTTACCTTTAATTATATATTGTCACCTGCTCACGTGTTGGGAATACTAGTGAATAAAAGCTGGTCTGTGTGAATAAAAACCTTGAATGTGATACAGAAGGGAGTAATAATTACAGTGATGGTGTCTTTATGGTGTGGAGGAGAGAACTGCACAGAAAGAATTACACACCCCATGTCTGAAAAGCTAAAGGAGGCAAAATAGATGAGAACAGCAAGCAATGACCAAACTATAGTCCTGCTGCAGTGTTATTATTGATATTTGCCAAAGAAATGATAGCACCAGACCTTCCCTCTTGTGCTGCTTGTGGATGTGACGTAAGAATGTAAATGACCCAAATGTGAAGGCATACAAGGTACACCACGCACCACAACTTTGCTGAAGGATTTCTTCTCAGAAACAACCCACCAGCCAAGAAAATAGCATCCAGCTGCCGCACCAATGATCCTAGGTGTTTCCTACCTGTACGCAATCTGTCCTCAAATAGAGGTCTCAACTTCGAATCAGAGGCATCCCTTGTTCCTGATTCCAAGTTGTTAGATCCCACCACTATAGACTTATTTTCATCCAGTAACCTTGCAACAGCCTGTATCCACACATCCATAAGATCTCTCTGTGGAGTAAGGTGGTACACTACTAAGGATTATTGTAGGCTGAGGTGAAAAATACCTCGATTCTGAACACAAGAGTTGCCTTCTCGGAGGAAAGTGCCTCAACCTGGTTGAGCAAGGAGAATGAAATGTTAGACTGTATGTGAAGCAATGGCAAAATGACGCTCTTGGTCAGCATTATTCACATGATATGACTTCAATAACCAGTATACTGACCCAAGATTCAACCTACTTCAAAAATTAAACGTCCAGGGTACTGTATCCAACTAAGTTGAAATGCTCACTTTTTTGCCCCATTGTTCTTATTTTTCTTAATTTCTAATTATTTATTCAACAAAGTTGAAATGTTCACTTTTTTGCCCAACTGTTTCTTTATGCAATCAGGCAATTTTTGCATCTTTTACTCCTTTCTGATAAAAAAAAGTAAAAGATAGGAAACAATTACAGAATAGTAGATGCATACATAGTTACTTTGTTTTTGTATTGAGTTTTAAAATTCATCGTAGTAGGCAAACATACTTTTCAACATGTTGCTTGATTCCATAACTTTTGTTTCCTCAAATCGAGTGGACATGCTTTCAAACACGTTTTGTCAACTCACTCCCACCAAAAACAATGCCAGAGGGCCCTAAATCCCAAGTTACTAGAATCCAGCAACAGTTGAGAGATGTTTATCTACCTGGGCTTGTTTCTGAATTAAATGGTCGGTCATCTGTCCAAGCCTTCGCTTGAGCTCAATCTCTACTTCTGTTGGTTCCTCTATCTCCTTTCTTGTCATTTCAATATTTTCTTCCAATTTCTTTGCCTGAAATACAGCAAGCAAACCTCACACAGATAAGTGAGCAAAAATCGTAACATCTACACAGCTAAGCCCAATATAACATGAAAATCATCTGAAAACATACCTAACAGAAACACATTGGTTGATTAAATAAATATAAAAAAATAAAAAATTGATACGTAATTATGATGATATTTCTACAGCTCTATCACTGGAGATAAGAAAAGGAAATTAATTAAGTTAATAATCACTTTTCCTTGGCAGTGATTATGAATCCATTCGGCATGCACCAAAACATAGCACTTGCAATGGTTGCATTATAAAATCTCCCAAGGATAAGGGGAATGTTGATCCCTTGAAAAAAATTCTCGCCTTCACTCTTCACATTCGTAAATGGCATTTTCTCATGACCTTAGCACTTATCCTGTTCTGGGGAAGCTTTTTAGTGCCCACTGAATTACAAAATACTGATGACAATTTTTGTCTACTTTAACACATTTAAAGGCCCAGACTTTTCTGTTGTCATTGCATCTTTTGTCAAGCACAAATGCCAATCAACCAGTATATTCAGATGCACAATTCTAGAAACAATGCGATTATCAGATAAATAAATAAATAAATAAATATATATATATATATATATTGAATCAGTCATGCCACAACCTACGCTGTATTAAAAACCATGAAAGCTAACCTTATCTTCCGAGAATCTAATTTTATCAGTCAGGAAAGAGTACTCTGCTTCAAGTATTTCTCGCTCGAATTTAAATCCTTTTGAAGCTGCTGACTACAGACCCAAAGATACATATTATTAAAGAGAGCCCAAGAAACTAAAGCACCAATATGATCACACACATTACATAATTTACCTGGTTTAAATGTTCTCCACCTTGTTCAGCCTTGGAAATCCTCCTTAGTTCTACAAGAAGAAAATAAGACAACGTTGATATCATTGAAATCAACAACATATTCAAATAAACCAAATTAAACCAACAGCATGATACCTTCGAGAGCCACTTCTTTCAACTCAAATTGTTGTCGGAGTTCAGATACCCTACTAATCTGGTTCCAAAATAGAAAAGAGATAACCTTAAACTTGAATGTACCAAATAAAGAGATGTAAATGCATTTGCAAAAACCCATAGCAAAAGATGCAAGGAGTATTAGCTTCACAAAAACAGAGCACCCTAGTAGACAGCCAATGAAAATTCAAGTGCACCTCATAATAGACCATAATGAGTTCTCACTATTATTGTCCTCATCCAAGGACTACCGAATCCATATTGGTAATATAATTCAAGCACACCTCATAATACCATAATGAGTACTGATAGTCTTGGGAGTAAAACATTAAACCAAATCAAATGGGATTAGTGATATTTAATAATGCAGCAAAAATATATAACTCAGCCAAAAGTTCCAACACTCATCTGGGAAATTTAATATTATTTACCACTCCACCTTAATATAAGGCAGTTCCATCAAACACATAACAATCCCAACACAGAATTCAGAAAGGTAGAAAAATAAACTTAAGCAACTTGAATCAGAACATCAGCATACCTCTACTTCAAGTGTCTTTTGGGCAGTAGCAAAACCTCTCGCGAGATCAGCATTTGCAGTCTGCAATCAGATTGATCTTTAGGAAAACTTGTTAACATGATATCTGCATCTGATTCCATAAGAAACATAATGGATACAGAAAAATGTAATATTCTGCAATAAAATACCTCCAGTTTAGCCAACCGAGCAAGTGCCTCCATTCTAGTATTGTTATGCTTTTGCTTTTCTACCTCAACAGCATCCATTGTTTCCATCATTGTAGTCTGCAGTTTCGAAGCCTGGTAGAAGAATGGGATCATGAGATTACAGTACCTCAATTTGGTGACTTCTCTAAATGGGTGCCCCACCAATGTAACTCTTGTACGTGGCCTAAGCCTTAACAAGCACTTCCTCAACTTAACTTCTACAATTAAATATCCTGCGAATATTCTTACCCTACCTTTCTGTTCTACCACAACCTCATCTTTTTGTCCACTCTCACAAACACAGTGTCACTATTCAAATAATGATACTTTTCACAACATTCTCATTTGTATATTTCATACATTCTGTACCATTAGCCAAAGGAAAAAAAAAATATCTAATACATTTGCATCACCTGCACTTCATCTAAAACCCCGACACCCTACAATCCTTTGCATCACTAAAATTGAGATGCATGTATTCTGACTTAATATTGCCTAGCGTAAACCTTTGTCCACACTCCAAGCCTATTATATATGACTCTCTTGGTTTCATCTACTGAGGCTATATCATTAGAAACTATTATGGGCGCAGGCCAGATCTAAAGCCAAAAATTTGCATAGAATGCAATAACATGCGGCGCCATGGAATGCTTTCATGAGCATGAAGGATACGAGACACTTCATTATCGCACGAACATAACCATTCAATAATTTAAGATGGGCATCGGCAAAAGTCCTTTAATATGAAATATAATAATAATATGCTCTATTATTAAGTTTAATAATAGTAAAAATAAGTTAATATTCAGTATTATAACTAATATTTTTCTTTGCTAGGCTTAAGAAGTATGCTTCTGGATTGGATGCATAAAATTAAAGGAAGGGTATAATGAAATGTGGGAAAAGAAGAAAGAAATATACCTCTTGTGCTTGTTGTTTTGCACGTTCTTCAAGTATTTTCTCCAGGCTTTGCTTCTCTCCTTCCAATCGAGCAACCAAATTTTCTCGCTCTTTTATTGCATCAGCAGCTCTAGCTGCTGCTTTCTCAGCAAAAATCTTCTCCCTTCTCTCCCTCTCTAACTCACTCTCGGAATCAGATGATGAACCTGAATCACTTTCTGAATTGGAGCCTCCAGCACTTGCTGATGCGGAAGTCCTTTTCAGATCATCAGAGGCAGAACCTCTACGACCAGCAGCAGACCCATGTTTTCCTTTAACCCCACTTCCTAATACACCATAAACACTAGTCAGTCCCTTCTTCACCTCAGATTTATTCTTATTCTCCACTTTCATCAGCAAAAGATCGTCCTGAGGAACCCTACCATCGACCAGATTTCCCTTCTTCTTCTGTTTATCTTCTAAATTGGCCCCCCCACCTCTCATGTATTTACCCTCCAATTCTTCCGGCCCAGCCAAAACCTTCCCATCACTCTGCAACTCAGCACTTGAAGACCTTGCAGACGAGTTTGAGCCCTCCCCATCACTTGGTTTCCCATTCAACTTAGTACCTAGTGCGGCATCCGACCTCTTCCTCGTCTTAAACTCGCTACTATCCTTAGCATTCTTATTCTTCTTCCCCTCTAGGTCGCCCAACAAATTGGACCCAGAACTCTTCCCACCCTTCCTCAACCCACGAATCACATTGATACTATTCCGGTTGGTTGAGGACACAGAAAGGTTGTTGGGAGTAGCAAGGAGCTCAGTCCAATCACTGTCACTAAGAGTGGGCTTTGGTTTTGGAGGAACCTTTGGCGGATCAGAAATCTCACTTCCGCCATCATTACTAGTATTAGAGTTATTATTAAAACTGTTATTGAGAATGCGGGTAGAAGAATAGCTAACACTGGAATCGGTGAGTAATTTTGCCTGATTCTCGACGATATTAGTTTCAGGTCCTTTCTTCTTTAGCTGATCCTTTAAAGGAACGCTGCCGCCGGTTTTCTCAGGAACATGGGATGTTTCGTCGTGGTCAGATCTCGGTCTCTCGTTCTTTTTCAATGAGCCCGCCGCTTGCTGATCGATCTGAGCCGTCGTCCATCATTCATGACGAAGCCAATTCAAGCATAATGTATCAATACACACACATAACTTGAGGAAAATAAAACTGAAAAACCAACTAATTAAAATCTAGAGAATTTGAAGAAGGTAAGAATTGCCTGTTCGAAGAAAGTTTCTGCGACTTTGAGCTTGGAGGAGATCCAATTAGACATTTCTGTTTGGTTCGTGGAGATGAAGTGTGAGTCTGTTAATGTTTGCGCACAAGGCGCATTTTAGGGTGGCAGAAAGAGAGAGAATTACTAGAACTACGCCGTTTTAGCTCAAGACTAGAAGAAGATCAAGTACATCAGCTCAAGCAAACAGCACCGGTAAAAACAAAAACCTAGAGACTACACTTGGAGAAGTGTGCTAAACAATAGATTAATTAAAACATTATAATTTGAATTAGTAATCTTTTAAAAAACAAATTATATAATTAAGATATATTATTATGTGCTATAATAATAGATTTTTTTTTATATTTTAGTATATTTTAAATATTTTTACGACATATTTTCATTTAAAATGACTAATTATAATGAATGAGAGTTAAAACATTAATAATTAAAATATATTATTTATGAACATAATAAAAAATTAATTTTTAGTGTATTATTAATATTTTATTTTATCTATGCAATATAATATCAATTGAAAATAATAATAATAATAATAATTAAGCCGTCCATTTTAGTGTTCTTTTTCAACGCTTGCTGAGTTAGTTCTCTCCTCTCTTTTTTAATTTTTTTTCTGGGTCAAATAAAAAATTGTAACAGAGAGAGTTGAAGAAATGGATCTGAGTAATTTGGAATTTGAAGTGGAGCTATTTATATGTATAGACCCGCGCAAGAAAGGTCAAAAAAGCACGGAAGAAACCAGGCGGGTTCAAGCACGCGGATAAGGAGACCGGGCCGTATGCCATGGGCATTTATGTTTTAGAAACAAATGGGCACGTGAAAATTAATGGTCAATTAGCCAACTCTTGACCCTTTGAGATCAACATGAAACACACTTTTGGTTCCTAACCAATCCTACTCGGAAACATAAAACAGTTAGAATTAAATAACATATAGTAGCAAAACAGAAGTAAACATAAATAGATGTTATTTTCATTTTCATTCATAAAAATTATTTTAATTACCTGTAAAGGTTGCGGCTCAATCCTACTTACTCCTAATGGATCTAAGCCTAACAAGGCTCTGCCCCAAATAGACCTACACGAACTTCAAGCCCATGAAGACGGCATAGACCTCAACTCAGTCTTCCTCTCATCTAATTCAGGGTCTATTTGGCGTTCCGTTATATGGAAAAATAATTTTTGGGAAACGGAATGTGATGTTTGGTAAAAAAATTAAAAGTGTTGTGAGATAGCTGAGGTGTTTGGTAAAACAGTTTTTCAAAACTATGGTTTGAATGTAAAATGACCATAAAGGACAATTCATTTCAAGTGTTATAATTAATTTTTTTAGTATCTTTATATATGTTTTTAATCAATTTATTTATAAGTAACATCTACCACCTAATATTTATCTAATATCATAAATAAATTAAACTTATTAATACAATAAAAAATTTAAGTTATTAATACCATAAATAAATATTTATCTAATATAATAAAAAGTTTTAAACTATTAGCTTTGAAAATGAAATGAATTACTCTGAAATTCAAATGAAATACTCTGAAATTGTAATAAAATTACATGAAAAAGTTTACTTCAACTTTACATTATATATATATATATATATATATAGATGATGTGAAGGATTTAGAGGGGAAAAAAAACAATAAAATGTCATACATTTAACACGTCAATTGAAAAAAAATAGAGAAAAATTGAACTATCAAAAATACACAAATAAGAAGAATACAGGATTACAAACATTGAACAAAGCCACCGACAAATCCATCTTCGGTTCAAATAAATAAAACAAGTACATAGGCAAGCACTACACAATCTTATTTTTTTTGTTTCAATGTTATCTTAATTGGCAGTCAACTTCATTCCAAGTTCCTCGATGCCAAACTAAGAGCACATACTCGTCTGCAGGCCAACTCTGCTCAACAATTTCACGTACTCTCCTATTGTATTCTTCCTTGTTCTCACTAAACATTTGTGCAAATTCTGAATTTGCAGGGGAGTTGGCGTTTGGTTAGTCTTTATCTCTTGGTCCTCTGTTCATCAGTGAAAGGGAGTCAGTTCTTGCCATTATCAAGAGCACAAATGTCTCAAAATAGAACACCGTTAGAATGAAGGGTTTTGATGTCTAACTAAAAAGAAACATCAATAGGAAAAGACATGCAAAGACGTGCATTCTTTTACTTCTTTGTGGTTCGTGATTTATTAAAATGGAGAGGAATGTGGATGTCACAAAAGCCATCTTACGAGTACTCAAAAGCAACTATAATTATATGTAATCCACGTTAGTGATTTAGTGATGTTTTTAGAGTTGGTATAAAGATGGATTGCCGTATACTGCTTTACACACAAACAGATCTCCAATACTTAAGAGGGTTAAAGAGTTCATGAAATGCACTACTATTGACACACATAACAGATCTCCAATACTTAAGAGGGTTAAAGACTTCATGAAATGCACTACTATTGACGCACATAATAGATCTCCAATACCTAGAGGGTTAAAGACTTCATGAGATGCACTACTATTGACACACATTGACCTTTTCAAGTCGCTAGCTAAGTTGTCCTACAAAACCCATTGAACTTGTGTTTGCATACCCAAGAGTGAAATTCCATTCACAACACAACTAGGACCCCTAAGTAAACCACATTTGTGAAACCCAGACCATAGAATGTCTAAGGCACATAATAACTTCCATGACACATCAGAAGTTTTTGAATTTCCCTCTCCAATAGCTTTTGTTTTGCTTTACTTCAAGTTTTGATTTTTTTTAAATTCCAGCATAAACATTTCTCAAATGATAGAAAAATGGCACAAATTGTACAGCCACTGGATGGAATCAGGACAACTTTCTATTTTCAATTCACAAAATTAACAAGGGGCAATAGAACAATATCACAATTTACTAATTCACACAATGTACAATTACATAAAAGCCCAAAAATTCACAAAATCTAAAAAGTGCAGGAACAAGGAGAAAAAAGCATCCCTGGGGGTGAAGTATCATGGTCGCACACATAGACTCGCATTCCACCCTGCGATTTAAGAAATAGAAATAAAATCAATCCCTTTAATAAACCAAGAAATCAAGGAGAAGATCAATCGAACATGGAATCAAAATAAGGAATGAAGGTTCATCAGATTGGAGGAGATGGCGTTGGATGACAAGAAGCCGCGGAAGGGGAGGTTGGAGAGGAATTTGGCAGCGGTCCATGGCGGCAAGATAAACCCTGGCCAAAACCAGAAGATAAACGTTTTTTGAGAGAGGACCAATAAAGAAAAACCCTAATTTTGCAGATGTGAATGAGGAGAAGGAGAAGAAGAAGAAGGAGGCGACCCGATACGTTGCACCCTCAATGCTCACCAAAACTCTAATTTTGTAGATGTGAATGAGGAGAAGAAGAAGAAGGAGGCGCAGTCGTGTGAGTAATAAGGAAAATGCAAAATTTGGAAGTTATTTATACCAAGTTTAAATGTAATTCTTTCAAAATTGGGTGGATATTTTTGTCCACATAAAATGGAGACCTCCTTCCCGTATCCTTCTCAAAACTGACTTTTCCAGCCTGGCCCTCAATGCTCCAGCATGAAAATCGGCCAAATTGAAGGTTTGCAAACTGGGCTTTACCAAACACCTTTCACATGGTTTGGTTTTGGAAACCACATTTTTCCCAACCCAACCCAGAACCCAAAGACATAGTTATAATAGTTTGATTTGTAAGTCAAGTCATGATTTCCAAATTTTCCATAACTGCAAACTGCAATATTCTTTTTTTCTCGGGCTACTATGCATACCTTTAGCATATCTCATCTGAGATATGTCTAATCAATCAATAGTATCTCTAGACTATTTTCTAAACCTTCCTTATCCTCAGTATCAACACTTAGCGTTGTGGGGAATTATTCTTTTGATATATGTACCAAAAGGCCTTTTGAGGTATGTTGGATGATTTTCATGGTTCTTAAAATTATCCACGTTCTAAAGACGAGAAAGAAATGTAAATCAAGTGTTTCATGGGTGACTTCATGATTTTCGTCAGTAAATCATGAACCCCATGAAGACGGTAATGATGCAAAAACAAAGACTTCATGGATGAGTGACAGTCATACCCTCGAGACTACCATGAATGAGCAACGGATATTTAGGCATTTTTAGGGTTTCCTAGTTTTAAGTGCCTCCTTTATTGTCCTCTTATATAAATAGGAAATGAGCACCCAACTTTTGTCTTTAATCTTGATTTTGAATATTTTATTGAGTAAACTATTTCTCTTAAATGCTCCTGGAATCAATCTTAAATAATTTCAAATATATCTCTTTAGATCGCTAGGTTTTCTAATGGAAATTCTGTCAAAAAATGGAATGTAGTGACAGAGTAATTAGTTTTTATTCTCGACGGAGACTCCGTCGAAAGGCAAAAAATCTTGCGACGGAAATCTCTGTCGAAACTTTTTCTTTACATTTTTATGGCCCTTCCGTTGAAAATGGAAACAAGTTTCAACAAAAAGAACTGTCGAAAGGTTTTTGACGAAGATCGAAGTCCTTTGGCACAAATGTGTGGCGCCAAAATTACAACGTTGGCACCACACATGTTCGACAAAGTTTATGTCAACATCTTATCAATAAAAATGTACGTCGATATCTTTATTATTTTCGTCGCTAATGTTTTTAGAAATTATCAAAATATAAAGGGGTAATAGTTTTTAGCCCCTCTGTACTAACTGCGAAAGACAGAAACCTCCTCTGAACCGAAAAATGCGCAAAACACTTCCTATGAACTACCATTTTCACGTAGATTGCCTTTTTCCATTAGTTTTACTAAAGGAACCATTAGTTATGACCCTTGATAGCCGGTTTCCGCGACCTAAAATTGAAAATGAAAGAAAAAATGAAATTGATTTGTTTTGTTTTGGCTGAAAATGAATAGGTGGGAGAGAGAAAGACAGTTGTTCTTGTTAGTCATTTTTGCAATTCCTTAAAAACTTTTTTGAGATTTAAGGATTTTGAGCCTTCGTGATATCATTAGAGAGTATGAGCAAATACTTAAATGTAAACACGTGAGGTAAAGCTAGTATTTAAGATAATTTTTTCTTGTTTGGTAGGTTTGCTTCCATGTAGGTTCTCACCATGACAACCCAATATAGTTACTATGGATATTGTGATAAGTACAACCAATACAATCACTTGGATAGAAACCTAAATTAGGAACCATGCAACAAAATATATTAGTATAAAATTAAGGATTTGTGTACCTTACACTTGGAAGTCAAAAAATGATTTGTGCGAATAAACAAGAAATGATTGAACCGAAACTATGATTCCTTTTGTGATATTTGGTCACTCGAGCTAGAACCAAATCAATAAAGTGTTGCCATCATAAGACAAACACTTTGTACTTCTGCCCACACTAATGAGCTGAAAAAATGACAAATTTGGTGTGCAAACACTAAGAGGAAAGAGAGCCTGTGTAACTATTTTATTTTTCTCCTATGCGTTTTCTCTGTTCTGCGTTTTTTATGAAAATGTTCTCTAATGTACATTCACACCTTGTATGTGCTAAATATTGATGATATTAAAATGAGGGTAGGGGCAACTTTGTAATATAATACCTTTGTTGCTACCTGATTTTTTATTTTAATTTTTTCGTCCAAACGTTTTTACATTTTTTATCATCAATTTTTCAAAAATCGTACTTCCGTTTATTTTACTCCAACTGATGTTTATTTTTATGCCTTATGTCATTTAAATTTTATTTCGTACCTTTTTAGCATTTTTATTGCTTTTCCCGTTCGAACACATATCGATTCCGAATAAAATTCTCGAAACCAATGGTCGAACAATTTCGCTCTTTAGCTACTTATTTTTTATTATTTTTCTAACTCGCGCCATCTCGCTACATCTCGTTCAATTTGTTATTTTAGCATTTTCTGTTCGAACTTTTGTCACATTATAAGTAAATTTTTATCGAGTGATACAACGAACTTTTCGTCGCTCACTGTATGTTATTTATCTTAGTTTATTTTATTTTACATTCTAACATTTTTTTCTTCAAGTTTTTGTTCATTTTCAGGAGAGATTGCTCGTACCATCGTATCAAGTAAGAAAATCAAAGGGGAAGTCAAGGGATGCATCACCATCGTTGATCTGGTTGACTTTGGAAGTCAACCAATATTAACGGCTCTCACAATTAACACACATATCCCTCTTCTTCACCACCTTTCTGCGCAAAACAGAGCCCATCCCTTGCACTGCTCCTCCCTTGCTCCTCAAGTCTTTCCTCGATCACCACTCCTGCAAGAGATCAGCACAACCTCCCATCACGAGCACTGTGCTTTCCTCACACTCCAAGCTCACCCTGACCACGCGCAGATCGTTGCCGAAACTCACTCGAGCGAACCGACTTACTCGCCTATAAATAGCAAGCATTCGCCAAGCTTTTTCTTTGACAATTCACGAACAATATCTCCCTCTATAGCATCTACTCTCTATCACTAGCGATTTCTTACTTCAACCCTCGGGTTGAAGTTACTCCAGTTTAAAAAAATTCATTCTCTTAAGCGTTTTTAAGCGATTTTTTTTAAAAAATGGTTTGTTCGTGTTTTGATGGAAACAGTGGCCGTTTTGATTTCAAATAAACTCTTTTTAATCTCTAGAATAATTACGTTGCTTTGCTTCGCTGAATCTCTAGCCAATTCGGACTAATTTTAAGTTTTTTGTTAATTAAAATTCAAATCATTTTATTAAAAATTAGGCACTGTTTTGTTTGAATTAAATTGGTGTTTTATATGGTTAAATTTCTGTAGATGAGCGATCATTTTGGTCTAAGAAAATTCATGTTTGGCCATCGTTGGCCGGACCTTGGCCGCCGGTAATGGTGCCGGAGAGCCAAGGTTGAAGATGAAGCCAGACGGGAAGGAGAACAGGGGTCGGGCTCGTTATCGTTGTGATGGGCCAAGCAATTTGCTTTGGCCCATGTGGAGGAGTGAAGGGCTGGCACTGTCCCAAGCCCGCAAGAGAAGAAAATGGGTTGTTGGCCAGCCCACCCGAGGAAAGAAGAGAAGGGGCAGCTAGCCCATCTGTGGGGCTGGTCTGGTCTGACTTGGGCCCAGCTGGCCGAGCCCATTTTTTAGACCCATTGTTTATTCGTGCCATCATCGCACGTGTACTATTTATTTATTTTTCGCACACTATGTACTGTTTATTTATTTTTCGTATGCTTGTACACTTTACGTGCTTAGATAATTATTTTACTCGTTCTTGTTTAAATTAATCATTTTCACATGCATGAATATATAGAATTGCTAGAATTTAATTACTCTATTGGGCATGATCACATAAATTAGCATAATTTTAAACACCTCTTTTATCCGGTAACCTTTTTAGGATGTGACATGGGTGCCTAACACCTTCCCGAATCCACAATACGACCCCGAACCACTGTTCTAGGGTTTAGACCCTTTTTGCCTTAGCATTTTTTATTTTTATGCCATGACATTAGGTTCCCTAAACCTAGAAACAAAAATAGGGTGGCGACTTCATTGCATCATGTGAGATGAGTCTCGATTTCGTCTCACATCTCGTCCCAAACCCGCGTCGCGCAATAAATCCAAAAAGGGGGGTGCGATAGTTTGGCGACTTCACTGGGGACTAATAGGGTCGAAGTTGGAATTTTTTAGAGGTGTTTGTTTTTATTGCTTCAATAAATTCTTTGTATGCTTTTTATGCATGAAAATTATTTTATTAAATAATTTGTCGATTCTCGTATGATTTTTTCATGATTAATTGTTCATGTATTTACTTGATATAATAGATATTGTATTATCGTATGATTGTTGTATATACATGATTATTGTTTTTTCATGATAAATTTTTTATACATGATCTATTGCTATGTGTTACTCACTTTGATAAATTGTCATTGCATACGCATATCCACATGCATAATCCCTATCGTCGGGCATCTCCAAATAGGATTAGGTCGGTAGTAGTGAAGTCATAGGGCTCACGCCCTAGTAAGCTTTCATGAACCCTCACTCGAACTCGAACTCCTAAATGGATTGAGCGCCCCAGATCCTTTTATGATTCGGTAAACGCTCTCGTATCTGTTTACTGAGGGACCACTTCTATGGTATCGTCCGGGAGCCTTCTAGCCAGTTTAGAAATAGTTGGTGTCACCCCAGCATATGCATCATATTGAAATGCATATATTGCGACTTTGTTTCACTTTTTTCCACATGATTTCTAATTTTTTTCCATATTTACAACTGATTTCGCAATTTTTCCACATTTATAATTTTTTTTGCAATTTTTCCTTGTTTACAAGTTTTTCCGCAAATTTTCCACAAACTTTCCACGTTGACAACTTTTTCCGCAAAAATTCCACATTGGCAAATGTTTTCGTAAATTTATCACATTTGCAAATTTTCCACAAACTTTCCACGTTGACAACTTTTTCCGCAAAATTTCCACATTGGTAAATTTTTTCGTAAATTTGTCACATTTGCAAATTTTCCACAATTTTTCCATATTTGCAAAGATTTTTGCAGTGTCTCCATGTTTGAAATTTTTTCCACAATTTCTCCATATCTACACATTTTTTCGCAATCTTTCCCGCTTCCAATCGTTTTCCACAATTCTTCCACGTGTGCAAAATCTTTTCTGGAATTTCTCCACATTTGCAATATTTCTGCATTTTCTCCATATCTGTAAAAAAATTTCGCAAGTTGTTCCGTATATGCAATTTTTTTTCCACAACTTTTCCATATTTGAAAAGATTTTTGCAATGTCTCCATGTTTGCAAAATTTCACATTAATAAATTTTTTCGCAAATTTTTCCACATTTACAAATTTCTTCCTCAAATTTTCCACATTAATAAAGTTTTCAAAATTGATCAATTTCTCCGCAAATTTTTCAACATATGCAATGTTTCCGAAAAATTTTCCACGTGTGGAATTTCTCCGCAAATTGCTCCACGGGTGCAACTTTTCACGCAATCTTTCACATTGACAAATTTTTTCTGAATTTTTTTCCATGGGTGTAAATTCTTCCACAATTTATCCATGTATGAAAAAAACATTCCACAATTTTTCACATGCAAATTCTTTCGCGATTTTTCCATGTTTAAAATTTTGTCTCAATTATTTTCATAATTCTCCATTTTTGCAATTTTTTTATATGGTGCCTGCATTACTATTGTTATCGTACTTACCCCTCTCTTTCTCTCAGACCGTTGAAACCTCGGGATGACATTTTGCATACATAAATCACTGCTTAAACTTATAATTATTTCACTTGTTTTTCAGGAAAACATTGCTCCCAAAAAGTAAACTATTCCTCGCAAGATCCACGCGACTAGACGACAAACACGAAAGATGACAGAGCATGGTAAAATGGAGGAGACATTGAATGCAAAGATAACTTAATTGGAAGAACAAGTTCGAGTTGCTACGGCAAGGGCTGAACAAGCTGAAAAAGAACGGGAAGAGGAAACAATTGATTTTCCACTCGGTTTTTACCCCTATTTTGCTCAAATGGGGGAGCCATCAGCTTCATCTGCGATCATTGTTACTTCCATACCCCCATCATTTCTCGGTTCATGACAGCCCTTTCCCCTTCTGTTCGTCACATCGGTTGTCCCGACCTTTGAAGTTGGCATCACCAGACAAGGTGATACACCCATTGGGCCTCCTCTGACTAGGCCCGCGCTCGATCTTGGTAAGAAGGAGACCCGTCTAGAATCTCAGTATTTCCTCTCGCCTCAGGTGATAACATTCGGGCTTCTCTTGGAGGATGAAACCGTGATGTTCTTGAGGAAGGATTTAGTCTCTTTTGGGAGGATGGTAAACACAAGGATAGAAGGCATTTAGATGGTGTTTAATGGAGAAGATAACGTCGCTAGAAGGAGTGCGGATTGTGCAGTGGATTAATGGATGAAAAGGAGAGTGCTTTGATGAACAAACAATATATTAAACTTGTATTCAAATGATTACAAGGATCTCTTACTCGTGCTCACCCTTACATGACCATGTAATGATCAACCCGATGAGATTAAACAAGATGAACAAAACTGGATTTAAGATCCCTAAGGCAAAGCCAACTAAATGGTCTTTAAGGAGATAAACTTACAATTAAATCAAAGATAAGGTATAAAAGAGGCTAAATCCTACTATTTATACCTTGAAGCTTATTACATGGAAAACCCTAAAATACCCTACACTTAGACTAAGGTGTGGGCTTGGGGTGATGAGCCTTGAGGAGCTCTTGAAGGCTGCCGCTAGGATGTGGCCCAATGCGCGGATGGCTATCGCATGGGCCAAGGCGCGCGTGCGGGCTTGCGCACGGACTAGAGCGGACATCCTCATGGGATGCTAGGGTTTGGCGCGGCCTCAAGCGTGTCTCCTCATGGGTTGCTCGGTCATCCCGTGAGGTCTTGGCGCGGATACGAGTTAGAGCCCTCGAGGTCGTGCCATCCCCTCCCTCTTCAAGGCGATTCGTCCTCGAATCTGTAGCCTCAATTCCTTGCTCGGCCAAATGGGTCAAAGCATGCTCTCGGCTAGTGGCCACACACGGAATCCTCAAAATACAACTCTCGGAGAATATAGGCCAAGGTGGAGGCCTTCCTCGGGCCAGACATGTAGGCGCGGATGGGAAAAACCCAAGAACCACTAAGGATCGACCGAGATGGGGAATGGTGGTGATGAAGGCCAAGTGAGGACCCCTAGAAATGAGCGCAGATACGTGGGCACTACGAGTCACCAAAGGAGTAAAGGGAGCATTCCGGGTGAGGTACGGGACCATGAAACCACTAGGAGGTGCCAAAAATGGAACGGAGGGGGTGCGGCCAATAGGCTCAAATCCAAGTAGAAACGGATCCTCAAAGCGATATGTAGGCACCCTCGGAATGATGGAGAAAGAACTACCCAAGGACTGAAACTTATGCTGCAATGCGAGGCAATGAGCGGCTATCTCATGGCAATCCGAAGTGAACTCACTAGCCATACTACCAAGATAGGGAATGGAGGCAATTCAGCCCAAGTGAGGGATCATAGTAGTGATAGGGGAGGCGCAACCACTATGAGAAATCGATGGAGTGATGGATAAGACTCGGTGAAGAGGGGGAGCCAAACAGGTGATGGAGGGAACTCGGCCAAAAAGATCAAACCCAAGGAGAAAAGGATCTGAATAGCTATGTAAAGGCACACTCGGAATGATGGAGAAAACACTTCCCATGGACTGAAAATTGCGTTGCAACACAAGGAAATGGAAGACCTTCTCGTGGCTGCCTGAAGAGAAAAGGTCTGAGGCCATGCTAGTGAAAACCGATGGTAATTCAACCCTCAAAGTATCCAAGACTCGTCCAAGGTGGGGAATGGGGATGACGTGGTCTAGGTGTGGGCCCAAAGTAATAGGTAAGTAGGTGTGGGCACTACGGATGACCAAAGGAGTGGTGGAAGGGACACGGGATCCATGCGAGGCCGAGGGACCAAGTGAATGCGCCAAGATCAGAATGAAGGGCGTGCGGTCAACATACTCAAAACCATGGAGGAAGGGATCCACCAAGTCATGTGTAGGCACCTTCGGGATGACGAAAAACTCACTACCAAGGGACCGAAAGATGTGCTACCATGTAAGACAATGGAAAGCCTTCTCGTGGTTGCTCGAAGAGAACTCACAAGTCGATCTTATACTCCTATCGCTCCCAAACTCCACCACAACATCATCCGAGGGGTCCTCCGCAATTGGGGCCAAATATGCCTCACTATCATGCAACCCGGATGGAAACACCTCATACTCTCTAAGTGGTGGTGAGCCGACCGAATCAGCAATAGAAGGCACTCCAAGCTCCTCACGCTCTGTGTCAAATAATGCCCCTCCACCAAGTAGCTTGAGCTCTCGCTCTTTGCGGTAAAATATCTCCCGTGCCTTCGCGTGCTCTTCTATGCGGGTCTTAAGTAACGCCTCAGCCAAGTCCAAGGGGGAAGGGCTAGGAGCGTAGTGAGGCTCGCTCACAAGGGAAGTGACATGGCTATATGAGCCCGGAGGGGGCCGACGGACATGGTGTGAAGGATGCCCATCATGATAAGGTGTGGCGTGGCGAGGATGTGCACTAGAGGCCGACGCGACATGGTGACGTTGAGGGGGTCTCCAGACTGAGGCATAGGTAGAGGCGCCATGGCTGTGGTAGGAAGAGATGCACCATGGCGTGGGGAAGATGCAGCCTCGGTGTAGAAGTCATGGCCTCGGTTCCCATGCTGAGATGACCTATCAATGAAGTCCTCTTGTCCATAATACTGATCTCCACTATCCGTACAAGAGCCATGTACATGGGATTATCGTGAGGGCTCTTGAGAATCATAATCCACCCGAGAAGGGGATGCGGCACAAGGGGCATACACATAAGATGGCCGAGACGGCCCATGAAGATTAGAACCCAACCGAGAAGAGGAAGTGGCACAAGGGTGGGTGTCAAGGCTGTCAACTCCATAAGAATATGAACCATACCGTGTCTCATGCTCATCGGAATAAGCACCCTCATAACAAAACTCGTGACCCTCACTCGCATCCGAGGGGTAAGCGACACTATCACAACAAGAACTAGCCCCATTCGGTGTCTCATGCTCCACTAAGTAGTTCACCTCATAACAAAACTTGTGACCCTCACTCGCATCCGAGGGGTAAGCGGCACTATCACAACAAGAACTAGCCCCATTCAGTGTCTCATGCTCCACTAAGTAGTTCACCTTATAACAAAAAGAGGTCCGGTCACAAGAAGCCATGGAATAGGCCGTACTAGAACAGGAGTCCTCCTCCCAAGTGGACCCATCATCCTCACTATAAGAAGATATAGAAAAATACCTACAAAAATGAAAGCAAACACAATTGATAGAGAAAAAAGGGTTAGTCTCTCCCTCACGTGTTTCACTCATGTTTATCACTCTAATAGGCTCACACTTTTCTCTCACACTCTTATCTCCATCACAAACCAATCAACTAGGCTAGCAAGACCCTATGGATCGACTAGAGTTCATGGAAAGCAAGACAACCAAGGTAAGAAAGAAAGTGAAGAGGAAAGCAGAAGTAATGCCCAAGACTAATGATCAAATCGGACACTAATTAGACTTAAATTAGAGTAACAATGCGTGGAAATAAAGAAGAGAAACACTAACTCAAAGCTACTCAAGAAGACGACTCAAAGGAAAAGAGAAACGAAAAAGAATGACATACGCTACACAAGAACGGAAAAATTCTAGCGCAATCTGCACACTTTTCTTGGAAGGCAAAAAATATAGCAAGTGTCCCGAATTAACTATTGACTCAAAAACAAGTTTTGTTCCACATAGAAAGAAGTTGATGCACGTAAAATTACAGATTTTTCTGGGCGGGAAAACTCATACAAAAAGGAAAAGAAAACACTACTGAATTTAGGAAAAAAAATAACAAAATTTGGAGGGAAAAATTCAATTTCAAAAATGAATGCTCTAAATGAAAGACGAAACTTGTGTTCTTCCACAAAGACACTTTTAAAACAATGTGATTCACTTCAAATGGACACACACAAGTAGTCTCTTGCTTATGACTCAATTGTTTCACTCTTTTTTTGTTTTTTTTTTCGAGTGCTAGGAACTTGATCACTTTTCTCTTTTTTTTTTTTTGATCTTTCTTTTAGATCCTTTCTCTTTTCTTTTCTGTTTTTGCAATGAGTGAAGAGAGCTCACTTGTATGACATGTATCCTTGAAAGAAGAAGAAGTGAAAGACAAGTAGTTTTGCTCTTGAAAATATTTTCACTAAAAGCCAAAAGTGAGGTGGCAAGTGAAAGTGATGTGTCCAAATGTGTGTGGATGACAAGGCAAGTGACAAGGCAAGTGATGTGGCTGTGTATGACAAGAAAACTAAGTGTAAGGATTGCTAATTAGGGCCAGCTTTGTGAGGGGGAAGTGTGGTGAGCAAGTTGAAATGCTTGGCTCACAATGAAGGTAAATACTAGGCTCACAAATGAGGTGATGTGGCCGGCTATGGTTGGAGCAAAAATTTCGACACTTAGCAAGAAAACAAGCAAGTCCACATGGCTCTCATGGCCACCATAGGAAGCTCCAATAAACACAGCAGCAATTACAATTAAGAAGATGAAAATACGTCCATTTAGATGCACACAAACACAACAAATTTCAGCAATTGTGTTCTTCCAAAATTCAGCACACTAAAAGACAAGAATTTCTCAAGAACACCAAATTTTTCAAATGAGGTGTAAATGATTCCTATAGTAGAAAACAATGTTTAAACCATAGAAAATAAGAATCAAGGTGTTTGAACCGAAGAAACTCAAGGAAATGAAGTTTGAACCGAAGAGAGTAACGGATGTGAAAAACAGAAAAATTTTTGGCAAAAAAACAAAATGATAAACACACGGTGGAAATGATGAATCCAGTTGTGAGAAGGGAGTTACCAACCTAGAAGACGATTTGGAGCTCCGCTACCACATGATAACATTCAGGCTTCTCTTGGAGGATGAAACCGTGATGTTCTTGAGCAAGGATCTAGTCTCTTTTGGGAGGATGGTAAACACAAGGATGGAAGGAGTTTAGATGGTGTTTAATGGAGAAGATAACGTCGCTAGAAGGAGTGCGGATTGTACAGCAGATTAATGGATGAAAAGGAGAGTGTTTTGATGAACAAACAATATATTAAACTTGTATTCAAATGATTACAAGGATCTCTTACTCGTGCTCACCATTACTTGATCATGTAATGATCAACCCAATGAGATTAAACAAGATGAACAAAATCAGATTTAAGATCCCTAAGGCAAAGCGAACTAAATGGTCTTGAAGGAGATAAACTCACAATTAAATCAAAGACAAGGTATAAAACATGCTAAGTCCTACTATTTATACCTTGAAGCTTATTACATGGAAAACCCTAAAATACCCTACACTTAGACTAAGGTGTGGGCTTGGGGTGATGAGCCTTGAGGAGCTCTTGAAGGCTGCCGCTAGGATGTGGCCCAATGCGCGGATGGCTATCGCATGGGCCAAGGCGCGCGTGCGGGCTTGCGCACGGACTAGAGCGGACATCCTCATGGGATGCTAGGGTTTGGCGCGGCCTCGAGCGTGTCTCCTCATGGGTTGCTCGGTCATCCCGTGAGGTCTTGGCGCGGATACGAGTTAGAGCCCTCGAGGTCATATCATCAGGGCTATTTCATCGTCCGCTCAGAATCTCAATATTTTTACCCATCTCGGGGCATTCCAATGGACTCATAAGGCTTAAACCGCCAAAAGTCCAGCCTCCTGGGGGTCTAGATTCAGCCGCATCTCTCTTATGGTAGCCTTTCTGACATGATGATCGAACAGAGAACCGAGTTGGGAAGCGATTGGTGGTTCTGCAGCGGAAACAACACCTCAAAGTGCACTCCCTTGTAAAGAAGATGTTATCCCGATCTCCCGTCGGCTTAGCTACAAATGACCTCCTCCACCGCATATACCGTAACCCGCACGACATAGACCATTTGGCCCATCAAGTCAACCGAGAAAACCAAAATAATCATGAGAATCGGGAACCAGTGCCACCTCTCCCTCTTTCTGCAAGGAAAATTTACAAGCATGCTGAGCCCAGCCCGACCTCAACTACTTCCTTATCTAAAGTGGTATGATCATAACGCTAGATGCGAGTACCATGCGGTAGCGCGGGGCCACATCCTAGAAAGCTGTTCTACTCTTAGAGGAAAGGTCGATCGCCTGATTACAAGCGGACAGGTCTCTTTCGAAGAATGCAAGGTGTAATAAGACTTGTAAACTGGGGGGCAAGCAAGTGGAATGACGACCAGAAGAAGGTGCCAGGGAGCATCAAAGATTGAACACATTTTCATCGGGGGGCAAGGCATAGGGAGTGATAATTCACAATGAGGTGATCTTTGCGTCCGTCCTACCCTTGCATTCAGATCATCGCTACTCAGCAGCTTCTCCGCTTGGCCAAGAAACACAACAATGACGGACATGTGTTCATCTGAGGTCATACTTAAGGCAGTCCTGTTCGGTGCTACAATGACATTTATGCCCTACATGGCTTCTGATTGCAAATTCAAAATTCGGCCATGGTAAAATCTTTCATGTTTGGAATTTGACCACCGCAATCATTTTCTGCAAGATCTCTCCGTATACACGTACACCAATTATACGGTGAAGATCAGTCCTCTGATTGGTGAGCTAGTAAGTAGAGATGTTGATGGGATTGCACCCATTAGTTTTATCCGCAATCCCGTGTTGCAAAAGCTGAAGCGTTGGAGCCTCCCCGCAAAGAAACAACTGGTTAGATTCCCCAATGGCATCCTGAATCTCCAGTTGACCAAGGATTCTCTTTCATCACTCAACGATGTTCAAGCCGTACTTCTTGAACAGATCACAATCATCAACAATTGGTCATCCCTAACAAAGAAGATGTCTCCTCGCCACGAGTAGCCAAGGAACGAATCAGGAAAGATGCCAAGATAGTTCTTCATCTGCCACGCTGAGCTTGCCTCTTTGCATAAACAAAATCAATGCATTTTGCAAACAACCAGTCTCAAGGTTCATTTCGAGCTCATCTTTCCTTGACAATCTGCCCTCGTCCAGAAACGATTTAGTCTACAGGGAAATCGTACATTCAATTTCTAACAAGGAGTTATTTGGCTACGATTGGCTATGACGGAATTGCTAGAAATGTCTGCAACAATACTATTATCTAGTTGGAGTGCAGCCGATGCTATGCCCAGACTCACAAAGTTGACTCCCCGCTAATGAACCTGTCTAATCGTTAGCTGCCGCTTGCTGCACCTATCCAGAGGAGTCCATCTATCTTTCTGCCTCTTTAAGTTTTAGTCATTGTATAGTCATTCTACATTCATTCCCACATTAGGGACAATTCTTTTCAATTAATCATAAATTATCGTGAGTGGTCATACCCTCACGTTTTGCCTATAAAATTGATAAAAAACTGTTAAGATTTTTTTTGTTCGTTGTGAATAAAATTCTTTGAATAAAATCCACCCTACCCTAAATTTTTTCAAACCTTCCATAGATTGAACATGTTCAACATGTTATTACATCATGGATAACTTGTGCATCCATTTGAAATTATATGACATGCATGATCTCGCCTGCTTGCTCTTATATCTGTAGCATGCTTTAGACGTAAGCAGTCATAAACACATCCCGGTGAGCACTTTGGGCCTTCACGCCTTATTTCTTTCATGTGTGCAAATGCTAAACTAAGTGCTAGTTAGATTTGCATAATATCCAAAATACATGCACCATCAGACATGGGATAGCTGTAAGATGACATGGGATATCTTTGCTCTTTATTCAATTCATTTCTTTTCTAAACCGCTTATAAAATATCTTGCTTCCACTTGAACTCCCTAAATAATGAGCAGTGCCTAATTGAGGTTGTTAACCGAAGGTAAGGTGCACATCAAACTTGGTTTGCGCAAGAGGGATTGCAAAATCTCCGAGGATTGTTGATGGTCAACGCCGAAAGGAGGCAAAAAAAAATCAAAAATAAAGACTTAAAGGTCTCTGCCAAAGACGAAAATGACGACAGACCAAACAAAAGACTGTACTTGCTTTGCTTGCTTAAAAAAAAAAATCAAAAAGTGTTCAAAGAACACAATCAATAAAAAGAAGAAGCAAGTACAGAAATGGTCGAAAGTCAACAAAATGGTCTCAAAAAAAAAAGAAAAAGAGATCATCCCCAATGAAGACTGAAGAACTTGGGCATTTTGCCCTCAAAATGATCTCAAAAGAGATCTTTCCTCGCGAGGATCCAAAGACTGGTGTGCTTTGTCAACAAAAGATCTCAAAGAAGGAGCATTCTCCCTAGCAAAGACTGAGGAACATGTGCACCTTACCTCCGATTAGCAACCTCCGTTGTGCGCTACTCATTAAGACCCTTTTTCTTTCTGCTAAAAAACACCCCTTTCTAAACAGAATTTTTCTTTCCTTTCTTTCTATGCACTTCATTTCTTTTCCCTTACAAAGTCCTCTCGATTATTAGAAGGCCCATGCATGCGCATCTTTATTTGAAGTTTATTCACTCAGATTGACATTGCAAATCTAATTTTTGTGCTATGTTTGTTGCATTTTTATGAGTGTAAACACGTAGCCTTACTTTTGAGCGTGAGTGCAAACACCAGTGTCCGGTAAGGATTGCTTACGTCTACATGTTGTGGGAAAGTCTTGTCATTGAGGTCGTTATCTCCTGGGCAAGATGCAGATGCTCTCTATGCTTGCATCAACCATGCTTATATGACAGAAAATTGGATGACAAGTTCTCCAAAAATTCATAAATTTGTTGAACTTGCTCTTGATAGGGAAGTTGTTTTCATCTTGACAAAATACTGGAGGCAAACCTTAGGGTAGTGTGAGAATACTTTCATATATAACATATATGATTTGATCTCATTATTTTTTCCATTTATCAATTTGCTTTCTCTTTTTCCATCCATGTTACTGCTTCGTGTTTGTCTACTCCCTATTTGCAGGATACAGATATGCTTCAGTGGAATCTCCGCCAACAAATCAATCCAAGCATCCGAATGGAGTACGTTATAACTCCCCAATCAACTTCGTGCGCCGGATCACGCTCCCCCACCATCCACCAAGCATCCGAATGGAGCACATTACCACTCCACAATCAATTTCACATGGCGATAGTTCACACCCCCATTCACCAATCAAAACACACGAATAAAGGTACGTTACCACTCCACTTCTAACTTATTTTGTGTCGCGGTGACCTAGTCACCCGTGTTAGTGTGACGACTTGGTCGTCCACTCTTCAGTTGTGTCGTGGTGACTTGGTCACCCGTGTTGGTGTGACAACTTGGTCGTCCACTCTTCACTCGTGTCGCGGTGACTTGGTCACTCATGTTGGTGTGACGACTTAGTCGTCCACTCTTCAGTCGTGTGTTGGTATGACGACTTGGCCGTCCACTCTTCAGCCGTGTCGTGATGACTTGGTCACCCGTGTTGCTGTGACGACTTGGTCATCCACTCTTCAGTCGTGTCGCGGTGACTAAGGGTGGGCATTTTCTGAAAATTTTGAATTCTGAATTTTTCGACCCGAATTTTTCAAATTTCGGTTCGGGTATTTCGGGTATTAGGAATTTCGGGTTCGGGTATGTGATACCCGAAATTAATTCGGGTTTAGGTTCGGAATGGATTTGAGGAAATTCAGATACCCGAATTTTTGAAATAGTCTCTCTTTTCTTTCTTTCCTTGGGTTGGGCCGAAGCCCAAGACCTCTCTTTTCTTTCCTCTTTCCTTTCTTTCCTTTATTTTCCTTTCTTTCTAACCTCTCTTTTCTTTCTTCATGAAGCCTCCTCTTTCTTTCTTTTTCTTTTTTCTTTGATGAAAGCGATGATTATCCATCTTATATGCAGCTCAAGTCGTACGCCTTCATCAAAGTTCGCAACCAACAAAAGAGCGGGTGAAAATATGTTGACATGGTGATAGGATCTGAAGCCTCCTCTTCTTTTCTGTTTCTCTTCACTCTCTTCTCTTTTCTATTTCCTCTCTTCTTTCTTTTCTATTTCTTTTTTAGCTGTATTAGAGATGTATTGTGGTGGGTTGCGGTGGCAGATCTGTGGGTTGTGGTGGTAGATTTGTGGGTTGTGGTGGTTTGAGAGGAGATCGGATTGATAGATTGGATTTGGTGATGGGTGTGGGAGGCTGACGGTGATGAGCGAAGCAGCGGCGATGGGTGATTGGGTGGTTGCTGGTTGATTTTGGTGGTTGCGTTGCGATTTGGGATTGGATTAATTGGGGCTTTGATTGAATGGGTTTGAATTTTGGGAAATTCGGATATACCCGAATTTTCGAAATTCAAATTCGGGTTCAGAAAATTTAGGGAGTGAAAATTCGGGTTCGAGTTTGGGAATTTTTTTTGGGATTTCGGAATCCCGATATCCAAAATTTGGCATTCGGGTATTTCTAAAATACCCGAATGCCCACCCCTAGTGGTGACTTAGTCACCCGTGTTGGTGTGACGACTTGGTCATCCACTCTTCAGTCGTATAGTGGTGACTTGGTCACCCGTGTTGGTGTGACGACTTATTCATCCACTCTTTAGTCGTGTCGTGTGGTGACCTGGTCACCTGTGTTGGTATGACGACTTAGTCATCCACTCTTCAGTCGTGTTGCGGTGACTTGGTCACCCATGTTGGTGTGACGACTTGGTCGTCCACTTTTCAGTCGTGTCGTGCGGTGACTTGGTCACCCATGTTGGTGTGACGACTTGGTCGTCCATTTTTCAATGCTGTCGTGCGGTGACTTGGTCACCCATGTTGGTGTGATGACTTGGTCGTCCACTATTCCAGTCGTGTTGTATGGTGATGTGGTCTCCCACTTCCAGTTGTGTCGGGTAGTGGCGTGGTCACCCACTCTCAGTTGTGTTGTGCGGCGACGTGGTCGTCCACATCCAGATCTTCCCCCGATATCAAAGATCCGCCCTCGTTATCAGAGACCTCTTTCCTCCATATCCCAGAAGACCAATATTTCTCCAACATCCGAGCAAAGCTACATCACCATCATACAACACTCAAGCAACAGTGACGAACTACGAGTACTACCCTCGCCGGAGCTAAATTTACTTTCCTGTATCCACAGTGACGGACTACGAGTACGACCCTTGCCGGAGCTGAGTGTACATTTCTATATCGACTTCCGACAATTGCGGTGTCCCCGTTCAGATGTCAAGATTACATTTCTGCATTGACCTCCGACAATTGTGGTGTCCCCGGTCGGATGTCAAGTTTATTTTCTACAACAACAGCAATAGACTAGGAGTGCTACCCTCGTCAGAGCTGAATTTACTTTTCTACATCAGCAACGGACTACGAGTACTACCCTCACCGGAGCTAAAGTTTACATTTTCTGCATCGATGTCTGACAATTACGGTGTCCTAGTTCGGATATGAAATCATCTCCTCTGCATCGAAGTCTGACAATTACGGTGTGCCCCTGCGGATATCAAGGTTACATTTTCTGCATCGACATCTGAAGTTTGCGGTGTCCCCGTTCGGATATCATCATATTTTCTGCATCAGCGGTCGGAGAGCGATATCCTCACACAGTCATATTATCATTACTTTTCTGCACTAGCGCCCGGAGAGTGATAGTCTTGCACTGTCGTATCATCATTACTTTTCTGCACCAACGCTCGGAGAGCGATAGCCTCGCATGATCGTATCATCATTACTTTTCTACACCAGCGCGCGGAGAGCGATAGCCTCGCACGGTCGTATCATGATTACTTTTCTGCACCAGCCCCGGAGAGCGATAGCCTCGCACGGTCGTATCATGATTACTTTTCTGCACCAGCGCCCGGAGAGCGATAGCCTCACACGGTCGCATCATCATTACTCTTCTGCATCAGCGCACGAAGAGTGATAGCCTCGCACGGTTGCATCATCATTACTTTTCTGCATCAATGTCCGGAGAGCGATAGCCTCGCACGGTCGTGCCATTACATTTTTAGCGTCAGCGTCCGGAGAGTGATAGCCTCGCATGGTCGCATCGTCATTACTTTTCTGCATCAACGCCCGGAAAGCGATAGCCTCGCACGGTCTTGTCATTACATTTTCAGCATCAACGTCCGGAGAGCGATAGCCTCGCACGGACACACAGTTACATCTCCTGCATTAGCATGTCATTACTTTTCAGCGTCAATATCCGGAGAGCGATAGCCTCGCACGGACACACAGTTACATCTTCTGCATCAGCATCCAGTAAGGCGATAGCCTCGCCCATACCAGAATTCACAGCTCCTCCCTAGGTAAGTCTGCATTTACGTTTCGCATTTTCAAAACCATCTCTGACATGGGAGCAGCCATCTTTACTGCTCATAAAAAATATCTGTTACACCTCGTTTATTGATATGACAGTAAAGAGGGGGCAACTGTTGCTACCCGATTTTTGATTTTAAATTTTTCGTCTAAACGTTTTTACATTTTTTATCATCAATTTTTCAAAAATTGTACTTCCGTTTAGTTTTCTCTAGCTGATGTTTATTTTTATGCCTTTTGTTATTTAAATTTTATTTCGTACCTTTTTCGCGTTTTTATTGCTTTTCCCGTTCGAACTCATATCGGTTCCGAGTAAAATTCTCGAAACTAATGGGCGAACAATTTTGCTCTTTAGCTACTTATTTTTTATTATTTTTCTAACTCGTGCCATCTCCCTGCATTTCGTTCAATTTGTTATTTTAGCATTTTTTCTGTTCGAACTTTTGTCACATTATAAGCAAATTTTTATTGAGTGATACGACGAACTTTTCTTCGCTCACTGTATGTTATTTATTTTAGTTTATTTTATTTTACATTCTAACATTTTTTCTTCGAGTTTTTGTTCATTTTCAGGAGAGATTGATCATACCATCGGATCAAGTAAGAAAATCAAAGGGGAAGTCAAAGGATGCATCACCACCGTTGATCTAGTTGACTTCCAAAGTCAACCAAGATCAACGACTCTCATAATTAACACACATATCCCTCTTCTTCACCACCTTTCTGCGCAAAACAGAGCCCATCCTTTGCACTGCTCCTCCCTTGCTCCTCAAGTCTTTCCTCGATCACCCCTCCCGCAAGAGATCATCACAACCTCCCATCACGAGCACTGTGCTTTCCTCACGCTCCAAGCTCGCCCTGACCATGCGCAGATCGTTGTCGAAACTCACTCGCACGAACCGACTTACTCGCCTATAAATAGCAAGCATTCGCCAAGCTTCTTCTTTGCCAATTCACGAACAATCTCTCCCTCTATAGCATCTGCTCTCTATCACGAGCGATTGCTTACTTCAACCCTCGGGTTGAAGTTAGTCCAGTTTAAAAAAATTCGTTCTCTTAAGCGTTTTTAAGCGAATTTATTTTTAAGATAATTATTTTATTCGTGCTTGTTTAAATTAATCATTTTCACATGCATGAATATATAGAATTGCTAGAATTTAATTAATTTATTGGGCATGATCACATAAATTAGCATAATTTTAAACACCTCTTTTATCCGGTAACCTTTTTAGGATATGACACGGGTGCCTAACAACTTCCCGAGTCCATAATACGACCCGAACCACTGTTCTCGGGTTTAGACCCTTTTTGGATTAGCATTTTTTATTTTTATGCCATGACATTAGGTTCCCTAAACCTAGAAACAGAAATAAGGTGGCGACTTCATTGCATCATGTGAGATGAGTCCAGATTTCGTCTCACATCTCGTCCCAAACTCGCGTCGCGCAATAAATCCAAAAAGGGGGGTGCGACAACCTCAAGTCCTTAATCAATTTAGGACCGTGATGAAGACGATCCAAATAATTATGCTCTGTGTATGAACAATCTGTGAATCCTACCTGCTCCTTCCGTGAGTACCTAGAAAAGCATTGAGGGATGCCCCAATGTATACACTCCAATGATCAAATCAGTGGTCCTTACGAGTATATAATAAAATATATAGTTGGTACAAACCAGAACCGGAACTTGCTGTTGCCGGTAAATATATTACCATTTATGCATACCGGTACTATACATTACCGATACTATGCATGCTGCCATTAGCTTTATCATAGATAAATATATATGCATGTTGTTAGCTTTTGCATGATGATATATATGCATGTCGTTAGCTTGGCATGGACAAATATACATGCATGCCGTTTGATTTGTCATGATGATATATGCATGTCGTTAGCTTTTGCATGATGGTATATATGCATGCCTTTAGCTTGGCATGGACAAATACACATGCATGTCGTTAGCTTTGTCATGATGATATATATATATATATATATGCATGTCGTTATCTTGGCATGGACAAATACATATGCATGTTATTAGCTTTGGCATGGTGATGTCGTTTGTGTTGGTAATGCATGTTATATATGCTACGGTAGTGTGGACATGAAGGCTACTTATGCCTAATTATGAGAGTGCCATTATAATTAATTTGGACAACTTACTGTTGATCTTTGATTCCCTTCCTTCCTATGCCATCTGCACAAAGTTGAATACATGTGGTTGCGAGGAAGAAAAGGTAGCGCCTGGGAGAACTAGATGGAGAGCATGGAAAAGGTAGAGCCTGAGATAATAAGCTGGTGAAGGTGGTGAAGCCGGTGTTGCAATCATGAAGTTTGATGCACGTGACCGGACTTCTATTCGTCTCTTCTCCCTTTCCAAATCTTCTTTCTTTCTTAATCGATTGTCGAAGTCCTCAAAAATAAAAAATAAAACCTATCGCCTAATGCACAAAGTTAATTGTGTAAAGTGGTAATAGGATCGTCCTCAGGGACTAGGGCAAGACGTATTCTTTCGTGGATGATTGAAACTACAAGCCGAAAGAGGTTATAAGTTAACTACAAATGAAATAACTAAAAATAGAATTAAACAATAAGATAAAATCAAGAAGAGAAAACTTCCTAGTAAAAAACTATCTCCGGTTGCGATTATGGTCAATTGATCATCGGTGTAGGGGTATTCTATTCCTAATTCATAGGTGTGCTATAGAGACTAGGTACGCTTAGTTATCCTACTTTCCTTTGTATGACAAGCAACTCCAAGGTACGCTTATGGAGAGGCCTTGACAGTTCGTTGACCTCTAAGGTACGCTTATAGGGATCTAGCCAAATTTCCCATTAAGAGGAGGAAAGACACACCTAGGGCAAGACAAACAGTACACTCGAAGCCTTTAACCATAATCAGTTGCTTACTCTAGTCAGATTGGACAGGCGACCCAGTAACTCTGAACTAGGCGCTTACTCTATCTAGTAGCTTCGTATAGTGACTAGGCTATAAGAATGGCGGTAACTGCCTAAGTGTAATTATAGGGTGGCCAAACATCAAATTGAACCTAAGTAAGTTGTCATGCAAACAATAAACAAGTGAATACAAATCTGGAATTTATTAAGACCGATTAGACTCCACAATCGGCTTTACGCAACCTTCGATGACCTTTGCTAAGAATAAGAGATTTAGCTACTCATGCTCGTAATAAAATAAACAAGAGATAGATAAAAAAAAACGTAAATAAAATTAAGAAGAAAGGAAGAAGGTAGAGACACTGTGAAATCGCAGCTCTCCAATGTTGCTACAAGGTTTGCTGGAGTTCTGGAGAGATAGAGTAAAGATTGCCGAGAATAAGTTCTCTTAAAACCTTAAAAGGTTTGCATATATATAGTAGTAAAAATAAGAAATCCTACAACTATTAGAACTACAACTGCATTAAATGTTCCTTTGAAGAGCTGGAAGCTCGGGAGAGAAAATCGCAAGCACATCGGAATGTTTCTCTTCCGGACTTTCCATTCTTGGCTCTGACTTCCCAGCGCTAGCAAAGATGAGTAGCGAGGGCAAGATGCTGGCATTCCTTCTAGAATTCAACTGACAACATGTCTTTCCATAGGAACTCCCTCCAATGTTCGTATTTGCAAATAAGAAAGAAATAGACACTAATCAGTAGTATCTAAGTTTAAAGTGGACAGAAAAGAGGTGGAAAAATATATAAAAAATACATGCTATCATCTCTCCTACAACTCCCCCTGTCAGAGGACCTCCCTCTTCCTTTTATGGCCTATTTTCCTTTATGGAAAGGAAAGGTTCACCTGCTCCCTATCAAATCTCACCAGTTCTAATAA
This sequence comes from Viola odorata, assembly GCA_963691705.1. Taxonomy (NCBI): domain Eukaryota; kingdom Viridiplantae; phylum Streptophyta; class Magnoliopsida; order Malpighiales; family Violaceae; genus Viola; species Viola odorata. Next base: position 35,316,089 of record OY829546.1, read on the forward strand.
AAAAGTGGGATTTGACAACTTAATATATGTTAAATTATATATTTATATTTATATAAGATATTATCAAATAATATCTTTACAAAATCTATACCTAGTATTTTTTTTAACCCCTTAAATAATTACTACTTATTCTTTTGATCCAATTGGTTAGTTTTGGGGCATAAAACTAACAATCTCCTACTTGCCCTTAAAATTACACCAATATCAAAAGAGGTTAACACATCTGTCTTCAGCTCATTCTAATATCGAAGTTGTAGGTTCATCTAATGGTCTACGAGTCACATACGACCCTTAGCAAGACGTTATGATAACCCAAGTTAAATGAAGGTCAATTGATTCGACTCAACCTTTCTGAAGCTCTATGTTACAATCCTTTTTGTCACACAATGCACATTAGAACAAGTTGAAGATAGAAGCATTGGCCTCTTTTGATATTGGTGTAAATTTAAGGGCAAGTGTGAGAATTTCCAAAGTATGATGGGTATAGAGGTTGTCTACTTCTATTCCAAATATCTTTATCTCTAGTCTCTTTTGGTTACATTGAAATGCTCGAATCAACTTCATTCAAAATAGGGTATTTAAGTGGTTGATTGAGTGGAAAGAAAAGAAGCCCTATCAAACAAGGAAAGAAATTCCTTATAATGTTGGTTGCTCAGGAAAACCCAACTAATGTTATGAATTGCTTTAAGATTTCCGTCTTTGCTTATAAGGAAAATAGAAAGAGCGATGCACATGTTTCAGTGAGGTTGTATTGACGAATAAAGGAAGCTTTACTAGATCGCATGACATAAGCTATGTCATTTAAATATATATTGTGGGTTAGTCTTCAAATATCTTTGAGAATATAACTTACTAATGTTAGCATAGTGATGATTATAATCCTTCTTCATTGTTGGCTCGTATATTCAAAGCGTTACTTCCCTAATATAAATTCTTGTCTATAGTTTTTACTTACAAGCCAATCTTTGTATGGCAAAATATCTTGGTAGTTGAAAGAGATGATTCTGGAAGTTTAGAACTAGTGAAAGGATTAGAATTTGACATGATTAGTGGCTTGTATGTTCTGAAAGAGGATTGTTACTGTCATCGATCTTTGATACCTTATATATTTCATCTCTCAACTGATTGGTACTAGTTTGTCTCCTCAAAAGTGCCCTTTATAGGCCTAAATTTTTGCAAAACTAAAACATAAAGCTATTATGGAGATTCAACTAAATGTGTGTCGACTGGATGATATTCTAGCAAGCTGGTATGCTAATAATGTCTCATATATCTCATCTTTAGATGTGCGGGAGAAAGAAAACTTGTAGAGAAAGTATTTATAGTTGATGTCGATACTAATAAATGTAAGAACTTTACATGTTGTTACGGTCATGATTCATTTCCTACTAGAAAATACCAGGTGCATGATACGGACCTAGATAAGGAAGAGTCGACGGGAGGACCTATCACTAGGGCTGATGCCACGAGACTCGTTGCTTGGCTACAAAAGGAACTAGAAGAAGAGGGCGCCAAGAAGGGTGAAAAGGTCAAGCTTAGAATGCTCCTCGTCAAATTCATAAGAGAGGACTTTGCCCAAGTCCAAGGTCAAGTATCACAACTTTACCAAAGCATCACCAAAGTCTGAGTCTAGCCTCACCCAAGGCCCATTAGGCATCGAGTAGCCTAAGCCTCGTTGCCCATAAAGCTCCACATGGAGACTCGGTATTACCGCATGCCCCGCGCCCGTGTGTAACCTCAACCTCACCCATAGTTAATGCAATGGCACAGCCTGGTCGCACGTGTTGGCCAGCTCAACATTGAGCACTAACTCCCATCCTAGTCGCACGCTTAGCTAGCGCATACAACACAACTATTGCTACCCGATTTTTGACATTTCATCATAGCATATCCACATTTTTTTCATTTTTCGTCCTACTACTAACCCTTTTAATATCGATCATATTTTTGTTTATTATTGTCATTTATTTACAATTTACCATTTATATTTCGTGTAACTTTCATTTTTGTTCGTGTTTTAGCTTTCTTCATTCGAAATTCTATCAATCCTAAACAAGATTTCTCAGACCATAGATCGAGCCGAATAATATATGCTCGTCCACTTCACCTTCTCCATTTTTCTTTTCCACGACCTCTGCAAATCTCAACCTCTTCCATCACCATCTTTTTCAAATACTCATTTAATGCCTCAACCTCTCCATCACCTTTTTTCCTCATCGTCATCACCGTCCTTCATTCACCCTCACTACCAGCATTTAATGCCTCACCTTCTCCCATCACCGGACTGCTCATCTTCACTCTCTCCTTGCTCCTCACGTTTGCGACGACCATGCGCACTGTGCTCCGCAAACCCACTCGCATTTCGCGCTAATAAATAGCAAGCAATCTTCAAGCGTTCTCCTCACCAATTCATGAACAATTACTCTCAAACTCTCTCTAGAGCTGCTCTCTTCAACGAAAGGTTGAAGCTCAATTTAAAGTTTAAATTTTCATTTTTCAAGAGTTTTTCTGTAATTCTTTTCCAAGAATTATTCGTTCGTGTTTTGATGAAAATAATTGTTGTTTTGCTTTCAAATAATTTTTATTCATGCTCTAGATTAATTACATTGCTTTGTTTCGCCGAATTGCTAGCCAATTTGAGTGAATTTCAAGTTTTTGTGTAATTAATTTAATTATGTTTTTGATTAAATTGAGCACTGTTTTAAATTGATTAATTTGCTGTGTTTGCTTGGTTCGATTGCTGCTACAGTAAAGGTCATTTTGGTCGTAAAATTTCTTACTTTTGTTGTCGTTGGCCGGACCTTGGTCGCCAGCGAGCCAAGGTTGAAGACGACCGTTGTTGTTGAAGAAGGAGGGAAAACACGGGCTTGGCCTCACGTTTGGTTGATGGGTCGACGTTGTGCGCCTAGCCCAAGCGGAGGAAGAGACTGGCCTGGTCTTGGCCCACGCGGGAAAGGAAAGGAGAAGCATCCAGCCCATCTGCTGGGTTGGGCTGGTCTTGGGCCTGCTAGTGGGCCGAGCCCATTACATTAATTTTTCGTGCCGATCAATCGCATGTTTGTATTGTTTAAATAATTATTTTTTCATGCTTTCGAATGTTTAAATAATTATTCTACTTGCGTTTAAATTGTTTAAATTAATTATTTTGCGTACGATAAATTGTTAAATATTTATTTGTTTATCGATTATCATTTTTCCCGTACTAATGATCTTGGCTTTGTAGGGTAAATCATCGACAACCCTTCACAAGTACACCTTTTTAACCTTTTATTTATTTCAACGCGTTTTCGCATATATACTCGTATGCATGATTATTTAGAAATGTTAGAATTTAATTCGCCCAATTTGCATGATAACTAATTTAGAACTTTTGTGTATATTCAAGCATGATTTTAAACACCTCTTTTGTCCAGTAACCGTTTTGGATGAGACTCGGGTGCCTAACACCTTCCTAAGTCCATAAATTGACCCCGAATCGCTGTTCTCGGGTTTAGACCCTTTCTTTTTGTGCCTTAGTTTATTTTATTTTATTTTCTGTCATTTTATCAGACTTTAGTTTCTCTAAACCTTAGAAATAAATAGGGTGGTGACTTCATTGCATTATGTGAGATAAGTCCAATTTTGTCTCACATCCGTCCGAACCGCGTCGCGTAAAAAATTCTAGAGGGGTGCGACAGTTTGGCGACTTCACTGGGACTTTAGGGTCGGAGCCAGTTTTTGTTTTTTTGAGGTGTTATTTATTTATTTCCTCGCTTTAAATTGTTGTCTTTTCATATGCGTTTTATGCATGAATGCTCATTTTTATTATTTATTTATTTATTTACTCATTTTGATAAATTGTCATTCTTTCGTATGCTTTTATGCATGATTGTTATTTTTATGTATTTAATCGCTTTGATGAATTGTTATATTCTCGTATGCTTTTTATGTATGACCGTTGTTTTGTTTACTCGCTTTGATAAAATGTCATATTGTCATGTGCATTTCACGCATAATGACTTGTTGTCGGGCCCTTTACAAATAAGATTAGGTTGGTAGTAGTGAAGTCCTACGACCCACGCCCTGGTAAGCTTTAAGGAACCCTAAGTCGGACTCGAACCCCTAAATGGATTGAGCGCCCCGATTCTTTTTATGATTCGGTAAACGCTTTCGTATCCATTTACTGAGGGACCACTTTTATGGTATCTTCTGGGAACTTTTCAGCCAGTTAGAAATAGTTGATGTCACCTCAGCATGTGCATCATGATAATATGCGATTTTTGCTTCGTTATTTTCGTAATTTTCCATGTTTGCGATTTTTATATTCTGTCTTCATTATTGTCGTTGTTTTCCATGTCTTACTCTTTTCATTAATTAAAAGTTCATCCTTGTTATTACTTTTATTAAATCATTATTTTATTTTTCAATCTATTCTAGATTTAGATACTACTGATTTAGTGTTCTTTTTCCTTTCTACTTCGCAAAATAAAAGTACGGAAGGCAGTTTTGCGTTCAATTCGATTCTGGAAGTCCAAATCCGGTTCTAAGGAAATCCAATCATGGAAAACCTAATGGATCTTTTCTCATACAATGTCAATGTCATTAACCCTTTCACACATGCAAAACTTGAATTTGATGCTACTAATGAATTTAATTTTGTATCTTGACAGGTGATGATTCAAATTAAGGACTTTTCTATGCTTAAAGATGAGCTGAAATTGGATGATCAAGGGTGCTTACCTTTAGGCCTAGAAGCTAACACGGAGTCTCAAGCCAATAAGGTTATATCGTTGAGCGACACAATTCTGCCAAATTATCCTGATATCCATCTTGCCTAAGACGCAAGTCCATACCTGAAGCTCGAAGTTGTTGGCCACGCCAATCCATCAAATCCACTCCATAATCATTCTGAAACTTTGAGGAGCAAAGAAATTACAATTTTGGAGGTGTCATGAGACTTGTAAACTTGGGGGCAAGTAGGTGAAATGACGACCAGAAGAAGGCGTTGGGGAACATCAATAGTTGAGCACATTTTTACAAGGGGGCAAAGCATAGAGAGTGATAATTAGCAACAATAAGCCCTTTGCGTCCATCCTACCTTTGCTTCAGTCCATCGCTACTCAGCGAGATAGAGGAATCCTCCTCCTACCAGCTCTTGAATGACCGTTCTCCCTGCCCTAGCTGCTCCTACTATACATTTTCAGGGAAGTCCATTTTCTTTTATGCTTTTTTTATAATCCTAGCCCTTGTATCGTCTTTGTACAATCATTTTTCTACATTGGGGGCAATTTTGATTTTGTCTTTTAAAACTATTAAGATTTTTGGGCTTTGCGGTTGTAAATAAAATTTTGCTAAATACACTGAAAAATTTCAAATCTTCCATAGATTGAGCATGCTCATCATTTTATTGCATCACAGATAACTTGTGCATCCATTTGAAATTATATGACATGCATGATCTCGCCTGCTTGCTCTTATATCTGCGGCATGCCTTAGACGTAAGCAGTCATAAACATATCCCTGTGAGCATTTCGGGCCTTCACGCCTTATTTCTTTCATGAATGTAAATTCCAAACTAAGTGCTAGTTAGATTTGCATAATATCCAGGGTACATGCACCATCATACATGGGATAACAGTAAGATGACATTGGACTTTGCTCTTTGCTTCCACATTCTTTTTTTTCTCAACTTTCTGCCCACAAAACTTATCCTCGCACAACGTTCTGCGAATTCTGCTCACTTCTTTTATAAGCCACTTTAAAATATTTTATTTCCACTTGAACTCCCTAAATAGTGAGCAGTGCCCAACTGAGGTTGCAAACTGAAGGTAAGGTGCACATCGAACGTAGTTTGTGAAATGGGGGATGCAAAAACAAGAGGGGAAAGAGAAACCCCTTGAAGATGGTTGATGGCCAGCGTTGGAAGGAGGTCGAGAAAAGCAAGAAACGAAGGCCTCTGCCTTAAACCAAGGCTGAGGAAAGCCAAGATGAAAATTGTACTTGCTTTGCCTGTTGATTGAATTAAAAAAAAGAGAGTGAAAAATGAAAAAAATTCAAAGAATAAAGATGTTCAACGAACACGACAATCAACAAAAAGCAGAAGCAAGTGCAAAAAGGGCCCCAAAGTCAACAAGAAATGGTCTCAAGAAGGAGCATCCCCAAGAAAAAGTGCGTTATGCCCTCGCTGCAACCAATCATCTAGTACTGCTCATGAAATCCTTTTTTCTTTCTACTAAAACTTTTTCCCCTTTCTAAACAGATTCTTCCTTTCCTTCTTTCTACACTACACACTTCCTTTCTTTTCTCTTGCAAAGTCCTTTTGATTATTAGAATGCCCATGCATGTGTATCTTTCACTCGGATTAACATTGCAAATTTAATTTTTGTGCTATGTTTGTTGCATTTTTATAAGTGCAAACACTTAGCCTTGTTTCTGAGCATGAGCGCAAACACCAATGTCCGATTAGGATTGCTTATGTCTACATGTTGTGGTAAATTCTTATTCTTGAGGTCGTTATCTCCTAAGCAAGATGCAAACGCTTTCTAGACTTGTATCAAGCATGCTTATATGACAGAAATTCGATGACATGTTCTCCAAAAATGCTTAAATTTGTTGAACTTTCTCTTGATAAGGAAGTTGTTTTATCTTGACAAAATATTTGGGGCAAGCCTTAGGGTAGTGTGGGAATACTTTCATATACAACATATATGATTTGACTCCTTTTTTTCCCCGTATATCAATTGCTCTCTCTTTTTCCATCCATATTGCTTCGTGTTTGCTTCCTTCCTACTTGTAGGATATAGATATGAAAGGAAACTCTAGCGAAATCTCATAGAAAGGGGTTTCGATGAGAAAATTGTCATCTTACCCTCATCATCAACAAATCCCATATGAAAAGTCTAGTTACACCAAGTACGGAACAATAATTACATTTCTGCAAGGTATCCGAGTGGTCACGCCAAGCCCGGAGCACTGATTTATATTTTCACAAGATGTCCGACTAGAGCCATCGACATCCAAGCAAAGGTACATTGTCAAATCAAACATCCGAATGAAGTACGTTACCACTTCCTCTTATGGCGGTTCACACCCCCGCTATCAAATCAACATCCGAGCAAAGGCATGTTATCATCAACCAACGTCCAAGCAAAGGTATATTACCATTAACCAATATCCGAATGAAGGTACGTTACCACTTTTTTTCACTTATTTCGTGCGGCGATTTGATCACCCACTTCCATCTTATTTCGTGCGGTAATTTGATCGCCCACTTTCATCTATTTCGTGTGGCGATTTGATCACCCAATTTCAACTTATTTCGTGCATTGACTTGGTCACCCACTTCCCCTTATTTCGTGCGGTGACTTGGTCACCCACTTTCAACTTATTTCGTGCGGTGACTTGGTCACCCACTTTCCACTTATTTCGTGCGGTGACTTCGTCACCCAATTTTCACTTTATTTCATGTGGTGACTTGGTCACCCACTTCCCCTTATTTTGTGCGGTGACTTGGTCACCCACTTTCCCTTTACTTCGTTCGGTGACTTGGTCACCCACTTTCCAACTTATTTCGTGCGGTGACTTGGTCACCAACTTTCCCTTTACTTCGTGTGGTGACTTGGTCACCCACTTTCAACTTATTTTGTGCGGTGACTTGGTCACCCACTTTCCACCTATTTCGTGTGGTGACTTGGTCACGCACTTTCAACTTATTTCGTACGGTAACTTGGTCACCCACTTTTCAACTTATTTCATGCGGCGATTTGATCGCCCACTTTTCACTCATTTCGTGCGGTGACTTGGTCGCCCACTTTCCCTTTATTTCGTGCGGTGACTTGGTCGCCAACTTTCCATCTATGTTCGTGAACGACTTGGTCGCCAACTTTCCATCTATTTCGTGAACGACTTGGTCGCCCACTTTTCATCTATTTTCGTGCGGCAATTTGGTCACCCACTTTCATTTATTTCGTGCGGATACTTGGTCGCCCACTTTCCAGTCTAGTTCGTGCGTGGCTTGGTCCTCATTCAGTCATTCCTCTTTTTGTTATTTATATTTCTGCATTTTGCATATCTCCTCCCCGTGCGACATCATTTACATTTATGCATTTTTATCTCCTCCTAGAGCGACATCATTTACATTTCTGCATTTTGCATTCTCCTCCTTGAGCGACATCATTTGCATTTCTCCTCCTTGAGCGGCATCATTTGCATCCTCCTCCTTGAGCGACATCATTTACATTCTCCCTCAGTGTCAGAGTGGTCTGCATTTATATTTCAACAATTTGCATTACCTCTAAGATTTATGTACTGCATTCATTTTATGTTCTCAACACATCATACTGCATTCAAAATATTTTCACACCATGTTTTCAAAGTCGTGTAAGCGGTTCGTCCCCACGCTCTATTTTTCTATGTTGCGTAAGCGGTAATGTACCCACGTTCTGTTTTTCTAAGTCGCGTATGCGGTTCGTCCCCACACTCTATCTTTCTAAGTCACATAAGCGGTTCGTCCCCATGTTCTATTTTTCTAAGTGACGTAAGTAGCTTGTACCTATGCTCTGTTTTTCAAATTAGCGTAAGCAGTTATGTCCCCACGCTCTATTTTTCAAATTCGCGTAAGCGGTTTGTCCTCACGCTATGTTTTTCAAATTCGCGTAAGTGGTCACGTCCCCACGCTCTATTTTTCAAATTCGCGTAAGCGGTCTTGTCCCCACGCCCTATTTTAAAACTTGCGTAAGCAGCAACCGTCTTTACTGCTCATCAAAAATCTCAGTTACACCTTATTTTTTATAAGACAGTAAAGAGGGGCCAACTGTTGCTATCCGATTTTTGACATTTTGTCATAGCATATCTGCATTTTTTCCATTTTTCATTCTACTACTAAGCCTTTTAATATCGATCATGTTTTTGTTTATTATTTTCATTTATTTACTATTTAACAAATTTATTTTGTGTCACTTTCATTTTTGTTCGTATTTTAGCTTTCTTCATTCGAAATTTTATCGGTCCCAAACAATATTTCTCGGACCATAGATCGAACCGAATAATATATGCTCGTCCACTTCACCTTCTCCATTTTCTTTTCCACGACCTCTGCAAATCTCAACCTCTTCCATCACCATCTTTTCCAAACACCCATACCAACATTTAATGCCTCAACCTCTCCATCGCCTTTTTTCCTCATCGCCATCACCGTCCTTCACTCACCCTCACTGTCGGCATTTAATGCCTCACCTTCTCCCATCACTGGACTGCTCATCTTCACTCTCTGCTTGCTCCTCACGTTCACGACGGCCACGCGCACCGTGCTCCCCAAACCCACTCGAGTTTCGCGCTAAGAAATAGCAAGCAATCTTCAAGCGTTCTCCTCACCAATTCATGAATAATTACTCTCAAACTCTCTCTAGAGTTGCTCTCTCTCATCAGCGGCTCTCTTCAACGAAAGGTTGAAGCTCAGTTTAAAGTTTAAATTTTCATTTTTCAAGCATTTTTCTGTAATTCTTTTCAAAGAATTAATCGTTCGTGTTTTGATGAAAATAATTGTTATTTTGCTTTCAAATAATTTTTATTAATGCTCTAGATTAATTACATTGCTTTGTTTCTCCGAATTACTAGCCAATTTGGGTAAATTTCAAGTTTTTATTTAATTAATTTAATTATATTTTTAATTAAATTGAGCACTATTTTAAATTGATTAATTAGCTGTGTTTGCTTGGTTGGATTGCTGCTACTGTAAGGGTCCTTTTGGTCGTAAAATTTCTTACTTTTATCTTTGTTGGCCGGACCTTGGTCGCCGACAGTGCCGTCGGTGATCGCGTGCTTGTCGAGGGCACGATCAAATAATTACAACTTATCACATGCAACAAAAAGGATTGAAGACAGTGGCAAGAGGTTCGATCCATAGAGAATAGTGAAGACATACACTAAACAAGGCCAGATACAGAGTAAAACAATAAAAGAAATAATGGGGGGGTTTGGTTGGTTAATCTAGTTAACCAAGATAGAGATAGCTGCTAACAAGGCAATTAATAAAAACAGAAATCAAGGGCAAGACATGCAAACAAAAATCAAGTAAAGAAATAAAGTCAAAAGAGAGGAGATCTTAGCAAAGGACATTCTCAGGTCGCATCGAGGGCAAGCTAATCATCGGCTCAAGGATATTCTATTCGCATGCCATATACATGCTATAGGGACCAAGTTTTCACTAAAAACCCGTTGCTTACCTTATTAAGAAAAGCCACCCCCCGTTTTCACATATGAGGTGACCTTGACGTTTTGCCATCCTCCCAGTCACGAATGGGGGGAGGCAATACTCAAAACCCCCCATGAAGTGGAAGCAAGACATATCTAGGGCACGACGTCTCAGCTTGTCAGACTCACGACGCAAACCTAGTCGACTGTTTACCCCTAGAAGAAGGACCTCTCGCGATGACCCCACTATAAAAAGATAAATTCCAGTTAAGGGGAGAGAGTGACAGCACATGGAGCGTGCTGGAATATTCTAGAATCTTCTAGATGCGCATGGAATCCTCTAGAAATGCAAGGAATCTCGTGCGAATCTTTGGGGATTCCTTTCTTTGGCTTTCGATCTTGATCTGACGTGGATGCGTCATGGGCATGAGACTGCTCACTGGTCTGGCTAGCGTCGAGGGCACGATGACTTCTTCTGGGCCTTGAAGCTTCGAAGTCCAAGAAATCCTTCCAAAATCACATGCTTTCACTCTTTTCTTCCTTTAGGCACTGATCTGCAATAAAGATGGGAAAATGGGCAAATAAGAAGTATCATGCCCAGGAAAAGGCTAAAATAGAGGGGAAAAACCTGCGCTAAATATATGCGATCAAACATCCCCATACTGCCCAATTCTCGCCCTCGAGCATTCACAAAACTAAAAACAGCCCAAGAAATGAACAACACCCATTCAAGCATGGCACAAGAATAAACAAACCAGTTAGCAAGGTAGGCCTTGAGAACGTAGATTCTGCCTAGATAACACCTGCATCAAATCAGAAAGATAATGACCCTATAGATAAGACTTTACCACATTAGGCCTAAACAGAAGCAATCCTCACAAGATAAGTGTTTGCGCTCCCACTCACAAACAAGGCTAGGTGTTTAATCACTCAAAACTAAATGCAACTAGTGCAGCACAAAACCAGACTTGCACATCAATCCGAGTACATAGTATACACGCATGGGCAATCAATCAATCGAAAAGAACTTCATATCAGCAAAAAGAAAGAAAATGGAAAGGCTAGGCTTAGAAGAAGAAGGAAAAAGAAGAAGAAAAAGGGAAGGAAAAGAATAAAATAGAAAGAGAGAGAAAACACGAAGAGAAGGAAGAGAAAGAAGAGAGACAACCAACTCAAACTTGGATGGATTCCTTGGCTAGGAAAAAGGCGAGGTTGGTAAGACAACGCTCGTTGAGGGCACGCTGCTGAAGCTGAGGGCTAGACGAAGGATTCTTTTTCTTGGGCAGGAAGTTTTTCTCTTGATGTGGTGCTAGAGCAGGTTCCTTTGTTCCCGTTTTGCCCCCTTCTTTTATTTTGATTCTTTTTTTCTTTTCTTTTTTCATTTCAATTTTTTTTTTTAAGAATAAGGGGCGCGAACCTTTTTAACTTTGATTCAACTAGGGCAGAAGACTTCTGAGGTGTCTTTCCCTAGATCTGCTTCTAGCACTGAAGTTTGACTTTTCGGCTTCCCCACACTTAGACTTTTCTGGGGGAGCTCTTTCTCTTGAGATAATTTCTAGGGCATGATGATGTTTCTGATGATTTGCCCTAGATCTCTACTTTCTGCGCTTAAGTCCTAACTTCCTCTGCTTCCCCACACTTAGACTTTTCTGGGGGAGCTCTTTCTCTTGAGATAATTTCTAGGGCATGATGATGTTTATGATGATTTGCCCTAGATCTCTGCTTTCTGCGCTTAAGTCCTAACTTCCTCTGCTTCCCTATACTTAGACTTTTCTGCTCGTTCTTCTGGATGTCTAGCCCTCGACGCTGCCCTCAACAATTACTGCTTACCTGCCAAGGAAAAAGATCAAGAAAAATAAGCTCAAGCAATCAGGAGAAAGAAAGAAAAGAGAGGGGTAGGTGAATGTCGAGGGCAAGAAGATAAAAAGTGAGAGAAAAAAGGAGAAAAGAAAGAAAGAAAGAAATAAGACATTGATGCGAAGACTTTCATCATTTTGTTGCTTTCCCAAGTCTAATGGTGCCTATACCCAGGGATATCATGCAAGTCCAGCTAGTGCCTAGCTAAGCATTCTATTCGCACATGAAAAATATATGGCATGGAAGCTCAAAGTGTTCACAGGGTGCTGTTTTGACTACTAGAGTCTAGGCCTAGATGTGGATATAAGGGTTAACATGCATAGTTCGACTAATTAGGGCTTGACATACCAAAGGGCAGTTTTGTTCATCGTGCCTAAGTCAAAAGTGTGTGTCCATACATGGGGGTTTTAAAGCTCAAGTCCTCGATTAACTCTTCCTTAATCTCTCTTAAATCCTCATCCTCAATTTCCCCCGGCTTGAATTCTGCGTCTTGGGCAAGATGCTCTTTACAAGATTTGATGTGCTGAAAAGCCTCAAAAACCACAATCTCTTGGCCCACCAAAGTGTCAGAACAGTTTTGGAGTTGACTTGAAAAATTTGGTTGAACAACTATTTCTGCCTCTAATTCTGCGTCTAGGGCAAGACGTTCGTCGTAATAATCTGGCAGATTTACGTCGCTCAACATTGTGACTGCACTGGCCTTGAACTCCATGTTGGCTCCTGGCTCTAAAGGAAGATATCCTGGACCCTCCAATTTTAGCTCATTCGTGGGCATGAAAAGGTCCTCTAACCCATAAGACTCATCATCTTGGTCATGACGCTCAGATGGCAACTCCCATAGAATGACGGTTGATAGATTCTCTTCACTTAAAAAGTCGTCACTATCTAAGTGCTGCAAATGTTGTTCTGTAGGGGTGATAGGGTGACTCATGGTGTGACTGGGTAGAAGTGTTGGAGCTAGAATTTTTGGTCCAGGTTAAGGGGCAACGTCTAGGGCAAGATGGGTAGGTTCAGGTGGTCCAACATTGGGGGCAAGATACTTAGGTAGGGAACGGAACCAGCATGCATAGTTTTCTTCAATGGCTTCTTGGCGCCTCTGCTCCTTAATCTCCTTCAAGGTCTCTTAAGCTTGATTCATCGAATCAACTAATGCCTCTAGTTGTCTCTGCATCTTAAGCTTCTGCAAGTCTAATTGCATCTCCTTAAATTGGCTCTTCATGTTAGCTATTGCAGCATGATTTTCTTGAAACAACTCTTGGTCTTGTAGAGTTTGTGGAGGCGGATAATATTGATAGCTAGGTTCGACTTGCACTCCATAGTTGAAATTTTCTTGATTCCACCACGGGGGGTTAGGAGTAAAATACTGAGGAAAAGAGGGTGGGTAAGAATAAGAATTAAAATAAGACATTGAAGAAAGAAAGAAATAAAATAAATAAAAATAAAAAAATATATCTGGAACTGTCAAGGGCACGACTTAACACCACTCCCCGGCAACGGCGCCAATTTGATCGTGTGCTTGTCAAGGGCACGATCAAATAATTATAACTTATCACATGCAACAAAAAGGATTGAAGACAGTGGCAAGAGGTTCGATCCACAGAGAATGGTGAAGACATACACTAGACAAGGCCAGATGTAGAGTAAAACAATAAAAGAAACAATGGGGGGGGTTGGTTGGTTAATCTAGTTAACCAAGATAGAAATAGCTGCTAACAAGACAATTAATAAAAATAGAAATCAAGGGCAAGACATGCAAACAGAAATCAAGGGCAAGACATGCAAACAGAAATCAAGGAAAGAAATAAAGTCAGAAGAGAAGAGATCTTAGCAAAGGACATTCTCAAGTTGTGTCGAGGGCAAGCTAATCATCGAATCAAGGATATTATATTCTCATGCCATAGACATGCTATAGGGACCAAGTTTTCACTAAAAAACCCTACTTACTTCTTAAGAAAAGCCACCCCCCGTTTTCACATATGAGGTGACCTTGACGTTTCGCCGTCCTCCCAGGCACGAATGCGGGGAGGCAATACTCAAAACCCCCATGAAGTGGAGGCAAGACATATCTAGGGGACGACGTCTCAACTTGTCAGACTCGCGGCGCAACCCTAGTCGACTATTTACCCCTAGAGGAAGGACCTCTCGCGATGACCCCACTAGGTGTCTACTACTTCTAATAGCCTCACGTTAGTTAATACGATTAGGACGATAGTAATCATCTAGGACTAGTTATTGCCAGACTACTATCCTTCCCTAGACGAATTAACAAGAAACCGACAAACAATCATATACAACAATAAGAATATATGAAGAACGATTTGGTCTCTTAACTACCCTTATGCAACCCTCAAATTACCTCTGCTAAGAAGGGAGAATCTAGCTACTCATACCACAAAATAAATAAACAAAATCAGAAAAGGAAGATTACATAAAAGAAGAAGAAAACTAAAAAATGTTACCGGTCAGAGCAAAGCTCCGGTTAAATACAGTGGCTGCTGGATGAAGATGTCTCAGCCACCACCCAATAGGGGGAGGAGAGAAAAAGAGGCGCCTCCCAAAAGAAGAAAGTAGAAAAATATTTACAAGATGTCTAAACCCTAAAAACTAGAGGTTTATATAGTGTCCAGCCCACAAGAGGACAAAATCCAGCTAAGGTACTACAAAAAGACAAATTCCAGCTAAGGGGAGAGAGTGACAACACATGGAGCGTGCTGGAATATTCTATAATCTTCTAGTTGCACATGGAATCTTCTAGAAACGCAAGGAATCCCGTGCGAATCTTTGGGGATTCCTTTCTTTGGCTTTCGATCTTGATCTGACGTGGATGTGTCACGGGCACGAGACTGCTCACTGGTCTGGCTAGCGTCGAGGGCACGATGACGCTCCGATCTTCTAGGCCTTGAAGCTTCGAAGTCAAAGAAATTCTTCCAAAATCGCATGCTTTCACTCTTTTCTTCCTTTTGGCACTGATCTGCAATAAAGATGGGTGTTACTACCCGATTTTTGATTTTAATTTTTTTGTCAAAACGTTTTTACATTTTTTTATCATCAATTTTTTGAAAATTGTACTTCCATTTGTTTTCCTCCAACTGATGTTTATTTTTACGCTTCATGTCATTTAAATTTTATTTCGTCACTTTCTCGCATTTTTATCGCTTTTCCCGCTCGAACTCATATCGGTTCCGGGTAAATTTCTCAAAACCAATGATCGAACAATTTCGCTCATTAGCTACTTATTTGTTATTATTTTTCTAACTCGCGCTATCTAGTTGCGTTTCGTTCAATTTTTATTTTAGCATTTTCATACGCTCGAACTTTTATTACTTACATGCGAATTTTTATCGAACTATTCAGTGAACTTTTCATCACTTACTGTATGCTATTTATTTTAGTTTATTTTATTCTACATTCTAGCATTTTTGGTTTGGGTTTTCGTTCGTTTTAGGGTGATATTGCTCGTACCATCGACTCAGGCCAAGAAAATCAAAGGGGAGGTCAAGGGTGCATCACCACCGTTGATTTGGTTGACTTTGAAAGCCAACCAAGATCCAATGGTCATCATAATTACCACGTCACACGCCCTCTTCTTCACTTCCTTTCTGCACAGCGCACTACTTCTCCCTTGGTAATCAAGTTTTCCCTCAATCGCCACCCTTCTTCCCTTACCATCAAGCTATTAATGCACCTAACACCAGCTGCCTCGTCATTGCCCTCTCGTCATCACTCATCATCGCCCTCTCGTCATCCCAGCGACGTCATCACCTCGCCTCCACCGACTCAACCTCGCCTATAAATACCCCTCAAACTCCGAGCTGCAAAATGGGGATAATATCATCGTGATGCCGCTGCTACTCAACCACCGTTGCTGGTCCGGCGCCGCTTCCGATGCTGCAATGCCGTCGTCGAACCGCTGCGTTGCTGGAGCCGCCGGTGGCACACGCTACTGTCCTTACTGAACGACCCAAATGAGGGAGGGAGATGATGAATAGTTTCGGGCTGGTCATTTGATTGATCATGGGCTTGGTTTGTACTAAGCCCAAATGGAAAGGAAAAGGTTGGGCCACTTGGCCCACGCGGAAAAGAAAGGTTGGCCTAGTGGACTGGCTGTCTTGGGCCCAGCTGTGGGCCCACCCTCGGCCCATTGGGACGAGCCCAATTTTTAGGCCCGTCACTTTTTTTCGTGCCATCGCGCACTTGTACTGTTTATTTATTTTTCGCATTTGTACTATTTATTTATTTCTCAAATGCTTGTATGCTTGTTTATTTTTCCACGCTTTGCATGTTTAGATAAATTTTCTATTCATCCAAATTAATCTTTTTCGCTCACGTACAACAATTGTCAAATATTTAATCGTTCAACGTTATCCTCTCCTCGTATCAATAATCTCAAAAGGGTAAAACCGTCCATACCCTTCACAAGTAAACATTTATTACCCTTTTATTTATTTCACGCTTTTTTCACATATATAATCGTATGCATGAATATATAGAATTGATAGAATTAATTCATTGGGCATGATCACATAATTTTGGACTTTTTTTTTTCAAACATGATTTTGAACACCTCTTTTATCCGGTAACCTTTTTAGGATGTGACTCGGGTGCCTAACACCTTCCCGAGTCCATAATACGACCCTGAACCGTTGTTCTCGGGTTCAGACCCATTTTGCCTTAGTTTTTATTTTTTTATACCATGGCATTAGGTTCCCTAAACTTAGAAACAAAAATAGGGTGGCGACTTCATTGCATTATGTGAGATGAGTCTGATTTCATCTCACATCTCGTCCCAAACCTGCGTCGCGCAATAAATTCCAAAAAAGGGGTGCGATAGTTTGGCGACTCCACTGGGGACTTATAGGGTCGTAGCCGGATTTTTTTTGAGGTGTTTGTTTTTTTCATATGATTTTTGTACATGATTAATTGTTTTTCATGTATTTAGTTGATATGATAAACTCTTATATTATCACATGATTTTGTATGCATGATTATTGTTTTTATTTGTTAATAAATTGTTCACATTATTCGTTGTTATTCGCTATGATAAACTATCATTGCATATGCAATTTCACTCATAATCCCTATCGTCGGGCATTTCAAAATAAGATTAGGAGGTTAGTAGTGAAGTCCTGGGACACGTGTCCCAGTAAGCTTTCACAAACGCTAAACTCAGACTTGAACCCCTAAATGGGTGATCCTTTGATGTTTCGGTAAGCAATCACGTATCCATTTACTGAGGGACCACCTTTATGGTATCGTCCGGGATCCTTCCAGCCAGTTAGAAGTAGTAGATGTCACCCAAGCATATGCATCATATTGAAATGCGTATATTGTGACTTTGTTTTACTTTTTCCATATGATTTCTTAAAGTTTCCCACACTTACAACTGATTTCGCAATTTCTCTACATTTACCAATTGTTTTCCCATGTTTACAAATTTTTCACAATTTTTTTCACATTTACAATTTTTTCTCAAATTTTCTACATTTACAAATGTTTTCATAATTCTTCCACATTTATAAATTTTTTCGCAAATTTTCCGCATTGGTAAATTTTTCCGTAAATTTATCATATTTGCAATTTTTTCGCAATTCCTCCAATTTTTCCACAATTTCTCCACATCTACAAAAAATTTCGCAATCTTCCCACGTGTACAAACTTTTCTGCAATCTTTCCACGTGTACAAATATTTCCGCAATCTTTCACGCTTCCAAATTTTTCCGCAATTCTTCCACGTGCGCTAAATTTTTCCGCAATTCTTCTACGTGTGCAATGATTTCTGCAGTTTTCTCCATGCTTGCAATGATTTCCACAATTTTTCCATGTTTGCAATTTTCTCCGCCATCCTTCCATGTTTGCAATTATTTCCGCATTTTTTCATGTTCGCGATTTTGTTATGTCTGCAATTTTTTCATATTTTACTCTTCTGATGTATTAAATCCTTATCTTAATCTATTCATATTTAGATGCTACTGATTCGTTTCTTTTCTTCCTACCTACAGAACCAAGGCGAGAAAGGAAGCATCGCACAAGGGCGCTTCGTGGGAGGCAACCCACATGTTCTTTTAAATATTTCTATTTTAATTCAGAGTTTTGGGATATCCTTCCCTCTAGACTTACTATTTTCTCCTTTTATTTCAGATGCAATAAGACTTGTAAATTGGGGGGCAAGCAGTTGAAATGACGACCAGAAAAAGGCGTCATGGAGCATCAAAGATTGAACATATTTTTACCTGGGGGCATGTCATAGGGAGCGGTAGTTCGCCACGAAGAGCTCGTTATGTCCATCCTCCCCTTGCATTCAGATTATCGCTACTTAGCGGAACGGAGGAAACGTCCGCCTACTAACACTGGAAAGATCTCCATTGAAAAATTTACTCTCACCAAATGCCCTTTGCCAACAGTTTCTCATCTTGGGGAAGAAATATAGCAATGATAGATGTGTGCCCTCCAGGGGTCCCAATCCATGTACTTAATGCACTCTGACTCTGTGCTACAATGACATTCACGTCCTATATTGTCGTCAACTACAAATTCAAAAATCGGCCATGGTCAAATCTTTGATGTTTGGAATTTGACCACTGCAATCATTCTCTACAAGACTTCTATGTACGAACACGATAATGATACTGTGAAGATCAATCCTCTAATTGGTGAGCCATGAGATGCTGGTTTCGAGGGTGATTTTATCCGTAATCCCTCGCTGTAAAAATTGAAGTGTTGGAGCTTCTCTCTGAAAAGAAGCAACGAGATAGATTCCCCAATGGCACCTTGAACCTCCCGCGGACCAAGGATTCTCCTCCATCCCTTAAGATGATGTTCGAATCATCAGCAATTGGCCATCCCCAGCGTAGAAGATATCTCCTCATCCAAGAGCAGTCAAGGAGTGAATCTGGAAAGATTTTAAAACGGTCGCTACATTGAGCTGGTTTCTTTGCAGAACATCTTGTGTTTGCAAACAATCAGTCTCAAGGTTTATTTCGAGCTCATCTTTCCTTGGCAATATGACCAAGTCCAGAAGTGATTCAGTCGTTCCCAAGACAGAATCTACATGGAGATTGTGCATTCAAGGAGTTATCAGGTTGTGATTGGCTATGATGGAACTGTTAGAAATGTTTGCGAAACTATTAGAAATGATTGGCTATCATCTAGTTTGAGTGCGGACGATGCTGGATCAGAATTACGAAGCTGATTTTTAGCTGATAAACCTATCAGATTGTTAGCTGCTGCTTGTTGCACACATCCAAAGAAGTCCACTTTCCTCTCTGCCTCTTTAATTTTTGTACAATCATTCTGCATTCATTCCCGCATTGGGGGCAATGTTTTTAATTATTCATAAATTTTCATGAGTGGTCATACCCTCACATTTTTGTCTATAAAATTGCTAAAAACTGTGCAATAAATCCTTTGAATAAAATCCACACTACCCTCAAATTTTTCAAACCTTCCATAAATTAAGCATGTTCAACATGTTACTGCAACATGATGGATAACTTGTACATCCATTTGAAATTATATGACATGCATGATCTCGCCTGCTAGCTCTTATATCTGCAGCATGCTTTAGATGTAAGCGATCACAAATGCATCCCTGTGAGAATTTTGGGCCTTCACGCCATACTTCTTCCATGAGTGCAAATGGCAAACTAAGTGCTAGTTAGATTTTCATAATATCTAGGGTACATGCACCATTAGACATGGGATAGTTGTAAGATGATAGGGGACTTTGCTCTTTGCTTCCACCTTTCTTTGGTCTTCTTATTCTTTTGTCTGCAAACACTTATCTTTGTTTTTTATTCTATTCATTTCTTTTCTAAGCCGCTTGTAAAATCTCTTGCTTCCACTTGAACTCCCTAAATAATGAGCAGTGCCCAACTGAGGTTGTTAACCGAAGGTAAGATGCACGTCGAACTTGGTGTGCGCAAGAGGAATTGCGAAATCTCCGAGGATTGCTGATGGTCAACGCTGGAAGGAGGCAAAACAAAAAAATAAAAAATCAAGACTTGAAGGCCTCTGCCAAAGACAGAAATGACGACAGACCAGATAAAAAACTATACCTGCTTTGGTTACCTAAAAAAAAAAAAAAAAGTGTTCAAAGAACACAACCAATAAAAAGCAGAAGCAAGTACAAAAATGGTCGAAAGCCAACAAAATGATCTTAAAAAAAAAGAAAGATCATTCCCTGTGAAGATTCAAAAAACTAGTACGCTTCAACGATAAATGATGATCTCAAAAGTGAAAGAAATCATTCCCTGTGAAGATTCAAAAATTGGTGCGCTTCGTCGATGACAAATGATGATCTCAAAAGTAAAAGAGATTATTCCCTATGAATATTCAAAGACTGGTGCGCTTCGCTAACGACTTATGGTGATCTCAAAGAAGGAGCATCCCCAGCAAAGACTAAAGAATTTGTGCACCTTACCTCCGGCTAGCAACCTCATTTTTACGCTGCTCATTAAAACCCTATTTCCTTCTGCTAAACAACATTCTCCTTTCTAAGCAGACTTCCTTTTATCTATACACTTTATTTCCTTTCTCTTGCAAAGTCCTCTCGATTATATGAAGGCCCATGCATATGCATCTTCATTTGAAGTTTATTCACTTGGATTGACATTGCAAATCTGATTTTGTGCTATGTTTGTTGTATTTTATGAGTGTAAACACGTAGCCCTGTTTCTGAGTGTGAGCACAAACACCAATATCCAATGAGGATTGCTTATGTCTACATGATGTGGGAAAGTCTTGTCCTTGAGTTCGTTATCTCTTAGGCAAGATGCAGATGCTTATCTAGGCTTGTATCAAGCATGCTTATAGAATAGAAACTGGATGACATGTCCTCTAGAAATGCATAAATTTGTTGAACCTTCTCTTGATAGGGAAGCTGTTTTTACCTTGACAAAATACTGGGGGCAAACCTTAGGGTAGTGTGGGAATACTTTCATATACAACATAGATGATTTGTTCTCATTATTTTCCCATTTATCATTTGCTCTCCTTTCTTCCATCCACTACTGCTTCGTGTTTGTTTCCTCCCTATTTGTAGGATACAGATATGCTTCAGTGAAATCTCCGTTAACCATCCGATCAGCCATCCGAATGGAGCACGTTACCACTCCATAATCAGTTTTGTGTGGAGGATCACATTTCCCAACCATCCAATCGATGTCCAAATAAAGCACGTTACCACTCCACCATCAATTTCGTGCGGCGGATCACGCTTCCCCATCACCACGACATCCGAATGGAGCACGTTAGCACTCCCCAATCAACTTCGTATGGCAGTTCACACCTCATCCAATAAATCACCGAATAGAGCACGTTACCATTCCACAATCAATTTCGTGCGATGGTTTACACCCCCATTCGCCAACCCAACATTCGAATAAAGGTACGTTACCACTTCACTCTTAACTTATTTTGTGTGGCAGTAACTTGGTCACCCATATTGGTGTGACGACTTGGTCGTCCACTTTTCAGTCGCGTCACGGTGACTTGGTCACCCGTGTTGGTGCGACGATGTGGTCGTCCACTTTGCAGTCGCACATCCAATCTTGTTGTGTAGTGACGTGGTCACTCACTTCCAGTCGTGTTGTGCGATGACGCGGTTGTCCACATCCAATCATATTGTGTAGTGACATGGTCACTCACATCCAGTCGTGTTGTGCGACGACGTGGTCGTCCACATCCAATCGTGTTGTGTAGTGACGTGGTCACTCACTTCCAGTCGTGTTGTGCGCCGATGTGGTCGTCCACATCTAATCGTGTTGTGTAGTGACGTGGTCACTCACTTCCAGTCATGTTGTGTGATGACGTGGTCGTTCACATCCAATATTGTTGTGTAGTAACATGGTCACTCACTTCCAGTCGTGTTGTGCGACGACGTGGTCGTCCACATCAAATCGTGTTGTGTAGTGACGTGGTCACTCACATCCAATCGTGTTGTGTAGTGACGTGGTCACTCACTTCCAGTCGTGTTGTGCGACGACATGGTCGTTCACACCCAATCGTGTTGTGTAGTGACGTGGTCACTCACTTCCAGTCGTCTTGTGCGACGACGTGGTCATTCGCATCCAATCGTGTTGTGTAGTGATGTGGTCACTCACATCCAATCATGTTATGTAGTGACGTGGTCACTCACTTCCAGTCGTGTTGTGCGACAATGTGGTCGTCCATATCCAATTGTGTTGTGTAGTGACGTGGTCATCCATTTTGCAGTCATGTTGTGCGACGACGTGGTCGGCCACATCTAATCGTGTTGTGTAGTGACGTGGTCACTCACTTTCAGTCGTGTTGTGCGACGACATGGTCGTCCACACCCAATCGTGTTGTGTAGTGACGTGGTCACTCACTTCCAGTCGTGTTGTGCGACGACGTGGTCGTCCACATCCAGTCGTGTCGTGTGGTGATGTGGTCATCCACATCTAGTTGTGTTGTGCGATGACGTGGTCATCCAGATCCAGATCCTCCTCGATATCATAGACCTTCTCACTATCAGAGACCCCTCCCTCACTATCGGAGACATCCTTCCTCAAAATATCCAAGAAGATCAATATTTCCCCAACATTCCAAGCAAAGGTACGTAACAATGAACCAACATCTGAGCAAAGGTACGTTCTAATCCTCATTTATAATTCTGCAATTTATCTCCTCCCCGAGCAACTTTAGTACACATGTCTTTTTAAATGTTGTAAGTGGTCACGTCCCCACAACATGTCTTTTTAAATGTTGTAAGTGGTCACGTCCCCACAACATGTCTTTTTAAAATGTTGTAATCAGGTCACATCCCCACAACATGTCTTTTTAAATGTTGTAAGCGGTCATGTCCGCACAACATGTCTTTTAACGGTGTGAAAGGTCATGTTCCTCACATCTTGTCTTTTAAAATGTTGTGATTGGTCATGTCCCCGCAACATATCTTTAAATATCCCCACATACCTCTTGTCTTCATCTTTAAATGTTGTAATCAATGTCTCAAGGGGCAACAACGCCCGAGCAAAGCTACATCACAATCATAATTTTCTGCATCAACAACAATGGACTACGAGTGTTAACCTCGCCGGAGCTGAGTTTATCTTTCTGCACCAGCGTACGGACTGCGAGTACTACCCTCACCCTTTCCATTTTTGCACCAGCGTACGGACTGCGAGTACTACCCTCGCCCTACCTGATTTCCATTTCTGCACCAGCGAACGGACTGCGAGTACTACCCTCGCCCTACCTGATTTCCATGTCAGCATCAACCTAGGGACTACGAGTACTATCCTCGCCCAGGTCAGAATTCACAAATAAGGTAAGTTTGCATTTGCATTATCACGGGAGAAACCATTTTTACTGCTCATCAAAAATCTTGGTTACACCAGATTTTTGATAAGACAGTAAAGAGGGGGCAACTATTGCTACCCGATTTTTGACTTTTAATTTTCCATCATCAAAACATTTTCGCATTTCTAGCGTCAATTTTCTAAAAATCATACGTCAATTTATTTTTGTCCAACTGATGTTTATTTCTACGCTCCGTTTTATTTAAATTTTATTTCATGACTTTTTCGCATTTTTATCGCTTTTCTGTTCGAACTCATATCGGTTCCGAGTAAAATTCTCCAAATTGAGAGTCGGAAAATTTTGCACATAGGCCACTTATTTTTTATTATTTTTCTAACTTGCGCTATCCCGTGGCGTTTGACTCAATTTTTGTTTTAGCTTTTTTTCTGTTTGAACTTTTGTCGCTTATGAGCGAATTTTTATAGAGTGATACAACGAACTTTTCGTCACCCACTGTATGTTGTTTATCTTAGTTTATTTCATTCTACATTCTATTAATTTTGGATCGAGTTTTTCGTTCATTTTTAGGCAAAATTGCTCGTACTGCTAGCTCGAACCAGAAAATCAAAGGGAGAGTCAAAGCATCATCTTAACCGTTGATCTGGTTGACTTTAAAAGTTAACCAAGATCAAACGGCTCACTTAATTACCACGTCATCATGCAAGCTTAGCCACCTTTTCTGCGCAGGAACCTGAGCGAACCAGAGCCTCGATCATCCTCCTTCTTGCTCCTCACGTTTAGCCTCGTTTGTCGTCCCCAAAGAGATCAACACCATGTCCCATCGTTGCACTGCTCCGACTCACGCTCCAATCAACCCCGACCACGAGCAGCTCACCTCCAAAATCCACTCGCGAAACTTACCTATAAATAACATGCTCCCTCCCTCATTTTTCCTCGCTAATTCACAAACACTTTCCCCCTCTCTAGCGCTGGTTCACTAGCACGAACAACTGCTAACTTCAACGTTACTCCCAGTTGAAAAAAATT
The DNA here is from genome assembly GCA_963691705.1 of Viola odorata. Taxonomy (NCBI): domain Eukaryota; kingdom Viridiplantae; phylum Streptophyta; class Magnoliopsida; order Malpighiales; family Violaceae; genus Viola; species Viola odorata. Next base: position 35,340,422 of record OY829546.1, read on the forward strand.
TACCCCTTTAAGCGCTTCTCTGTTGATTTTTAAAAAATTGTTTGTTTCTGTTTTCAATGATAATTAGACATTTTGATTTTAAATAAATTATATTTGATATATAGAATAATTAAAATGCTTTGATTCCCTCAATCAATGGCTATTTCGAGCCAATTTAGAGCTTTGTATTTAAATAGTTTAAATTCATTTTTAATTAATTGAGGGTTGTTTTGGTTGAATTTCTTTGTTGTGATTGCATGCCAGGATTACTGCTAGTGTAGGGAATTTTTCTGGGCAAATTCGGGTCATGATCAAGGTCGTTCCTTCCTTGGTCGCCGGCAATGGCGCCGACGACTCAAGGAAAGAGATGGTGAACAGTGGCCAAGGTTGAAGAAAGTCGTGGCTTTCAAATTTTAAGGTTGTTGGGCTAAACATTTGCTTGGCCCAAAGGGAGGAAAGAAACGCGGGCATGGCGCCCGCGTGAGGAGGAAAGCTGGGCTAGCGCAGGCCCAGCGTGGGAGAAGAGTGCTTGGGCGCCCTGTGCCCAAGTGTGGAGAAGCTGGGCCGTTTGGCCCAGCGAGGGAGGAAGCGTGGGCTGTTTAAGCCCACGCAGACAGCTAGCCTAGTGGGCTGGGCTGTCTTGAGCCGGGCTGGTGGGGCCCAATTTCGGTCTGTCGCATAATTTTTTGTGTCGATTTATCGTATGCATTTAATATGTAATTAATTATTTTTTGCATAATTTTGAATGGTTGAATACTTATTTTTAGCTTACTGTTAATTGTTAAAATTGTCTAGTATGCGATAAAAACATTTATCTATTTTTCAATTACTTATTACTCGTACTAACTATCTCATTTTGTAGGGAAAATCGACACGTGTCTCTCCAACAAAGTACACGTTCTCTCTTTTTTATTTATTTTTCACCGCTTTTTTTTATCGTATGCATGATTACTTAGAAAATGTTAAAATTAATTCATTGGGCATGATCACGTAATTTAGGACTTTTTCAAGCATGATTTAAACACCTCTTCTATCCGGTAACCTTTTTACGATGTGACTCGGGTGCCTGACACCTTCCCGAGTCCATAATACGACCCCGAACCGTTGTTCTCGAGTTTAGACCCTTTTTGCCTTAGCTTTTTATTTTGTTTTCTGCCATATTCTCAAAAGATAAGTTCCCTAAACCTAGAAACAAAAATAGGGTGGTGACTTTATTGCATTATGTGAGATGAGTCCAATTTCGTCTCACATCTAGTCCCAAACCCGCGTCACATTAGGAAAATTCTAAAAATGGGGTGCGACAAAGTCTCAATGCATGATAGGAAAATGTCTATAGACTTTACCTTTTTCATGATTTGCAATGAAAATCAGTATTGACTTGACAACAAATTATGTCCTTGAGCAATGATTAAAATCAACACAGGTTAAACAATAAAATCCATTTAACGAAATGGTAAAAATTGACATAGGTTAAACAGTAAAATTCTTTAAACACAATGATAATGATAGTTGAATTTTACCATAAACAAATTCGGTTCCCTCTTTAGTAATTATGGTAAAACACTAAAAGAGGGAAATGAATCTGTGTACGGTAAGCTGATATTCCTTATTCGAATAGTGTTGTAATTATCGTAAAACACTAAGAGTTAAGGGAAAATTGAGATTTTATTTCTAAATCGGTTTTCATCAAACCATATTTGCTTTTCCACATAGATTGAAACGCATAACCTAAAATTACATTACACCTCAATTTTAGGCAACAAGAGGCTCAACCTCAGGTTTTGGGTTGGTCGTTTCTTCAGATCAAATGCTTGAACCTCTATCACCTCAATTTCCTCAGGGTACTCTGCTGGCGGCTGGTTTAAATCAAAATCAACAGCCTTTTTTTCCTTTGGAGATTCAGCTATCTCATCAAGTATTTCAGGCTGAACGAATTCCACCACCTCTCCACCATCTTGCGTTTCAATTGAACTTGACTTATTTCCTCCCTTATACGTGTCTTCCACGATTTGATTAAATGTCTTTTTCTTGCTCTACCGAGTCTTTCACCACCAAATCCATTACTTCTTCCTCGTTTATAACCAAATCGGGCACAAACATATTCATTGAATCATTGAATTGTGCAACACTATCATATTGTGAATCATCATAATACTTTCCACTCTCCATCTCTATTTTTTATTTTCTGTAATTTTTGGTCTAAAATTGGAACCTTTCCGGTCACATAAAAGGACTATTTATTGGTGGCCTACGAGTACTACCCTCGCCGAAGCTGAATTTACTTTTCTGCAATAGCAACGGACTACGAGTACTACACTCGCCGAAGCTGAATTTATTTTTCTGCAACAACAACGGACTACGAGTGCTACCCTTGCCGGAGCTGAATTTACATTTCTGCAACAGCAACGGACTACGAGTACTACCCTCGTCGAAGCTGAATTTACTTTTCTGCAACAGCAACAGACTACGAATGTTACCCTCGCCGGAGCTGAGTTTACATTTTCTGCATAAGATATCCGACAATTGCGGTGTCCCCGTTCGGACGTCAAATTATGTTTTCCGTTCAATTTTTATTTTAGCATTTTCATACGCTCGAACTTTTATTACTTACATGTGAATTTTTATCGAACTATTCAGCGAACTTTTCATCACTTACTGTATGCTATTTATTTTAGTTTATTTTATTCTACATTCTAGCATTTTCGGTTCAAGTTTTCATTCATTTTAGGGTGAGATTGCTCGTACCATCGACTCGGGCCAAGAAAATCAAAGGGGAGGTCAAGGGTGCATCACCACTGTTGATCTCGTTGACTTTGAAAGCCAACAAAGATCCAACGGTCATCATAATTACCACATCACACACCCTCTTGTTCACTTCCTTTCTGCACAACGCACTGCTCCTCCCTTGGTGATCAACTTTTCGCTCGATCGCCACCCTCCTTCCCTTACCATCAAGTTATTAATGCACCTGACACCAGCTGCCTCGTCATTGCCCTCTCATCATCACTCATCATCGCCCTCTCGTCAACCCAGCGACGTCATCACCTCGCCTCCACTGACTCAACCTCACCTATAAATACCCCTCAAACTCCAAGCTGCAAAATGGGGATAGAGGAGCCAAGTGAAGAGCTCATGAACTCTATCCTCCATTGTTATCCTTTTTTTTCCTGCATATTTATTTATTTTATCCGCCATCGTTGCCGCCGTGATGCCACTGCTACTCAACCACCGTTGCTGGTCCGACGTCGCTTTCGATGCTGCCACGCCGTCGCCGAACCGCTGCGCTGCTGGAGCCGCCGGTGGCACACACTGCTGTCCTTGCTGGAACGACGCAGACGAGGGAGGGAGATGATGAATAGTTTCGGGCTGGTCATTTGATTGATCATGGGCTTGGTTTGTACTAAGCCCAAATGTAAAGGAAAAGGTTGGGTCACTTGGCCCACGCGGAAAAGAAAGGCCGGCCCAGTGGGCTGGCTATCTTGGGCCCAGCTGTGGGCCCACCCTTGGTCCATTGGGCCGAGCCCAATTTTTAGGCCCGTCGCTTTTCTTCGTGCCATCGCACACTTGTACTGTTTATTTATTTTTCGCACTTATACTGTTTATTTATTTTTCGCATTTGTACTGTTTATTTATTTCTACACCCATACTGTTTATTTATTTCTCGAATGCTTGTATGCTTGTTTATTTTCGCACGCTTTGCATGTTTAGATAACTTTTTTGTTCATCCAAATTAATCTTTTTCGCTCGCGTACAACAATTGTCAAATATTTAATCGTTCAACGTTATCCTCTCCTCGTATCAATAATCTCAAAAGGGTAAAACCGTCCATACCCTTCACAAGTAAACATTTCTTACCCTTTTATTTATTTCACATTTTTTTTGCATATATAATCGTATGCATGAATATATAGAATTGTTAAAATTAATTCATTGGGCATGATCATATAATTTAGGACTTTTTTTTTCAAACATGATTTTGAACACCTTTTTTATCCGGTAACCTTTTTAGGATGTGTCTCAGGTGCCTAACTCCTTCCCAAGTCCTTAATACGACCCCGAATCGCTGTTCTCGGGTTCAGACCCATTTTGCCTTAGTTTTTATTTTTTATGCCATGGCATTAGGTTCCCTAAACCTAGAAACAAAAATAGGGTGGCGACTTCATTGCATTATGTGAGATGAGTCTGATTTCATCTCACACCTCGTCCCAAACCCGCGTCGCGCAATAAAATCCAAAAAGGGGGTGCGACAATGGAAAAAGGGGCAAATCAGAAGTATCATGCCTAGGAAAAGGCTGAAATAGAGGGGAAAACCTGCACTAAGTACATGCGATCAGTCGGCGAGCTAAGGTTGAAGACGACCGTTGCTGTTGAAGAAGGAGGGAAAACGCGGGCTTGGCCTCGCGTTTGGTTGATGGGCCGTTGTTGTGCGCCTGGCCCAAGCGGAGGAAGAGATGGGCATGGTCTTGGCCCACCTGGGAAAGGAAAGGAGAAGCATCCAGCCCATCTGCTAGGCTGGGATGGGCTGGTCTTGGGCCTACTGATAGGCCCAGTTTCTCGGCCTAGTGGGTCGAGCCCATTTTCGGCCCATTATATTATTTTTTTCGTGCCGATCAATCGCATGTTCGTATTGTTTAAATAATTATTTTTGCATGCTTTCGAATGTTTAAATAATTATTCTACTTGCGTTTAAATTGTTAAAATTAATTATTTTGCGTACGGTAAATCGTTAAATATTTATTTGTTTATCGATTATTATTTTTCCCATACTAATGATCTCGGCTTTGTAGGGTAAATCATCCACAACCCTTCACAAGTACACCTTTCTCACCCTTTTATTTATTTCAACATTTTTTTCGCATATATACTCGTATGCATGATTATTTATAAATGTTAGAATTTAATTCGCCCAATTTGCATGATAACTAATTTAGAACTTTTGTGTATGTTCAAGCATGATTTTAAACACCTCTTTTATCCTTTAACCTTTTTGGATGAGACTCAGGTGCCTAACACCTTCCCGAGTCCATAAATCGACCCTGAACTATTGTTCTCGGGTTTAGACCCTTTCTTTTTGTGCCTTAGTTTTTTTTAGTTTTTTTTTCTGTCATTTTATCAGACTTTAGTTTTCCTAAACCTTAGAAACAAAAAAGGTGGCGACTTCATTGCATTATATGAGATAAGTCCAATTTTATTTCACATCCGTCCGAACCGCATCGCGTAAAAATTTCGAGAAGGAGTGCGACAATAACCACTAAAGGGCTTGACCACTCGATCACCTCATACAAGAGGACGAATGCCTCAAAAATGGTTGTGAGACATTAAAGGTTACTCCAAATGGGAGCCTCCCTCCTATGTTGTCTTTGAGTGTATATATATAAAAGATCTTTAGTCCTCTTTTTCTTTCTAGCTTGATTTTTTTGAATTTTATAAAGAGAGAATACTCATTCTTAATTCACCTTAGCTCTAGAACCTAGGGATATTGATAGTGTGTTTAATTTTCCCTTGTTCACTAAACTCACATTGTTTGATGCTAAGGTTAGTGAACCATGTATTGAGCAAGTAAAACATCAAATCATTATCTCTCTAATTGTCTTTCATCTTTTGATTCAAGTTGTTATTTCTTTTCATCTTTTCAAATCCAATTACAAACATGAACTAGGTCCTATCTTTATGTGTTTTGGTTGTGAGACATTAAAGGTTACTCCAAATGGGAGCCTCCCTCCTATGTTGTCTTTGAGTGTATATATATAAAAGATCTTTAGTCCTCTTTTTCTTTCTAGCTTGATTTTTTTGAATTTTATAAAGAGAGAATACTTATTCTTAATTCACCTTAGCTCTAGAACCTAGGGATATTGATAGTGTGTTTAATTTTCCCTTGTTCACTAAACTCACATTGTTTGATGCTAAGGTTAGTGAACCATGTATTGAGCAAGTAAAACATCAAATCATTATCTCTCTAATTGTCTTTCATCTTTTGATTCAAGTCGTTATTTCTTTTCATCTTTTCAAATCCAATTACAAACATGAACTAGGTCCTATCTTTATGTGTTTTGGTTATTTTCAAGTTCACTTCATCTTTTCTTAGTTTTGATGCTCATTCCATCCATGAATGTTCATCAAAATCATTTCTGAAGTAACTTCAATGGTATTAGTGCGTCTAGCATAGGAAGTTGATTTTAAATAATTGTCATATTCATCTTTTTTAGGCAGTTAGTTAATAATTTTTGCCCACTTATCTCCTGATTACTTTAATTATAAGAACTAATCATGTGATGATCAACTCTTAATTATAGTTACTTTATCTTTGGATATTTAGTTATAAACGGTAAAACTAATCAATGAATATAGAGATAATTTTTATCAAAATTAGAAATATAACTGAAACTATCCACTCCATTAGTATGTATGATTAGAGTCAAAAAACCTACTAAGAGTAGTTAACTTGTACAACAATAATAAGATTGTTTAGTTGCACTAACTTCGTGATCAACATTTAGTAATTTTCTTCCAGCTGAAAGAGTAGCAGGAATTGTTTCATTCCTTTTTGCTTCTAAAGTCTTTTGGGTTGCAATTTGATGGATTTTAGTAATCATTTCCAGAAAAGCTTCTTCTACATTCAAATTTTGTAAGGCCGAAGTTTCCATAAAACATAAGCCTTCAGCTTTTGCAGCATTCTCACCTTCATCTTCTTCAACTTCTCTCGAGTGACTTAAATCACATTTATTTCCCACCAGAGTAATAACCATGTCCGAATTGCCAAATTCTTTCAACTCATGCAACCATTTCTTCACATTGTCGAACGTGGTACGCCGAGTAATATCATATACTAGCAATGCACCCAGTGCTCCACGGTAATATGAACTTGTAATAGCTCTAAATCTGCATGTAAAAAAGAAAATGATCTAAAAAATCAAAAAAAAGAAGGAAAAATATATGTACAAATTCTTAATTTCATGTCTGGATAAGAATGTCAAGTACAGATAATTAATTGGAGTGTGATTACAAAAAAACAATAAATTTGATAAATGAAAATAAAACAATCAATCATTATTGAATATTTGATACAAACTAACTCAAAACTTTACGGTTTTTCAAAAAAGAATACAGGCATTAAAAGTATTCATTTTGAATAAAGACTGATGTGCTAAAAATATTCATTCTAAAATAATTTTAGGTTTCACGCAAGTTGTAACTCAGGTAGTAATTACATGTCATCTTTATAAAATAGATTTCGAGATAAATAATAAAATTTCTAAACTTTACGGGTCTCTTGTGAAAAAAGTCGTACTACTAATTATAATCTTGGATTTTCTTTTTAGTTTCTTTGTTTAATTTTCCTTACGCTATAATAATATATATAGAATAAAATAAAATCCTATCAAGAGGGGGGAATGGTGAATATTGAAATTTTATTTATTAAAAAAAGACTATTGTTTGTTTCTTTAATTAGGAAAAATAAATTATTTTTTAATAGAATAGAAAAATCAACATTAAACAAGGTAAAAAAATATATAAATATCATAGGCGATTTTTTTATGCAAAGGAAAACAAGAGAAGCTTGTGGATTCCTCTATGTTAAACTTAACTCTTCTTCTCCTTTTTCTTGTTTTTTAAATTAGGTGAACATCACTTGCTCGTCTATTTGCATTCGATCAATTCGGTATATTTCACTTTGTCCATACATATATGAAAGTTGTTGTAAGGAAAACTTTCTCATATATATATATATATATAAATTAAAAAAGTCAATTAACTAATTATAAAGTAGTAAAATTACCTGCTCGATATTTCGTCTTAATTAAGTATTTTTTACATACGTGTTTACATACGCAGAAAATAAGATAAAAGCAGTAAATTAACAGTTAAAATTAAGATGTGAGAAATGTGTACCTTTCTTGGCCGGCGGTGTCCCATATTTGAGCTTTGATGAGTTTATGATCAGCAACTCTGATGTTCCGGTAAGCGAAGTCAACCCCAATAGTTGGCTTCGAATCTAATCTGAATTCGTCTCTGGAGAACCTTGAAAGAAGATTCGACTTCCCAACCGCAGAATCTCCGACTAACACTACTTTAAACAAGTAATCGCACTCTTCATCCATATCCATCTATCTAATCTAATTAATTTTACTAATTAATTATTATTAACAGAAACTAATAATTAAAAAACAAATTAAACACAGATTGAGGGATGATATATGAAGAGAGCTTGTTAGAGAGAAACAAGAAAGAGAATCCAAGAAGCAACCACAACCGTTCGGGGCATATATAAGAGTCCACATCAAAAAATATATATATTAAAAATTAAAAGTTAAAAGTGTCATATACACAGTAAAAAGTTAGTAATCCATTTATATGTTAATCCTATTTACCAAAAACGAGAAACATAACACCAAATCCATTGATATCTCGATTTATACCAATCATATCCGTTGAATATCGACTGTTATATCTCAGCTAGTTATTTTGGTTATGTTTTATCCCAATTCACAAAAATTATAAAATAAGTAGAAAATTTTTCACCACTCTAACATAAACTTGGTTTTTTTCCCCTCAATCTCACAAATGTCAAGTATCAAGGTAAAAGAAATAAATTGTATTTAATGATTTATTTACATTTTATAAATATTTATTTATCTATTTATGGATATGAATTGGTTAAGCACTTAAAATTTATTTTGAAAACAATGCATCGGATGCTCGTAAAACAATATGTAACTGAATGTATATTTATAAAAATAGACACACCCAAGATAGCACATTTTAAACAAATTGATACATTTTATACCAATAATAAAATTAAATTGTATTTAATGAAATTGACAATCTTTGTAATCATCCGAAAAAAAAGTAGCGTGGTCAATACATGTATAAAATCATACTGTAGCCTTTAACTAGTGAACACTAACTATTCCAGTGACAATCAATTCACATCAAAACATTTTCCTATAAAAATAAAAATGTCCATGTAAAAAGTAAAATTACTCGATTTGATCGGAAACATGTATGAAGAAGACATGATGGGCGTTCCTATGATGTTGTCAAGATAAAGTTGCCAGTCGTGATCCTTTCTTAACGCTTAATTCTTTCTTTTGGATATTAAATTCATCTAAAATATTCAAACTTCTGTTGCATAAGCATAATTACTCTTGAAAGCCCACTCAACTGCCACGCCAACACGTGGCGTGTTTTATCACGCCTGCCCATTTTTTCATGGATTGTCCTCTTCCTATACCACTTAGGGATGACAACGGGTATCCATACCCGGATATCCGCCCATACCCGTACATATTTTACCAGGTAATACCCAAATTATACCCGATTTAATTGGGTATGGTTTGGATATTACCCATACTCATTCGGGTATCATTGGGTATAATACCCGAAAATACCCGAATGGATATCCATTTTATTTCCTCCTTCTTTGTCCTTTCACACCATCCTCAATCCCTCTCTTTGGCCGCCGTCCTCCCCCTCCCTCTCTCTGGTGCCGCCGTCCTCCTCCTCCCTCCTCCCTCTCTCTCGCGTCGCCTCTATGAATCGAATCTACACACAAGAACGCACCCAGTCGCCGCCGTGCTGATTTTTTCGCTCTCGTTCTTTTTTCCGGGTATGCTTTGCTCGCTTTGGTTTGCCTTTTAATTCTCTGGCTTCTTAATTTAGTCTTCCTCATTACTCTAATTAAGCTATTAGAGTGGATATTGCGTGTTTTATATGGGCGTGTTTGCGTTTTTTCCTTTTTCTGTTTGATTGTAATGTGTGTTTGATTTGAGCGGATTTGTGCATAATGACGAGGACCCAATTGGAGGAGGAGGAGGAGCGGATGTGTGTTTGTTATTTTTTCCTGTGTTTGTTGTTGCGTATGAGCAATTGGAGGAGGAGGAGGAGCGGTTGGTCTATTGATTATTGCATTCCTATAATTTAAGAGAATGCTGTCCTATAGTAAACTTTGTAGAGTCGTCATGAATCTCCTGTGAAATATATTGAAATACTGTAATCCCAATGCAGATTGTAAAGTTAACAGCATCTGGCAATTTTGAGGAAGCATTGGCTTTGTGTAAGCTTCTTCCACCAGAAGATTCAAAGTCTGCGAGCAGCAAAGGAGGGGTCAATTCATATAAGGTAGAAATTTCTCATTCAGCGATGGTTGCTTTTACATAGCTCTAGTGTTCTGATGAAGGGTTATTTACTTTGAACTCTTGTTATTGTGTGTAAAAACTTCCCTCTAACACTGAACAGATGAATTGTATATTATACCCTACTACATAATCAACTAGTTATTCGTCCATGTACAATTCCTTGGCAATAGAGCATACTGTGGGGTAACAAGTTGGCTGTGAGCAACTGCCAACTGGGTTCACATTGGATTCTATTGAAAATTTAACGCAACTTTAATCCTCTTGGGTTCTATAAGGACCAATGCTTGTAATGCTTTAATTTGAATTAGTAAGGACCAATGCTTGTAATGCTTGACCTTTTGGATTATGAGATGTCTAATGCAGCACTAGGTATTTTAGTATTTGCAAATACTTTTCAAAACATGGGGTTTACAGGACGTGGAAAGACAAAAGGAATATTTGGCCTTCTTTAATTTCTAGTTCTGCTTAAATACTTATTGTTTCCATGTATTTATATAGTAGACTCATTTCTAGAGTTATATTTGTGTTTGGAATTATTTTCAGATGACAATGGATGCTGCCAGTGGCGCAGATCAAGTCAATGTTACTGAAGAAAGTGACGAAGTCTCTGTCACTGATATTGCCGCTGAACTTTTTCAATCCCGGTTACGAAGTGTTGTATGGAAACACTTTAAAAGAGTAAAAGTTGAGGGGATTTATAAAGCACAGTGCAATTATTGTGGTAGACATTATACTAGAACTACAACAGCCGGGACGTCTCATTTGCATGCACATCTCAGAACGTGTGCTAAGAAGAGAGGCAGATACAGAAAGATCAAGTAGTTCAACTTTTTTATTTGATCATCGCATTGCAAGAAGAGAACTAGCAAATATGATAATCATGCATGAGTACCCCCTGTCTATTGTTGAGCATGTCGGGTTTAGGACATTTATTATTTCACTTCAACATGAATTTAAATGCCCTTCCCGAAACACTATTAAGAAGGATATATTGAATATTTTTATGGAAGAAAAGGAGAGAGTTATGAAGTTTTTTGATGAGAGTGTAGGTAGATTTGCTATTACTACAGACATGTGGACAGCAGATAACCAAAAGAAAGGCTATATGGTAATTACTGCACACTTCATTGACAACAATTGGAAGTTGCAAAGCCGCATTTTGAGGTAACTTTTTAACTTATAAATAACTCCTTACATGTTTTAGTTTGGCTTTATACCGATTGTAATTTCAATTTATTATTAATTTAGGTTTGCATATGTGCCTTCTCCTCACACTAAAGAAGTACTTTGTTCGGTGTTATTCAATTGCTTGATGGACTGGAATATAGATAGGAGATTATATACTATTACAGTGGATAATTGTTCAACTAATGATGCAATGATTTCTTCACTATTGATTGATTTGGATAGAAAGTCTTTGATATTATCTGGTTCTTTAATTCACATGAGGTGTTGTGCTCACATCTTGAATCTAGTAGTGAGAGAGGGTTAGAGGTTATTAAGGAGGGGATTGAAAAGATTCGTCAAAGTGTTGCATTTTGGACTGCTTCCCCTAAAAGAGATGAAAAGTTTGAAGAAACATGTAGACAATTGCGTGTTACATATTCAAAAAAGTTATCTCTTGATTGTTCGACTAGATGGAATTCCACCTATGTGATGCTTGAGAATTCTTTAAGGTATAAGGATATTTTTATTCGGTGCAAGCAGAGGGATAACACTTATACTTGCTTGCCTTGTGATGGTGATTGGGAAATTGCAAAAATAATTTGTGAGAAACTGAAACTGTTTTGCGCTGTAACGGAGTTATTTTCAGGTGTTAAATACCCAACTGCTAATATATATTTTCCAAAGATTTGTGAGCTAAAGTTAGCATTGCATGAGTGGTTAAGCTCACCCGTGGAAGTAGTGCAAAAGATGGCACCGTGCATGTTGTCAAAGTTTAACAAGTATTGGAATGAGATTCATAAGTTGATGGGGGTAGCTACTATTTTAGACCCTAGATATAAGCTTAAATTGCTTGAATTTTTCTTTTTTAAGATCTACGGGGAAGAATATTCAGCTAAAGTTAAAGAGATTTGTGATATTTGTTATAGTTTGGTGGATGAATATAGGCACAAGATGGTTACTTCTAATGAAGTTCTTGGTGAGTCTTCTACTCAAGTAGATCTTGATCCTCCTGCAGATAGTATGTTTGAGTATGATTCCTTTGTATTGAGAGCTTCTAAGAGGCCTAGATTATTTGTTGTTAGGAATGAGCTAGATATCTATTTGGATATGGATGTGTTGCAAGAACTGCAGATTTTGATATCCTACTTTGGTGGAAAGTGAATGGGATAGTATATCCGACACTTCAAGCGATTGCTAGAGATATATTTGCTATTCCTGTTTCTACCGTAGCTTCTGAGTCATCTTTCAGCGCTGGTGGTAGATTATTGAGTCCTAATCGCAGCAGACTACATGAAGATACAGTGGAGGCATTGATGTGTTCTCAAAACTGGTTATGGACAGGTATTTTTAACACATTAATTATTTTAATTATTTTAGTTTGTAACTATATCCTTTACACAATTGATTTTTCTCTTCTGTTAAATGGTGGCAAAATGTCTTCAACGGAATATGCTACTGTTTTTAAGGATTGGGATCCAAATACAAGTACATGAATAGATGTGAGGATGAGCTGGATGAGATTGCTGAGCAGCTTGACTTGGGTGATATTTAGCTTGTTGAAATTGTTGAAAATGTGTTACATTGGCAGAATTTCTTGATTGGAATTGAAGGCTGAAGTTTTGATTTTCTTGACTTGAAAATTATGCAGATTATTATTATCATGGAGAATTTATCTTTTTTTTTTTTTAATTTGGCAGAAATTTTTTTTTTACCTCCCAGCGTTTGGCTATTTCCACGGTTACTTACTCTATTTTCTTAAATTTTGTGAACAGTATCTACTGGCCCAAGAACTAGATTAGATTTAGTGGCCTAAGACAAATCATCAAATAATAAGCAGGCACACATGTTTTTGAAGATTTAGATAATTTTGAACAGATTTACATTTGGCAGAATTTATCTTTGTTTTTTTTAATTTTCATGGAGATTATTATTTTATTCAATAAAGCATTGACTCTTTTGAATTTTGAAGTTGGAAAATTATAAAGGGTAAAAAATGAGTTAAAACGAGGCAAAATGGTAAAACAACGAGTCAAAATGGTAAAAAACTAGCAAAAATGGTAAAAAACTAGCCAAAACAGTAAAGACTGAGCCAAAACGGTAAAAAATGAGCTAAAATGGTAAAACATGAGCCAAAATGGTAAAAAATGAGCCAAAATGGTAAAAACCGAGCCAAAACGATAAAAAATGAGCCAAAATGGTAAAAAACGAGCCAAAATGGTAAAAACAGAGCCAAAACGGTAAAAAACGAGCCAAAATGGTAAAAACCGAGCCAAAATGGTAAAAACCGAGCCAAAATGGAAAAAATGAGCCAAAATGGTAAAAAATGAGCCAAAATGGTAAAAAATGAGCCAAAATGGTAGTAAAAACTGAGCCAAAACGGTAAAAAATGAGCCAAAATGGTAAAAACCGAGCCAAAATGGTAAAACATGAGTCAAGATGGTAAAAAGACGAGCCAAATGGTAAAAACCGAGCCAAAATGGTAAAAATCGAGTCAAAACGGTAAAAAACGAACCAAAATAATAATAAACTAGCATAATTAGTGAAAACGGATCTAAATAATAATTTTTTTATTAATTATAAAAAATAAAATAATTTGGTGAATTGGATATCCATTATATACCCAATTGGGTATGAGGCACATTGGGTATGGGTAATAATGGATATTTAGTTTTGGGTATGAATTGGATATTTACCCATACCCGCCCATACCCATTTTAACATACCCATACCCGCCCATACCCGCCCAATTGCCATCCCTAATACCACTCCATTGGGATAAGTTATACACTACTGTTACTCCTCTATCTCCGTTTATAAATAATAATTGTCCAATTAATAAAATTATTATAGGTAGATAATGAGTGTTTACAGATAATAAAATTAATAAAATTTAAAATTTGAAAATATTAAAACCTTGATAAAGGTATGTGAACTTTGGATTCATTTACATATAACCACTCACTAATAACGTATCATGATTTTATTAATTGGGCGATCATTTTATAAACAGATCATTTTATAAACACGAAAGACCAAAGTAGTGACACAGTAACCTTATCAAGAATCAATCGCTAATTTTCAATCTGCGCTATTTGTTTGTTCTCCACGCTACCTTAGCCCATTATAATGATGCTTCATCATTTCACTCTTTTTAGATTGAAGAAAATAAAAAAGTTAAGCTTTGTGGAGTTAATTTTGGATTGGTAAGCCGGCATAAATCATTAAGAATGAAAATGAAGTATTCCATCCATCTATTTTAAATGACTTGAGTTGATATGAATGGAAGGAGTATATAGAATAGCATCTGTATACTTTATGTCCATTCAGTCTCTTTCTCTCTACCCATCTCTACCGAATATAGATTTTAGTTGTAAACTAGTTCAATACATGCACGATGTACACAGATTCAGAATGCACTGTTTTTTCAATAGGAAATGGATCAACGATGTTACAGTTTGTGAAAAGAGAACTTCAACAAGGCTGTCAAATTCGAAAATTAACCTTAGTTAGAAAAAATGAGGTAAAATCAGAAGGTAAATTTTTTAAAATTTATAATAGTTTTATTACTAACCTCACCATAAAAGCGAAGTAAAATTGGAACATAAAATAAAAATTTTAAAATTTATAATATTTTTTAAAATCTTCCTACACTTTTTTAATTCCATCAATTTCCTACAATCATGCACAAGACAATTTAATGTATAACCAAACTTAAAAAATATAATTGACATTCCATAATTCAAAGTTCAAATTCAACGACCATGATACAAAATTGTTTTGTATTAATTTTTTCTTTTTTACATATAAAAGATTGTATTGATGAAACCCACTTTAGTCAAAGCCTCCAATTTGAACTATTTTTTTAAGCTCCCAGAAGCTTTTTTCATAATTTGAAATAGGACATTGAAAACTTCTTGATTTGAATCATTGCTTTTTTTTGGACAAAAATCCATAATCGAATTTCAACAAAATAAAGAGAGGGATCCTATTTCAATTGGAACTTGATGAGTCGATCTATCTGTACGTCTTGCTTTTACTGTTATATCGAGAATTACTTCACGTATTGCTTGACGCCCTTCAACTAGCAAGCACTCCAATAGGGGGGCCTAACAATAAAAAAACTCAATTCCACTATAAGTTTTTTTCACGAAGATGGTGTTTGGTATCAAAATTTGGGTAGAGTTCAGTTCATTTAAAATGAATTCTTTCCAAATTCAGTGTTTGTTATAATGTTTTTTAAACGAATTCAATTCTGTAAGAATTGAACTATTAAAATTAACATAGGATGGAATTCATACTAAAATAGGTGTGATTGTTGAAGAATTCATTTAATTTTTTAATAATTAATTAGTTAATTACTTAAAAGCCCCTAAATTAATTGTATTAATTTCTCCTCCGTTCGAATCGGAGGCTATTGTCGGAGCTCATCCCGTCACTGGCCTCTGCCAAACAAATTAAATCAAAACCCATCTCCTCTATCGCGATCCGTCGGCCACCAGCCAACAATCAACCAAATCACTGTTATCAACCACCATCACCACGACCCGAATCATCAACCCGCCGGCCAACCAAACCTCAGCCGCTCCACCAAATCAAAACCATCTCTAATCCGGCCAAAACAAAATCCGACCCAATCTACTCTAATCCGACCAAAATAAAATCCAAACCCAGTCAACAAACCACCAAATCAACACACCATCACTCTCACTCTCCTTAATCGCCACTGACTGACACCATTATTTCCTCAATCTTCGCCAACTCCGACCACTTGATTTTCATTTCCTTCGATTCCCACCGTCGTACCGGCGCTGCCGAAGAAAGAAAAGAAAGAGCAGAAGAGAGGAAGAAGAAAGAAAAACAGAAAAAAGGAAAGAAAGAAAGAAAAGAAAAAGAAAAAGAGAGAGAGTGAGGTCGTTGAAGAAGAATAAAAAGGAAGGAAAAAAAGAAAGAAGGGAAAGAAATAAAAGAAAGAAAAGAGGAGAGGGGTTCGGCCCAAGGAAAAAAGAAAAGAATAAAAAAGAAGAAAAGAGGGGTTAATAAAAAAAGGAATAGGAACACTTCGCCGACTTCGATATTGGTATCGAACGCTTCACCGACTTCGATATTAGTGACGATTTTCCAAACTCGAGCTTTAATGGCAGAAAATATTCATGGTGGTGTCCATGATTTTATTCATCACCCCATGACTCAACCCATAATTTTATTATTATTAATTTTGTTTTATGGATAAATTTTAATTTAGGGGTATAATGGTCAAATAAGTAAAATGAAATCATTTCTTAGTCATACCAAACAATGTGTTCATTTCAATTCAATTGAATTCTTTCAATTTTATATTGTTATACCAATCACTAGAGTTCATTCATTAATAGAATTTTAATTGAATTCTATTAATGAAATGAATTGAACTCATACATGATTTGATACCAAACACCCCCGAAAGGGAAGAGTCAAGTGATCATAGAAAAACTATGAACGAAAGCTAACAATCTGGACTGTGTTAAGACGTCAACCTAACTCTCATACGGGCCTTTCAATAATATTGGTCATTTTTCCTACTTCCCTCCACATTTAATCATGTGAATTATATATATATCTCGTGGTTTGTATCCCAACATCAATTAGAAATTAAAAAATTGCTATTTACATTTTTATACTTTTTATTTATAATTTTCATGAAATTAGTTTTTTTCCCATATGTAAACAAGTCGTGCTGGTTCATACTTCAAAGTAAGTTCAGGGACAAAGAAAGTCAGCACAAGGAGTCCCAAATTCTACTACTATTCCAATAATGGGATAACTGAAAGATTGAGTGTTTGTTATTAGAAAATAAAAAATACGGATGTCAGCGCACTATTCAAAGTGTAAGAACATTTCTTTAAAAAAAATATTAGTTCCTTTATACTCCCTCTAGACGCGAAAGGATGTCATCCTGGCACAGTGCGTGTCTAGAGGCCTTGAATTTTTTTTGTTATTTTAATATTTTATGTTTCGAAAATAGCCCTAGTTTTGAAACAATTAGTAATCCTACATTTGCTTCTCCTCCCATTCTCCTCCAAACCCCAACTCGACCGCGATGGTTGAAGCAAAACTGATCCAATTAAATCCCAAGCCATCTTTGCCAAATTAATTAGATTCATCTCTGCCAAACAAATTCAATCTATCCCAAGTCACCCGATCTGCAACCAAACCCAAGAAACCAGCAGCCACCATCAAGCATCACCGCCGGCAACCACAAACAACCACCCAACCACCCACTGCCTCCCTCAATCACCAGCCCCGGCCAGCACCAACAACCACCAAATCAACACACCCAAACTCCCAAAACAACCACCCATCACTACGATCTGCCAAGAAGAAGAGAGGAGAGTGAGGTTGTGAGGAAGGGAAATAAAGAAAAGAAATAAAAGAGAGGAGAGTGATGCTGCTGTGAGAGGAGAGGAAAGGAAGGAAAGAAATAAAAGAAAAAAAGTGAGGAGAGTGAGGTCATGAGAGAAAGGATTTTAGATTTTGGAGTTTAATGAAGAGGCCATTTTAGTCATGTTGCCTAAAAATCACTGTTGGAATAAATAAAATGACTATTAATAGTATCCAAAGAAATCATAGGAAAGTGACAATTATTCGAGTCCAGAGGGAGTATTAAATTAGCATCTAATTTAATTAAAAAAAGAGCCCTTCAATTACTCGTTGATCAAACAAATGAGGACTCGTTCGTCAAAGGAAAGAGGAGGTCCTGATTCTGGGATAGAGTTGTATGACACGAGAGTGTCACATACGATTTTTTTGAGAAGGGTGTGATACCACTACCTATCATCCCGATGAGTAGTCCACGGAGCAGCGCCCCTACTCACCTAGTCCATGCTCAGTTCAGTAGAAAATGGGTCTCAAAAAATAATGTTGTAATATATAGTCTATGGTATTTATCTAATGATCGTAAAAGAAGCCAACTTTCTTTCTAAAATAAATCCCCGAACTTAGCATACAATTCTCCAATATACAAAAAAATGAGGCAAAGTATAATCGGTCAAATCGATGTGTGTTGATCGATTCTATAAGTTTTTATGCAAGTCAATTTGAGTTTGTCAAAAAAAAGTTTTATTTCAATCTAACTCGATTTGACAAGGTAATATTATAACGTAAAATCGTAAGCATTGGATTGAGAGTTTAACAACCATGATTATAATCATGTCAATCTCCAAATAGAGTTTTCTTTTTTTTATATGCATTTACACAAGATTGTATAAAAGTGGGGAATTTTCATAGCTAAACTTCTTCCAAACAATAAAACACATTTCTTTTTAAAAGAGCTTGAGCGACTACATTATCTACTCTGCGAACGTGGGCAAAGGTACACCGTGTAAATTGTGAGATAGAACTTTTACATTCTATCCTATTAACCCCACTGCTGACAAAGGGGAGTTTGTTGCTTAAATTGCATTAATAAATTCTAGATAATCTAATTGAACCTCAACATCAACAAAGTGATTAGATACCACCAATTATAATGCTTTTTGAATCACCAATCATTTCGTAATAGAAACCTTATATCTAACGGGAACATATAGAGCTGCACAAAAGAGAGTTCTTAGATAATCACGATTAACAATTCCAAGGCATGGGCTTCTAGAAGATTCCATGCGTATCCAGAATATTCCCTAGCTGTTGATCATATCTTCATGCCCTAGATGCTGATTTTGTCATCGTGCCCTAGCCGCCGTGCGTCTGCAAAATTCCGACAAAAGTGAAAGATACCCAAAAGATCCGCACGGGATTCCATGCAGATTTCTCCTGGCACATTTTGAGAATATTCCCTTTTGGACCAAGGAGCACACTCCATGTGTAGGGCTGGACTTCCCTTAGCTGGAATTTTGTCCTCTTGTGGGCTGGAGAGTTTTTAAGCCTTTAGTTTTAGGGTTTTGAGTATCTTGTAAATAATTTCTACTTCTTTTGGGAGCCGCCTCTTTTTCTCTCCTCCCCCTTTTGGGTGGTGGCTGAGACCTCTTCATCCAACAACCATTGTAATTAACTAGAGCTTTGCTCCAGCCGGTAACATTTAATAGTTTTCTTCTTCTTGTTCTTATTCTTTTATGCAATCTTTCTTTTCTTATTTTGTTTATTTGTTTTGTGGTATGAGTACCTAGATTCTCTCTTCTTAGCAAAGGTATTTTGAGGGTTGCATAAGGATAGTTAAGAGGCCAAATCGTTCTTCATATATTCTTATTGTTGTATTTGTTTGTTTGTCGGTTTCTTATTAATTCGTCTAGGGTATTTCAAATGGGGCATTTCCATAGCCAAACTTCTTCCAAACAAGAAAACACAATTATTTTTACAAGAGCTTGAGCGACTACATTATCTACTCTACGAACGTGGGCAAAGGTACACCATGTAAATTGTGAGACATAACTTTTGCATTCTATCCTATTAACCCTACTGCTGACAAAAGGGAATTTGTTGCTTAAATTGCATTAATAAATTCTAGATAATCTAATTGAACCTCAAAATCAACAAAGTGATTAGATACCGCCAATTATAATACTTTTTGAATCACCAATCATTTCGTAATAGAAACCTTATATCTAACGGGAACATATAGAGCTGCACAAAAGAGAGTTAGATAATCATGATTAACAATTCCAAGGCATGTTTTGAACGGTCCAATTACCACATCAGTACTGATGCAAATTGTATTTCGTTGGGGAGGTTTCCACTTAAAACTCAGATCTTGATCAAACCGAGGGGAATCTTATTCATCTGGTCTGTTGATGTTTCTATAATCTATAACTAAAGGCATGTCGTGACCGATCCAATTACAACATCAATATTGATGCAAATTGTATTATGCGCGGGAGGTTTTCATTTGGAACTCACATCCTGATCAAACCAAGGAGAATCTTGCTCATCTAGTGTCACAACCCAATTGAGCTCGAGGCGTTGACCAAAGAAGGAGAAGAACCAAGCCAGCGGGACATGTGGTTACGAGCGGTTATCAAGATTGGGCGAGAAAGAGTTAGCTTGTTAGTTAGACTGCTAACTATTGTGGTATTACTGTAATTAGCGAATCAATGTAATTGTGAGAAGTATAAAATGAACACATACACGTATTGTAAAGGATATTCATTCAATCAAAGAAATTCATTTACATTGTTCAATGAACAAACCCAGCTCAATGAACAATTTACCCTTCAGTTACAACCGTTTCCATTCTCTCATCTTCTTCTCCTTCGCTCACCATTGATCAACTTCCTTCACGCCTCCGCCATACATTCTGCAGAATCTTCTGCAGATCACCCTGATCTTCACTCATTCTCCAGATTCCAGTCACGGTGCAAGTGTGCACGAGACAATTGGTAGCGGAGCAAGATTCTACCCCTGTGTACAACAATGGTCAGATCGCATCACCTAGTAGGTCTCCCACCACCAACGAGTGAAGACCCAACAGGAGAAACCCGTAATCCACCTCCTTTGGAAGCAAGATTTGAGTTTCTTGAGCATGGGTTTCAGGAGATGCAAAAATCCTTCCAGGAGACTCAAAAGATTCTCCAACAACTCCTTCTCATGGTACTAATTTCAGGAACATAGATGGAAATGGGCGTCAAGAAGGGCCTATCATTCCAGTTACCTTTCAACAGACCTGAAGCCTACTGTTTTGGAGTTTCCTTGGTTTCATGGAGCTGAGGTAAACGACTGGATCTTCCAAAGCAACAATTACTTCCAAAGCATGAGGACTCCCAATCATCTTAAGGTGGAGGTTGCTTCTCACCATTTGTATGGAGATGCACTGAAGTGGTACAAGGTGATATTGAAGCACAGAGAGGATGATATTTGGCCTTGGTCTGATTTTGTGAGATGTGTGGTCACAAGATTCTCTCCCAAGAAGATGGATGATCCCATGGCTGACTTGTCCAATTTGAAGCAGGTAACGGATGTTGAAACTTATGTCAATCAATTCAATGCCTTGTATGATAGAGTAGACATATGTGACAGTTATGGGAAAAGTTTGTTTTTGGCAGGATTGAGGCCAGAATTGGGTCATTTGGTGAGGATGTTTAAGCCTCAAACCTTTGAGGATGCCGTTGAATTGGCCTTGTCTACTGAGGTTGCCATGCCTACTCTCAAGACCATAGCTACACCAAACAATTATACCAGTAACAAAACACTGAGCTACACCAATAACCCAATAAACACCTACACTAATACCAAATTTACATATCCCACTGTCAAACCCAGTAACCAAACCTGCCCCAAGCCCAATCAATTTAAACCACCTCTCAACCAGCTAGCAAGCTCCCAAAACACTACACCATCACTCTACCAGGCACCCTCCTCAAGCCACACACAATCACCCCACCAAACTCAGCCCAGGAAACCATACAATAAACCACCAAATTCCTCTTTTCAGACCATAGATGAAAAGGTTATGAAGGAGAGAATGGTTGCAGGCCTATGTAAATACCGTGGAGAGAAATTCTTCAGAGGACATAGGTGTCAAACAAAACAACTCTTTTTAATGATGCCTGATGAGGAGCAAGATCCAGCTCATTATGGTTTAGAGGAGGAAAATCAGTCAGTGGAGGAGGAGCAGATCATGGAGAATGCAACGGTTATGGAGAATGTAACAACTTCTTTGTATGCTATGTATGACATTAAAAGTGGAGGTGTGAAGGCCATGAGGATAACCCTTCAAATGCAGAAACAAATAGTGCATACTCTCATTGACACTAGAAGCTCTCACAATTTGATCTCAAAGGAAATGGCCATCAGTCTGGGCCACACCATTTCCACAATTACACCTGTGAGGATCACAGTGACAAATGGGGAATGCTTAGTCACCACTGAAGCCTGTCTTAGTATCAAATGGAGCATGAAAGGTTAGATGTTTGAGATTTCTGCATTAATTTTGCCTTTAATCCATTATGATGTGATACTTGGTATGGACTGGCTGGAAACTCTTGGTCCAGTAGTATGGGACTTTAAAAGAATGGAAATGACATTTTTCAAAAGGGGTAAGGAGTTTGTGTTGAAGGGAGGTACTAGATTATCTGTCAAGTGGATTAAAGAGGAGAAAATGAGTAGGCTATTGGCTGATCCCAAAAAAATAGCCACAACTCAAGTTTGTTCTGTAGAAGATTTGAAGGCATTATCCATAAATGCAGTTGTGTTACCTGAGGGAATTAATCAGTTGTTGCAGCAGTTCCAGGACCTTTTTGAGGAACCAAAAGCCTTGCCACCATCAAGACCCTATGATCACACCATTCCTTTACAGCCTGGAGCCCAGCCAATCAATCTCAGACCTAACAAGTTGTCCAAGTAGCAGAAAGATGAGGTTGAGTCATAAGTAGAGGAGTTGTTGAAGACTGGTTTCATTGAAGAGAGTCATAGTCCATATGCAACCCCCATTTTGTTGGTTAAGAAGAAGGATGGAGGGTGGAGAATGTGTGTGGACTTTAGGTCCTTGAACCAACAAACCATCAAGAATCGATTCCCAATACTTGTGATTGAAGAGCTATTGGATGAACTGGGAGGATCTGCGTTATTCTCCAAGCTAGATTTGAGGGCAGGATATCATCAAGTTTTACTCAACCCTGCAGATGCCTTCAAGACTGCCTTCAATACCCATCAAGGCCATTACCAGTACAAGGTAATGCCTTTTCGACTATGCAATGCTCCTTCCACATTTCAAGCTTTGATGAACCATGTGTTCAAGGGTTGTTTGAGGAAGTATATCCTGGTGTTTTTTGATGACATTCTGATATATAGTGATTCTTTAGAAAATCACAAGGTCCATCTCTTGCATGCCTTTGAGTTGCTCCGGAAACATAGCTTATTTGTGAAGAAATCTAAGTGTTCATTTGCTACTAATATCATAGCTTACCTCAGGCACATTATTTCTCAAGAGGGTGTGAGAACTGATCCTGAGAAGATTAGAGCAGTCCAAGACTGGCCTCTCTTGAAGACTGTCAAGCATGTGAGGGGTTTTCTAGGGTTGACTAGATATTATAGGAGGTTTATTCAAGGGTATGCTACATTGGCTAGGCCATTGACTGAACTATTGAGGAAGGACATTTTTATATGGAGTACTGAAGCTGATATTTCATTTCAACGTTTGAAACATGCCTTAGTCTCTTCTCCAGTTCTAGCCCTACCTGATTTTTCTAAGATTTTTATCATAGAAACTGATGCTTCAGGAGAGGGTATTGGAGTTGTGCTCATGCAAGACAAACACCCTATTGCTTATATTAGCAAAACACTTGCACCTAGACATCAGGTAAAGTCTGTATATGAGAGGGAGTTGTTTGCGGTTTTCTTTGCAGTCAAGCATTGGCACTACTGACCATCATAGCCTGAAGTTTCTTCTTAGCCAAAAACTATCCAGGGATGCTCAATTTGCTTGGTTAGTTAAGTTGCAGCAGTATGACTATGAAGTCCAGTATAAACCAGGCAAGAGCAATGAGGCTGCTGATGCCCTTTCAAGAATTCCCACTGGTCAATTGCACTATATGCTTTATTCCTCCTTGGGACCAGGGCTCTTGACTGATATACAAGCTTCTTGGACTACTGATGCTCACTTTCAGAAACTTATTTCTGAATTGCAGTCTTCCCCACTTTCCCATCCACACTATTCCTTCCACAACGAGATGCTCAGGAGGAAAGGGAAACTAGTTGTGGGCAAAGAGCTAAAACTTCAGCTTCGTATCATTGACTTGTTCCATAGTACACCCACTACAGGCCACTCAGGTATGCATGTGACTGCCAAAAGAATTTCTGCTCTTTTCTTTTGGAAGGGCATGAGGAGGATGATCAGGAATTATATTCGAGGGTGCGCCATTTGTCAAAAGTGTAAAACTGAACGCATCAGTCAACCTGGACTGCTATAGCCTCTTCCATTACCTGAAGGTATGTTCACGGATTTAACAATGGATTTTATTGAGGGGTTGCCCAAATCTGGGGGGTTTTCTGTCATCTTGGTGGTAGTTGATAGACTCACCAAGTTTAGCCACTTCTTACATCTGTAACACCCTTATTCTGCATCTTCTGTGGCCAAATTATTCATGGATATGGTGGTTAGCATTCATGGCTTCCCACACTCCTTGGTGTTTGATAGGGATCCACTCTTTTTGAGCAAGTTTTGGCAGGACTTGTTTAGGTTGCAGGGTATTGACCTCAAGTTTAGCAATTCATACCACCCTCAGACTGATGGTCAAACGGAGAGAGTCAACCAATGCCTAGAGCAATATCTCAGGTGCTTTTGTTCTTCCCAACCTCACAGATGGCTAGAATTTTTACCATTGGCTCAATACTAGTATAACACCTCCTATCATGAGGCCTTACAGTCTACTCCCTATAAGGCTTTGTTTAGCTTAGATCCTCCCCTACATCTTCCCAATATTCCTCATGATTCGGATGATCCTGCTGTGAATCAAGTGCTATTGGCTAGGGAGAATACCATTCAACAACTCAAGGTGTAGTTGCAAGCTGCAAGGTCTTGAATGAAGCATTTTGCGGATAAAAAGAGGACTGATAGACACTTTGCTATTGGAGATCAAGTACTCCTCAAACTTCAGTCTTATCTCCAACTTTCTATAGCTCATAGGAGCAATCAGAAGTTATCCCCAAAGTATTTTGGTCCATTCAAAGTTTTGGACAAAATTGGTGCAGTAGCATACAAGTTGGATCTCCTCTCTAGCAATCTCATACATGATGTTATTCATGTGAGCCAACTGAAGCCTTTCCATCCTTCCACACTGCCTGATACTTCCTCCATTATCATTACTCCTGTTTCCATTTTGGGCTCTCGGATAAGGAAACGACAAGGTGTGGCTGCAACTCAGTTAGAGGTGGCTTGGAATCCTGAGGCACAGTTACCTCTTTCTTGGGAATGGGCTGACATTCTCCAGGCTACCTATCCTCATTCTTCCTTGTGGACAAGGAATCTCAACTAGGGGGCATTGTCACAGCCCAATTGAGCTCGAGGCGTTGACCAAAGAAGGAGAAGAACCAAGCCAGCGGGACAAGTGGTTACGAGCGGTTATCAAGATTGGGCGAGAAAGAGTTAGCTTGTTAGTTGTTAGCTTGTTAGTTAGACTGCTAACTGTTGTGGTATTACTGTAATTGTGAGAAGTATAAAAGGAACACATACACGTATTGTAAAGGATATTCATTCAATCAAAGAAATTCATTTACATTGTTCAATGAACAAACCCAGCTCAATGAGCAATTTACCCTTCAGTTACAACCGTTTCCATTCTCTCATCTTCTTCTCCTTCGCTCACCATTGATCAACTTCCTTCACGCCTCCGCCATACATTCTGCAGAATCTTCTGCAGATCACCCTGATCTTCACTCATTCTCCAGATTCCAGTCACGGTGCAAGTGTGCACGTGACATCTAGTCTGTTAACGTTTCTATAATCTATTAGAATCTTTGCTCCCCTAGCAATCACAACTGTTGGGCTATCCACTTATTGTTTAATAACATGATCATTCCTTGATTTCCATAATACCCATAATACTGAACAACAGTCCTCCACCTCTTTATCTGTTAGTGAAATTCTAATTCGCAGAAGCTACTCACTGAATGATTCGTTAGGGTAAAAGTCTAGTGACGGTAATAAGGGGCTCAATCTCCATACTTGTTGAGAAAATGAACATGTGAGCAATATACGCTCATATATCTCCTCCCCGTACAAACAACAAGGGCATAACAGATCCTTAAAAAATATGGCTTCTTACTAAGTTTGCTTTGGTGGAAGGCCATTGTGTGGTATTTGAAGGCCCCACCAAAAGTCCACCAAGTTACCAACCCCGGCAGATGGATCCACAATATTTTGAACCTCATATTATAATTATTTTTTATATCAAACGTTAGCGCTATAAAAGACCTAGAATTTAAGTTATTTTTTGTGTTTACTTCACCTAGTCTAATTTAGTTTTTAATTCTTTATTTTTATTAGTGTTTACTTGAATTTTATTAATTAAAATTAATAGTATAGTTTGTGTAAATGTTACAATAAATATAATAGACAAGTAGAATTAACAATGAATAATTAATTCATTAAATGCATTAATTGATGATTAATTTATTTAATAACTAAAGTTTTTATATTTAATCATTATTTTCAAATAACATGGCTCAACTCCATATTGCATTTTAAATCCTATGTGTCAAGCTTGTATTAATTTTCTCTTTACTGTCAATTTTACATTATACATATGACCACTTACGTATGTTCTCCATGTCTACATATTTTAATGGAAAATTTATAACTAATAAAGTGTCTCTTACAATCAAGAGAATCCATAAAGGTCATTTCAACCATCCAAATGGGTCTTTTAGAATCAAAAGAATCCAAAAACAAAAAATACATAGAACCATATTAAATAACATATGCAACACGTTAATTATAGCAAGAGCCAAACACACACTTAGGTTAGCTTCTGAAGAACCAAGATGAGAGAGAACCCTTTACCCCAAAAGACCACACCCTAACCACCACCAACCATAGCCATATAGGCCACCTCGCAACCGCTAGATGCCACCATGTGCATCTCTTAACTAGGGGTGTACACGGGTCAAGTCGGATCGGTTATAGGCCATAACCGGCATCGACCAGCCAAATATTTAGCGGACCGGACCGGGCCGGTTTTCAGACTATAACCGTCGATTGACGGGTTGAGCGGATCAGGTAGGTTAACCACGGGTTGGTGGGTTGGATTTTCAAGACCTAAAATATGGGTCGGGCCCTCCAACTAGGTCGTCCCATTATCCAAACCCATTTATAAATAAACTAATTAAACAAAAAAAATAAAAACAGAAGCAAATTAATGATGATGATGATTAGGCAAGAAGGGGGGAAGCAAATTACCTTACTTCTTGAACTTATGTGGTGGTGTGGTCGGCTTTTGTGATTGAGATTTGAGAGTGATGACTGATGAGGCCGAGAGGGAGAGATGAGGGAGTATGACTAGTGGTTGGTGATGAGGGAGAGATGAGCAAAGAGGAGGGATATGGTCGGGACTCGGGGGTGTGGCGGTGGCTGGTGATGAGGGAGAGGAGGGATATGGTCGGGGAGAGATGGGCGGCGGCGACAGGATGTGAGGGAGAGATGGGCGGCTACGTCGTGACTGTGTGGTTGGGTTGGGAGGGAACCGAGAGGGAGAGGTTGTTTGTTGGTTCGGCGGGTTAGGGTTATAAGAGAAAGAGATGCTTATATAGTTAGGGTTAATTGGCGGGTCGGGTCGGTTATAAGCGGGTTAAATTCGACCCGCGATCTGATCCGACCCAACTATAACGGGTCGGTTATGTACTTGTTAACTGTGGGTTAAGCAGTTTTGCTCTTTTGATGGATTGGGTCAGGTCGGTTATGCGGGCTGGGTGGATCGGGTTTGTTTTTTATACACCCCTACTCTTAACCGTCACTTGTTTGGAAACCTCCTCACAACTAGGAACTATACCATCAAAGCTCACACCTTCTACGTAAATAATATTCCACCTAAATGCGACGACATCACCTTGTGGAGGAACTTTAAGGTCTTTGGAAGAGTCGTGCACTACTAGGGGAAGAAGTTCGCCTTTATCAGATTCACCAAAGACATCCCGATCCATAGACTAAAAGAGAGACTCAAGAATGTTTGGATTGATTCCTACAAACTTTAGGTTAGTCCCGCAAGGTTCGATAGATCCAAGAAGAAGGCAAAGAAGGACAACCAGTGAAGTCCAAATTAGCAGGCAACAAAAAAACAGAAAGATTATAATAAGGGTATTCAAACTGAAGAGTGTGTCATCTGCAAAATAAGTATATACACATTTTTTCTTTATGACTTAAAATTATTAAAAAAATTCAATTTTTGAATTACATATCTTATACTGAATAAAAAAAGGAACAAGAAAAAAAAAACTCTCTCAACTCTCCAATCAAGTATGTCATCTTCATCTTTCAGCCTGGGTGGTAGGGGTCTTCCTCATCATATCAGTGGCTTTAAGTAAGTCTTTTCTTATTATTTTCATATTATTTTCTTAAATTTTGATTTTTTGTTCTTTGATATCAACTAGGATTCTACTATTATTATCATCTACAAATTTTATTTTCCTATCTTTTTAATTTTAAAATCTATTTGTCTGAGGTGGTCCGCCTCTGCAATTGCTATTCAAGTGTGGTTAGTGTATTTTCTTCATTTTGGGGCAATAGAAATGCTCTTTAGGTGTGGTTAGTGTATTTTCTATCCCAAAGTGCCCCATTAACCCTCCCCCCCGTGTGCCTCTCTCACTAGCAATGTACTACACATAGGAATGCATAACTTGCCTTTTCTGAAAAGAAATTCATCTTGCATTGCAAAGTGATCAAACACACCATTAGCATATGCAAGGAACATATCACGGAAAATCTACATCATCGGCATACAAAGTGGTGATATGAGAAAAGCCTAAAAAGCGTGAGTGCAAGGATGTGAGAAGGGTGTACCTTCGTGATAGTGCATCCGCCACCACATTATCCTTTCCCTTGAGATACTTGATGTGGTAGGAGAACCTCTCAATAAATTCCATCTAAGCGGCGTGCCTCTTGTTGAGCTTGCCTTGCCCCTTCAGATATTTGAGACTAACGTGGTCCGTGTGCACCACAAACTCTTTCGGAACCAAGTAGTGTTCCCATACGGTCAAAGCCCTCACTAACGCATACAATTCCTTGTCATACGTACAATAATTGAGTTGGGTTGCCTTCAACTTCTCACTAAAGAAGGCCACGGGTCTTTTCTCTTGAATCAACACGGCTCCAATGCCAATGTCGCTTGCATCACATTCCACTTCGAATGTCTTCTCAAAATTGGGGAGAACAAGCACTGGGATCAAAGTGAGCCTAGCCTTAAGAGTGGCGAAGGCTACTTCTTGCTCCTTCCCCCCCACGAAAGGTACCTCTTTCTTTGTGAGCTCATTGAGAGGCACCGCTATGGTTGAGAAGTCCTTGACAAAGCGGCGGTAGAACCCCGCGAGTCCATGAAAGGAACTGATTTCTCCCACGTTGGTCGGCGTGGGCCATTCGGCGATGGCCTTGACCTTTTCATCGTCCACTTTGAGCCCCTCGGATCCTACAATGAAATCAAGAAAGTGCACTTCTTCCAAGCAAAATTCAAATTTCGTAAGCTTAGCATACAATTTATGCTCATGTAGGGTCAAGAAAACTTGATGCAAATGGTCTAAGTGTGCTTGTGGTGAAGTGTTATATACTAGAATGTCATCAAAGTATACCACAACAAAACGTCCTATAATGGGCCTCAAAACATGGTTCATTAACCTCATAAAGGTACTAGGCGCATTAGTGAGGCCAAAAGGCATCACTAGCCACTCATAAAGTCCGAATTTGGTTTTGAAAGCCGTTTTCCATTGATAACCTTCATTCATTTTGATTTGGTGGTAACCACTAACTAGATCAATTTTTGAAACCATTTTAGCATCACACAACTCATCCAACATATCATCTAAGCGTGGGATTGGGTGGGAATACTTAGTAGTGATTTTGTTTATGGCACGACAATCCATGCACATCCTCCAACTCCCATCCTTCTTGGGCACAAAGATGACCGGCACGGCGCAAGGTGAGAGGCTTTCCCTTATGAACCCCTTGGCCAACAATCCATCAATTAGTTCTTGCAACTCTTGTGTCTCCTTGGGGTTGCATCGATAGGCCGACCTATTGGGCAAGGTGGATCCGGGCGCAAAATCTATCTTGTGCTCAATGCCCCTTATGGATGGTAGTCCTTCGGGAATCTCCTCCAGGAATACGTCTTGGAAATCTAGCAAGAGAGGAGAAATCATCTTAGGCAAGGAAAGGTTAGCATTAGTAGCATTCAAAGCAAAAGGTTTGTAGTGAATTAAAATGCATGGTTTGCGCATGATTAGCGCATGCCTAATGTCTCTACCCTTAGCCATTAAGCTCACTTTTCTCTCCACTTCTGCCTCTCTAAAGGCCTCACTAGCTTGCTTACTTTTTTCAAGCTTTGTTTTTCCACTCGAGTCTCCCTTTTTCACTCCTTTCTCCTTACCTTCTTCTCTCGGCGCATGCTCTTTGTTTTCATGCCCGCTATTTTCCCCATGTTTCCCACTTACTTTCTTCTCTCCACTCCAATCACTCTCTTTCTTTCCTTGAAGTGAAGCTAAAATTTTGAAAGTGACGCAAGCCTTTTCTAGCTTGATTTGATCCTCATAGACTTGACTTGGGGGCAAGGGTGGGATCAAGAACTTTCGGCCTTCATGCTCAAGCTTATAGTTGTTCTTGAAACCGTCATGAATTGCCCTTCATCATATTGACAAGGTCAGCCTAAGAGCAAATAGCTCGCATACATTGGAGCTACATCGCACAAGCGTTTGTCCATATAGCCGTCAATGTTGAAGGGCACAAGCACTTACTTTTGTACCTTAACCGTGCTCCCATCTTTGAACCAATTCAACACATACGGATGGGGGTGTCTAGTGGTCGTTAAGCCTAAGGAATGCACTAGAAGTGCGCTTGCCACGTCCACACAACTCCCATTATCAATGATGATGGATATAACTATATCGTTAGACATACCCCTAGTGTGGAACAATTTCTCCCTTTCCGCAATAGAGGCATCATCATTTCCCCTTAATACTCAAACTTCTCCTTACGACTAGGCATTGGGGAACCTCCACATGGTCATACCCTTCGCTCTCCTCACTAGTGTATCCCTCATCAACCCAAACTACCTTCAGACCACTCTCCTCTTCCTCCTCATCTTCACTAACCAACTCGCCACCCTCCCTTAAAACCATGATTGTCCTATTGGCGCACTTGGCCTTCATATGCCCATTCCCTCCACATTTAAAGCAAGTAATGTCCCTTCTGTGAGTCCTTGCGGGTGCGTTGTTGGGTTGGTGTTTGTTATCGGTCTAGGTGGTAAAGTGTTTGGTGGTGCATTTGGCTTGGGTGGTAAGGTGCGGTAGGTGTTTGGTGTGGTTATGGGGGCCTTACTAGAATTTTTCCAAGGCCGCTTGTAGGTGGAAGAAGGGGTAGAAGATGAGTTAGGTAATTGAGATTAAGTTCTAGATTTGCGACTTACTTGTCTCTCAATCTTGATGGCTAGGAGGTGCATTTCATCCAAGGTGGAATACGTGTGGAAGTCTATCGTGTCCGCAATTTCCTTGTGAAGTCCCCCTATGAAACGGGCCATGGTGGCCTCAGCTCCTTCGTGATCGTCCGCTCGCATGATGCACATTAGCAACTCGTGGTAGTATTCACTCACACTCTTTGAGCCTTGATGATGGCTTTGAAGTCGGTGGTGTAAATCCCTTATGTAATGTGGAGGCACAAATCAGCACCTCATTTCCTCTAATATTTCCCCCAATCGGTCACGACCAATCTCCCTTCAAGCCTTCTACTAACCACGATGCGGTCCCACCAATGGATCGCTATACCCGTGAACTCTACCACGCCAACTTGACCTTCTTTTCCTCCGAGTAATTATAACAAGTGAAGATTCGTGATAGCATGTCTTAATTGTAGGTTTTTCCATTTTATTTTCGGCCTTTTCGAGGGCAAGATACTTCTGATTTGTCCTTTTCCCCATCTTTTTCCAGATCAGCGCCTAAAGGGAGAAAAGAGCAAAAACGAGCAATTTTGGAAGCATTTCTGGAGTCTTGATGATCGAGGTCTAGAAGAGCAGAAGTCGTCGAGCCCGCGACGTTAACCAGACCAGTGAGCAATCTCACGGCCTCGACTTCCCTGCGTCAGATCAGAGATCAAGAGCCAAAGGAAAGAATCGTAGAAGCTCCCAGAAGGTGTCAGACGCTTCCAGAAGATTCTAGAATATTCTCTGGCAAGGACGCGGTCCCCTGTGTGCTGGCGTCCTCCCAAGCACTGACACCCTCTCTCCCTTAGCTGTATTTTTGTCCCCTAGCTAGTTTTAGCCTATATAAGCTTAGCTTTAGGGTTTTTGTAAAGGAGGCTGACTTAAGACACTAAAAATATCTCTTTCTTTTACCCTAATTTCTAGGAATTTTATTCTCTTGAATATTGGAGCAGCCGCCAGTTTTGTAAAGGAGGAAGCTTTCCTTCTTTGATTTATTAAATCATTTACCGGTTTCCTCTAATCCTTTTCTCTACTCCTTCTTGCATGATATTCATTACCTACTGTTTACATCTTGTTTTGAGTAGCTAAATACCACCTTCTTAGTGAAGGGTGATTCAAGGGTTGCAAGGGTTAGTTAGGAAGCCTAAAGTGTGCTTAATATATTCTCTTGTCATATTTAATCAATTATCGTTTTAATCCTTGCTCATTTACAACTGTTGAGGGCCTGATCAACTGTCAATATTTCTACATGTGTGTTGTCATTCTCTTGGTTATAACTGACGTGAATCCTTGAGATAAAGTAGACATCTAGTATAGACATCGTGAGAGGTCTTTCATCTAGGGGTATTTGATTGTTTAGGTTATGTGATGCGAGCTTGACAACCTGAGATGTCACGCCCTAGATCTGTCTTGCCTCCACTTCATGGGCATTTTGAGTAGTGCCTCCCCGCCTTCGTGCCTGGGAGGACGGTGAAACGTTAAGGCGGCCCCATATGTGGAAACGGGGGGTGGCTTCTACCTACGAAGGTAAGTAGAGAGCCTATGTGGAAACATGGCTCCTATAGCAGGTCTGTGCCTGAGTTTGGACTATTTTCGAGCCCATGATTAACTGACCTAGAAAGCAATCCGAGAACACCTTTTGCTAAGATCTCTTCCCAACTGATTTATATCTCTTTTATTGCTTTTCGTGCCCTCGAATATCTTTTGTTATTTTGCCCTTGATTTCTTTTTACTTTCGAGACCCCGAATGTTTGTTACTTTTATGATTGCGGTTTACATTTATTTACTTATCTGTTTTGTTAGCTCCCTGATCTGCGTCGATTAATTCATTAATCGACA
This sequence comes from Viola odorata, assembly GCA_963691705.1. NCBI lineage: Eukaryota > Viridiplantae > Streptophyta > Magnoliopsida > Malpighiales > Violaceae > Viola > Viola odorata. Next base: position 35,373,621 of record OY829546.1, read on the forward strand.
AAAACTTCCCCAGTGTTTCTTGACCGTATTCTGTTACATTTGTGCCTTGTCATACACCTTTATTAGTAGTTTATTCCTTCAATCTCTGTGGTTCGACCCTGTCTGGCCCTATACACATTTATTTATGCATTTAGGCATCAGGAAAATATTTAATACATTTGAGTGACGGTCAAATTTTGGCGCCGTTGCCGGGGACTGAACGGTACTAATTCTGTTTTTATTTTTGTATGACCAGGAGATCTGCTCCAGATCTACTCCCTCTAGACCACGAGTTAACCAGAAAGGAAAGAAATCTTCGAAGGCAAGCCAGAGGAGCATCTACCCAGTGTAGAGTGATCCTACATCCTGCCCTCGACGGATCTCCTTCTAGTTTGGTCGGCTAGGACCGTCAGTTTTTCCTAGATCTAGCCTATCTCCATCGAAGTCTCGACAATCCCGTAGCCGCTCATTTCGATTTTCCGACAATGGACGACCGCGACGACCATGTACGTCACGAGGATCCACCACCACCACCTCCTCCAGCATAACAAACCATTCATAATTTCCATGCAACTCTTGATATGGCAAGCAGCTGTATTGTCTGGCCCACTGTCCAGCATGACTGGACCTTAAAGTCAGCCGTTATGCATCACCTTCCAATATTTCGAGGGGTTGCCAAGGAAAATGCACTCCGCCACCTTCAACAACTCCACTCTATTTGCGAGGCCATGAAACCTACCAACGTCAGCATCGAGCAAGCCAAGCTGCGCGCCTTCTAGTGGTCTCTCAAAGATGATGCCCTCGACTGGTATTACGACCTCCCTCCAAGATCCATCCATTCTTGGGCAGACATGTCTAAGGTATTCACCGAGAAGTATTATCCGACCTCTATTTCCAACACCACGCGCAAACAACTTGTCTCAATAGTCTAGAAGAAAGAAGAGACTCTGGCCTAGTACTATGAGAGGTTCCAGAAGATGCAATCAAGTTGTCCATCCCACAACCTTACGGAGCATGCCCTTGTTCAGTATTTTTGTGAAGGCCTCAAAGCCCATGATAAGGAATTACTCAATGCTGCTGCCAGCGGATCTCTGACCGCTCTCACCCTAGCAGCCACTAGAGCAACAATAGAACTCATGGCCAAGAATGCTTCATCTGGCCCTGCCAACAATCAAGGCCCCGATGACCAAGTGGCTACCTTACAGAATCAGCTATCTTCTCTCACAGGGATATTCCAGAACTTTATGACAGGGCAATCTGCGCAATCTGCGCCTGTCAAGGCCTCCCAGATCTGTAATTTTGTGGATCACCCTACTGATGCCTGTCCCTACATTCTGGACAAAATACAAGTTAATGTTGCTGGTCAATATGTCCCAGTCCCCTATGGCCAAAACTACAATCAGGGCTGGAAACAACAAAATCTAGGATGGGTTCCCAACCCTCAGCCTTCAGGACCTAGCCATCAACACCACCAACATAATCCGTATGGAAATCACCCTCCACCTCCCAACATGCAGAATTACAGACCTCGACCCACGTACCATCAGAATCAATATCAACATCAACCTCCTCAGGATCAGACTTTCGTCGTGCCCCCGAATGTAGAAATACCTCGAAACCCCGAACAGCATAAAGAGATTGATGATCTTAAAAAGTACGTGAGTACGTTAATGGCGGAAATGAAGGAAGTGAAGAATCAAGGGAGATCCCCACCTCAAACCGAAACAAATCCAAAGCACAATGTCTATGCCGTGACCTTGCGAAGTGGAACGACCTTAACACCTCCTACACATCCTGCCCACGATACTGCAAATTCTCTAGAATCCGAACTCAAGCGAAACCTAGAGATAAACTCCCAAAAGTTCCCCGACTTGTTGAAGTCACGAAAGATAGAGTTCTCTCTCCCAGGGGTTCACCAAGGAATGACCCTAATCCACCTGTTGCTACCCGAATTTTGACTTACGTCACAACTTTTTTCGTTTTATTGTGTGTCGCATTAATAGCCCGTTTACGTCAAATTTCAATCAATTTTTGCTCAAGGACTATTTGTTTTAAAATTTCACGTCATTTCACGTCTTTTGAATTTTTCGTATTTTGCTCGTATTTTCGACTAAACCGTATTTTTTGGTTTTCGTCAACGCATTTACGTATTTTTATGTTTACCGCATTTAATAACTCGTCTAGGTCAAATTTCTGTCGACTCTTGGTCCTAGGCTAGTTTGTTTAAAATTCTGTGTCATTTCGTGCCTTCTCATTTTTTTCGTACTTTCGACTGTCTTTTCGCTCGAACTTTTCTCAGTCCCGAGTAAGTTTCCCGGGACCGAGGGTTGAACGCGTTATTTCTTTGTTTGATAATTACGTACTATTTTTCTCTTTCACACAATCGAGTTTGGTTTCGTTCAATTTTTGTCGTAAGGACATTTATTTTGCGTCCGAACTTTTAAGATTTCCGAAAGAGAAAATAAATACGTTAAACCGAGTTTCACGTTTATTCGCAGTATACTACTTGTCTTATTTTTCTGCACGTCGTGGTTTTCTCGGTTCGGGTTTATTTTCATTTTTGAGCAATTTCGCTTGTGCCAAAAATATCCCGTTCGTACCAAAAAATGGGATAAATACCACATTAAGGCAATTAATTCGTTCTCACCCTCCACCTCGACTCCAGCTCACTTAGATCACTACCCCATCCCATCCGACCAGCCTTGGCCACAAGCTTCCCTCCGCTAGCTCACTATTCTAGCATAGAGCTCATCATCACCTTGGATATTTTCTTCCCGTCGGTTTGCAGCCACATGTGCAAACCGACTCCAAATTTTTCCCTCCTCTATAAATAGCAAGCTTCACACAACAAATAAAGGGCACCAGATCCTCCTCTTAACCTCTATTTCTTGCACTACCTTCTTGGATAAATTGCTCTCCCGGACAAGTAAGTTCCCTCTCTCTCTAAGTTTCTTTAATTTTCATTTTTGCTTGTAATGCATGAATAAATTGTTAAAACCTGCTTCACATGCTTAGTTTTCATGTTAGTTATGCTTTCCTTGCCTCAATTTAATTGCATGATGCACTAGCTAATTAATAGCAATATATGCATGTTAAATAACTTAATCTTTCCATGTAAAATTGCCACTATTTTTGAGTTGCTTTGCTTGCTATTTTTGGTGCTTTGATTTACTGTTTTGATACCATAATTATTGGGGCCATTTTGGGTAAGAGTGGTTGAAGTGTTGGAGCTTGAGTTGCCGGCGATGGTGGTCTGCGACGTGAAGCAGAAGAAGAAGAGGTAAGTAGGGCGGGAAAGGTAAGAAAGAAAGAAGAAAGGTGATGGGCTTAGGGCCATCTGTGTTTTAAATTACAAGCCAAGCCCATTTTTTAATGCCCAAAATTCCTAAGTGGGGCCCGACCCATTTATTTTTTGTCAAAATTGTGCAAAATGTATGTATGCTTTTATAACATGTTTAAATTAATAAATATATTCGTATACTTTTATAACATGTTAAATTGCATAAAACATTCGTATGCTTTTTATTTTTGTGTTTAAATAATATTAAAATGTTCATATGCTAAATGATATATTTAAATCGTATGGATTATTTGTATGTTTTTTATGCATTATTCGAGTCATATGAAATACTCGTATGTTCACATGACAATAACGTGTTTATGCCGTGTTTAAATTATTGTGAAATTTTTAATATGCTTGCGTGTTATAAATAAATGTAATAATTATGCCATGCTTAATTTATTATGAATTGCCCATATGCAATAATTGATTACTTGCTTGCCATGTCTAATCAATTATTTACTTGTTTCTTATGTCTAATTATTTATTTGTTTGGCATGAAATAAATTGCTTATTTTGTTGGTGTTTATTTAAATATTTATTCGTCAAATTAAATAAATATTGCATGCGCTCTTTATTATTTATTTATTTTGAAACCTTCGCTAACACTCTCGATTTGCAAGGAAGATCAAGATCACGCAACGCGAGTACGCTTTCTATAGCCTCTTTTATTTATTTAATATTTTTTGCAAATATTATTTGTATACATGATATTTAAAAATGCTAAAAACTCATATTTTTATGCATGATAAAATCAATTCACATGCTTACATGTTTAAATCACTCGCTTTGTTTATACCATGAAATTAATTGCTATATATTGATATGTGAGCATGGTGGCTTCGATCCCACACGGTTATGTGCATTCATTAAAATGGTACAATGTTAGTTTTTATCCATGATAGGATCGCATAGTAATTAATTAATCATGCATGGCCCGATGATAAAAAAGGGGGGAACGCCCGCTCTAGCATACGAACAAACGGTAACCCCGTCCTTTGGTCCTGATCGGAAATAACAATGCCCCGACGAAAATGCTAAGATGTAACGTCACCTTTAAGGGCCCAATTCGTGTGTCAAAATGTTTAAGTGATCGAAAAGTGACCCAATCTTCGTAACAGGATTTCGGACGACACTTTACTATCGTTTACCTCGTAAATTATTGAAAGGTGGCCCATTTTCGTGTGCGGGATTGGTTGACATGCTTCGATTATTCATTCGTTTTGGTATAAAAAAATGCATAAGTGATTGGAAAGTGGCCCACTCTTCGTAACAGGATTTCGGACAACACTTTACTATCGTTTACCTCGTAAATGATTGCAAGGTGGCCCGTTTCCGTGCGAGGGACTGGTCGACATGCTTTGATTATTTATTCATTTTTATGTTAAAAGTTGTTTTCCAAACACCTTTTTACCGGTAACCTTTTTAAGGATGTGACTTGGGTGCCTAACACCTTCCTAAGTCCATAATACGACCTCGAACCTTCGTTCTTTGGTTTAGACCAATTGTGCCTTAGTTATTTTTATTTTATGCCATGACATTAGGTTCCCTAAACCTAGAAAATAAATAGGGCGGCGACTTCATTGTAATATGTGAGGCATCCATTTATGCTTAGCATCCGTCCCGAACCTAACCTCATTTTCAACAAAAAAAAGGGTGCGACAGTGTGGCAACTTCACTAGGGACTAGTAGGGTCGAAGCCGGTTTTTTTTAGGTGTTTGTCTTTTTTTTATTTACTTGTTTTAATAAACTGTTATCGTGACTATTTGTTATACGCTTTGATCAACTGTCACACGCATTTCATGCATAGGTCCTACACCCAAGGGTCGTCTGCCAAATAAGTTTAGGACGGGGATTAGTGACACCCTAGGACTCAAGTCCTGGGTAATGTTCACCAAACCCAACCCGCTCGAACCCCTAAACTAGTACGAAAGGTTGCCCGGTTCTGCAAGGAATCGATGGACACCGGACAACACTTTAGGGACCATTCTATGGTATCGTCGGGAACTTTCAGGCCATTAGAAATTAGTCAACGTTAAAAACCCTCATCATGTGCATCATACTTGTTTTGTCTAAACTTTAGTCGTCATGTTTCTACGTTTTTCTAGCGTAATTTTTGCGATGCATGAAAAGAAAAAACCTTAGTAAAATGGATTATTCAGTCAACTAACGCTTAAACTCTGTTTTACTTTTCCCCAGGACCCATCCTGCTTGTTCAAAATGACAGTGCCCACATTACTCTCACTTGATACTTTCGGGGGTAGAAGTTTCGATAACCAAGCCGTACAAGAAGACATGTTGAAGCCTAGTTTCATCCCAGACATCACCACTAAGATAAAGGTGGAAGTTACAAACTTTGACGGAACCAAGATTAGAGGGTTAAGGAACGAATTGTCTCGCAGAGAGGAGGCACAATTTACATGAAAATATGGGAATTTGTTTACAATTACTGATGTTAAGACTGACTAGGGTGCATCCGAGCGGCCCTAAAATTTTAGGATCCGTACTACAGTTGCTTCTCCTTCGACGCAGGGATAGACTTGACCCCTACGTTAGAAGAGTACTCCGCCTTGATGGGTTTCACGCCTCCCATTTCAGCCATCTATCGAAATGTTCACCTTGATTCTGCTAGCGTCAAGGCTAGGCTTTATCGCGATTTAGGTATCACCACTTGCGTGATAGAAGGAAACTATGTGTGGTGTTGGTCGGACATCGAAAAACAGTTTCGGAGGTCAAAAGGGCAAAATCGCATAGGGATTCTAGCCTTTGCCATAGTAGGGCTTGTCTTGTTTCCCAAAATAAAGGACATAATTGATTTCGAAGCAGCCAATATTTTCTTTGAAATGGAGGCCAACACCATCAACCCTACAACGGCCATCTTGGCTGAGACCTTCCGTTCCTTGGACCTTTGCCGAAGGAAAGGCAAAGGGAAACTCACATGCTGCACTCAGTTATTAACAGTATGACTACTTAGCCACTTTAAGCAGACACCAAGCCAATCTCTTTTCTCTACAATTCACTTGGGTCCGAACCCCTTGGTCAAAACCATAGCAGCCATGACCGAAGACCGTTGGAAGACAGAGGACAAGGACGTTTGGGTTGATAGGTTCCTAAACCTTTCAGAGGAAGACTTCAATTGGCATGCCAAATGGCTACGGGCCGCCAACCCCATAGTGTGCTGCGGACCCTTGCCGTGGGTTCCTTTGATTGGAGTTCGAGGTTGTGTCCACTATTGCCCCGCTTTTTCCTTGAGACAATTCTGCATCATGCAGATAATCCCCGCAATGTTTGGCCTGACGGAGTCAAGTCTACCACACACTACGGAGAACCTAAATTGTCTCCAATACGCCCACGATTGGACTCACCCTTTTTACCTTGAAGGCCATGTCGTCCCCACCTTGCCAATGTTAGAATACCTACAATGGAGGAGGAATCGAGCCAACGACAATATCTTGCCCCACTTGGAAAATCACAAGTCTATGGAAGAGGAGGGCGAGTCCCGCACCAATCAAGGACTTGAGGTCATGGCCCGCGCCCAAATGGCAAGTCAGCTACACACAGTGATAGAAAAGAGAAACCATTTGGTCTCGGAAAGGGAGAGCTTGATGGCGGAGAGAACTGACCTAGAGCTCAAGGTGCGCAGATGGGAAAGGCGCCACGAAGACAATGTCCGTTTGGGTTTGGCAAATCAAAGGTTTGCATTCGACGACTTCAAGAAGCGCATGGTAGAGGAAGTCCGCGAGACGGAAGCATCGAGTGCAATAATCAAAGATAAGGATGCGGTAATAAAAGTTTTGACAATTCATGCCAATGAGAAGAATGGGGAAAGATAAACCTTACAAGCACGAGTGGCCGCATTAGAAGCCGAAGTGATGATGCAAAAGGGAGAAATGGCGTCGCTAGAATACTTTTTGGGTGAGAAAGCGGACCCCGACTTCCGAGGTTGACGCATTCAAAAGAAAGAAGCATGCACCCGGCACACCAAAATTTTGCTTTTTTCCCAATGTAATTGCTAGACTTTGTCTATTAAGCTTTAAGATGAATCTAGATAGTTGATCCAACATATAGTGGTTGTATCCTTTTTGGAAAAATCGTCAATGACAAAGCTTGTAAATTATTCGGATAAATTATGTGGTTTTTCTTTTTCACTTTGCAAAAAATATTAAAAGACCGTTACTCCCGAATATACGACTCTCCTCACAAGCAAAACAATACCCGAAGCAAAAAAAGAAACCAACACAAAAGATTAACCTTGGAAACATAAGCACTCATAAAAGAATTCAGAACGTGAAGATGGTTGTTTCTTTTCGACCAGCCGCGCACTCTTTTACCTTGGCCAATATGAACGCGATTAACTCTAAGTTTCCTCGCGGACAAAACATGAAAGATGTTCATAACACATGGAAGTTCACACTTACCAAATTTCAGAATTTTCTGGGCAGTACATCTCTCATAACAAATTCAGAACGTGAAGATGGCTGTTTCTTTTCCGCCAGCCGCGCACTCTTTTACCTTGGCCAATATGAGCGCAATTAACTCCAATTTTCCCCGTGGCCAAAACATGAAAGACGTTCATAACACATGGAAGTTAGCCCTTACAAAAATTCAGAATTTTCTGTGTGACACATCTCTCAAACAATTTAGACGTAAAGATGGCTGTTTTTCTCAATCTCAGCTGCGCGCTCATTATTTTTCGCCGATATCGAGATGATTAGCTCAGAGTTCCCACTCGGTCAAAACATGAAAAACATAGACAACAGGTTGAAGTTTGGCCATACCAAATTTTAGATTTTTTTGGGCGACACATCTCTCAAACAATACGTAAAGATGGTTGCTCTCCTCGGTCTCAGCTGCGCGCTCTTTCTTTTTGGCCAATATCAAGAGGATTGGCTCGGAATTCCCACTCGGCCAAAACAAGAAAAACGTAGACCACATGTTGAAGTCTGGCCACACAAAAATTTAGATTTTTCTGGGAGACACATCTCTCACAAACAATTTAGACGTAAAGATGGCTGCTTTCCTCGATCTCAGCTGTGCGTTCTTTCTTTTTGGCCAATATCGAGACGATTGGCTCGGAATTCCCGCTCGGCCAAAACATGAACAATGTAGACAACATGTTGAAGTCTGTCCACACCAAAGTTTAGATTTTTCTGGGCGATACATCTCTCACAAACAATTTAGACGTAAAGATGGCTATTTTTCTCAGTCTCAGCTGCGCGCTCTTTATTTTTGGCCGATATCGAGATGATTGGCTCAGAGTTCCCACTCGTCCAAAACATGAAAAATGTAGAAAACAGATTGAAGTCTTTCCACACCACATTTTAGATTTTTGTGGGCGACACATCTCTCACAAACAATTTAGACGTGAAGATGGCTATTTTCTCGGTCTCAGCTGCGCGCTCTTTCGTTTTGGTAAATATCGACATGATTGGCTCGGAGTTCCCACTCGGTCAAAACGCAAAAGACGTTGATAACGGATTGAAGTATTCCCACACCAAAGATGAGATTTTTCTGGGCAGCACATCGCTCCCAAATAATTTGGACGTAAATATGACAGTTTTTCTCAAGCTCAACTGTGCGATCTTTTGTTTCGGCCAATATCATTACGATCGGCTCAAATTTTCCGTTCGGACAAAACATGGAAAACGTTCATAACACATTGAAGATTTCCCATACCAAATATGGGATTTTTCTGGGCAGCGCCTCGCTCGCAAATAATTCGGACGTAAGGATGACAGTTTTTCTCAAGCTCAACTGTGCGATCTTTTGTTTCGGCCAATATCAATACGATCGGCTAGAATTTTCCATTCGGCCAAAACATGGAAAACGTTCATAACACATTGAAGATTTTCCATACCAAATATGGTATGTTTCTGGGCAGTGCCTCGCTCACAAATAATTCAGACGTAGGAGAGACAGTTTTTCTCAAGGTCAGCTGCGTGCTGTATTTTGTTTTGGCCAAAATAAAGGCGATTGGCTCCAAGTTTCCGCTCAACCAACCATTTTTGCCTAAGATCTCACTCGTCAATTAAGGGCACACTCGTACCACACACCTAAAAAAGAAAAAGGGATTTCCTAGCATGATAACACTAGCTACTTACGTCGGTTTGCTTCAAGGTTTTTCGTTGATAGCACCCAAGATCACCTTACGTCGTTTAGAATGAATGAAGATTTCCTTCGTGCCTCCACCGAAAACACCAATCCAAGATACGCCCGTTTCTCGCTCCCCCTAAAAGTATCAAGTGAAAGAGTGGCCGGGAGATTGATGAAGCAGCTTGGAGGCCTCGAGGTTACATATCATACGCATATTATCGCTTATACTTACTTCTCTTCGTTTACTTTTCAGGTTAACCATAGCTCCTCGAAGGAAAACTACTCCACCAAGGCTCCCCGTAACTAGACTTCAAGCACGAAAAATGGCCGAACAAGCTAAGACAAAAGAAAGGCTGGCTGCTAGGATTACGGAAATGGAAGAACAAGTTAGGGTTACTACAGAAAGGGCCGCTCGGGCCGAAAAAGAGCGTGATGAAGCAACCACTGAATTCCCACCCGGTTTTGATCCAAGTCAAGTGATGGGATCTTCCTCATCCGCCATCACTGGATCGTTGGGACCCCAATCATTTTCTATTCCTGGGACCAATGGAAATGGGCTAATCCTTTCGCGGCACCCATCACCGCAAGCCCAGTTGTTAACGCAGGAGGAGAAACTACTACAACCCTGCAGCATTCTTTGATAAACCTTACTTTGGACCCAAGTCAAAACCTGATTCATCAAGAATCCCAAGGCGTTCGCCCTCCTCAAAGTCACTCTACTAAAGTCATGATTCCCGATCCCACGGGAATTCGGCCTCCTTTTATCAATCCGATACAACCACCATTTGCGTCAACACCTCTACCTCCCCTTGGTCCTAATGCGACTTCCATAGAAAGGCCAAATGCGAATAGATTGAGCATACTAGAAGAAAGGCTCAGATCCATTGAAGGAACGGACCCCTTTGACCCTACGGGCCCAACCGACATGTGCATGGTCCTTGGGATCGTAATTCCCCCAAAGTACAAGGTTCCAGATTTTGAAAAGTATACGGGGGTCGAATGCCCAAGGACTCACCTCAAGGCCTATTGCAACAAAATGGTCGACGTAATACATAATGAACCTTTGTTGATCTGTTTGTTTAGAGAGAGTTTGGCCAAGCATGCCCTGACTTGGTACATGGGCCTAGACAGAGCCAAGATCAAAACTTTGAGGGATTTGTCCGATGCTTTTTTCAAGCAATACAAATTCAACATGGAGGTAGCACCAGACCGCTACGATCTTCAAAATCTAGAGAAGAAAATCAGTGAATCAGTGAAGACCTATGCCCAAAGATGGAGGGAGCTAGCAGCTATAATTTCTCCACCTTTAAGCGACAAAGAGCTCATAGCCATCTTTGTAAACACCTTCAAAGTTCCTTATTACACCTACCTCATCTCCAACCCATCGAACAACTTCTCCGACATGGTCTTAATCACGGAAAGAGTCGAGCAAGGAATTAAGTCCGGAAAAATCACCCTTTCTGCACCCGAAGCAGTGCCCAAGAAAGCACCTCCCACGGGGAAGGATGTTAGTTTGGTTTCTCCCCGACATAGTTACGATCAAACTTTCCCGTCACCTCCACCACAAATACTACAATCCGCACAACCTAGACCCTATAACCCACCAAAGAATCTGAACAACCACAATAACCAAAGTGACCGCTGGAATCAGGAGTCGCTGCCGCCCCTTCCCGTTCCTTTGGGAGAAATCTACAAGCGTCTTTTGACAGCCGGGCAGATTGCGCCGATCCCAGCTCAACCTCAACGACCTCCCTACCCAAAGTGGTATGATCCCAATGCTAGATGTGAGTACCATGCCTGAGTTCAGGGTCACATAATAGATAACTGTCGTGCCTTTAAAGCAAAGATTGGCCATTTTCTTAGGAGCGACCATATCTTTTGAAGGGGTAGCCTGAGGGCCTAACACCACCACCAACCCTCTCCCAAACCATGCCCAAAGGAGCGTGATATGAGCTTAAAGGCTCCAGCTCGTCCTTATGCCTTGCCCGGACCAGCCTTGGATCTCACGGCGAAAACTAGCACATTAGGGACTGTTTTGGTGATCAAGTCAGCCGGCCTTCCTAGGTTTAAATGAAGGGTTATTTTAGGGTTTTCTCATGTAATAATTCTCAAGCTATAAATAGAAGGAGATAGCCTCTTTTATAGCTTGCCTTTGATTTTGATGATATTCTCTTTTGCCAAATCAGTAGAGTAACCTAGGTAATTTAAGGTTCTTAAAACCAGCACTTCATCTTCTTTACTTTATAACAAGGTTGCTCAAGCAAGTTCTTGAGAGGGTTTGTTTGGTATTGAAGTTATATACTTATTGTTCATCTAAACACTCTCCTTTTCATCCATTAATCCGCTGCACAATCCGTACTTCTTCTAGCGACGTTATCTTCTCCATTATTCCATCTATTGCCGCTGCCCTTAAACTCCATACAAATACGGATCCATCCATCCACCCAAACACCAATTATCCATGTGTTTACCACCTCCCAAAGGAGACTAGATCCTTGCTACCTTCATCTCACGGTTTCATCTCTGAATAGAAGTTGAGCTCTTATCAAGTGGTAGCGGAGCTCCAATCGTCTTCTAGGTTGGTAAACCTCATTTAAACTCCTTTTCTACGGTTAGAATCATCTCCTCTACCGTAGAACATCTTTCTTTTGTGCTGAAATTTTTTCTGTTTTTCTTCTTTTTCACACCCGTTCCACTAAATTGCTAAAATGTCATTTCCTTGAGTTTCTTCGGTTCAAACACCTTGATTCTTGTTTTATATGGTTTAAACATTGTTTTCTACCATAGGAATCAATCTTACTTCATTTGAAAAAAATTTGGTGTTCTTGAGAAATTCTTGTCTTTTAGTGTGCTGAATTTTGGAAGAACACAATTGCTGAAATATTTTGTGTTTATGTGCATCTAAATGGACGAAAATTAATCTTCTTAAATGTGTATTTGCTGCTGAAGTTGTTGGAGCCTCCTCACATGCCACATCACTTGCTTGGTCATCCACACAATTAGTGACACATCATCTTCACTTGCCACATCACACTTTTTGGCTTTTAGTGAAAAAAATTCAAGAGCAAAAACTACTTGTCTTTCACTTCTTCTTGTAAAAATACTTGTCATACAAGTGAGTCTTCTTCACCCTTTGCGAAAACAAAACTTAAAAGAAGGGAACTAAAAGATTTGATCAAAAGGAAAAGAAAAAGTGATCAAGTTCCTCACTTCTCAAAAAAAAAAAAAAAAAAAAAAAAAAAAGAAGAGCAAAGGAGTCACAAGCAAGAAACTACTTGTGTGTATGCAATTGAAGTGAATTAAATTGTTTTTGAAGTGTCCTTGTGGAAGAACACAAGTTTCGGTTTTCAGTTTGTGCCTTCCAATTCGGATTTTCTTTTTTGGATTTCCATACCCAGTTTTTTATTACTTTCGCATTTTTTCCGTTTTGAGAGGGTAGTTGCCCTCCAAAAATTCTGAAATTTTGACAGCTTAAACTTCAATCTGATTGGAACAACTCTTATGTTTGAGACTTCTCCTAATTCGGGGGTTTTCACACACTTCTATCCAACTCAAAATCAGTGCGCAGTTTTCACTCGAAATTTCAGTTTTGAGTCTTCCTTTTCAAATTTTTTTTCTCTTCTCATTTGAGCTAGCTTTTCTATTGAGTCTTTGGTCTATCCTTCTTGTTTCCATCATTATTTCTACTCTAAATCAGTTAGGTGTGCATTTCAATCCAATCCGTGCATACCTTTTGATTTTCTCTACCTTTCTTTCTAAGCTTGTTTTCTTTGCATTCCTTGTGCTGTTATGTGTCTTAGAGTTTGTGCTAAGCTACATTACTTGGTGTTGCTTGGAGATTAGAGTGGGTGAGGAGGTGAGATTTTTAGAGTGTTGTGTGAAACATGAGTGAAACACGTGAGGGAGAGACTAACCCCTTTTAGCTATCAATTGTGTTTATTTTTCCTTTTGTAGGAATTTTTCTATGTCTTCCTACGTACCGCCGCATTTGAGGGTTGCTCCTAATAGCCATGCATCTTGGTATCATATTGAGCAGCCCCTCCACCATGTCCGTTGGCCCCCGCCTCTTCCTAGTTATGATTCCATTCCTTCCCGGTTGGAGTATGATCATATGGAGCCCTCTCGGCAAGCCTATGCGTATGACTCTTATGTGACTAGTGGAGAGATTTCGTATGGGCAGGAGGACTACTTCATCGAGGCTACCCCGTCCCCACACCATGGCACCTCACCTTTCGCCTTAAGGATGGCTCCAATTCTAGCGCGTCTGGAAAGAAGCACCCAAGCCATGACAAACACCATGGCCGCAATGACACTTATATGTGATAACCTATGGGTTTCCGGGCACCTTTGGCAATGTGAAGAGGTTAGCATTTGTACTCTTGGTTCGCCATCAGTCAAGGAAAGTTTAGTGCCTCGTGGGAGGGAAATGAATGTATTGCAATCCATGGATGGTTTTGAGACACCGTTGGTTGAGGAGATTGAGGATCTTCCTAGTGTTGTTTCAGCCGAATTGCCATCACTTATTGAGGATGATTTGCCTCCGTTTGAGGAGAAGCTACTGGTTTCGGATGTTAATGTGGAGTTTGGGAGTGAAAGGGATATAAGTAGGGTTGGTGAGTCCACTTCGGAGTGCCATGAGACAACCACTCATTGTCTTGCGTTGCAGCACCATTTTTGGGCCCTTGGGAGTGACTTTTCCATCATTCCGAAGGTACCTATACATAGCTTTGAGGACCCATTTCTACTTGGTCTTGGGCATGTGAGCCGCACACCTTTCCTTCTATTTTCAGCACCTCCATGTGGTTACATGGTCTCGCACTTTACACGGATTCCGTCCGCTGCTCTTTTGGTTCACCATAGCGCCCTTGCCTTATCAGCCACTACTAAGAGCCCGCACTTGGCCCTAGTTCACTCCTTGCCTCGTCATGGTCAATCCTTGATTGTTCTTGGCTGTTTTCCGTCCACGCCTACCTATCTTCCCCAATCAAGGCCTCCACTTTGGCCTATATTCCCCGAAAGGTGTAGTTAGAGGGTTCCATGTGTATCCACAAGCTGTGAGCATGCCTTGACCCATTTGGCCTTGCAAGGGATGGACCCTATAGATTCGAGGTCGAATCTCCTCAAAGGAGGAGGGGATGATACGAGCTTGAAGACTCTCACTCCACTTTCGGAACCCTACACCCTCCAAAGCTTAGATTCGAGGACGAATCTCTTCAAAGAGGGATGGGATGATATGAGCTTAAAGGCTCCAGCTCGTCCTTATGCCTTGCCCGGACCAGCCTTGGATCTCACGGCGAAAACTAGCACATTAGGGACTGTTTTGGTGATCAAGTCAGCCGGCCTTCCTAGGTTTAAATGAAGGGTTATTTTAGGGTTTTCTCATGTAATAATTCTCAAGCTATAAATAGAAGGAGATAGCCTCTTTTATAGCTTGCCTTTGATTTTGATGATATTCTCTTTGGCCAAATCAGTAGAGTAACCTAGGTAATTTAGGGTTCTTAAAACCAACACTTCATCTTCTTTACTTTGTAACAAGGTTGCTCAAGCAAGTTCTTGAGAGGGTTTGTTGGGTATTGAAGTTATATACTTATTGTTCATCTAAACACTCTCCTTTTCATCCATTAATCCGCTGCACAATCCGCACTCCTTCTAGCGACGTTATCTTCTCCATTATTCCATCTATTGCCGCTGCCCTTAAACTCCATACAAATACAGATCCATCCATCCACCCAAACAACCAATTATCCATGTGTTTACCACCTCCCAAAGGAGACTAGATCCTTGTTGTCTTCATCTCACGGTTTCATCTCCGAATAGAAGTTGAGCTCTTATCAGAGCGGAGGGATGAGCGCCATCTCCATGAAAAAGGTTAAAAATCCCCTTCCTTTCATCTTAGAGTTGCCTCGAGAAAGGCTCTTCACCGCACTAGTCAAAAGTAATTACCTACCACACTCTCAAGGAAGTGGGGGCCCTTGCCTATTTTGCCAACAACCAAATAGTCACGAAATCCAAAATTGCAAATTCTTCATGGAAAAATTAAAACAACTCATGAATTTCAGGGTGATTCAAGCTGAAAAGAGCACCAGCGGAATAAAGGAAATCGGCACCACTTAGGATGGACCTCCCACCCCATACACCTTCAAGTGTTTAGCTCAAGCTGAGGCACCCGTTGCAATGCCACTCAAGCTAGTCTTCAAGTTCACTCAGAACACTCCTAGCCAAGCCTTGCACACCGTCCCATTTGGCTACGGGTACACAGTCGTCACGACTCCTCCTTTCGCTACATCGACAACTGAAACCTTTAACATTGGGGGCATGACTCGCATCGGGAGTTGCTACATTTCGGAAGAGGTTGAGAAACAAAGGCTAGCCAAAGGGAAAGGCACATTGATTTCTGAAGAGGTAGAGGAAAAGGCACAAAAAGTAAATGATCCCGTAACCGAAGGTGATGCGGCCAAAATTGTCCACTCGGATCAATCACGGTCGGCATAGCTCTGGATTTCCATGTCTGCATACTCAGAGAAGAAACATCGTCTCAAGGCTCGGCCATTTTCGTGAAGAAGTCTGGAAAGCCCGTGCGCAATTGGACCGTCATCGCGCTTCTTGATATCCACTTGTAAATATAAATGCATATTTTGTCGTCTTTTATAGGAACCTACGTTCCCCTTCGGTTAAAAACAAAAAAAAACAAAAAAAATATAAATATATATTCATGTCAGGTTGTCTTTTATAGGAACTTGCGTTCCCCTTCAGTTAAAAAAAAACAACAACAAACAAAACACAAAATGAGAACCTTTGTGAAAAAAAACTTACGTGTCATATCTTTTGAGTTTTAAATAACAAAAGGGTAGTGTGGCGTCGGCCGCACCTAGGAGTAGTTAGGGTCACAAGAACCACGTTTTGACTAACCCCATTAACCCAATGTTAAGTTTTATAGGTACAATGATAGGTGTGTACGTTCACACATGTTTCAACAGGTGAGTTTTTCTCCATACATACGAGCAACGGTAACGAAGAGGTCATTCTCATCTAGAACACTATTCAAGAACTTCATGACTATTCTTCAAGATGCTATGATGGAACCGTCAGAAATGTCAACAACTAAACTAGGGCGGGGCGGTTCACACCCCTACTTTCGTCAAATTTTGATCGAAAGGAAGCTCCGCCATTAGTCGAGCCTACGACTTTAAACAAGGGCGCTTCGTGGGAGGCAACCCACGTGTTCTTTTCAACATTTCTATTTTCGTTAATTTTAAATTCAACATCTTGGGATACCTTTTCCCTATGAATTTACTATTCGATTGTCTCTTCATTTCAAGTGTAACGAGACTTGTAAACTTGGGGGCAAGCGAGTGAAGTGACGACCGAAGGAAGGCGTTGAAAAATGTCAAAGCTCATTTTTCAGGGAAGTTATCCTTTACATTTTTACAATTTCCCCTTCCGCAATTTACATTTCTGTAATTTATATTTTCGCAATTTTCATTTCCGCAATTTTACATTTCAGGTGCAACAGGACTTGTAAACTTGGGGGTAAGCAAGTGAAGTGACGACCAAAAGAAGGTGTCGAAAAATGTCAAAGCTCATTTTTCAGGGAAGTTGTCCTTTTACATTTTCGCAATTTCCGTTTCCGCAATTTCCGTTTTTGCAATTTACATTTCCACGATTTTAAAATTCCCACAGATTATGTTGTTGCAAGAGAGTGTGCGTCATGTCTGCTAAAATTCTTAGTTTTTGCCAAAAAAAACTAAAATAAATATGTATCACTGAGGCTCCAAAAATCCCATGTTTTTAAATCAAACATATTGATCATTTTATCACGTCACGGATAACATGAGTGTTCTTTAGAAATTATATAAACATGCATGATCTTCTCTGTTAACTCTTATATCCATGGCATGTTTAGACGTAAGCAATCACAAACATATCCCTGTGAGTATTTTAGGCCTTCACGCTTTGTTTCTTTCATGAGTGTAAATGCTAAACTAGGTGCTAGTTAGATTTGCATAATATCCAGGGTACATGAACTATCAAACACGGGATAACGGTAAGATGACATTGGACTTTGCTTTTGCTCTTCTTCCACATTTTCATTTTTAACCTTTTTTCCCTCAAAACACATATTTTGTACACCATGTACAACTATCAAACACCTAAAAGCCTTTTAACCAAGTGAGTTAGTGCTCGACTGGGATCGCTAAATTGGAGTTACACGTCAAGCAAGGGAATGACAAGGGAGCCTTTAGAGGATCGCTGACAAATCAACGTCAAAAGAATACCAAATAAAATAAGACTTGGAGGCCTCTGCCAAAGATAGAGGGGATGACAAAAAAAGAACAAAAAAAAACAACAAACAACAAAAAAAAACAACAAAAAAAAACAAAACAAAAAAACAAAAAAAAACAACACAAAAAAGAGCACAAAAAACAAAAAACAAAAAAAGGGAAGTGTGTTCAAAGAACACAATCAACAAAACAGCAGTAGAAGCAAACACTTACAAAAAATGGTCAAAACATCAAACAACAAAATGATCTCAAAAAGATCATCGCAAACTTGGGCATGGTGCCCTCAAAACAATCAAGAAGAAACATCTCCAGCAAAGATTCAAGGATTTGTGCACTTTGCTCTTACCACGATCAAATCGTCGAGCATCGTTCACCACAATTTGTCTTCATCACCATCAGTCGTCGAGCACAAACCTTTTTGCAAAAAAAAACAAACACAACACCTCTCCTTTCTTCTACAAACTCCTCATTTTTTCCTCCCTCGCAAAGTCCTTTCGATTATTAGCAGACCCATGCATGTGCATCTTCATTTGAAGTCTATTCACTCGGATTGACATTGCAAATTTAATTTTTTTTTGTGCTATGTTTGTTGCATTTTTAGGAGTGTAAACACATAGCCTTATTTTCTGAGTGTGAGAGCAAACACTAATATCTGGTGAGGATTGCTTACAGCTGCATGTCGTGGGAAAGTCTTGTTCTTGAGGTCGTTATTTCCTAAACAAGACGCAGACGTTATCTAGACTTATATCAATTATGTTTGTATAACGAAAATTGAAAGCACTTTTTTCAAAAAAATAAAATAAAACTTAAACTTATTTCCTCTTAAACAAAGAGGTCATTTTCATTCTAAACAAAAACTTGGGGGCAAGCCATGGGTTAAATATAGGAATATGCGATATTTCTCGCATTATCAATTGCTCTCTACTTTTTCTATCTATTGCTGCTTCGTGTTTGTTTTCTTCCTATTTGCAGAACACAAATATGCTTCGTTGGAATCAAGCATTGGGTCTTCGATGAAGAAATCGTCGTAATACCCACATCTTGGATTTTTGTTAAATCCAATCAACATCCGAATGGAGTACGTTACCACTCCCCAAACCAACGCAGCGGCTTCTAATCGCTCACCAACGCAGCGGCTTCCAACCTATCACCAACGCAGTGGCTTCCAACCGCTTAACAACGCAGTGGCTTCCAACCGCTCAACAACGCAGTGGCTTCCAACCTCTCACCGATGCAGTGGCTTCCAACCTCTCACCAACGCAGTGGCTTCCAACCGCTCACTAACACAGTGGCTTCCAACCACTCAACAACGCAGTGGCTTCAAACCACTCACCAATGCAGTGGCTTCCAACTGCTCAACAACGCAGTGGCTTCCAACCGCTCACCAACGCAGTGGCTTCGAACTGCTCACCAACGCAGTGGCTTCCAACCTCTCACCAATGCAGTGGCTTCCAACCGCTCAACAACGCAGTGGCTTCCAACCTCTCACCAATGCAGTGGCGTCCAACCGCTCAACAACGCAGTGGCTTCCAACCGCTCACCAACACAGTGGCTTCCAACCTCTCACTAGCGTTGTGGCTTTCAATCGCTCACCAAACTCCTCTTCATCTCAAATCACGCGGTGACTTCCCACCACTCTCCATTTCAGTTCACATGGTAAGTTCGAGAGAAGACCATCCTCCTCAAAATCCGAGAAGGCCATCTTCCTCACTATCAGAGACATTTCCCTCGATATCCGTCCAAAGGTACGTTGCTTTGAACCAAAGGTACGTTCCAACTCTTCGTTACTTTTATGAAGTGTGAGTGTTACCCTCACTTTGCATAATTCTACATTTCTGCACAATTATTATCTCCTCCTTGAGCGACTACTTTCCTGTCTATCTAAATACTCCTCCTCGAGCGACTACATTTCTTGCATAATTCTACATTTCTGCATAATTATTATCTCCTCCTTGAGCAACTACTTTCCTATCTATCTAAATACTCCTCCTTGAGCGACTACATTTCTTGCATAATTCTACATTTCTGCATAATTATTACTCCTCCTTGAGCGACATCATTTACCTTTTCGCAATGCATGTCCCAAAACCGTGGTAAAGACTTAGGGCAACCGTCTTTACTGCTTATCAAAAATTTCAGTTACACTGTATTTTTTATCAGACAGTAAAGAGGGGGCAATTATTGCTACCCGAATTTTGATTTACGTCACAACTTTTTTTGTTTTATTGCATGTCACATTAATAGCCCGTTTACGTCAAATTTCAATCAATTTTTGATCAAGGAGTATTTGTTTTAATATTTCACGTCATTTCACATCTTTTGATTTTTTCATATTTTGCTCGTATTTTCGACTAAACCGTATTTTTCAATTTTCGTCAACGCATTTACGTATTTTTATGTTTACCGCATTTAATAGCTCGTCTAGGTCAAATTTCTGTCGACTCTTGGACCTAGGCTAGTTTGTTTAAAATTCCGTGTCATTTCGTGCCTTCTCATTTTTTTCGTAGTTTCGACTGTCTTTTCGCTCGAACTTTTCTCAGTCCCGAGTAAGTTACCCGGGACCGAGGGTCGAACGCGTTATTTCTTTGTTTGATAATTACGTACTATTTTTCTCTTTCACACAATCAAGTTTGGTTTCGTTCAATTTTTATCGTAAGGACATTTATTTTGCGTCCGAACTTTTAACATTTCCGAAAGAGAAAATAAATACGTTAAACCGAGTTTCGCATTTATTCGCAGTATACTACTTTTCTTGTCTTATTTTTCTGCACGTCGTGGTTTCCTCGGTTCGGGTTTATTTTCATTTTTGAGTGATTTCGCTCGTGCAAAAAATATCCCGTTCGTACCAAAAAATGGGATAAATAGCACATTAATGCCAATTAATTCTTTCTCACCCTCCACCTCGACTCCAGCTCACTTAGATCACTACCCCATCCCATCCGACCAGCCTTGGCCACAAGCTTCCCTCCTCTAGCTCACTATTCCGGCCTAGAGCTCATCATCACCTTGGATATTTTCTTCCCGTCAGTTTGCAGCCACATGTGCAAACCGACTCCAAACTTTCCCCTCCTCTTTAAATAGCAAGCTTCACATAACAAATAAAGGGTACCAAATCCTCCTCTTAACCTCTATTTCTTGCACTACCTTCTTGGATAAATTGCTCTCCCGGACAAGTAAGTTCCCTCTCTCTCTAAGTTTCTTTAATTTTCATTTTTGCTTGTAATGCATGAATAAATTGTTAAAACCTGCTTCACATGCTTAGTTTTCATGTTAGTTATGCTTTCCTTGCCTCAATTTAATTGCATGATGCACTAGCTAATTAGTAGCAATATATGCATGTTAAATAGCTTAATCTTTCCATGTAAAATTGCCACTGTTTTTGAGTTGCTTTGCTTGCTATTTTTGGTGCTTTGATTTACTGTTTTGATACCATAATTATTAGGGCCATTTTGGGTAAGAGTGGTTGAAGTGTTAGAGCTTGAGTCGCCAGCCATAGTGGTCGGCAACGTGAAGAAGAAGAAGAAGAGGTAAGTAGGGCGGGAAAGGTAAGAAAGAAAGAAGAAAGGTGATGGGCTTATGCCCATCTTTGTTTTAAATTAAAATTAGCCAAGCCTATTTTTTAATGCCCAAAATTCCTATGTGGGGCCCGACCCATTTATTTTTCGTCAAAATTGTGCAAAATGTTCGTATGCTTTTATAACATGTTTAAATTAATAAAAATATTCGTATGCTTTTATAACATGTTAAATTGCATAAAACATTCGTATGCTTTTTATTTTTGTGTTTAAATAATATTAAAATGTTCATATGTTAAATGATATATTTAAATCGTATGGATTATTTGTATGTTTTTTATGCATTATTCAAGTCATATGAAATACTCGTATGTTCACATGACAATAAAGTGTTTATGCCGTGTTTAAATTTTTGTGAAATTTTTAATATGCTTGCGTGTTATAAATAAATGGAGTATTAATTATGTCATGCTTAATTTATTATGAATTGCCCATATGCGATAAATGAATTAATTGATTACTTTCTTACCATGTCTAATCAATTGTTTACTTGTTTCCTATGTCTAATTATTTATTTGTTTGGCATGAAATAAATTGCTTATTTTGTTCTTCGTGTTTATTTAAATATTTATTCGTCAAATTAAATAAATATTGCATGCGCTCTTTATTATTTATTTATTTTCAAACCTTCGCTAACACTCTCGATTTGCAAGGAAGATCAAGATCACGCAACGCGAGTACGCTTTCTATAGCCTCTTTTATTTATTTAATGTTTTTTGCAAATATTATTTGTATACATGATATTTAAAAATGCTAAAAACTCATATTTTTATGCATGATAAAATCAATCCACATGCTTACATGTTTAAATCACTCGCTTTGTTTATACCATGAAATTAATTGCTATATATTGATATGTGAGCATGGTGACTTCGATCCCACACGGTTATGTGCATTCATTAAGATGGTACGATGTTAGTTTTTATCCATGATTGGATGGCATAGTAATTAATTAATCATGCATGACCCGATGATAAAAAGGGAGGAACGTCCGCTCTAGCATACGAACAAACGGTAACCCCGTCCTTCGGTCCCAATTGGAAATAACAATGCCCCGACGAAAATGCTAAGATGTAATGTCACCTTTAAGGGCCCAATTCGTGTGTCAAAATGTTTAAGTGATCGGAAAGTGGCCCAATCTTCGTAACAGGATTTCGGACGACACTTTACTATCGTTTACCTCATAAATGATTGAAAGGTGGCCCGTTTCCGTGCGCAGGATTGGTTGACATGCTTCGATTATTCATTCGTTTTCGTATGAAAAAATGCTTAAGTGATTGGAAAGTGGCCCACTCTTCGTAACAGGATTTCGGACGACACTTTACTATCGTTTACCTCGTAAATGATTGAAAGGTGGCCCGTTTCCGTGCGCGGGATTGGTTGACATGCTTCGATTATTTATTCATTTTTATGTTAAAAAATTATTTTCCAAACACCTTTTTACCAGTAACCTTTTTAAGGATGTGACTTGGGGGCCTAACACCTTCCCAAGTCCATAATACGACCTCGAACCTTCGTTCTTTGGTTTAGACCAATTGTGCCTTAGTTTTTTTATTTTATGTCATGACATTAGATTCCCTAAACCTAGAAAATAAATAGGGTGGCGACTTTATTGTAATATGCGAGGCATCCATTTATGCTTAGCATCCGTCCCGAACCTAACCTCGTTTTCAACGAAAAAGGGGGTGCGACACCACCTGAATTCACCCAGGAGTACATTCATAAGATTCTCGAGCCCCCATTTCCCCAAAGGCTTATCAAGGCCAAAAAGGAGAAGGAAGACCGAGATATCTTCAAGATGTTTAGTAAAGTGGTTGTCAACATCCCTCTTCTCCAAGCAGTGAAGAACGTTCCTCGCTACGCCAAATTCTTAAAGCAACTATGCACAAACAAAAACAAGTTCATCGAGGTTAACAAGATTAGTGTAGGAGCTAACGCTTCTGCCCATATCCAGTGGAGGATCCCTCCCAAGTGCAAAGACCAAGGAATTTTCATCATCCCCTGCCAGATTGGAACAGTCGATATCGGGAAAGCTATGTGCGATCTAGGGGTAGGAATCAATGTCATGCCCTTTATCATCTATAACTGTCTAGGCCTCGAACCTCTCACGCCTACAGACCTTGCCATTCAACTTGCTGATCGTTCTATCATCTATCCTGAAGGGATAATCAAGGATGTTCTAGTCCAAGTTGGCAAATTCTTGTTCCCAGCCGATTTCTATGTCATAGCAATGGAGAATGAAGACTCCACCAAGTCTACAGATGTCCTTCTAGGCCGCCCATTTCTAGCCACTGCCCGGGCAAAGATAGATGTTCATGATGCAACCATCTCTCTAGAGTTCGATGGAGAGATTATCTGATTCAACATGCTAGAAGTCATGCGATACCCCTCTGAATTCTCTAGTGTTAATTACATTGATGTTATTGATCCTTCTATTGATGAACTTGCTGAACTTCATTCTACTGATCCTTTAAAATTTACCCTTGACAGGAGTCTAACACCAGCACTTCTAGATGTCGTGGCCTCGACACTTTCCACACCACCTGAGCTCCATTCCGTCATCGCTACCCTAGAAGAGTGCGTTGTAGTTCCGTATGAGCCCCCAATGGTGTCTCCTAACCATTTGAATCATGTTACTTTGTCTCCATCTATTGATCAGGCTCCAACCCTCGATCTTAAGCCACTGCCTTCTCATCTGAAGTATGCTTATCTGGGCCCCGACAACTCCCTGCCTGTCATTATCTCCAACAAGCTCAACAATCCTGAAGAATCAAAGCTTATTTCCTTGCTTAAGGAATTCAGACAAGTCATCGGCTGGACCATTGCCGACA
This sequence comes from Viola odorata, assembly GCA_963691705.1. Classification (NCBI taxonomy): domain Eukaryota; kingdom Viridiplantae; phylum Streptophyta; class Magnoliopsida; order Malpighiales; family Violaceae; genus Viola; species Viola odorata. Next base: position 35,397,721 of record OY829546.1, read on the forward strand.
TCAAGGGTTTGTCGCCAGATCTATGCACCCATCGTATCCACTTGGAAGATGCTAGTAAGACCATCCGTCAGCCCCCAGCGAAGGCTGAATCCACCCATGATGGAGGTGGTCAGGAAAGAAGTTCTGAAATTGCTAGATGCCGGGGTCATATATCCTATCTCCGATAGCCCATGGGTCAGCCCTATCCAGGTCGTGCCCAAGAAAACTAGCATAACTACCACCATGGGCCAAGAAGGCGAGTCTATTCCCACTCGAATCCAGAATGGGTGGAGAGTGTGTATTGACTACCGCTGCTTGAATGCAGCCACCAGGAAAGATCATTTTCCTCTGCCCTTTATTGATCAAATGCTGGAGCGTCTCGCGGGCAAAACACATTACTGATGTCTAGACGGTTACTTCGGTTTCCACCAGATCCCCGTTGCCCCCGAAGACCAGGAGAAGACCACCTTCACTTGTCCTTTCAGCACCTTTGCTTATAGACGCATGCCCTTTGGCTTGTGTAATGCCCCCGCCACTTTTCAGCGCTGTATGGTGAGCATTTTCTCCGAATTGGTCGAAGATGGAATTGAGGTCTTCATGGATGACTTCACGGTATATGGGAATTCTTTCTTAGAGTGTATGGATAAATTGAGTAAGTGTTTAAAATGTTGCATAGAGACCAATCTTGTCCTTAATTTCAAGAAATGCCACTTCATAGTAGATCGAGCCCTCATTCTAGGCCACATTATCTAAGTCACGGGGATTGAGGTCGACAAGGCCAAGATTGAGGTGATTGAATTCTTGCCCTATCCAGCATGTGTTCACGATGTGCGATCTTTTCTAGGGCACACCGGTTTCTACAGACGGTTCATTAAGGATTTTTCTAAAATCGCTCAACCTATGTACCGCCTACTTCAGAAGGAAGTCGCCTTTGACTTCGATGATAATTGCAAAGCCGCCTTTGAACTTCTCAAAAATAAGCTTATCTCCGCTCCGGTAATTTGAGCCCCCGACTGGTCTCTACCTTTCGAGGTCATGTGTGATGCTAGCAATCAAGCCCTAGGCGCCGTTTTGGGTCAGAAGAAAGACAATGAAACTTATGTGAACTATTATGCTTTCAAGCTATTAGACCCAGCCCAGCAGAACTACACAACAACAGAAAAAGAACTCTTGGTCGTGGTTTACGCCCTCGACAAGTCCAGGCAGTACCTCCTGGGTACAAGTGTTCTAGTATACTCGAACCATTCGGCACTCAAATGCTTGTTGATAAAGGTTGATGCCAAGCCTCGGCTGATTCGTTGGATCTTGTTGCTACAAGAATTCAATATCTTGATCAAAGACAAGGCTAGAAAAGAAAATCTGGTGGCAGACCATCTCAGCAGACTTCCAGCCCAAGAAGACAATTTGCTTGTGCCGATGATACTTTTCCAGATGAACAATTGTGTCTAGCCCACGCTGTCCAGTTTCCATGGTTTTTAGACATAGCGAATTTCTGTGCTACAGGTACCTACCCCGCGCATGCTTCCCCATCAAATTGCACAAGAATTAGAAGGCAAGCCAAATACTACATTTGGGATAGCCCGTATTTGTGGAAACACTGCTCGGACCATATCATACGCCGTTGCGTAACCATGGATGAGGTGCCCTCGATCCTTAAATTCTGCCACTCTGAAGGAGGACATTTCGCGGCCAAGAAAACTACCCTCAAGGTGTTAGAAGCAGGTCTATACTGGCCGACTATTTTTAAGGATAGTTACATGTATTGTGCGTCGTGCCCTCGATGCCAAGCCACGGGTAATATTGGGGCCAGGAATCAGATGCCTCTAACCGGTATCATTGTTTGTGAGATCTTCAATATCTGGGGGATAGATTTCATGGGCCCATTTCCCAATTCCTTCGGCAACATCTATATCCTTCTGACCGTCGATTATGTTTCCAAATGGGTCGAGGCTAAGGCAACTCGAACGGATGACTCCAAGGTGGTAGTAAACTTTCTACGCACCAATATCTTCAACAGATTTGATGTACCACGAGCCCTTATAAGTGATCGGGGTACCCATTTCTGCAACCGTATCGTGGCCTCGCTACTGACCAAGTGTGGAGTCCACCATCGAACATCTACTGCCTATCACCCTCAGACAAATGGCCAAGCCGAAGTGTCAAACCGTGAAATTAAATCCATTCTTGAGAAAACGGTGAACGAATCCCAAAAGGATTGGAGTCTGAAGTTGGATGACGCCCTCTGGGCATATCTAACAGCTTTCAAGACCCCAATTGGGATGAAACCATACAAACTTGTCTATGGAAAGTCGTGCCACCTCTTTGTTGAGATAGAGCACAAGGCTTTCTGGGCCATCAGGAAAGTGAATACGGACCTCGAAAAGGCTAGCCAGAGCAGACGCTTGCAAATCCAAGAGTTGGAAAAGTTGAGAGATGACACTTATGAGAACGCTCTGCTTTATAAGGGCAAGACCAAGACCTACCATGACAGGAATCTTCATCCCAAAACATTCTTCCTTGGACAGAAAGTTTTGTTGTATAACTCACGATTGCGACTCTTTACAGGAAAGCTCAAGTCAAAATGGTTGGGACCTTTCATGGTCACGACAGTTTTTGACCATGGGGCAATTGAGATCCAGAATCCGACAACAGGAACAATCTTCAAAGTCAATGGCCAAAGGCTGAAACCCTTTTACGAGGGATTCAAGCACTCGACTATTGAGGATACGATGGTGGAAACTCCACCTGTCGAGATCTAGATTTCTGAAGGACGTCGAGGCCTCGACAAGTAAAGATGCCATACTGGAACCATTTCACATGCCGTCCCACTCCTTTCTAACTCTATCTCTTTTATTTCGTTATTTAAATTCAGAACCTTTTTCCTTTTTATTTCTTGCTTTTTTATTTTCCCTTTATTAGTTAAGATTTCTTTTTCTTATTTTATCCCTTGATTTTCTCTCTTTCTCCTTTTCCCAAGCGATTTTATTCGCCTGCCCATTTTATCTTTCCACTTATTCCTTCCTTTTGTCTTTATCTTCCCTAACTACTCTCTTTTTAAATTTTGAAAAGGAAGGCAGTTGGGATCCGCGAGCCATACACTCTCTCTCCTCCTTGCAAGACGCCGCGTCATCAGAGGGGACAAAAAAGTAACCCTCATTAATATCTCTGTCAGACGCAGCAGCCTTGGCAGCACGCTCCCCTCATCCTTTCTCCTTCCCTCTTCCAGCTATCATCCACGTCTCTCTCACCAACAACCAAAACACTTCACTCCACTGACCCATCACCATCACCGAATCATCTCCTTCTCTCTCTCAAATCACCATTTTCCTCCTACTAAAATGCCTACAGTAAAACAAGTGGCCCATAAGCTCGCTACATCAGACCATGAATGTTCCTCCTCCTCTCAGAGGAAGAGGAGGTCGAACAGACCGCCGCTGGCGCCAACGATGAGAAGGGTTCCGGCGAGAACCAAGAGGAGGATGAGGAAGAAGATGAAGATGCCGAGAAGGAGGCCGCAGAGAAAGTTGCAGAGGAAGAAGTTGAGAAGGAGAAAGCTGCGAAAGAGGCAGCTGACAAAGCTAAAAAGGAAGCGGCAACTCTCAAAGTCGAGGCCATGAAAAAGGCCAAGGGAAAAGAGGCCGCAGCAAAGAAGGCGGCCAAAAAAGGGAAGGTGAAGATTCCGGCCAGAGCAGATCCGCCACCGGAGCCTGAAACACCGGCGGATAGGAAGAGGAAGGCAGCATCTTCCTCAAAGGCCCCAGCCAAGCAGGTCCCAACAAAGAAAATACGTCGTGACCCCGACGATGATTCAGACAGTGAGGGCTCGACTCAAGTGCCTGCCTCCACCCCGCGAGAGTCTTCTATCCAGGTTGTTTCTGACCTCTCTAATCCCTATGAATGGCTATCTTTTGATGATAAACCTTCAATAGAAAAGTTGCATGCTATGAACTCCAGAGCCGTTAGCCCGTGTGCGCACCTAGATCTGAAATTTTTGAGAAAAATAGGGCAGGAAGCTAGAATGCGAGAGCTCGTTGGTAACATAGGTTGGGAGTCCTTTTTATTTTTGGAACATCCAACCTATGCCGACCCCTCGCTAGAGTTGTTTACTGCTTTTTGGGTTAGTTCAGACCATTTCAAGCCTAAGGGCAAGCATGGACCGAACCCTTCGACCCCTGGACTAATTAACTTTCGCTTAGCAAACAAATGGATTAAGCAGTCCCTCAATGAGTTCAATTGTGCACTTAATTTTGTCACTCCTGAAGGTTTAAAATCCAGTGCTTATAAAAATACTTTGACTGTGACCCCCCCTGTTTTTGATACTGATGTGGCTTTTCGTGAGTTGTCTGAGAATCTTGCTGCTATTTTCAACCCCAAATCATCTAAAGCGCATGAAATTATGGACCCTTCTCTTAGAATTGTGCATCGCTTTCTTGCTCTTACTTTTGCTGCCAGATTTGGTTCTTCAGGGCAGTTAACCCTGCAAGAACTATTTCTTCTTTGGTGCATCAAAAATAAGCATAGGGTGAATTTAGGATTTTGGGTTGCTTGTGCTATTATTCATGTTCAGAATGGCTCTAGAGGCCCCATTTTAGGATCTCTGATTACTTTGCTTGTTGAGAATTCGCGTAAAATTGATTTAACCTCTGCTGGCCTTAGTGAGCCGATTGCCTTTAAGGATTTAGACCCCCATACACTGGATACGATGGGGCATTTGTGCATCTCACATGGTGTTTTGAGGTTTTCTATAGGTACAACGCCCTCGGGAGAGAAGGTCTTCGGCATGAAGAATGGAGGAGATTTCTCCTACCTCAACCTTTCAAGGCCTCACGCCCCTGTTGCTCCTCGTGCCCCCGAAGAAAAATCCGATCACACCCTAGAGACCAATCAAGCAAGTAAGTCATCCGATCTAGCACCCCAAACGCTCCTCCGAATCGAGCGCCTGCTGCAAGCAATGCTAGCGGAGCTTCGAGGCCTCGTGACTGAAGTGGCCAGGTGCAAGCTACCGCCCTCCTGATTCCCCCCCCCCCCCCCCCGAACAATTTCTCTTTCTTGCCCTTGAGGAGGGCCAAAAACATTTTTACTTGTTTTTTATTTTATTCTGTCATGTACTTATTTTAATTTTTGTTGAACTTCTTGTGTGTGCCCTTCTCACATTGAGGACAATGCGCAGCCTAAGTGTGGAGAGGGATATATCTGTGTGTTTGTTGCATGTTTAATTTTCAGTTTGTTGCTTGATTGCATATTTTTGCGGTATTTTGCTTTTATCGGAATTTTCAAAAAAAAAAATCGGATTTCTAATTTTTAGGACTTTGCTAAATTTTTCCAAAAATATCTGCCACTGCCCAGTTTTTCAAAACCTCTATGTATGGACACGCACTCTTGATCACATATGCACAAGTATGAACCACCAACACCTTGTTTAGACCTAGTTGTTCCCATTTTTGCCTATTGAACCTTATATCCATATCAAGGCCTCGACATCAGTAATTATAAAGCACCCTGTGAGCACTTGAGCTTCCATGCCTATTTCTTTCTTGTGTGATTAGGATGCTTTAGCTAGGCACTGGTTGATCTTGCATGATATCCCTGGGTATAGTCTGTTAGACATGGGAAAGCTTCGATTTGACAGAAAACTTCGCATCAATGTCTTCTTCTTTCTTTGCTCCCCCTTTCTCTTATCTTTTCGAGCCTCCGACATTCCCCTTCTTTTCATATTCTTTCCTAACCATTTGTATTTTCTTGATCTTTCTCCTTGGCAGGTGAGGTAGCAATTATTGAGGGTAACATCGAGGGCTAGACATCTAAAGGACGCGCAGACAAGTTCAAGTGTGGGGAAGCAAACGAAAGCAAAAAGACTTCAGAGCCAAAAACAAAAAGAAAAGATCTAGGGCAAGAAAAAGCAAAAGCTCGAAAGAGTTTCAAGCCCTAGATCATTCAAGCTATTTGAGCACCCGAAATGTTCAAGTGTGGGGAAGCCAAAAAAAGTCACCATCGATGCTGGAAGCAGATCAAGGGCAAGTGCCGAACGAAAAATCAAAAGTTTCATGCCCCGGAAGAATCAAAGGTTTTTGTAATTAGTTCGTGCCCCCTCCCTCTTCAAAAATACTCCTCTAAAACAAATATTCAAAATAAAAAGAGGGGCGCATTAAGCGAACAAAAAGATTATCCGCATCCGAAGCCTCAACGAGAAAAGAGTTTCCTGCCCTCGAAAGAAGACCTCTGTCTAGCCCCCGAACCACCTCGTGCCCTCGATGAAAGCTGCCTTGCCACTTCGCCTTTTTCCTAAGCCAAGGAATCCATCCAGGTTTTATCTGGTTCTTTCTTTTCTTTCCTTCTTTTCTCCCCTCATTTCTCTTCTGATTCAACTCCTGCTTCTCTCTTCCACATTTCTAGCTCTTTCCATCCCTTTTCTTTCTTTTTGTTGATGCGTTACTTTTCCGATTATTGATTGCCCATGCTTGTGTTCTACAGTACTCGGATTGATATACAAGTTTGACTTTGTGCTGTGTTATGTGCATTTAGTTTTGAGCGTAAACACTTAGCCTTGCTTGCGAGAGTGAGTGTAAACACGTATCTGGTGAGGACTGCTGATTAAGGGCTTGATATGAGAAAGTTTGATCTTTGGGGTCGTTATCCCTCTGGTTTGATGCAGGTGTCTCCTAGGTGAGAATGGGTTTTGTGCGAAGTCCAGCTTGGTGCTGGTTTGTGCTTGTGTGTGGTCACTGTGTTGTCTATTTTTGGAGGTAGTTTTCAGTTTTGTGATTGCTCGAGGGCGAGTAATGGGCAGTGTGGGGATTTGATAGCATGTCTTAATTGTAGGGTTTTCCCTTTTATTTCCGGCCTTTTCGAGGGCAAGATACTTCTGATTTACCCTTTTTTCCCATCTTTTTGTAGATCAGCGCCTAAAGGGAGAAAAGAGCGGAAATGAGCATTTTTGGAAGCATTTCTAGAGTCTTGAAGATCGAGGTCTAGAAGAGCAGAAGTCGTCGAGCCCGTGACGTTAACCAGACCAGTGAGCAGTCTCACGACCTCGACTTCCCTGCGTCAGATTAGAGATCAAGAGCCAAAGGAAAGAATTCCAGAAGCTCCTAGAAGGTGTAAGACGCTTCTAGAAGATTCCAGAAGATTCCAGAATATTCTCTGGCAAGGACGCGGTCCCCTTGTGTGCTGGCGTCCTCCCAAGCGCTGGCATCCTCTCTCCCTTAGCTGTATTTTTATCCCCTAGCTAGTTTTAGCCTATATAAGCTTAGCTTTAGGGTTTTTGTAAAGGAGGCTGACATAAGACACTAAAAATATCTCTTTCTTTTACCTTAATTTCTAGGGATTTTATTCTCTTGAATATTGGAGTAGCCGCCAGTTTTGTAAAGGAAGAAGCTTTCCTTCTTTGATTTATTAAATCATTTACCGGTTTCCTCTAATCCTTTTCTCTACTCCTTCTTGCATGATATTCATTACCTACCTACTATTTACATCTTGTTATGAGTAGCTAAATACCACCTTCTTAGTGAAGGGTGTTTCAAGGGTTGCAAGGGTTAGTTAGGAGGCCTAAAGTATGCTTAATATATTCTCTTGTCATATTCAATCAATTATCGTTTTAATCCTTGCTCATTTAGAACTGTTGAGGGCCTGATCAACTGTCAATATTTCTGCATGTGTATTGTCATTCTCTTGGTTATAAATGACGTGAATCCTTGAGATAAAGTAGACACCTAGTGTAGACATCGCAAGAGGTCTTTCGTCTAGGGGTATTTGATTGTTTAGGTTATGTGATGCAAGCTTGACAACATGAGATGTCACGCCCTAGATCTGTCTTACCTCCACTTCATGGACGTTTTGAGTAGTGCCTCCCCGCCTTCATGCCTAGGAGGACGGTGAAACGTTAAGGCCGCCCCATATGTGGAAATGGGGGGTGGCTTCTACCTACGAAGGTAAGTAGGGAGCCTGTGTGGAAACATGGCTCCTATAGCAGGTCTGTGCCTGAGTTTGGACTATTTTTGAGCCCATGATTAACTGACCTAGAAAGCAACCCGAGAACACCTTTTGCTAAGATCTCTTCCCAACTGATTTATATCTCTTTTATTACTTTTCGTGCCCTCGAATATCTTTTGTTATTTTGCCCTTGATTGCTTTTTACTTTCGAGACCCCGAATGTTTGTTACTTTTATGATTGCGGTTTACATTTATTTACTTATCTGTTTTGTTAGCTCCCCGATCTGCGTCGATTAATTCATTAATCGACAAAAACATCCCCCAGTATTTCTTGACCGTATTCTGTTGCATTTGTGTCTTGTCATACACCTTTATTAGTAGTTTATTTCTTCAATCTCTGTGGTTCGACCCTGTCTTACCTTGTACACATTTATTTGTGCATTTAGGCATCAGAAAAATATTTAATACATTTGAGTGATGATCAATTCGCTCCATTTTGTTCTCCCAATCGAAGTAGACCTCGGGCTCATCCTTCCCTTCAAAACTAGGCAAGGTTATCTTAGGGTTATGGTAATTGTCCATCCTCTCTTCTTGATGCCTATACCCCCTCTCCTCATGCGTGTCCTCATACTCATGGTGCCCTCGTGGCTCAAACGGTGGAGTTCGGTGTTGTTGGGTCCCCTCGGGAATTGCTTTAGGCACTTGCCGTGGAGGGACATATCCATTGGCCTTATGTAATGGTATGTTAGGGTCGGTGTTTCGTGTTGCTTGGGTGATGGTGTTTAGGATGTGTTTAGGCTTTGGTGGAGGCTCAGAGTGGTGATGATGTGGTTGTGTGGCTTGGTGTTGCGGGGAGCGTGGGCGCCTCAAGGAAGGCCCATTTAGTGCCGCTAGGTCCTCGCTTGCCACACTCTCGGCAGCCTCCTCTTCCTCACCCACAGTGTGGTGGAAGGCATAGTAGTCCAAGTCCTTGGGGTTCTTTGGTCCGGTTCTTTGGTGGAAGTGTGCTAGGGGTTATTTTAGGCTTTCTTGGTGATGGGGCGGTGAAGGTGGTGGTGGTGGTGTTGCTAACGGAGGTAGTCTCTCGATGATGGTTGCTATGGCGGCTAGGATTTTGTCGATGGCTTGCCCTTGGCTCTTCAATCTTTCGTCCATTCATGCGGAGAGGCTAGCTAGGATTTCATGAGGTGCGGGCTCCTCTCTAGGCTCCCTTCCCCCAAAACCACCCAAATGTACTGATTCGTTAGAGCCCCCACTGGATGGGTCAAGGTTACGAAACATAGCCAAAACGTACCTACAAAATGAACAAACACAATATATATGAAAATAAACGTTACTTCCCTCCCTCACGTATTTTCTCTAGTGTTTCACTCTACTCTCTAATAAGCTCCCCTCCTTACATTCACTCTATTTTCTCTCAAGCCCAACTAAGACTCTAAGAATTTAAGAAGGGTACGGGACTCACAAAGAAAACAAGGGCACGAAGTAAAGGTACGGAAGGCCTAATGTGATGCACGAGAGTTGTATTGTTGCGCCACACTTAGACCTAGAGTAGAATTAATGTGAGAAGCAAGAAGGAAATACCTAAGACACAAAGAAGAGCTAGCACACAAAGACTCAAGAAACGAAAGGGAAAAAGAAAAGATATAGGAAGGAAAGAAAGGTTCTTTCTTTTGCTCAAGCGCACACTTTAAATAGCTCTTGGTGTTGCATAGACACTTAAGTCCCTTGCTTTGACTCACTTGTAATATATGTTTTTTTTTAAATCTTTTATTTTGTTTTGTTTCTTTTTCTTTTGGAATTCTTTTCTTCTTTTTTTTTTTTTTTTAAATGAGTGCAAGAGAGCTCCGAGTTGTATGACAAGTCTTACAAAATGTAACAAGTGCAAGACGTGTAGTTTGAAAGGATAAGAAGCAACAATTTTAGAGATATGAGCTAGGTGTTTCACGATGACTAGGCTTGTTTCTAGAATTTCCTAGAGTGTCCAGCATGTTGGGCAGTTAGAGGAATTTGGCCTCACCCTCACGTGCTTGCCAACTCACACACAAGGTGCCAAATGGCCTCCTTTGGCTCACCCGCCACTTGTCTTTCCTTTAGTGACTAAGGACAAACCCTAAGAACACCTTAGAGGTTTTGAACGAAAGATATGAAGAAGAGATGATTTAATTCAACCACAAACACAAACCAATATGAACAAAGTGTTTTAGATGGATCAAACAAGGAAAAATGACCAAAAACTCAAAAATACCCAATTGGCCAAAAATGACAAGACACGGGGATGATTTTGGACCGAAGGAATACCTTGGAAGTGAAGAAACTGCAACCTTGAGACAGCTAGTGCTCCGCTACCACTTGATACGGTCCAAACGCCTCGAAGAGCTTGGACGTCGCTTGCAAGCACCGGATCTAGTCTCGTGCGCGGTTGTTTTGGATGTTGTCCATGAAGTGGACGATCGGATGATGATATTTGGTAAAGAGATTGCAGCGGAATATTTAAGAGGAAATAAAAGCGGTTTTATATATGTATATGACTCAAAAGTTTGGAGGAAACCCTCCTAGCTACGATGGCTAGGCAACCTTCCTATTACAAACTAATAAGGGTTTCTTAATCAAGACCGAAACTTTCTCTAAAGAAAGTGAACAACCTGGCTATCTTGAAAAGATGGAACGTGGATCTAAGATCCTCCTAGAGGTAGTCTAAGAATTGTGTTAAGGCTTAAGATGAAAATCTCAAAATCAAAAGCAATTATAAAAGAGGTTATGTCCTTCAATTTATAGTATTGATTATTACAAGGGAAAAGACCCTATACACCCTTAGACAAAGGGGTTTCATTCTTGGAAGACGCGGGCTTGAACATGGGCTTTTGATGGTTAGGCACCGATGGGCTTAGGCGCTGGCCGAAGGTGTCAAGCGGGCTTTGCGACTACGTCCTTGCTCCTACTGGGGTATCGATGGACTACCGTGCTCGTATCACTTTGGGCCCAAGGCATGGTTGGGATGGGAAGTGATGGGTTAGAGCTTGGGTTAGCTGTGAAAGAAGATGGGCTATGGGCCCATGCAGCATGTCATAGGGCTGGCCCGATTAGGAATGGGGATGGGTTGGGCCTAGGAATGACTAAGGGGGCAACTTTGGTTGAGGAGGTGGAGGAGGATTCATAAATTTTGAGCCCTCTGTCATCTGCCCCTACAGACAGAGAGAGCTCCCTAAATACTGCGGAACTAATTCAGGGGGCACTGAGGCACGATCACACAGTATCGGGACGGGACCAGAGAAGGGGATTTCGTAGTGTTAGAGTAATTCGCACAGCCCGAAAAAGTGTGCGGAGACCTGTAGCCCCACTAGATCAAAATAAGGAACTTGGCAGAGCTATGCCTTGCTGTAGATTCTCTCTGAAGAGAGTTGTGGGAGATCGAGAGGATGAAGATCTTGGTGATCCTCCGTTCGCTTTGCACAAGAGGGAGAAAACTGTGCATTGGGATGGGGATGAAGTTACTAGATCGGCGACGGTTGCCCCACCCAGTGCCATGAGTCTCCTATTCTGGAACTGTCAGGGACTTGGGAATCCTCAGGCGAGTGCAAACGTTTTGAAGTTGTTAGGATTAGAGATCCCAACTTTAATTTTTCTGTTTGAAATAAAACTGTACGCCCATGAATTCCAAAAATTTAATAAAAAATGGTCGTTTCCTTATGCTCTTATTGTTGACTGTGAGGGTGACACCAGAAGAGGTGCCTTGGTTGTGCTGTGTAGGAATGATATTTCTGTAAATGTCTTACAGTGCGATGCCCACTGTATTGATATCGAGTTATTAAATGGTGAACAACTAGTCCCCCTTGGAGATTTATCGGCATTTATGGTTGGCCAAGTATGGCGGATAAACATAGGACATGGAATATACTTAGAAGTATAAGGGATAAGAGCTCACTCCTATGGCTCTGTGTAGGGGACTTTAATGACGTCATGTGGGGGTATGAGAAATTAGGTGGTCTAGCAAAATAGTTTAATGAGATGGATGCATTTTGGTGCACTCTAGACTAGGTTTCTCGGGGCCCAAATGTACCTGGTGATAACTATTCACATAACCCCCAGGGCATTTTAGTCCTGACAGGGGGAACCCTCATCTTCAGCTACTATAGGACCTGCCTAGCCTCCTACTAGTTCTGCTACCGGGGGGTGGTCGACGTCAGCGGGGGGGGGCCCATCCAGCATGATATGGCGCCTATTCCCACCCCCGGCAAGCACACAAGCGTCATCTACTACACAAGCGTCATCCTCTCGGCATCACCCCATGGCACCCAAGCGGCACCTATTAGAGATGACGCCTCCCTACTAGATCTCCTATAAATACCCCCCTAGGTAGAAAGGGGGGGGGGGGGGGGGCTCTCTCTCTCTTCACACTCTCACTCTACTCTCTCTCACTACTACTCCTACTTATACTGACTTGATCGTCGGAGTATCTGTGCCGGGGACCCCCTCTGGCGCCTTGCAGGTGTACCAGCAGCGAGGACTACCCCCTCAGAGGAGAAGATCACCAGGATCCTTCCTACCCCGGGTACAATCCCTCCGATTATTATCAAAATGGTGCTTTCATTGAGAGCATTTAGATCTTCAAGTGAGTTCCTTGAGATCTAAAGGCTCTCCTTTCCGTATGCATATTTATCTCCATCATTGCTGCTGGTTTTTCTATTTATGGGGATTTATCATATTATGATTCAAGTGCTGCTCGGATTTCATTCATGATATGAATATATGTGATCAATATATTATTTGAGAGTTATTGTGGCGCACCAAAAAAGGATCAGATTTGGAAAATGGTGATTTAAGATTGCTTGTGTGTGATGATCTCAATCCATACCAATAATTTATTATTATATGTTCAAGAGTATGTTCAAGAGAAATATCGGATTGGGAAAAGAAAGAAAAGAGCGAGAGAGAGACTGTGATTATCTTTGTTGTAAGATCAGATCTGGAAAGTAAGAGAGAGAGAGAGGGGTTTGACTTTTGTGTATGTTATTATTGAGTGTGTCAGAGGAAAATGACAGCATCTTGGTATCCTCGCCTGAAGCGAGTCATGTAAGGATGCTGAGGCGACTATAATAACATGTCCAGCGGTTTAGCGAGATAACAGGGGTGTAGATGAATCAAAGGGCAGGAGAGTGGAAAAGAGAAACTCTTGATAAATATAGGCCTTGAGGCCCATCGTTCTTTGCAGCCAGGCTTATCTCCAATCTTGAGCCACCACCATCACACGATTAAGGAGTAAGGTTGTCATGCCGCGGCCATCGTCATCATCAATTAATTGGATTATCAATTAATTGTGCGGCCCTCGTCATCATCAATTAATTGTATCAATTAATTGAGACTTGCTGTTGTGCGCAAGGAAAAAGACAAAAATAAAGAAAAAGGGAGATGTGCAGAGAGAGAGATTGAGGCTTGTCGCGGAGCACCCTTAATTTGTGTCGCGATCATTGCTACGATAAAGGTAGTTGTGACTACCGCGATGACACGTTCTCCTGGACAGTTGTACCCTCCTGGTACTCAAGCGGTGCAAACACTTGTCTGCCACGGCAATAAGTGATAAATGGCAAAACCAGTAAACCGCAACAGCGGTAGCGACTGATCAGGGGCAAGGGAGAGTAGAGATAACGAAGAAGAAGAGCGACACGTCACCATCTTTGCCCTTTCCGCATCAGTTTAGCAGGTTCGACAACTAAGTACCGTGCTGTTACCATTGATTCTAGAACTACTCTGGTTTTAGCCTACCCTGCCGAAGAAGAAGAAGAGCGGCATCAGCGGTTGCATTCCGCAGTAGGGCAGCTAGGAAGTTGTTTGATAGAAATGAGCGACAGAGAGGGGATAACGCTTCTGCACTGTCTTCGTTTCTGGTAAATGTCGCTAGGAAGTTGTATGAGTTAAGGTGGACAGTCATCATCGTTGCAGCACATAAATGAATTAAGTTAGCGAGGCTGCGTGGTAAGCAACAAGGTAGCGACAAGTGCAGTAACAGCAGGCACAATGGAAGCAAGCTCGTGGGAAAAGCTATGGTAACAGAGGGGCAAGTGACGGGTCAGAAATTCTTTTAAGATAACGGGCAGCAACATAACGGGAAAAGGAAGGCATGCCAGCAACGGCATGCTATTGGAGCATGCAAAGATATCGCTCCGATAAATCCCCACAGGAACGACATGCAAGTGACGCCCCTAAAGCATAAGAGGTTCACCCGACGCTAGTGACAAATTAGTACATCGGATCTGCTTAGCGATGTAGCGGTATCCAAATGACCCATTCATCCTTCTAGTAATGACACATGACAGGAAAGAAGGGATAGCGAAGGTGACAGGAAATAAGGCAAAGAGGGAAAGGAAAGGGTGAATAGTGGCTGATGCCAATTAATTATGACAATTCATATGATATTTAGAAAGCGTCAACAGTGCTTCCGCGTCATGGGAAGCTTCCGTGTGAACAGTACCCGGAATAGTGAAGTGAGCAACAGTATCAGTGGGAGAAAATGCATTTCTGGCCAGATATATCGGGTTTCACGGGAAAACTCATATCTTTTCCATATGTGCTCGGAATTCTGCGTGTGATAGCTCGATTCGAAGGTAATTTGACGGGCTATAATTCTTGTCAAGGCATCTCAGTGAGATATTGACGTCAACTGGGCGTTATTATGAATCGAAATCTGGGTTTAAGATTCGTGATTCCAGCTATATCGGATTTCACGGAAAAAATCGTATCGTCTTCGTGCGTGCTCAGAATTTTCTGGATAATAGCTCGATTTGAAGATAATTTAAAGGGCTATAATTCTCATGAAGATACCTGGACGAGATGTTGATGTTAACTGGGCGGTATGTAGCCTCAAAGTGACGCCACAGCAGAATTTTTCAGTCACCAAGTAGTTGCCTGGTTGCAGCTTAGTCCTGCTTTATATCTGATTATTCATCCATAGTCAATTTTCCGCTATTACGACAGTTGCAAAAGTCAATTTATCGGGTGAATATCTACCCCGGATGGATCTTTATATTATTTATCGGGTGAATATCTACCCCGCTGGGAAAGCCCTCATAATATCATGTCAACATCCTCTCATCATCAAAAAGGTCTCCAACGACATGTCATTCTCCTTCGTAAATGCAAGGAAGGGAACGGGAATTAAACAACGGCCGAGTTCCTTGTTTATTCCCCTAAGGTATCGCTATCACCTTTAAGATTATCATTTTCCCCTTACCTCTATTTTTAATATTCTTAGAGGAAGCTAATCGAAGTTAGCAAACTCTGTTAGTGTATTTGTGCAGCTAACAATGCAGGTGCTCAAGTGGAGTACAGATTGAAATCTTGGGGAATGTGAAAGCGTGCAATATTGTAGGTAGCTACGGCATAAAAACGCACAATTTGTAGGTGGCCTATAGTGTAAAGCCGCGTCAATATTGCAGGTAGCTCCGAGCAGCGTAAAACCGCATCAATATTGCAGGTATCTATAGCGTAAAACCGCACAAATTGTAGGTAGCTTATGGCGTAAAACCGCGTCAATATTGCAGGCGGTTCACAGCAAGGCCGGATCCAACAAGCTTGGATGGAAAAAGCGACATCAACCACACCCCGATATGTGCGGGTGAAAGCCTCTAAGGGCAACTAATACTTGTCATTATATGTTATTTTTACTAACATGGCAAGACAACATTTGAGAATGTGCAGGAAAGTTGATGAAATATCAAAATAGTGAAGAGGCTAATGCCTCCATGTTAGTGATGCCTCCATGTGAGCGAGTGCCTCCATGTGAGCGATGCCTCCATGTGATTTGTGATGGCTCCATGTGAGCGAGTGCCTCCATGTGAGTGATGCCTCCATGTGAGCGAGTGCCTCCATGTGAGCGAGTGCATCCATGTGAGTGATGCCTCTATGTGATTTATGATGCCTCCATGTGAGTGATGCCTCCATGTGAGCGAGTGCCTCCATGTGAGTGTTGCCTCCATGTGAGCGAGTGCCTCCATGTGAGCGAGTGCATCCATGTGCGTGATGCCTCTATGTGATTTATGATGCCTCCATTTGAGCGAGTGCCTCCATGTGAGTGATGCCTCTATGTGAGCGAGTGCCTCCATGTGAGCGAGTGCCTCCATGTGAGCGATGCCTCCATGTGAGTGATGCCTCCATGTGAGCGAGTGCATCCATGTGAGTGATGCCTCCATGTGAGCGAGTGCCTCCATGTGAGCGATGCCTCCATGTGATCTGTGATGCCTCCATGTGAGCGAGTGCCTCCATGTGAGTGATGCCTCCATGTGAGCGATGCCTCTATGTGATTTGAGATGCCTCCATGTGAGCGATGCCTCTATGTGATTTGTGATGCCTCTATGTGAGTGAGTGCCTCCATGTGAGCGAGTGCCTCCATGTGAGCGATGTCTCTATGTCATCAGCGGCTTCCTTGTCAGGTGCCGCCATGTTATCAACATGTCTCTATGTCATGAGCAGCCTCCTTGTCAGGCGCCGCCATGTTATCAGCATGTCTCTATGTCATCAGCGGCCTCCTTGTCAGGTGCCTCCTTGTCAGCAGCTGCCTCCATGTCATTGGTATTGCATACCAGGACCATTTTTGGTTGGGCTGAGGGCACATAGTTCTTGCCGATTTCGTCAACAGTTTTTGGTTGGGCTCTGAGTATTAAGGCCTGTGCTCTCGTCACCTCTGGTCCATCACCGCCATATTCTCTCTCTGCATGAAGAACGAATCTTCATTTTCTACTCTGGTTGTGGCTATGTCTTGGCGTTTTCTCGCAAAGCCAACCAGATTAACGAAGCAACAATCCGCAAACGTCAAAAATGACAACCTAACGACTTCTGACAAACTAGTGGCATCTCCAACTCATTCCTTGGACACTCGACACTGTCCATGCCGCCCCTAGCCTGGCGGCAAGCCCTGGGATGGTCGACCTCAACGGGAGGGCTCTCACGTGACACCTACCTCTACAATCGGCGTTATCCCATCCCAGGTCATGCCGGACGCCACTCGAAAGGACCGTAGCGTTGTCTGCCAAAGATAGCGCCTATAGAGCTTTAGCAAGAATCTGCGGCGTGGGCATCAAAGGACGCAAAGGAACTCGAAGATTTTTACAAGCCTGCCGTGACGCAGAAGAGATAGCATTCATCCAAATATCGAGAATGGAGCCCTTTGTAAACACTCGGGCTCGTTTTCGGTTGGGCTTGTGATAACTATTCACATAACACCCAGGGCATTTTAGTCCTGACAAGGGGAACCCTCATCTTCAGCTACTGTGGGGCTGCCTAGCCTCCTACTAGTCCTGCTATCGGGGGGTGGTCGACGTCAGCGGGAGGGGGGGGCATCCAGCATGATATGGCGCCTATTCCCACCCCCGGCAAGCACACAAGCGTCATCTACTACACAATCATCATCCTCTCGGCATCACCCCATGGCACCCAAGTGGCACCTATTAGAGATGACGCCTCCCCACTAGATCTCCTATAAATACCCCCCCCCCTAGGTAGAAAGGGGGGGCTCTCTCTCTCTCTTCACACTCTCACTCTACTCTCTCTCACTACTACTCCTACTTATACTGACTTGATCGTTGGAGTATCTGCGTCGGGGACCCCCTCCGGCGCCTTGCAGGTGTACCAGCAGCGAGGACTACCCCCTCAGAGGAGAAGATCACCAGGATCCTTCCTACCCCGGGTACAATCCCTCTGATTATTATCACCTGGTGTAACAATCAAAGGGGAAATGGCACAATCATGGAGAGACTGGATAGAGGGACGACAAATAAGCAATGGATGAGTTGTTCTCCCGACACCACTGTTAAACACCTCCCCCACTTCGGATCTGATCATTGCCCTATCTTGATTCAGTTGTCCCCTAGAGTTGATAGACCGTCGAGAGGGAAAGTGTTTCGGTTTGAGGCGGCCTGGATGAGGGAAGAGTCATATTTTGACTTTGTGAAAGGGATCTAGAGTGGGAGGGAGCTCTAGGAGATTGGGGATTCGCTAGATAAACACTTAGAACATTGTGGGGGTATTGTTGTCGCATTGGAGCAAGGAGATTTTTTGGAACGTGCACAGATCTATTATTTTTAAAAAAGAGCTGTTGGGATGGCTCCAGAATCAACCTTCTCAAATTCCACCCTCGATGAGATTGAGAAGGTTGGGAAGGAGGTTGAGGAACTCATTCATTGAGAGGAGGTGATGTTGAAACAACGGTCATGAGTCCTTTGGCTCGAAGAAGGGGATAGGAACACAAAATTCTTACATGTCCGGGCTTCACAACGAAAGAAGAAGAATACAATTGAGAGAATCCAAGATGATTCGGGGAGGTGGAGGGAGTCTCGAGAGGAAGTAGAGGGGATACTTTTAGAATATTATGAGTCCCTATTCTCTTCTGGAGGAAGTGAGCTATCCTCAAATGCCCTACAAACCATAACCCCCCGTGTGTCCCATTCAATGAATTTCAATCTTGATCGGGTTTTCACAAAAGATGAAGTTTTTAAAGCTCTAAAGCATATGCATCCCATGAAGGCCCCCGGGCCGGACGGAATGCCACTACTATTTTTTAAAAAAATTTGGTCTTTTTTCGAAAATCCTGTTTGCAAAGCTGTTCTTGGAATCTTGAATGATGGGGAAGACCCTGGCTACCTCAATCATACCTTTATCACCCTTACTCCTAAAGTAGCCAACCCCTTAAAATGCTCCCAGTTTCACCCGATTATCTTGTGTAATGTCGTCTTCAAACTGATAACCAAAGTTCTTGTGAATCGCCTGAAACAAATCCTGCCAAGCATAGTATCAGAAAATCAGAGTGCATTTATTCTGGGCAGACTCATTACCGACAATGCTCTGATTGCCCAGGAGATTTTCCATGGGATGAATACAAAATGATCTAGTCCAGGATGGATGAGCGTCAAGCTAGATATGAGTAAGGCCTATGACAGAGTGGAGTGGAACTTTTTGGAGGCAATCATAACCCGCATGGGTTTCTTATCTAGATGGACATCTTTGGTGATGCGATGTGTCTTTAACGGTTTCCTACGCCATCTCCTAAATGGGGCTCTGATCGGTTGTCGAACCCGTAAAAAATAATATAAAAAAACTGCAGTCAAGTGCACAATAAATTGTGTATAGTGGCAATAGGATCAAACACAGGGATTAAGGGTTAACACTCTAATCAATTCATAAAATAAAGAAATCCAAACAGAAAAGCAACAAAGGGGGGTTTTGAATGGTTGTTTGAGTATCAATTACCTAAAATAGTAACAAAGGAATTTAAAGGAGATAAGAGATCAATAAAGAGAAGATTCCAAGTAAGAATTTGTATCCGGTTGCAATTATGGTCAGCCGGTCATTGGTGCATGTATCGTCTACCCTTAGCTGATAGACGCGCTATAGGGACCAGGTACGCTTAAGTCCCCTGCTTACCTTCGTAAGAGAAGCTACCCCAAGGTACGCTTATGGGGTAACCTTGACAGTCTACCGTCCTCCAAGGTACGCTTATGGAGACAATACTCAGTTGCCCATGAAGAGGAGGTAAGACACGTCTAGGGCGAGACACTCAGTACGCTCGAGGCTCTACCCTAACAATCTGTTCAACCCAATTGAATGAGACCAGGAACCCGATTACTTCCAGAATGGTTGTCTACTTTACCCTGTAGCTTCGCGTTAGTTATAACCACAAGGATGACTATAATTCCCTAGTTTAATTACTAGTTGATCAAGCCTGTAATTAACTCTAGACAAATTGACAAGCAAATATCAAACGAGATAGATACCGACTAGGAATATGTTAAGTTTAATTCGACCTCATGGCTTCCCTAGCAACCTTCAACGATTCTTACCAAGAACTAGAAGTTTAGCCGCTCATGTTAAAAGAGATAAGAGATAAATAAATAAATTGCATAATTAAATAGAAGAAGTGAAGAAGAAAGAAATCCTATTTATTACTAGTCGGAGCAAAGCTCCGGTTTATTGAAAGTAGGGACAAATCGTGTCGGAGGCAGAAGTAGCAAAATATGGCAGCGCCAAAGTCTAGAGAATAAGAGAGGGAGAAAAACCTAATTACTAAAAGTATTTATAGTTTTTTACAAATTAAACTCCTAATCTGATTAGAATAATATTTCTCAATGGTCTTCTACTGAGATCGGGATTCTTGAGGGAATTAATGAGCGAATCCAAGATTTTCCTCCTTTACGATAGTTTCCTTTTCTCGCTAGGACTCCGCTGCCTTCTGCGAACATACAGCTGCACGGCCTAGCTACTCAATTCCTTCCAGAAAATGATAGAAAACGCTTCCTTTTGTATTTTCCTCTTAAATAGCCAAGATCTGTAGAAAGTGAAGAAACACAGCACCATTAGTAGCATCAAGATCTAAAAAGGCAAATAAAAGAGGACAGAATTATGCACATTAAACGTTCTATCAAACATCCCCACACTACCCCGATGCTCGCCCTCGAGCATTAAACTTAAAACCATCACCTCGTTCGGAATACACAGTCTCAATCCAAACACACAGAAAACTGACCGCCGCCACTTACGCCTCGACCGAGCAGTACGTCACCCTCCAGCCTAGATGAACTCTGCACCACTCTTAAGGAATAACGAAACCAGAAGAGTGGCTTTCCTATGTCAGCCTACTTCAAGCAATCCTCATAGGAAAAAGTATTTATCACTCACGCTCAGAAACAGAGTTAGGTGTTTACACTCATCAATGCGAATGATAATGCACAAAACCAAATTTGCAATAGCAACCCGAGTACGGGAGAACACACGCATGGGCAATCATATGATCATAGAAATGTTTTAAGGGTAAAGAAAGAGAATATGTGGGAGAAGAGGGTTCAAAAGAGAGAGAAGGAAGGATAGAGGTTTTCTTAGGTGAAAAAGGAAAAATGGTGAGAGAGCCTCCTGGTGGCAGTGGCAAGGGCGAGACAGAGAGCGTTGATGGAGAGTGGGGGTATTCTCTTCTTCAAAAAGTGTCGTTGGTCTTCTAATCTGTGTAGTGTTTTGCTCCAGTCCTAATTTGTACTCCTCTTTTGCTCAAAACTATAATTATATTTTTTTTTCTTCGAGAGAAGAAAGAACAAAAGGGAGTGTATACAATTGTTTTGGAGTTTCGAACTGGAGCAGTATAATTTCCTCGGGCATCTGATCTTCAGTATATGATTGATGTGAACGTCTCGGTCTAGCAGTTGATTTCCATGTTGCTCATTTGGATAATTTGATTTGAGCGTCTAGGCTGAGTCGTTCGGTATCCCCACACTAGAGTTTTTGGTTTCTCTATGCGTTCTGTGATTTGTTTGCCATACTACTATTTTTAGAATCTCGATCTAGCAATTCTCTATATAGTTCTATTCTCTGCATCTGCTTCTGTTTTCAGCTTCTCAGTCTAGCAACTCGATACCCCCACATCAAGGATGTTGTTGCTCTCTGCCCTACTTTACCACTGCCAGAGGACATCTCTCACCTGCTAAGAAAAGAAAGGAATGGCTCAAGTAGTTAGAAGGGTGGTGAAATAAAAAGGGTGAGCAGCAAGGGCAAGAAGATAAAAAGCAAGAAAAAAGATAACAAAGAAGGTTGTAAAGTTCCTAATCACATCATTCCTTTCCCACGTCTAATCGTGTCTATACCCTGGGGTTTCATGCAAATCCAGCCAGCACACAATCATGCATCCACTCAAAGGAAAATCGGCATGAAAGCTCAAAAACTCATAGGGTAAAGTACATTGATTGCAAGCAGCTAGGGCAAGACATAGTTATAAGAGCTAACAGGCAGTATGGTGTGCAAGCAGTTTTGGTGCAGTGGGTGAAGTGTTTGTGTATAGTGGGCCTACTCTGTGCATTCCATTAAAGGTGATTTCAAAATAGGGGTAGTGTAATCAGTTGAAAATAAGTTGTGGGAAAATTCCAAATCTGGCCAAAACATGCAAATGTAAGGCAAACAGTCATGCAATACGATAGTAATCATGCAGTCATGCAAAACATGCTAAAAATGTACACAAAACAAATCAAACAAGTATGAAATCCCTCCCCACACTAAAGCAAAACACCGTCCTCGGTGTAGAGAAGGGAATCAACCAAACGGAGTTCAAAGGAAAGGGAGAGAGAGGGAGAAAAGAAAGTGTGCACTGGGGTAATTAAAGTACAAAAAATAGCCGAAGGTAAATGGAGAAGAGTTTGGGGAAGGTAATCAAGGGCTAGTAGGAGGACGCAGCCTCGAAGCTAGCTCATCAGGGAGGGTCTGGAGGAGTGAAATGATCGTCCGGAGGAGAGCATTCATCTCAGCCATAGTAGCAGCAATAGGGGTGTCAGGATCGGCTAGCCCGGGACGCTCATCGCTCGGCAGGGGAACAGGGGATGGAGGAGGAGTAGTTGCCATCAGGTCTGGCCATTCAAACACACCGCCATTCTGGGCGCTCCAGACACGTCTCGCGCTGCCAGTGTAACATTTGCTGAAAGACAAAACACGACCCGTCCAGTGCAAATGGCACATACCATCGAGGGTACGGGTGTCAAGTAATTTAAAACCGATACGAGTAAAAAGGTCACAACTAGACACATCAAGTTGACGCTGCTCACCGGCGAAGCGAGTAATAAGGGAACCAAGGATGGGGTTGCGGTTACAAGTAACAATAGCATGTAGTTCATGAGCAATCCAATATCCTAGGTTGGCCTTATGGCCGCTATGCATACACCACAGAAAAAAGAGTTCCTGGATAGACAGGGTGCTTGAGGATTGCATCTTGCCCGCGAAGTTGATAGCAAGGCAGCGGTGCAGAATACGAAGGGCAGGGTCATGCAGCTCATGGCCTTTAGAGTGTCGGGAGCTGTACTTGGCAGAAGGATTGCCAGTAAGCTCCCTGAAGGCACTAGTGACATCAAATTCATGAGGGTAAGCAGCGTATGCACCGAGATACCAAGGGGCACCCAAATCAGACTCTTTGGCAAAGCCAAGCATCACATTAAACTTATCAATAGACAGGTGCATCCAAAAATCCATCAAACAAAAATTAACTACTTTATCAGTGCCTAGATGCATGCTACCTTTACCCTTTTGTTTAAGCCTAGTACTATCAAACTAAAAAGATGTGAAAAATCCATGGCTCAGCTCAAGAAATATTGGATGCTCAAGCTCAAACAAAACACGCCAACCAATATTATCAATCAAAGTGTTTACCCTAGCAACAACACCCATCTTCTCCAGAAACTCAAAATCAAGCAAACAACAATACCATACAAAGCTAACAACCTATCATTACTGGGCTTATCAGGAAAGTCCAACCAACCATGAAGATGAAAAAGGTCAGGCGTTACTTGGGCTAAGGGTACGGTTGTACCTACTCTGGCATGGGCAGAACGTATGGCAGGAGTGGCTATGGATGTCTTGCCAGAGCTGCTAGCGGTGCGGGCTGATTTTCTGGGTTGAGACGAAGCAGATGGTGTAGCAGGGGCTTTGTATTTGGGGTGAACGGGGGACGTTCCTCGACCTCCATTAAGGTGTCCTCGGTGGTTTTGGCCACGGGAGGCACAAACTCCTCATCTTCCGAATCATCATCCTCGGTGGGGATAATGAGTCGAACCTTCTTGGGTTTGCCCTCGGAATAGCAAACGAGCTCGATCAAGCGGCCCCGAGACGTCATGCGACGTCCTATAGGTAAGCCGCTGGGTGCAGGGATAGATCCATTGACCTGGACGTCAGTTTCGGATGTTGGAGTGGTGGTGGTGCTCTAGGCGACTGTGGTAACGGTCGAACCAGGGGGGTTGTCATCATCTTCCTCCTCCGACTCTTCGTCGGAACCATCTTCTTCGGAACCCTCTTCGGATCCCTCCTCCTCGCAGCCCGACTCCTCCTTACCTGAGGAATCGCTGGACTCGGCGGGCGCAGTGGAGGTAGCAATAGTCGTCGTGCCAGAGGCACTCGGCGGCGCAACAGTCGACGGAGCGGGCTGGCTGGTAGTGGCTGTCTCAATGGAGTCGGCTGACTCGCCGAAGTCAAATTCGTACTCGCCGGATGAGGTGATGAGTGTCTCGTCTTTGGCAGCAGGGGCTTTCGATGGAGTCACGGTGGGAGCGATGAAGGTAGGAACGGGAGTGGGTTTTGATGTGGAAGAAGTGGGTTTGGATGGCGAGGTAAGGAGAGGTCTGGTTGTTGGTGTCTTAGGGGCTTTGGGGGTGAGAGGTGACTTTTTGGCAGCTGACGCGGTAGAGGCGACAGCGGCGGTGGTGGGGGCAACTGGAGTAGTAGCAGCTACGGTGGTAGTCGACTGTGGTTGCTTTGGTGAAGAGAGAGGGGTGGAGCGAGTCTGTGGGGATTTAGTGGTGGTGGTGGTCGGTGGTGGTGTTCCAGCGACGGAAGAGACGTCGGCTGCAGTGGGAGTGACGGGAGTGGTGGCGGTCGGAGTGCCTTGGGAACGACGGTCAGATGGTAGGTCAGAGCGGGCATGGAGAAGTTGCAGAGATTTCGTGGGGGGAGAGAAAGCTGAAAAGCAAAAAGGAAGGAGATGGAAGGTGAAGTGAAAAAGTGAAGGAAAAAGGAAGAAAGTGTTCTCCCTTTATGGCTACCAGCTGCTAGCCGTTGCCCACGTGCGGATGTGGCGGCTTGCGATTGGGACCCATCAAATCCCAACTGAAAAGCCCAACTGTCACGCTCCTATCACCATCCTGATCAGGAAATTCAAAGTTTAAAAATGGAATTAAGTGGGATAAGGAAAGGAAATAAAATAAAATATAAGAAAGGGGAGGAATAAGGGGGGAAATAATTAAAATAAAATAAATGAGGAATAGAAGGGAATAGATTCAGGGATGGAGGAAATCAAGGGATTTAAAGAAGGATAAAATAATTAGAGAAAAATATGGGAAATGATAGAAACGTGGGTTGCCTCCCACAAAGCGTCGCGGTTAGCGTCTTGGCCTAGACGTTGGTGACCAATATCAAAGTTGGTCAGGTGGGTCAGCGACATCCATATCCTCAGCAATGAATGGCTTGAAACCCTCGTAGAATGCCTTGAGACGGTGTCCATTGACTTTGAAAGTGACTCCGGTGTCCAAGTTTCAAATTTCGATGGCGCCATGGTCGTAGACGGCTGTGACGACATAGGGTCCGGTCCATTTGGACTTCAGCTTGCCTGAAAACAACCTCAAATGAGAGTTATATAACAGAACTTTCTGTCCGATGGTGAAGGACTTGTGAGAAAGAAGTTTGTCGTGGTAGGCCTTCGTCTTGCCCTTGTAGATGAGGGCATTCTCATAGGCGTCGTCTCTGAGTTCCTAGCCTTGGCAAGGTTGAAATTGGCCTTTCGAATGGCCCAGAAGGCTTTATGCTCTATCTCGACTGGTAAGTGGCAAGGTTTACCGTAGACAAGCCGATAGGGGCTCATACCAATGGGAGTCTTGAATGCAGTCCGATACACCCATAAGGCATCGTCAAGCTTCAAGCTCCAATCCTTTCGGGATTGGTTGACGGTCTTTTCCAAAATTGACTTGATCTCGCAGTTGGATACCTCGGCCTGGCCGTTGGTTTGTGGGTGATAAGGGGTGGAGACACGGTATGTGACTCCGTATTTGTTGAGCAAGTCGGCGATGACTCGATTGCAGAAGTGGGTTCCATGGTCACTGATGAGAGCGCGCGGGGTTCCGAACCTGCTAAAAATACGAGAGCGAAGAAAGGCTGCAACCACTTTGGAATCATCAGTTCTGGTCGCCTTAACCTCAACCCATTTAGAAACATAGTCCACCGCGAGGAGGATGTATACGTTTCCAAATGAATTGGGGAAGGGACCCATAAAATCAATACCCTAAATATCGAAAATTTCGCAAGCAATAATACCTGTGAGGGGTATCTGATTTCGGGCACCGATGTTACTTGTACTTTAGCAGCGCGGGCAAGCCGCACAGAACATGTAGCTATCTTTGAAAATAGAGGGCCAGTAGAGACCGGCCTCTAGAACCTTCATAGTTGTCGTCTTAGCTGCAAAGTGGCCGCCCTCGGTGGAAGAGTGGCAGAAAGGGAGGATTGATGGAATTTCGTCGGTGGTCACGCACCTACGTATAATCTGATCCGAACAAAACTTCCAAAGGTAAGGGTTGTCCCATATGTAAGACCTAGCTTGTCTTCTGATACGCTTCTGTTTTGAGGGGGATAAATCTGCGGGAAAGTGACCTGAGGCACAGGAATTAGCAATATCAGTAAACCAAGAGTATGCAACGGCTTGGGCGAGACAGAGTTGTTCATCAGGAAAAGTGTCGTGAATAGGAAGTAGTGAGTCGTCAGTTTAGGCAGAGAGGCGGCTTAGGTGATCAGCCACTGTTAAGATTTTAGCTCTTATGCGATCGGGGGGTTGACTTCCCTTGGTCGGAGTTACTGTAGTTGCCGTCGAACTCACCTGCAAGGCGCCGGAGGGGGGCTTCGGCGTAGACACTCCGATGCTTAAGTCAGTAAGCGGTTCAAAAATAGCAGCGGTTCTAATAAGTGAATTCGGCTTACTTGATGTTTGAATTAAGGGGTATTTGTAGGCCACTAGAGGCGATAGCTGGGCATAAGGGCGATATCCAGGTGAGACGTCACTCCTGATGACGTCACGGGCGATACCCAAACCCGACGTCATCAGCGATACCTGAGGTAACGTCAAGGTTGATGTCTCCGAGGAGGGTACCGGGGGCGATACCTACGATCATGTCGGGGGCGATAGCTCTATAGGTCCCTGGGATGGGATGATGTCGTGTGTTAAGAGACGCGTGAGACCTCCCCCCCCCCCTGATGTCGACCATCCCAGTAAACGCTTCAAGGTCTGGTAGCGATAGCTTAGATGTCCGACAAGGCTCGTGGGACTCCCTCTTCGGCAGGGGTCATAATTACAGCAATGCCCTTAGGATTGCCTTAATGTTTATCATAAGCCCAACTGAAAATGAGCCCGAGTGTTTACCAAGGGTTGTCATTCTCTATCCATGTCTGGAATCTTAGGTGAGGGTCCTTTCTTTCTTAAGGCGATATGCTCATAGGATCTCCGAGCTTCTTTGTCTCCTTTAGCACGACAGAGATTGGTTTAAACGACGGGTAGAGCTTAGATCTGGAGCTTTCCTCCGAGTAAGCAGATTCCGACCTTCATTCTTGTCTAAAGACTCGTCCTCCTGAGGTATTAAGAGATCCGCGAGAGACGCCGCTATCCCGTTCATAACCATTAGGGCGTTGCTTTCGCCCAGCGATATTATTCTGCTTGGTCCATCGGCAGGGCTTATAAAGTCGCAACTTCGTTCGCGTCGTAGGAGAGCTACTGACGGGCTACTTTCGATACCGCCGAGGATTGCGGCCAGGTCATACCGTAGGCTCGCATACGTTCCGGGTCCATCATCCTTTTGAGTGTACTGCAAACACATAGAGGAGATAGGTATTCATGGAGAAATTAGCAAACTTTGTACTTACAGGGATTTTGAGATCACGCGGGCTCTTTCTTTCCTTTCCGCTCATGAAAATAGCAATATTGACGCAGTTTTATGCCATCAACTGCCTACGATTTGTGCGGCTTTATACCACTAGATACCTGCGATGTCGGCGAGGCTTTACGCTGCTAGGAGCTACCTGCGACATCGACGGGGCCTTATACTGTGGATACCGACAATCGTATGGCTTTTACGTCATGGCCACCCGTAATATCGTACTTTTTGGCATTTTTTAGGATTCAATCTCGTACTCCCTTCGAATATCTGCATCGTTGGTAGTATACGAACATCGACCTTGGTTTCCGTTTCAGGTCCGTAGGCCTTCGAGGGTAATGGGACGGCTCGTCTTTTAAGGACCTCCTTTTTTTCCCAAGGCCCTTTTCTCGGAGCCTATAAATCAGGGGGCTTTCTCCACCCACGCTCTCCTCATCTTTGGCAATTCGCATCATGGATCATTTGACTAAAAAATTTCTCCTTTCCAAGGGCCACACTCTCAAGAACCTCAATGATGGTGACGTCGGGTTCCTGGAGAACATGCTGGTCAAGACTTCCGAGGACATCCTGGAGCTACAAGGGATGCTGACCCCACTCCATTCCAAGCTGGGAGCTACGTCTCTAGAGGATTTCAGTCCTTTGGAGAGCGTGTCGAGGTTGGCCACCTCCATCACTCGGATTCAGGTGGTAATCGCCATGCTGCAGCAGCGCAAGGACATGCTGGGGTGCTGCTTGAAGGGGATGAGGGTCACTTCTGGTGACCTGACTCTGGTCATGGACTCTCTGAGAGACATTCCTGAAGTGCCCGAGGACGCTGGCTCTGATGCCTGATGGCGGTGGCTCCCCTTGAGCCTTTTTTCTTTTCTCCTAGTTATGCGGCTGTACCTTTCGGCCATTAGGCCATAATAAATAAACTACTTTCGTTGTGCCCTTAATCACTGTTCATCTTCTTTAATGCGTCCTTTGTCTTTTTTTGATTGGAGGCATTCTCAGCCCAACTGAAAACGAGTCAGTCACTGGACGGTTTCCCCACTAACCGTACCACATTAATTCTGCGCCGCCAACTCCTTGTCCACCGATTGGGCTAATTTTCGGTTTTCCTCGATCTGGGGGAGATTTCAACAGGCGTGACTGTAAATCTAGATTCGTACTCCAAGTTGTACGCGTGTCAGTTCTCAAAAGTCGTGTTGGAAAATCAAAAGCTTCTCCCTCTCCTTTGGCTATTTAATGGGATCCTTTCCCTCCTTTCTGTTCATCTTTTTGTTTATTTTTCCTTTTGGCAGATCGCCTGTGATCTCATGGCTGACTCTTATTTTTTGGATACAGCGGCGCGAGATTCTCCGCCAACTCCTCCGACTTCGCCGGACTCAGTCAACCCTCCTCCGTCGCCTCCATGGAGGTCGTTCGTTCGCCGGCGGGGACGCAAGAGGCAGAGGAAAAATGCCTCAAAAGTGTCTGCACCGCTTTTCAAGTATCATGCCCCTTCTGCTGAAAAGGGGAATGAACCCTCTCTTCCTCCCCGTGTCTTGCCAGAAATAACTTTCCCCTCCGTGAGCGCTGAAACGGCGATGTCGACCACAGAAGAGGAGCCTGACCGATCATCGATATACGTAGGAAAGAGGAAGGAATAGCCTTTCTCTCCCTTTAGCAGGGAGTCGTCGCTCTCGGATGATGATGTAGTTTATTGCTATGGTATCTCTTGGTCTGAGGGCGATTAGTTTAAAATGTCTCGTCCCTTTGTAGATGTCGTATGGCTTTCCGAAAATGAATAAGATAATTTTCCCTTTTCTTTTGTTCCCCTATCGCCTTTCTAACTCACTTCTTCGAATGTCAAGGGTTATCGCAGAGGGAGATCAGTGGCTGAGTGCAACTGTCTTTGGGTTTCTAACCGTCTTCTTGTGAAAGACAAATGACTGTCCACGCGTCTCTTTCAACTCCCCACGTGTTTCACTTTTACAGGCTGTCTTCTTCTTCAAGTTGAACCTTTATAAGGGAAACCCTATTCTCTTTTATCATTTTTGCTAATATTCTGCAATTTTTCACACTTTCTTTCTCCTGTGTTTCTTCTTGCTCGAGAAGAGAGTCTTCGTAACTACTCGCCGGCGACGACGGTCTGTTCTCCGACTACTTTTTCTAGGTATTTTGTCCCTCTTTTGCCGTAGTTTATTTTCCCGATTCCTTATGTCTCATATTGGAGCTTCTGAGAGAGTCAAAAATCCCATAGATCTCGAGGCTAGGAGAGCTCGTAGTATTTTCGGTTGTGATGAAGTTTTGAGGGCTGAGTTAGAGGAGAACGGTATCACCTTCCCCTTGGGTTGTCGCCCGTATATCCCTACGAAAGACATTCGGCTCCATGCCGCCATATGGGGAACGTTCCGGCTAGTTTACTTCAAGATGTTCCTCTATGGATTTCATCTCCCACTTCATACTTCTCTGATGAAGCTGCTAGACCACTACGATCTCAATCCGGTTCAAATAACTCCGCCTTCCTGGTGTGGGATTTATGCATTCCTTTGGTCATGCGAGATGAAGCGTATTTTCACTCCATCCCTTGATCTGTTCCGTACATTTTTCAAGTTGAGTTGTCGCGCCTGCTTAGTGGATATCACTCCTAGATGGAATGACGACGTCGTGCGATTTTTCTGGCGAAACTTCCAAGGTTTTGAAGAAAACGTGGATAATTGGAAGAATGGCTTCTTTACCCTTCGACTGTCGTCCCGCTGGTGGCGCGGAGGCTTTAATCAAAAGATTGTTAGTGCCGATTGGAAAAACCCAGAAGTGTTGTCCAGCACCGATGTGTCCCATGTTTCTGCTCTGTTAGAGATAGAAGGGCCTTTCCGCATTCGGGAATTTGCTCGATTCAGACCCTTGAAAGAATGTGTCGTTGGTGAGTTTTTTTTTTGCCGCGTTATCGCTTCGCTTTACTTGTTATATTAATATATTCCGTTGACAGGTAGTGCTGAGGGTTGTTCCTCTGGTGGAAATAACACTCCTCTGAACGTGGTACCGCTTCAAACGCTACCTCCTTCTCCGCCGCCCAAAAGTTCCAGCAATCTAATTATCCCACCAAGGAAAATGAGGATTAAGACTGTCGCAGCGCGCAACGTTTCCGCCCAACCTTCTCGTTTTCTTGAGAATTGGCTGCTGCTCCGGGGTAGGGGAGTGTCTTCGAGTCGTCCTGTGACTGAATCGATTGACAGCGATAGCGAGAGTATGGATACTGGTTCCGAACTGCGTCACGCCACCCTTGCCCAACGGATGAAGCTCAGGGCGAGGAAAAATGATCCAGTGGCGGAGTCATCCGAGGACAATAGTGAGGATATGGCTGCCGAAACGGAGCGTCTCAAAAAGAAAATCCGGAAAGAAAAAACTGGTCCCCCCATTCCTCCTCTGAAGGGAGTTAACGCAGTTCCTCCTACTAAGGTCGACACTTGTCCTATCACCAATACCTCGCGAGTGGCGGAGGTTTTCAAGGCACCTTCCGTTGTTCTTTCCAAAACTGATGAGGTTTCCGCGGCGGTGGACCCACCTTTGCTATCCGGTGGCCCTGATTCTCCGATTTCCTCCTGTATTCCGGACGTGACCGTACCGGTTTCAAACCCAAATATTCCTCCTAATCCTTCCTCGAAGAAACCTCAGCCTCTATTCCTTTCGTCGATCTCGGGCGTTGGTAATTTCGTAAAGAGTTGCTCTCCTCCCTTTATCGCCAACCTTTCCCCTCAAGGTCCTCAAGGAAATGCTGCGTT
This sequence comes from Viola odorata, assembly GCA_963691705.1. Lineage (NCBI taxonomy): Eukaryota > Viridiplantae > Streptophyta > Magnoliopsida > Malpighiales > Violaceae > Viola > Viola odorata. The sequence continues at coordinate 35,428,790 of OY829546.1, forward strand.
TCAGCTGGATTTATCGTCCTTCGGTACTGACGGGCTTCGCGCTTTAGGGATATCAGATCCGCTATCGCGAGATGAGCCGGTAGGGACCATAGTGGGCCAGATGTTCAGTTCTTCGAAGGACAAGGAAGAGTTCCTGCAGCGCCCTCCTGATGTTCAACATGCACGCCTCCTGAACGATATGCTGGCTAGCTTTCGCGAGCTGAACTATTTTCTTGAGGATCAGAGCGGCAAGGTTCGACGCTCTCCCGATTCGATAGAGCAATTAGATGCCGCTTTGGCGAAGGTAACAGAGTTGTCCAAGCTTCAAGATCGTACCCGGGCAGAGTTGAACGAGTGTCGTGCTGACCTCGCACGAGAAAGATCAAAAGGGAAGGCTAAAGTGGAGCTACTGGAGGCGGAACTAGTGGCGGCCGACAAAAGGAACTCTCTCCTTCGTGAAGAGATATTGTCCCGTGACGCGGATTTGGCCAAAGTACCTTCGAGGATAGCTTGGTGGAAAAATAAGACTACGGAGGTCTGTATCGCTGGCTTTAAAGCTCTCTATCGCCAGGAAACTGTTGATTTGACCAAGCTGTCTGATTATACTTCCGAGAAGATAAAGGATTTAGGCGAAGGCGAGGGAGATTTTCTTTTTCTCAGGGAGGAATAGGAGAATGGTGGTGACGATAGCTGTGCCGGCCCTCGACTGATCGAGGTCGACCCTCTGGGAAGATTTTCCTCTTTATTCACTTTTCTTGTCTTGTAATAACGCCTTTCCGCGCAAAACGATATCTGTATTTCATTTTTTAAATAATAAACGATCTCTGCTTCGCTTTTCCATGTTGTCTCGGAAGTTACTGGCTTGGTTGACGCCATTCTGCGTTATCTCCTTTAGTGCAGTATCGCTCTTGTCTTATTTCAAGAGATCCTTTCTGCTTTTCAGAGCATTTAATGTTTATGATCTTTTGATTGATGCGGGAGAAAAGTCTTGATAACTCAGGCACACGTGTCCATTTTTTAGGACACCTAGGGCTAGCGTGCTTCAGAATTTTAGCAAAATCGAAGCGTTGCCGCGTTTCTCTAGGATTTAGCAAAATCGAAGCGTTGACTACGACGTCCGTCGTTTCGTTGACTACTAGGGTTATAAAACCCAATACTTGTTTCTTTTGCTTATTTTTGTCGTTCTGCTTTCTTCATATTTTCTCTAGCCGTCTTATTTTCTTTTCATCGTTCAAGGTTCTCGAAGAGCTTTCTCTCTAAAGGTACCTCCTCTTTTCTTTCGTCGTCTTCTCCATCTTTACTTTTTATTTCTGCCATGGCTAAGACTCGCCGCTCTGAGTCGAGATCTGCCGATGAGAAAAAGATGGATATTACAGTTAGTAGTATCACCTCTGAGGTTGCTCTTAATGAGCATTTAGCCGCTCACAATGTTGTTATCCCTGAGGGGTATAAGGCCATCGTTGCCCTTGAGACAGTACGCTTGAATAGCATTTTGACGGGCAAGCGTAGGGTTCTGTATACACAAATGTTCCGCTATGGTTTCCAGCTTCTCATCAATTCTTTCATAAAATAGTTGCTCATTGCCTGCGATTTGAATCCTGTTCAATTAGCCCCGAATGCGTATTGCTGCGTTTATGCCTTCTTAGAACTTTGTAAATATAAGGGGATCACTTCCCCTTCTCTTTTACTGCTTAAATCAGTTTTTAAACTGATGAAGTATCGAGGAGTGATAACGATATCGCCTCGTTATGACGATGACTCACTCAAGTCTTTCACTTGGAAACTTCTCCACATTGAGTCCTCTGTCGATGCTTGGAAGAAAGAGTTCTTTGTGATAGATCTTCCTGAAGACCCCGGTTCCTGATGGCGGTCTAGGTTTAACCAAGATGTCAAGGACAACGTCTGGGGTCGACCGGAGACTCTTTCTCAGCGTGAACAAGGCTGGTTAAACAAACTTCTTCAACTGGAAATCAGCGTTCATATCCGCTATGTGGCGTGCAGAGTCGATATGAAGGCCTGCGTTAGACGTGAGTGTCGAGTCGCTTCCTTCTTTACTATCACTGATACTAATGCTAACGTTATTTTGTCATCATACAGCGACGGATCCCGACTACAAGCCTGAAAACGTTAGAAGGCGACTGAAAAGGGCCCAGGACAGAGAAGAAAAAGAGAAGGCCATCTCTACGGAAGCTGCCGATAACTCCACTGTGCTTCCTGCCATTTCCGTGAGCCTTGCTCAAGTATCTTCTTCCTCAACCGGTGAGGGGAATACCGACATTCCTTCAGGTATCCCTATCGTGACCGTCGCTGCCGCTCCTGCCCAACCGTCTTCTTCTAAGGTTCCTAAGGTCCTCGCCAAAGGAAAAAAGAAGAAAAGAACGAGAAGCGTTGCCGCTCTTACTCCTTCTCCGGACGCGGTAGGTTCTTCGGAAGCACCTCCTCTCAAGACTGCCACTGTGAGTGTGCTTCCTTGTTACGATATGCTGTTTATCGGTGTTTATTGCCATTTCTCTTATTTGTGTTTCGTACTGGTTTCTTAGCAGGAGACCGTTACTGGTTCTACCTCCGCCTCTCCCACAAGCGAAATGGACATGAGTTATGTGTTGGGCGGTTCCAGGAAGAGATCTCGGCCGGAGGGTGAGGGTGGGAGCTTATCTGCGGTGGAAGTCGGGTCGGACAGGACCTTTATTTCTATGGATGCTCCCCAGACTCACCCTTCTGTATTTTTGGGGAACATGAGTATGGCTGAGACTTTCGGGGCTTCACCCAATTCCTTCGGTGGGCCCGTCCATACATATGGTCCTAACTCAGGCTATCAAGACGGTTTTCAGGACTTTACGGGCTACCACCCTCACGGTTCCTATGTCGTCCAAGGGGGTTCTTCTTCTCAAGTCCACCCTCCTGTCCCTCTGGCCTTTGCCCCCTCAAGCGTTCCTTTATCGCAACGTTGCGGTGAGGGGGCCTCCACCTTTAACTATGTTGCGGACCTAAGTTCCTCTAGTGAGCCTGGTACTGTGACTCACCAAGTGGGTTTATATGATTTCCGTAATACGGGCTTAGCGGCTCTCGGGGGCGATGGTTCAGTTGAGGTTTCGGCTTTCTTGGCAGCCCAAATACTGTCGACCCCTGCTGAGCGGGAAGCTTTCCTCTTGCAGACAGATGATGATAAGGTGAACTCGCTGCGCACTGGAATCTTTTCCAATTTTGTGAAATTTCAGTACTGGACAAAGCATGTTCAGCGTCAGGCTGCCTCTCTTGCTGTGTCCCTTTCTGAACTTTCGCAAGAGCGAAATGAGAAGAGTAAGCTGCCGAAGGAACGCAATCGATTGTTACTGGCTCAGCAGGAGCTGTCGAGACAAGTATCTACCCTTGATGCAAAGAATGCCATGCTGGAAGGAGAGAAGTCATCCTTGGCAAGGGAGAAAACGGCCTGGGAGGAAGAGAGAGCCGCTCTGATAGAGGAATCAGCCGACAAGAGTGAATGGGTGTCGAATCCAATCATAAATAAAATTACAACTTATCACTAAGCAACAAAAAGGATTGTGCACAGCGGTAAGAGGATCGAACACAGGGACTATCGGCCTAATGTTTATTCTCCTGCAAACAACCAAACCAAACTGAACAAAACGAAGGGTGAGGTGAAAACAGTACAAGAAAATAAATGACAAGAAAATAAAAACAGCAGCAGACATGGTCGCTTCATCCCGAGGCCTTGGGACGAGTCGACCATGGACAAAATACAAACAGAAAATAAAAAAAAACGAAAAAAAGTAAAGACAAAGAGAGTGAAAGGATGAGGGAAATATTATTCCCAGTAGAGATCTCTTGAGGTAACAATTCCACGTTGTTGATCATTGACAAAGGTATTTTCAAAACGGTTTCATAGAAGAAGTTGTGGAACCAGCTCTCGCTAGATTCCCAACCTGCTACAAAAGTGAATTAAAAGAATCTCTTCATTTTAAACACCCTAATCTTCCTAAGCTCATCCTAAGATTCCAACCCGCCACTTTGCTTTGGCTATGCGGAGCCTTCAACAAAGGAATCAGAAAACTTATGGAAAAGCTCAAGAGATTGATTAAAAACAGTGAGGTCCCTCTTCTAGACATGGTAGCTGTTCGTCATCCACAAGTCTGGTCTAGTCTGGCACTTGACCCAGCTGTCACCTAGGTCGGCCCTTCTCAAGGCCTCGGGATGGGAGGGTAGTCTAGTTCAGTTCCTTCTATCAGCTTAGACCAAGCACATGCACCTCATGCCCTGCTGATTCTTCTACTACTGCTCTCTAAGAGTGATTTAATCACAAGAGAACTGACTGTAATCATTCAAATCAAAATCCAAGTTGGCCAAACTCAAACTTAAACATGAACAAATTGGAGTTAAAACAAGAAGGAGAGAAATATGAAAAACGTTTTTATTAAGATCAACATAGTCTCAAAACAAACGGGAATTGTTAACCTCTCAATCCCTACCAGGAATTGGAGGAATTAATTACAACCAATCAAAACAGCAAAAGAAGTTAAAATCCGAAAATACAAAGAAAAGCTGAAAAATCTGGAAAATGTGAGAAATGCTGATTTTCTCCTCTCTTGCTCTCTCCCTCGTGTCCTCCTCTATTTCCTTTGCTTCGTTGTTCTATTAATAGCCATTCTTCTTCTCCTCTGATAGACTTCAAAGGTACAACCTTCACCATAAAATAATTGCAGCATGTGCTGCCATACCAGGCTGGTGCTGGGCACTACTTTACTTTTGGAGAGAATAATCTTTGAATAATGCAAAGGGAATATTTCTATCATTCTTCCATTGATGTCCCCTTGGTGCTTCTGCAAGGTGGAAGAGGGAATCCAAGCACTAACACTCGTGCCCATGTCCTCCAGGTTCCAGGCTGGCTGAACCAGCTTTAACAAATAAAATACAAAATTACGCTCAGTGCTGTCCAGGCTGGAACTCTGACAGATCGCTTCTTGTCGAGGCCTCGAGAAGAGCTGGAATCGGCAGATTGGTGAAATGGCCTTGGGACGAACGGACCAATTTCAAGGCAGCAAAGCTGAAAATGAAACTCCATCACCGATTGATTATTTTTGGCTCTGATCTTCAAGCTTTTCGTTCCTTTTCCTCAATTAACGATTATTAAGCCTGAAAAGCAAAATAGGAAGGAAACTAGCTCAAAGTAGCATAATTATCATCTCAATTAATAATAAAAGAGAAGATAAAACATTGAAAATAAACCATCAATCAAAGAGCCTGTGGCACGTTGAGCGGACGACCACTATCTTAGTCGAATGCTTTGAAGAGGTCCATTGAGCAGATGCGTATGAAGATGACAAGGTCACAAAGGCCTTCAAACAGAAGTCCGTCGATCTTAATGAAGCAGGCTTTCGCCGAGCTAAGGCAGAGGGTTGGAGACGGAGGAACCCTGAGGGTTGACACATTCCCGAGCTTTGCCGCCTCTTTTGCATCCCTCGGGCTTTTTGTTTTTTGCCTCCGCGGTATTATTGTTTTGGTCTTTGGAACTTGTGACCTTTCTGAGGCACTTTTATGGATTTAATCAGTTTATATCTTTGTCGCTGCCTTTTCCCTTTCTTTAGCTTTCACTTTCTGAAATTCTCAGGGTGTCGCTACCATCTTGGCGACATAATATGTTTATTTTTTCGAGCAGACTCGTAACGTTTCAGCAACATATGTCGCTGAGCTTAGTATTGGGTTAGCTTCCCCGGCGGGCCTCATAGTATCGCCGCTTGTGCAGTAGTCAATCTTTCCATTACTCGGAAGGTTATTCTGCACATTCTCAATTGTAAACCATTAGTAGCATAACGGGTTACGAGAGATAGTGATTACCCGTAGGAGCTTTTCCGCTGCCGTCATAGGGCGTTTAGTCATGGAAGTCGCGTGAATCACTTTTTCTGTCAGCTCTACTTCACTAGGGACTACGCATCTAGTTACTAGCTGGAATTTCACGATTCTTTGCGCTTCCATTTTTCCACGATCGGCCTGGAAAGTGCCCTCACTTAGTGAGCCATCGGATCGGGACTGGCTATCACAAGGATAGGACTTTTCACTTTCAGGCGTTGTCCTCGCGTCTAGAATTATGCCCTTACTTAGTGGACCCACTACACTAGTCCGGTCACTAAGAGGGGACTTTTCGTTTATAGAACGGAGTTACTATTTCCTTGGGGCGTGCCTTGTCTTGATGGGCCATCTCCACGAGAACGATCATTACAAGAAAAGGACTTTTCACTCCCAGGGATTCCCGGGTTGTGCCCTCACTTAGTGAGCCATCTGATCAGGACCGGTATTCACAAGGATAGGACTTTTCACTTCCCGGGGGCGTTCGGGATCTTTCAATCCCAACGCTAGTTCAAGGCATCCTAGGCCGTGCCCTCACTTAGTGAGCCATCTGATCAGGACCGGCATTCACAAGGATAGGACTTTTCACTCCCAGGTGCCCCCTTTTCTATCTGCACAAAAAGCAACCACAAACACCCAAGGAAGCTCTCTCAGGGAGCGTTAGCTAAGGTTAGGGTTGGCATCAGTCAAAGGTGTAGATAAATCAAGGTTTAGGATAATATAATTTCAAACGAGCGATGTTCCAAGAGTTGGTTAAGGGCATACCATCGAGTGTCTCCAGATGATAGGCTCCTTTTCCGATAACGCGGGTAACGCGATACGGTCCATCCCAGTTTGGACTGAGTTTCCCCATACGTTGTCCAGCCGCTCGTTTGTCTCTGAGCACCAGGTCGTCTACCTTTAGCAACCGTTCTTTGACGCGCATTTTATGGTAACGGGCCATCTTTCGTTTGTAGTGTTGCGTTTTCAAGAGGGTTTCTACTCGGACCTCCGGTAATGCGTCAAGGTTAGCTCATAACCTTTCCTCATTTAGCTCCTCTCGGAAGTGGGCCACTCGCAGGCTCATGGTCCCGATTTCTACCGGCGTAACAGCCTCGGTACCGAAGGCTAATGCGAAAGGTGTTTCTCCCGTACTGGTTTTAACGGTCATGCGGTATGCCCACATCACGTATGGCAGCTCGTCAGCCCATTTCTTTTTAGACCCCTCCAGATTTTTCTTAATGCCACTGAGGATGCTCCGATTTGTCACTTCTGCCTGTCCATTGGTTTGGGGGTGAGCCACGGAAGAGAATCGTTGCTCTATCCTGAATTCCGAGCATTGGTCTTTGAAGAATTGGCTGGTGAACTGTGTCCCGTTATCGCTGATTAGGATACGAGGTACGCCAAACCTCATGATAACTTGGTGCTTGAAGAAATGCCAAGTTTTTTCCGCCGTGATGTTGGCGACCGCTTCAGCCTCCGCCCACTTCGTAAAGTAGTCCACTGCCACTATTACAAATTTTAGTTGGGACCTTGCCTTTGGGAACGGACCCAGGATATCGATCCCCCATTTAGCAAAAGGACAAGGGGTGATGATCTCGGATATTTCAGTGGCGGGACGTCGAGGAATTTTAGAGAACTCCTGACATTTTGGGCAAGTTTGCACATAGTCGTGGCAATCTTTCCGTATAGTGGGCCAATAGAATCCAGATCTGAAGACTTGTGCAGCCAGGGTGCCGCCCGATACATGCATACCGCATATCCCTTCATGAATTTCGCGTAACGTGTGAAGACCCTCTTGTTCCGTTATGCATTTGGCCGCTGGATGCCAAAAGCATCTTCGGACCAGGTCCCCGTCATAATAAGTACAGCGAGTTGCCTGTCTCAGCACTTTTTTCTTTTCAGCGATATTCTCAGGCAGTTCTTCGTGTTTTAAGTATTTGATTATGGGTACTCGCCAGTCGTTCTCGAGTTCTTCCACACACAGAGATGCTTGCTCTTCCATGAAGGAGGGTACAGGTAATTCTTGGTAATACACGCCTTTGGGTATGGATGCTTCTGGGTTTGCAGCCAGCTTGGCAAGGTTGTCAGCTTCGGCGTTGTCCTCTCGGGGAATGTGCTCAAAACTAACTTGCATGCCTTCTTTCTTTATTTCTAATAGCTCCCGCATCACTTTAGCGGGATACTGGACCATGATGGGCTCCCGAGCTTGAGAGCGCCCCAAGACCTGGTCGATCACTAGTTTGGAGTCACCACAAATTTTCAGACGCAGGTCTCCTGTTCTTCCGGTATCGTGCCTACCTTTAGATGAAAGGCTTCTCCCCATCCGGAGTCCGGCCAGTAATGCCTCATATTCTGCCACATTATTGGATAATGGCTGCAGGATTCGGATAGCGTATTGTATTCGCATATCGTTCGGCCCATTTATAAAGATTCCTGCTCCAGCCGATTCTTGATTTTTAGCCCCGTCTACATGAATGATCCAGAGGTCCGTATAAGTCTCTGGGAACGGGAGATCCAAATCACGCCATTCCTCTTCAGGTACGTCTGTTAACGGATCTTCCGTAAAGGTGCATTCCGCTATAAAATCTGCCAAGATTTGAGCCTTTACAGATGCCCGAGACTGATACCTTAGCCCGTATTGTTCGAGTTCAAGAGCCCAGATTAGCATTCTTCCCGAGGATTCAGGCTTTCAAAATATCCTTTTCAGCGGTTGATCTGTAAGTACGATAACGGAAAAAGATTGGAAGTACCTGTCCATTTTTCGAGTGGCCTGTATTAGCGCGTACGCTATTTTCTCAATTTGGGCGTATCGCAACCCTGCATCCTTCAGAACGTGACTCACGAAATACACGGGGTGGTGTGTGTGGCTATCGTCGCGAACGAGGACGGCGCTGACCACTTCGTCAGCAGCGCCAAGATATAGGTACAAAGTATCACCTGGTTCTGGCCTGGTCAGCAGCAGATCTGACGATAGGTAATCTTTTAGGCTAACAAACGCCTCTTCATATTCCGGGGTCCACCCAAAGGATGCTTTCTTGCATATGACTTTGAAAAAAGGAAGAAACTTTTCGCCTTGTTTGGAAATAAAACGTCCTAGGGCGATAACGCACCCTGTTAGCCTTTGTACTTCCTTAACGGTTCTTGGAGATATCATGTCTTGTATGGCTTTAATTTTTGACGGATTAGGCTGGATTCCTTTTTGGCTGACCACGTAGCCCAGGAATTTTCCGGTCTGAAACACGAACATGCATTTCCGGGGGTTCAGCTTCATGCTGTGCCGTTTCATCACGTCAAAGACTTCCTTTAGATCCCACAAGTGATCCAGAAAGCTAGCACTTTTTACCAGTATATCGTCAACGTAGGCTTCCACATTTCTCCCTATTTGTTCTTCAAATATCTTGTTTGCCATACGTTGGAACGTCGCCCCCGCATTTTTTAGCCCAAATGGCATCACCGTATAACAGTAAGTGGCCGTAGGAGTGATGAAGGCAGTCTTCTCTTCATCTTCAATGGCCATGGGAATTTGGTGATACCCGGAGTTGGCGTCAAGTGAACTCAAACATGCGTACCCGGCAGTCTGATCGACTAATTGGTCAATGCGGGGAAGCGGGTAGCAGTCCTTAGGGCAGGCATCGTTCAAATTGGTGAAGTCGATACACATCCGCTAGTCTCCATTGGACTTAGGGACAAGGACTGGGTTGGCTAACCAGGTGGGGTACTGAACTTCGCGGATGAAACCAGCGTCAAGGAGCTTTGCTACTTCTTTATCAACAGCTAAGGCTTTTTCCTTAGAGAACGCACGCCGCTTTTGCTAGATCAGCTTAGCGCCAGGGTCAACATTGAGTCGATGCTCGGCTATTTCTCACGATATACCCGGCATGTCTGCGGGTTTCCATGCAAATTCTCCTCGACACTTGTTCAATAACCGGGCCAACTGAAGGTTTTCTTCTGAACTGAGCCTTTCGCTAACAAGGAAGTCTGTTTTTTCTATGCCGATTACCGGTACAGACACCATTTTGTCAAGGGGTTGAGCGCGCTTCTCATCGCCTTGTTCATATGGGTCCGCTGTTATACATACATACCTATCACAACTCTTTTGAGTCATGAGCAGGTAACATTCGGCCGCTAATTTTTGATTGCCCTTTATCGCTACCACTCCGTCCCAGGAAGGGTATTTCATCTTCAAATGCTTCTGAGATATTACCGCTCCAAAGCGGTTGAGAAAAGGTTGTCTGAGTATAACATTGTAGGGCAAGTTTAGGTCCACGACAAGGAATAATAGATCCTCTGACCGCTTGGAGGTGTCTTCTCTGAAGTATACGGGCAGAGTGGTTACCCCTGTAACGGGGATTGGGATCCCGTCCACCCCAATTATGGGTTTCTTGCAAGGTATCAATTCATTGTCGGGCCATTTCATGAGATTGTACGCTTCCAACGAGAAGAGGTTTACTGCACTTCTGTTATCTATGAGAGTTCTTCTGACTCCGTGACTGCAATGATGGGCGTAACCACCAACGCATCATTATGTGGATAGACAACGCCTTTCTCGTCCTCTTCGGAGAAGGCTAACACCATGCGATCTAGAACGCTTATCGTTTCACCTTTCTTTGTCACGCCATCTCGCTTGCGTTTTTCTCCTAACGTCGTCGTCGGTAGTTCTGGTTCATCCATGTAAGGAGTCCCTCCCGCTATGATGTTAATCATAGGGAAGCCCTCGTCATCTACTGCGAGCGTTTCCTCACCTCTTCCTCTGAGAGCATTATCCTTTTGTGGGACGCGAGGGGATACTTGTCGGTCATCTGCGACCCTTTTCGTGGAATTATTTCTGGTGTCTTCTCTTACTTTGGTTGCGAATTCTCCCAAGTAACCTTCCTCCACCAAACGTTCTATTGCTGATTTTAAGTCCCTGCATACTTCTGTAGAATGCCCCCTGGCTTTGTGGAACTTACAATAAGCATTTTCTCTTCTCCCTAGGAGTAATCCGGGCTTGACGGGCGCAGGGTACCGAATGGGAAGGTTTCGTTGTTCCACTATTGCCAAAATCTCTGCCCTTGGTAGATTAAGGGAAGGGAAATCAGGATCGTATGCTCGACTTTTAGAGGAATCTCCTTGGCGCTGAGATGGGGAACTGCCAGGCTTTCCCTTTGAAGTGTTACCTTTCCGCCCACTGGAGGTTTTGGGAATATGATCTTTCCGCCGAGCATACTCGTCGGTGAGGCGGTCATCAAGAATGGTATTTACAGGAGCGTTTGGAATCAGAGGTGCCTCAGGTGGCATGTCATAGGTTCTATCTCTGTTTTCCTCTTCTTCCATTTTCGCGTAATTATGGGCTTTAAGTCTTAAAGCGTCCAGAGTCGCTGGGGGGTCCACCATTAGTGCATCTCTCAATTTATTGTAACGACAGTTCCTCTTCAAGGCTTCTATAGCAAAATCAATGGTAACGCCCGACGTTAGTGACATTTCAAGGTCAAATCGACTAAGAAATTCCTTCAGAGTTTCCTGAGGCCTTCGACGTAGGTCGAATAACACGGCGGCAGATTTCCTGATTGGAATTGCATCACTGTGCGTCTGAAACTGCACGAAATCCTTCACCTTATTGATGTGCAAAATGGGATCTCTGGTGCCATCATAAATCTCAGTGGGAAGCTTCACATGTCGACTGACCTTATGGCGTCTTATACGACGGCTAAATGGATGACCTAATGTGTCATCAAGAATTTCACGCTCCTGGCGTGGGGGAGACATTTTCGCAGGACGCCTCCGATTCCGTGGATCTGGCGTGGGATGTCGCCTAGGAGACCGACTGTGACTTCTGGGCGAACGAGTTTGATATCTCCTACTGCTGGATCTTTCACTGCGCTCAGGGGACAAATCCCTATTCGCTCCTTCCCTTCGATCGTCCCAATGGTTTCTGGCCTCTTCCAGGTGCCGATCCTCCAGAGGGATGGGACCTAGGGGCACTTGCGGCACATAAGGTTCCACTCGTCCTTGAGTGAGCTGTGCAAAATTAATCGGGGGATCAGCTACGGATAAAGTTGGCCGGAGATTTCCCTGTAATGACTGTGACAAGGGCCGCTCGGTGACAATAGACGGCGTGAACATGACGCGGGGAGGTACACTCGATCCGGAGATTCCAGGTGTCATTCTGGCAACCATTTCAGTCAAATAGTCCAACCGAGAACGAAGGGCCGCTATTTCACTCGCAAAAGGGTGTTCTGTACTATTTAACACAAATCCCCTCGAAGCAGGAGTAGAGAAGCTGGATCCCGCCATTTGGGACAACGACACGGTCGCCTGCGAGGAAAGGACTTCCCCTGTAGACCTGATCAAAGGGTTTAGGGATTCTGAAATGATTTGTTGCGCTGTCCCAGAAAGTTCAGCCGTAGCAAAAGGGAATAACTGTCTGCGAATCGAGAAGGGAACATTAGAAGATGGAGGTCGCGTCCGCTCCGACTCAGAAGTCATGATTGTTCCGATCTCTGGGTAGAACAAAGCTTGGCTATTAAGGATGCTCACTTAATACACTAAGGCTCTCAATGAAAGCACCAATTTGTTAAGATTTTAGCTCTTATGCGATCGGGGGGTTGACTTCCCTTGGTCGGAGTTGCTGTAGTTGCCATCGAACTCACCTGCAAGGCGCCGGAGGGGGGGCTCCGGTGTAGACACTCCGATGCTTAAGTCAGTAAGCGGTTCAAAAATAGCAGCGGTTCTAATAAGTGAATTCGGCTTACTTGATGTTTGAATTAAGGGGTATTTGTAGGCCACTAGAGGCGATAGCTGGGTATAAGGGCGATATCCAGGTGAAACGTCACTCCTGATGACGTCACGGGTGATACCCCAACCCGACGTCATCAGCGATACCTGAGGTGACGTCAAGGTTGATGTCTCCGAGGAGGGTACCGGGGGCGATACCTACGATCATGTCGGGGGCGATAGCTCTATAGGTCCCTGGGATGGGATGATGTCGTGCGTTAAGAGACGCGTGAGACCTCCCCCCCCCCCCCCCCCCCCCCCCCCCCCCGCTGATATCGACCATCCCAGTAAACGCTTCAAGGTCTGGTAGCGATAGCTTAGATGTCCGACAAGGCTCATGGGACTCCCTCTTCGGCAGGGGTCATAATTACAGCAATGCCCTTAGGATTGCCTTAATGTTTATCAGCCACCGAGTTCTCGGTCCCTTTCTTGTCTTTTATCTCGAGGTTGAACTCTTGAAGCAAAAGAATCCACCGTATAAGGCGGGGTTTAGCGTCGAGCTTTGTTAAGAGGCACCTGAGGGTCGTATGGTCAGAATAGACAGTGACCTGAGTTCCCAACAGGTATTGACGAAACTTGTCCAAGGTAAAGACAATAGCGAGGAGTTCCTTTTCTGTAGTGGTGTAGCTCCATTAGGTGGGGTCCATGAGTTTGGAGGCGTAGTAGATGACATAAACCTCTCGATCTTTCTTCTGCCCCAACACTGCTCCTAAGGCGTTATTGTTGGCGTCACACATAATTTCGAACGGAATGGTCCAGTCCGGTCCGCGAATGATTGGGGCCGAGATGAGTTTCTATTTAAGGAGATCGAATGCGGTCTTGCAGCTTTCGTCGAAGATGAACTCAATGTCTTTCTGTAGCAGCTGGCACATGGGTTGTGTAATCTTAGAGAAATCTTTGATAAACCTTCTGTAGAAGCCTACATGACCAAGAAATGAGCGTACGTCTCGTACACTAGTAGGGTATGGGAGAGACTCGATTACCTCAATTTTTGCTTTGTCCACTTCGATGCCCTTGTGGGACACGATGTGGCCTAAAATTAGTCCCTGGTCTACCATGAAATAACACTTCTCAAAGTTGAGGACAAGGTTAGTTTCAACACATCTTTGTAAAACTTTGCGTAAAGTGAGTAAACATTCAGGAAAAGAATTACCGTAGGCGGTGAAATCTTCCATAAATACCTCAATGTCGTGCTCAATGAGCTCGGAGAAGATACTAACCATGCAATGCTGAAAAGTGGTAGGAGCGTTGCAAAGATCAAAAGGCATCCTTCTGTAAGCGAAAGTGTCGAAGGGGCAAGTGAAAGTGGTCTTGTCTTGATCGTCTAGGGCAACCAGTATCTGATGAAATCCCAAGTAACCGTCGAGGCAGGAATAATGTGTCTTACCAGCTAAGCGCTCTAACATCTGGTCAATAAACAGTAAGAGGAAGTGGTCTTTCCTTGTAGCAGCGTTCAATCGACGGTAATCGATACAAACGCGCCATCCGTTCTGTATGTGAGTGGGAATTTGTTCGCCATTTTGTCTAGTGGTTATTGTGATGCCTGTCTTCTTAGGGATGACTTGAACTGGGCTGACCCACGTACTGTCCGAAATAGGGTAGATGACACCGGCGTCGAGCAATTTCAATATTTCTTTCTTAACGACCTCCATCATGGGGGGTTAAGACGGCGCTGAGGTTGACGAACAGACTTGTTGGCATCATCTAGGTGTATCCGATGAGTTCATAAGGCAGGAGACAGTCCTTTGATATCTGCGATCGTCCACCCGATAGCTCGCTTAAATTTCTTTAGTAGGGTGACAAGAGACGTTTCTTCGTCTGTGTCAAGTTTGCTGGAGATGATCACTAGTAGAGAGTCGTTGACACCTAAGTAAGCGTATTTCAGGTGCGTGGGCAAGACTTTCAACTCGAGATCTGGGGCCTGCATAACAAAAGGTGGAATCTTAGTATACTCAGATGGTAAAGGAGCGATCACCGAATTCAAAGGGGTGAGAAGGGAAGTTTCTAAGGCAGTGATGGTTTCGCGCAGTTCATATGGAGTTATGAATTTGGAATCTAAAATTTCTATGGCTGCAGGAGTGACGCTATTGGCTAGGGCAAGCTGCAGAGGGTAAATAGAGAATAAGCCAGCAATTTCCTCAACATCTGGATCAATGATATCAATAAAGTTAAGATTGGAAAACTCAGAAGGGAAACGCATAGCGTCTAGCATGCTGAATCGGATGATCTGTCCATCGAACTCAAGAGTAATGGACGCATCATGGACGTCGATCTTTGCATGGGCAGTCCTGAGGAATGGTCGGTCTAGAAGAACATTGAAAGGTCTGGTACCCTGTTCATCTTCCATGCTGATCACGGCAGAGAAGAGGAGGTTGCCAACTTGGACGAGGACATCCTCAATGACACCCTCTGGATAAATCACTGACCGGTCTGCTAATTGAATGACGACCTGAGTCGGCTTCAGTGGTCCGAGATCTAAGCTGGTGTAGATCGTCAAGGGACGTTAATACCTGCACCTAAGTCACACAAAGCTTTACCAATGTCAGTACCCCCAATTTTACAAGGGATTATGAACATCCCTGGGTCTGCACACTTCGGGGGTATTTTTCTTTGAATAACAGCTGAGACATTAATTCCCACACTAATTTTGTTCACGCCTGCCAATTTGCTTTTGTTAGTGCATAAAGATTTTAGAAACTTAGCATAACGTGGAACATTTTTAATAGCCTGCAAAAGTGGAATGTTAATTTGAACCTTACTAAATAAGTCAAAGATTTCTTTCTCTTCTTTATCCTTTTTCTTTTTGACTAACCTGTGCGGAAACGGTGGTTCAAGGACTTTGATGATGAATTCTTCAGAGAATTCAGACTTCTCATCAATCTTAATTAGCGTACCTGGTTTCCTGGAAGTGTAGATCTTCTTTTCTTTCTCGGTTATGAGTTCAACTTCGTCAGGTGCAGGATTTGAATCTGGGTGTTCAGCTTCTCGGGCAAGCGGCTCTCGGTCAGGTAGCTGTACACCGCTGCGGAGTGTCATGGCGTATGCCCCGTGTTTAGGGTTGGCTTCTGATTGTGGTGGTAGTCGTCCTCCATTCTTGAATTCTTTCATCTTTGCTGATAAGACACTCAACTATTTTTGAATATCAAGAACAAGACTATGTAAGTTAGGTACCTTAGTCATTTGGGGCATGGGCCCCATGGGTCCTTGCCGAGCTTGGTACTGATACTGCTGGTTGTTGGAGTAGTTAGGTCGAGGTTTGAAGTTCTGGAGGTTGAAGGGCGGCTATTGTTGATTTTGGAACGGATTTTGGGGTTGTTGTTGGTTGTTGTCATAGCTCAAGTTTGGGTGACGCCAGCCATTATTGTAATTTTGGGTGTAGGATTCGTACTTCCTAGGGGCTCCATTGTAATTCCCAACAGCGTTCACATCTATCTCATCCGGGATGTGGGGACAAGCGTCCGTGGGGTGGTCGGTGAAGTTACAAAGACCACATGCATTGATCTGCACAGGCTGGCTGGTAGACATGTTCTGAAGCATTCCAATGATGGTGAAAGTTGATTTTCCGTGGCAGTAGACCGAGCATCATAGACAACGAGGGTCATCTAGTCCAATGGAACAACGTTCTTAGCCATAAGTTCTAAAAGAGCTTTGGCTTCCGCAGGGGTTAGAGCGAGTAGGGAACCGTGGCTGGAAGCATCTATTAGGGCTTTGTCTCATCCTCGTAGTCCTTCGTAGAAATATTGGATGACAGTGTGGTCAGGAATGTTGTGCGAGGGGCAGAGAGTCTGCATCTTTTTGTAGAGGTCGTAGTACTGTCCTAGGTTCTCGGTCTCTTTTTGGAAAATGGACACTAATTATCTCTTGGTAATATTGGTCATAGTAGTAGGATAGTACTTTTCTATGAAGGCTTTGAACATATAGGCCCAGCTGGTGTTGGATTGAGGGGGCAGATCGTAAAACCAATTGCGGGGGTCATCTTCAAGTGACCACATGAATGCCCTCAGTTTAGCTTGATTGATGTCCACTTCTACGGGTTTCAGAGCTTCGCAAACTGAGTGGAGTTGCTGGAGGTGACGGAGTGCGCTCTCCTTGGAGATGCCATGGAATTTGGGCAAGTAGTGGAGGACCGAGGACTTGATTATCCAATCGTGAGCTAAAGTAGGCCACGTGATGCATCCTGCGGTGGATTCAGTGGTAGCGTTCAGATCCTTTATGGAAGGGTTGATGATAACTTCACCGTCGTCAGCCATTACGGGTTGTTCGGGATGAAGGTAGTCCACAGTAGCTGGATCAAGTTGTTCGAGGTAGGCGGGAGGTTCCAAGTGAGCAGGGGGAGGTTTAGGTGAATTTGGTGTAGGATTTCCAGACTAATGTTGCTTGGCTAACTTGCGAGCTAATTGTTCTGTTCTCCGAATTTTGGGATCGTAAGGCAGTAGAGTTGTGTTGGAAGACCTGGTCATACAAAAAGAAAAGAGAGTTAATATCGTCAATCCCCAGCAACGGCGCCAACATTTGATCGGTTGTCGAACCCGTCAAAAATCATAATAAAAACCTGCAGTCAAGTGCACAATAAAGTGTGTATAGTGGCAACAGGATCGAACATAGGGATTAAGAGTTAACACTCTAATCAATTCATAAAACAAAGAAATCCAAACAGAAAAGTAACAAAGGGGGGTTTTGAATGGTTGTTTGATTATCAATTACCAAAAATAGTAACAAAGGAATTTAAAGGAGATAAGAGATCAATAAAGAGAAGATTCTCAGTAAGAATCAGTATCCGGTTGCAATTATGGTCAGCCGATCATTGGTGCAAGTATCGTCTACCCCTAGCTGATAGGCCCGCTATAGGGACCAGGTACGCTTAGGTCCCCTGCTTACCTTCGTAAGAGAAGCTACCCCAAGGTACACTTATGGGGTAACCTTGACAGTCCGTCGTCCTCCAAGGTACGCTTATGGAGACAATACTCGGTTGCCCATGAAGAGGAGGTAAGACGCGTCTAGGGTGAGACACTCAGTACGCTCGAGGCTCTACCCTAGCGATCTGTTTAACCCAACTGAATGAGACCAGGAACCCGATTACTTCCAGAATGGTCGTCTACTTTACCCTGCAGCTTCGCATTAGTTATAACCACAAGGATGACTGTAATTCCCTAGTTTAATTACTAGTTGATCAAGCTTGTAATTAACTCTAGACAAATTGACAAGCAAATATCAAACGAGATAGATACCGACTAGGAATATGTTAAGTTTAATTCGACCTCATAGCTTCCCTAGCAACTTTCAACGATTCTTACCAAGAACTAGAAGTTTAGCCGCTCATGTTAAAAGAGATAAAAGATAAATAAATAAATTGCATAATTAAATAGAAGAAGTGAAGAAGAAAGAAATCCTATTTATTACCGGCCCGTGCAAAGCTCCGGTTTATTGAAAGTAGGGACAAATCGTGCCGGAGGCAGAAGTAGCAAAATATGGCAGTGCCAAAGTCTAGAGAATGGGAGAGAGAGAAAAACCTAATTACTAAAAGTATTTATAGTTTTTTACAAATTAAACTCCTAATCCGATTAGAATAATATTCCTCAATGGTCTTCTACTAAGATCGGGATTCTTGAGAGAATTAATGAGAAAATCCGAGATTTTCCTCCTTTGCGATAGTTTTCTTTTCTCGCTAGGACTCCGCTACCTTCTGCGAACATACAGCTGCACGACCTAGCTGCTCAATTCCTTCCAGAAAATGATAGAAAACGCTTACTTTTGTATTTTCCTCTTACATAGCCAAGATCTGTAGAAAGTGAAGAAACACAGCACCATTAGTAGCATCAAGATCTAAAAAGGCATATAAAAGAGGACATAATTATGCACATTAAACGTTCAATCAGGCTCCGGGACCTACTTTCTATCCAGAAAGGGGCCTCCGGCAAGGGGACCCGTTGTCCCTATATCTATTTGTGCTTTGTACTGAAGGCCTTTCAACGATGCTTCAGACTGTAGCCTCAACTAATAGGATATATGGATATATGGTCTGTCCGAGCAGCCCACACGTCAGTCATTTGTTCTATGCGGATGACAACCTCATTTTTGCGAAAGCGGAGGAAAGTGAAGCAGCAATCATTAGCTTCATTCTGAAGGAATATGAGGAAGCCTCTGGCCAAAAGATAAATCTAGAAAAATTAGAAGTGTGCTTCAGCAAGAACGTAGGCCAAGACGTCAGAATTCGAGTGAAAGCAAGATTAAGAATGGTGGAGACGGAATCCCATACTAGGTACTTAGGGCTTCTAGTGTCCTTTGGTCGCGCTAAGAAAGGGATGTTCGCATCAATACGGGATAGGATTTGCAAGAGACTAAGGGGTGGAAAGAGAAGAAGTTGTCCCAGGCAGGGCGGAAGTTCTAATTAAATCGGCCATCCAGTCCATTCTGACGTATATGATGAGTTATTTTGAGATCCCAATCTCCATCTTTGAGGACATAAAAAAGGCAACAAGAAGATTTTGGTGGGGCGAAGGGGGAATTCTAAGGAGCGTAAGATGTACTGAGTGTCTTGGGAAAAGCTCTGTAGGTCAAAGGAAGTGGGAGGATTGGGGTTTAAGAAAGTCAGGGAATTTAATCTTGCGCTTCTAGCCAAACAAGAGTGACGGCTGCATAAATACCCAAACTCTCTGCTCTCCCAAATCTGGAAAGTGCGGTACTTTTCCCACTTAGATTTCCTAGTTATGTTTGGCGTAGCACTCTAGCAGGAAGAGCAGTGCTCCATAAAGGATGCTTCTAGAGGGTAGGGAATGGCGAACGAATACGAATTTGAAAAGTTCCGTGGCTTCCGACAATTACAAATGGGATGATCACAGTGCTGGTTTCGGGCCTCGATGAGGAGGCAACAGTGGTTGAGCTTATTGATAGGGAACGAAGGTGCTGGAAGACTGACTTAGTGGAGCAACTCTTTCTACCACAAGAAATATCAGCAATATTAAGCCTACCGCTTAGTCGGAGTGAGGCGAATGATACTCTTGTGTGGAAAGGAACTACAAATGGGAAGTATTCAGTCTGAAGTGGATACCATTGCCTAACATCGGTAACATCACACGAGTGCCCGGATTCCAATAAAGGTTGGTAAAAATTCTTGTGGGGGCTATCTATCCCTCCAAAGTTTAAAAACTTCATGTGGAGGCTGGGTAGTGGCTCTCTCCCAACTATACCTAGTGAGGAGAGGAGTATCGGTGGACCCAGTGTGTCCCTGTTGCAATGAGGAGGTTGAATCGACTCCACATTTGTTGTTGTCTTGCCCGTTTGCAAGGGGGGGTGTGGGGAAAGTTTGCTTTTTGGGATAGGGTTCTAGGGCTGCAAGGTGACAATTGGGTAGTTTGGCTAGCAGGGCTAAAGACATCTTTGGATGAATCGGATATAGAGAAGCTCATCTCCATCCTTTGGTCCCTATGGATATCGAGGAATAACAAGATCTTCCGTCAGTGCGATGAATCTATCCAAGAGGTTGTTATTAGAGCCGGGAAATTGTTGTCTGATTTCAAGGAGGCATGGTGTTAAGGTCTAAGCTCGTCCAGGGCATGTTCACGCCCATGGCCGTTTAACCTTAACGAGAGCTTACGGGTAATCTTTGTAATTCGGGTTGGGGGAGTGAGTAATCAGTCCCTTTGTGTCGTGGGCTCGGTTATTCATTGGAAGGGTGTTTGAGTCGGCCTTTGTGCGGGCGGCCCCCTAGTCTGCGACCTTTTTGGCCCTTGTCTGTAATATAATGCTTTTTCAATGAAGTGATGTCTTTCATGATTGTATGCACTATTGCCTATGTGTTTGTTCGATGTTATACCTATGATAACCTATAATGGCCCTATTGTGTTTCTAACCTTATGTTCCCTGGTGATGCAGGTCTAAGGTGTGTGTGAAAGGCTGGTTCCGTAGAGAGAGTGCGTGAACGCCGCACGAACTTAATCCCTTTGGCTTCCAAAGGATTAGTCCGTGACAGTTGGTAGCGGAGCGATTTTGATTTCTTTGAGATGGCAAAGACTTCGAAAGTCAGGTGCACTGAACTAGAGAATCGCGTGAATGCGATTGATGTGTGGATACAGAGTCAGAGGACTCTCGGTGTTGGCTCCTCGTAGCCACAAGTAACATTGGAACAGATAGTTGAGAGGGATAGATGCATTGAGATGCTAGAATCCCGTCTGACCCAATACGATGAAATGTTTAAAGGCGAGAGCGCCGATAATGAGTTCTCTGTTAAAGAGAATGTGGAAACGTTCTGACTCTTTGCGAAACGAGTGCGACTCGTAGAGGTGCTAGAAGCACAGTTAACAAGGAGACTTTTAAGTCTCGAAAGTCGAACCCCAGAGAAAGAGGGTGACCACAGAAATCTTGATGAGCTGCTAGAGAGGACAGACATTAGAGAACTAAATGAGGCACTTACCACCACTAGAATTAGGGTGGATGAATTGCAAGATAATCTCAAGGAAGCGTGGGATACATTTTACGAGACCAACAAGAAGGTGGGACTGTTGGACGCCTCTCTGATTGAGATACAGGGCAAACTCACCGAATTTGAGCAAAGGAATATTCATGGCCCTTCGGGAATGGGGATGGCTGAACTCAACAAGTGCAAAAGAGATAGATAATTTCTTGTTTGACGTAGAAAACTACTTCAATGTGTGCCAGGTTTTGTCAAATGAGTTGAAACTGACGGTTGTAGTAATGCTACTATCCGACGATGCTAAAGTATGGTGGAGAACTCGCGCTAATAGCATTGTCACGTGGGAAGAGTTTAAAGTGGAGTTGAGGAAATCCTTTTGTCCAGAGGATGTGGAATATGCTGCTCGTCTGAGCTTGCGTGAACTTGTGCAAACGATTTCTGTGAGAGACTATGTGAACAAATACTCCACGCTTATGCTCGATATTAGGGAGATGTCGGAGGCCGATAGATTGTTCAATTTTACTCAGGGGTTGAAGCCTTACCCTAGGAATGAAGTCCGCCGGCAGAATCCTAAGACCCTGAATGACGCAATCACAATAGCAGAGAGAGTAGAAGATAGATCGGATGTTGGGAAAAAACGGAAATTTGGAGGGTCTAATGGATCAGATGCTAAGCCGAACAAGTTTATTAGGAATAGTACTGGAACTAGTGAGAATCGGTTCCCATCTAGGAACTCGACAAACTTCCAAGGCTCTAACAAGGTCGGCAATAGAGTCCCACGACCTATTGCGTGCTTTATCTGCGAAGGTCCTCACAAAGCGGTTGAATGCCCTACAAAAGTTGCCTTAAGTGCGATGCAGGCAGTTCGAGGATCTATGAACCCTGAACCAGAGAAGGTGTTGGCCTTGACCTAGGGTGAATACCCTTCAGAGAAGAGTTTTTTATCGGCCTTGAAGAAACAATTGGCCACACAGGAGATGGCGAAGGGTTTAATGTATGTGACAGTCCAAATGGGATGTTATTCCATGGAGGCCCTCATTGACACAGGTGCCACTGATAGCTTCCTATCGGACTCCTTTGCAAGAGAACTTGGAGTGACGGTTGTCCCAGATGGGGGAAAACTGAAGGCTGTAAATTCGGAGGCAAGGGAAACGGAGGGGAGTGCGAAAAACATTGACATACAGATGAGCTCTTGGAAAGGTAAATCAGACTTTGTAGTGGCCGCTATCAACAATTTTGATGTGGTCCTAGGCTTAGACTTCCTTGTTTTGGCTAAAGCTGTCCCTGTCCCATCAGCCCGTTGTCTTTTATTGATGGGTGAAGAACCTGTGGTAATCCCAGTGAAGATAAGCCCTACGAGAGAGAAAAGACTACTCTCGGCTATGCAGCTTAAACGCGGCCTAAAGAGAAAAGAGGCAACCTTCTTAGCAATGGCCTCCTGGAGTGACGATAGTGTTTTGGCAGAATGCCCACCTATAGTCAGTCATCTGTTGGTCGAATACGCAGATGTGATGCCTGATCGGTTGCCCAAGAGCTTGCCTCCGCTTAGAAATATTGATCATGAGATTGAATTAATCCCCGGCGCCAAAGCCCTTGCTAAGGCGGCCTACCGTATGGCCCCTCCTGAGTTGGCTGAGTTACGAAAACAATTGGCTGAATTTTTAGATGTTGGGTTCATCAAACCAGCAAAGGCCCCATTTGGAGCTCCAGTGCTTTTCCAAAAGAAACACGATGGAAGTCTTCGCATGTGTGTCGATTATCGAGCGTTGAATAAGGTGACGGTCAAGAATCGGTATCCGCTTCCTTTGATAGCCGATCTGTTTGATCAATTAAGTGGGGCGAAGTTCTTCATGAAGTTAGACTTGAGATCGGGGTATTATCAAGTTAGAATAGTTGAAGGTGATGAAGCTAAGATGACTTGTGTTACGAGATATGGTTCCTTTGAATTTTTAGTAATGCCCTTCGGGTTGACCAACGCCCCGGCCACCTTCTGCACTCTAATGAATCAGGTTTTTCGAGACTACCTTGATAAGTTTGTGGTTGTGTATATTGACGACATTGTGATTTATTCAACCAGTTTGGAGGAGCATTTGGAACACCTGAGACTTGTGTTCGACAAACTAAAAGCGAACCAACTTTACGTAAAAAAGGAGAAATATGCCTTCGCCCAAACCAATATTAACTTCTTGGGCCATGTCGTCGAACGGGGTAAGATTCGCATGGATATGAGTAAAGTACAAGCGATTCAAGAATGGCAACCTCCGAGTGGGCTGACAGAACTGCGTTCATTCTTAGGTTTAGCTAACTATTATCGACGGTTTATCAAGGGATATGCCAGAAGGATTAGCCCTCTTACGAACTTGCTGAAAAAGGGAGTGATTTGGTGTTGGTCTATGGAGTGCGAAGAGGCATTCAGAAATATCAAACGAGCTATGATGGAAGACCCTGTGTTGGCACTCCTAGACCCAACACAACCTTATGAAGTTCAAACTGATGCATCCGACTTTGCACTAGGTGGGGTGCTCCTCCAAAACCAACATCCCGTAGCTTTTGAGAGTAGGAAGCTGAATGATGCAGAAAGGAGATACACAGTGCAAGAAAAAGAGCTTCTAGCCATTATTTATTGTGTCACCAAATGGTGTCATTACCTATTGGGTTCTAAATTCATAGTGAAGACAGATAATATGGCGACTAGTCATTTTCTCACCCAACCGAAGCTGACTGCTAAGCAGGCTAGATGGCAGGAGATTTTAGCAGAGTTCGATGTGAACTTTGAACACAAAGCTGGAAAGTTCAACCAAGTTGCGGATGCCTTAAGCCGAAGAAGTGACTTGGCTTCAATGAGTGTGATGGCTCAGGCTAGCGTAAGCAAAATCAGTACCCCGCTGAGAGGGGAAATTAGAGAGCAGATGAAGTCTGATTCAATTGCACAAGCGCTATTGACACTCGTGAAAGAAGGTAAAACTCGAAGGTTTTGGGTGGAGGACGACTTGCTAATGACGAAGGGACAGTTAGTCTATGTGCCAAAAGGAGGGGACTTAAGGAGGAAATTACTTCGCGAATGTCACGATACCTTATGGGCAGGACACTGCGGTTGGCGTAGAACGTTGACGCTCATCAGGCAGGCATACTTTTGGCCAGCAATGAGAGATGACGTTCATATGTTTACGAAGACTTGCTTGATTTGTCAACAGGATAGAGTAGATAGACAAAAGTCTGCAGGCCTACTTGACCCATTGTGGCGATAAAGTAATGGTGAGACTTATGCCAGAACAGATTCGAGCGCTCTAACGACAGGATCGCCGCCTTTTACGACTATATGAGGGCCCTGTGACGATTGTTGAGAAAATAGGCAGAGTCTCATATCGTGTTGACCCGCCAGATTGGATGAAGTGCCACCCGGTGTTTCATGTTAGCCACTTAAAACCATTTCACGCGGATGAGGAGGATGCAAGTAGAAATCAGCCAGTCAGAGCTGAAGTCTGTTTCAAGGTGCAACCTCAACCAGAAGGTAGTTGAAGCTATCCTTGCCGAACGGACGGCGATAATCAGGAGGCAAATTCAAAATGTGAAGAGACAGATCCAACAACGACAATTCCTCGTCAAGTGGAAAGACTTGGGCGATGAAGAAATCAGCTGGGAAAGCGTAGAGGGCTTGGCAGATGCACAAGAATTGATTAAAGAATTCCTCGAAGATAGGTCGACGGAGGCGTCGACGAACTAAGTGGGGGAGAGTGTTAAGGTCTAAGCTCGTCTAGGGCATGTTCACGCCTATGGCCGCTTAACCTTAACGAGAGCTTACGGGTAATCTTTGTAATTCGGGTTGGGGGAGTGAGTAATCAGTCCCTTTGTGTTGTGGGCTCGGTTATTCATTGGAAGGGTGTTTGAGTCGGCCTTTGTGCGGGCGGCCCCCTAGTCTGCGACCTTTTTGGCCCTTGTCTGTAATATAATGCTTTTTCAATGAAGTGATGTCTTTCATGATTGTATGCCCTATTGCCTATGTGTTTGTTCGATGTTATGCCTATGATAACCTATAATGGCCCTATTGTGTTTCTAACCTTATGTTCCCTAGTGATGCAGGTCTAAGGTGTGTGTGAAAGGCTGGTTCCGTAGAGAGAGTGCGTGAACGCCGCACGAACTTAATCCCTTTGTCTTCCAAAGGATTAGTCCGTGACACATGGTGTCCATAGCACAGGCCCATTGCCCCGACTCCCAATATAGGGGTGGTAAAGGTGAACACGGATGCAGCGATAGGGGCTATGGGAATTGGCTTGGGATTTATAGCTTGAGATGCAAGGGGTGAAATTGTGTTCTCAGGAGCAATTTACCTTCCGCATAGAATTGAGGTGCAAACAACGGAGGCTCTGGCGCTAAGAGACGCTATAACACAGGCTCGCCAATGGGGGTGTGATAGGATTATAGTTGAGTCTGACTGCTTGCAGAACATCCTAGCCCTGACCAATGGAGATTTCCCATTAAGTTGTATGGGATTGGTGTTGGTGGAGGTGGAACGCTTAGCTTCTACTTTCTTTAGTTGCTCTTTTATGCATACAAGACTGTCCACGAATATCCTAGCGCATGAGTTAGGCCAATTGGCTTTGATTTCCGGTTTAAGAAATGTATGGATAGGGCAAGGCCCCGAGGCGATCGCGCCTTTTGTACTTGCAGATATGAATTAATCCAATTATATTTTCCTTTAAAAAAAACAAATAAAACCTACAAATTAAAACAGATAGTATTCATAATGAAATTGTATTAAAATTAAAATTAATTAAATCATTAAGTAAAAATATGTATTTTAATAATTTTATCATTAATTTTTTTTAAAAAAAAAAAGAAGCGACGGGGACAAGTTTAGAATGAACTTAGTGATTGTGTGATATGTTTAATATCATTCTAAGATTTTTTTCTTTGCATTAACTTTACATATATTGTAGATATAATAAATTAATATATTCTTATATTTTATTTTATTTTTTTTAATTCAGGAAACTAAAGTAGGTGGGTTGCGCTAATTTTTCTCTTTTTCGAAATTAGAGTTTTTCATGTATCGGATCCTTCATCTCACTCAGCAGACAGTGACACCAATGTTGGCCACCAACAAAAAACCAGTCTCCCGCCTTAAATCTCACGTCTCAGTGGTTCTAAGATTCCTGTCCGCGCAGGCTAATCCTCATTTTGACCAACCAAGAGAGGAACCAATCGATCAACACAAACGTCAACTACAGCAAATTGAACCGATTTGCATAACCAACCAGTCCTACTGGACCCAAAAAATCCACAGCCTCTGCACCAAATACCGCAATGTCGATGAAGCCCTCCGCCTTCTCGACCATCTCCGACTCCGCGGTTACCGCCCCAATCCCCTCAACTTCAGCAGCATAATTCACGCCCTTTGTGACACCAACCGCTATAATGAAGCTCACCACCGCTTCCTCTTTTTCGTAACCTCTTCTTGCATCCCTGATGAACGATCTTGTAATGTACTCATCGCTCGCTTGCTTGACTCTGAAACCCCACATACTACATTGCACGTTGTGTATCGTTTGCTTGATGTTAAGCCTAACTTTGTGCCTTCTTTGATTAATCATAACCGTTTAATTGATCAGTTTTGTTTGGTTTCCCGGCAACCCAATGTAGCGCACCGGCTGTTTTATGAAATGATCAGTAGAGGCCACCGTCCTAATATTGTTACCTACACCACATTGGTGAACGGGTATTGTGTAGTTGGGGAAGTGGATGATGCGTGTAAGTTGTTTGATGAAATGCTCGTCTGTGGTGGTGTGGTGCCTAACTCTCTGACCTATAGCTTGTTGATTCGTGGGGTTTTAAGGAAACGTGGTGTTGAACATGGGAGATATTTAATGTTCAAGCTTTGGGAGCGGATGAAGAGTGAAAAGGACCAATCAGTAAACAATGCTGCTTTTGCAAATCTCATTGGGTCTTTGTGTAGAGAAGGGTTTTTCGATGAGGTTTTTATGATTGCAGAAGATATGCCACAAGGTGATAATGTGGATAAGGAGTTCGGTTTTGGGTGTATGATTGATTCGCTTTGTAGAGCTGGAAGAGGCCATGGTGCTTCGAGGGTTGTGTATATAATGAGAAAGCAAGGACTAATTCCAAGTTTAGTGTCATATAATTCTATTATTCATGCTCTTTGCAATGAGAGGGGTTGTATGAGGGCATATCAGTTGTTAGAAGAAGGGATTGAATTTGGTTACTGGCCATCAGAGTATACTTACAAAGTTCTAGTTGAAGCTCTTTGTCAAGAAGATCTCTGTAAGGGGAAGAAGGTTCTGCAGTTGATGTTAAGAAAAGAAGGGGTGGATAAAACTAGAATTCACAACATATATTTGAGAGCCATTTGTCTTAGAGATAATCCTACTGAGCTTTTGAATGTACTTGTGTCTATGCTCCACACAAATTGTCATCCTGATGTGATAAGCCTCAACACAGTTATTAATGGTTTGTGTAAGATGGGAAGGGTTGAAGAAGCTTTGAGGGTTTTAAATGATATGAACACAGGAAACTTTTGTGCTCCTGATGTTGTGAGCTTCACCACAATCATAGGTGGTTTATTGTACTCTAGAAGAAATCAAGAAGCCCGCGGTTTGTTGGACCAAATGAAAAAAAATGGTGTTAGTCCTACTGTTGTGACGTATAATGCAGTTCTTCGTGGTTTTTTCAAATTGCAGTTACCAATGGAGGCAATGTGGGCTTATGATAGAATGTTGATGGATAATGTGATTCCCAACAGTACAACTTACAGCATAATAATTGATGGGTTGTGTGACTGCAATCAAATAGAGAAGGCTAAAAAATTCTGGGATGAGATTATTTGGCCCTCAAAAATTCATGATGATTATGTTTATGCAGCTATTCTCAAAGGACTTTGCTGCTCAGGAAATTTTAATGAAGCCTGCCATTTCCTGTATGAACTGGTTGACTCTGGGGTCAATCCAAATATTGTGAGCTATAATATTGTGATCGATAGTGCTTGCAAGTTAGGAATGAAAAGAGAAGCTTATCAAGTTGTAGCAGAGATGCGAAAGAATGGGTTGGCCCCTGATGCTGTCACTTGGCGGATTCTTAACAAATTACATGCAGATGTGTATAAATGACTGAATCATTCCAATAATGGAAAGATCTTTCGGAATTGCATACTGTAGAAATTATGAATTGTGAAACACATTCTACATAACAAATATGAAGTGAGAAGAACTGCATAGCTCATGTTTGGAAGGAATTCCGATACCAGAGGAATGCATCTCCTGAACCATCCACAGAAATAGTGGACTGAAAGTGCATGAAAGCGAATTTTGGAGACAGTTAAAAAGTGGCTGTCTTAGCAAGATAGATGGCTGATGCAGATGGACTATGGTAGAAAATTTTAATGCAGAGGAACAGCTTACTTGTTCGGGAAAATCAAACTACAATTTTCACAGGATTCATCATAAATGATTGAGGATGCAGAAGAGATTGAGGGATAAAATCATCTGAGTGATGTTTTAACAGATGGAGGGGATAAGGTAAAGGAACTTTCAATTTTAATAAATCTAATGTTCGTTTTTATTTGTATTGTTCTGCTACTGATCAACAAAAAATGATGTGTGAAAAGAGCATAACTGGTTAGTAATTCTACTTTCAGATTTAGTTTATTTTTCGAATACTAGTTACTCATACATAATTTAATACAGGTTTAGTCTTCCAAATTACTCACAACCTTATAGAGGATCTTTAGCCAAATGTTCCTGGGTTTTCCTGGCATATGAATCACGGTGATCAGAGATCCTTGTTATCAAAAACAAATAAAGAAAATCTGATGTCAAATTAGGGTTTGGTAGTTCCCAAATTAAGGGTTGATGACATATGAAACTAATAAATCTTTTAGCGAATTTCGTTGTTCTTCCTAGGGGTGACAAAATGAGCGGACGAACGTCCATGGACTATTCCCATTTAGTCCAATAAATAAGCTGGACAGACTAGTCCAAGTTCATTTAATAAATTGACGGGCAAGACCCGTCCATCTAAATTAGCCGGGTTTGGACGGGTTCCCGTCCAATAATAATTTTTTTTTGGGAGTTGAAATTTTTTTTTTTGAATTTTTTTTTCAAATAATGTTCTTTTTTGAAAAAATATTTTTTTCGAAAAATAAGAGTATTTTTTTTGAAAAATTAATTTTTTAAAAAAAATTAAATAATAAACGGACAGACGGGAACCCGTCGAGTTTGTCCCGTCTGTCCATGTATATAGCGGGACGAGTTTGACCCGACCCGTTTATTAAATGAGACAAAAAATATTGTTCATATCCCATCTAAATTTGGACGGACGGGTCGGGCATATAGACGTCCGTCCATTTTGCCACCCCTAGTTCTTCCTGAACAGAATTCAGCCGTAGACAAAGTTGTCGGTGGTACATAGGGTAGAAACAAGAGATGTAGAATAAAGTGAGACATCCCTTGGCCGATAGTGATACTTGAGTTAATTGTCTGCATAAAGTCTGTTGGTAATCTGGCATTTGCATGGAAGTATGGTTATTATGGTGAAGTCTTCATTTTATTGTTCAAATATCTTGGCATGAGCCAATGAACCTACTTTCTCCTTATTAGGATGCCGGAGTGGGATGGCCAAGACACACCGGGACAGGACACTTCTAATTCAGGTAAGCTTACAGCCTGTGATCACACTGGTGAGCTTCTTTCTTGACCACTTTGTAACAATCTTTATGTGCAAATTAGATTTTGGATTAACTACTTCAAGAGGAATTGCGCGTGGGAAAAATGTTTGGAAGGAATTTCCACTCTGTAACGGAAGTGGAAGATCGGAATTTGGAAGATGAGGTTAGCTTTCATTCAAGCTTTCCACATATAGTAATATTCTTTCGGTTGTAGTATGCTCAATTTATTTCTTCAATCTTCCACATGATTGATATTGATCCATTGTACATCTTAACTCTTGCGTTTCTATATTGACATTGATCATAATTTGACAAAAGAAAAACATCAGTGTATGAAAATTTCCAGTACTCAAAGGCAAAGTTATAGGAAATTTCAAATTCATCAAGCTGGTGCAATAGATACTTTTTCAACCTGCACTATGTACTCCAGAGTGGCCGATGGAGGTATTTGTATACCAGGGCCTAAATCCGCGCCATTCTCTCCAAATCCTAAGTTAGAGGGTACTATAACCCTCCTTTTCCCTCCAGCCTTCATTGATCTGAGCACATACTCTATGCCTTCACACATCCCTTTACCATAGGGTCTTGACCCAATTAGCAGCGCCAAAGGTTTGTTTTCACCACCAAATGTATCGACAAACACTTGCCCGGTGCCCGCAACCTTTCCCTCTAGATTGATCGCCACCAAGTCCCCTGGCCTTGGCGATGCGCCACCGCCAACTCTCAACTCATAGTACCTGCAGATAGATGGATCTCACACTTAATTTATCACATCACATGTTGGACATTGCTCATTAGAAGGTCATATATGCATGGAATGCTGTTATGAGAGTCTGCACCTTATGCCATTGGGCAACACCACCTCTTCTTCCTCCTTAACATTCCTGTGGAAGCAGTCGGACAACGGTTAATTAGTACCTAGAAAGCATTTCCAGATCTTGATACGATGAAATGATGTTCAGAGAAAAAAAGTTAGGAAGAAACATGTAGACGACCTTGTGTTGGCTTCTTGTTGGGATACTTCAAAGCGGGTCTTGACCTGTTCTGAGATGACTCCAACCGCAAGAAAGGTAGCCCATGCTAGGCCAGCGCCAATACCGAACCGCTTTGTTAACGTGGAAGCTATCCAGTCTGTGCTGTCAACTTTGGTGCTCTTCTTGCTGGGATTTTGCTGTACGGAAGATGGTGCTGATGCCTCTGGCTGCTTCGACGAATTCACACTTAGCGGTTGTGGTGGTGGTGGTGGTGGTGGTGGTTGTGACTTTGACGGTGGTTGGGTAGGCGGAGGCGTCTGTGAGGAAGAGACGTGGCTAGTTCTTGGTAGTGGATGGGAGATGAATGATGGAGAAGCAAAGAAGCTGGCCATTTTTAAGATATTTGGATGCAAGACGTGAAGTGAGTATGGGATGATATCCTTTGCAAAAACTGGTTGCTTCTTACCTTATCCTCTCCCAGTCTCCCTCGTGTTAGATGGACAAATTTTAGGGACCCAACATTATATTATAGTAGTTAAAAAAAATGACGAACAATAATTGTAAAAATTTAGAATAGTGAAAATAATTAATGAATTCATATAGAGTTGTAGTGTTAATATGGGATAAATAAAATTACTATGAATAAATGTATTATAAAATGTAAAAAATATTTAAAAAATATTAAGTTAGAAAATTTTAAAAATTGATGGAGAACAAAAATAGCCCTTCGTGTTTTACTGATTTTACTGAATGAATAAACTTATTTTTGGATAGGGATTGCAATTTCGTCCGGGAATATGGATATTCGCCCGATAACTGCAATTATGGGTGGGTATTACCCGTATATTATAGGTATTTTGCAGGTATGGATATACCCGCACCCGTAAAGTGTGGATATTATAGGTATTTTTTTGTTGGTTCGGTATTACCAAAATACCGAATTGCTTAAAGGGAACATAGGTTTGGGTGGGCTAGGCAAAAATACATCTTGGCCACTCCCTTCTCATCTTCTCAAATCGACATAACAGAGTCCCTTCCATCCTCTCCCTCACCACTCCAGATCATACATCTTGGTCAAGCCAACCCTAGATCTCTTCTCTCCTGCCACTCTCCGGCCACTCTCCTGCCAATCCATTGGCCGTCACAACCCTAGATCTGTTCGGCCGCAACTCTCCTGCCAAGCCAACCCCAGATCTCTTCTCTTCTGCCAAGCCGTCAAATATTGAATCGTGGGATGGGTATTTGGCTTGTTTGATTTTGATTTTGACAGTATTGATTATGAATCAAAGTTATAATCCGATTTGGGTTTTATTTTCTAGGTATTGAATTGAGTAAATAAATGGGTTTTTGGTTTTTGGTCCATTTTCTGGGTATTGAATTGAGTAAATAATTGAGCAATTGAATTGAATTGATTTAGTTTCCTCTCTTTCCTCCTCCAGCACCTCTGCTCTTTTTATCTGTTTCTGAGTAAATAATTGAGCAATTGAATTGAATTGATTTAGTTTCCTCTCTTTCCTCCTCCAGCACCTCTGCTCTTTTTATCTGTTTCTGAGTAAATAATTGAGCAATTGAATTGAATTGATTTAGTTTCCTCTCTTTCCTCCTCCAGCACCTCTGCTCTTTTTATCTGTTTCTTGCTTTGTTCCTTTCTTCCCATGATTTGGACATTTCATTAGGTGTAAATGTGATGCTTTGATTAACTGTAATGAGATTTGTATTTTGGTTGATTTAAGAGGAAATTTTCGGCCACTTTGATACTTAATTTCGGTATTTCGGTACCGAAATACCGTACCGAATTGATTTCGGTATTTCGGTACGGTATGGTAGGATTTTTTAGAAATTCGGTATACCGAATACCGAATTATTTCGGACGGTATCTACCGATATCGTCCGATGAGCAACCCTACCCGCAATGTATATAATATATTTTAATATATAATATTTTTTTCCATCATTTTTTCTTTTAAACTTAATTAAAACTTCTCCTTTTTTATTTTAAATAGAAAATTTTATTAAATAAATTATATAAGAATTATTATAAGGAAAAAATATGTTCTCCATAGTCAGAAATAGAAAAAATTTAATCATTTTTTTTCTTTCTTTTAAAATTAATTAAAAGTCCTCATTTGTTTTCCTTTTATTTTTTATTTAAAATAGAAAATTTTATTAAGGAAGTTATATAAGAATTATTATAAGGATAGACGAAAAAATATTTTCTCCGTAGCAAGAACTAAGAAATAGAAAAAGTATATTATTGTAAATTGTAATAGGCATGTCATCAGTTAACTATGTGTATAAACTAAGACCATTAATTATTAATAATACGAAAAAATTAATTAAAAGTCCTCATTTTTTTTCCTTTTATTTTTTATTTAAAATAGAAAATTTTATTAAGGAAGTTATATAAGAATTATTATGAGGATTGACGAAAAAATATTTTCTCCGTAGCAAGAACTAAGAAATAGAAAAAGTATATTATTGTAAATTGTACTCCCTCCGTAAATAATTAGATGACGTTTTAGCATTTGCTTTTACTGTTTCGGTACGTATCTTAAAACGGCCGGTAGACTCACTATTTGAGACAATTTTGCCCCTAATTTTTTCTGGGAAGTACGTTAAGGATTAACGTACGTTCACAAAAAATTTCGGATTTTTTTGGGGTCAAATAGTACCTCATCCGGCCTCCTCGATATGCGTTCCCTACTGAATATTGGGATACGAGAAAGTCATGTAATTATTTACGGAGGGAGTAATAGTCATGTCATTAGTTAACTATGTGTATAAACTAAGACCATTAATTATTAATAATACGACATATACTAGTAATATTACCATTAATCATTACTTTGATACATAGTTATTAAAGTATATCGTGGATATATGTTTATTATTCAGTATTTTACTTAATAAAAAAAGAATTATATTGTTGTAAGAAAAAATCATGCCAATTGTCATAAAAAATGTAATTAGTAATTATACGACTACTAAAATAATAAATTTGCATAATGGGTAATGGACATTTATGATTTATGTTTAGGGTATCTATATTTTAATATTATTATTTACTTGAGTTAATTGTTTAGAGGTTTAGGATATTAATTTAAATTGTATTAATGTATTACACATTACATGAGTATAATTTTATTGTTGTAAGAAAAATATATAATTACATGAGTATAAATATATTTTACTTAATAAAAAAAGAATTACATTGTTGTAAGAAAAAATCATGTCAATTCTCATAAAAAATGTAATTAGTAATTATACGACTACTAAAATAATAAATTTGCATAATGGTTAATGGGCATTTATGATTTAGATTTATGGTATCTATATTTTAATATCATTATTTACTTGAGTTAATTGTTTAGAGGTTTAGGATATTAATTTAAATTGTATTAATGTATTACACATTACATGAGTATAATTAATTAACTATTGTATTGCTCAATGATAATTTTGAAGCGCTAAATGTAAGTGATCTAATCTTATCATCTTATAAAGCACGATTATATTTGAAAAATCTTCATGTGTATATGTTAGGCTCGTAAGTCATATTCCATACTTTAATACTTATATTTACTCAATACTTCTTGACATGTACTACATATTTGTTAAACGTATTCATTACATTTCAATATATTAATACTTATTATTTATTAATATTTAGTCACTTAAATTTTTTATATGTTTTGTATCATTAAATGTAAATATTTACCGTACTAAAATATCGTTATCAATATTAGGCTATTATTTATAAATTGGTAAATAAAAGTATTATTTATAAAAAAAAAACTAAAACGGTGTCGTTAAATTAGATTGATTTTTTTTTTTATCTATTAATTTGACTGAAATTCAACCAAATTTGTGATTATCCACGAGTAACCCACGGGTACAATTACTCTTCTTTTACCCGCTCCATTGCCACCCTTACTTTTGGATGTGGATACGAGTATGGGTTACTCACAAATTTATGGGTGCGGATATAGATAATACTTACGTGCCCCATTGTCATCCCTACTTTTGGATGCATTAGTACAATACACTATGGTTAACTTTAGTGTTAAATCTTATAAGATACAAAATTATTATTAATTATTAAATATCTTTATTTTAAGATAATTAGTTGTGTAATTATACCAAAATTTATATCCCTCATTTCATGGACCAAGATTAATGAACATTAGGGGGAATATTAGAGGTGTTGTTTATGGATAGGAAATCCAAAGTCATAAAAAACATTTAATTTATGTTAAGTAAGAGAATTTTATTCTTTTATTTTGGTATAAAAGGAGCTCGGGGTGTGCCAAATTCTGTTCGATTCTTCAAAAATAGTTTTCAATTAGAATTTTTATTCATCGATCAAAAATCAAAGTATTTTTCATTTATACACTATATATTTAGTATTTATTTCACATTTTTAAGAGTCTACGACTTACGAATAAAAAAATATGACAAATAATGCTAATTTGATTTGTTACTAGAAGAAATTTAAGGTATCAAGTATATGTGTCAAGCAATTGTCTGTCCTAAATATATGAAAACAACTCCAATAAAATAGCCGGACAAAGCACGGCAGGATACAAGTGTTCATAGCAGCTAATGATTGCAGAGTCAAGGAAAACGCAAGAGAAGAGTACAAAGGGTTACACAGACTCTTTTCTATTTGGTGCTAGCAAACTAAATCCGTCAAGTTTCTGCTGTAGGGTCTTCACCTATGGTTTTAGGGTCATTCTTAGTACTTGTATAAGTTGTAGTATGTTATTTGCTTCGTACCATGAACCAAAGGTTAAAAAAAAACCATCATACTGGAAGGTATACAACAATTTCAAATGATTTTTCCTTTACAAACAAATTTACAACATTGGCGATGGCTGATCAAGAATCAAAACAAAAAACAAACATTTGAGAAATAAAGTAAAAGAATCACAATGGTCTCAATTTGAAATGTGCGGATCATGATCTTCGATCAATCTCCCAATATGTTTCCCAACCAGTTTGTTTTTTGCCTTACTCAGTGAGGTGACCTTCCTTGACCTGCTGCTTAGCCAGCTTGTTCTGCTTCCTCTGATGGCTGACCCCTATCATGCCCATACATTACAGGCGCGCTCGGTCTAGGAACTTGTGAGCCAGTTATAGGCTTCTGCAAAGGCTTCAAAGCTGCCATTATTTCCGCAAATGTTGGCCTCAATCTTGGATCCCTACAGTTTTCAGTTAAATGTCAATTGTCAGACAATCCAACCAATTAAGTATGCAAGTGAATCTAAAGTCTCAATGTAATTCAACATGGGACTTGACAAGGTAAACTTCATATGCGCAACAAATGCAGCAAACCCAGCGTCTAACTAACTGCAGTTCAAACACGTGCGCTAATAACTAGCACGACATCAGTCATCTCATCCTCGCATAGAAAGAACTACGGTGGAAACAAAAAGGAAAGAAAAAGAATAAATAGGCAGGAAGAGTGATGAGACCATGAAAGTGGGGGAAAAGTATCTGACATTATTACATGGTATTAAAAGAGGACTAGTAAAAGTACACATTCTAGTATGAAAATGCTTCCCATACCATACTATATCCTGAGTTGAAAATCTGCAACTGACAAGAATTTGGCAAGAACTTAATGGTACTATTTACTTTATGGACCCGCTAATGTATATACTATTCAATCATTGCAACATCGAATTATTTCGAAAAATTGTCTGCATCTGTCAAAGGTAAAGCATTGCAATGACACAATTATTTCCAGTAAATCACCAGCTACATTAACAAGTATGGCTTCTATTGAAGTATATATTGCTTATACCTACTCCAATGTAAAAGTTAAGTTAAACAAGAGTATTTGCAGTTCAACTTTTTAAACCACGGTACCTAAAAGCAAACAAAAAAGACAAAAGCAGCCGGCATAGAATAAAATCTAGATACTTACGTCTGCCAGCACTTCCTGATAATCTCTGCAATAGCGGGATCCATGTCTTCTGGAATGTCAAGACGGCGATGTTGAAATCCAACTGCACCCACAACCTGCATGGGATTCATTCCCCCCCATGGCTGTTGCATTGTAGAAAGCTCCCATAGTATAACCCCAAAGCTATAAACGTCGCACCTGCATATTAATTTATAAGACTTTATTATAAAAAAATTCCACAGGCCTCATACTATTTGGATAGACTTGATGGGTAACATAATTGCATACTTTTCATCTGAAGGCTCATTTCTCAGCACTTCTGGAGCCATCCACTCAGCCTGAAGAGTGATATAAGAGGAACTTACTTATATACCTAGGAGCAATGGTTATACTTAGAATGATACAAACAATATCCATTTAAGGAATCAGATTATAAGAAACACGATAATAATCGTAAAGGGGTTAATGTGCCTTCTCAATTTGTTAAATGGATCATTTAGAGCATCAGAGTAAAAAAGTGAAGTAATTAGCATTTTGAAATATATTCCAAAATATTTACCATTAGCTTATTGCGATTAGGTTCACTTTAGAGTATCCAACTACTTATGATCTACCGATTTGACATGAGATCTAGGAATTGAAGTGCATCCAATGACGCAATTGGCATCTGTCAGCTCTTCTTTATAAGGCTTATATAAGCTATACTTCTTCTGCCCATCTCATAACATTTTGTGCCCAGACCATATATAATCAATGCAAATCGATGAGCAACTTGTTAAAGTAGAAGTGATGCCACCAAATTAATATGATCTTCAAATGTAGGCCCAGTAAAATATGCCAACAGCTCTACCAAAAGAAATCAAAAACACTTACCGTCCCTGCTGTTGACCTTGATGAAAGAAATGTGCTATTCTTCATTCTAGATAACCCAAAGTCGCATACCTAAATGACATGAGAATATTTCAAGTCACCTTCGACAAACTTGTAAGAGAACAAAGAACAGAAAATAATTGAAATGTGTCTGGCGATCTAAGACGATGAGAGGTCAACGCCACCTTCACAACCCAATTTTTATCAACTAAAAGGTTTGGAGATTTCAAATCACGGTGCACTATGAGAGGAGTGCAGTTGTGCAAATAATTCATTCCTCGAGCCTGAAATACAATCAAGTTGAAAATTGAAAACCTCAATCAATTCTACTAATAAGAAGAAAAGTTTATACTGTTTTTTTATTGGAATACAGGCAAGAATAACAAACTCATACAGCATCAAGGGCCATCCTTAAGCGCCTTCGCTCATCCAATTGATTGTTAGGCCGGTGAAGTAATCTATACAAACTACCTCTGCAAACAAAACTCCCCCATTCAGACTACAAAAACAAAATCTCTAACTGAAATAAAAGGCCACTGAGGCGTGAGCTTTCTACCGAAAACAGGCTACATACATAAACTTATGAATGGAAAGTTGAACAAAAAAGTAAATTCCAGAGTATAAAGATATATTGCTCCTCATGCATGATCTTCCACGAAATTGCCTCCAGGGTTTTAAAGCATCTCAGTTTGTGTATAAGCTTGTTACTTGTAAAAACCAGTGTTTGTAATGAAGACTTCGATGAATTTATGGGGCACATTAAAACCACAGAGTGTATTGACCTAAATTTATTGGCAAACTAATCATGTCGATAAAGTTGTCTCTTTCTCTGTATTATGGCAAACAGTTTATGACCTGAACCGCAATGGTTTTATGAGGTGAACCAAAATGTTTCATTTTTAGAGACCAGTACCCGATGATGGCATCACCAATGGGGGCTAGCCCCACCCTTTAGCATTTTGAATAAAGTAGTTGGTTCAAGACTTTAAATTATGCCATCATCGTTAAAATTCTAGAACTAAATCAATGAACCAAACAGCAGGCCGTACATTGTTTCTTCAAGTTGAGTAAGCACGGATAATTATTTGGAATAAGGTTCAAACAAAATAATAAAACCAATTATTTGAGATGGTAATATAAACATTGAGAAACTAGTTTGCCAACACACCTAGGAAGAAATTCTGTAACAATAGAAAGATTTGGTGCACGAGTTACTGCTCCCATGAAGAGAACCACGTTAGGATGCCTGAGCCTTTTCATGATTTCGACCTTGCACCAAAACCACAATCAAATCGGGTAAATTCTATAACACCCATTGCATACTAAAAGAAGCTGAAGCGTTTTCCATGAAAAAGAAGTATTATGCCATTCGAGATTGAGATATAAAACATAACAAAGCTCAGCAAGCATGGGTGCATAAACCTACACTGCATAAATATAGATGACTAACAAAATATTTGCCAGAAATAAAACCATCATATTACTCCAGCCACCTGATGTAAATGACAAATTTTGTTCCATTACTTCCAAATTCATTCATTAGGTAGAACAACCAACAAATCATAGCAATGATAAGGGGTTCCTGCCTTGAGGATGAGTATCAAATGGTCCAAAATGCAAAGCAAAGTATTTCATTCACATTTTACTGCAAACTTTATACATCTTTTCAAATAAATGAATCTGGTATCACATGTTGATACAGTGAAAGTATATACATAGCATGTAGATGAACAAGTATTATGCACCTCAAAGATCTATCCAGAACATTATCGTGCCCTTGAACCAAGTGGAACAGATGCAATTAATCAAGATCAATTAATAAAACTGCTGAAACTAAAACAAGCCAGGTAAGAGCTAGGATGCCCCATCTTCTTAATATCATACGATCTATCAAAGATAGGGATGCACATTGTTTCACCTCCAGGTTTGGCATTGTGAATATCATAGAAATACCACAGGGTTGAGCATCTCTGATTACAATAACAAGCATTCATTGATGTACCAACCATGCTTTTGCTTAGGTGGACACAAGTGAGTTGCCTAAAACTAACATGGTGGGGTTAGTACCTCACTTTTGAATTCTGCAAGTAATTCGCCTGAAATATCTTGATCAAGAAACCTCTTCACAGCAACTTCCTATAGAAACAAAAAGATCAATGAGAACAATAAATTTAACACAGAACTGTAACTATTTCATCTATGATTCCGCGAAAAGATTGAAATAGTAACACCATCAGACTTCAAGCCAAGCATCACGACGATGAAACACAATCCCTAGATTTCTTGAACTGATCATCTTCTAATATATAATCAAAGAGAAACCAATTTCTATTTTTTTTCCTTCCATGGTTAAGAGGAATCTACAGATCTTTGACGTGACTAATCCCCAGGAATAGATGTAACCAAAAGCAATGCAGGCATGCCCCAGCATTTTTGTCAATTGGTAAGAGTGGGACTCAAACCTAGCACAAGCCAGTGTCTTTCTCCAACTCCTAACCAATCAACCAACCAAATGACTGATTTCTAACCCCTTTTTCATCTTGAAAAGTGAAAGATGTAATTAGCCCTTTCAACATGAATAATTTTAAACTTCAAAATCTAGAAAGAAGGAAAAGGAAAGGTTCTTCAAATCCAGTTAAACATTTTCGGCAATTATTCATAATCCTAAAATCCAAAACTGTTCAAGCCATTTGCATAGTTTCAGCACAAGCATGCAGTACAGTTAAGGTAAAAATAATTAACGTGAGACTACTCACTGTTCCATGCCAGTCTCCACGATATACCTCTCCATATGATCCTGCAATACAGGCAAGCGTCAAAGGAATTAGAGATCAATTCTAAAACTATGAAGCAATTCTCATAAAGATTTTCAGTTGATAGAGCGAGTGAAAATGAAAGCATATGATAGATAGGCCAGTACCAAGTCCAATACGTTCACCCAAAGCAATCTCCTCCCAGTGGATCTCACACTCTGCAACACCATCAAGGGTAACATCAGATTTTGAACTTCCATTACCTACGGATCCGTCAAAGGTTCTTTCCCCTAATAATTTCCCCCCCAAAACATCACGTTCTAGGCCACCACTTCCACAGCCACCACTAGCCCTGTCCCCAGAACTATTTGCATCTCCATCACTTCGTGCACCCTGCTCATACTGCTTACTGACAGCAGCTGTAGTTGCCACCACAGCTGCAGCAGTAGCAGTGGCAGCAGCTGCAACAGGAAGTTCAAGGTTTGGGTCAGCACTTGACTTTGCCACGGCAACAACCATAGAAGAAGCAACAACAGCTGCGGCAGCAGCTGCAGCAGCAACAACAGGGGCGTTTTTGGTGTATTTTACAGGATTTGCTTCAGACTGAGATGATAAGGGTGGTCCAATAACATCCCTAGTATCAGTAAGATGGTTGATCCCAAAGGTCTCCACAGGTTTATGTTGCTCGAGATGATTACAAGGACTTGCTTTAGAATTTTCTCTGTGATGCGGCAGGGGAGGCAAAAATCGAGCAGGACCAGCATCCTTGTGATCCTTAACGTTTCGGATTTGAGACCTCTGTCTGAGGTCAGCCTTATCCCCCATTGGGGACTTGACCTCAGAAAGGGATGCATCTAACTGCTCAGAATAAATTTCACTAAACAAATTGGCGGGAGCAACTACACCACTTTCAAGCAATACATCATGGAGTTTCTGAGCTAACTGTGGATTCTCCTTTGCAGCATCAATCATATATTGTGAAACATCTTTCACTTTCATTCTCCGCACGGCAGGAGAGCTAACACCTTCAGTCCAAGAAGGTGATCTTGCATGTGCGTAAGTATAATTAGGCCTGGCAGGAAGCTCTTGCACCAGCAGCTTGTCTGCATTGGAAGAATTTCTAAAATTAGTTGGTAGAATCTTGGACTCCTCCTCCTCACCTTTAGTTGGTCTGGGTGGAAATGGTGCATCAAAAAACTCACTTCTATTTTCAAGTTGGTTTCCTGTATTGTTAATATTCCTGAATCTGGATCTCTTCTCTGATGTTTGAAGGTCTGAGTGCTCTTCAAATGATGCTCCACTGCTACAAGAACCTACATGATAAGAGTCGAAGTCTCTAGAACAAGGACTGGAAGAACACAAAGAGTCGTCGTATTCTATATGTGATCCAGTTGCATCAGAAGGAATAAGTGTTCCAGGATCTGCTGTTAGGTCGACAATGTATTCCCTGGAATTCACAACATCTATCACATTGGCTAATGTGTGAAACGTAAAAAAATTTATAACGAATAGAATTATCGAAATTACCTTCCATCATCAACCTTTACAAAGTTCATAGCTACTTCATCAGAGCCTGTGTATTGATGCCCTTTAACCAATCTGCATGGTATGCCTACACTATCAGCCAAAACCTAGCAACCACATAAAACAGTAGTACAGGAGAGTAAATTAGTGATAGATCAAGACTTCCAAACAGGAAGAAAAATCTCATTAAGAACCAATTTTTGGTACACAGGAAAAATATAAAGCTTAATATAATTGGGAAAAAAATGGATGAGCTATTTAAATGTGATTAGATAAACAAAATTTGTGGAGAGCAGAAGTTTTTTTTTTCTTTTCCAAAAATAAGTTTTAATGGAACATACACAAGCAAAACCTGGCTAATATCATTAGCAAAGAATAGGTGATAAAGGGAATAGCAATGAACCAAGAAAATGGCAATCCTATGTGTCTGACAATTAAAAAAAGACATTTGGAAGGCCATCCTTAAGAATTCAAGAAAACAATATGTATAATTATACTTTTAACCATTTATAAATGACAGGAATGATGTTCAGATAACGGGTGAATGTTCTCTCTAACTTTATTCTTTTTTACTAAAAGAAAAATAGTATAGAGGACACATTATTAGGAAGAAAAAAGTTAATATATTTGTGTTTAGGAGGATGTTTTCTGTTTAGGAGGAATAGGAGATAAAGCTAGGGATGGCAATTGGGCGGGTATGGGCGGGTATGGGCGGGTATGAGCGAGTATGGGTAAATATCCAACTCATACCCGCAACTAAATATCCATTATTATCCATACCCAATATGTCTAATATCCAATTGGGTATATAATGGATATCCAATAATTTATGAACAATATAAAACCCATTTATAAAAGGTGAAGAAAAATATGAAAAGTAGATATGTAATTACTCATCTTGATATGAAGATTGTGTTTTTGTAATTTTTAATTTATTTTGTTCAAAGCATTAAGGAAGAAGATTGAGTTTTTATTACGAAAGAAAAATTAAAAAGATGAGAGAGAGTGGAGAAAGGAGAGAGACAGGAAAGGAAATTTTTTTCCTGGGAAGTTGA
The DNA here is from genome assembly GCA_963691705.1 of Viola odorata. Classification (NCBI taxonomy): domain Eukaryota; kingdom Viridiplantae; phylum Streptophyta; class Magnoliopsida; order Malpighiales; family Violaceae; genus Viola; species Viola odorata. The sequence continues at coordinate 35,471,516 of OY829546.1, forward strand.
AAAAAAATGTGGGTATTTTGCGGGTATCATACCCAATAATACCCGCAATTATAAATGCGGGTATTATCCATACCCAAACCATACCCGCTTAAGCGGGTAATTACCCACTCAAGCGGGTATGGTTATGGGCGGGTATGCGGGTATGAGTACCCATTACCATCCCTAGATAAAACATCATCCTCAAAAAATGGAAAGGAAAAAAAGCGGCTTCTAGTTTTGTTCAATGGCAGCTAAAGAGAGGCCTCTAGGTCCCCAACTTCTGGGCTCAATGAAGGGAGTAAAACACTAGTTCAGTCTTTCCATTTGGTGGATAACCCATAACAATTCTGTCATTCATCCATCAATATGGCTCCATACAATTCATGGTCTTGCACACATCCACTAAATCTTGCGATCCTTTTTACACCCAAACACTGCTCAATCTTGCCCTCCCTTGCAAAGAGAGTACAGTAAATGAACAACCATATAAAAGGTCAATATCTCTTTCCTACGAAAAGATAATAGTACACACTCATTTATAGAAAAAGTAAGCAATCAAGAAGTGAGATAAGAGAAGGAGTGCATCCACAAGCTTTGACGAAACTTAGTTTTGTTGTGACCATCTTGTGATCCATTGAGTTCCTAGATGTTGAAACAAAAACTTGCTTACAGTGGATCTTATCTTTCACTAACTTTTCAGAAAGTATATATTTTCTCCTAACTTCACTACCAAAATAAGAATATATTGCACTGCATGGTCTGCAAATGGAGGAAATAATTAGGACGATTTAGTCATCAACCATACGAAGAAGGTAAAACTAGATCGTATTAAGAAGAGATACCTAGCTGAAGTAATTCATGCAACCAGAAAATGTAAATTTGGGAAGAGGCTAGGGATTTGATTCAACTTAAGAACAAAAAACGCTTTTGAGGTCACACTGCCTGTGAAAATCACACAGATATCTGATTAAGGTCCATCTGTAGATATGCAAGGTAAGTAAAAGCTAACCTTAAACAATGAGAGCCATTAGAAATATTAGAGATCAAAAGCAACCACTTCAACTTTTCAGTAGCTTTGTGGTGTCCATAGATCTCTAAGAAACTGACGCACAAATTAAGTTAACCAAATTGCTCAGCTTTTTTCTAGTTGTCGGTTTAGCAAGGTATTCTTGAGCTATCTTCAATCGACCAAAACTACTATGGAAATCTTCCCTCACTGGGCATAACTAAAATGTTACAGTGCAGCAGAATACATTAATTAGCATTTTCTGAAGAAAGTGTCCGGAGTACCAATTGGCTATAAACTTCTATTCAGTGAATAGTTGTCCCCAAAACATGTTCATATGCAAGCATGATTGATGTAAGAACTAAAAAGGACTATGACAGTAACAACTTAATACAATTGGAGCAAGAGTGGCAACAACTATAAACTTCAATAACACCATTTGACATTCTAACACTGACATCACATGTCAATCCCACATTTATTCTTTTGATTTCATATAAATAGATGTATTAGCATCGTGAACTACCTTATACCTGGTATAAAATAGCAAATGAAAAGTCGAGAAGTACCTTGAACATCAATGCACGATGACGAGGTAATCCAATTGTAAGAGAACCAAGTGGCAAAACCAAGCTCCCCAGGGTTGCCCTCAAACTGTAGCTCAGACTTCGCCATGCTCTTGACATGTTGTTGGGATCACCAACTGATCCGCCCATGTAATCAGAAACTAAAACAGCAAGCTTTCGCACCAAGTCACTGCCAACGGAAACTTCAGATCCTGACCTCGACTTAGCAGCCATTTCTAGAGCCTTCTGCTCAAGTTTCAACAAATTAGCATCAGAAGCCCGATCGACCAGCACTGCTTCCCAGGTAACACTTCCTGAGACTGGTGCTCCTTGCAGATCAATAAGGGAAGGCATTCCTTCTGATGTTGACCCAGTGAAAATTCCATAAAGATCATAAAATCCATCCAAGATCTTGTCATCATAGCTAAGAGCATTGTAATTCTGTGAAGCATGGATAAATCTACGATATGAGATTGGTTAGAAACGAATAAACAAGTGACAAATTAAGTTTGTGAAAAAAGCCAAAGAAAAAATATGATAAGATAGTACATCAAAAAAGTCTCATACTTGTCCACAAGTAGAAATCTTTCCCGCAGATACAAGTGGGAAAATGATCTAAATTAAACAACGCAGGCCATAAAAACAACTAAATGCTTCAATTTGTTGCAACTACGGTGCAGTCTACAACACCTAAGCCAAGAGACTAAAGGCTTCATTGTATTAGTAATAGGGATGAAAAATATTGAAAGTCAAGTAACAGAAGTAATGCCAAAATACATCCTCATGTAACATATTCTATTTATGAAGTTATGAAAATGCCATAGCTAATGCTTTTACTAGTTCAATTACTGTGACAATAGTTTATAACAATTTATGATTGATAGTTCGTTCACATTAATACATAAATCCTTTCCTCCAGTATAAATTCCATCCAATCCATTGGGGATATATGTGCATACAAGTCACTGCTTATGTTTAGACTTGAACAGAAACTGGATTTTTGGCATCATTTCCACCTCCTATGGAGTATCCATTGTCAGATGGGATAGAAAAGGAAAATAAACGGTCAAACTATAACCATCTTTACAAATATAGCCATTCAAATATAATATCACAGTTGAACAACATCAAAGTTAAACAGAAAGAAGCTAGTATTTCTCTGCATCTATTTTCTAAACTCCATTAAATTGATTCGTAGTATTCAACTAACTCCTGGCACATTAAACTTCCTCCTCTGCCACACGTTCCTTGTCTTTTCCATACATGACTAAATCAGGATTTCTTAATGGTGAGGGTTAATTTTGCCACTCTTTCTGTTTCCCAACTGTCTGGAATCAACAATCCGGAGCAGCATTGATGGGGACTTTTAACTATACTGTTTATGGTAACACTACACGTTGACAGTTTGATGTTTCTTTCATAACAGGTAGGGGAAAGGATGAAAAGTAAGGATAATAAGAATCCATTTTTAGTGTCCCTATCGACCTTTTTACTACAATTCAAATTACAGGGCAGTAATCATAACATGTGAAATGAAGAAAAAGTGAAGAACTTTTCAAAAAAATTATAGCTATCATAAGCAATGTTCCCTCCAAGCAAATTTTCTAAAAGCAGTATAATGCACATGGTACCGGAGGAGTTCACTCAATAATTCGCTGCTAGGAAAATGTTTTTGAAATTATCTTCTAATATTTTCAGATTTCAGAGAAGAAGGTAAGTTTGATGAATTAGGATGATGGAAAACTGACACTGAAACTTACCCAATATCGATAAGCAACAAGTTCAGCAGGAGTATTCTCAGAAGCACAAGAGCCCAGACTGATTTGCTTAACAGCCTCAATTTGAACTGCCTCAGGATCCTCTCTAGCACTCAACTCCAGAGCCCGTTGTATTTGATACTCTTCCTCAACATCAGGATCCCTTGAAGTGGTAGACCCTGAATCACACCTTACGGCATCTGAAACAACATCAAAACCACTGCTACTAATCGATTCAGCCGGTTCTGCAGTGTCTCCTCTGGTCACATTTGAAGATGAAGGTGGACTTGGGCTTTTCCTATTAGCAACTGAGTTCAACCAATTGGAAAGACCAGAGAAGGGTTTATGGTCCTGCGTCTTAGAATGCAAGAACTTGTCAGTGGGTGATGAATTAGAGCCCTCTGCTGCTTCAGATTGATTGGGCATGATATGAAGCTTCTTAAGAAGGTTCTTCATGTTATTTCTCTGACCTACTTAGAAGGTCAACGCTAAACAAGTAAAAATCTGGCCATAGACATCTCCATTGTCTTTGGCCAAGCATGTGGAACTGCAGTTTCAAAACAATCCAGAAAGTCCCTTCAGCTTCAAACCCAAGTGATTTTAAACCAACCCATCAAACCTAAAATCCAGAAAAGCCACACAAAATACAGCTTGTATTAAGAAACACAACCCAGATGCTTGAACTGAAAGAAACACCTTCCTCTTCAGAGAACAGGAGTAACCTTTCTCTTGAAGATTCAAAGAAACAGCAAAAAAATAAAAAAACTCAAACTTTCATGCAACTACAAAGCACGAATCAAACCAGGATGATCTTTGTTTCTTTCGACGATAATAAACCAATACCAAGATAGCAAAAGATGGATCTTTCTTAGAATTGAATTGAATTGAATACACCGAAGGTGATGACGATGGCACACAGCAAAGAGAGAAGGGGTAGTAATAAAATAGAAAAGGCGAAAAGAAAATTAGCTTGCTAAAGACAGCATAATAATAGACCAACAAGTGGGAGACTGGAGAGCAAATAGTAGGACCTGACCTCATCAACAAAGAATGACCCCTTTTGAATTTTTGAGGCATAAGGATTTCATTTCAAGGTCCCATGCGTCCCATGCCATGAAAATGAAAAGGTTAATCCGGTGGCGAACACAGGCATACCAAGTTCTCAACTTGGCTTGGCTCACTCCCTCTTTCTTTCCCTTCTTTATCTTTTTTTCTCTTGATTATTTTTTAAAATAAAACTATTAAAAGGCCGGAGTAGAAAACAACTGGTAGTGGTAGTAGTTGCCGTTTGGCATTCTGGTCCTGTGGCCAGAATGCCTTTTCCCAACCCAAAATGGGTTTTCAAGTGTTTGGTTATACTGATTTACACTGGGCTTCTTAAGAAGCCCAGTTTGCACCAAGAAGAAATTGTGCCTTTTCTGGCAGGAGCTCCAAGGGGCAGTGGCTTGAATGCCTTTTCGAGCATGCCTTTTCGAGCATACACGGGAAGGAGGTGAGGAAATTATTTTGGACAAAAATATCCAGCCAATTTCATTTGATTTACACTAAAACCTTGTATATTACCTATTTTTCTACCCCAATCTCCATTGCATTTTCTTCTGCCCCAAAAGAAATCCACGCTCCCTACCAACGAAAACCCTAACCCTCGCGCCGACGTCGGTACTCCAGACCAACGAAAACCCTAACTACTCCACCTCGCCGTCGTCAATTGTCTGACTAACTCCCGTCCCCCCTCCCTCCTTCCCATTAATCGGTCTCTTCTTCCTCCGTCTTCCGTCTTCTCCCCTCTTGCTCGCCGCTCTTAGGGTTTGGTGCGATCAAGCGGCAGCTCAAATTCGAAAACGAAGTGGCTTCTGTAAGATGGAGAGACATGCGATTTTAAAATCTGGTAAAACTCTTGAATTGAAGTAGACTTGAATGGAATTCAATTTAATCAACCTCCTATATGTTATTTCTTTGGGTCGGATCTAATTGGATCGGGTTGATTTTTCTACTTCTGTTTATACTGGTGAAAAAACCTAGCTTTCTCTTTTTCATCCTTTTGCTTCATCATAAATAAAAATGGTCTCTCTTTTTTGTTGTGGATAGTAGACTTGCTTGGTTCAGCTTATTGTTTGGAGATTATGTCTATTTCTTTTTTCCGCCTTTATTATAGATGTTTTGTGAACCTGATCTGAGGTAGTTCAGTTGTGTTGAGCGGACAATTTTGTGTGGTGGTCTTGTGATGATTTGTTTGAGTCAGCTCATGAGGACTGGATAGGGAAGTATCATTCCTCTACGGAGAAGTAGGAGGGAAGTGGAGAGGTGGTGGCATCTTTATGTTTATGTTGTTGAACTATTATGAAGTAGAATTTACTATGTATGCTATGAGCATCTCACACAGCGTCTTAAAACTTGTGGATGTTTAAGCTGAAGAAAGGTACCTTGTAAATTTCTTTTGTGGTATGGTATAGCAGGTCTTCAACTGAGTGGTTCCTGCTTCTTCTTTTCTCTTAAACTCTTATGGTACTGTTAAAATGGAAAAGTGGTGTTCGTCAAAATGTAGGCTCTTACAGTTGAAGTATTGTTGTATTGGTCTGTGAAGACAAGATTGGTAATGCTGATGGTTGCAAATTTTATATTAAATGAAATTTTAGTCACCTAGCAGTTTAAATGCTCATACGAATGGTGTGACAAAAGACGTAGCGTACTGGGTGTGCATTAACATCATGATGTGGAATGACATTTGTAATTGCAGACAGTGGGCAGGCACAACTTCTGTGCCTGCAATGGATAGATTAAGTCAGTTATTATGATCACTGTGTAGCAGACTGCCATTTTATATACGAGTTAGTATACATGTTGTCAGGTATCTCAGTTTTTTTTCTCATTTTTTCTTTTATATAAAATATATTGACTTCAAGTGTTGATCATTTGATGTTTTTTTATCCAAGCATAGATGCATTGCTCATATGGGAAGATTTATTTTATTTTGTGTGTTTTCTTTAGAGGGGGCAAGGGAGGTGTTTACTTGAACCTTTAATTTTTTTCATAACTATCACATTTATTATTGTTGGGCTTTGCTTTTCATGATCCTGTATTGCACACCAGCAAACCAGTTGATTATTACGCTAGAAATTGCAGATTAATTTGTTTCTCTCTCTCTTTTTCACATGTCAGTTCAAATGTTTACCATTGGATTTTTGTGTCTTTGCTTTACATTTACCGGCTTGTATTGCACATAACTCATCTCTCATGTAGTGCAAAAGAAGTGAAAGTGGAAGGCTTCTATAACTTTGTTATTAGGCAATTCTTGATAGTACATTCTTTTGGGAAAATATCATTCCCTTAACAATAAGTATATTCTACTCTTTTGCCTTACATTACATCAAGCATGATTAGGGTTGTGCTGCTGCTGATAAGGAAAAGGGTACCAAGTTCACTACTGAGGATATCATGCAGAGCATTGATTGAGTGAAAGTGAAGTGAGTCAAGTTTTAAGGTTTTGGTTTTTGACTAGTAATGATGCTATACTATGCTGAGAACATATGTTATTGTCATTTTAAGTACCGCTCTCTCCTTCATTTGCAGGAGATGTTTGGTTGTTCTCTTTATGAGGAAGTTCTGTTCTGTTTAAGGCCTCCTCGTTTACTAGTTTGGTTAACTAGTTTGGTTCAATATGTTACAGTTTTACCTATACACATAAAAATATTGTTTTCTTCCAACTACGGTCAGCAAACACTTCATCTGAATTCGACTTGCTGCATTTTCCTATTAATAACCAAATTTACATGGATACCAATGGTGGTTTGCTTCCTTCTCTTTTAAATCTCCAACCCAAATCACATCTTTTTTATACATGATATCTATGTTGCGTATGAAGTTTGCTGGCTGTGGTATGGATGTTTGTGCTTAATATGCTGTTTTCTCATTCTCAATTGGTCATTTAAATTGGCAGCTGTAATGCGATCAAATGGATTTGAATACCTCAAGGAGAATTGCCCATTGCTGCAGTTGGAGCTTCTGAAGACCGTGGCAGGCTGTGAGGAGGAATGATCTTCCTTCAATTTGTAATAGTCTTTTTTTTTTCAATTTCTCTTCCTTCAAAGTGTAATTGATGTAGCTTCTTGTTCTATCAGCCTACACAGTTTCAGCTCGATTAGAATCATGATATTAGCATTTTTTTGACACAGAATGTTCTGCAGACTTTCCTTTTTGATAACTTGTTATATAGCAGTTCGTGTGTTGAACTTGAATTGCAAGTATTAGGCAGGTGAAAGAAAAACTAGGGCAATGACACATTAATATTCTCTCATGCTTTTGTATAAATGCATCATTTCATGCGTTAATTGATTGAAATATGTATGTTTTTCCCCATTATAAGTAATTAAGTAGTCGAAAAAGGAAAAGAATTAAATACATTACATACCCTTTTGTAAAGGAGATAATAGTGAGTTTTCACCTATAAATGTAGTTCGTGACTCGATAAATAATAGCTTAATGTTGAATATGTAATTGTGATTTATATATATAAAACTGTAAATGTTATAATAACTGAAACTTTTTCCTAACAAATATATTTATTAGTTTATTAGTTTTTGCAAATCAAAGAAAATAATCACATTAATTTTTTTCATTAAAAAAAGTGTTGTTGGAACAAAATTGTAGTATAATTTTTTATTATAAATAAAATGTTAATTATTTGTTTACAGAAATATATTGATTAAAAATATCTATATAGAGTTTGCAAATTTTTTAATATAATGCTTTAAACCATGGTATTAATAAGTTATATTTTTATGGTATTAATAAGTTTAATTTATTTATGATATTAGATAAATATTAGGTGGTAGATGTTAGATTATAAATAAATTGATTAAAAAAATATATAAAGATACAAAAAAAATTAATTCTAATACTTGAAATGAATTATACCCTTTATGGTCATTTTACATTCCAACCATAGTTTTAAAAGTTGTTTTACCAAACAGCATAAACAACTTCTGATTTCCCCACAGAATTTTTAACAAATATTTACCAAACAACTTACTCCTTTTCCAGCAAGTCATTTTCAAACAGAACTTCTTCCCACAGAACTTTTCCAGCTAGAATCGGAACGCCAAACAAACTTGTTCTCGCTCTAGCCGGGATTGAAGGCGCAGACTCCAAAGTTCGGTGGCATTAGTTGGAAACTTGTGGACGTGTGGAATATGTTGAACATGCAAGTTGGATAGAAGAAAAGCAACGTTCTTTAATCACTACCTTCTTTCTTTCTACTATCAAAGTGAAATAATCTACTTGTCGTTTTGTGTTAAATGCAACCTTTCTGAGGGTTATCGTTATCTTCTAAAAAGCAAAGAAATACAGTAAAAAAGACAAATTATCTCTCCACCAACGGTGTCAATACTTCTTTCGTCCAATATGACTATTCTTCTTCACTTTTCACATAAATTAATAAAAAATAGGATGATTGTATTCTAAATTTATTCTTCTTCACTTTTGGTTGATATTTTCTAAATTTATTCTTTGAGTAATTTTTAGCTTTCCAGATGGAAAGTTATTGAAGAGTAGTAATGAAAGGTAATATTAGAAAATGAAGTACTGAAAAGAAAAATAGACAATCTCTTTCGAACTGATGTAGTATTAGTTTATTCTACTACTCTTAATTTACTCTCTTTTTATACCCGAATGCATCACGTGACACTCATGTAGTTAAATAATAATAAAAAATATACAAGTGGGTTGAGTTTTATCGGGGGATTGAGATGTGTTGGTGCAGGTTAAGAACTAAAGTGACAATAAGTTGGACTGACGCTAATCTTAGGAGCCTTTTGATGAGCTAAGAAATTTGTTCGCCACGTGTTAAGATAATAATTGTTGGAGTTCGTGGCTGATAACTATAGACGTAACTTCAGAGGCATTTTTGTCCTTATACACAGCGTTAAGGCCGGAATACTGTAGCTCCCACTAGACGTCCGCCTTCATGGCTACCACCTCTTACCCCCCATAACGGTGAACCCTGGGATGGTCGACATCGGGGGGGGGGGGGGGGGGGGGTCTCACACGTTATCCAACAGCACACATGGCGTTATCCCATCCCAGGCAAGGCATGACGTCACTCGAGGTACCTAGGCGTTATCTTCCCTAGATAACGCCCACCCCCTACAGATAACACTCATATTTTGCCTATAAATACCCCACCATTCAAGATAAAAGGTAAGTCTATGATCGCTAGTCGAACCCCTACCATTTGAAACAACCATACTGACTTAAGCATCGGAGTGTTTACGCCGAAGACCCCCTCCGACGCTTTGCAGGTACACCTGATGGCGAGAACAGAGATTCCGAACGGTCATCTTCCTCACCTACCCCTCTCCAGAACCCCGAATATTATCAAATTGGTGCTTTCATTGAGAGATTTGGTTCGATTAAGTGAGCATCCTTAATAGCCAAGCTTTGTCTTTTCTGGAAATTAGAGGACCATGGCTTCCGATTCAGAGTCTACACCTCCTCAATCCCATGGTATTCTTTTTGCTCCTCGTAGAGAACTTTTTCCTTCTACTTCTGTCAATATTTTTGCCACAGTACAGGGAACTCCTTCTGGGTAAATGGATTTTCTTTCTGGGCCAACGACGGGAACATCCTTCCCCCAGATGAGCATTCCACCTTCCCAAATGGCAGGATCTAGCTATTCCACTCCCCCTCCAATGAGATATGTAATGGATAACGCGAACAATCTTTGGGCGAACTCCTTGTTAGCTTTGCGTACCCAAGTGGACCAGTTGACTGCATTAGCCACAGGACAGACTCCCAATGATCCAGGATCTGTTGTTTCTCCTCATTTGATATTCACTTTCACCTCGTCCATTGTTACTGATCGGCCGTTATCGCCTCGGCAATATGGGAGCACCCCGCTGACCTTGCCCGCTACCACGACCCCTGTCAACTTTATGCAACTCGCACATGGGCGAGTAGAACCCTCCGTGTAGCACATGCGAGAAATCCACATTTCCCAAGAGGAACAGTGGCATGATGAATACAGAGATCGTTAGGATGGCAGGCGAGAGGAAATGGTCAGGGATGTATCCCCCAGATGCAGTGAAAGGTTGAGTAGCAGAAGACATCGAACCCGTTCACCAAGGAGTCGTAGCCCATCCCCCAAGCGACATCATGCACCTGATCCTAGAGACTAGAGGCATCGTAGGGAAATTTCTCCTCCCCATCGTCCTCGTGAAATCCTTGATGATACCTCAGGTCACCCGTTCAGTTATCGCATAAGACATCACAGAATCAGTCGACACGTGAAACTCCCCTCGGAGACGTATGACGACACTAAGGATCCCATCTCTCACCTTAACAAGGTGAAAGACTTCGTACAGTTCCAAACTTATAGCGATATGGCCTTGTGCCAGATATTTGTTATGACACTATCAGGAGTTGCACGTCTTTGGTTTGAAGGACTCCCTGCCAGATCCATAGACAGTTTTTCGCAGCTAGAAGCCAAGTTTTGAAGTCGATTTACCACGGCCATTCCCATTAGGAAGTCCGCAACAGCTTTGTTTGACATACATCGAGGACCTCAGGAATCTCTGAAAGAGTTCCTTGGACGTTTCGATATGGAGATGTCATTAACGCCAGGCGTCACTATTGATTTTGCTGTAGAAGCCTTAAAGGGAAACTGTTGTTATGGAAAATTACGGGACACGTTAATGGGAGACCCTCCAACGACTCTAGACGCGCTAAGGCTGAAGGCTCATAAATACGCAAGGATGGAGGAAGAGGAACACAGGGATAACATTCAAAATGTGCCGCAAAACGCACCCCACGCGTCTGGCGCACCTACCAGCACGACCCTTGACGCTCGCGCCATTGACGATTATGCCTAGCGAAAAGATCACATCCCAAGAGCCTCGAACCATCAAAGAGGCAACTCTTCAAAGGGGAGATCCGACAACTTCCCCGCTCAGTGACAAGCAGACTCGCCCAAGGGCCTAGTCTATGACCCTAATCTCCCTTCCCTCATACTTTCGAGAGCGAAAATTTTAGCAATCGTTCAACAGCGAAATCTGCCTATTCGTTATCCAACCCCTGTGAAACCCGGGGTGATAATGGGAGGGAGGGAGAACGCTTTTTGTAAGTTCCATAAAGTGAAGGTACACTCCACTGATGTATGCAGGGAGTTAAAGTTGGCGATAGAGCATCTAGTGGAAGAAGGATACCTTGGAGAATTCGCCATCAAGGCGAGAGAAGAAGCCAGGAATAACCCGACGAATAGGGCCCCAGACAGCAAACAAGTGCCCCCTCACGCAGAGAGAGACGATGCCACTTCTAGTGGGAGAGTCAAAGAGACACTGACAATCCATGACGATGACATTCCCATCATCAACATCATAGCTGGAGGGACGCCATACCTTGACGAGCTTGTAACGTTAACGCCCGCTACAGGGGACAAGCGGAAAAGAGAAGGTGCGTTAATAAAAAGCGAAGCGATAAGCGTGTTAGACCGAATGGTGTTATCCTTCTCTGAGGAAGACGAGAAGGGCGTCATTTTTCCATATAATGATGCGTTAGGAGTCACAACCGTCATTGGCAATCATGGAGTCAGAAGAACCCTCGTCGATTACGGAAGTGCGGTAAATTTATTTTCATTGGAGGCTTACAACCTCATGAAGCGTCCCTACAGTGAGTTGACACCTTGCAAAAAGCCGATAATCGGGGTGGATGGAGTTCCTATCCCAGTAACTGGAGTCACCTTACTGCCTGTGTACTTTAGAGAAGACATATCCAAAAGGTCGGAGGAGTTGTTGTTCTTGGTAGTGGACTTTACCTTACCCTATAACGTCATACTTGGGCGTTCGTTTCTTAATCGTTTTGGTGCAGCGATATCCCAAAAGCACTTGAGGTTAAAGTATCCCTCATGGGATGTAGTGGTCACAGTCAAAGGCGATCAGAAGCTGGCAGCCGAGTGTTACCTGCTCATGACTCAAAAGAGCTGTGACAGGTATGTGTGCGTGACGGTGGATCCCTTCGAGTAGAAAGACGAAAAGCGTACCCAGCCAGTGGATAAAATGGTGCCCGTCCCCATTAATGGGGTCAGGGAGGCAAATTTCTTGGTTAGCGAGAAGCTAAGCCCCGAAGAAAATACACAGTTAGCCCGATTGCTAAACAAATATAAAGGAGAATTTGTCTGGAAACCTGCAGATATGCCTAGTATCTCACGTGAGGTAGCGGAACATCGACTTAATGTCGATCCTAGCGTTAGGCCAATTCAGCAAAAACGGCGAGCATTTTCTATAGAAAAAGCAACAACCATCAACAAGGAGGTGTCAAAATTCGAGAAGTGCAATATCCGACTTGGCTAGCTATCCATGTCCTTGTTCCAAAGCCTAACGGAGAGTGGCGTATGTGTATTGACTTCACTGATCTAAATGATGCTTGCCCTAAAGATTGTTACCCGCTCCCTCGAATCGACCAGTTAGTCGACCAGACTATCGGATATGCTTATTTGAGCTCCTTAGACGCTAACTCCGGATACCATCAAATTCTCATGGCCGTCGAAGATGAAGAAAAGACCTGCTTCACTACCCCGAAGGCCACTTACTGCTACACGACGATGTCGTTTGGACTAAAAAATGCTGAAGCAACTTTCCAGCGCATGGCAAACAAGGTGTTCGAGAAACAAGTCGGGAAGAAAGTAAAAGCTTACGTGGATGATATATTGGTTAAGAGTCGAAGCTTTGAGGGCCATTTGGCAGATTTGGAAGATATTTTCAATGTGATGAGAGAATACAAGATGAAACTGAACCACCGTAAATGCATATTCGCATTCCAAATGGGTAAGTTTTTGGGTTATTTGGTCAGCCAGAAAGGCATCCAACCAAACCCGTCAAAGATTAAAGCTATCCATGACATCATATCCCCCCGAACCGTCAAAGAAGTACAAAGACTCACAGGGCGCGTTATCGCTCTAGGGCGTTTTATCTCCAAACAAGGTGAAAGATGCCTACCCTTTTTCAAGGTTATACGTCAAAAGGCTCCTTTTGGATGGACAAAGGAATGTGAAGAGGTGTTTATGAGGCTAAAAGCCTATCTTTCATCTGATCTGGTGTTAACAAGACCAGAGCAGGGTGATACCCTATACCTGTACCTTGCCGTTGCTGATGAAGTGGTTAGCGCTGTCCTTGTGCGAGATGACAACCATGCCCATCATCCAGTGTACTTTGTTAGTCATGTTTTGAAAGACGCTGAGTTAAGGTATGCTCACATTGAGAAAATAATGTTTGCACTGATACAGGCCACACGAAAAATGGATAGATATTTCCAGGCCCACCCCGTCATTGTGCTCACGGACCAACCTTTGAGAAGGATTTTCAGAAAACCTGAGTCTTCAGGAAGAATGCTGATTTGGGCCATCGAACTCGAACAATATGGGCTACAGTACAAAGCCCACCCGACCATCCATTAAAGCCCAAGTTCTAGCAGACTTCATAGCCGAGTGCACGTTCACGCAGGATCCATTAACGGGCTTACCTGAAGAAGAAAAAGATGACTTAGATGTCCCATTCCCTGAAACCTACACTGACTTGTGGGTTGTCCACGTGGATGGAGCCAAAAATCAAGAACTAGCTGGAGCCGAAATCCTAGTAACTGGACCACTAGGTATACAAATACGATACGCCATCAGGATCCTGCAGCCGTTATCTAATAATGTGGTAGAATATGAAGCATTACTGGCTGGAATCAGGATAGGCAAAAATTTGTCCATAAAAGCCATACACGTCGGCGGAGTAATGGGAGACCTACGACTGAAGATATACGGCAACTCCAAGCTAATAGTAGATCAAGTCTTGGGTAATTCTCAAGCCAGAGAGCCCATTATGATTCAATATCTCTCCAAAGTGAAACGCGAATTGCTAAAAATAAGAAAAGGGGCATACAAGTCAGCATTGAACACGTCCCTCGTGAGGATAACGCTGAGGCAGACAACCTTGCGAAAATCGCAGCAAGCCCGGAAGCAACCATACCTGCAGGCGTATATTTCGAAGAAATATCTGTGCCTTCCTTTATGAAGGAACAAGCGTCACTCTGTGTTGAAGAAATTGAAAATGACTGGCGAATCCCTGTAATAAAGTACTTGAAGAACGAAGAATTGCCCAAAGATAACCCTGAAAAGAAAAAGAGTGCTGAAACAGGCGGCACGGTGTACATACTATGATGGTGAGCTGATTTGGAGGTGCTTCTCTCATCCAACTGCCAAGTGTATAACAGAACAAAAAGGCCTCTACACCTTACGAGAAATTCATGAAGGCATATGTAGCATGCATGTGTCCGGCGGCACCTTGGCTGCACAAGTTTTTCAAGCAGGATTCTATTGGCCTACCATTCGCAGAGATTGCAATAATTTTGTACGAACTTGTCAGAAATGTCAGGAATTCTCTAAAATTTCCCGACAACCTGCTGTAGAAATCTCTAAAATCGTGGCTCCTTGTCCTTTTACCAAATGGGGAATTGACATCCTGGGCCCATTTCCAAAAGCAAGATCTCAGCTAAAATTTGTAGTCGTGGCAGTGGACTACTTCACTAAATGGGCGGAGGCGGAAGCAGTGGCCAACATTACAACGGAAAAGATATGGCGACACCAAGTTATCATACGATTTGGCATACCCCGTGTGCTAGTCAGCGATAACGGGACACAGTTCACAAGTTAATTCTTTAGAGACCAGTGCACGAAATTCCAAATCGAAGAAAGATTCTCTTTTGTAGCCAATCGGTCAGGCGGAGGTAACCAATCGAAGTATTCTCAGCGGCATCAAGAAAAACCTAGAAGGTTCCAAAAAGAAATGGGCAGACGAGCTGCCATATGTGATGTGGGCATGTCGCATGACCGTCAAAACCAGTACAGGAGAAACACCCTTCGCCCTGGCTTTCGGCACTGAGGCCGTCACACCGGTAGAAATCGGTACTCTAAGCCTGCGAGTGGCGTACTTCAAAGAAGAAATAAATGAAGAAAGGTTACGAGCAAACCTTGATGCATTGCCAGAACTGCATGAGGAAACTCTTTTGAAAACACTGTATTATAAAAGGAAAATGGCGCGTTATCACAACAGGTGCGTTAAAGAGCGACTGCTAAAAGCAGGGGACTTGGTACTCAGAGACAAACGAGTAGCCGGACAATGCATGTGGAAACTCAGTCCAAACTAGGACGTATCGCGTTACCCGCGTTATCGGAAAAGGAGCATACCATTTGGAAACACTTGACGGTACTCCCTTACCAAACTCTTGGAACATAGCTCGTTTGAAATTATATCATGCTAGAATCTGACATATCTCTGCACGTTTGGATAGCATGCGTTAACACTTGAATCAGAAATATCCTAGTGTGTTTTTGTGATTGATTACGTGCAGATAATGAAGGGTGCCAGGAGTGAAAATCCTATCCTTGTGACGACCGGTCCAGATCAGACGACTCACTAAGATGAGGCACGCCCTGGCATACTTAAAGATTCAGTGCTGGAAGTCAAAATCCTATCCTTGTGGCAACCGCGCTAACAAAGGCGGCCCACTAAGACGAGGCACACTCCAGCACCGTCGGGAGTGAAAATCCTATCCTTGTGGCAACCGCGCTAACAAAGGCGGCCCACTAAGACGAGGCACGCCCAGATAACTTTGGGAGTGAAAATCCTATCCTTGTGGCAACCGCGCTACACATAGGCCAACTAAGACGAGGCACACCCTAGGGAAGTAATAACAACGTCTGGAAGTGGAAATCCTATCCTTGTGATGGCCAGTCCTGATCAGACGGCTCACTAAGACGAGGCACGCTCCAGGCCGTACGTGGAAATTCGAGGGAAATCGCGGTATCCCAACGAGTAACCGGACGACAAATACCCGGTGAAGTTGACTGGTTGAGAAAATGATATGAGCAACACCAACAACACTCTAGTATGTGCGGATAAAGACCCCTAGAGGCAACTAGTGTTTATCATTACACATTATTTTACTAACACAACAATTGAGAATGTGCAGGAAAAGGCCGACGCCCGTGCAGGCAGTAATATCGCACGGTCTGTTATCATGATTTACATGGCATGAGTGCCATTAACGGCATATGTTCTGCCACCTGATTCAAGAAACACTGCCAGAAAAGGACGTGTTGACATCTAACTATATGGCATTCCTCGCTATTGATACGGAATATCTATAACAGTACAGTGTTGTTATGGAAATTTTCATTCTGAAAGTCATCTCGTTGGTTAAATTATCTCTTCAAGGGAATGATAGAAATATTCTAGGCAGTGACGCCTCCAAAATGATCTTCTTGGTTTGAAGGCGTATATAGCAATAACGTTATGATATCTTCTCTTGCAGAAACAGATTATATGCTCCATATCGCGGGTAATATCCGTTATGTTACCTCATTGTCATGAGTTTTATTTCTGAAGCTATCTCTTATCTGATGATTGCTATATAGTAAGCAGCGTTATTCCATTCTGGTATAAAGTGCGCATGCCTAGTCATGTCGCGATATATCGCAAAGTACCTGTTATTATCTCTGCTAGAATTCTATGGTTTTGCTGCGTTATGACAGCCCTACAGAGAAAAGGAACAACACAAAGAAGATCAACTACAAAGGGAGATAGCAAACAGAACATATATATGATTGTCCAAAAGCCCGTGCAAGGGTTACAAAGTAAAATCCCTCAGAAACAAGAGCAAAAAAAGGGGGGGTAGGGGGGCGAGGCCCGAAATTCAGAAAAGATGGCAAAAGAAGCCTATGGCGCCGCCGTCCCACTATCCCCCTGCCCTTCGTGACTTGTCACCTGCATCCTGTAAAAGTTCTCATCAGTAAGGATCTCAGATTTCTTCTGAAAGACTTGGGTGAGGTCCTCAGCACGAAACGCTTCTTCCCCGCAAAGCTGCACAAAGCAATCGGACATGATACCTGCGGTCATCTCACAATACCATTTACATTTTTCTGCCGACTCCTTCTCTAGGGCAACCTTCTCCTCCCCCAGTACCGTCTTCTCCCTTACCAGCGCGACATTCTTGCTCTTTTTTGCCGCTAATTCGGCGTTAAGAGCGACAATTTTGGCGGCCTCCTGCTCAATGACCTCTTCCATCTCTCTCTTGACAGTCATCAGGGTTGTCGCCAGATCATCACACTCCCCCGTTATCTTCTCCACTTCTTCTCGTTTCTTAGCAAGTTCTTCCAAAACTTGCTGATGAGCGTTATGTAGCTTGTTCGAGGAAGAAGTGAGAGACTTAACTTTCTTTGTCATGTGCCCGACCCAATAGTGGAAGTTGTGGAAAGCAGAAAATATGTCAGAGCGCACCAAAATCACTTGTTCCTCAAGAGGTTTAGAAAGAAACGCCTCCTCCTCTTCCTGGAGCGATAACGCGTGTGCGGCCAGGAAAGCAGAAGCCGCGCTAGAATTGTCACCCCTCACAGCCGCAAACCCAGTCTTGCGCAAGTTACCCAAGTCAATTTGATGGGTAACGGGCCCGGAATCGCCCAGCGAGCTCACATCCGCCATGAGATGGGGAGTAGCAGCCTCCCCCTCGAAAGATGGAGCATTCGAGGGGACAAAGACTAAAGTAGTTGGGGATGGAGGCTGAAGAGAAGAAGCGCCCATAACAAACCCAAGAGAATCATGAGAGTGGAAGGGTAGAAAATTGGACTCCGTTAAGTGCGCGGTAAAGCCCATAACCTGGGAAACGGAAGGAGGAGGCGACGTGTCAAAGGAATTGGGCAAAACCTGAAAAGATCCGGAAATACCAACAGTCCTCAAAGGATCAGAAGATTGACCCCTAGAAGGCACTTCAAAAGCAAAGACGGCAACACCCCCGCTATCCCCCTCCTGGTGGATAACGGGACCCCTTGACAAGCTCGCGCCCTCCCCGTCATGTCGCGGTTTCTTGCGACGCTGATTGAACACGTGAGATAAGTTCATGTTATCCTCTAATGACGGGTGAGCAGAGGCAACAATAGTATCCTACAACGAGAAATATTGAGAAAGATAAGAAAACAAAAGAGAAAGCTGGAAAACGTTAAAAAACGCAATACGCGAGATAACGAGGGCATGAAAGAAAAACGTACAGTAGCGATATCTATAACGGGCATCTCTAAAGAGATTACCATGCTAGAGAGAGGAGCAAGGGAGGCAACGCGTCTTCTCCTCTTCTTTCTTCTCCTGACAGAAACTCTATAAGAAGATGCTTGAATAGGAGAAATGGTGGCAGAAACAGTCAGAACAAAAGCAGGGACGGTAACAACTTCCTCACCAATTTGAGAAGTAGATCCCTGAACGGGACTAACAGTCACAACAGACGATAGAACCGGATCAACTGCCGCAGCAGTAGCCGCAATAGTAGCAGCAGAGGCAGCTGCAGCGGTAGCGGCAACTTCCTCTCTCTCTCTCTCTTCTCTTTTGAGCCCTCCTCTCTCGTCTTCTAACACACTCGGGCTTCCAGCCGGGTGGAGGTTCTGCACAAATCACAAGACAATGTTAGCATTAGTACCCTTTGAAATAACAAGAAAATAGTAAAATACTCACTTTCAACACAGGCTTGAATGTCAATCCTGCACGCCAGTTTGCGAGTATGAAAGCTAAGGTTCAGCTCGAGCAGTTTGTTTAACCAGCCTTGTTCAGGCGAAGGGAGAGGCCTTCGCTGACCCTAGACCCCATCCTTGATGTCGTGATTAAAACCAGTTCTCCACCAGGGGCTAGGCAGATTAATGATAAATAACTCATTTTTCCAATTATCAATGGAAGATTCAAGGTGCAGAAGCTTCCAGGTAAAAGGCTTTAATGATTCGTCATCATAACGTGGCGATATCGCTATAACGCCCCTACAACTATACAATTGAAAAAGCGATTGAAGCAGCAAAAGGGAAGGAGAGGCGATCCCTTTGTATCTACAAAGTTCTATGAATGCGTAAATACAACAATACACATTAGGGGTCAATTGGACAGGATTTAAGTTAAGAGTGGCGAATAACTATTCCACCAAAGGATGAAAAGGAAACTGGAAACCATAGCCAAACATCTTGGCATATAAAAGCCTACGGTTGTCGGCCAATTCACTATTAAGGCGTAACGAATCAGGGGCGACTTCAACCGAACAATTTTCAAGAATGTAGGCATTATGTTGGGATAATTTCTGTTGAAGTACGGTCGGAGAAGTGATAGTGGTAACAATGTTTTCAATCTTTTCCTCCCCAACAGATTTGGGTTGAGGACGACGACGAGTTCAAGCCATGACAGAAGTAAAAAGATGAAAAAAGTGACAAAAAGGGATAGAAGTACCTTTCTAAGGGAAGAAATCAGAGTGCCCAGATGGTGGAAAGAAGAAACGCAAGACGACTTGAGATGTTATGGAGAAAATAAAACAACAAAAGGAGGAAAGGAAACAATGTGGCGGGTTTTATAACCCTAGCGGTTAGTTAAAATGACTGTTGAAATAATCATTTTGTGGGAAGCGTCAGGAGGAAAAGACACGGGTAATGAGTACATTTTTAGAGAAGCGAGAAGGCGCTTCGATTTTACCATTCCCAAGGGAGCACCAACCCCTAGTGCCTTTGCGAAGTGACACATGTGGTCTAGCTATTATTGCTTTTCTCTTGCATTAATGAGGGATTCTCAAGCATTAAATGCTCTGAAAAAGTGGAATCAATTTTCAAACTAAGACAGGCGCAATAACGTGATGATCAAGATAATGCGATGCAGCGTTAATTTAGTCGATAGTCACTAAGATAACGCAAAAGAGGAAGATAACGTGGCAGAGATTAATATTATTGAAAAAAGAAGTTTGGGCGTTATTATTACAAAGACAATGGCGACAATGATCAAATCAAGAAAGAAACAACAATTAACGGGGACGGGTGGAACCCCTCGCGTCCCCCGCGACATCCGAATCATCAGATAACGGGAGCGTCTCATTATCGCCGCCATGGCCTTCTTCTTCCTCCTCTAAGGAAGGAAAACCTTCCTTGCTCCCGTCAATCTCACTTATTTTTGCAGAGGCATAGTCGGCTATCTTAGCAGGATCGAAAGTCCCACTGCGATAATAATCCGCGAACCCGGCGGTAAAGGCCCACATGGCTTTTCTTTTCCACCAGCTGATCTTTGATGGAACCTTGGCTAAATCCGCGTCACGGATCGATATCTCTTCACAAAGAAGAGAGTTCCTCTTGTCAGCTGTCGCCAGCTCCGCCTCCAAAGCCTCAACGATAGCCTTTCCCTTGGATTTTTCCCTTGCTAAATCCACGTCGCGAACCGATATCTCTTCATGAAGAAGAGAATTTTTCTTTTCAGTAGCTACCAATTCAGCCTCCATTGCTTCAACTTTGGGCTTCCCATGGATTTTTCCCTCACAAGGTCACACGACAGACACCTAACTCTGTCTGGGTACGATCCTATAGCTGCGTTAACTTCTTCACTTTGGCCAAGGTGTGGTCGAGCTGCGCCTTTGAGTCAGACGAACTCTGAAGCTTGCTACCATGGGCCTTGGTAAAATAATGAAATTTACGGAAGTAGGCCAAAGAGTCAATTAAAACGCGTGCGCGTTGAATATAGGGGGGAAGTTGCAGTAACTTTTCCTTATCTTCAGGCGAACCAAATATGTCACCCACTAAGATCGCTGTCGGTTGATCTCGTGATAACGGGTTCGACACCCCTAGAGCATGAAGACCGTCAATTCCAAAGTTCGACAGATCTAGCCGATAAGAAGGAACCCCTTGAGGCCCTTGAGAGGAAAGATTGGAGATGACAGAAGGAGTGGAACCACCAGTAGAATTGCTAACACAGGAAACAGAAGTAAAGAACAGCGGCTGAGGAGCCCTTGCTGGTGGGTCAGGAAATACGCTCTAGCACGGAGCTGGCACCACCACATCAGGAATACAATAAGAGATAGGAGACTGCTGGGCCTCAGCGGCAAGGGAAGAGCTTGTTGTCAATAAAGTTTCCGCTGATACCACAGGAGCCTCGATAACGGGGGAGGTTTTCGTTATTGGAGGAGCCTCAATTGACGACGAAAGAACGTTGGTGGTAGAAGAAGAGGGCGTCAATGGTGGAACATCAACACTTATCGAAGGAAAATCTTTGGCGGTACCAGAAGAAGTGGCGATATCAGAGTAAGCACAGCCCGTCAGTGGTGGCAAAGGAGGACGCATGGCAGTCTCAGTCACCTAATTTTCCTTCTCTTCCCTGAGTCTCTTTCATTGAGCCTTAGAAACCTGACGAAGGCTAGACTCCATGTCCATGTCCTTACCTTCACCCTCACTTGCAACTCCGTATGAAAAAACCTCTGTCTTGACTGTTAGCGGACCTAGGCTAGACCTTACCTACCGAATAGGCAGCCAATTCTCCATAAAGTGAGAAGCGCGAGTAGAAACACGTCCTCTTTGAAGGGCCGCCCCTGAAGTGATACGATCTTAGGATCGTATCTAGCCCTAGTGCGCATCAATACCGAGAGACAAGTAGCAATTGGGCTAAGGCACGCAAGGGAGCCAGCTAGACAAGCTACCAAGAGCTTAGTGAGTGTAGCTAGAGACCATAGGGTGATCATGAAGAGAAATGCAAGAGTGAGGCATGTGTTTGAGCAAGAAACGTGCAAAGGCAAGACGCAAGAGGCACCTATGGCTGCGTTAGAGTCCAGAAATGATTTGGTGGTGAAGATGAACTCCGAATTGACTAATTCCAAAAATACAAGACACCGCAAGATGTTAGGAATGTCGCGTCCAAATATCAGGTCAATCGGACGAGGGAATCAGGGTCGGATTCGAGTCATGATATCAGCGTGCATAGTGGGAATGTAATCCGTCAAGGCAATATTGACCATGAGCCAAAATAAAAACGGTTCGAGATTTTTAAGTAATTCCAATTGTAATGGAAACCTAAGTCAAGGATCTAATGCTTGACCAATTTTGAGTGGAAACGCACGAGCCAATCAAGAGAAGGCTCGAAAGGAATTTCAGTACGACAAGGAAAGACCAAGTTCTAATGCGACTAGGAGAAGGAATTCGATTTGAGCAAGAAGAGCGGGTGGACGCCTATGAGAGGACTTGGATGAGCTGATTAGATTATTATTACTATTATTTATTACTTTGTTAGAGTTTAATTATAGATAGGAGTTCTATTCTAATTAGTAGTTCTATTTCTTGTAAAACTAGTATTGTAAAACGCCTATTTAAAGGCTTGCTTTGTTATTAATAAAATTAATCAGAGTTTTCACATAAATTCCTATACCAAATTCCATTCACCATTCTACCAACTTATTCTCTTGATTCTGGAGCAAGCCGTCCTTGTGTAACTTAGCCGTGTGACTCGGTTAGGGCTAGCGGAGCGTGGCGACTTGTGTGACTCAAGGCGTGAGAGGGGCGTGAGCTAGTGTGCGTTGTTCGTGTGTGCGTTTGTGTGACTCAAGCGTGGATCTGCGAAGACGTGTGGCGTGATTCCTTGGTGTGGCATTTGAGTGATTCGGCGTGGGAGGTGCACAAGGCACGCTTAGCAATTGTGTGACTCAATTGCTAGGGTTCGTGGGATTCGGACCTTGGGGCTTGTGTGATTCAAGCTTCAAAATCGTGTGATTCGATTTCTTTGGGGACTGGACGGACTCAATCTCGGTGAGGAGGATTCGTTGGTGCGATGCTTGCGAATTGGACCTTAGGCGCTAGTCAAGTACTAAGCAATCAAATGAGTTCTAAACGGTGAGAGTGATTTTTACATTAACCTCAATTAGTAGTATGGGATGCTAATTGATTAAAAGGAGCGTTCAAGGAGGGATATGTCTTAATTCCGCAAACCAAATCGAGAGAAGAACAAGATCGTCACTTATGCGCGTTTCGGCCTAGCCAGGATCGTATCATGAAGTCCTTCTTTTCTTTAATAGGACACTACGGTCAGGTGGAGCTCTGGAAAGCGTAGAAGGAGGCGCTGTGGGAGGAGACGCAACCCTCAAATGAGCGTCATCCCCTTCGGACGATTGATTGATAACGCCTCCTGCAAAAAGGCACATCAGTAAATGAAAAGGAAGAACGATAACACTAGAATTTAAAGACTCACCTACGGCGTACTCAGATAAAGGCCTGTACAAGGCAAAGTTTTGAATCTGGAAAGGTGTCTCCATCTCTAACAAGGCGTCAGCCTGAGCCAACTCCTTTCTAGACAAGATGACCGGTTTCACCCAGTCAGTATTGGTGATGCCCCGGTTAAAGCCCCTACGCCACAAATGGGAAGACAACTCAATGACGAAGAAACCACCCTTCTAGTCATCAACAGTTTCTTTAAACTCTCAAAAATTTTACCAGAAAGACTGGGCGTATGCGTCATTCCACCTTGGAATAACGCTCACTAGACCATTGCGACAAGTGAGGCTGAAGAATTTACGAAATAAATTGATAGAAGGGGCAAGAATACTCTTCATTTCGCAGGCGCGGATGAAAGTGTAGATACCACACCATGATGAGGGTGTTATCTGCACCGGGTTAATCTTACATTGACACAGTATATCCTCTATTGAAGCATGAACAGGAAGGCGGAAACCATAAAGAAACATATTAAAATACAACATCCTACGAGTTCCCCACAGGACATCGTGAAGCCTCATATGCCTCTCTGGAAGCATAAAGGTATAACCGCTAGGGAAAGAGATACCATGACTCTCTAACTCGAGCCGCAGAACGGTCTCGCAAGTAAAAACACTAGCTGTACTCTCGATCTCAGGATCTATAGGCTCTCGGGGGCCAGTCTGAGATCTCGTATGATGCATAATGAAGAGATAATAAAGAGGGAAACTGGAAGAAGGTGAAGCAGGGTACCTTAGGAAGAAGAATAGCAGAACGGACGAATCGCCTGAGTCGATGAGTAGTTGGGACAGTTTTCTTCAAGAAAAGAAGAAGAATAGAGAATAGCAGAAAAAATTCAAAATACGAGTAAAAGTTTGAGAAGAAAGAAGTTGCTTCCTTTTAAAGGCTAAACCTAGCGAAGACGGCTGATTAGCCAATCATAACGAAACACGCGTAAAATCGACAATGACACGTGGAAAGATATCAGAAGAACATTTAAAGCCAAGCATTTATATCTGTAGAAGATGAAGGCAGTTAACAACAAGAAGTTAGAATGATGGTTGTGCGGAGCAACGACCAACCGTTTGGCGTTAACCATCCAATGACTAAAGGGTTAACGCAAGAACACAACAACGAAGGAAAGAAAACGAGGAACGCTACTTTATTTATGAAAAAGCCATACGACATCTACAATAAGCATAATGGGCAGTCAGTCCTCATCAAACCAATAAGAAGGCCAGTAGAAATCATCTCCATCCGAAGACGGCAGTTCTGCGTCAAGTAAAGGGAAAGGGTCATCAGCCTTTTTCTCTTTGCCAAGCCCTGGCTATGGGTCCTCTGAAGGTTTTTCCATCTTCGAAGAAGTCGCGCACGAGTCCCCCTTGACGGCAGAAGTCGTAACCTCAGAACCTATGTCGCTAGTTGAGATTCTTTCCATGAAACGACTAATGTGAGGAAACAGTTCATCACCCCTCCTTACTGAAGGAGTGTAAGAATTCGAGCAAACGTCGAAGGACTCAAAAGTTTTCTTTTTTGATCTCTTACGACCCTTACGTCGAGAGAGCCGCCTCTTCCGATACGGTGAAGAAGGGTAATCTGAATCGAGAGAAGTTGGAGGAGTTGGTGGAGAATCACGCTCGACCGTATCCATGGAATATGAGTCAGCCATGAAATTACAAGCAATCTCAACAGAGAAACTAAATAAAGATGAACAGGGAAAAGAAAGAAAAATCTCATTAAATAGTCGTGGTGAAAGGGCGTCCTTACCTTTTCACATGCCCTCTAAGGATAATTAATGCACGTCGAGAAGAATGATCATAATTACAAAATGGGATCCTGTGATCACGCCTGGTGGATATTCGCACAAATCAAGAGATGCTGGAAAACTGCCCAATCAGTTAGCATTGAGAAGGCGGCGTGAAAATTAATGCAAGAAACGGTTAGTAGCAATCTTTAATCGCCATTTGGCGAATAAAGAAAAGCAAGTCTTGAGAGAATCTAATCAACGACGGGCTCATTTTTGGTTGGGCTAATGTTAGTCCCAACCGACACGAAGTTTACACACCACAGAGAGTAGAAGGACACAAGCAAGATAATGACAAAATATTTTATTTATGGCCTAAACGGCCTAAAACGTACATCCACATAAAAATAAAGGAAAAAGATAAAGAAACAAAGGGATGGCTGGAAGCGATCAGGCGTTGGACCCGGCATCGTCATCTGGCACAGAGGGAATCTCCCTCAGGGCATCTCCTAGGGAAGTCAGTTCGGAGGAGGAAACCCTCATGCCCTTCAAACAGCACCCTAGCAGATCCTTCCTTTGCTGCAGCATGGTGATGACCACCTGGATGCAAGAGACAGCAGCAACCAACTTCGATACACTCTTCAGAGGACTGAAGTCCTCTAGAGAAGCAACACCTTGCCTGGACAGAAAAGGGGTCATCATTCCCTGAAGCTCCAGAATTTCCTTAGAGGTTTTGATCAGCATGGTCTCCATAAAGCCAACGTCGGCCTCGGTAAGATTCTTCAAAGTATGGGCTTTGGAGATCAAGAAATTTTTGGTCAGTTCATCCATGGTGAAAATGGCAGAAGAGATGAGAAGAATTAGTGCAATGGAGAATCCAATTTATAGGCCCAAGGGAATGATGGTTTGAAAAGACACGCCTCTCGATAATCGCACCACCCCGATATCTCGCAGAACATGGAACGGACAAAGTCGAAAATAGAGCAATAACCCTTGGTAAACACTCGGGCTCGTTTTCGGTTGGGCTTATGATAACTATAGACGTAACTTGAGGGGCATTTTTGTCCTTATACCTAGTGTTAAGGCCGGAACACTGTAGCTGCCACTAGGCGTCCGCCTCCATGGCTACCGCCTCTTACCCCACATAACGGTGATCCCTGGGATGGTCGACATCAGGGGGGTCTCACACGTTATCCAACAGCACACACGGCGTTATCCCATCCCAGGCAAGGCATGACGTCACTCGAGGTACCTGAGCGTTATCTTCCCTAGATAACGCCCACCCCCTACAGATAATGCTCATATTTTGCCTATAAATACCCCACCATTCAAGATAAAAGGTAAGCATATGATTGCTAGTCGAACCCCTGCCATTTGAAACAGCCATACTGACTTAAGCATCGGAGTGTTTACGTCGGAGACCCCCTCCAGCGCTTTGCAGGTACACCGGACGACGAGAATAGAGATTCTGAACGACCATCTTCCTCACCTACCCCTCTCCAAAACCCCGAATATTATCAGTGGGAGACCACTCTGACACTCAAGTCACCTAGGAGATTTAGAGTAGGCGTAAATTGTGTAGTTTGCGTACCTTGGGAATGTGGGTGATCTGTTGTATTTATAGGGGAAAATGTTAGTATCTTGGTAAAACTAGGCATCTCTATGACTTGGAGAGGAATCCTAGGTTACTTGATTCCTAGCTGCCTAGATAGAGTTAGGTTTATCTACGATTCTGGGAGACAAGTTGGGAGATGTGGAAGTCAAGTAGGACTCTACTTTTTGAGTTTGGCCCGTGAGAAGAGTCCTAACATGGTCACTATCTTGGACTGGTTAGGCAAACATGCCCTTTTGGAGTGTTGGGCTAGACGAGTCTGATAGCCAATTTTTGGCTATATCATTTTGTCACCCCATTTTACTGAGGGAAGTCAAGAGAATGTTAAATCTAGAAAGGCCTAATCTTAGAGAACTTGGTGGAGATTTTGCTAAAATTTTAGTTCCTTTGAATTTCAAATTTCGAATTTGGAGACATGATTATATTTCTAACAGTTGACTTCCTTTTTAAGTTTCCAAGATGTTGTGGTTTCTTATATCTGCTTGTTTTCTTCTTTTCTCTTCACTTCCTCTAAACTTCTTCTCTTTCATCTCTATAAGGCATTTTCTCCTCTCTTCACACGACTCTTTTAGTCTTCTCGCCTGAATCTTCGCTGTCCATTCTTCCTAGGTATGCTCTCTCTCTTTAACCACTCTCTCTTTATCATGAGTCGCACAATTGCTATCTCCTCCTCCTCCTCCAAGGGAACTGAAATTGATAGGTTATGGGAGGAGATTGAGGATTCTAATCAATCAAATGAAGGGACTAGTGTGAGCAAGAAATCACTTCCCAAAATTCTACATCCAAATTCTATCCCATCCCTAGGGAGTTCCTGGAACCCTAATTTTTTTTTTTTTTTGCGATGAATGACCATATAGAACGTCTAAGGGTTGCTTATTAGTTTCTAGAAAACATGATTTTTAGGGCCTGTCGTACCCTCGCGAGCGATTTGAGCGAAGAAAATAATAATGAAGTCGCCACCCTATTTACTTCTAAGGTTTAGGGAAACCTAAAGTCCGAAAAAAAGGAAGAAAGTAAAATAAAAACTAAGGTACAAAAAGAAAAGGGTCTAAACTCGAGAACTATGGTTCATGGTCGATTTATGGACTCAGAAAGATGTTAGGCACCCGAAACTCATCCTAAAAAGGTTACCGGTAAAAAAAAGAGTGTTTGAAAATTACATTGAAAATAAGTAATTGGGCCCTCAGGGGGAATCATTGCTTTAGTTTTTACGTTGGTAGGATTGATTTTATCCTAATTATTTGCCGAGTTGTAAAAGGAAAATAAACGTTTTAATTCTCTAAGAAAATAAAAGGGTTGGTTGTATACCTACTCCATTTAAATTTCATCGAGTTTAAAATCAGTCCAATTACATGCAAATTTAGTTAGGTGTAATTACTACCGTTTTAGCAATATTTACTAAAGCGGCGACCCTCTATCATCATCGGGTCATGCATGATTAATCATATTAACTAGGTGATTCTAAGCATGCATTAACTAACAAAGTACCGTTTTAAATGAATGTGGGAAAACACGTTGAAAAGAGAAAAAACCGAGGAGTGGGGTCGAAGCCGCGCACGAAACACATTCATTATAGGCATAAATAAAAATACATTCATACACGACAATTAATTTAAAGTAAGCAATTAAACCAAGTTACTTATCGTGCAAACAAATTAATTTAAATTCTGACAATTCTAATAATCATGCATATGAATATACGGGAAGCTTCTAATAAATAAAAGGGGAGGAAGGTGTACTTGAGGGCGGATACCGATTGATTCTACCCTACAAAGTCGAGGTTAGTAGCGCAAGCAATAAATAAATAGTAAACAAATAGACAAATAATTAACTAATTATTACAAGCAAACGAACAAAATAATTAACTAATTATTACAAACAATTCAATAAATTATTAGCTAACTATTACAAACAAACAATTAATTAATTAGCACAAAAATAAATGCGATGGGCTTAGCTAATTAACCCAAACTAGGCCCAACTACTCAGGCCCGAACCAACAACTTTCTTCCTCTCTGATGGGCCGACATTTTAGGCCCATCACCAAGCCAAACCAGCCTGCTTCTCCATCCCTCTCTTCCTCCTGATGGGCCGAGATTCTTGGCCCATCCTCTAAGCCAAGCCAACGAAACCTAAACCCAAACAAATATCTTCTTCAACCTTTGGTCACTAGCGCCACTGCTGGCGCCGACGACCAGATCAAATAAGCCCAAAACTGACCCAAAATACCGCAAAAATCTAGCCATAACAGTAGCCACAAAACTGGACCAAAACAGCCACGAATTTAAACTAAAACAGCCACAAAAATAAATTAATCCATCCAACACACAAATCAATTTAATCCGGCCACAAAGATCAACTTAATTCATCCAATACATAAATCAATTTAATTCAGCATTAAAGATCAAATTAATTCATCTAAAACAACAATTAATCCAATATAAATATCAATTAATCCAACATAAACATCAATTAATCCAACATAAACACAAAAAGGAAAGAGGAAATTGTTGGGCAAATATAGGATAGTGTTTTTGTTCTTATTTTTCTCGGTGAATGTTAAAGAAATGAAAGAGGAAATAGAGTTTGTTTTTTGACTATTTTTTGGTTTTTTGTCAAATTGCTAAATTGCTTGCCATCAATGATTCAGATCTATTGCGTTCCTTTTTTCATGGGTATAAAAATTTGGCATGGGATCTGTTGCTATTTGGCATGGGTATAAAAATTTCAACCGCATCCACTCTCTCTCACCTCAAGCATCTCAATCCATGAAACATAATAAATGACTTGATTTATTTTTTCTTATGTTTGGATCTAAGGTAGAGGCAGTTCAAAGGTAGTGATGGGTGGTGTTTAGTAGATATCACACCACTTCGTTATAGATCTTTCTTTTTTCCCCGGTCTCCTTTGCCCTTTCTGGGCAGGAGCTTGATTATTTAACCCGCCAACTCGCGGTTATTGGAGTGAAAACCGACCCGAACCGACCCGCTTAATTTCTGGCGGGTCGGTGGTGGTTTTGGGCTATAACCGACCCGACCTGACCCGTGAACACCCCTAATGGTATGGGTTGATGAAGGTTTTTCGTTCTACTTTTGGTTTGAGCCAACGGTACGAGAAATCTCGTTTGAAACCGATAAAAGCTCGAACGAAAAAATACTAAATTACTAAATAAAGTAAAATGACACGAAACAAAAATAAAAATAAATAATAAAGATGGAAATGTTCGATCTATGGTCCGAGAAATTTTGTTCGGCACCGATAGAAGTTCGAACGGAAAAATAGTAAAATATGGGTAAAATGGAATAAAATGTAATGACACGACACGAAATAAAAAACAAGATAATAAATAGTAAATAAATGACAATAATAAATAAAAAATATGATTGATATTAGGAAGAATGATAAAAATACGGATATGTTATGACAAAAATGTCAAAATTTGGGTAGCAACAGGGCCCAAATCTTCTTGAGGGTTGTATGTTTAGGAGAGAGGAGAGATGGCTTTATGCAAAAACCATTTTTTGAATATGGGCTTTAGGTATCCCCTTCATCATTTTCTTAGAACTATTTGCACCACTATGGAATTTTTCCGTTCTCAACTTCGTCCCATGTCCTTTGAATATTTCATGGTCTTTATCTTGAGATGCCAAAAATTAAAGATCGCCCTCTCTAGCGCTTTTAAGAGAAATAGGGGTTTTTCATACTGAGGGAAAGAACCACAACACAGTGTACTTCTCCCATAGGAATGGCGCCATTCTGCCTAAAGAGAAGGATGGTTGGAAGAAGAAAATCTTCTTTATGAGCTTTGGGGATGATTAGGGTTTTGACCTAGCATAGCCTAAGACCAATACTAAGATAATTAACAAGAGGTATGGCAAGTTTGATGAGGCAGTAGTAAGGTGTTATCTTTTTGATTAGCGGAAAGACTTTTCTCATTTGAGTGAGCGACAATTGATATATGGGTCCTGCATTTCCATTATGTGTCTTCTTTGATCAGTTTATGCCTTAATTCTATGTTCTGGCCTTATTTTGTTTCAACTATGAAGCCTAGCAGCAAATTGCTTTCTTCTGCCAAGAAGAGGTTTGAAAATGCTTCTTATATTTCTGAACCTTTAAAGAGGTTGTGTTTTGGAAAACTTTCCAAGGAAAAGGAGCAAAAAACACCTTTGAAATCTCTTTAATCTTCCGGGAGTGCCTCCTCCTTGAAAAGGGAAAGAGATCTGACTCCTTTGTAACTTTTTCTCATGTCTAAGACATCTCCAACACCGACTCTGTCCAAAAAGATGCCCTCACATTCTCTTTTGCTAAAAGTGCTATTCTTAATGTTTTTCTTTATCGTGAAATGGACTTGATGGATTTGACTTGAGATGGGATGGCCAACTTCGTATAGGTGAAGCTTTTCAAAGGTGTCCTTATTTCTAATATGATCTTGGGGTACCTTGTTATGTGATTTATTTTTAGGCTTTTGCAGAACATGTCCTTTTTCTCTAGGTTGAAGGCCACCTCCATTTCCTACTAGGTGCATGAGGCTACTAGTGCAAAGAAAAAGATGCTTGTAGATCTGGCACGTTCCATGAAATATTGCTCTTTTTGATGTGACAAGGCTAAGGTTCTAAAGAAAAAGTTCCAGGAGGCAGAGAGAGAGCTAGCAACCCTAAAGTTTGGTGTGGTGACTAATAGTGTGTATTTTGTATATGATTTGTCACATTTTTTTGGTCCACTTTAGACCTAAATGCTACTGATTAGTGTCTATCAACTGGATTCTGAAGGGAAAGTTGCTATAGTGCTCTCACCACAAATCTTTGTCGGTGTCGGATGTCTGAGCCAATAATGGAAAGTCCGGAAAGGGAAATTCTGATGGAGTTGCGGTTTCGTCTCTCATGCATCCAACTCATCAAGGAGCATTTAATGCAAGCGTAGTTCAAATACTTATAGGACTTCTAATTGCTACTATATATATTTAGACTTTTAGGGTTTTTAAGGGAGTTCTCTTTTAGAAATTTTGCAACTCTTTCTTCTCGACTTTGGAGCTACTTTGTAGCAATTTTGGAGAGATGCAATTTCGTAGTGTCTCCTACTTCTTTTCTTCTTAATTCTATTTTTACATTTTACATTTATAAATCTCTTGTTTATTTAATTATAAGCATGAGTAGCTGATGGGCGTTCCGTCAAAAAATAAAATAAATACAACTTAACACTTAATGACAAAAGATATTGTGCACAACGGTAAGAGGTTCGCTCCTCAGAGAACAACAGTCTAATCTTAGTTTTCTAAGTGTGATTGAGTATGACAAAAACAAAGTAACAAAAGGGGGGTGGGGTGTTCCAAGATATAGATTCAGATTTAAACTTAAAATTAAACAAAAAGTGTAGAACGCAGTCGTGAGACAAAGAGTGGTGAGTTTTAAATCAAGATGATACAAATTTCCCGGTAAAGACTTTCCAAGGTCATAATTCGATATTGTTGATCATTGATGCAAAATATTTAAAATTGATTCTGTAGGGGAAGCTATAGAAATCAGGTTCACTTTGACTTTCTAATCTCCTCCTATATCATGTCACTCAAAGAGACTCTATTAAGGACCCTAATCTTCTAGTAACCCTCAGGTTCACTTATAGAATTTAATTAGTCAATTGATAAAAATAGGGTGAGACTTCCCTTGGCCAAGGAATCAGTTCACTTGTCACTTTAAGCCAAATTGTTGTCTTTCTCTAGTCTCAAAGAACAAGCATCATGCTGAAATTGATCTAGTTGTTTATTGTATCCTTCAAACAATGTAGATCTAAAGTCATTAGGAATAACTGTATTTATCCAGATTAAAACATAGGTCGGCCGAACCTAAACCCTAATAGGGACAAAATTAGCGTTAAATCAGAAAGAGAAGAAATACAAAATAGTTTTTATGAAGAACAGTTAGATCTCACAATAGTATGAATTATGCACCTTGTAATCTTTACCAGGAACGAAAAGCTTAGCTAGAATACATGATAACAATTATCGAAATTCAAATATAAAAATTAATAAAAAATAAAGTGTTGCAATTGAAAGAGAAACAGAATCACAATGGCAGAACGTATCCTAGGTGGAGACAAGGATGATCCTTTCTGTCTAGATTTCCTAAGGATTTAATATGTTCAAGTCTCCTTATCCTAGTTAAAAATAAAAAAGACAAATCATTGTTTGTATCCGACAAGGAATAACTATGATGTTGGGGTTCTAGTCCTAACTGACTTCCGATTTCTTCAGTCTTTGACATGCTGCTTCTTTTTCTTTTCGTGCCAAGCTCAACTGCAAGCCCATTGTGCAAGTACCCATCCTTGGCTTCTGAAAAACATCACTGCAACCTATTCCTTAGGCCGAGGGAAGAGTCAGGAGTTCTCCATTCTTTGCTCCTTCACCATCAGTCGATTGTTTTGCTCTTTTCTTTGAGTTATTTGTTCCTTTTTCTTCTTTTGATCTTTTTGGTTTGTTCCTGGAGAAAGGAGGGAAGTAAACTCAATTTGCAGTATCATTACCTCAATTATTTAAAAGAGAGAACAATTATATGTAAAATAAACAAACAATCAAATCCCCCACATTGCTCCAATGCTTGCCCCCAAGGATTTTCAAAACAAAACATACCTTTCCTACCAAAAACCAGTCCTTCTTCTAGAATCACATAAACACTTCAAAGTCCAAATCAATAATGGAATAGCAGAATGTTGTCAATACAACCTATGTCCATACATCTAGATAGTGGTATAATAGCATGCTATGCAACTAGGGAGCAACTTGCAGGAACAAAAACATTTGATTGTATTCTATTGAACTGCCCAGACCCACATACCGCTACTGACTCTCACACCATTGACACAAGCAAACATGCAATATTCAAAAATTTAAAACACAAAACACCACCAAAACTTACCATCTTTGCTTTTGCTTTTGATTTGGCCTTTGGCCTTATTTTGCACAAACTTTGCGTTACACATTTTGAAAATTTTAGGCAATTGGGCACACCAACTCCCAATGGGCACACTAACTTCCAAAGCATTATTTTCTTTTCTGTTCTTTCATTTCCTCTATGCTTTGCACTTTCCTTTCCACATTAAAAATAAACATGACAAACAAACAGAGTCCCTCACACAAAGGTGCTATTTTCGATCCTAAATACGGAGTTAGCACATCAACTAACCGAAAGTTTTTCTAATAATTGGGGTGATGGTGCCGAACCACCAACACCGTTCTTACCAGGAGGGCATGGTGAGGGACTTCATAACACATGTAGTCATACAAAGAAATTTTTGAAAGACTCGTGCAATTACAAAAAATTAAAAACTAACATCAGTATGTGGTTCTTAGACAATTATCTTATTCCTTGGTCTAGGGAAGACAAAACTTTTAGTGTTCCAGCAAATCATTTCCTAGTTTCTCAGCAGTATTGATCATAGTTCTATATGGATGAATACACATGAAGTAGTATTGAAAATATTCTACTATTTCATCATTGAGTAGGACAGTCAAGTATTCATGCATTTCTAGAATTGGAACTATTGGTTGATTAAAAAGGTGAAAAACAAAAGAAGAATCTACATGCAAAAACTAAAAATTAGAAAGGATCACATGCAAGAATTTAAAACAAACCGAATCACATGCAAAGATTGAAAACAAACATGCATAAAATACTCGTCATGCGTAAAATATTTACAGACACTCATGCAAGAAAAAATTGAAAAAAGAAAAAAAATTTGTAAAGACATCAAAGACATGCCCAAACACACACATATATACACAAAAGTGCTCCCCCACACTTATTAGAAACATTGTCCTCAATGTGTAGGAGAGCAAACAAGAGCAGCAAAGAAAGAAAATAAAAAAAGAAAGAAGGAAAATAAAAGAGAAAAGGGACAGGAAGATAAAACCTGGGGGACTTAAGCTGGTGGGGTAGCTAGTAGAGGTGGTTATGGGAAGGCACGTTCTAGTGTTTCAAGGAGCTTCTTTTGCATCCTATTGTTGGCTTGCTATTCTGTTAAGAGGAGGCGCAAGAGGGCATTTTGTTGCTTCAACTAGGAAGTAAGTTCATTGTCTTGCTGGACAGATTGGAGGGCAGGATCTGGGATTGCTTCTTGATCATGGCCTAGGAAAGAGTCATCACTCACAGGGTTGTCTGCAGGGTTAGTAGTTGGTGTTGATGTGTCATCTTCTTCTCAGATCGGAGAAAATTTATATTTGCCTTTGTGCTTTGGTCCAAAAATATGGTCAGCAACTGGCGTAAACCCTATGGTCAACGACTAGAGTCATGTATCCAGATGGAAGTAGCCCATTTCATCAAGTGCCATTAAATTTAGGAATTTTAAAGCAACACAATTAAATAGACCAACATATGCAATGTCAAGTTTCCTAGAGTTGATGGCTAGGTGTGTGATGATTTATCCTTATTGGCACTCATCTGGCTAGCTATCCAGTATCCTAAGTTGAGTTTATGTGCATTATGCATACACCAAACTATGAATAGCTCATACTTCGACAACATGCCAAATATGTTAGTTTTGCTAGCAAAGGTCACAACTAGACATCTATGCAATATTCTAAGTGTTGGATCCTTAATAGCATGAGCTTTAGAATTATTATCATCAAACACAACATCTAGATTTCCAGTTAGCTGCTGGTAGGCATCATTTTTCTCAAAAAATATCATGGAGGGGTATCCGGCTAGGGCACTAAGATACCACTCAGAATGAAGCTTAGTTTGGGGAACATACCCTAACATAACATTAAATTCATCCAATGTTAAAAGTGAATATATATTCGTTACACAAACGAAAGTTCACAGTGTTCTTGCTGGCTAGGCTCAGGTTACCTTTACCTTTGGTTTTTGAAGAGTTAAACCAGAAAGTTGTGTAAAAATCCAGGCATCACTCTAGGTAGCGAGGTTGGTCAATAAAGAAAAGGGGTTCCCAGCCTATGTTCCTAACTAGGGTCCTGACCTAAGTGCTTAATCCTAGATTGTCCAACAACTTAAAGTTGAGTTGGGCACATATAGGGACAAGTGACTTGTGCTTCAGTGAGAGCTTCTCAATTTGCTCTAGATTATCAAAGTGCAGCCAACCGTTTAAAAAATCTACATTAAGGATTACCTGTGACAGGTGTCTGCTGGTCTTGGCTTTGGCCTTGGTCCTAACAGACCCTTACTACTCCATCTGCACTTTGGCCTTCTTCTGGGTTGAAGGACTGCTACCATGCACTTGGATTTTGGATTTTGGTGCGTGGGGAGCCTTCTTGGCCTTTTTGGTCACTGCTCGGTTAGCCAATTTCTTCCTTCTCTTAGGGGGGGAGTTGTAGTATGCATCTCCTCCTCTAGTTCTACAGGGGCTGCAACCTCTTCATCCTCAGTTGTTGCCTCATTCTCAACCTTTGCTCCTTCCACTTCTGCTTCTACTTTAGCTTCTTCTCCAACAGCTTCAGCTTTCTTCTCAGTCTCGTTATCCTCTCCTTGTTCCATCTCAGCTAGTTTTCTGATCGGTTGTCGAAGTCGTAAAAAATAATATATAAAACCTATAGTCGAATGCATAATAGGATTGTGTATAGTGGTACAAGGTCAAACACAAGGACTAGGGGTAGACACATAATGTAGTGTATGACTAGGAACAACAAATCGAGACAGTAACAATTGGGGGAGGGGGGTTTGAGCATGTTGTCTGAGTAATAACTTAAGAAAGCAATAACAAAATAAAACAAAATAAGAGTGGATAGAAAATAAGTAGAGAAAAGGTCATCGGTAGAAATCTATCTCTGGTTACATTTACAGTCGGTCGGTCATCGGTGCAATGATCTTCTACCCCTATCTAGTAGATGTGCTATTGGGACCAGGTATGTTTAGGTCCCCTGCTTTCCTTCGTATGAGAAACTACCCAAAGGTACGTTTATGGAGTAGTCTTGACACTTCGCCATCCTTCAAGGTACGCTTATGGAGGCAATACTGAAAGGCCCATTAAGAAGAGGAAAGA
The DNA here is from genome assembly GCA_963691705.1 of Viola odorata. Taxonomy (NCBI): domain Eukaryota; kingdom Viridiplantae; phylum Streptophyta; class Magnoliopsida; order Malpighiales; family Violaceae; genus Viola; species Viola odorata. The sequence goes on from OY829546.1 coordinate 35,508,211, forward strand.
CACACCTAAGGTGAGACACTCAATATGTTCAAGGCACTACCCTAACCACTCATTTAACCTAGTCAGATTAGACCAGCGACCTAATGACTCTGATCTAGTTGTCTACTTTACCCTGCAGCCTCACATTAGTTATTACTACAGAGATGACTTTAATCGCCTACGCCTAGTTACTAGTTGATTAGGCTTATAAACAGCCATAGGTGAATTGACAAGAAGCCGTTAAACAAATAAATACAAACCAGAGATGTTTTAAACTCAATTAGATCTCACGACTTTCCTTAGCAACCTTCGATGATTCCTACCAAGAACAAAGGATTTAGCTACTCATGCTAAAAGTAAAATAATTAAAACAAATAAATTGCATAAAAGAAGAGAAGATGAATGGGGGAAACTCTTTATTATTACCTGCCGGAGGCGGTGATAGGGTGACAGAAGTTCCGAGGAAAAAACATCTAGAAAAAAGGTGATGATCCAAAACCTAAATCTGAAAAGGTCTTATAAGGGAAATTACAATTAAGGAAAAACTCTGAAAATAATAAAAGGAAAATCCTAGATTTAATTGGAGTGGATTCCCTAAATCCTCTTCTTGGCAAAATTGGGGAAAATCTGGAATAAAGGTCGAATCTCTGATTTCCTTCAATCGAGGGCTTCTCTTTTCTGCGTCGGACTCTACAACTCTTGCGAACAAGCAGCTGCAAGGCCTAGCTGGTCAGATCTGTCCAAAATCCAGCGGATGGTGCATCCTTTTGATATTTCCTCTCCAAAAGCCAAGATCTACAAATAGTGAGGAAATAAGGGCAGATTAGTAGCATCATGATCTAAAAAGGGCTAGGAAAGGAAGGGAAAATACGCACAAAATGCATCACATCATTTTCTTTTCTTCTTTTGGTCTTTTGTGGCTATTGGTGGAACAGGTAAAGGGTTCAGCTCGACCCTTCTCTTGGTCTTGCGTTCCGTACGTGGGTCTACCTTGGGCACCTCGGCTGCCTTCCTCTTCAACCTCCTAAATAATAGAATTTCTTCTGAATCAGTGTCGGTATTAATGTCGTGGATCTCCAGTTGTTTAAACTTCTAAGTGTGGTCAGTGGTAGTGTTAGAGTCACCGGAGACAGAGTTGGAGTCTAGAGTGAGAAGAAGGAGTTTCCTTCTAGGTATAAGGTTAAGACCCTCTATTTCCAGAGCCATTTCTGCTCCCTCCACCTCATCTCCTTCTTCTCCTCTACCTAGATTCACTTCGGCGGTGGGAGTAGCTTCTTCTGGTGGTGGAATCGATTGTGTGGCGATAGCAGTCGTTTCTGAGGGCTTGGTGGTGGAATGAATCTCCAGATCTGAGCCATGGTCGCCGGAATTGAACTCCTCAGTGGGGGTGGTTGGTTTTGGTGAGGCGGCCATAGGAAGAGTTGGTACTGAAGGTTATGGTTGTGTAGTTAGGTCTAGGTTTGGGGTTGTTGATGAGTTGGAGTGATCCGTCTGAGTTGTTGGTAGGGAAGACGGTGATTCTGGTGCTTTTAAGGGAGAGGGTCTGGTGGTGGAAGTGTTGCTTGCTCCTCTTCTGGCATTGCTCTTTGTTCTGGCCATGGTGAAGAAGGTGGAGAGGTGAGGTAGAGACGTAGGAGGAGGATGGGGAGCGTGTTTGCAGCTTTTTGGAAGAGGGGAGTGATAACAATCCACCTAAGGAAAAGGGTATTTCCGTCTATTGCCCTGACCTGAAAGAAGAGATCACTGTTCCCACCTTCGCGGTAGGGAGAGGGACACCGCCTCCCCCAGAGGCTGACGCCAAGAGGGCAAAACAGCGCTCAGGAGTTTCCCCAAAATGAACCTTATAGATGGCTCGAGGAGCTGTCTCATTCTGAGGAATACCACGCGTCAGGGGGCCCACTCAGTCGCTACCCTATCGTGGTAGCATTTATCCCATGGCTATCGCCACGTTAACATATCATCCGAGGGGCGAACCACGATCCCTAACGTTAGGGATAACTCTCTAGCTATCCCCAAACGCGGAAATGCTCAATTCTTCTATATATATACCTCCCCCTCAAAGGAGGCAGGTAAGCTTAATCTGACTGGCCCAAGCTCTGCCAAATTCAGTACACATACTGACTTAAGCATCGGAGTGTTTCCGCCGGATACCCCCTCCGGCGTATTGCAGGTACCGCGGACCGTCGTGAGCATTGATCTGAGAGGAGCCGTTCCGCCATACATCCTTCGGCAGAAGACAAAATCTTATCTGGGAGTAGTTGTTTTTTTTGCTTGCGAGGGAAACTAAAGAGTTGGTGGGAGTAATGGGCGTAACTGCCTCCTTTTATAGGCCAAGGAAATGGGGATGTGGCATTTTTGCTTTGTGAAAGTAGAAATAAGTCTGCGGTTGTTTTTGTAACTTATCCTCCTCTTCCCTTGGCCTAGGGAAGAATCTACTTCATGTCTTGAAGTATTGTTAGTATCTGTGAAAGAAATAAATTGATATCTCCATCAAAATTATTGCCAAGGAATCATCCATCTTAAAGTGTATAAAAAAAATAAAAGTAAAGTAAAAGAAGAAAAGAAAATAATTCAACTCATGGGTTGTCTCCTGTGAAGCGTCCTTTTTTATTGTCTTAGACTAGATATTATTTTTCTATTTCTTAGTCTTAAGGCGACTGCTGGAGTGCATCTTTTTTCCACATAAACATCTCACTCATTACAGCAAAGCCAAGAACAATTAACTTTAAGACTTAAGAGCATAGTGGAGGAACAAAATCACTTGATTACTTTTTTTTATCTATTCATTAGTCCAAAAGTTACAAGAGTTGTTGACATAAGTAAGTGCACATATATTAAACAGAAAATAAAACAAGTAAACATAGCTTGTTGCCAAGTCATGTCTGCGTTGTGATCTTTTTGATTGCCCACTTTGGAGTCTTTTATTGCACTGTTTCTTTTCCTCTCAAATTTTTTTTGTAGTGCTTTCTTTGATTCTTTTTCTTTCTTGCTTGCAGAAAGTAAAGCATATAGAGTTCAAGTACTAGACACCCCCGGCTTAGCTTGTTCAACCCGGTTATAAGGGATTAGTTAAATGCACTTCGGGGAGTTTCGCTTATGTTAGGGATGATGGTACCGAATTGGCAACACCATGCAAGCCCGTTGGTTCCAGGTAGTGTCCACATATACATGCAAGGAATTTAAAAGACTCGACAAGCAGTGCAAAATTAAAAAGACTGACAACTCTTTGTATAGTTTGGACTGTTCAGTGTTTCTTGGTCAAGATAGAAAATTTTCATTCTTAGTCAATTGCTTGGCCAAGAAGGTTTTATTAGTGTTCCTCCAATGGTCATCTTAAGTTCTAAGCTAACTAATCATGGTTCTGTGGTGAGAAGTGGGAGTTGCTGATGTTGAACATGTTACACTAAAGGTTGCCTTGTTAATAAAACATGGATTAAAATTGTTGGGTGTCATTGTATTTTAAATATTAAGGTGAAATTTCAAGAAGAGGAAAGGGTTTGGTTTGCATGCATCACAGAAAAATACAGATCATGCAAGAGTCTATTCTTAAAAGTACTTAAAAAAATCAGAAGAAAAATCACACAGGAAGATAAAAACATACCTAAAACTAGGAAAAATTTAAACTAGCTCATGCATAAACAACAAAACACTTAAAAACACTAAAATCACACAAAAATAGTCTAAACCACCCCCCCCCCCCCCCCCCCCCCCCCACACACACACACACACACACACACACACACTTATTGGACACATTGTCCTCAATGTCAAAGAGGAAGGCAACACGTAAAAGAAGAATCATGCAAAATTAAAATAAAGAGTAAAATAAAAATAATGAAAAGATGCGACCTAAGGAAAGTCAATCATACTCAGAGTCTGTTGGAAAATAAGTTCTTGGGGGGTTGGAGCAAGGGATTGGTCAATCTTATTATGCAGAAGTAGTAGGGACTTGAGGATGGTCTGCTTGAGTGTGACAACTTGCAACTGGGAGGCCTGCATGGTTTAGAGGAGTTGATTGGTCTTCTGTTGTTCAGCCAGAAGGGCAGTTAGAGTCTCAGGGTTGGGTTCTGGCGTGGCAGAAGGTGCAGCTGGCTGCTCTTGGTTGTGCTCTTGGCCGAGAAAAATATCTTGGTCATTCTGACGCTCAGCCGCTGCTTCTTCTGCTCCTTCCTCCTGAGCTACAGTCTCTGCTGGAAACTTCAAATGGGCCAACTTGTATTTTCCTTGATGCCCGGGACCAAAGATTCTTCCTTCCTTTTGTGTGCAACATGTATTGTAGCAAACAACACCTCTCTCCGAATGGAAAACCCATTTGATTCAAGAGCCTTGAGATCAAGCAGTTTATGGGCATGGAAATCATGGAGATTGGCAGTAATATAGTTTAGGTGCCCTGATTTGTATGCAAGCATTGTAATCAGGGATCCTATGACCATTTTATTCTTTGAAGTAGTAAACTGCTTGGCCAACTAATAGCCCAAACTGACTCTCTAGGTAGTTTGCAAACACCACGGGATAAACAATTCAGTTCTATACAAAGCACCAGACATGTTGGTCTTGCCATAGAAACTGATGGACAAAACCCTATGTAAAATCCTAAGGACTGGATCACAAAGCTTGTGAGCTTTGGAGTTCTTGGTAAAGTGAGCCTCTTGGTCTCATGTGAGAGACATAAAGGCTTCATTGGAATCCCATTCCTTAGGGATTTCATAGTAGGCTGAAGGCTACCAAGCAGGGATATCCTTATCACTAGGCACAAAACCTAAAAGTACTTCAAACTCATGCAAACTCAAGTGTGTCCACTGACCACACAATCTGAAATTAATCACCTCACCAGCATGTACATTAGGGCGCTCTCTGCCCCTAACATCGAGGGTTGCAAGATCAACCCAGAACGTGGAATAGAATTCCAAACAAAGCTCAGTATACACAGAATTAGTGACAAAGAAGACAGACCCCCACCCTATATCATGCACTATTTTCTTCAATCTAGTAGACAAACCTAGACTATGTAATAGATCATAATAAAAAATAATGCAGGGGGTGATCCCATTATTAAGTCGAGACGCTAGTCTCTCCTTATCACTATAGGAATCAAATTTCAACTATCCACTATAATTAGAGATTGGCAGGATGAGTTTGTTACCTCTGATAGACTGAGGAGAGTTAGAGAGGAGCTCGAGGTAGTCACCCTCGACCTCTTGGTCTGACTTTGGTGTTGCGGTTATGGGCTCCTTGCCCTTATTTTGCCTAGTGGCAAGAGGGGCTGGTCCAGATTGGTCCTTGAGCAGTGTGCCCTTGTGGGTAACCTATTTGAATCTTCTAGTGGAGGTTGGAGTTATGGCAGGGGCAGATGCAGGTGTTGTTTTGGGTGTTGGAGTGGCAAGGACAAGAGTGGGAATCTTTTTGTTGGAGGCAGGAATGGGTGTTTTCTTGGCCAAAATGGATGGGTTCTTGGTCAAGCTAGGTGCTGGCACATCCATTATGCTCTTAGAGCGCCTCTCAGCGTCTGGGTCAATCATCGACACTTCTAGTCTTCTCTTCCTGAGCAGGGTCAGGGGAATTTTGTTAGAATTAGTCTCCGATACTAGCTTTGCTAGGCTGGGTTTGAATCCTGAGTCCGAGGCAGAGTCAAAATCGCCGGAGACACTCTTCTCATCTTCAATCTCAATAACCATCGGCTCTGATTGGTCAATCTCTTCGTCCATCTGTTGGATTTCTTCCTGACTCGGTAGCTGTGGTGTAGAGGCGGTGACGGAGTCTGCAATGGCGGGGGAAGGTTGTGCCTTTTCTAGTAATATGTCCATCGGGGCGGCTGATGGCACCGGTTGATTCACCACTTAATCTCTTGTATTTCTGAATGGTATGCTATTGATTCTGGTACGAATCATTCGATTATTGCAGGAGACTACCTTAAAGAGGCAAGGAGTAAAAAAGGAGCAGAATTGGGCATAAATCTGGCATATATGGAACAGGCAGGTTGATGGCTGCATTCTGGACCAAGACAAGTCTTCTTGGTCAAACCTCACTGGGAGAACATTGTGGAGCAGACAACGGATCGGATGGCGCTGGCAGATGATTTTTCCTGCCCCGATGATTGAAGCATTGATTATAGACTTATTGAAGTTACGTCTGCTAATTTGATATGATATTATTTTCTTGTTAGGATGAGAGCAATCAAAATACAATTTAAAGCTGATTAGGATACGATTTTCCTTAATTTCTGCTTCTAGTTATTTTTGGAACTATTTATACTTTTCGAAGATTTTGGAGAAGAGGTTCTGCCTTGTGGGTTTGAATCTCTTTCTCTGTTTTTCCCACCATCTTCACATACATTTTTCTCCTTCGAAAATAAGGGATTTTTGACCATTTTAATACATTATTTATTTGCTCTTCAAATCATTCTTAGTAGAGGCGTTGAAGCATGAGCATGAGTTTACATGAGACCTAACTAATCTTATTATTCTTTAAATATGCATTTAATTGATCTCGCAATTATTCTTAACGTGTTTTATGATCAATTTTAGACGTAGCTAACCTAGAGTTAAACATATCACGCAACAATCATTCTTCTTGGTTGTGGATTATTGACCCAGAGGATCGAAGTAGACACCTACGCGCTACCGGCAGGATCGGGAAATGGTAGGGGGAAAGGTTAATCAAATCTAGTCTCGATTGACACCCGAGGATACTAATCTGGAGTCGTCTTCCCCTAGTCGTTCATCTGCCAATTCAGTAAACCCTTTAACCAGCAAGGTGCTAGTTGGTAAGGAATAATCTCTAAGCGTACCTGAGGTGATGTTGATGCAGGAGGGAAGTAGGGGTCATAAGCGTATCTTGATCCTATAACGACTCTGTAGATTGAAGATGAATATCACTGCGTCAATGATTGTATCTCTTGTCTCATAGCATGCTAGCCTCTACTAGGAATCTCTCTCTTATTTAACCTCCATTATTGATTCTGTCATCTTGACCAAGAACATCATTCTTGGCCAAGATAAATACTCGCTTTATTTACTTTCCAGTTTTAGTTCAATCACAAACCCCCAACTTTCACCTAAGTGTTATTTATTTATTACAAGTTCACACAAAATTCACACCATAGCTCCTTGTGGATCGATCCTCTTACTACCATCTACAATTCAATTGTTCTTAGTAGCGAGTTGTAAACTATATTTATTTTTTACGGGTTCAGCACCCAGTCAAATTTTGGCACCGTTGCCGGGGAGCTAACGGATATTGATCTTTGTTTTTTCTTGTTTATAATCCACAGACTAGTACCAAATCCAATAATCAATATGGAGCAACCAATAGAACAAACTCTCAGGGCACTAAATCAAGGAGCGAAACAAGAGACTTATTCTTGTCTTAATCTACCACCAGCAGAACACGAATGGGCGATCAAGACTAATGTCATCAACAACTTGAAAAAGTTCCACGGTCATTCTAATGAGAATCCCTACATCCATTTGAGGAATTTTAACTTGGAATGCAACACACTCAAACCTCGAGATGTACCCATTGAGAGGGCAAAGCTAAAGGCTTTCCAGTGGTCATTGAAAGACTCAACGAGGAGCTGGTTCTAGAGTTTACCTCACAACACAATCAACACTTGGGCTCAAATGTCAAAAGCCTCCCTGAACAAATATTGGAATGCAACCAAGGCCGGAGCTGCAAGGAAAAATCTCATTTCCATCCAACAGAAGGGAACCGAGAACTTTGGAGAATACTATCAGAGATTCAAAGATTTGCAGGACATCAGTCCTACACACGGAGTGGCTGATCAAGCCCTAATGTAGTAGCCAAGACCTTACGCCAACTAGAGGAGCTTTGCAAGACCTTACGCCAACTCGAGCCAAGCAATTACTTCAAATAATGGCAAAGAACTGCAATAATTATGGTTTTTCAGAGTGTTCTAACCCTATTACCTCTTATATTAATTCAATTGCTATGGAACAATAGATTGCTAGTATTGCTAACTTCATTCAAAATCTTACTACAGGTACTTTTGGCCTAAACAGTAACCAGGGGGTAACAATGAGTGCATGTGGAGTGTGCTGCCAAACTGATCATCACACAAACCAATGTCCCACATTGCAACCAACAATAGTGGAAGAAACCACTACCCAATTAAATTGATAGAGCTTTAATTACAGTGGTTTTACCACTTATTCTTATGTATTTTTGAATGGTAATTCAATTCATTTCATTTTATTTCCATGACAATTGCAGGGAACTAATTTATGGAGGAATTGAGCAAAGAAGAAGCTAAATAGAGCAAAGTTCGGACAGAGATGGATCTGGGCAGAACGGGCTAAATATTTCCATGAAGCAAGCATCCAAATAGGGAAGTAAAGATACGTATAGAAATTAAAATGTGTTTTATAACTTTGGTCCAAATTTGAAGCCATTTAGACGAGTGGATCATCAGAAAGTCCAAGGTGACATTTTCGCTGACAGAGTCCTACGCGCATGACGACTTCGACTGAGCCGTTCCGGACCTGTGAGACCCATACTAGAAATAAAAGGATTCTCCCAAAGCTTTCAGATGTTATTTTTCGTTTAGGACTGGTTTCAGCTCATTTGGACGAGCGAATCAAAAGTTATTCAGTCCAATATTTTCGTACGCAGAGTGACGCGGCCAACGCATTACAATTTGAAAACTCAGCCCAATGGAGAGCCAGCTATTCGGATCACTCCAGAATCATTCCAAAACCTCTCATTTATATTATTATATATTTTATTTAAGTTATTTCTGAGATTGGAAGTAGTTTCCTAAATAGAACTCTTACCTTCTTAGAATTAGGGTTTTGTGTGCCTAATGCTTAGTATAAATAGAACCTCTTGGATCCATTGTAAGCAGCCACTTTCTTCTTCTCTCTTCTCTGGTTTTGAACTGAGTTCTATATATTTTATATTATTCCATCGTTTACTTTACTTTTCTTGTCTTTCTCTAACTAATCTTTCTTATTCCTGGTAGAGGCATTTAAGCATGAGTATGAGATTGCATGAGACCTAATCGTGCTTATTAATCTTTACATCTGCATTTAATCTAATCCCGCGATTATTCTTAACATGTTTCGGTTTGATTCTAGACTTAGCTAATCTAGAGTTGAGCGAGTAAACGCCGTTGTCATTCTTCTTGGTCGTGAATTATCGACCGAGAGGATCGAAGTAGACACCTACGTACTACTGGGTGTATCCAGGAAATGGTAGGGACAAAAACTTAATAAGATCAAGTCCCGATTGACGCCTGGAAGATAATTAGCTGGAGTTGGTTTCCCCTAAGCCATTGAGGATGAACGCACCGTAGAGGTGTAATCGACTCAAGCCAGCAGCCAACTCAGTAAACTCTTTATCCAGCAAGGTGTTAATTGGTTAGGCATCATCTCTAGGCAGGCTCGATAATGAGGTGATGTTGATATAGGAAGGAAGCTAGGTCATAAGCGTACCTTGAAATATAACAACTTTGTAGATTAAAGATGAACATCCATGTGTCCATGATTGCAACTCATAGCTCATCACTTACCTAGCCTCTACTAAGAACACCCTTCTTTTATGATTTCTGTTTTATTAATCTGTCTTGACCAAGAACCAGTTTCTTGGCCAATAAAGTTTACTTGCTTTCTAGTTATTAGTTTTAAAACCCCCCAATCACCTAAGTGATATATTCTGGTCTTCTATCTTGTTTCAGGTCTAACCATTCTCTGTGGATTGATCCTCTTACTGCTATCTACAAGTTTACTTGCTCTAGTAGCAAGTTGTAACTCTTATTTATTTTTAACGGGTTTGACATCCCATCAAATTTTGGCGCCGTTGCCGAGGAATGGTTCAGTCTTGACCAAGATAGAAGTCCAAATTTTTAGAAAGTCGAGCCTAAGACTATAAACAAAAGCGCTGCTTGGGAGGCAACCCATGCTTTTATTTTAGTTTGTTTTGTTTTAAATAAATAAGGCTCTGGAATCTAATAATGATTTTTGATCTGAAGCTCGGAAACCAACGAACGGCCGCTCTTCTGGACAAACTCCTTCAAATCCTTATTGTTGCCCAGAATTAAGAACTTCCTTTGCAAATATCCCTTCCCTAGGATGAAGCTCCACCACCTTCTTCTTGGTGATCTTGCCCCAGGTCGTTTCTTTCTTTTTTTCTTTTTCTTTTTCTTTTTATTTTTTGTTTTTGTGTTTTTCCTCTCTTACACATTGAAGACAATGTGTCCGATAAATACCATGACACTTGATTAGTTAAATCCATGTTATTAACAAGGCTAACCTTAGTGTAACATGTTTAATCCCAACAACTCTCACTCTTCACCACAGAACTATGAGTAGTTAGCCAAGAACCCAAGACCACTATTGGAAGAACACCATAAAACCTTCTTTTTCCATCCAGAAATATCCAAGGGTTGTTAGTCTTTTAATTCTGCACTTCCTGTGAGTCATTTTATTCCCTTGCATGTTTCTGTGGACACTACTTGGAACCAACAGGGTTGCACGGTGTTAGTGATTCGGCACCATCACCCCTTTTAGGCGAAACTCCCTGAAGTGTATCTAGCTAATACCTTACTACTGAGCCGAACAAGCTAGGTCGGGGGTGTCCATTACTTGAGCTTTATATGCAAGAAAAAGGAAAATGAAAGAACTGAAAAGAAAAGCACTACAAAAGACTCGAAAGTGAGCAAAAGAAAAGAAAATAGAAGAGTAAAAATAGTGCTACAAAAGACTTTAAACAGGGCAACCGAAAAGATCTCAATGTAGACATGACTTGGCAACAATCTATGTATTACATGTTTTACTTTCTATTTAATGTGTGTGCATTTTCTTGTGTCGACAACTCTTGTATGTTTTATGGATAGACAAGGAAAATGTAATCAAAGATTTTATTCTTCCAACTGTTCTCTTGGTTCTAAAGCTAACTGTTCTTGGTTTTGCTGTGTTGGGTGAGGCATTTAGTGAGAATTGAACAGACCTTGTTAATCTAGGATGGATGTGTGGTTAAGTGTCTATGTATTTTCCTTGTTAAGGTAGTTTCTGAGTTAAACAGGGGTTGCTGATTTTATTTTGTTTTTGCATGTTTTGTGTCGTATGCTTAAGGGCAAGCATAGTTTAAGTGTGGGGAGATTTGATAGAGCCTTAATTGCAGTGGTTTTACCACTTATTCTTATGAATTTTTTAATGGTAATTCTATTGATTTTAGTTGAATTTCATGACAATTGCAGGGAACTGATTTATGGAGGAGTTGAGCAAAGAAGAAGCTAAATAGAGCAAAATCTAGACAGAGATAGATCTGGGCAGAACGGGCTGAATATTTCGATGAAGGAAGCGTCAAAATAGGGAAGTAAAGATACGACTAGAAATTTTAATCTGTTAGCTAGCTCTGGTCCAAATTTGAAGCCATTCAGACGAGTGGATCGTCAGAAAGTACAAGGTGACATTTTCGCTGATAGAGTCCTACGCCGATTAAGAGTTTCATACACGCCTGACGACTTTCACTGATCCGTTCCGGCCCTGTGAGACCCATATAGGAAGAAAAAGGTCCAGTCTAAAATTTTCGTGCGCAGAGTGACGCGGCCAGCACATTAAAATTTGGAAACTCAGCCCAATGAAGAGCCAGCTGTGCGGATCACTCTAGAATCATTCCAGAACCTCTCATTTATATTATTATATATTTTATTTAAGTTATTTCTGAGATTGGAAGTAGTTTCCTAAATAGAACTTTTACCTTCTTAGAATTAGGGTTTTGTGTGCCTAGTGCTTAGTATAAATAGACCCTCTTAGATCCATTGTAAGCAGACCGAAGGGAGGATGACAATAGCCACCTTCTTCTTCTCTCTTCTGTGGTTTTGAACTGAGTTCTATATATTTTATATAATTCCATCGTTTACTTTACTTTTCTTGTCTTTCTCTAACTAATCTTTCTTATTCCTGGTAGAGGCATTTAAGCATGAGTATGGGATTGCATGAGACCTAATCGTGCTTAATAATCATTACATCTGCATTTAATCTAATCCCGCGATTATTCTTAACGTGTTTAGGTTTGATTCTAGACTTAACTAATCTAGAGTTGAGCAAGTAAATGTCGTTGTTATTCTTCTTGGTTGTGGATTATCGACCGCGAGGATCGAAGTAGACACCTACGCGCTACTGGGTGTATCCAGGAAATAATAGGGGGAAAAGATTAATCAGATCAAGTCCCGATTGACGCCCAGAAGATACTTACCTGGAGTTGGTTTCCCTTAAGCCATTGAGGACGAACGCACCGTAGAGGTGTAATCGACTCAAGCCAGCAGCCAACTCAGTAAACCCTTTATCCAGTAAGGTGCTGATTGGTTAGGCATCATCTCTAGGCAACCATAACGATAATGAGGAGATGTTGATATAGGAGGGAAGCTAGGTCATAAGCATACCTTGATCTATAACAACTCTGTAGATTAAAGATGAACATCCATGCGTCCATGATTGCAGCTCATAGCTCATTGCTTGGCTAGCCTCTACTAGGAACCAGTCTCTTGGCCAAGGCATTTTACTTGGTTTATTAATTTATCTTGACCAAGAACCAGTTTCTTAGCCAAGACAGTTTACTTGCTTTCTAGTTATTAGTTTTAAAACCCCCCAATCACCTAAGTGATATATTCTGGTCTTCTATCTTATTTTCAGGTCTAACCATTCTCTGTGGATCGATCCTCTTACTGCTATCTATAAGTTTACTTGTTCTAGTAGCAAGTTATAACTTTTATTTATTTTTGACGGGTTTGATATCCCATCATAAATGCAGCCTACAGTTACAATCAGAGCCAACGGAGCAAGTACCCTCAGAACCAACCTCTCTAATTACCCGCACCTCCTCAGAAATTGCGTATCGCTGGTCCCTCGCGTGATGATGAAATAGATAACATATTTGCTCTGCAAGAAGCTATGTTGACAGAAATATAGAAGTAGTTAAAGTTGCTAATAAAGGACAGGGAGAAGTGTAGCGTTAATGCGATCAGCCTGAGAAGCAGTGTGAACTTGCCTGAAAGAGAAGAGACAGCGGCATATGAAAAAGAGAAGGAGAAACTGAGGCACAAGAATTGGAAAGAAGTGATGGAGTTTGAAAGGAAATACAAGTACAAGTCACCAGAACAAATTGAAGAAGAAGAGGCAGAGGAGATGGAAGAAGCTGAAAAAATAACAGCGATACAGGATGAACCTTTCCTGGCCAAGAAAGATATGAGGGAAGAACTAAAAATCAAGAAACCTGAAAGGAAGGCCAAGAAAGCTGAAGAGGTCGCAAAACATAAAGAAAAAGTGGAGGATGGCCTACCTTTTCCACCCGCACCTACAAAAATGAAAAAAGAGAAGGAAGAAAAGGAGTTTATGGACATATTTTAAAAAGTGGCAATTAACATGCCTATGCTTGAATTGATTTCCAAAATTCCTAGTTATGCTAGATTCCTTAAAAGTTTGTGTTCTAACAAGAAACTTGTAGGGATCGAACAGATTAACTTAACTCAGAATGTCCCCTCAATATCTCGGTCAAAACTCCCAGAGAAGTGTGCAGATCAAGGCACACTTGACATACCTTGGAAAATAGGGGACAAGAAGATCGGAAAAGATTTATGCGATTTAGGAGCAGGGATCAACGTGTTGTCACTTGCAGAATATGAAAGGTTGAGCATCAGGACAATGAAGGATACCAGAGTAGTCATCCAACTTGCGGATCGATCAATCATACACCCCAAGGGAGTTGTTGAGGACGTTCTTGTCCAAATTGATGATTTCATATACCATGTTGACTTTTATATTGTCGATATGAATAAGGATCTCTCTACAAACTCCACTGATGTCCTTTTGGGTAGACCCTTTTTAAGAACTGCAAAAGCTTTAATTGATGTTTATCATGGTCACTTTTCACATGAATATTGTGGAAAAAAATCTAAGTTTAACATGTATGACGCCATGAAACATCCTAGCGAGATTCATAGCTTGTGTTTTATGGATGTATATGAGCCCCCAGCTAATGCGATATATGCACTTAATGAGACTCACCCCCTTTGTTATGTACTTACCAGGGGAATGGAAGGAGAAAAATTGGAGAAGATGAAGGAAGAGTTGACTATTGGCAAAGATTTACTAAAGACTGTGGATGAGCTTAATGTTTTAGGGCCTCTGTTTAATGAAAAGGTCAACTCTGAGCTTCCACAAGTCTATAATAAACTCTTACCTTCTGTTGTTCAGGCACTAGAGATCGAGCGTAAGAAGCTACTAGATCACCTTAAGCATGCCTTCCTCGGTCAAGAATCTACACTGCCAGTTATAATTTCCAGTAAGCTGACCAAGGAAGAAGAAGAACGATTGGTGGATTTGCTCAAATAGCACAAGAAGGCAATTAGATGGACTATAGAAGATACTAAGGGGATATCACCGACCTTCTACACCCATAAAATCCACACAGAAGAGCACAAAAAGACAATCAGACAACCACAAATGTGGCTTAACCCTCCTATGATGGAAGTTGTCAAGAAAGAAGTCCCCAAATTACTGGACGCGGGAGTAATTTACCCTAATTCTGATAGTGATTGGGTTTCTCCTATGTAGGTAGTTCCAAAGAAGATAGGAATTACAATAATAGAAAATGAGGATGACAAGCAAGTGCCGACTAGAGTTTAGAACGGATGGAGAGTCTGCATTGACTACAGACGCCTCAACAACGTAACCAGGAAAAATAATTTTCCCCTACCCTTTATAGATCAAATGTTAGAAAGGATAGTAGGTAAATCATATTATTGCTTCCTCGATGGTTACTCAGGATTTCATCAAATCACTGTAGCATCTAAGGATCAAGAGAAAAACAACTTTCACTTGTCCTTTCAGAACATTTGCATATAAAAGAATGCCCTTTGGTTTGTGTAATGCTCCTGCAACTTTTCAAAGATGCATGGTTAGCATTTTTTCCTATTTTGTAGAAAAAAGTATAGAAGTCTTTATGGACGATTTTACTGTACATGGAGATTCTTTTGATCACTATCTTAAAAACCTTGAAGCAATTCTAAAGAGATGCATTGAAACTAATTTGGTTTTAAATTTTGAAAAACGTCATTTCATGGTTGATCATGGCATTGTTCTAGGCCATGTAATATCCAAAGATGGAATTAAGGTAGACCTAGCAAAGATAGATGTTATCAAAGATTTGCCTTACCCTTCTTCTGTTAAAGAGGTTCATTCTTTCCTTAGCCATGCAGGATTTTACATGTGCTATATCAAGGATTTCTCCAAAGTGGCACAACCTATGTGCAAATTACTTCAGAAGGATGTGGAATTTGATTTTTATAACGCTTGTAGAGATGCCTTTGACAAGCTAAAGAGAAGCTCACTACAACCCATGTGATTCAGCCACCAGACTGGAGTTTACCTTTTGAAATCATGTGCGATGCTAGCAACTCAGCAGTTGGAGCCGTACTTCGCCAGAGGAAAGGGAAGGAATCACACGTGATCTACTATGCGTCCAAGATGTTGGACGAAGCTCAGAAAAATTACACAACAATAGAGAAGGAGTTATTTGCTATAATATTTACATTGGATAAGTTTAGATCCTATTTGTTAGGAACTAAAGTTATCATTTTCTCTAACCATGCAGCTCTAAGGTATCTCTTGACCAAGAAAGAAGCCAAACCAAGGGTGATTCGATGGATTTTGTTGCTCCAAGAATTCGATCTTGAGATCAAAGACAAAAAGGGGCGAGAGAACCTAGTAGCTGACAATCTGAGCAGGTTGATAAGCAAAGAGATAGAACCTGTAGTTTATGAGTTCCCTGATGAACATCTATACCTTGTAAAAGAGGTACTTCTATGGTATCACCACATTGCAAATTATCTAGCCAAAGGTAAAATTAAAAGGGACTCAAGGAATTATATTTGGGATGAGGCTTACTTGTCGAGAATTGGGGAAGACCAACTGCTAAGGAGATGTGTACAATTAAATGAAGTTCCTTTAGTTTTGTACCATTGTCACGCTTCTCCCAGCAGGGGACCCTTTAGTCGAAAGAAAACCGCTTATAAGGTTTTAGAAGCAGGTTTCTATTGGCCCACTTTATTTAAGGATAGCAAAAGATTCTAACAAGAATGCGAAGAATGCCAAAAAAATAGGTAATATTAGTGCTAGAAATCAAATGCCTATGAACCCCATTTTATCTTGCGAAATATTCAATCTACGGGGCATTGATTTTACGGGACCTTTTCCTAACTCTAGAGGTAATTCTTACATTTTGTTGGTTGTTAATTATGTCTCTAAATGGGTAGAAGCTAAGGCCACTCGCACAGATGATGCTAAATCTGTTATATCTTTCCTTAAATCTAACATCTTGAGCAGGTTTGGAGTTCCTCGTGGGATCATCAGTGATCGGGGAACTCACTTTTGTAACAGGATAGTTGCAGCGTTGTTCAAGAGATATAGAATTACACATCGAGTGTCTACTGCTTGCCACCCACAAACAAATAGCCAAGCAGAGGTCTTGAATAGACAGATTAAATCCATATTGACTAAAATAGTCAACCCCTCGAGGAAGGACTGGAGCCAGAGGTTGGATGAGGCACTTTGGGCCTACAAGACCACTTACAAGACACCCATTGGGATGACCCCATCCAGAATGGTGTATGGTAAGGCGTGTCATCTGTCTGTTGAGCTGGAACATAAGGCGTGGGAAATCAAACGCATCAATACAGGCATGGAAGCTGCTGGAGAGAAAAGGAAGCTAGACATCCAAGAGCTGGAAGAGCTGAGGGACCAGGCTTACAAGAACTTGGAAATTTTCAAAGCCAAGACTAAGGCTTATCACGACAAAAGAATTACAAAGAAGAAATTTTTTGTTGGACAAAAAGTTTTACTTTATGATTCTAGATTTCAATTTTTTTCTGGAAAATTGAAGACTAAATGGAATGGACCTTTTGTCATTACTGAAATCTTTTCTCATGGTGCAGTGAACATCAAGAACCCTAAGACAGGGGTCGAGTTTAAGGTCAATGGGCAAAGATTGAAGCCCTACTTGGAAGAATTTTGCTACCCTATTGTGGAAGAAGAGGCGGTGGAAGAGACCCCACCAAACAAAGAGTAGCAAGTTTATGGACTCTTGTGTCTAGCATAAGACAATAACTAAGGGCGCTGCTTGGGAGGCAAACCATATTTTGATTTTATTTTGATTTAGTTAAATTCTTTTCTTTTGATTCGCTTGTGTTTTCCTTGCCAGGAGACTAGGATGCCAGTCTTGGTCAAGAAACATAAACGCTCTTGGCCAAGAGATGTGGTTTTTGACGTGTGTCCTACAGAAAGTATAAAAGGAGAGGGAAGCGAAGCACAAACCCCTACTGCTCCAAAGTAGGCTGGCAGAAGAAGCATTAGCCAGGCAGAGAGCGGCCCAAGCTGAATATCAGATTGACCAATCCCAAGGTTAAGTGAAGCCAGCTGCTTCCTCATCTGCTCCAACACCTTCCCAGGAACTTACCACTCTTTTGAAAGCACAAAAACAAACCAATTCCTTGCTCCAATCAATTCAGCACACCAACAAAAAATCCTTCCTCCTGAACCAGACTGTCCTTGACTCTCTACTCCACCTACACCACAATTTTAATGAGTCACATGTCCTAGTCCCACCAATGCCTTTTGGACCCACTCCCTAGCTCCCCACGGATTCAGACTTTGAGTCTGATTGACTGCCCCCAAGTCATACCTTTACAAAATCATGTCAAAGTCATACCCAAAAACATTACATTAATATATAGAATACATTACAAAGTCATGTCCACTAATATAAGTCCGAAAGCCCTTAAGCATTCTCCAAAAAATGAAACACTTTTGATAGAAGCTAATACAGAACATGCCATGATACAAACTCCTAGATTATTACAGTGGAATTAGGTAACCCTTCCTAATGAATGGATCTTACCCAAAGTTAATGAACCACAAGCTATAATCCTAAGAACTCAGCCTACACGAGTTGAAGAAGATGATCAAGGAAATATTAAACTAATATTTGAACGTAAAAATAGAATCATTAATATCACAAAATTTCCAGCTAGGAAGTTTACAAGTGATATAAGTGGGCCAAGGTCTAGAATAACTAGGAGTGCATCAACCTCTATCCTAAGAGGGGTAGATTTTAACAGCACGATTCCTCAACCATACTACAAAGATCAAAGTAGTTTTCAAACATGTGATTAGGAAATATTAGAATCACCGTCACCCACTCACAATGATATGAGATACTTGAATCAATTAAACATGATTAAAGGAGAATACCAAATAGACAAAGAAAGACTAAGAAGAGAATTCTATGACCCTTCTAAAATAAAATTGAGAGAACAATTCTATAAAGCATATACTAAAGAAGAAAAGGGATATATCCAAGAAAGATTTTATTTAGATCTAAAATCATTACAAACACACGTTCCTTTCTTTAAATGCTTAAACCAACAACTTGATTTGATAGATATAAGAAATATAAACGTAATCAAATCACCAACGCAAACATGGAAAACTGCAATAAACACAAAGGTTAGATCTGTTTATCCACCTTTAGAAGAAATAATGATTAATCATCATAATACTAAGATCTCTGCTTCTCCTATAAAAGAGATCAAAGAAGAAAATAGAGAGGTAAATATAAAAGACATAAAGAACATCCAATCACAGAATAATTATACAAATGTTTTGTTAAATACGATGGCACAACAGTTAAGTATAAAAGAAGATAGTATTCCCTCATCTGTTCAATATAAAGAATATACCTCAAGAGCAGAAGGAAGTAAAAACCAAGAAAACCCCAACCATTATTTAAACCATATGTAATGCCAAATTCTCATATGAGTTTCAAGATTAGAAAGGATGAAGAGATTCTAGAAAAAAATGAAAAGAAATTGAATAACCTTAATTTAAAATCCAAGGATCAGATTACGGCTCTAACTGATGAAGTAAGGGAAACAGACATCGAAGATATTATGGAACAATTCCAAGAATTAGAAGTAAATAAATTAAGAGGAAAAAATTATCAAAACCTAAAGGTCAGACACTATTAACCAAGACCTTCCCTTCCGGACATTCAATCATAAGAAATGAATACTAGAATGCAAAAAAATTATGATGGCCAAAGCCTAGTAGAGTGGAACTTAGATGCGCAAAGTGAACATAAAATTATAAACATTTTAGAAACCATGATGATGGCAGCAACATCATATAAACTAAATAGAAGAACTGATAAACAAGTAGCCAATATGCTCATTGCAGGATTTTCAGGACAACTAAAGTTTTGGTGGGATAATTATCTTGATATAGATGGAAAACTTAATATAATTGACTCAGTACAAATAGAAGATTATGAATTACAAGAAGATGCAACAAATGTTTTAATCTTTACGATCCTAAAACACTTTGTTGGAGAACCTGATCAAATTCAAGAAAAAACAACAAAAATTCTATTAAATTTGACATGTCCAAAACTACAAGATTTTAGATGGTATAAAGGCATGTTCCTAACAAAAGTATATGTGAAAGAGGATTATAATCATTCCTTTTGAAAAAAAAAATTATTTCAGGATTATCAAAATTATTTGTAGAGAAAGTTAGAACAAGAATAAAAGATGCGAATAAAGGAATAATTCCCTACTCAAATTTAACATACAGAGAAATAGTCAGTCATATTAATAACACTGATGTCATATGATTTGGAAGGAGATAGTGCAAAGCCGTTTGTGTTTGAATAGAAATCCGTCATGCTTCACAAAATATGAGCAGGACCCTTTATCACATGTAACATATATGTCACGCAAGGTTTCATCATGTTTATAAAGGTCTACTAAATGGGCAAATCCAAAAAAATTAGTATCAAGGGAATTAATGAGAATGTACCTTCTTAAGAGAGCGTCAACAACCACATTTTCCTTACCCTTTTTGTACTTGATGGTGTAATGGTAGGCTTCGATAAATTCCATCCACTTCGCATGCCGTTTGTTGAGCTTCGCTTGTCCTTGGAGGTACTTGAGACTCAGATGATCTGTATGGATGACGAACTGATTTGGAAGGAGATAGTGCTCCCATACCATCAGGGACCGTACCGGCGCGTATAACTCACGGTCATAGGTGGAATAATTGAGTTGCGCTTCGTTAAGCTTCTCACTAAAGTAGGTTACCGGACATCCTTCTTGAGTAAGAATGTCCCCAATACCTATACCATTGGCATCACACTCTAACTCAAAGGGCTTGTTGAAATTCGGTAAAGTCAAAACCGGTGACTGCATGACCTGGTTCTTCAATTCCCAAAAGGCTTCTTCCTGCCTATCTACCCATTCAGACGGTACATTCTTCTTTGTGATCTCGTTGATAGGGCAACTATCGTGGAAAATTTAGGACAAAGCGACGGTAGAAACTAGCCAAACCATGAAAGGATCTGACGTCGCTAGCATTTTTGGGTTGCGGCCACTCCTTGATTGCTCTTACCTTCTCTTCGTCTACATGTACTCTGTCTGTACTTACAACAAAACTAAGGAAATGCACTCGATCTAGACAGAATTCACACTTAGCTAATTTGGCATATAATTTATGAATCCTAAGTGTGTGGAGTACGATGCGTAAGTGGGTAACATGAGTTTTAGGAGAAGCATTATAGATAAGGATATGGTCAAAGTAAAAAATAACAAAATGCCCG
The DNA here is from genome assembly GCA_963691705.1 of Viola odorata. Lineage (NCBI taxonomy): Eukaryota > Viridiplantae > Streptophyta > Magnoliopsida > Malpighiales > Violaceae > Viola > Viola odorata. The sequence continues at coordinate 35,528,854 of OY829546.1, forward strand.
ATAAAGTCTCGCAACACATGATTCATCAAACGCATGAAAGTACTTGGAGCGTTAGAGGGACCGAATGGCATTACCATCCATTCCTACAAATCGTACTTTATCTTGAAGCCAGTCTTCCATTCATCTTCCCCATGCATCCGAATCTGATGATATCCACTCATCAAGTCTATCTTGGAGTAAATGGTGCTACCACTCAGCTCGTCCAACATGTCGTCGAGGCCCAGAATGGGATGACGGTACTTGACGGTAATTTTTTTGATGGCCCGACAGTCCACACACACTCGCCACATTTTGTCTTTCTTGGGTACCAATAGTACCGGTACTGCGCACGACGACATACTCTCCCGGATGGATTCTTTACTCATAAGTTCGTCCACCTAACATTGAAGCTCCTTGGTTTCTTCCAGATTGCATTGGTAAGCTGGTCGGTTGGGTAATGTCGATCCTGATACTAGGTCAATCTTGTGCTCAATTCCTCTGACGGGAGATAGGCCTATCGGTATCTCTTTCGGGAACACATCATCAAATTCCTGCAAGAGGGAAATACTCGGACTGGGTAGGGAAGAAAGGTCAGGATTAACAGTTAGACAATGTACTTTGTACCGAAGTACAAGATACTATTTGTTAGAATGCAATGCATGCCTCACATCCCTTCCTTTCACATACACACTCAGTGATTTGATTTCATCCTTACGGTCATGCTTTCTCTTTTCATGATGTGTATTTTTCTCATGTCCTTCCTTTTTCTCTCCACTCTTTTCCCCTCGCAATCGCTCTTGCTCACCCCCGATACCATGCTTGCTCTTTTCATGGCGTGTTTTGTCCTCTCGGCTTACCTTTCTTCTCTCCACTCTTATCTCTCAAACTCTTTGCTATATGGAACTCAACGCTAGCATTTTCCATTTATCGTTAGTCCTCACAGAATTGAGATGATGAGAGAGGTGGGATGTTGAACTTCTTGTCGTTATGTGTAAGCTAGATTTTATTGGTGCAATCGTAAATTACTCTTCTGTCAAACTGCCATGGGCAACCGAAAAGAAGATGGCTAGCATCCATCGGTATAACATCACACAAGCGGTCATCCTTGTATCCTCCCATCTTGAAACTTATAAGGACCTTCTCTTTGACTTTGACCTCCCCGTCATCATTGAACCAATGAAGTGAATAAGGTTTAGGATGCGGCGTTGTCGATAAGTTTAGCTTTCTCACTAGGATGTGACTGGTGGCATCTACCACACTACCGTTATCCACAATCATGGACACAATCTTTTCATTTACCTCACATCGATAATGAAAGAGGTTTTCCCTTTATTCATCATCCAGCTTAGTGTGTGCATTTAAACTCCTCCGTACAACCAAAGTCATTGCTGAAGCCGGTAGAATTTCTTCTTCATCACTTTCCTTTACTGCTTCTCCATCCTGATAGTGTTCCTAATAATGTTCCTCACTTGGTAATTCTTCTCCCTAACTATCAGTTTCGTACACCTCCTCCCGAATGACTATTACGCGTCAGCTTGGGCACTCGGAAGAAATATGCTTTCTTTCCTGACATTTGAAACATTCAATATTGGCAGAGTGTTTTCTGGGCGGTAGGTTAGGAATTACCGGATTATACATTACAGGTACAGGGTTAGGCTTGGTAGAAGGCGTGTAAGGTTTGGTTGTAGAAGACGGATTCTTTTTGGTGTAAGGCTTCCAAGGTTGTTTAGTAGAATTGGGGTAGTTGCTGGGTGGGTTTGTGTTTCGGCTGGGGAAAGTTTTTCGTTTCGTGGCTTCATGGGCTTTTACCTTCAGGGCGTAGTGTAACATAGGCTGCAAACTTTTAAAATCCCGTAACTCAAGCTTGTATTTAATATTCTCATTCACACCATTCAAAAATCTAGCCATAGTTACCTCCTCATCCTCATGGGTATCGGTTTGTGTGAGAAGTGTCTCAAGCTCATTGTAGTAGTCTCCAACGGAAGTCGACCCTTACTTGAGTCCTTGCAGACGATTTTGTAAGTCCTGTTTGTAGTATGACGGCACAAACCATTCCCTCATCACTTGCTTCATATCTTCCCAAGTTCGGATGACTCTGGCTCCCTGTCTCTCCCGACATACTTTCTCCCACCAACTAACGGCATACCCGTCAAAATCCATTGCAGCAAGCTTTACTTTCTTACCCTCCAAATATTGGTGGCAATTGAAGATACGTTGGATTTTGCCTTCCCACTTTATATATTCAGAAGCGTAAGTGGTTCCTTCAAAGGTAGAAACCTGTACCTTTATGTTGCTCAAGTTATCATCATACCGAGGTTCTGGCAACCTTCCTCTTCTTCCCCGATTCATCCGCTCTCTCTCCTCATAATCAACAAATTCATCATTTACTTCTTCATATATATCTTCATAAAACTCTTGATCACGGTAAGGAGTAGTACGGCTTTGTAAGTGAGAAATTAAAGCTCGATTGTTACCGATAGAAGTACCTTCACCTTGGTACATCATCTAGTTACCGGTAATGAGAGGCATACCGTTAACTTCAGAGTTACCGATATTTTGAGGACCTCATTCCTGCTGTCATCGGAATGTGTAGCTACGGTGACACTGGCCATTGTAGCTTTGGGCCCTAAGGTCTCTAAGCATGAAGGCATGCGCTTCGGCATTGGCGAGGTCTGTCGGGGACTCGTGATAAGAATATTAGGAAAGCCTTGGTTGACTATCCCCTTGCCTCTCTTGTGCTCATCATTGCTCTCATGACCTTCTGATTTCGTTTTGCAAACACCATCTTTGATTACCTCCCCATGTGGTTTGAAGGTAATGGGTTTGGAGTCTACCGGATCCTTAAGAATATTAACGGGTCTGCCCTGCGCCAGCATAAAGGATTGAAACATTTCCCGCAGCTTTGCTTGCCCTCATTCTATGGCCTCAATCTTAGTCATCAGTGAAGGACTCGCTTAAATGGATTTAGCATCATTGTTTCCCACTACACTTTCGGTAGACATACCAAAAATGTGTACCTACACAAGAAGCAAACGTTAGTGAAACTCTCTCCCTTACATGTTTGCCCTAGTGTTTAAGCGCTCGTAAAAGTTGTTCTCACAAACTCGTTCAATCCCTGGTTCCGATTTGGTGTTTACAAGTTTGTGCAACCTAACGGTTCACTATCAATCAATCACGTCGTTTCAAAATATCCACCATAAGACTCAACAAGAAAGGCACACAACTAAAGACTCAGAAGCAAAAGAGAGAGAACCAAAAGCAAATATGACTCAAAGAAAGGAAGTCAAAGCTGACACTCAATTCGTTTGACTTTGTTTCACTCCCCCGATATAATCCCTTTCCCGTTTCTTTTCTCGTTTCTTTTTCTTTTTCTTTTCTTTTCTTTTCTTTTTTTTTTGTAACAAAATTTGTCTTTTTTCTACAACTGTCAATGAGGGGAGGAAAGAAAGCAGTCGTAACTCCTTGGCCAACTCGGTTGCGTGTTGCCCCAAAAGAGGTAAAACCGTTTCTAAAATAGAATCATTTGGAAATGGATCAAACTCAAATTTTCTTTGAACCAGCTCAAGAACACATTCAAATGTTCTTAACAAAAAAATTCTAATTGGTGAAATGTTTTGAAAAAATAGATTGTTAGCGTGGTACTTTGGACTTGACACAAAAAACAGCACAACAAATTCAACCAAGAAGGAAGAAGGAACATCGGTTGAAAGTAAAGAAAACTGGACAACCCAATGAACACCAAGAATACCCAAATTCTAGAAATTATTGCGATTGTTAAATCTAGTGCTCAATCGATTCAGAAATCTAACCAATAGCTCAGTAGCTCAACTTAATACATAATTCTCACAATAATAATGATTTGCTGACAGAAATTTGTAAAGATTTTTAACAAAATCTGAAAACCCAAATTAATAACTCAAAGTAGCTAAGCTTTGCTACCACATGACGTGATCCGAGTTCCCTTTTGAAGAATCGGATGCGTGTAAACTTTGCATCTAAGGATCTAGCTCAAGTCATCAATTAAACCCAAGAGGTTTGCAAAAAAAAATTGATGAACAGTCGCGGAAATTGAAGTCGAAATATGCAGCAAAATAATATGATAAAGATGAATAAGGAAGCGGAACAACAAGATGGAAATTGCAGTGGATAATTAATTTAAAACAATCGATTAACAATAAACATCCAAATCACACTTGCTCATAAACAAACCAAATACAGAAATCCAGGATATTGATCGATTACATATATCCTGAAAAATCGTGAAGGAATTAACACTTAAACAGTAAATTAAAAGGTTGAAGACAGTGGATATTTTACTTGCAATGAGTCAAGATGTCTTCAAACATAAGGTGAGTTTCTGGTGTTTAGATGGCGGAGTATTCTCTACGCAAACAATAAACACTTTACACAAAAACTGAATAAAATGAGAGATGAGCTGGCTATTTATACTAGTAAAGTACAGCTGGTTCCACCAGTCTTCCGATAAGTCTTCTCGGTAGCTTGTCCGTTAGTTTCCCTATAGATTTTATCGGTAGACCTCCCGAAGGGTTCCGGTTTTGTTGACAACGCTTGACAACACTTCTTAAGGCTTCCGATATTTGGCACTTTAAGGATAAGAGGTGCGTTCCCGGTAACCTTCCCTAAGATGTCTATTTGTTGAGTAGTTTTCGAAAGATACTGGTTATCGGTAACAAAAAAATTCCCTGTACCTATCCCGTAAGTTTCTGGCTCTTAGGTTCTGTCATGGTGCGCAATCACCGTTAATGTCCGTTTCTCGGGACGGTACCCTCCAGTCCTTATCTTTGCGGTTATCCATAGTGTCAGCTTTCGGGCCATGTTGTGGGTTATCAGTCCTTTTGGCGCCATCTCCGGCTCTTGTAGTGTTATAGTAGTCGTTATCGCATCACTTAGCCAAGAACAACGTCTTGGCCAAGACGATCCTTCTTAGCTGGCAGAAGATTTTGGGCGATACTTGCAGAAGACTCCTACAACGATTATGATTGTTGATCTTATCCAAAGAAGTGTTGGAGTGGCATCCTACCTCCTTTATCTCGATTTTGTAGTCTTCTAACTGGAGAGGAAGAGTGATTAAATACAATTAGAGTTTAATTAGGATTTATTTATTTATTTCCTTTTAGAGATATTATTGGGAGAGGAAATTATATATATAACCTCCCTAGGGTTTTAGAGGAGAACGTCCAATAGTCTTTCTTCTTCTCTTTTCTTTGGTTTTGAACTTGTTTCTCTTGTCTTCTTCAACATTGAAGACATAGGAATTTTATATTTAAATATTTTTACCGTTTTCTTTATTTTTCTTGTCTTTCTCTAACTAATCTTTCTTGCTCTTAGTAGAGGTGTTTAAAGCATGAGTATAAGCTTGCATGAGACCTAATCGATATTTAATCAATCTCATAATTATTTTTAACATGTTTTCTGTTTGATATTAGACCTGATCAATCTAGGATTGAATAGATAACGCAACAGTCATTCTTCTTGGCCATAGATTATTGACCAAGAGGATTGAAGTAGACACCTACGCATTGTCGGAACATCCACGAAATGGTAGGGTGAAAGGTTAATCATATTCAGTCCCAACTAACGCCCCAGGATACTAGATCTGGAGTTGTCTTCCCCTAATCAATCATCATCCAACTTAGTAAACCCTTTAACCAGCAAGGTGCTAGTTGGTTAGGCATCATCTCTAAGCGTACCTGAGGTGGTGTTGATATAGGAGGGAAGCAGGGGTCATAAGTGTACCTTGATTCTATAGCAACTCTATAGATTAAAGATGAATACCCGTGCATCCATGATTACAACTCATATCTCATCGCTTGCCATGCCTCTACTAGGAATTTCTCTCATATTTGATATTTTCTTCTTGATCTATATCTTGACCAAGAATCTCATTCTTGGCCAAGACAGTTATCTGTTTTATTTATTTTCCTGTTTTTAGCTTTAGATAAAAAACCCCCATTCACCTAAGTGTTTAATTCTGGTCTTTTATCTTGTTTTAAGTCTACCCATTCTCTATGGATCAAACCTCTTACCACTATTTGCAATCTTTTGTAGGTACTGATAAGTTGGATTTATTTTTTACAGATTTGACACCCATCAGAAAGAAAGAAGAAAACTAGTTGTTTATACTAGGTCACAAAATGGGCATTTTGTGACAAGCTTGCCCTCACTTGACTGTGTGGTCGGGTTGAACCATTGTGGTCGCTTGGATGACGCGCGTGTTCGATGGAAGGTGGCTTGGGCTCGTGATGGCTCTTCTGTGTCTTCAGATGGTGCGCGTGCTCGGCCTCATGGGTTGCTAGGGCTTCTCACGTGCCTCGCGCATCTCGAATTAGAGATGCCATGAGTGGAGTAGGAGTGCAACAAGTCCACATCGGCAAATTCCAACTCATTCTCAGTTCTGAGAATCTTAATATGAGATAAAAATTGCGTGTGAACCAAATTGAATGATTGCAACAAAAATCTCTCAGTATCAAATATACATTGCATAAGAAATACCCACGTTGTACCACTAAAATCATCTACTATGACAAGAAAGTAGCAACATCCAAAAAGTAACGAGGTGTTATATAGACCCCGCATATCACTATGGAGTAATACGAAAGCATGCGTAGTTTTATTTGTACTAGGCATTGTAGCTTTTCGAAACTCGTTAGGAATCCGATTCAGAGTGTCACGAGATAAAAGTATGCACTGCGATTGACTCGTGCGACACTTAGCTAGTCTTGCCTTCTTACTCGCTAAGTCAGCCTCTAAATGCGTTAGCATAAGTAACGTTAAATAATAAAGAACTCATAAATGAATAAGAGAAGGTGTGGGAACGATTCGTATATTAACACAGTAAATTGCTCGATGAATATACAAGTGTGGCGCCTCCCCTATTTATACATGCTAGAGACTGAGTCCCTAAAGAATTCTACTCGGATATAAACTCCTAGTCTTACTCGGTTATAGACTTCTAGTACACGTTTGAAAGTCTTGCGGACTCTTACATGGATTCTACCACCTATCGCTTGTAATACAAGTTCTAGGAGGACTAGGACACTCGTGCAGGCCCGGAGCATGACAAACTCCCCCACCTATGATGGTGACGCCCTAGTCGTCGTGGTCCTTTCGTAAAGTGCCTCGATGTGGTCTCTATATTGCCACAACTCATCTTCTCGCTCCCAACTTGCCTTGCTACCTGGTTGACCCTTCCATTGTACTAAGTACTCCACGTAGGTCGGATGCGTGCCCCTTCTTGGCACTACTCAATGGGCTATGATTGAATCCACGTCCTTGTCGAAAGACTTGGTCATTGCAGTTAGGGCGCGCTATGACTCCATGAGGGAAACATCCTCGGTGTCAGATGATAAGGTTTTAGAAGGCTCACATGAAACACCAGATGAATCTCAAACTGCGCTGGTAGCTCCAACCTATACAATACCTTGCCTATCCCTTGAGTATACGGAATGACCCCTCCTAATGCATAAGAAGCTTCACCATGACTAGGTCCCCAACATCGTACTCCTTTAGCCTCTTCTTCTTGTCCACCCATTTCTTCATTCTCTTGGCGGTTTTAAGCAAGTATGCCTTGGCCACATCCACTTGTTCATGCCGACCCTTGGAAAACTTATATGCGGCTGGACTCTTACCCGTGTAGCCTTGTGCTACATCGCTAATAGTCATCGGTTGTTGGCCCGTTGCAAGCTCGAACGGACTCATGCTTGTTGCCTCACTCTTATGAAGGTTGTACGAGAACTGGGCGATGTCAAGGAGCTTGGCCCAGTCTGGTTGGTTGGCACCCATAAAAAATCATAAGTACATTTCTAGCAAGGCATTCACCCTCTCAGTTTGCCCATCGGTTTGAGGGTGGAAGCTTGTTGAGAAATTTAGGCTCGACCCCATGAGCCTGAAGAATTAGGTCCAAAATCGACTTGTGAATCATGGATCTCGATCGCCCATGATCATTTGTGGTATGCCCCAATGTTTCACGTGCTTGAAAAACAACCGTGCTGCCTCCTCGGCCGGACACTCTTTTGTAGCTGGGTAAATATACTGTACTTAGAGAACCTATCCACCACGACCATGAGTGTGCAATACCCCTCGGACTTGGGTAAGTATGTTATGAAATCCATCGAAACACTCTCCCAAGGTCTCTCTAGTATGGGTAACAGCTCCAAAAGACCTGCGGGTTTCTGTAAGTGCACCTTGTCTTGCTGGCACACGAGACAAGTCTTGACGTAATGTTCCACGTCCTCGTGCATCTTTGGCCAATACCAAGTATCCTCTGTAAGTGCCATTGTGAGCTTGATGTATGGATGTCCTGCCCACTTAGAGTCATGGCACTCTTTGAGCACATCTTTCCGCAAGTTTTCCTACTTGGGTACGTAGATTCGGTTGCCTTTGGCGTGGAGTATGCCATCACCTAGCCAAAATTTTCGAGCTTTGGCCTGCTTGATGGTCTCTACAAGTGCCTTGGCTAGATAGTCTTACACCATCCCCTCTTTGATGCGTTCAATTAAAGGAGCTTGGGTCGTACCGATGGTTGTAAGCTCGGCCCTTCGATTAAGCACGTTTGCCACTAAGTTGGCTTTTCCTGACTTGTATTCCAACACATAGTCGAACTCCGCTAAGAAATCTTACCACCTATCTTGTTTGGGACTAAGCTTCTTCTGCATCAGGAAGTAGCTAGTAGCAACATTGTTTGTATTCACCACGAACTTAGACCCTAAAAGGTAGTGCCTCCACACACAAAGGCAATGAACCACTACGGTCATCTCTTTCTCTTGTACCATGTATCGTCGCTCGGTGACATTGTGCTTACGGCTCTCGTATGCGATTGGATGTCCCTCTTGCATGAGAACTCCACCAATAGCGAAGTAGAAGGCATTCGTATGCACTTCGTATGGCTTAGTATGGTCCGGTAATGCCAATACTGGTTCCTCGGTCACGCCCTTCTGCAATCTTTCAAAGGCTTCTTGGTACCTTGCCGACCAATCCCACGACTTATTCTTCTTAAGCAAGTCTTTCAAGGGTACGATGGTGGACGAATACCCTTTAATGAATCGTCTATAGTAGTTCCCAAGGCCTAAAAATGAGCGCAGCTTGGGTACTCGTTTGGGTGGCTCCCACTCTCAGATGGATTTTACCAAACGATCGACTTATTCTCACCGACTATGTGGCCTAAGAATGTTATCTCGACTTGCGCAAACATACACTTCTCCCTCTTCACGTATAACTCGTTGTCCCTTAAGGCTTGAAAGATTTATCGCAAGTGCTCTAAATGTTCCTCCATTGTGTTGCTATACATGACAATGTCGTCGAGATAGACTACGACAAATCCATCCAAGAAAGGTTGGAGCATCTTGTTCATCATAGTACAAAAGGTTGCGGGGGCGTTGGTTAGACCGAATGGCATTACAAAAAAATCGTAAGAACCGTACCTTGTTACACACGCGGTCTTCTCTTCGTCCCCTTCAACAATGCGTACTTGATAATACCTAGGCCGCAAGTCAAGCTTGGTGAACCACTATGCTCCACCAAGTCGATCAAACAAGTCAGCTACGAGCGGGATGGGGTACTTGTTCTTCACCGTGACTTTGAGTAGCGCTCGGTAATCGATACATAGCCGCATAGATCCATCTTGCTTCTTCTAAAATTACACCGGTGTTCTGTATGGTGCCTTACTTGGTTAGATGAAGCCTGCATCCAACAATTCTTTTAGTTGCTTCCAAAGTTCCTCCAGCTCTGAAGGTGTCATACGGTATGATGCAGCAGCGGGTGGTCGTGCTCCCAGTTCCAACTCGATCTTATGGTCCACCTCTCACCTAGGTGGAAGTCTTTGTGGTAACTTTTTTGACATTATGTCCACGAATTCTTCAAGCACAGCGCGGTCTTCTTTAGGAATTTCTTCCTCCGTGGTGGGCTTACCCTCATCTACCTTTAATACCGCAAGGTATGTTGCTTCCTTGCGCTTGACTCCCTTTGTTAATTGCATCGTGGAGATTGACTTGGCTTTTATCTTCTTACGCAACACGGGAACCGTGCAAGGCATGTCTTTGTCTAGAATAATTAAGGTGTTGGCAAATGGCACGGGGATGGCTTTTGTCTGATCCATGAAGTTGATGCCTAACACGACTGGGTAGTCATCCAGCAGTACGATGGATAAATTCATGCTTCCTTCCCAAGCATCTATGCTGACCTTCATCCCATACGTGATTTCCTCAATCTTCTTGAGTTTGAAATTCACGGCCTTGAGTCATCCTACTTCCAGTTTATAAGTGATGCCCAAGCGCTTAGCTTCTTCTGTCTTGACAAAGATGTCTGAAGCTCCTATATCAATGAGTGCCTTAACCTCATGTCCGTTGATTTTCATCATCACGTACATGAGTCCCTGTCGCGAATTGTCTACTAGCTCCACCTCAGCTTTCATGGCGCCCAACATTTGTAGACATCTGACCATGGTCCCATCATGGCTTGACGAGGGTTGATCGGTCTGGTGAAGTGCGGAAATTTTGGACTGATTTGGGCATTCCCTAGCCAGATGTGGTCTGCTACATAGGAAGCATTCTAGCTTACTTTCTCCGCTCCCCCTATTTCCTCCAAAGAATTTCTTCTTGTCGGGTCTTGGTGGTTTATCCCTATCCCCACCTTCCCTCAGCTTGAACTGGTCTCCCCCATTTTTTCCCTTGTTAAACTTCGAGGGTTTGAGTTTAGCTTGATCGATTTTTCTGTATTCGATGAGGAACTCTACGGCAGCGATGGCCGAAGCTAAATCTTGGACAGTCCGCCTCTGTAGCTCCATCCTCGCCCAAGGTTGGAGCCCATCTAGGAACCCAAAGAGCGATTCCTTTTCGGTCAAGTCTGGGATTTCCATGTGTAGCTCGGTGAACTCTTTCACGTATTCGCGCACACTGCCCTTGTGCGCTAAGCGCCGAAGCTGGGCCCTAGCTTCATGGTCTACGTTTTGTGGGTAGAACACGACCTTCAACTCCCTTACAAAGTCGGCATACGTGTCAACAACCCTTGTCCCACGTTCGATGTCCCAGTACCTACCCCTCCACCATAGCATTGCGATATCGGCTAAGTAATTCACCACGATCTTGATCTTTTCCTTATCCTCCATGATGTGGCATTGATCAAAGTAGTTGTCAAGGCCCCATAAGAAGTTCTCAACTTCCTTGGTGCTCCTTGTCCCACCAAAGGTCTTCGCGTCTTGGTGCCTCAACCCTCAACTGTGCAGGCGCTCCTCCTTGGATGACGGCCTGCTGACAAACGGCCAATTGGTTTTTCTGGTCTTGTACTTGCTCCATCAAGGCGGTTACTTGCGCCTGGAGAGCTTGGATCAGTGCGGTTTGGTCCTCGTTCTACTTCTCGCTCAATTGGACCATGGTGTTGAGGACACCTTCCATCTCTGTCTAGAACTCCTCCTTCCCCGTGGAGAGTTCCTCGATACGTTAGTCTAGTTTGTCAATCCTATCCCTATCATCGGCCACGGCTAACTCCAACTGTGCCACCTTGGCCTCTATTGTGCGTGGAACGTCTTCGGACTTGTCACCCACGTTCCCCCTACCTTGTCTGGTGTTAATCGAGCTTGAATCGTTAGTCATGCATTCGTTTGAACTCTTGGTTCGCTACCACTTATCACGAGATAAAAATATGTGCAATAATTGACCCGTGCGGCCCTTAGCTAGTCTTGCCTTCTTACTCTCTAAGTCAGCCTCTAAACACGTTAGTACAAGTAACGCAAAATAATAAAGAACTAAGGAATATACAATTGGAACGATTCGTATATTAACACAGTAAATTGCTCGATAAATATACAAGTGTGGCGCCTCCCCTATTTATACATGCTGGAGACTAAGTTCCTAAAAAATTCTACTCGGATATAAACTCCTAGTCCTACTCAGTTATAGACTTCTAATACACGTATGAAAGTCTTGCAGCCTCCTACTCGGATTCTACCTCCTAGCGCTTGTAATACAAATTCTAGGAGGACTAGGACACTCGTGCAGTCCCGGAGCGTGACAAAAGGATGGGTATGGGTCACCGAAGAATTACCGGAAGTGAACAGCCTGAAATCCAAGAATTGCTTTAGGAAGTTTTAGAAATCGGTAAAGACCCACCACTTGTTTCAGTCAAAATAAGTCCCCGGGACATTTGTTTCTGCCAACAGTGGACTATTAAGGATCGCATCCCGCGCATATTCTACATTATGACCTACAACTGATTCAGCTTCCGCTTCTGGGAGATCAAACGGAGCTCGATTAGTTTCTGCTAGACAAGAAATGAGAAATGATGCTTTTGTCCGTTTCGCTCTATGATAGGCATGACAAAGCAAAGTCTTATTACAATCAAAGGAAAAATCCTCCAATATGAGGTATGTGTATTTGATCCTTGTTTTTGCTCTCTCTCCATCCGCACATTATGATGGGGAGAGCGTACTTTGGAATCAAAATCTGAAGTATCTCAGTTAGACATTTCATCAAACAGTGAAGATGCTAATGGAAAAACTAAATCTAGAGAGGAGATTGTGGTTGCTAACAGAAAAACTGAAATTAGAGAGGAGATTATGGTTTATACTGATAATGGTGCTGATAGGAAAGTTGAAGAGAAAGTTGACCGCGAGGAGATTGTGGTTTCTCTGGATAATGGTTGATGGGAAAATTGGTTTTAAGAAAAATCAATTAGAGCTTGACGAGGGAAATAGAGGAAAAACGAGGGAGAGCTTTTCTTTTGAGATTTCGGGGTTTGATGCGAGCCCCACTTTTGTTCTCTAATTATTTACTAATTAAAAAAATCCACCTCATATATTAAGTATTTTTTTGAAAAAATAATCTATTTAAAATCAAAGTTTAATAGAGTCGATCGAACAAATATGAAGATAAATAAAAACTTCTTTCATGTAAAGTGTCATTAATTTACAAACGCATGGTCAAAAATTCTAATTAAGCCTTTCAGCAATAACTACAGCCCTCCTCATTTCATTTCTGTTTATTAGAATGTTAACATGTTTTTTAATTTTTTAAAAGATTTTCTATAATTTTTTTCTATTTTATTTATTTTTTATAAATATTGTATGTAATAAATTTTCAATTAGCAAATTTTTTTTAATGAATTTTCTTTATAAAAAAAAATCTAACATGGAAGGACTACATGCAATAAAGAAATAAAAATATCCAAATAAATATTCACCTCCTTTCATCACTTGAAGGAGAAAATGTGTCATGTGATAAAGGATATAAAAGTATAAAGCCTAATATACCAAAAAAGAATAATAAAGAGTACTATTATAACAGTTTCGATTCAGTAAAAGGTTTAAAATATTATTACTCCGTATATATTTACAGGGAATTGTATAGAGGTTTTTTTTTGAGTTCTTTATTTGTTAGTCATATATAAACAAGTATTCTAGTCAATAAATATTTGAATTAATCCATTGGTCTAACAATTGTATGAATTATCTAGATGTGCTTATTTTAATTTATAATTTTAAAAATATTACAAAGTTATTATATTCTTGTATATAATTGGGTATAAATATGTATATGTACTATATATTTTTAATAACTCAATCGGTTTAATTCAATTCAATTGTATGATTATGAAACAACTAACGATTCATTGAAGTTTGAACTAACGATTCATTGATCTAAAAGTTTATTCAGTTTCATGTCTAATTCACTTCTTATTACTTTAGTTGAAAGTATTATTAACTATTTTCTAGATTGTGTTTTCAAATCCCATGGAATCCAAATGGAATCCAAAATCGAAGAAAATAAATTGATGTGGCTTGAAAAAACTTTGATTGGGACATCGAATTGTTTGAGTAGAAAATCAAGAGAAGGTTCAGATAAATATAACTGCAATTCAAATACACTGGTACAAATGTACTACTACATCCTCATTCTTCACATCATGGACAATTAGTCTTTCCTATTTCCTTTACAAACTCTTTTTTAGTCTCTGGCCTTGGTTAGAAAACTTCTTACAAGTCCTTGACCTGACAATGAGGTTGTTTTAACACAACAAACAAATTCACGATTCACGAGATCCTTGCAACGATCATCCTAATTTTGCGGCAAGTGAGGCTGCGGATGCGGTTGTAGTTGTGGCTGTAACTGTGGTTGAGCTTCTTCACTTTGAGCTTGTGCTTGAGCTTGCTGTTGAGGTTCCATCACCAGTGGTGTATTTACGTCCATTGATGCAAGTCCTTCCAGCTCTTGGATTGCAACAACAGCGCTGATTGCAGCACCAGTCAAATGAGGTTTCAGCACACCAACAGCTTCCTTCACGCGTGATTGCTGCAAATAGAGCATCATCGCAGATGAATATATCAAATCCCCAAATATCACAAGTCCCAAAAAAATACAGAGGGAAATAAGTGACTTACAAAAAATTCAAGCTTGCTCTTGAGATCTCCATATGCTTCTATTTGCACTTGAGATTGAGGGGGCCAAGATTCATTTGCGTTCTTGTTTTCAGAATCCCACACAAAAGATAAATTAATTCAGCACCAAATAGTCAAGGGAATTTAATTCAAAAATTGAACTTCGTAACCAGAAATCCTTAACAGCAATTTAACATATATAATTGGCATTCATTACTTGAATTGACACCTAAACATGAGTTATTTAGAATTAAATAGAAAAAATGTTCTCAAAGATTTAAAGAAAAATAAAGAAGTTCAAAACCAAAACCAAAGAATGCATCAAGAAATATGGTGGAAAACAGTGTTACCTTTCACCCTTCACATTTCTTTCTTATTTGTTTAATTTATTAATTAATTTCTAAATGGTATGAATCAATTTAAAAGTTTGAGGAACCAAAAAAAAAAAAAAAAAAGAAAACTGTTCAATTACTTCACATGCCGCTCTATGCTATCCCAACAATTCAAATCCTATTTATGTTCACTATCCATATATAGCACAAAATAAATTACAGTACAAGAAAGAAAGCCACACTGGAGAGGCACTAGTACTAACAACTATTTTAAATCCAACATACAGGAAACAACCAAGACAAAAGTCTATAAAGAACATAACCATGGTAATCAGCATTTACCTTCCTAGGACGTCCCACTGGTCTTCCAGTGCTCTTTTTAGGCGTCATGGCCTTAGCAATCTTTGGTGGTCGACCAGGTCGCTTAACAGGCGCCACACCACCACCAATTACAATTCCAGCAGCAGCTTGGGTTGGGATCTTTTTGGGACGGCCTCTCGGCCTTGGTGAAGTAAAGACAGCAACTGCTGCAGGTGCTGCGGACACACCAGGAGCGGTAACTAACTGCGGGACGACCACCTTAGGTGGGCGGCCAGGACGGCCCCTCTTAATTCCGCCCACAGATTTCGGCTTCCGCGGCCTGCCAGGACTTTTCTTAGGACCCCCTGCACCACCAGTTGGTGGCCTCCCTCGTCCCCTCTTGGGGACTATCACTTGCCCAACTACACCTGGCGCCTTCTTAGGGCGGCCTCGGCTCCTCTTGGCCACAGAAGCTAAGGGATCGTCAGCAAGGCCAAGGGAGACTAAGACAGGCTGAGCTGCAGTAATTACAGCATCTTGATGTGCTGAAACGGGTTGAGCAGAGGCAATGGGATGGCCATTGACTTGGGAGACGCCGTCAGGTTTGGCCTTGGGAGGCCGCCCACGACCCCTTTTAGAGCCAGTCGGAGAAGGTGCAGGAAAAGCAGCAGCAGATGATGGTGATGGTTGGGGTTGAGCAGTAGTAGCTGAAGAAGGAGCAGGAGCAGGAGCAGTGTTGATGACAGTGCCGTCATCAGATCTGGGTAGCTTGTAAGATTTCTTGACCATGACTAGTAGACCATTGGCTTTTAAGCGCTTCAAGTGGTGAGTCAACAAAGCTGAGTGAGTTGGAGGGAGACCTGTGTAGGATTCCTCGATGAACTTGGCTATGGCACGCTTGCTGGACCCATCGCTTTCTTTCAATGCCGTGATAGCTGCGTAGATCATCTTAAACCAGAGGGAAATCTAAAATTAGGGTTTGCAAAACAAGAGGAGAGGAACAAAATAATAATAATTGAAAAGAAAAGAAAAGAAAAGAAAAGAAGCGGAGAGAGAGAGAGAGGACAGTTGCGAGAAGTGTTGTGGACTGGTGATGAGGTGTTTACCTCAGCGTATGGAGGGTGGCTGAAAGATTGGGAGGGAGGAGGAGCAGCGGCGTTGGCCGCATGAGCTATGTGGTTGTGCGGCGGGGGCGTGCCGGATGAGGTCTGGGCAGGGGGAGGAGAAGAAGCTGAGCCCGGCGGCGGAGGAGGCTGGTGGGAAGAGGGCGGGGCGGCGGCGGCGGCGACGCTGGCGGACAGCGGTGGTGGAGGGTAAAAAGATGGGAGAGGTGGGTCCATGGAAGCTATTTTCTTTTTCAAAATTAGGACAGAGAGAGAGAGACAGAGATGGAGTTGAGTAGGTGAGGGTTGTAATGTTAGGGAGGAGGAGAGTGAAGGAGAGGATATTGTATCGAATTCGAAGAAGAGATTAGAGATGAATCCAATCCAATCCAATCCAACCGTTGAAGTTGGGGTCTGAGATGGATGACGTGTACCTCTCTTTTTTTCTGTCCTTTTCTACGTCCTCTACTTCTTGTCAATGTGGGGTAGGCTGTGGTGAGACTGAGAGTGGAGTTGGAGGAGGATCAGGTACTTTGGCTGGCTTGGGAGGTATTTTTTTCTTGAAGTACCGATTTTACACGAAGGAGAGGAGGACAATGAATAGGATAAGTGGAGGTCAAGTGCCAAGTTGGCCATCCCATTTGTGATTTGAGTTTATTTTCGAAATAAGGGATCATCTAAACCTCTCAAGAAAGGTTAAAAAGATTATGGGTAGTATAAATTAATGATTTATAAGTTGAGGGTGTACTTGAAATTCTCGAAACAATCTAAATAATGCTTTAATTATCTAATTGAAGAACGATCTTATAAAACCACGTTACCAAGTTTCCTTAAGGTTCAAGTAGACACCCATATCTTAGGTTTAAAAGCATTACAAGCGCCTACCTTGGCTGAGAACCCACCTAACCAATTACCTTTGTAATCTCGAATACACCCACCTATTTCGGCTTGCACGCAACTCTTTCGAAAAGCTCCAGCTGAGTTAATGGTGATCCATCCCAAGGGAGAAAACTGCCAAGCAATATTAACCTAATAGCGCTTAATTCGTGGGTTGATAATATGGAGAGAAGCGACAACCTGAACATACCCAAAAATTTCGGTCCAAAGGAGGGAAGACTTGGACAAGATCTAAAGCCTCTTATTATTGAAAATCAAGTAAGTTTGCCATTTCCAAATGTGCTAGCAACCAAACCCAAAAATAAGCTGCTAATTGAATGTCTTGTGGCCTTGGAAGTTACTAGCAAAATTCTCGAACATCCACTAGTTGAACAGGAGAGAAAAAAACGTGTGATGGTGCAAAGGATCAAGCAATTGAAACTAAATTGATTTCGCGTTGGGGCTATCACAAAGAACATGGAAATAGATTCATCCCCACATTTGCAGACATCACAAATGGCACTATCTATTAGCTGATGGTGAAGCCTTTCTGCACATTCGCTTCATGGAAGGCATCAGAAATTGACAAGTGCCGAGATGGAAGAACAACAATATGCGATTGGTTCATGATCAAAATCAGATTATAAAGAGCCATATCGTCTACCCACTTGTCGAACCAAAAAAAGAAGTGTTATTACCCTTACCAAGCGACCAACCAATGTGGTCCCGAAACTAAGGCCAAGGTTGACAGAGGCGACACGGAGAGTAGAACCATTGGTCAGATTTAGCGATACTGGCCAAGTTGTATTTTGAATCTTATACTTTGTGATATGTTGGAGTCCAACTCATATTGGCTGAAGGAGATTGTTGTGGGCCTAGTCCAATTGGGCTCACATGTAATTGTTTGTTTTAGTTTGATTAGAAGACTGATTAGAAAAAAAAAAAGATTGGAGTATGACTTGGAGTAGGATTGTGTAACCTAATTAATTAGGTTGTCCACTAATATAAAAGGTGGGTGGTGGCTAGGTTGTGAGAAAGAAAAGAGGCAAGAGAATTATTAGGGTTGTTCTTGAGCATCCTAAGAGATTGTAAGAGGGTTGTTGTTGAGCATCCTGTGAGAGAGAGGAGAGAAAACAGATTTTCGTCAAACTCTGTGCAGCTGCGGTAGAATCGTCGCACCGACTTCGTTCACCGTTGGATCGAGGTGAAATTTGGACAGCAGGTGCAGGACTTCCGGTTCTTCAATCGGAACGGTTGGATCGGTGAGAAGTTATCCGAGGTAGTAGAAATACTGTCCCGATTAAAACAGTGAAAATCTGGTTTTGGTTCTCTATTCTCATATCTCTTGTTTTTCTCGGATTGATTGATTAGATTATTTGATTGGTACTATTGGTGATAGTGGTGTATGTCAGATAATTCCTAGAGTTGAGAGAGGAGTTTTTCGGTTGTACATATTGATCATCATATAGTGGATTGACTAGCTTGGTCCCGTGGTTTTTTACCTGTTGATTCCACGTTAAAAATCTTTGTGTTATTTTCTTGATTGCTTTTGATTGGTTTGATAGGTAGGGGTTATTGATCCTTGGTATAAGATTGTTTGCTGCGCAAATTGATTGTCGATTGGAAATAACCCCAACAACTGGTAGCGGAACTTAAGGTTTGAAAGATGACCGACAACGCGAAGATTGAGCCTTTTGATGGAGAGAATGATTTCGCAGTGTGGCAGACAACTGTGATAGATTTGTTGACTATGAAGGATCTCGACGTCGCTCTTGGTGATAAGAAGCCAAAAGGAATGAAAGATGGTGATTGGGCGACTATCCTGAAAAAAGCGACGAGTCAGATCAGGCTTGCATTAGCTCCATTAATAAAGTATGCTGTGATGGGGGAGCAAACACCAAAAGGAATGTGGGAGAAGCTAGAAAGTGTTTATACTTCCAAGTCTGTGACAAACAAACTTAGTCTAAAGTTGGACTTGTATTCGTTGAAGATGGATGAAGGTATGAGCATCCATAAGCACTTGTCGGATTTCAATCGGGTGTTGACGAAAGTGCTTAATACAGGGGAGAAAGTAGAAGATGAGGAGCAAGCGATACTTCTTCTTTCTTCATTGCCTATGTCATACAAGTCACTGGTGCAGTCCCTTACAGCAGGGAAGACAAGTTTGAAGAAGAAGGATGTGATGACTTTCCTGATAGATAATGAGAAGCTGTTAGGAGTGGAGAACAAGAATAGTAGTGAGAGACTAATGATTTCAGATGGGTCATCGAGTGGACGGGATCAACATGGTAGAAATAGAGGAAGAGGGGCTTCTTCCAGCTATGAAAGAAACATATCCAGTTCAAGACCAAAGGCAGACTACAGTGAGAAAGAGTGCTACTATTGCCACCAGAAGGGTCACATCAGAGCATACTGTCAAAAGATGATGACTGATTTGAAAGAACTGCAGAAGGGTAAAGAAAAGATTGGTGATGCTGCAACTATTCAGGATGATGATGCTGAATTGTTGGTAGTGCAGAAAAGTGAGGAATAGGTAAGAGATTCCTGGATTTTAGATTCTGCATGTTCTTTTCGTATTTGTGCTAACAAAGAATTGTTTAGTACATTTGGTGATTGTGATAATAAATCTGTCACATTGGCCAATAACGAAAAACTGGAGGTTGAAGGTATTGGCAATGTGAAGATCAAGATGCATGATGGATTTGTGAGAACTCTCGGCAATGTGAGATATGTGCCGAAGTTGAAAAGAAATTTAATCTCTCTTGGAAGATTGGATTCTCGCGGGTATAGATACGCAGCGAGAGACAGATTGATGAGGGTAAGCAAATGAGCAGCTGTAATCATGAAGGGGGAGCTTGCTTCCAACAATATTTACCGATTGATTGGAACCGCAGTTAAGAGTAAAGTACAAGGTACTTACAAAAGATTGAATGATTGTGATGGCCAGGTAGAGTTACCTAGGAGAAGAGTTAGCTTTGCGGTGTTGACCGGTGAGAAAGCGAACTTGACTTCTATTCAGATTGCATGAAGATTGGTGATTCCCCCATGATATGAGCTGGAGGAGGAGATTGTTGGAGTCCAGCTCATATTGGCTGAAGGAGATTGTTGTGGGGCTAGCCCAATTGGACTCACATGTAATTGTTTGTTTTAGTTTGATTAGAAGACTGATTAGAAAAAGAAAAAGAAAAAAAAAGATTGAAGTGTGACTTGGAGTAGGATTGTGTAACCTAATTAATTAGGTTGTCCACTAATATAAAAGGTGGGTGGTGGCTAGGTTGTGAGAAAGAAGAGAGGCAAGAGAATTATTAGGGTTGTTCTTGAGCATCCTAAGAGATTGTAAGAGGGTTGTTGTTGAGCATCCTGTGAGAGAGAGGAGAGAAAATAGATTTTCGCCAAACTCTGTGCAGCTGCGGTAGAATCGTCGCAGCGACTTCGTTCACCGTTGGATTGGGGTGAAATTTAGACAACAGGTGCAGGACTTCCGGTTCTTCAATTGGAACGGTTGGATCGGTGAGAAGTTATCCGAGGTAGTAGAAATACTGTCCCGATTGAAGCAGCGAAAATCTAGTTTTGGTTCTCTATTCTCATATCTCTTGTTTTTCTCGGATTGATTGATTAGATTGTTTGATTGGTACTATTGGTGATAGTGGTGTATGTCCGATAATTCCTAGAGTTGAGAGAGGAGTTTTTCGGTTGTACACATTGATCATCATATAGTGGATTGACTAGCTTGACCCCGTAGTTTTTTTACCTGTTGAGGTTTTCCACGTTAAAAATCTTTGTGTTATTTTCTTGATTGCTTTTGATTGGTTTGATAGCTAGGGTTTATTGATCCTTGGGATAAGATTGTTTGCTGCGCAAATTGATTGTCGATTGGAAATAACCCCAATATGATAAACACTTGAGCCCATAGCGATGAAATATCGTATAAAATACACCAAAAATTCTTCCAAAGAAAGGTGTTATTGTAGACTTTAAGGAGTTTAATTCTCACTGCTCCCTCCTCAATAGGACGACATACCTTGTCCCAATTCAAAAGGTGGACTCTGCATGCTTCGGGCGAGGATCCTTAAAGAAATTTTGGGCAAAGATGCTCAATTTGATTACAAATACTTACGGGAAGGGCGGTCGATTGCATGGTATCGCTTGGAGGACAGACTTAACAAGAGTAATACGACCAACTAACGAGAGAGTTTTAGCTTTCTAGGAAGTCAGGTAAGAGCTAACTCTGTCTAAAAGGTAAGAGTATTACTATCTTCTCGCTCGACCATGGAGAATGGGAACTTGTAAGTAGTGACCTAGATCATGAACAAGCTTAATAGTTATTATTACTTGCATGTGTATAATATTTGTACAGTATATCTTTAGGTAGCGTTCAGTTTGCGAAATCAATGAGGAAAGTAACTCGGGAATCTGAAATTTTGTGTTTGGTTGACACAAGAAAAGTTGAACTCCCTGTAATCCAACTTTCTTTGACCCTTCTACTTTCCCTCAAAATGGAGGAAAGTGATTCTCTAGCTAGAGGGTGGAGAAAATGATTCTAAAGTCTAGGAAAAGTTAATTTTTTTTTAAAACTACATATTCATTCATTTTATTTTACTATATAAATTAATCTATACTTTTTTAAAATGAGTTTACACTCAACCTTTTCTCATTATTATTTTTTATTTTGTTTGTTAATTTAATATTTATCAAATATCTTATTTACACATTATTATTTTTAACTGTAGAATAAGTTAAAAATATTCATTTTGAATTGTATTTAAAATAATTAAATAATAGGATAAAGCTAAAAAACAGCCCTAAACTTTAATGATTTAATTAATCACCCCTTATACTATTTTTTTATTTAATGACCCTCCTAAACTTATTTATTCTTGTTTAATTGCCCCCTCTATCGTTAAAAAAGTTGCCACGTCTTTGTTGACGTGACAACATTTTTTAATGGAGTTTATGACATGTCAGATATTTTTAATAGTAGGGGGTAATTAAATAAGAATAAATAATTTTAGGGGGTCATTACACACAAAAATAGTCCATAGGGTGATTAATTAAAACATTAAATATTTTTTTAGCTTTATCCCATTAAATTATTATTATTATTTTAAGGATAAAGTAGTAATTTTTTTTTACTTTCCTATGAATCTTAAATGATTCCCGAGTATAAAACAAATACAAGAATAATACTTTCCTATGAATCTTAAATGTTAAATAAACGCAAAAAACTAACTTTTCCTTCAATCACTCTCCCAGACATCACTTTTCTGAGAGACTCATAGGAGAGTGATTCCAAATAGGAAAATAACATTCCGTCAACCAAACGCTACCTTAGGATATAAGTACATGGATATTCACTATCAATTTACGGGTGAACAATGAATTGGTCCAATTCGATTTGGATATATTTGATCCGGTCTTCAAATTATCAAAAAAAAAATCCTTTATCCAATCTAATCGAAATTATTTCAGTTATCCATATTAGTAACCAAAAGTAATTTCAATTCGGTATTCGGATATTTGAATTATACAAATTTCATTAGAAGTTTTTTTTATTGGTTGTGGGAAATATTCGTATCATCGTGGTTTGTTAGCAGTGGAAAATATTAGAATATTTATGAATCTATAACAAGAGGTACCTTTTTTAACATTTTTAATGTATTAAATATTAATAACTTTCTTTATGTAGTTCAAGTCTACGAGGAAAAAGAAACAATGATAAGTGATAATAATTTATAATGTTACAATCAAGGATTGAGCTACTCTAACTTTTCCTTAAACATGGCCAGTCATGTTAGAGGAATTTGAATTGTTCAATAAAATTGGACGAATGAGATTAAAAATTCAAGTAATTAATGCATTGACCACTTGTTGAATTTTATTGACTGGTCAACTCATTAATGACTTGAATTTTTAATCTCATCCGTCCAATTTTATTAAACGGTTCAGATTCTTCTAACATGACTGGTCATGTTAAAGAAAAAAATTAGAAGAGTCGGATCCTACAATCAAATAAAATAAATTACTCGTGTCTTCTTCGTTTTTCTAAATAGGATTGAGTTAGTGGGTTGGTAGCGATTTTATTTTGTTCTTGCCTATTAATCCTACTTTTTTTTCCACAAAAACATCTTATATGGATAATTCGAATGATTGAATATCAAACATTGAAAAGAAAATCATTTAAATTGAACCAAATAATATTTTGAATAATTTAATTTAAAAATAATAATTTAGTTTAGATAATCATCTAAATACTAAAAAGTTTGATAGGCCAGATAATTCAATTATCCATTTGTTTGCCCACTCCAATTTGCTATATAAGTACGCTAGAAATTAGAATGCATTGCCCACCTTTATGGGTAAAGTATATTAAATAAAAAAAATTGGCCTAAGTAGTTATACTTAGGGGTGTCAAAACAGGTCTACGGGTCCGGACCTGACCAGCACCCGGCAGACCCGAAGATACACGGTCGGGACCAGATCTGGTCCCGACAAAAAACGGGACTAATTTCTGATCCCGGTCCCGGCTCGACGGATCCTGAACCAGACCTGAATCTGACTTCTTCTTCTTTTTTTTCAAAATTATTACTTTTTATTTCTTTATTTTCTTTATTTTTCCTTCCTTCTTCCCTTTTTACGACCTCACTCCCTTCTCTCCTCTTTTCTCTCCTTTTCTTTCTTTTTCTCTCTCTTTTCTTTCTTCTTCCTCTACACCTTCCTTTCCCGTCTCATGACCTCACTCCCTTCTCTCCTATTTTCTTCAAATAACTTTCTTTCCCGAACCAGATCTCCACTATTTTTTTTCATTCTTTTTACTTTTTATTTTTTATTTTCATGTTGTTCGTATTTTTTTGTTTGATAAGTAAGTTATTTGACTTAAGATTATGAGGAAATGTTGATGTTTTATTTTTATTTATTTTTAGGCAATCGTAGTTTCACCCTTACTTCAGTCCCCAATTCAGATTAGTAACATGCAGTTGGTTTGCAAACTGGAGGTGGGTGAGTAGATGATGGCTGGTCGGATTGTGGCAGTGAGGAGATAGTGACGGTGATGGGTGGATCGTGGCAGGGGATGGTGATTTTGGGTAGTGAGGAGGTGGAGGAGGTAGTGGGACGAGGATTGGAGCGACGATGGTGCAGCTGGGTTAGTGGTCCCCGATAGTGATTTTGGGGTGATGAAATGAAATTGAATGTCGTTAGGTTTTTTTTTTAATTTAGCCGGGTCCAGACCCGAGACCTGTTGGGTCCGACCCGGCATACCCGAGCATTTTCGGGTCGGGACCAGACCCGGTCCCGACCCAAAACGGGACCAAAAATTGGTCCCAGACCCGACCCGAGACCGGTCCCGTTTTGACACCCCTAGTTATACTATATATAGAAGAACAATATACATTTTTTTACACTAGTAATCTTTATTAATGGCTCCAACGTACCATTGTTATATATAATTCAGAACAACTATACAATTTTAAGTATTATATCAAAATTATCCAAATTACAACTATACAATTTTAAGTCCCCTTTTGATCCTCAATTCAATAATATCCAATTTGTCTCCTCAATTCAATAAGATCCTCTTCATTTGATCCTCATGAATCATGAGTCATCCATCTTATTCAATTAATTAACGGCTAAAATGTTTTGCATAAAAGCATCGGAAAACAATGAAAATTAGTGAAGAGCAACTCAAAATAACTTTATCTAGTAGATACAAGTGAATTGCATTCAAACATTCGACTAGGTAAGGTCATATATTAAAGTAAGTTATATTTGAAATTACACGTAATCGACTTTTGACACAAATGGCATCTCATTGCTTAAATAAATTACCAAAAAAAGAATTATTACTGTTGAATATTGTTTTTATTGTGCAAAAAATAATTTCCTGTAATTCATGCTTTAAGAAAGTGATCATGTTTGTGAAGGAAAAATAGATGATTTTGTTAAAAGGTATGATGTTACAGGAAGAATATAATTGATAAGGGAAAAAAAAGTATTTCTAAATAGTTTTTAATGACTTTACGTCCCTTAATCCTTAACAACAAGTTCATGTTAGCTTTGTTTTAAAAAGATAACCAATATTACCCAATTTGTATGTATGGATGATTGATGGTTTAATTTATATGTTTTTGTCATTTAATTCTGATAAATTGGATGATAAAACTACCTAGAATCTCCCTACTTGTGCAGATATTTGAGGAGGCAGTGAGAATGGATGATATATCAGCTTCGAGCTTGTACCAGACAAATAATCAATCTTGGCCGTAGACTTGGCCAAGATTGATTAGCTAGAGGCGTGCTGATTGAGGAGTCACAGAGCGCGTGTTGATTGAAGCAACAGCTGGATACGAGCTGGAAGGCAGAGTCGGTTGGCAAGAGGACTTGTGGATCCTGATCTGATCCTGCTTTGATCAAACAATATTTTTTATCTTTATCATAGTTTTTGGATTTGAATAATTATTTTGTAATATTTCTTAGTTTTGAAATTTGGATTTGGATTTGGAAAGAAGCCGTGAAAGGTGGGGATCCTAGTTTTGTTTAAAAGCTAGGAAATGCTGCCAATCATGGACATCTTCCCTTATTTCTGGATTGCAAACAATTTCGCTCTGTAATTTTCTAACCATTATTCATTGTCTTTTCCATTCCGATGTTCAGTAGCTAAACCCCTATTTCTGGTAAGGGTTGTTGAGCTATTCTTTGCTTCGTGAGATAAAAAATGAACCTCATAACCTTCTCATTTGTACTCGTCTCAAACTCCATTTTAACAAACCAGTCTCTATTAAAACCAAGCTTTGATCACTCTTAGGCTTTAGTGAGAGATTTGCAGTCAGCCAAGGAGGGGGCGAGTTGAAACCAAATTGGTCAAGTAGACAGCTAATCTCACGCAGGTTAGTGAGTATTGAGAGATATAGGCCTAACCAGACTGACAATCTAGGGCTCTGATTGGGGAGTAGCTTAGTGACTCGTCGTCAAAATGGGTCAAAAATAATAATAAAACCTGATGCCTAGATGCACAAACTAATTTACGTATAATGGTAACAGCGTCGATCCACAGAGACTGAAGAACGAATCTTGCTCAAGATGTATGACAGAACAGAAAGCACGAATAGTAACATAAGGGGGGAATTTATTGGTCAAACAAGTCAACCAAAAGATGTCGAGGTCTAGACAACTAGCTAACAAGGACAGAAATAATAAAATTGACAGAAATAACAATCATAAACAAAATAACAATGAAGTAAATGAGATTAAATCATATAAAGAGAAATCTTAGCAAGGGGTTTTCCTGGGTCGCGTCGAGGGCTAGTCAGTCATCGACGCAAAGATATTCAATCCTCAATTCATAGACGTGCTATAGGGGCTAGGTACGTTTAGGCCCCCTGCTTTCCTCGTATGAAAAGTTGTCCCCCGTTTACACATATGAGACAACCTTGACGTTGCGTCGTCCTCCCAGGCACGAAGTGGGGAAGCAATACTCACAGCGCCTATGAAGAAAAGGAAAGACACGACTAGGGCTAGATGCCTCTCAGTTTGTCAGGTTCGCGACACCGCCCTAATCACTCACTTGCCCTAGACAGAACAGACCAAGCTAATGACAATCCATCTAGTGTCTACTCTATTCTAAGGCTTCGCGTTAGTTATAACCAAAGAAATGACAAAGATCGAAGAAGGTAAACTAGCAGGTGATCAAGCTCCTAATAAAACCATATAGATCTAGCAATAAAAATGACAAGCAAACAAATACAATGATGAGAAAATGCGAAGAATGATTTGGCCTCGTGACCGCCTCTAGGCAACCTCAATTAACCCTTGCTAAGCTAATAAGATTAGCCACTCATAATAATAAATAACAAGACAGATTTAATAAAAAGCATAAAAGGAAGGAAAAATGAAATAAAGGAAAATGCGATATCAATAAATATCGGCTGGAGCTAAAGCTCCGGTTTGAAGAGTGATGCCGACGACGGCTACAAGAAAATGGGAGTGAGAAATCCCAAGAAAACTAAAGAGGAAGGTGAGCGGCTGCTCCCAAAAGGATTCTATAATGTAATAATGGATGATGTCCTAAAAGAAGACAAATGACAGCTAAGAGAGGGTACAAGGGGAGCGTTACACCCTACATGAATATTCCTAGGGAAGCAAAAATGGAATCTGGAAGGAATCCTGTGTCCTTCTAGAAATATTTGCACGTGCAGTACTGAGTCTCGAGCAATAAGTGACTCCATATGGCTTCAACGAGGGTCCAGGGCTTGACAACAAGGCTCGTATCTAGGGCTAGATATCAGGAAGGTGGCTAGGCCTCAACGCTGGTCTTGACACTTGGCGATCCATAGCAAAATTCCATTAAAAAGGGCTCTTTCAGCATATTTTCCTCTTTGGGCCTAGATCTGCAAAAAAATGGATTCAAAGGAGAATTAGCAGCATCATGCCCAAGATAAGCCTATAAATCAAAAGGAAAACACGCATAAAAACACACACTATCACTTGGCCTAGACATTATCTTCCCCTGTTCCATTGAGAAAGCGCATGCGACTCAAGTGATAGTGCGTGTCTTGAGCATATCTTTCTCCTTATTTTTGACCTTTTCTTGCGCATGATACTGCTAAATTGCTTCTATTTCTATCTTTATTGCAGATCCGTGCCAAAAGGAAGAAATGGGCAAAAACATGCAGTTTTGATGGATTTCTTAGGAGTTCTAAGGATCAAGGCTTAGAAGATCGATGTGTCATCATGCCCTCGACGCTAACCAGACCAGTGAGCAGTCTTGTGCCCATGACACATCTGTATCAGATCCAAATCAAAAGCCAAAGAGGAGAATCCCCAAAGATTCGCACGGGATTCCTTGCGTTTTTAGAAGGAATCAGGCGCTTCCAGAAGACCCTAGAATATTCCTCCCTAAGGAGCGCGCTCTGCCATGTGTTGTCACTCTCTCCCCTTAGTTGTTTTTGTCCCCTAGTGGGTTGTTAGGATATTTAAGCTTAGTTGTAGGGTTTTTGTAAGGGCGACTGACATTACACCATTTTTCACCTTTCACCTTAATTTTAGGGATTTGCTCTCTCCCATTATTGGCAGGGCCGTCAGCTTGTAAGAGGAGAAAGCATTGATTTTCCCACCGGTTTATTCTAATACATTTCTTTTTCTCATCTCTTTAATTTATGCTATTTGTTATTTCTATCTATTATTTACGTTTGATTATGAGTAGCTAAGCTTTCATCTTCTTAGTAAAGGGCATTTCAAGGGTTGCAAGGATTAGTTAAGAGGACTAAATGTGCTTAGTACATTCTCATTGTTATATTTGATTGATGTCATCCTAACAACGATAACGTCAACGAAACGAAAAACTTTTAGGAGTAGTAGACGCCTAGTGGAGTCATCGCGATAGAGTCTTCCATCTAGGGCAAACAATCGATTAAGGCGTTACCGCGAGTCTGACAAGCTGAGAGGTATCACGCCCTAGATGTGTCTTACCTCTGCTTCATGGGTGTTTTGAGTATTGCCTCCCAGCATTCGTGCCTGGGGGGACAACGAAACGTCAAGGCTACC
Source organism: Viola odorata (assembly GCA_963691705.1). NCBI lineage: Eukaryota > Viridiplantae > Streptophyta > Magnoliopsida > Malpighiales > Violaceae > Viola > Viola odorata. Next base: position 35,557,371 of record OY829546.1, read on the forward strand.
TCATATGTGGAAACGGGGGATAACTCCTCTTAAGAAGGTAAGTAGGGGATTTACGTGGAAACGTGGCTCCTATAGTATGTCTGTGGCATGAGGATGGAATATCTTTGAGCCAATGACTAATTAATTTTACATGCAACCTGCGAATGCCCCTTGCTAAGATCCCGTCTCACCTGATTAATATCTTTATTCACAGCTTTCCTTTATTATCTTGCCCTTGATTATTCTTTACTTTCATACCCTCTGATAACAATTCACCTAAAAGAAAAGGTATTTTCGTCCATCACCCGGTGGGATGAGGCCTAGCTACTGTTTCGTACCACCGCGGTAGGGACAAGATCGCTACCTTCCCCAAAGGCTAACGCTACAAGGGCTAACGGGTCCCTATCAACTCCTCTCACGGACCTCACGGATGGCTCAAGGAGTTATCTTACCCCCAGAGGAAACCACGCGTTAGGAGTATCACTCCGGCCGTTATCCTACCGTGGCAATATCTACCTGCATACCTACCGCCAAGGTAGCGTATCGTGATAAGGGCGAACCACAGACCTTAACGCGAGCGATAGCTCCGTACCCGTTTACTCGGGCGGGAACGCCCCTTTTCTTCTATAAATACCTCCCCCCACAAAGGAGGCAGGTAAGCATACTCAACTGGCCAAAACTCTGCTAATTTCAGTACACATACTGACTTAAGCATCGGAGTGTTTCCGCCGGAGGCCCCCTCCGGCACATTGCAGGTACTGTGGACCGTCGCGTACACTGATCTGAGAAGAGCCGCTCCGCCATACATCCTTCGGCAGAAGACAAATAATTATCAAATTGGTGCTTTCATTGAGAGCTTTGGTTCTATTAAGTGAGCATCCTTAATAACCAAGCTCCTCCTCCCCGAAGCTAGAAGGATTATGGCCTCAGAGTCAGATCCGGCGCTGTCCCGAACTTCCAACATCCCATACAACACCCGCAGACGCCTGTTTCCCTTCGCTACCTCTGATGTCCCCACCCCAGGGCAGGACGTCACTGCAGGAGACTTGGACCCTCTTCCTGGGTCAAGTTCGGAAGAAGTTACCTTCCAGATTTGCTCTCCCTTCTCCCACATAGCAGGAACCAGCCATCCTACCCCCCAGGTGGGAAGATCTATGATAGGAGAAGCGGACAACCCTTTAATGAATTCAATAGCTGCTCTCCAAGCTCAACTGGATCAGCTGACAGAGATGGCTGCTGGATTTACTCCTCATGCCTTAAGACCTGGTGTGTCCTCCCATGTGGTTTTCACTCCAACCATTGCCACCGAACGACCCTTATCGCCTCAACAGTCTAGGGCGCTCCCGTCCTCATTACCTTTCCCCTTGGCCCCCATAAACGTTCCCCCATTCACGCGCGGACCTGCTGATCATTCTGGACAATACTGGGGAGGAATATCTATTCCCGAAGCAGTCCGCCAGCGTGATGAATATAGAGAGCCCTAGGATGAGCGACGGGGGGATATAGTGAGAGATCCATCTCCTAGATACAGTGAGAGATCTAGCAGCAGAAGTCGACGAGCTCGAACTCCGAGGAGCCGTAGTCGTTCTCCTAGGAGACACCAGGAATATGACCCTCAAAATCCCAGATACGACGCTGAAATTCCACATCAGCGTCAGCCTCGTAGGATCCCCGATGCTAACGTGGGTCATCCGTTCAGCTACCGTGTCAGGCACCACAGAGTCCATCGACATGTGAAACTCCCAGCAGAATCATATGATGGCACAAAAGATCCCATTTCTCACCTCAATAAGGTGAAGGATTTCGTGCAATTCCAAACGCGCAGTGACGCAGCATTGTGTCAAATTTTCGTAATGACGCTGTCAGGAGTGGCACGTCTATGGTTCGAAGGGCTCCCCGCCGGGTCTATCGATAATTTCTCTCAGCTGGAAGAAAAATTCAAAAGTCGGTTTAGCACGGCTATTCCTATCAGAAAGTCAGCAGCTGCGCTGTTCGATATCCATCGAAAACCACAGAATCGTTGAACGACTTCTTAGGTCGCTTTGATCTCGAAATGTCCCTAACGCCAGGGGTCACTATCGATTTTGCAATTGAAGCCCTAAAACGCAATTGTCGATACGGCAAACTGAAAGATACGCTAACGGTGGACCCACCAACGACCCTGGATGCGTTGAGGCTGAAAGCGCATAACTATGCGAGAATGAAAGAGGAAGAAAATAGAGAATGGATCCGAGGCATGCCGACGGACCCATATATGGCCCCTAACATCCTGAACAGCAATACCCCTGACGCTAAACCCACCGACGATCTCGGGCAGCGGAAAGAAAATAACACTAAGACCTCTAACCGGCAGAGAGGCAATTTCTCAAAGGGGAGACCTGGAGGATCCCCCACTCGGAAGCAAACGGACCCGCCGAAAGGCCGAATATACGATCCTGACCTCCCGTCTCTCATACTCCCAAGGGCTGAGATCTTAGCAATAGTCCAACAGAGAAATTTACCTATCCGCTACCCAGCTCCCGTGAAACCAGGAGTAATCATGGGAGGAAGAGAAAATGCATACTGCAAATTCCATAAGGTCAAGGGACACTTAACAGATGTATGCAGAGAGTTAAAATCGGCTATAGAGCGATTAGTCGAAGAGGGCTACCTTGGAGAATTCGCCACAAAGGCAAGGGAGGAAGCCAGAAATAATCCAACTGGAAATACAACCGAGCAGAGGCAAACGCCCTCGCACGCTCCAGGGGCTAACGCAGTTCCCCTCGGGCCAAACAGAGAAGCGCTCGCTATCGATAGCGACCAAATGCCCATGATAAATATCATCGCGGGGGGGCACCCTATTGAGAGGAAATTATGCCACAAATGCCCAATCCTGGAGAGAAGCGCAAACGGGAGAGCGTTCAAACAAAAATCGAGCTAATAAGTGCCTTAGACAAAATGATATTGTCTTTCTCAGAGGAAGACGAAAAAGGCATCATTTTCCCGCATAATGATGCGATGGTTGTAACGCCTGTCATTGGAAGTCATGGGGTAAGAAGGACCCTTGTCGATAACGGGAGTGCAGTGAATCTATTCTCGTTGGAAGCATACAACTTGATGAAATGACCTAACGGTGAGCTATCGTCCTACACGAGGCCAATTATTGGGATTGATGGAGTACCGATTCCGGTAGTAGAAATAACATCCCTGCCGGTGTACTTCCGGGAGGACACATCCAAACGCTCCGAAGAGCTACTATTTCTGGTCGTAGACCTAACATTACCATATAACGCCATTTTGGGGCGACCTTTCCTTAATCGTTTTGGAGTGGCCATATCTCAAAAACACCTGCGGATGAAATATCCCTCATGGGACGGCGTGGTCTCAATCAAAGGGGACCAAAAGCTGGCAGCCGAATGCTACTTACTCATGACTCAAAGGAGCTGTGACCGCTACGTTTGCGTGGCGGACGACCCTTTCGATGAAAAAGAAGAAAAGCGCACTCAGCCGCTAGATCAGATGATATCACTCCCTATCGGTAAAGATAGTGAAATGAATCTCTTAGCCAGTGAGAAACTAAGCCTGGAAGAGAACGCGCAGTTAATCCGGCTGTTGAGGAAATGCAAGGGAGAGTTTGCGTGGAAGCCAGCAGACATGCCCGGAATCTCTCGGGAGGTTGCGGAACACCGGCTAAACGTTAGTCCTGAGGCCAAACCTGTCCAACAAAGGCGACGTACTTTTTCGTCGGAAAAGATAGCCGCAATCGAAAAAGAATTGCTAAAGCTCACAGAGGCGGGGTTCATTCGAGAAGTCCAATACCCGACCTGGCTAGCCAATCCTGTGTTAGTCCCAAAGCCTAACGGGGACTGGCGCATGTGTATCGACTTTACTGACCTAAATAATGCCTGTCCCAAGGACTGCTATCCCCTTCCGCGAATAGATCAGTTAGTCGATCAAACCGCTGGGTATGCTTATCTAAGCTCCCTAGATGCGAATTTCGGATATCACCAAATCCCTATGGCTGTAGAGGACGAAGAAAAAATTGCCTTCATTACTCCCAGGGCTACATACTGCTACAACGCAATGCCGTTTGGGCTAAAGAATGCCGGTGCAACGTTTCAGCGTATGGCAAACAAAGTTTTTGAAAATCAAATCGGGAAAAATGTAGAGGCCTACGTAGACGACATCTTGATTAAAAGTCGGAGTTTCAGAGAACACCTCGCTGACTTGGAAGAGGTTTTCAATGTGATGAGAAAGCACAAGATGAAGTTAAACCCGCGGAAGTGCATGTTTGCATTCCAAACGGGAAAATTCTTGGGCTATGTGGTCAGCCGGAAGGGCATCCAACCCAACCCGTCAAAGATAAAAGCCATCCAGGATATGATATCCCCGCGAACTGTCAAAGAAATACAGAAGTTAACCGGGCGCATCATTGCGTTGGGGCGATTCATATCTAAGCAAGGCGAGAGATGTTTGCCTTTCTTCAAAGTCATCCGCAACAAGGCTCCCTTCGGATGGACAGAGGAATGTGAGAAAGCGTTTGCAGGACTAAAAGCTTACCTATCATCAGATTTAGTGCTAACGAGACCCGAGCCCGGTGATGAGCTATATCTATACTTGGGAATAGCCGACGAGGTAGTCAGCGCCGTCCTCGCGCGATGTGAAGGGCACGTGCATCGTCCTGTATTCTTCGTGAGTCACATATTGAAAGATGCCGAATTGCGATACGCTCCTATCGAGAAGATAGCACTCGCTCTAGTACAGGCCACGCGAAAGATGGATCGATACTTCCAAGCCCACCCCGTCATCGTACTTACGGATCAGCCGTTGAGAAGAATCTTCAGAAAACCTGAGTCTTCAGGAAGAATGTTAATTTGGGCTATCGAACTTGAACAATACGGGCTGCAATACAAAGCTAGACCGGCCGTTAAAGCCCAAGCGTTAGCTGACTTCATAGCTGAGTGCACATTCGCAAAGGACACAAAGATAGACCTATTGGAGGAAGAAGCGAAAAATTCATGCCTACCGTCTCCAGAGACATATACAGATACGTGGGTCATCCACGTGGATGGAGCAAAAAATCAAGAATTAGCAGGCGTAGGAGTTTTCTTAGCTGGACCAAACGGCCTGGAGATGCGATACGCCATCAGAATCCTGCAGCCATTGTCCAACAATGCGGCTGAATACGAAGCGATGCTGGCGGGACTCAGAATCGGAAACAGTTTCTCCATCGAAGCCACCCCCGGTATGGAGAAGGAAGACAGAACACGTTTAAGGATCCGAGGAGATTCCAAGTTAATAATGGATCAGGTCCTGGGGAATTCCCAAGCCAGAGAACCCATCATGGCCCAATACTTAGCCAAAGTGAAACATGAGCTGTCAGAGATACAGGAAAAAGGCACCCTGGTTACCTTCGAGCACATTCCTAGAGAAAACAATGGAGAGGCCGATAGCCTCGCCAAAATGGCAGCCAATCCGGAAGCCTCAATACCCAGAGACGTGCGCTATGGAGAACTATCTACACCCTCTTTCATGGAAGATCAGGCATGATAAGCATGATAAGCTACCGGGAGACCAGACAGAGAAGAAGAAAGTCCTAAAACGGGCAGCACGATGCACATATTATAACGGAGAGTTAATACGAAGATGCTTCTCCCATCCGGCCGCTAAATGCATAATGGAACAAGAAGGCTTGCATGTGTTACGAGAAATTCACGAAGGGATATGTGGCATGCACATCGCCAGCAGCACTCTAGCAGCCCAAGTCTTTCGGTCGGGATTTTACTGGCCCACCATTCGACGAGATTGTCATAACTTCGTGAAAACCTGTCAGAAATGCCAGGAATATGCTAAGATTCCTCGAAAACCTGCTGTGCCAATCTCAGAAATAGTGGCTCCGTGCCCGTTTGCAAAATGGGGGATTGACATCCTGGGCCCGTTTCCAAAGGCCAGATCTCAGTTAAAATTCGTGGTCGTAGCGGTAGACTACTTCACAAAGTGGGCCGAAGCCGAGGCGTTAGCTACCATTACCACCGAAAAAATTTGGCGTTTCTTCAAACACCAAGTCATCATGAGATTTGGAGTACCGCGCGTGCTAGTTAGCGACAACGGGACACAATTTACAAGCCAGTTCTTCAGGGATCAATGTGCGGAGTTTCAGATAGAGCAAAGATTCTCCTCTGTGGTACATCCCCAAACCAACGGCCAGGCGGAAGTAACTAACCGCAGCATCCTTAGTGGCATCAAAAGAAACTTGGAAGGGTCCAAGAAGAAATGGTCAGACGAATTGCCATATGTGCTATGGGCCTATCGCATGACTGTCAAGGCCAGCACGGGAGAAACCCCGTTCGCGTTAGCATTCGGAACTGAGGCTGTCACACCAGTCGAGATTGGCATGATGAGCCTCCGGGTGGCTCACTTCAAAGAAGAAAACAACGAAGAAAGGTTACGAGCTAACCTCGATACTCTACCAGAAATACACGAGGAAACCCTCCTGAAAACTCTACACTACAAGAGAAAAATGGCACAATATCACAACCGGCAAGTGAGGGAGCGATTGCTCAAAACCGGAGATTTAGTGCTCAGAGACAAGCGGGCGGCAGGACAACGTATGGGAAAACTCAGTCCAAATTGGGATGGACCGTATCGCGTCACCCGCATTGTGGGAAAAGGAGCATACCACCTGGAAACGCTCGAGGGAACACCCCTGCAGAACTCCTGGAACATCGCTCGGCTGAGGCTATACCACGCCAGGAGCTAATCGGGTAACGTCAAAGTTATTCTAATAAATATATTGAGATATTCACCGTGCGTTTGCTACTGGTAATATGCAGGTAGCGAAGAATGCCAGGCGTGAAAATCCTATCCTTGTGATGGCTGGTCTTGATCAGACAGCTCATTAAGACGAGGCACGCCCTGGCATAACAAGGCGTTTGGGAGTGAAAATCCTATCCTTGTGGTAACCGTGCTCACATAGACGGCCCATTAAGACGAGGCACGACCCCAAACGGCTCCCCGGAGTGAAAATCCTATCCTTGCGGCAACCGTGCTCACATAGACGGCCCGTTAAGATGAGGCACGCCCCGGAATCCTTGGGAGTGAAATCCTATTCTTATGGTAACCCCATAAGGAGAGGCACACCCCAAGGAGAGACCAACTCCGTCCTGGAAGTGAAAATCCTATCCTTGTGGTAACCGTGCTCACATAGACGGCCCATAAAGACGAGGCACGATTCCACGGACGCGAGGTACAACGCTTGGGGGTGAAAAGTCCTATCCTTGTGATGGCTGGTCCTGATCAGACAGCTCACTAAGACGAGCCACTCCCCAAAGCCTATCTGTGGCGGAAAGAAACAAAGACATCCCAACTAGTAGCCGCGCGGTTGATACCCGGTGAAGCGATGTTGGAGCCTATCTGTGGCGGAAAGAAACAAAGACATCCCAACTATTAGCCGCGCGGTTGATACCCGGTGAAGCGATGTTGGAGCCTATCTGTGGCGGAAAGAAACAAAGACATCCCAACTAGTAGCCGCGCGGTTGATACCCGGTGAAGAAACGTGGGAGCCTATCTGTGGCGAAAAGGAATAAAGAAATCCTAACTAGTAGCCGCGCGGTCGATACCCGGTGAAAAGATGAATGGAGAAATGACCATACTGCAACAACAATGTTGAAACAGACGAAAAGCCCCCTCTGACAGCGAGGGACGGTAGGAATATGAGTGCAGCAGATGCGGAAGCAACGCTGATTTACTCTCAAAAATGCTATCGGAGGATATAATGGTAATGCTACTCGAACGCAGCTGATGAAAAGCAAACGGGATACAACCCAAAATTATGTGTCTATGGAGACCTAACGCCAAACGTCCCAGGCGGACAAGTGATTAAATGGCATTATGAAGAAAAGCAAATAAAGAACTTCTGTCCAAAAAGAGTGGATTAGCCGAGTCAAGGCCGACATCGTTTAAAATTACAAAATAAGGATGGGCCCGTCAGCCACAAAATGTAAAACATCTAAATAACAAAAAGCCTAAAGATTGGGCGGCGCGTTGACCCCTCCTTGCTGAGCAGCCTTCCACTGGTAGAAACTACTATCATTAATGGCTGACGCTCTCTTGTCGAAATACGCAGAAAGATCCTCAATACGGAGCTCCTCAACTCCATAATGATGCATCACGGCTTCTGACATGACTCCCCCACCCTACTCAAAGTACCAACGGTTCTTCTCAGCGTTAAGAGAGGAATCGGCAGATAGCTCGGCGTTTTTCTGTCTCTCCTGGCGTAGGCTATTCTCCTCCTGAGAGAGGCGTAGGGCCAAATCAGCACGTTGTCTCTTCTCTTCCTCCAAAGCCAACTTAGCGGCCTCCAACTCTTGTTTCACCGCGGTAACTTCTCCCCGAGCAGTCTCCATACTTTCGTTGGCAGCAGCAAGGGCATTTTCAAGACGCTGTCGCTCCTCCAACAGCCTGCTTATCTCTCCCCGCCCGTTAGCTGCAGCCCTGGCATTCTCCTCATCCATATAGTGAAATGACAAAGCATAGAAAACGCCTGAGAGCGAAGGAGATTGATGCGCCCCTGATCGCCCCGAGCCACAAAGGCATCTCTCTCTCTTGGAAGAGACAAAATCTCTGCTACCAGATAAGCGGTAGAGGAAAGCACGGTCTCAGGATCGGCATCGGCAGGAAACTGCAGAATACTGTCCCTAAAGGAGCGCAAGCTGACGTGATGAGTCGGCATGAGAGGAGGATCGTAGGAAGAAATACCGGCCATTAAGGCAGGAGCGGGCCCACCCCTCACGATAGGTGGATGAGGCATCGGAACAAAGAACAACGCACCAGGAGAAGCTGGCCGGCTGGAGAGGCCTTCCGCGTTAGGCATCGAGACCTCATTGCCTCCGGGCACCTCAGGATTAAGGGCATCAGAATCATAGCCCGTTGGGGTGTGCGCAGAATGAATCGGGGAGCTAGGAGGCACATGGGGCTCACCGCCAAAATCAACGGGTTCCGGTTGATCAGCAGACATACCCCCGCCCCCAAGAACATTTGAACTATGATGGGCAGCCGAAGAAGAAGGGCTAGTCTGAAGATCATAGCGAGCCTTCTTCTGACGCTCGCGAAGAACATCTGCGATACCCATATCTCCCTCGGAGGTAGAGGGGGCAGAAGCAGCAACGACTTCCTAAATAAGGCAGAACGTGATAAGGAAATCATGTACAAAGAAAGACAAAGTCCCAAAAGTAAGAAAAATGCTCACCTGAGCGGTGGAGGACGCAAGAGGAATCCCAACAGGAATCGGACCAACCGTAGCCTCTGAAGAAACAACAGTCTGGGACGAAACGGATGGGGCAGCACGAGCTCTCCTAGGCCTTTTCTGTCTCACAACTCGAGTACCCGTAACGCTAGCGGTGGCCTCCCCTTCCTCAGCGTTAGCGGCAGCAGCAACCCTAGCTTCAGCGATAGCTTTCTTCTTCGCCTCCTGTTTCCTCCTCCTTCGGAAATACTCGGGCTCCCAACCAGGCGGAGGCACTGCACAATCACAAAACGTTAGCGTTAGTACTTCTTGACAAACGCAAAAGAAAAAGGTTAAACACTCACCCTTCTTGCACTGTTCCACTGGCAACCCCGTTAGCCACTTTTCGGGCATCAACGCTAAAATCAAATTGAAGCAGCGTCTTCAACCAACCATCCTCTGGGTCGGAAAGGGGTTTCCGATGACCCCAAGCCCCATCTTTAATTGTCTTGTTGAAGCCAGCCCTCCACAACGGCTCCGGCAGATCAACAATAAAAAATTCCTCTTTCCAGTAAGAAATAGATGACTCAATACCCATAAGTTTCCAGGTAAAGGGCTTCAAAGAACCGTCTTCGTAGCGAGGCGATATCGAGATCACCCCTTTACGGGAATATAACTGAAAAATGTCATGGAGCAACGCTAAAGTGGGAGATTCTATCCCCTTGAAACGGCACAGTGCGGCAAAGGCACTAACAACGTAAATCGCGTTAGGACTTAACTGAGCCGGAGCCATATCAGAATCAACCAACAACAATTTTACGAGCGGGTCAAGAGGGAGACGAAACCCATGATCGAAAAGCTTAGCGTACAACATTCTACTATTTCCGGGCAAAATGTTGTTCAGTCGAAGCGACTCAGAAGCAGGATGCACGGGATATTCCTTGGGAAATCGTGCAGAAAACCCAGCAAGCCTACGGTTAATTAAGGGCAACGTGTACAAAGAAGTGGGAGTAGTATCAATTACTTCTTCCCCGGAGGACCGTTGAGGGTCTCCTTCTTCAGAGGATTTCTTAGTCCTAGCCATGGCCAATAAAGAAGAAACAAGGAGAAAAGAAAAAGACGTGTACCTTGTACCTTCGTGAAAGAGAACGCGAGGAGTCTTGAACCAGAAAGAGAGAGCGGCGCAAAAGTATTTATCCAAAGGCAACAGCGTATAAGGAAAAGATAGAAAAAGAAAAAGAGGGTAGAAGAAACAATAAGTATAACCCTGAAAGGACACGACCAGTCACCGGCAGACACGTGGCAAAGTAGCGCGTCATAAAATAAGGCACGCGCCAGAAGGTGCAAATTTGAAACTAGGACGAAACGCTTCTGCATTCGCAACTCCCTAGGAGACGCTTGCTCCAAACGCATCCCTATAGAAGGACATGTGTCTTCTTTCATCATTACCCTTCAAGTCGCATTAAATGAGGGACAGGGGGATTGATTAAAAAACATAAAAAGCAGCGCTGGCCTTGCCAAACGATGCGATGGTACGAAGAAGATAAAGAAGGAATAACGGTAATGTCACGACGAATCATCCAGAACGACAAAGGATACAAGGCGTTAGCATTATTACAAGAGAAACAATGTTCGAATGGGTTTTTAAGAAATAATAAAAGAAGAGACGATAACAAGAAAAGCAAGGAAAGGCCCAGGCACCATCGCTAACGTTAGGCTTTCTCTCTCGAAGGGTCAGAAGAACCACTGCCACCTTTGCTAATCTCACCCATCACGAGAGAGATGTAATCAGCTACCTGGGCTGGATCCAAAGGGTCACCTTTGAAACGGGACGCAAACCCAGAAGCGAAGGCCTCCAGAACCCTTTTCCTCCATAACTCTTCCTCTAATGGCGCCCTAGCAGCCCCCTCATCTCGAGTGAGCATCTCTTCGCGGAGAATGAGAATCTGCTTCTTTTCTAGCGCCAATTCCGCCTCCAGAACTTCTATCTTGGCTCTCCCGATAGACTTTTCCCTGTCCAATTCCATTTGGGATGATTCACAGAGGCGCGTCAGCAACCTAGAATGCTCCACCGCCTTCTCAAGCTGCACCTTCGCAGCACACAACGCGCTGGAAAAATTGCGGGACTCGCGATCGTGAATTTCGAATTGATAATTCAGATGGCGGAAGAAGTCCAGAGAATCATTCAGAAAGTGGCGAAAGCGTGCCGAGGGAGGAAGTTGAAGAAATTCCTCTTTCTCTTTTTTCGAACTCAGCATCTCTCCTACCAAGGGTGCAGTAAACTCATCTCGAGAAAAAGGTTGGGGAACCCCGACAGCGCGAAGGGCATCAAAGCAAAACCCTGCAAGATTCATACGGTAGGTCGGGGCCCCGTTAGGGCCAAGATTGATCGAGGAAGGCGGAGAAGAGCCCTGAGGAAAAGTACTCTTGAGAGGAGTAAAAAACAGCTGCGGAGTAACCACAGGCGGTAGCTCAGCAGTCGAATCCGCCACGGGAGGTGTGACCACTACGTCAGGAATGCAGTGAGCAATTGGAGAGTCGGGAGCGTCAGCCATGGGTGGAGGACATTCCATTGGCGGGGCCTCTCCCTCAGTAGAACAAGTTTTCTCCAACGCCTCAGCGGCTCCCGTTGGCAGAGAGGCGCCTGCCTCAGACGAAACAGCAGGCGTAGAAACAGTTGCCACATCTACAGGAGATATCCCGGTAGCTTGTCCACTAGAGGCCACTCGAAGTTTTTTCCGACGCTGGGAAGCAGCAAGGGAAGAAGCATGGCAAAGGTCTGACTTGGCATCCGCATCCTCATCATCGCTAGTAATTACCGTCGTTGCGACAGGCCTGGAGTCCATCCCCGTGCGACGCTCCGGTAGACAATTTTCCACAAAGCGAGAAGTTCGAACAGAGCTAACGGGCCTTCGCCCTCCCCGGGCAACGGTTTTAGTTCTCTTCCTCGAAGGAGGAGCGTCACCCCGACTTGAGCCCTCGGCCGAAGGCGAGGCTGGCAAAGTTTGAAGCGGTGTTACGTTCAGAGGTGCACCAGGGTCACCTGGGAATCAACCGTTAGCCTCCTATAGCAAACAAAGCGTGCGAGAACTAAAGAAAAGAAAACATGGAAAGAAATAGGCTCACCCATAACGCACTCTTCCAGAGGCTTGAACAGAGCGAAGGCATGAATACGGTAGTGGGTATTCTCGTCTAACAAAGCGTTAGCCTGGTCCAGCTCAGTTCTGGACAAAATCGCGGGATTTGTCCAAACGGGACCTGCCAGTTCTTGATTGAAATTGATACGCCACAAACGTGACGGTAGCTCCAGAACAAAGAAGCTGCTCTTCCAATCAGCTACACCCCTCTTGAAGCCGTGAAAACGTTGCCAAAATGACTGCACGAGCGCATCATCCCACCGGGGAGTAATCTCGATTAAACAATTGTAGCAAATCATGCTAAAGAATTTGCGAAACAAAGTGATAGATGGGGCAAAAATGTTCTTCAACTCGCAAGCGCAAAGAAAAGCATACACCGCACACCAAGAGGAAGGAGTTATCTGGGCAGGATTAAGGCTATACTCTCGCAGCAGAGTTAGTATCGACTCATGAACGGGGAAACGGAAACCATAAAGGAACATTTTAAAATAAAGAAGCCTACTGTGGCCCCACCCTAGATTATGAAGCCTCATATCACTACCGGGAATAGAGGGCTCATGCCCAGGAGGAAAGGTAATACCATGTTCCTCCAATTCGGCTTTCAGAACCACATCGCAGGTAAAAATACTCGGTGATTGGGCGACCTCGGGATCCATGGGCCTAGAGATAATCTGGCGAGGTCTATTCCTAGCCATAGCAAACCAACAAAAAGGAAATCTGAGAAGGGACGGATTGATACCTTAAAGGAGAAGAATCCCAGAGAAATCGGCGGACAGTGGCGAGCGGCCGAAAAGATATTCGGGGAAGAAGGCGAAGGAAGACAAAAAGGAAAATTCGAAGCGAGGGCAAAAGTTTTGAGAAATTGGAGAATAGCCCTTCTTAAAGGATAAAAATGCCACCGCATTAATTGAGTTACCAATCGGGCGAAGACGCGTGTAAAAGAAGTTGGCCACGTGGAAGCGCATTAAAGAAATTTGGAAAAGAGAAGTTATTCGTCGAAACTCCCCAAAAGGGCGAGACAGTATTGACCCGGTCAAAGTAACCGCGAAGCGATTGCCTCAGTCAGGACAACCGCTTACGTTAGCTACCCCCAAGAATCAGCAGGCTAACGGAAATAACGACAAAATTGAAAAAGCAGAAAACATCAGTTTATTCATAAAACGCCAATAGGCGGGTACAAGGCAAAACGGCTAATCCTCATCAGGCCAATAAATGCCGTGGTGATAGACCCCGTCATCATCAAGGAATGGCATCTTCCCATTAGCATTCGGGATAGGCTGGTCTGCCTCCTTTTCGGGGCAGGACCCTGACGGGCATGATTTTCCTTTGGCACTCGAATCTGCCAACCCCGCACCAGCACTGATGGGAAAATCCTCGTTCAGCGAGCAATCGGGGGAAGAAAAACGTTTGCCGCCCTCTTGAACAGCAGAACCAGAAGGAGCCAAAGTTGTAAAGGGCGTCTGGGAAGTCCGTTTCCCTTGCTTCTTACGACCCTTTCGGCGGACCGGAGGCCTCCATGGTGGCGAAGGAGGGGGATGATCCGAGTCCGGCGAAGTCGGAGGAGTCGGTAAGGAATCGCGATCCATGGAACTCAAGAAGTAAAAATCTGCCATGTGACCTGCAAAAGCAAAAAAGAAGGAAAGGATGAAGATGAACAGGAAAGGAAAACCAAACTCCCTTATATAGCCGAAGGAGCACTTCGATCCCTGAAAAATCAATTAAGACGCTTGGGAAGATAACTGCAAGTGCAGAATCCGATCCGTCGCAGGCACCTCTGCTCGTTAAACGCACCAATCAAAGGGCACCAAAGAACCGCCCAACCACCTGCCACTGAAAAGACGGCCCTGTAACAGTCAAGACAGAGCATTCATTGCTAAATCCCGGAACCCGACCACTGCAGTACAATGTCCCGAGGAAGACTCATTTTCGGTTGGGCTCATGACAATTATTTCCAACCAATAAAGCAAGCAACCAAGCAAGAAAAAGAGAAGACTTGGGAAAAAGCAAAGACAAGTTATTTATTTATGGCCAGGTGGCCTTAACGTTCGAATATGTACAAGAAGCATAAGAAAAACAGCGAGAAGTGAAACCAGCGGTCAGACATTGGACCCCGCATCATCGTCCCCTGGCGCAATAGGAACCTCCTTTAAAGCGTCAGCGACGGAGGTCAGTTCAGAAGAACAAGCTCTCATGCCCTTTAGGCAGCAGGCCAGCAGATCTTTCCTCTGCTGCAGCATCGAAGCCACCACGTCAAGGTGAGCGCTGACAGTGGCCAGTTTCGCCAAGATCTCTAGGGGGTTGAAATCCTCCAGAGTGATTCCTAGCTGTCTAGACAGAATATGGGTTAACACCCCCTGCAACTCCAGGACGTCCTCGGAGGTCTTGGTGATCATCCTCTCCAGGAAGCCGATATCACCCTCAGTAAGATTCTTCAGGGTCAGAGTTTTGGAGATCAGGAAATTGCGAGTCAGTTCATCCATGGCGGAATATGGAAAGAAAGAACGTGAAAATGCGAAGAAATTGGCGTAGAAAAACCTCTGATTTATAGATTCCGACAAAAACCGTCAGGGCCATCTGATGAGGCAAACCTCCACGGTACTTAGAAGAACTCTCCGTCAGAGAAGGAATGATAGCCCTTGGTAAACTCTCGGGCTCATTTTCAGTTGGGCTTATGATAACAATTCACCTAAAAGAAAAGGTATTTTCGTCCATCACCCGGTGGGATGAGGCCTAGCTACTATTTCGTACCACCGCGGTAGGGACAAGATCGCTACCTTCCCCAAAGGCTAACGCTACAAGGGCTAACGGGTCCCTATTGGCTCCTCTCACGGACCTCACGGATGGCTCAAGGAGTTATCTTACCCCCAGAGGAAACCAGGCGTCAGGAGTATCGCTCCGGCCGTTATCCTACCGTGGCAATATCTACCTGCATACCTACCGCCAAGGTAGCGTATCGTGATAAGGGCGAACCACAGACCCTAACGCGAGCGATAGCTCCGTACCCGTTTACTCGGGCGGGAACGCCCCTTTTCTTCTATAAATACCTCCCCCCACAAAGGAGGCAGGTAAGCATACTCAACTGGCCAAAACTCTGCTAATTTCAGTAAACATACTAACTTAAGCATCGGATTGTTTCCGCCGGAGGCCCCCTCCGGCGCATTGCAGGTACTGTGGACCGTCGCATACACTGATCTGAGAAGAGCCGCTCCGCTATACATCCTTCGGCAGAAGACAAATAATTATCACCCTCGATATATGCTTTTAATTAATTGTTTTGTTAGCAACCGATTCTGTGATAGATTGACTAGATCAATCGACAAAACCCCCTTGAGTTACAGTCTTATTTGTTTGCAATTGCCACTGTCATACATTTAAAGTGAGTTTTTATCCCTCAATCTCCGTGGTTCGACCCTATCTTGCCCTTTACACAATTTAAATTGTGCAATTAGGCATCAGGAAATATATTACAATTGAGTGACGATCAAATTTTAGCGTTGTTGCTAGGAATTGAACAGAACTAATTTCTCTCTTTTATTTGTATGACCAGGAGATCTGCTCTAGACCTATTACCACTTGATCTTGAGCTTACTAGAATGGAAAGAGGACTTCAAAGGTAAGCCAGGAGACCAACTATTAATCGTAGAGGAATCCTTAATCCTGCCATCGATAGAAATCCTTCCGATCTGGATAATCTCGACTGTCTCTTTCTTGAAGGATTCCCTTTCTTTTATCCAGACCTCGACAACGTTGAGTTTGTCAACCCCGTTATACCCAACATGGAAGATCCACCTCCTCCCCCTCGAGGGCTGGAAGCCCCTAACAACCAGACTATAGAAGATCTCAATGCAGCCCCTGAAACACCGAGCAGTTGCATTGAATGGCCTGCTGTTGCTCATGACTAGACACTCAAGTCCGCGGTCATGCATCATCTCCTCATTTTTCGTGGTATTACCAAGGAAAATTCTCATAGACACCATCAACAATTGTATTCTATTTGCAAATCTATGAAGCTCACCAACGTCAGTATAGAGCAAGCCAAGCTGCGTGCATTCATGTGGTCCCTTAAGGATGATGCCCTCGACTGGTTCTATGATCTCCCTCATAGATCCATTCATTCTTGGGCTGAGATATCAAAGGCCTTCATGGACAAGTACTATCCGACGTCGATGTCCATGGTTACTCGCAAGCAATTGGTCTCTATTCTTTAAAAGGATACGGAAAATCTTGATCAGTACTATGAACGCTTCAAGAAGATGCAAGCGTTATGCCCTTCCCACAACCTAACCGAGCATGCCCTCATCCAGTATTTCTGTGAAGGATTGTGGGCATATGACAAGGCTTTGCTGAATGCCGTTAGTGACGGTTCCATATGTGCTCTCACTCCAGCTGCTGCCAAAGCTACTATTGAGCTTATGGTAAAGAACGCTACCACTGCAAGTAGTAACAACAGTGATCAAGGTGCCCAAGTGGCAGCGATGCAAAATCAGTTGACTGTTATCTCGGGCATGCTCCATAATATGACAGCAATCCAGTCTGCCCAGGTCAAAGCATGCAAGATATGTAATTTCTCGGACCATCCCACGGATGTGTGTCCCTTCATTCCAAATGAAATCGCCGTCAATGCTGCGGGAGTCCAAGTTAATGCAATGGGCAACTATAACCAAGCTCCGTATGGCCAAAACTATAACCAAGGGTGGAGACAGCCGAACCCCGGATGGGTTCATAACTCTCAGTCATCCGGCCCTAGTGGACAACCACAATAATATTTGTATGGTAACCACCAGCCGCCTCTCAGCATGCAACATTTCAAACCTCGACCAACATACAATCAATATCAGTGCCAACCTCCTCAAGACTAGACCTTTACAGTCCCACCAATTCCTGACCCCAAACAGCAAAAGAAGATCAATGACCTTGAGAAACAGATCAGTACCATGATGGCAGAAATGAAAGAGTTAAAAAACCAAGGCAGGTTTCTAGGGCAGATAGAAAACAATCCAAAGCACAACGTTTGTGCTGTAACTCTTCGAAGTGGCACTACCTTGACCCCTCCACCATATCCAGGCCTCGACATTAAAAATTCACCAGAACCTGAGCTCCGGACCAAGACAAAAAGTCCAAAAGTGCAAAGAACCGCAGAGATTATGGAAGAAAGGATCCAATCCCCAAGGGGATCTCCACAGAACGATTCGAACCCACCTAAGTTTACCCAAGAGTACATTCATAAGATCCTCGAACCTCCTTTCCCTCAAAGGATAGTCAAGTCGAAGAAAGAAACGGAGGATCGTGAAATCTTTGATATATTTAGCAAAGTGATCGTCAACATTCCACTCCTACAAGTAGTCAAGAATGTGCCCAGATATGCCAAATTCCTAAAACAATTATGCACGAACAAGTGCAAATTAGCAGGCGTCAACAAGATAAGCGTATGGGTTAATGTTTCTGCCCACATACAGCGGAAGATTCCTCCCAAGTGCAAAGATTAAGGGATGTTCATTATCCCACGTAAAATTGGCACCGTCAACATTGGTAAAGCCATGTGCGATTTGGGAGCAGACATCAATGTCAGGCCCTTGACAATCTACAACAGTCTTGGCCTCGAACCTCTAAAACCTACCAGGCTCGCCATCCAACTTGCTAACCGCTCAGTTGTTTATCCCAACGGTGTTATCGAAGACGACCTGGTCCAAGTGGGTGAATTTCTATTTCCAGCGGACTTCTACGTCATCGCCATGGAAAATGCAGATTCAACTAAATCATTAGTTGTCCTTCTAGGGCGACCGTTCCTAGCCACTGCCCGAGCCAAGATTGACGTCCATGATGCCACCATCTCCCTCAAATTTGATGGCGAGATCATCAAGTTCAACATGCTGAAATCCATGCGCTATCCTTCTAAATTTTCTAGTGTCAATTATGTTGATTTAATTGACCCTTTTGTTGATGAAATTGCTGAATTAAATTCTACTGATCATTTGCAATATGCCATGGACAAGAGCCTCACACCACCTCTCATGGATGTCTTGACCTTAAGGCCTGTCACTTCTCCAGAGTTGTATTCCGTTATCGCAGCCCTCGAGGAATGCCTCAAGGAATGCGCCATTGTTCCATATGACCCCCAGTCATATCCCCCATATGTTCCGAACACATTAAGCTATCACCTTCAGTTGAATAGGCTCCTGCCCTTGAATTGAAGCCTTTGCCTTCTCACCTGAAGTATGTTTACCTAGGCACCGATAACTCTCTTCATGTTATCATCTCCAATAAGCTCAATAGTTCTGAAGAGGATAAGCTGACTTCCTTATTGAACGAATTCAAACAAGCCATCGGATGGACTATTGCCGATATCAAGGGCTTGTCTCCATCTTTGTGCACTCATCGGACCTATAAAATAGTCCGTCAGGCTCAGCGCAAACTGAACCCACCTATGATGGAGGTAGTGAAGAAAGAGATGTTGAAGCTGTTAGATGCAGGTGTCATCTATCCCATCTCAGATAGCCCCTAGGTAAGCCTTGTTCAAGTTGTGCCCAAGAAAACCGGTATCACTATCACCATTGGGCAAGACGGTGAATCGATTCCCATAAGAATTCAGAACGGTTGGCGAGTATGTATTGATTATAGCTGTTTGAATGCGGCCACCAGGAAAGATCATTTCCCTCTTCCCTTCATTGATCAGATGGTGGAATATCTCGCGGGCAAGACCCACTATTGTTGTCTGGATGGATACTCCAGATTCTATCAGATTCCTGTTGCCCTCAATGACTAGGAAAAAACCACCTTCACATGCCCCTTTGGTACTTTTGCCTACCCGCGTATGCCCTTCGACCTTTGTAATGCCCCCACCACATTTCAATGTTGCATGGTGAGCATCTTTTCAAACTTGTTGAAGACGGCATCGAGGTCTTTATGGACGACTTCACCGTCTATGGTAACTCCTTTTTGGAATACATGTCTAATTTGAGAAAATGCCTACAAAGATGCATTGAGACTAACCTAGTATTGAATTTCGAGAAATGCCATTTCATGGTCGATCGAGGTCTCGTACTTGGTCACATCGTCTCCAGCAAGGGTATAGAGGTAGACAGGGTAAAAATTGAAGTAATCGAGACCTTGCCCTATCCCACCAATGTCTGTGATGTGCGTTATTTTCTTGGGCACGCAGGCTTCTATCGGAGGTTTATCAAAGATTTCTCAAAAATTGCCCAACCTATGTGCCGTTTATTGCAAAAGGATGTTGATTTTCAATTCAATAAATACTGTCAAGTTACTTTTGATACCCTTAAGAACAAGCTCATCTCTGCACCTATAATTTGTTCCCCCGACTGAACACTCCTATTCGAGATCATGTGCGACGCAAGAAACCAAGTGTTAGGATCCGTTCTGGGTCAGAAGAAAGATAAGGAAACTTACGTCATCTATTATGCCTCCAAATTGCTAGACCTCGCTCAGAAAAACTTCACCACCATGGAAAAGTAACTTCTAGCAATCGTCTACACCCTGGATGAGTTCAGACAGTATCTCTTGGGCACAAAAGCGATCATTTATTCAGACCACTTCGCCCTCAAGTGTTTACTCCAGAAAGCGGATGCAAAACCCCATCTCATCCGCTGGATTCTATTGCTTAAGGAATTCGATATCACGATCAAAGATAAAAAAGGCTCAGAAAACTTGGAAGCTGATCACTTGAGCAGACTCCTAACCCAAGAAGATGATTCGGTAATGCCTATCAGGGACACCTTCCCAGATGAGCAGCTATGTCTTGCCCAGGCTGTCCAATTTCCATGGTTCTCTGACATTGCCAATTTTTGTGCTACTGGCTCCTACCCCGTTGATGCCTCTCCCTCCGAACGTAACCGGATTAGGAAGCAATCCAAATATTACATCAGGGACAACCCATATTTGTGGAAGCATTGTTGGGACCAAATCATTCGTCGTTGTGTGACTATGGACGAAGTTCCCTCGATCTTGAGATTCTGTCATTCGTCAACAGAAGGAGGTCATTTTGCTTCTAAGAAGACCGCCATGAAAATTTTGGAGGCCGGTTTCCACTGGCCGTCTATTTTTAAGGATAGCTACTTTTTTTGTGCATCATGCCCTCGATGTCAACTCACAGGAAATATCAGGGCAAGGAACCAAATGCCCCTAACCAACATCATCTCTTGTGAAATTGTTTATATCTGGGGTATCGACTTCAAGGGACCCTTCCCGAATTCTTTCGGCAATATCTACATTCTCCTTGCAGTAGATTATGTCTCCAAATGGATTGAGGCTAAGCCAACTCGAACAGATAACTCCAAGGTGGTGGTAGACTTCCTGCGCACTCACATCTTTAACAGGTTTGGTAGGCCTAGGGCCCTGATCAGTGATCATGGCACCCACTTCTGTAATCGTGTCGTGACCTCTCTCCTAAACAAATATGGGGTCCATCATCAAGTCTCTACGGCCTATCATCCCCAAACAAATGGTCAAGCTAAAGTTTCTAACCGTGAGATCAAGTCTATACTCGAGAAGACGGTCAACCAATCCCGAAAGGATTGGAGTTTGAAGCTCGACGACGCTCTTTGGGCATATCGAACAACATTCAAGACCCCGATAGGGATGACACCCTACAGACTTATTTATGGGAAACTGTGCCACCTACCAATCGAAATAGAACACAAGGCTTTCTGGGCCATTCATAACATTAATATGGATCTTGGGCATGCCGGTCAGCACCGCCGTCTAAAGATTCAGGAATTGGAAGAATTAAGGGATGATGCCTACTAAAATGCTTTGATCTACAAGGGCAAGACAAAGGCCCACCACGATAAGCAACTTCTTCCTAAATCCTCTATTATTGGGCAGAAAGTATTATTGTACAACTCTCGTCTTTGCCTTTTTGCAGGAAAACTGAAATCTAAATGGACGGGACCTTTCATAGTCAAAGAAATTTTCGATCATGGAGCCTTTGAAATCCGGAACCCGGACACGGGCATTATTTTTAAAGTGAATGGCCACAGATTGAAACCATTTTACGAAGGATTCAAGCCCTCCACAGTAGAGGAAATGGCGGTGGCCAACCCATCTGTCGTGCCCTAAACAACTAGTTCCACGTCTAGGCCTCGACGTTAAAATAGACCATGACGGAAGGCATTCCACATGCCGTCCCACTTTTCTCTCTCTTTTGTCTTTCGTTTCATTCCAGAACTTTTTTGCAACTTGTCTAGGATTTTCTCTTCTTATTTTTCTCCAATGATCTCTCTCCTTTCCTTTCCCATGTTGATTTTATTCCTTTTTATTATTATTATCTCTTTTATTCTCTCTTTTTGTCCTCATCTATCCTAACCACTTTCTTTTTCAATTTGAAAAAAGTTACCTTTAGGGCGGTTGGGATACGCTCGGGCTCGTTGCACCTCTAAGCCCAATGCGCCACGTCGACGCGAGCAAACAAAAAACAAGCCCTCATTAATAAGAGCTGCACTATTTGTGTCAGATGCCAACCCAACTTTCTCTCTCACACACTCCTTCTTTGTCTTCCCTATTCCAGCTATCTCCCACTCTATCCCTATCTCTCTCCCACACAAACACGTCACCCCCATCCCCATTAGCCATTGTCACATCCATCGCTTTCTCCAATGCCAAGAATCAAGAAAGTCGCCCATAAGCTAGCCTCTGGTCCCCGCCCAATAACCTCATCCTCTTCCACAACCGGCTCCGCCCAGAACTCCCTTACACCATCTCCATCCGAACTAAACTAGAGCCCCAAAATAGCCAAGCCTCAATCTCCAGCTCCCCCTTGATGCGTTCCTAGTAGGCTAGAACGCTCTCCTTAGATCGTTGTCCGACGACGTGGGTTTCAATGCGGAATTTAACTCGAAGAAAATCGTGAAACTCCAAGACTGGGTGCTCTTGGCAATTCAAAGACGAAAGACTCAATAGATAGTGCTTTCAGGTTTTACTTGACAAACTAATCGAATGCACAAAACTCAATTAGATGCAAGGTTCATCAAGAACAAGTGGATAAAGATCCAAAGCAATCTGCTTTCAATTATCAAAAATAGTCTAACCGAAAAATAACATGGGCGGCTCCTTTTTAAAGAAGCGCTAAACCCTAATTCCAAAAATGGAAACTAGTTTAGTTTCTAAATAATGACTTAAACGAAAATGGCAACAAGCCACCCTTCCAAATAAGTTATGAAACCATAAAATAACATAAATAAAGTCTACTAAATAGGATAGAAGTGCAGGCACCGCCGTTTAGGTCAAAAGGCCCAAGTGGCTTTGCTTGCGGGTCCGCCGAATCACGTTTTAAGGAAACAACGCGTTTTCCTTATTCCCTTGAGCGTTCCTACTGAAATTTGGAGGGAAACCTCCTAACACATAGATGAAGTTCTGGGATGAATATTGTGCGAGTAAATATACTCCAATATTCAAAAGGCTCGGCAGTGGCTTTCACTGTCCAATGCGGGCTTGTGATTTGGGCCTGTCCCAAATCCTTCGGGCGTTTCTCTTGATTTTTGGCCTGGACTCCTCTCTTGTATTATAAATGATCATGGCATGGTCAAAAATAGGAAAAGGGCGCTGGTGGACCTAAAGGTTCGAGATGGCCATGCGTAGCCCATCCGTAGGCGCGGACGCGGTGCAGATTAGGGTTACAAGGCGCGGTTGGGGCGCGCACAGGTTGGCTTCCTCCGAGGCTGTCTTTGTCTTAAGTTCCATGTGGATGAGGCTACTGAGCCTCACTTGTAGGGCTCGGGCCCTGGCACGAGTGATCGGGCCCGTGGGCGGCAATGGGAGGCTCGCGGCTGCATCCTCCAAGGCTCGGGCCTTGGCTCGGGCCTTGGCGCGGGTGGTTGCGCCTGTGGGTGCATCACTAGGGCTGGCTCCGGCTGGGATCATATCATCCCCTCCATCTTGAGAAGGATTCGCCCTCAAATCCAGATCAACAACATCCTCATCGCCTGCATCAAACAACCGTGAGTCAGAAATATTAAAGGTTCCATGAATCGAACCATACTCACTTGGAAGGTCGAGGCGGTAAGCGTTGTTGTTGATCTTCTCAACAATTTGAAACGGGTCATCTCCCCATGGGGCTAATTTTCCTTTCCTCTTCTCTGGAAATCTCTCACGTCTTAAGTGCAGCCACACCCAATCGCCAACTTGAAAGGACGCGGTCTTGCGGCCTTCATTGTGCTTGCGCACTATGCGCTCATTTGTGCGCTCAATGTTTGCCTTAGCCTTCTCATGTATCTTCTTGATGTGTTCTGCCCTCTGTTGTCCATCTAAGTTAAAAACAACACTCAAAGGCAAAGGGGTCAAATCCATGGGAGTAATCGGATTAAAGCCATAAACTACTTCAAAAGGTGAACAATTTGTAGTAGAGTGGATTGAACGATTATAAGCAAACTCCATGAAAGGCAAATGATCAGTCCATTTAGACACATGTTTAGTAACTAAAGAGCGTAAAAGGGACCCTACAGTACGGTTAACTACCTCAGTTTGGCCGTCGGTTTGAGGGTGACAAGAAGTCGAATACAGCAATTTAGTTCCAAGGCGACTCCACAACACTCGCCAAAAGCGGCACAAAAATCTTCCATCACGATCACTAACAATACTAATAGGTATACCATGGAGGCGGACTACCTCTCTAAAGAATATATTAGCAACCTGAGACGCATCATTAGTATTTTTACAAGGCAAAAAGTGCGCCATTTTGGAATACCGATCCACAACAACAAATATACCATCCTTACCATCCCAAGGCTTAGGTAAACCCACAATGAAGTCCATGGACAGATCGGTCCAAAGTTGGGAAGGTACGGGTAACGGCATAAACTCACCATGACTAGCTAACCGAGATTTTTCCCTTTGGCAAACTACACATCTAGCAATCACACGCACAACATCAGGTCTCATCTTAGGCCAATAAAAGTGTGATTTCAGCATGTCATAGGTTTTATTAATGCCAAAGTGGCCCATCAATCCACCACTATGTGATTCATGCACAAGTAATTCACGCAAAGAACACTTAGGAATGCAAAGGTGCTTGCGCCGAAACAGATAGTTATCATGCGTATAAAATTTGACATCAGCCATGGAATCACAAGTCTTATAGATCTCACCAAAATCCAAATCAGTAGGGTAGAGTGGAATTATTTGAGAAAATCCTAAAAATTTGACACTTAACGAAGAGATCAAGGCATACCTCCTAGACAATGCGTCAGCTACAACATTGTCTTTTCCTTCCTTGTACTTGATGTGATATGGGAAAGCTTCCAAGAACTCCAGCCACACGGCATGTCTCCTATTCAACTTCCCTTGCCCCTTTAGGTATTTGAGGCTCAAGTGGTTGGTGTGCACCACAAATTCCCTCGGCATCAAGTAGTGTTGCCAAACCTTGAAAGCCCTAACTAGCGCATAAAGCTCCTTGTCATATGTCGGATAACGTAGCTGGGCATCCTTGAGCTTTTCACTAAAGAAGGCTATTGGCTTCTTCTCTTGCATCAAAATAACACCTATACCGATTCCACTCGCGTCGCACTCCAACTTAAACGGCTTGTCAAAGTCGGGTAGGGCTAACACGGGTGCGTTGGACAGCTTGTCCTTCAACGCTTGGAATGTGGCCTCTTGAGGTTCCTCCCACCTGAAATCAACATGTTTCTTAGTTAGATCATTAAGTGGGGCAGCAAGAGTACTAAAATCATGAATGAAACGACGATAAAAGGAAGCTAAGCTGTGAAAGGAGCGGATGTCGCTTGCTGTTTTTAGCGTAGGCCACTCCTTGATCGCTTGCACCTTCGCTTCATCCACCTTCACACCATCCTTGCCCACAAGGAATCCTAAAAACTCAACCTGTTCTAAAGAAAAAGAGCACTTGGAGAGTTTAGCATAAAGCTTCTCTTCACGCAAGGTTAGAAAAATCTCCTTAAGGTGTAAAACATGATCATGCAAAGACTTGTTGTAAACTAAGATGTCATCAAAGTATACAACAACAAATTTTCCTATGAAACGCCTAAGAACATGGTTCATAACTCGCATGAAAGTACTTGGGGCATTAGTCAATCCAAACGGCATCACTAACCATTCATACAATCCATATTTTGTTTTAAATGTCGTTTTCCATTCATCACCCTCTTTCATTCTAATTTGATGATAGCCGCTCATGAGATCAATTTTAGAAAAGATTACACTACCACTAAGCTCATCTAACATATCATCTAAGCGAGGTATGGGGGGACGATACTTTACCGTAATTTTGTTGACAGCTTGACAGTCAACACACATTCGCCAAGTCCCATCTTTCTTTGGCACTGGAACGGCGCATGGAGACAAGCTCTCTCGGACATATCCCTTGCTAAGGAGCTCATCAACCTGCCTCTGAAGTTCCTTAGTCTCCTCAGGGTTGCTCCTATTAGCTGGTCTGTTTGGGATAGTCGAACCCGGCACAAAATTGATTTGGTGCTCTATGCCGCGGATTGGAGGCAAACCGGGCGGCATCTCTTCGGGTGTTACATCTTTGAACTTCTAAAAAACAGCCAAGATAGAAGAAGGCACAAAAGCTAAAAGATCAAGGTTAGTAGTGCTCAAACAAAAGGATTTAAAGTAAAGTAAAAGCAAAGGGCGATTCTCGCCACAAAACTGTTTTTGTAAAATGAGCGCTCGGCTCAAATCTTTTGCTTTCGCATACAAGTTCACTTTCTTTTCTTTTTCTTGCCTTTTCTTTTCTTTTTCAGGCTCTTTCTTTTCTATTTTTAACCCGTGCTCACTTTTATCATGGGGGTTGTTTTCATTCTTTTCTTTTCTTTCAAACCCGTGCTCACTTTTTTCACGGGGGCTGTTTTCATCAATTCTTTTGTCTAGAAACCGTGAGGCCTCAAATTCAGCATAGGACTTCTCCAACCAGAGCTGGTCCTCAAGAACTTGCTTAGGTGTAAGGGGTGCAAGTGTGAACTTCACTCCTTCCTTCTCAAGCTTGTACCGATTTCTCCTCCCTTCGTGAGTGGCGTTGCGGTCGAATTGCCAAGGTCGGCCGAGCAGCACATGTGACGCTTGCATTGGGACTACATCACACCATACTTCATCTTTAAATTTCCCAATAGACAAACTCACTAGCACTTGTTTAGTCACCTTAAGGCCGAGCTCATCATTCATCCATTGCAAGGTATACGGTTTTGGATGCTTGACCGTGGGTAGCCCTAATTTGCGCACAAGGAGAGTACTAGCACAATTAGTACAAGAACCATTGTCAATAACAAGAGAGCATACCTTAGTACCAATGTGGCACCTAGCATGGAATAGGTTCTCTCTTTGTTCCTCCTCATAAGTTTCGGCCCTTGGCTGCACACTCAAGTTCCTCCGAACTACTAGGGTAACCGGATCACAAACCCTAGATTCATGACCCGCTGCCTCTTCTTCCTCACTTTCCTCTTCCGAATCCTCCACTATCTCACAATCATCCTCCGAATCCATCTCTCCATTGTCCCTAATGATCAGAACTCTCTTGTTGGGACATTCGGTCTACTTATGGCCTCGGCCACTACACTTAAAACACACTATGTCTCGAGTAGGCACACGGTTAGTATTAGGAATTGGAACTTTAGAAGGAGTAGGGTTTGCCGAATTACCTTTGGTACCATATGAAGGCTTAGATACCTTGGGTGTGTCCTTGCTGTCCTTGGTCCCCTTGGACTATGTAGACTTGTTCCAAGTGGAAGTCCGAGACACAAAAGTAGACGGCTTAGAATAGGCTGCCTTAGCCTTGCGTTGCCTCTCAATCTTCACGGCCATGTGAAGCATCTCCTCCAAAGTCCTATATTGGCACAACTCTAAGGTGTTAGCTATCTCTAGATTCAGCCCACTCATGAACCTAGACATCTTCGAATCCTCATCCTCTATCACATTAACCCTAGCCAAAAGAACTTCCAACACGTTGTGATAGTCGTTCACGGTCTTGGACCTTTGGGTAAGCTTTTGTAAACGCTGAAGTTGGTCCTTATGATAGTACGGTGGAACAAACCTCCTCTTCATTACATATTTCATATTCTCCCAATTAGTTACGGGTCCTCTCACATCCTCATTCACTTGCTCCCACTAATGGGCAGCATATCCAAAAAACTCCACGGAAGCTAACCTTATTTTCTTTTCATCCGTGTAGTGGTGACACCTAAAAATTGCTTCCATCTTTCGTTCCCAAGTCAAGTATGCCTCGGGGTCATCTTTTCCTTCAAAAGGTGGAACCTTGAGCTTGACACTCCCAAGGTGATTGTCAACTCGCTCGCACTCCTCGCGACGCGACTATTCAAAGTTACGGTCTCGCCTACCAAAGGCGTGTCTGCCGCGCCCATATGCACCTCCTCGGCGCATTTGGAACCCTCTCGGTCCCGCCATATGTGGATCCTCCTCATACTCATTTTCAGAACCATCTAACTCAGGCTCACTGCGCTGGTCGTCGCTCAGTGCAGGTGCATAGGCATCTCGATTCACTCTAGGGTTTAGGTGTTGCGCAAAGTGTGCCCCGGGTGCTTGTGGAACAACATCTTCACGTTCCCTAGCCTCAACCTGCTGCCTCCAAGCTTTCATATCCTGGAGCTGGGCTGCTATGTCTTGCAGTGCCTTGGCTACATCGTTCACAACCGTAGACTCCTTTTCCGGATTTCCTAACATCCTGGAATTAAAAACAGAAAATTTTCCAAGCGTAAAATTGCCTAAAACTAACACTCCCTCACGTGTTTGTCTCTCTATTAATCTCACAAAATCTCTCAAAGAAAATTGTCCAGATCCTTAATTCAAGATGAACCGACTTGAAGAATTTTCAAGAAAAAAGCTTCCAAGGAGACACACAAAGAAAACTAGTGTAGAAAGAAATTTTGAGGTAATATACTCGAATCAATTGCAAAGATCAATCAACCAATCAAGTATACCACAGAGTAGAAAGGCACAGCAAAAATGGAATCAAGGAAAAGCTCAAAATAAACGGATTGAGTCAGTTTACAAACCCAAAAATGCTAATGGCATGCGATTAGGGTTTTGAAACATGTTTTTGCCACAACTTTTGATTCCCAATTCGAAATCCAATGATTCTTTTTGCTATGAGTCACAAATTCACTCTAGTATTTGATTCTGAAGTTCCACTTCTTTTTTTTTTTTGTTGAATGGTACTGATTTCGCCTCTGTTATGTTTTTGACGAATTTGTTTCACTTTTTTTTTTTTTTTTTGAAATTCAATGCAACTGAAAACACAAATTAACTAAGACACTTTGGGGAACTTTGTTTTTTTTTTTTGACAATAGTAAAGACCTACAAATCATTAAGATGATTTGCACACTAATCGCACACACAAGACACAAATTGGCACAAGACAACTAACACACAGCACGCAAGAGAATTGGTGTAGAAGAGAATGAAGGAATACCAATTCTAACAAAGAAAATGCAATAATTAAAGGGATAGATTTACCAAGTCGGGACAGCTAAGCTCCACTACCAACTGATGCATTCCTAGTAGGCTAGAACGCTCTCCTTAGATCGTTGTCCGACGACGTGGGTTTCAATGCGGAATTTAACTCGAAGAAAACCGTGAAACTCCAAGACTGGGTGCTCTTGGCACTTCACGCCGAATCCCTTGAGGTTCTTGGGTCAAACCGATGAATCTCCAAGACTGAGTGCTCTTGGCAATTCAAAGATGAAAGACTCAATAGATAGTGCTTTCAGGTTTTACTTGACAAACTAATCGAATGCACAAAACTCAATTAGGTCAAAAGCAGTGCTAGCCTCACCGCGCGACCTCACGAAACGGCGCGACAGTACAGAGAGGCTAACGAAGAGTGAGTAACAACAACAATACAATGAACCAAACGGTGCGATAAAGGCTGCATGGTGTCAGCATTATTACAGAAAGAACGATGTCAAATGATTTTCCAGGGAAGAATAAAAGAAATACAGATAGCGAATGGAATAATGGTCAAGGAGGAGATTCAAGAATTTGCTGCGGCACTTGAGCCACCCTTCGGGGGGAAATGTTGTGCACCCTCACCACCGTTGTCGTCAGTCCTTTCTCCCTCCGGGGCAGACGAGTCATTCCTATTTTTGCTAACCTCGTCCATCACGGCAGAAACATAGTTAGCAACTTGGGCCGGATCAGAAGAGTCACCCTTAAAGAGGGTTGCGAATCAAGATGTGAAGGCTTCCAAGACCTTCTTTTTCCACCACTCCATTTTCAGCGATGTCCTGGCAAACTCCTCGTCTCGAGCTAGCATCTCTTCGCGAAGAAGGATATTTTTCTTCTTTTCCAACGCTAATTCTGCCTCCAGAACCTCAACCTTCGCTTTCCCTGCGGATCTCTCTCTGCTTAGTTCCTTCTGTGACTCATCATGGAGACGTGTTAGCAACCTCACTTGGTCCGCCGTTCGGTCAAGCTGCACCTTTTGAGCGCATACCGCACTAGAAAAGTTTCACAATTCATGGTCGTGAACTTCGAACAGATAGTTCAGATGGCGGAAGATATCCAGAGAGTCATTCATAATATGCCGGTGGCGGGCCTTCGGAGAAAGCTGAAGAATTTTTTTTTTCTCTTCGCGGGAACTCATCATTTCCCCTATCAAGGGTACGGTAAACTCATCTCTAGAAAAAGGATTGGACACCCCGGCAGCATGGAGACCGTCAAAACAGAACCCTGTCAAGTTCATACGATAGTTCGGGGTCCCGTTAGGGCCGCCATAGGAAAGATTGACTGTTGGACTTGAAGAAGAACCCTCGGCAATACACTCGAGATAGAAGTAAAGAACAATTGCGGAAGGGCTTTAGGTGGCAACTCAGCAACTGAATCCGCAGCAGAAGACATGACCACTACATCGGGAATACAGTGAGAAATTGGAGAATCAGGAGTGATAGCTGTAGAAGGAAAGCCTGTCACCGGTAGGGTCCCCGCTTCGGTAGAACGGGTGGCAGCTGACGCCTCAGTAGCCTTCACCGACTGAGAAGTACTTGCCTTGGATGAAACGACAGGTATGGAAGCAGCCGCCGCACTAATAGAAGAAACTCCGATAGCCTGTCCACTCATGTTTGTTGGAAGCTTTTTTCGGTGAGAGGAAGAAGCATGGCGGAGGTCTGGTTTAACATCCATATCCTCGTCGTCACTATCAAATACCCTTGTTATGGGTCGGCTTGAGTCTGTTCTCCCGCGACGATCTGGTCGCCAATTCTCGATGAAACGAGAAGCTCGGACAGAGCCGCCGAACCTTCGCCCTCCCCGAGCAACTGTCTTGGTCCTTCCCCTCTGGGCTGAGCGCTTTGGCAAATAGAGCCTTCGCTAGGGGGAGTGGCTGGTAAAATTTAGAGCAGCGTTACATTCAAAGGAGCGTTAGCATTACCAGATGATCAACCGTTAGTGTCTCCTGAAAAAGAAATGTGTTAAGACAAGGAACGAATGCAAAGAAAATGCGAGAAAAGGCAGACTCACCCATAACGCACTCCTCCAGAGGCTTGAACAAAGCAAATTTGCAGATACGATAGCAGGTATCCACGTCCAACAAGGCTTTAGCCTGATCTAGCTCAGTTCTGGTCAGTACCACGGGATTTGTCCAAATGGGGCCTATGAGCTCCTGGTTAAAGTTAATACGCCACAAACGGCACGGTAGCTCGAGAACGAAGAAACTACTTTTCTAGTCAGACACACCCCTCTCAAAGCCACGAAACCGCTGCCAGAACGACTGCACGAACGCGTCATCCCATCAAGGAGTGATGTCGATTAAACAATTATGACAATTCATACTAAAGAATTTGTGAAATAAATTGAGGTATGGGGTGAGAATGTTCTTCAACTCGCAAGCGCGAAGAAAGGCATAAACCCTACACCAGGAAGAAGGATTTGTCTGGGCAGGATTAAGGTTGTGCTCCCGCAACAGCGTTAGTATTGAATCATGGACGGGAAAGCGAAAACCATAGAGGAACATCTTAAAGTAAAGTAGCCTACAGAAACCTCACGCTGGATTATGAAGCCGCATGTAGCTTTCAGGAACAAAGGGCTCATATCCGGGGGGAAAGGTAATACTGTGTTCCTCCAGTTCGGCCCTTAGAACCACATCGCACGTAAAATACTGGGTGATTGTGCGACCTCTGGATCCACGGGTCTCCAGAGAACCTGGCGAGGCCTATTCCTAACCATAATAAATCAGCAAATAGGAAATCTGAAAGGATTGAAGTGGTACCTTAAGAGGGAAGATTTATGGGTGATTCGGCGGACGACGGCGGGCGATCAGGAAGTTCTTCTGAGAAAAAGATGAAGGAAGATGAAAGAGAAAATTTGAAGCAGGGGCAAAAAGTGTTGGAAAGAGAAAATAGTCCCTTCTTAAAGGGTCAAATGCCACCGCATTAATTGAACTACCAACCATGCTGAGACGCGTGTAAAAAGAAGGCAACCACGTGGAAACATATTAAAAGAATCTAAAAAGAGAAGTTATTCATCGCATGGCGACAAAGTCGACACAGTCAAATAATTGCGAAATGGTTACCTCAGCAAGGCTAACCCCTCGCGTTAGCTATCCACAAGACCAACACGCTGACGGGAAGATAATGACAAAGAGAAAAAGATAGAAAGCATCACTTTATTCATAAGATGCCAAAAGGCATATACAGTATGACTAACATAAGGGCACTAATCCTCATCGGGCCAGTAGATGCCATAGTGATAAACCCCATCGTCATCCAGGAACGGTATCTTGTCGTTAGCAGGTGGAAAGGGCTCATCCACTCCCCTCTCAGAGCCGAGCCCTGACGGGCCTGACCTTTCCTTGGTAAATGACACTACCGTTCCAGCACCAGCATCGATGGAGGAAGTTTTCTCCAGCGAACAATCAGACAAAGGAAAGCGTTTGCTACCCTCCTGAGTAGCAGAGCCAGAAGAATCAAAAGGTGCGATAGACACCTTGGAGGTTTTATCCCTCCGCCTCTTGCGGTCCTTTCGATGGGCTGGCGGCCTCCATGGTGGCGACGGAGGAGGATGATCTGAGTCCGGCGAAGTCGGAGGGGTTGGCAGGGAGTCGTGATCCGCGGTACCCAAAAAGTAAAAATCTGCCATTCGATTCACAAATGAGTAAAAGAGAAAGAAGAAGATGAAGATGAACGGAAAAAGGGAAAGTAACTCCCTTAAATATAAGATGTCACCCTCAGTGAGGTTCTTCAGGGTCACAGCTTTGGAGATCAGGAAATTTCTGGTCAGCTCATCCATGGTGAAAATATAAGAGGAAAAAGTGGAAAAGATGTGAGAAACTTACACGGAGGAAAGCTTCAATTTATAGATTCGGAAGAACGGCGGTCCGGGCAGGCTTATTTCCTAACAAAGAGCCACTCCGGCATATAAAAGACTGATAAGCTGAAGAGGGAGCGTTAGCCCTTGGTAAACACTCGGGCTCATTTTCAGTTGGGCTTATGATAACAATACGCCTGACGACAAGGGTATTTTCTTCTCATACCCCGCATGGAGAGAAAATTGTTGTTGTTCCTACCGTCATGGTAGCATCGAAGCTATCGTCTCTCCCTAGGAGATTGACACTGGGATGGTCGACGTCAACGGGGAGGTCCCACACGGCACCTTGTGATGGCCAAAGGTGCTACCCCATCGCAGTATAAACCGAGCGTCTTGAGAAGAACGTAGCTGTTACCTTGCCTAGGTAACGGCTACCCCTACACCTAACGCCATGATAGCATATCGCACCATGGGAAAACTATAACCCCTGATGGGAGCGATAGCCCCTAGTAATCCAAACAACGCAGAAATGATCCTTTTCGCCTATAAATACCTCCACCACGAAGGAGGAAGGTAAGCAGAATTTGCTGGCCCAAGCTCTGCCATTCTCACCACTTATACTAACTTAAGCATCGAAGTGTTTACGCCGGAGACCCCCTTCGGCGTCTTGCAGGTACATCGGACCGCCGCGGACACTGAATCCGAGGAGCCCTTTCACCTTCTACCCTTTGGCAACAGACAAATTCTTATCATGCAGTTTATACGTTGTATTATCCACTCACAGTTGTGTATGTACAGCAAAAGTCAGAACACGCTTCCCATGTCAAGTTTACTCCAAAATAGGTGAGGTCGCCGACTTCACACCTAGCACCACAATTAAATAGCATAATCATCATTTATACAATACTTAATTCAATTTCAGACCTGCACAGTTAATTAAAATACCAACACAATTTTTCATCTCCTCTTTCCCTGTTTCTTTTCAATTTCAGCTCCTCTCTTATCTTACAACCAATTAATTAAAATCCATTTAATTATCATCATTTCTTATAATCTTCCTTATAACCAATCATAATCATAAATCATCACCATTTTCTATACTCTTTCTTAGCACTCACATAGGTAAGGTATGATGCATTTTGTATTAATTTTCCATTCATTTCCTAACCCTTTTTTATCGTGATGCTACTGATTTTCTCTTATTTTCCCATTATTTAACAGATCAGGGCTTTTGGAAAGGAAATCTCAAAATATGCACTTATCACTGGATTTCTGACGGTTTTGAGTGGATTGCCCTTGCAGCATACAAGCAGCAGCTTGCCCTTGCAGTTGTACGCACGCGGCAGTAGAGGTTCCATCGCAGAAAAGGAAAATCGCCGAATAAGGAAAATCATGGATCAGGAAAATCAGAGAATCAGCCCCATTAATCCAGATCTCTCTCATTTTGGCAAGAAAATATTCCAAGATCAACTCCAATTAAATTAGGATTTTCCCTTTTAATTAATTTCTATTTTTGGAATTTCCTTTTTTGTAATTTTCTCTATTAAAACCCTTTTAGCTTTAGGATTTGGGATGAATCTTTCATCTTCTACTTCTGGAGTTGGCAGCCACGACCATAACTCTCTATTTTCCATTCAATAAACTGGAGCTTTGCTCCGGCCGGCAATAATAAAGAGTTTTCCCTTTCCTCTTCTTCTTCCTTTATGCAATTAATTTATTTTATTTATTTTAATTTTATTATGAGTAGCTAAAGTCATTTGTTCTTGGTAGGATCATCAAAGGTTGCTTAAGAAAGCCATGAGGTCGAATTGAAATTATTATATCACTAGTTGATATTTATTTACTTAACAATTTCTTGTCAAATCTGCTAGGGTTGTTTGCAAGTCTGGCCAACGAGCTTCTAGGCCTAGACGATTAAAATCATCACTGTGGTTATAACTAACGTGAAGCTACAGGGTAAAGTAGACAACCAATCAGAGTCATCAGGTCGCTGGTCCCATCTGATTGGGTTAAGTAAGTAATCCGGGTAGAGCCTTGAACGTACTGAGTGTCTCGCCCTAGACGTGTCTTCCTTCATCTTCATGGGCCTTTGAGTATTGCCTTCATAAATGTACCTTGGGGGATGGCAAAGCGTCAAGACTACTCCATAAACGTACCTTGGAGTAGTTTCTCATACGAAAGGAAGCAAGGGACCTAAACGTACTTGGTCCCTATAGTGTGCCTATCAGCGAGGCTAGAAGATCATTACATTGTTGACCGGCTGACCTTGAAAGCAACCCGAGATAGATTCCTACTGGGAACTCCCTTCTCTATTGATTCATTACTCATTTTATTACTGTATGTTACTGCTTTCTTAGATATTAATCAACCAACTCTTGAAAACCCCCCGTTACTTGTTACTGTTCTGATTTGTTTGCCCTTGCCGCACAACACAAGATAGTGTCACCTTAGTCTCTGTGGATCGACCCTGTACCACTATACACAGTTTATTTGTGCATTTGTTACAGGTTTTATATATTATATTTGAGGTGTCTCGACAGCACGTCAAATTTTGGCGCCGTGTCCGGGGACTAACGGTACTGATTTCTTTCTTTTATTTTTGTGACCAGGGTATCTAGACCAACTCCTACAATTCCAATTCCCTTCTGCGTCAAGACCTAGACGCTGAAAACATCACCCCCCTCCCCCCCGAATTCCCCAACATGGCCGATGCCGAAGACGTTATGTTTGCTATAGAAAAACAAATCGCCAACCTGACTCGTATGGTCCAGATCCAAGCCGCAAGACAGGCTGTCCAGGCCAAGACACACAGATTTCGCAACTTTACCAACTACCCGACTAATGCATACCTAGATGCCCCTAATGAATTCCAAGTTAATATGGTTGGTAATTATAACGGAGCTCCTTGGCAGTTTGATCCTTATACCAATAATTATGACCAAGGACAACATCATCCTAACCAAAGTTGGTGCGATCCCCAAGCATCTTGCCCTAGTCAGCAGCAACCACCATTTAATCTGCAGAATTTCAAGCCACGACCAAGCTACCCTAACAACCAACAATATCAATACCAGGCTCCCCTAGAATCAGCGCCTCCGGCACCACTATCCGATGAGGTAAGAAATTTCATACTTGATATGCAAAAACAAATGAGTTCTATGGCTGCAGAAATGAAGGAGATACGGAACCAAAGATGCCTACCACCTCAACCAGAACTCAACCCGCAACATGCTGTTTGTGCCATGATGCTTTGAAGCGGTACTGAAATACCATCCCGTGAGCTGCCTGCCCAACACGTTGAACTACCCGAACTCACGCCCAAACTAGAGGAGGCAAAGGCAGAAGTGGAGAAAGAAAATCAAGTTCAATATGATTGACGATATGAGACACCCCACCGAGTTTTCTAGTGTAAACTTTGTTGATATTGTTGACCCTGTTGTTACTAATGTTTATGCACTTGCTACTGATGATTCTCTACAGCTTGCCCTAGACAGGAGCATTCCGCCCGCAGCACTGGACCCCTTGGCCTTGATGCTTGTAACTCCACCCGAGTTGCAAGAAGTTGTTGCTGCTTTGGAAGAGAACTCTCTTAACCCTTCTACTCCTATCATTTCTTCTCTTGCAACTGATCATGCTAAGCCTCCGCCTTCTATTGTGCAGGCACCTAAGTTTGAGTTGAACAGCTTGCCCTCGCACCTCAAGTACACCTACCTTGGCGAGGATGACACGCTCCCTGTCATCATCTCCAACAAGCTCGATCTTGTTGCAGAGCGCGAACTGGTGTCCACACTCAAAGGATACCGCGAGGCCCTTGGATGGACGATCGTCGACATCATGGAGCTTGCCCCAGCCCTAGGCGCTCCTCAGCTAGCTCTAGCAACCTTTGTACCCACTCCTACTGTCCCCAACACCATGGCAGTGAATCAGGCCATCGCTACGACCAATCACGAGGACACAATAGTTCCTGCCCTCACTATTGCCGCCACTGCCGCGACCAGCAAGGGCATGACGCCCAATGCTCACCCAACCCCGCGGACTGCCAACAACATTGCCATGATAGTAGCTCATCACAATAAGTTGCTCTCTCCTAAGGCCTTTGATACTGGACAGAAAGTTTTACTTTACAATTCTCGTCTTAGGCTCTTTTCCAGGAAATCGCACTCTCGGTGGACCGGCCCTTACCTTGTCACGCAAGTGTATGACCCTAGTGTAGTTGCAATTCAGAGTATGGACACAGGCCACATATTTCAAGTGCATGACCATAGATTGGAGCTGTTCCACGAGGGTTTCCATCCCCTCATGGCGGAGCCCCCGGATCCAAAATGATTTGAGCAGCCTACGTCTTGCCCTAGACGTTAACAGCGGTGCTTCGTGGGAGGCAACCCACATTTCTTTCCCTTATTTTCCCTTTTATTTTTCTGCCTTTCGAACTATTTTTTGATTGTGTGTGAGTCTCATTCTCGTATCGAGGACGATGTGTTGCCTCAGTGTGGGGGTGGGACACTTGTGTGTTTGAACTCTTTTTGGTTTGATTGCATGTTGCATACTGCTTACCCTTGCACTTGCATGATAACTTTTTGCTTGGAGTTTTTCTGAAAATTTGTTTGCCTTGTCAAAACAACACTGCCCCTATTTTTGAAAACCCCTTAGTTTGAATAAATGGTCTAGGCACTTTGTACAGGAAGCACTCACTCACTGCACATATTCACTCGCACAACCACACTGCCTGTTAGCTCCTATATCCATGTCTTGCCCTAGTCGCTTGCAGTCATTTGTTTACCCATGTGAGCTCTTTGAACTTTCATGCCATGATTTTTTCTGAGTGAATGCATGACTTTGTACTTGCTGGATTTGCATGAGACCCCTGGGTATAGGCACCATTAGACGTGGGAAAGCGATGAAATGATTAGAAACTTTGCATTCTTCTTCTTATCTTTTTTCTTGCTTTTATCTTGCCCCACCACTCATCTCACCTTCTTTTCATCACCCTTTTAACCATTCGCGCCTTTCCTTTCTATTCTTAGCAGGTGAGAGATGTTCTCTGGTAGTGAGCAAGGTGGGGCAAAGAGAAACAACACCTTTAGTGTGGGGGTATTGAGTTGCGAGACAGAGAAGCTGAAAGCCAAAGTGGATGCTGATAACGGAAACATGACATCAAACTGCGAGATCTAGAAGCTGAAAATAAAAGCGGATGCCGAGAATATAAGCATGAAATCGAGCCGCTAGACCAAGATGCTGAAATCAGTAGTATGGCAAGCGACCGCGGAACAAAAAGAAACAGAATCTCAGTGTAATGAATAGCCAGCCCAAGACGCTCGAATCATTCAACGAGCAATTTGGAAATGAAGAGATAGGCCAAGACACTGAAAGCAATCACACGCTTAAGCCAGATCAGTCAACAGAATTTTTGCTACTCTAGTCAGTAAGATGAAAACAATTTGTACGCATCCCTTTTGCTCAAAATAAATTCTAAAAAAAAAATAAAAAAATAAAAGAAAAAAAAAATAAATAAAGATTTGAGCAAAAAATGAGCATAATTCAGAAAAGGAGCAAAGCACGAAGGAAGCCAGAAGACTGATAGCACTACAAAGAAGAATACCCCCGCTGATCACCCAGCGTTCTTTGCCTTGCCCTCGCTGCTGCCAACATGAGACTCTCTCGCCACCTTGCTTTTTCCAGCTAAGAAAATCTCCATCCTTCTCTCTCTGCCTCTCTTTGAACCTTCTCTCCTTCTTCCACAATTTCTTGCGCTACCCTTTGCAAAGTTTTCATGATTGTATGATTGCCCACGCATGTGTTCTCCGTACTCGGGTTGTTATTGCAAATCTGGTTTTGTGCATTGTCATTTGCATTGTTGAGTGTAAACACCTTGCCATGATCCTTTCTGAGTTTGAGTGCAAACACTATTTTCTGTGTGAGGATTGCTTGCGACTAGCTTGACATGGGAAAGTTTCTCCCTTGGTTTCGTTATTCCTTGGGTTTAATGTGGATGCTATCTAGGTAGAAGGTTGTGCCGAATTTTGTGCTTGTGTGTTGAGTGTGCTTCTCCTGTATACCTTTTTGTGGGAAACTATTTGTTCTTATTGAGGGGCTGTTTTGAGTTTAATGCTCGAGGGCGAGCATTGGGGTAGTGTGGGGGTGTTTGATATGATGCATTTTGTATTAATTTTTCATTCCTTTCCTAACCCTTTTTGATCGTGATGCTACTGATTTTCTTTTGTTTTCCCACTATTTAACAGATCAGGGCTTTTGGAAAGGAAATCTCAAAAGATGCACTTATCATTGGATTTCTGACAGTTTTGAGCGGATTGCCCTCGCAGCATGCAGGCAGCAGCTTGCCCTTACAGTTGTATGAACGCGGCAGTAGAGGTTCCATCGCAGAAAAGGAAAATCGCCGAATAAGGAAAATCAGAGAATCAACCCCATTAATCCAGATCTCTCCCATTTTGGCAAGAAAATATTCCAAGATCAACTCCAATTAAATTAGGATTTTCCCTTTTAATTAATTTCTATTTTTGGAATTTCCTTTTTTGTAATTTTCTCTTTTAAAACCCTTTTAGCTTTAGGGTTTGGGATGAATCTTTCATCTTCCATTTCTGGAGTTGGCAGCCACGACCATAACTCTCTATTTTCCATTCAATAAACTGGAGCTTTGCTCCGGCCGGCAATAATAAAGAGTTTTCCCTTTCCTCTTCTTCTTCCTTTATGCAATTAATTTATTTTATTTATTTTAATTTTATTATGAGTAGCTAAACTCATTTGTTCTTGGTAGGATCATCAAAGGTTGCTTAAGAAAGCCATGAGGTCGAATTGAAATTATTATATCACTAGTTGATATTTATTTACTTAACAATTTCTTGTCAAATCTGCTAGGGTTGTTTACAAGTCTGGCCAACGAGCTGCTAGGCCTAGACGATTAAAGTCATCACTGTGGTTATAACTAACGCGAAGCTGCAGGATAAAGTAGACAACCAATCAGAGTCATCAGGTCACTAGTCCCATCTGATTGGGTTAAGTAAGTAATCAGGGTAGAGCCTTGAACGTACTGAGTGTCTCACCCTGGACGCGTCTTCCTTCATCTTCATGGGCCTTTGAGTATTGCCTCCATAAACGTACCTTGGGGGACGGCAAAGCGTCAAGACTACTCCATAAACGTACCTTGGAGTCGTTTCTCATACGAAAGGAAGCAGGGGATCTAAACGTACCTGGTCTCTATAGCGCGCCTATCAGCGAGGGCTGGAAGATCATTGCACCGATGACCAGCTGACCTTGAAAGCAACCCGAGATAGATTCCTACTGGGAACTCCCTTCTCTATTGATTCATTACTCATTTTATTACTATCTGTTACTGCTTTCTTAGATATTAATCAACCAACTCTTCAAAATCCCCCCGTTACTTGTTACTGTTCTGATCTGTTTGCCCTTGCCGCACAACACAAGATAGTGTCACCTTAGTCTCTGTGGATCGACTCTGTACCACTATACACAGTTTATTTCTGCATTTGTTATAGGTTTTATATATTATTTTTGAGATGTCTCGACAGCACGTCATATTGCATGGTCAAGTGG
Source organism: Viola odorata (assembly GCA_963691705.1). NCBI lineage: Eukaryota > Viridiplantae > Streptophyta > Magnoliopsida > Malpighiales > Violaceae > Viola > Viola odorata. The sequence goes on from OY829546.1 coordinate 35,597,475, forward strand.
CATGTCCCCCGAGAGAATTATGTATGCAATGCTAAACAAAGAATATAATTTAATAATTACTATTACAAAAGGAAACTTGCATAACATATAAATTAGTTACAATAAACATCCAGTACCCCAATAATTGTCCAATATACTTGACATTTAAACCCAGAAATAACTTTTCCAAAACTGATTCTGCTGTAGGGACTAATCTACAAACGCTAAAACTTTTAGGACTAAACTTCACCATCTCCATAACAATAGGGACTAAACTATAAATAATTTTCTATAGTTATTATTCCAGAATTTCCAGCGACAACAGCAGAACCTCCAAATAAAATCACACTCTAATGATCAACTAAACACGAATTTGACCAAATTTCAGATACCCATAAGATATCTCAACACCGAAACCAATAAACAAAAGAAAATCATCTCAAAATCCCATAATTCATACTTACGTATTCTTGGATGAAGAATTCCATACATTGATTGAAGATATTTAATTAAAATTTAAGTATACTAACCTTTGATTTCTCGACCAAAGCTCAGACCTTCTCTTGGTCTCTCTCCCGACCTCTCTCTCGTTTTCTATTTCTTTCCTTTTCTTACCCTTTATCTCTCTCTCTCTCTCTCTTTTCCTAGACAAGTCACGTTCCCCTTATTTTGTCTTCTTATGATCTTATCTCTTTTTCTTCCTGAACCTTCTCCTTTCTTATCCTTATCCTATTATTATTTTTTTTTTGTCCTCTAATCCTTATATGAACTCTTTATTTTATTATTATCTTTCTTACGGGAGCAATTAGTTTACATACCAACTAAATAAAAAGAAGTTCTATTAATGGGTAAAGACGAACTTCTAACTCTTCTCTAATTTAACCAGTACTCATCTAACTAATCAAAATAACTCAGAAGTCACAATTCTTGGGGTCTTACATTCTCCCCACCTTAAGAAATTCGGTCCCCAAATTTAAAATATCCTTACCCCCTTCTTGGAATAGGTTCGCATCTCATTATTACAACTTAGTCCAGCCCTACATTATACATCAAATGCAGCACACCCAAATAACTCACATACATAATACAATACATCGCTAAAGAAATCAGGAAGTGACTCCACCAGCAAACTAACAACCGGGAGAACAGGAGATTGAAATATGCACCATAGTATGATATGCCAGCATCAAATCAACTAAACAAGGAATCCCAGTTACACACAACACACAAAGCGAAGTAGCGTTTACAACACCCTAACAATGCACTAACTTATCCACCACAGCATGGGAAAATAGGTCTGCGGTATCAGGTTTAACAAGAAGTTTACCCACAAGTAGCATATACCAATTCCCAACACCCCATGATGGTTCACCTTTCGCCCATACTATGCCAAAATAACCTAAAAATTGCTTCACATATATGGAGATCCAAAAGCTAATCCAACACCAGATCCAAGACCAGCAATTCACAACGGAGTCTCTGTCATGTGGAACAAATGGGACTATATAACAAAACTGTAAGCCACCAACACAACACCAAGGTCCAACGAAATAAAGCAGCAACATGCATTAGGGAAGTTTCCTGAATAGAAGTTTACAGGAGAACACAACCAAAATCTGACATAAGACTAAAATGTATAACCAGGTTTAACAAGTGAACTATTTTATCCCTTTTCATGCAGTATGCTCAAAGACAATCCTGGATAAAGAACCAAAGCTCAAATCGAACTAGCTAATGTTGCATGAAAGAAAACAGATAATTCAGAAAAGGTTTAACGGAATTTTGTTAGCTCAGATACTGTTAAGAACCCTAGCAACGCTGACATTTACTTCATTAGAATGATCTTGCTATACTCACTTATTCAAGATAAGTTAATTACAACTAAAATTAATCAATACATACACTAATTGGCAGATCTCTAAGACGCAAGAATAACTTAATTAGGACACAAAAGTACTATACACCATTGCTATGGAACAACTAACTCAGGTCAAAACCTAGACTTAATTCACTCCGCTACCATTCTGTCACACCCCAAACTAGAGCGTGTGACCGACATGAGAGTCCGAATGAATTCTAGTACTCATCTCGAACTCTCACTCGCCTACTTAATTCCTAATAAAGATTTCTTCCAAAAAATGACAAATGATTCATTTCAAGCAAACTCAAGATTTTACTTATATTGAATTTCAAGCAATATTTACAGCAACACACACAGTCACTCCCGCCCTTTCTACCATAAATAACAGACATATTAGGAAATCTATAATTTGCAACTCCAAAATAGACATATACAATGTTATTAATCTACTAGGCCTTAGCGAAGGAGATGCTGGGCATACCGATCAACCTTGAAGAGTACTCCCTAGATCTGCCAACCAAAACTCACTACCGTCTGCTACCAGCTGAAAAAGGTTTAATACGAGAGGGTGAGTTACCACAACTCAGTGAATGCATAAGACAAGATATAAACAGGCATGTACAAGCAATCATTCATAATCACTACATTCACCACATATAATATAATGTAATTATACCAATATCCAGATACTAGAATTCGTATACTCATCATAATACGGTTAAATTATCAACACATAAATAAAATCAACACGTTCAGACCGTGATAATTCACGTGCCAACACCTTAATCCATGCAGGCTAGGATAACATATTCAGACTGTGATCCCATCACGTGCCAACACCATTATCCCTGTCAGCTAGGACATTAAAATTCTCAACAATTCTCAACAGACCGAAGTGTTGGCCATGCCACTTCGTGCTACCGCCATAACCTCCGGCTAGTTAAGGTATAACAGACCATGTGCACATGTGCTAACACCGCCCCTGTTAGCTAGGGTCATAATCAAGATAATATACCACATCTTTCATCACCAAATACTATCACCGCGTCTATTTACAACCGTGATACAGTACATAGTCATAACCATAATTCATAAGTATACCCTCCATCATCACCAATTACTACCACGATGCCTATTCATAGCCATAATACCGTACACAATCATAACATAATTTATTAACATAATATACCATCTATCATCGCCAACAGTTTCACCATATCCATTCACAACCATAATACCGTATACAGTCATAACATAATTCGTAAAGATAATATACCATCCATCATTACCAATATTATCACCATAGCACCATATATAAAGTCAAAACATAGTTCTTACGAAAAACTAGCATGCAATATTATCATGCAGTTTATACGTTGTATTATCCACTCACAGTTGTATATGTACAGCAAAAGTCAGAACACGTTTCCCATGTCAAGTTTACTCCAAAACAGGTGAGGTCGCCGACTTCACACATAGCACCACAATTAAATAGCATAATCGTCATTTATACAATACTTGATTCAATTTCAGACCTGCACAGTTAATTAAAATACCAACACAATTTCTCATCTCCTCTTTCCCTGTTTTTTTTCAATTTCAGCTCTCTCTTTTCTTACAACCAATTAATTAAAATCCATTTAATTATCATCATTTCTTATAATCTTCCTTATAACCAATCATAATCATAAATCATCACCATTTTCTATACTCTTTCTTAGCACTCACATTGGTAAGGTATTGCATGGTCAAGTGGCATGTCGCCCGAGAGAATTATGTATGCAATGCGAAATAAAGAATATAATTTAATAATTAATATTACAAAAGGAAACTTGCATAACATATAAATTAGTTACAATAAACATCCAGTACCCCCAATAATTGTCCAATATACTTCACATTTAAACCCAGAAATAACTTTTCCAAAACTGATTCTGCTGTAGGGACTAATCTACAAACGCTAAAACTTTTAGGACTAAACTTCACCATCTCCATAACTCTAGGGACTAAACTGTAAATAATTTTTGTAGTTATTATTCCAGAATTTCCAGCAACAACAACAAAACCTCCAAATAAAATCACACTCCAATGATCAACTAAACACGAATTTGACCAAAATTTTAGATACCCATAAGATATCTCAACACCGAAACCATTAAACAAAAGAAAATCATCTCAAAATCCCATAATTCATACTTACGTATTCTTGGATGAAGAATTCCATACATTGATTGAAGATATTTAATTAAAATTTAAGTATACTAACCTTTGATTTCTCGACCAAAGCTCCGACCTTCTCTTGCTCTCTCTCCCGACCTCTCTCTCGTTTTCTATTTCTTTCCTTTTCTTACCCTTTATCTCTCTCTCTCTCTCCTTTCCTAGACAAGTCACGTTCCCCTTATTTTGTCTTCTTATGATCTTATCTCTTTTTCTTCCTGAACCTTCTCCTTTCTTATCCTTATCCTATTTTTTTTTTTTTTGTCCTCTAATCCTTATATGAACTCTTTATTTTATTATTATCTTTCTTACGGGAGCAATTAGTTTACATACCAACTAAATAAAAAGAAGTTCTATTAATGGGTAAAGACGAACTTCTAACTCTTCTCTAATTTAACCAGTACTCATCTAACTAATCAAAATAACTCAGAAGTCACAATTCTTGGGGTCTTACATTCTCCCCACCTTAAGAAATTCGGTCCCCAAATTTAAAATATCCTTACCCCCTTCTTGGAATAGGTTCGCATCTCATTATTACAACTTTGTCCAGCCCTACATTATACATCAAATGCAGCACACCCAAATAACTCACATACATAATACAATACATCGCTAAAGAAATCAGGAAGTGACTCCACCAGCAAACTAACAACCGGGAGAACAGGAGATTGAAATATGCACCATAGTATGACATGCCAGCATCAAATCAAGTAAACAAGGAATCCCAGTTACACACAACACACAAAGCGAAGTAGCGTTTACAACACCCTAACAATGCACTAACTTATCCACCACAGCATGGGAAAATAGGTCTGCGGTATCACGTTTAACTAGAAGTTTACCCACAAGTAGCATATACCAATTCCCAACACCCCATGATGGTTCACCTTTCGCCCATACTATGCCAAAATAACCTGAAAATTGCTTCACATATATGGAGATCCAAAAGCTAATCCAACACCAGATCCAAGACCAGCAATTCACAACAGAGTCTCTGTCATGTGGAACAAATGGGACTATATAACAAAACTGTAAGCCACCAACACAACACCAAGGTCCAACGAAATAAAGCAGCAACATGCATTAGGGAAGTTTCCTGAATAGAAGTTTACAGGAGAACACAACCAAAATCTGACATAAGACTAAAATGTATAACCAGGTTTAACAAGTGAACTATTTTATCCCTTTTCATGCAGTATGCTCAAAGACAATCCTGGATAAAGAACCAAAGCTCAAATCGAACTAGCTAATGTTGCATGAAAGAAAACAGATAATTCAGAAAAGGTTTAACGGAATTTTGTTAGCTCAGATACTGTTAAGAACCCTAGCAACGCTGACATTTACTTCATTAGAATGATCTTGCTATACTCACTTATTCAAGATAAGTTAATTACAACTAAAATTAATCAATACATACACTAATTGGCAGATCTCTAAGACGCAAGAATAACTTAATTAGGACACAAAAGTACTATACACCATTGCTATGGAACAACTAACTCAGGTCAAAACCTAGACTTAATTCACTCCGCTACCATTCTGTCACACCCCAAACTAGAGCGTGTGACCGACATGAGAGTCCGAATGAATTCTAGTACTCATCTCGAACTCTCACTCGCCTACTTAATTCCTAATAAAGATTTCTTCCAAAAAATGACAAATGATTCATTTCAAGCAAACTCAAGATTTTACTTATATTGAATTTCAAGCAATATTTACAGCAACACACACAGTCACTCCCGCCCTTTCTACCATAAATAACAGACATATTAGGAAATCTATAATTTGCAACTCCAAAATAGACATATACAATGTTATTAATCTACTAGGCCTTAGCGAAGGAGATGCTGGGCATACCGATCAACCTTGAAGAGTACTCCCTAGATCTGCCAACCAAAACTCACTACCGTCTGCTACCAGCTGAAAAAGGTTTAATACGAGAGGGTGAGTTACCACAACTCAGTGAATGCATAAGACAAGATATAAACAGGCATGTACAAGCAATCATTCATAATCACTACATTCACCACATATAATATAATGTAATTATACCAATATCCAGATACTAGAATTCGTATACTCATCATAATACGGTTAAATTATCAACACATAAATAAAATCAACACGTTCAGACCGTGATAATTCACGTGCCAACACCTTAATCCATGCAGGCTAGGATAACATATTCAGACTGTGATCCCATCACGTGCCAACACCATTATCCCTGTCAGCTAGGACATTAAAATTCTCAACAATTCTCAACAGACCGAAGTGTTGGCCAAGCCACTTCGTGCTACCGCCATAACCTCCGGCTAGTTAAGGTATAACAGACCATGTGCACATGTGCTAACACCGCCCCTGTTAGCTAGGGTCATAATCAAGATAATATACCACATCTTTCATCACCAAATACTATCACCGCGTCTATTTACAACCGTGATACAGTACATAGTCATAACCATAATTCATAAGTATACCCTCCATCATCACCAATTACTACCACGATGCCTATTCATAGCCATAATACCGTACAAAATCATAACATAATTTATTAACATAATATACCATCTATCATCGCCAACAGTTTCACCATATCCATTCACAACCATAATACCGTATACAGTCATAACATAATTCGTAAAGATAATATACCATCCATCATTACCAATATTATCACCATAGCACCATATATAAAGTCAAAACATAGTTCTTACGAAAAACTAGCATGCAATATTATCATGCAGTTTATACGTTGTATTATCCACTCACAGTTGTATATGTACAGCAAAAGTCAGAACACGCTTCCCATGTCAAGTTTACTCCAAAACAGGTGAGGTCGCCGACTTCACACATAGCACCACAATTAAATAGCATATCGTCATTTATACAACACTTGATTCAATTTCAGACCTGCACAGTTAATTAAAATACCAACACAATTTCTCATCTCCTCTTTCCCTGTTTTTTTTCAATTTCAGCTCCTCTCTTTTCTTACAACCAATTAATTAAAATCCATTTAATTATCATCATTTCTTATAATCTTCCTTATAACCAATCATAATCATAAATCATCACCATTTTCTATACTCTTTCTTAGCACTCACATTGGTAAGGTATTGCATGGTCAAGTGGCATGTCGCCCGAGAGAATTATGTATGCAATGCGAAATAAAGAATATAATTTAATAATTAATATTACAAAAGGAAACTTGCATAACATATAAATTAGTTACAATAAACATCCAGTACCCCCAATAATTGTCCAATATACTTCACATTTAAACCCAGAAATAACTTTTCCAAAACTGATTCTGCTGTAGGGACTAATCTACAAACGCTAAAACTTTTAGGACTAAACTTCACCATCTCCATAACTCTAGGGACTAAACTGTAAATAATTTTTGTAGTTATTATTCCAGAATTTCCAGCAACAACAACAAAACCTCCAAATAAAATCACACTCCAATGATCAACTAAACACGAATTTGACCAAAATTTTAGATACCCATAAGATATCTCAACACCGAAACCATTAAACAAAAGAAAATCATCTCAAAATCCCATAATTCATACTTACGTATTCTTGGATGAAGAGTTCCATACATTGATTGAAGATATTTAATTAAAATTTAAGTATACTAACCTTTGATTTCTCGACCAAAGCTCCGACCTTCTCTTGCTCTCTCTCCCGACCTCTCTCTCGTTTTCTATTTCTTTCCTTTTCTTACCCTTTATCTCTCTCTCTCTCTCCTTTCCTAGACAAGTCACGTTCCCCTTATTTTGTCTTCTTATGATCTTATCTCTTTTTCTTCCTGAACCTTCGCCTTTCTTATCCTTATCCTATTATTTTTTTTTTTCCTCTAATCCTTATATGAACTCTTTATTTTATTATTATCTTTCTTACGGGAGCAATTAGTTTACATACCAACTAAATAAAAAGAAGTTCTATTAATGGGTAAAGACGAACTTCTAACTCTTCTCTAATTTAACCAGTACTCATCTAACTAATCAAAATAACTCAGAAGTCACAATTCTTAGGGTCTTACATTCTCCCCACCTTAAGAAATTCGGTCCCCAAATTTAAAATATCCTTACCCCCTTCTTGGAATAGGTTCGCATCTCATTATTACAACTTAGTCCAGCCCTATATTATACATCAAATGCAGCACACCCAAATAACTCACATACATAATACAATACATCGCTAAAGAAATCAGGAAGTGACTCCACCAGCAAACTAACAACCGGGAGAACAGGAGATTGAAATATGCACCATAGTATGACATGCCAGCATCAAATCAAGTAAACAAGGAATCCCAGTTACACACAACACACAAAGCGAAGTAGCGTTTACAACACCCTAACAATGCACTAACTTATCCACCACAGCATGGGAAAATAGGTCTGCGGTATCACGTTTAACTAGAAGTTTACCCACAAGTAACATATACCAATTCCCAACACCCCATGATGGTTCACCTTTCGCCCATACTATGCCAAAATAACCTGAAAATTACTTCACATATATGGAGATCCAAAAGCTAATCCAACACCAGATCCAAGACCAGCAATTCACAACGGAGTCTCTGTCATGTGGAACAAATGGGACTATATAACAAAACTGTAAGCCACCAACACAACACCAAGGTCCAACGAAATAAAGCAGCAACATGCATTAGGGAAGTTTCCTGAATAGAAGTTTATAGGAGAACACAACCAAAATCTGACATAAGACTAAAATGTATAACCAGGTTTAACAAGTGAACTATTTTATCCCTTTTCATGTAGTATGCTCAAAGACAATCCTGGATAAAGAACCAAAGCTCAAATCAAACTAGCTAATGTTGCATGAAAGAAAACAGATAATTCAGAAAAGGTTTAACGGAATTTTGTTAGCTCAGATACTGTTAAGAACCCTAGCAACGCTGACATTTACTGCATTAGAATGATCTTGCCATACTCACTTATTCAAGATAAGTTAATTACAACTAAAATTAATCAATACATACACTAATTGGCAGATCTCTAAGACGCAAGAATAACTTAATTAGGACACAAAAGTACTATACACCATTGCTATGGAACAACTAACTCCGGTCAAAACCTAGACTTAATTCACTCCGCTACCATTCTGTCACACCCCAAACTAGAGCGTGTGACCGACATGAGAGTCCGAATGAATTCTAGTACTCATCTCGAACTCTCACTCGCCTACTTAATTCCTTATAAAGATTTCTTCCAAAAAATGACAAATGATTCATTTCAAGCAAACTCAAGATTTTACTTATATTGAATTTCAAGCAATATTTACAGCAACACACACAGTCACTCCCGCCCTTTCTACCATAAATAACAGACATATTAGGAAATCTATAATTTGCAACTCCAAAATAGACATATATAATGTTATTAATCTACTAGGCCTTAGCGAAGGGGATGCTGGGCATACCGATCAACCTTGAAGAGTACTCCCTAGATCTGCCAACCAAAACTCACTACCGTCTGCTACCAGCTGAAAAAGGTTTAATACGAGAGGGTGAGTTACCACAACTCAGTGAATGCATAATACAAGATATAAACAGGCATGTACAAGCAATCATTCATAATCACTACATTCACCCATATAATATAATGTAATTATACCAATATCCAGATACTAGAATTCGTATACTCATCATAATACGGTAAAATTATCAACACATAAATAAAATAAACACGTTCAGACCGTGATAATTCACGTGCCAACACCTTAATCCATGCAGGCTAGGATAACATATTCAGACCGTGATCCCATCACGTGCCAACACCATTATCACTGTCAGCTAGGACATTAAAATTCTCAACAATTCTCAACAGACCGAAGTGTTGGCCAAGCCACTTCGTGCTACCGCCATAACCTCCGGCTAGTTAAGGTATAACAGACCATGTGCACATGTGCTAACACCGCCCCTGTTAGCTAGGGTCATAATCAAGATAATATACCACATCTTTCATCACCAAATACTATCACCGCGTCTATTCACAATCGTGATACAGTACATAGTCATAACCATAATTCATAAGTATACCCTCCATCATCACCAATTACTACCACGATGCCTATTCATAGCCATAATACCGTACACAATCATAACAATTTATTAACATAATATACCATCTATCATCGCCAACAGTTTCACCATATCCATTCACAACCATAATACCGTATACAATCATAAGATAATTCGTAAAGATAATATACCATCCATCATTACCAATATTATCACCATAGCACCATATATAAAGTCAAAACATAGTTCATACGAACAACTAGCATGCAATATTATCATGCAGTTTATACGTTATATTATCCACTCACAGTTGTATATGTACAGCAAAAGTCAGAACATGCTTCCCATGTCAAGTTTACTCCAAAACAGGTGAGGTCGCCGACTTCACACATAGCACCACAATTAAATAGCATATCGTCATTTATACAATACTTGATTCAATTTCAGACCTGCACAGTTAATTAAAATACCAACACAATTTCTCATCTCCTCTTTCCCTGTTTTTTTTCAATTTCAGCTCCTCTCTTTTCTTACAACCAATTAATTAAAATCCATTTAATTATCATCATTTCTTATAATCTTCCTTATAACCAATCATAATCATAAATCATCACCATTTTCTATACTCTTTCTTAGCACTCACATTGGTAAGGTATTGCATGGTCAAGTGGCATGTCGCCCGAGAGAATTATGTATGCAATGCGAAATAAAGAATATAATTTAATAATTAATATTACAAAAGGAAACTTGCATAACATATAAATTAGTTACAATAAACATCCAGTACCCCCAATAATTGTCCAATATACTTCACATTTAAACCCAGAAATAACTTTTCCAAAACTGATTCTGCTGTAGGGACTAATCTACAAACGCTAAAACTTTTAGGACTAAACTTAACCATCTCCATAACTCTAGGGACTAAACTGTAAATAATTTTTGTAGTTATTATTCTAGAATTTCCAGCAACAACAACAAAACCTCCAAATAAAATCACACTCCAATGATCAACTAAACACGAATTTGACCAAAATTTTAGATACCCATAAGATATCTCAACACCGAAACCAATAAACAAAAGAAAATCATCTCAAAATCCCATAATTCATACTTACGTATTTTTGGATGAAGAATTCTAGAAATTGATTGAAGATATTTAATTAAAATTTAAGTATACTAACCTTTGATTTCTCGACCAAAGCTCCGACATTTTCTTGCTCTCTCTCCCGACCTCTCTCTCGTTTTCTATTTCTTTCCTTTTCTTACCCTTTATCTCTCTCTCTCTCCCCTTTCCTAGACAAGTCACGTTCCCTTTTGTTTTTCTTCTTATCTCTTTTTCTTCCTGAACCTTCTCCTTTCCTAGCCTTATCCTATTATTATTATTTTTTATATTTTATTTTTTTATTTTTTTTGTCCTCCAGTCCTTATCTCAACTCTTTATTTTATTATTATCTTTCTTACGGGAGCAATTAGTTTACATACCAACTAAATAAAAAGAAGTTCTATTAATGGGTAAAGACGAACTTCTAACTCTTCTCTAATTTAACCAGTACTCATCTAACTAATCAAAATAACTCTAAGTCACAATTCTTGGGGTCTTACACATATTTAAGTAATCTTCACTTGAAATATGACACTCTGATGCTTTACAATGTCTAGATACAGAGAGCAAACTTGAGAGCTTTCTCATGGTCCTTAGAAGATTTGGAAAAGAACTGGTTTTACAACCTATGGATTCAACCAGGATCAGAAGTTTACTTCAAATAATAATCCTTACTCAAAGTTTTACAACCCTGGCTGGAAAAACCACCCAAACTTCAGCTGGCAACAAAACCAACCTTAGCAAAGTCAAGCCCACAAAATCAGTCTCAACAACCACCCTATAACTTCCAAAACTTTCAGCCAAGCCCTCCACAGAACCAACCTGTTGTACCTTAATTGACTGCACCTTCACACCCTTTGAAACTTTTAGGGGTGCCAATTGAAGAAACCTTGTAGAAATTCATACAAGCTACTCAGTTCAGTCTAGCTGAGATCAGAAGTAGATAAACTAGCTAGTGTAGAAGCAACCAGAAAACCAAGGGAGATTACCCTCCACTACTGTAGATAACCCAAAACATAATGTTAGTCCCAACGAAATACTAAAGTCTCCCTCTCTCCTTTTATTATAGGATATGTAATGATTTTTTAATAAAATTGAAAAGAAACCAATACTAAAGTTGGTTTAAATTAATTTTTAGCTAAAAAAAATCTCAAACGTTTGATTAACCAATAAAAGTTTGGAACCATTCAGTACAAAGAAAAAAAAACAAAGGTTGGAGTTGTTGGATACCCATTACATAGTAGTAATTCTTGACAGACACAAGCAAAATTTTCTTCCTCTTCCATAACCCTTGTGCTAACCCTAATTTATTGACCTTTTTTTTATGAAGACGATGGTGCCCTAACCCTCCTCATTGAGGTCTCAATTGAAGGAGGGGGGAAAATTCGAGGCTAATGTAAGAGAAATTTGGCTTGAGAATTTAGGGTTTACAATTGGAGAGGAGAAGATAAAAACATAATGGAAAAAAGGCATGTGTTGTTTAGTAAGCAATCAAACATAATTCTTTGATGAATTTTCTTCTAAAATTCAATTAGTTTTTAGATTAATGTAAACATTTCTTTTATTTTATTTTTTCCATGCGCTAAATAGCCAATTGTGGAAGGAGAGATGGAGACTTTAGTGTCTCAATAAGACCCAATTAGAGGGGAAATTCTTAGGTAGACTTAGTCAATTATATCAAGATAAGTGTTAAAAGTTGCCACTTCATCGAATGTTATTACTTACTCATTTTTGTTTTTCCAAAATAATTTTTTTTCAATTCCTTCCTTATTAATCTGCATCTCTCATGTTACCAATAACTCCCCTCAAATTCGTTATCGTTGTCTCTTCTTCTTCACAACCACCGTTGTAGTGACCCTAAACTAGCTACTAGCTTGGCTAGAGGCCATATGCCTAAGTTGTGGCACATTGGCAAGCTAGGCAGAGTGTCGGCGCTAGCCAGGCAGATCAGGCCCGTGGCTAGGTATATTTGGCCACTACGAGCCAAATTAAATTCTAGTAAGAATTTTCCGAGTCAACCAAGTACCAGAAGTCTTAGAATGTTATTTTAAGACTAACTAACAAGTTAGGGATGTAGTTGAATATAATGGATAGTTTAAGGGTAGCTAAGCAAGGACTAAATATTAAATAGTAAATAATTTAAGGATCTTTTAGGAAAACATTTAAAGCATAGCAGGAGGTGTAAATATATGGCTAGGATAGTTGCTTAAGCAAATTGGTGAATGTAAAATATCTTGCGACTTGTTAACACCTCATGCTTGAAGATAAATAAGAAAACTAGTATAAAAGGGAGAAGTAGGGTTGTCCATCGGATAGTATTTTGTTATACCGTCCAAAATATTTCGATAATTGGTATACCGAATGCCCAAAATTAAATACCATATCGTACCGAACTAAATTCGGTATTGTACCACATTTACCAAAATTAGTTCGAAATATCGTTCTTGATCCATACAAACCAAACTCGACTAACACCCAAAACCAAATCCAAATCCGATCTTCAAATCGAACTAATCCTACAAATTGGAACCCAAAACAGCAGCAAAACCAACAACAAACCGAGAAAAAATAGAGAATAAGAACAAGAAAAGTAGATGAGGATGATGAATACGAGTATGCAAAAATAAGAGGGAAATTACTTTGTTGTGTTTGCGGTGATGGAAGCGTGCTGGTGCCGCCGCGGCGATGGGTTTAGCGACGGTAGTGAGGCCGAGAGAGGGTGTGTCGGTGATTGAATGAGGGTCAGTGATAGCGTGTATTTTGTATATGTTTTCCTCTTCATTTTCACTCCTTATCTTAGCATGATATTGCTGATTTGCCCTTGTTTCCATCTTTATTGTAGATCTAGGCTAAAAGAGAGGAATATGCGAAAATATATGCTTTTTGGGTGGAATTTTGCGGATCCCAAAGCAGCGAGGCCAAGACATCAATTTCGTCATCGAGCCCTAGATGTTTTTGTCGAGCCCTGGGCAATATTTCCTGGTCAAAGCTTCGTTGTTGTGCTTCCACATGTCCTCCTTGCTAGTCTCCAGAATATTCCCTAACTGCTGATCATATCATCTTGCCCTAGATGTTGATATTGTCATCTTGCCCTAGCTGCTGGTCAAGACATCTAGCCCTAGCCGTTGCGCATCTCCAAAATCCCGACCAAAGAGAAAGCTACCCAAAAGATCCTGTCGTGCCTCGGAAATTTAAAAAAATTCGCGAGTGTGCAACGAAATTTGAGACCTTCAGATGCTCGGCGTAAAAGGGACGCCTAGCAGCATGCAATGAAGTCGTCACCCTAATTTGGTTGCTAGGCTTAGGGAACCCTAATCGTCATGGCATAGGAAATATAATAAGTAAAAAAACTAAAGGCACAAAAAAGGGGTCCGGACCCCAGACAAAGGTTCGGGGTCGTATTATGGTCTCGGGAAGGTGTTAGGCACCCGAGTCACATCCGAAAACGGTTACCGGTTGATGAGAGAGGTGTTTAAAAAGGTGTTTTATAAAATGCATTTTGAAAAATGGGGCCCTCAGAGGAATCGTCACTTTAGTCTTTTTTATGATCGTGATGGGACTGAATTTTCCGTAAGACTGAATGAGCGCCCTCTTATTTCATCATCGGGCCATGCATGATTAACTTAATTACTACGTGATCCTAACATGGATTGCTAACAGAGTACCAATTTAAATGATTGATTTTAAAGTGAAAAACTGAAGTGGGATCGAAAGTCCCCATGTACATGCAGTCAATACAAACGAGAATTTAAAATCATATGAACATGGCATTTTAAGCAACTCTTTAAACACGTTGTTCATGTGGTTTGATTTTAATTCTAGCAGTTCTATATATCATGCATGCAGTTGATATTTGCGAAAAGCATCGAATAAATAAAAGGGACTTGTGAGGCGTACTTTCGAGCGAAGCTTGAAATTAACCTACAAAACGAGAGTGTTAGTGATAGCTTGAGAAATGACTGAGCAATGAAAATTTTAAATGACAATTCATTGTACACGTAAAATGATGGATTGTACGCATACGAGAATTAAATGCTGAGCTTGATGAGTGCATGAAAATACATGGCGACAATTGATTGCATGCGAGAAATAATGAATTTTACGCATACGAAAATGAGATACTGAGTTGATTGCGTGCGAAAAATGATTGATTTTAAGCACACGAGAATTTAAAGGCTGTGTTGATTGCATGCGAAAAATGATTGATTTTACGCATACGAGAATTTAAATGCTGGGTTGATTGCATGCGAAAAATGATGGATTTTACGCATACGAGAATTTAAATGCTGGGTTGATTGCATGCGAAAAATGATGGATTTTACGCATACGAGAATTTAAGTGCTAGGTTGATTGCATGCGAAAAATGATTGATTTTACGTATACGAGAATTTAAATGCTGTTTTGATAAGTGCCGAAAAATTAAATGCTAGGGGCGATTTATAGGGAATAAAAAGTTTGGTGGTTGGCAGAAAATAAAACAGGTTGATAATGTAGAGAATGAGCAGTTGGATATTTGCAGAAAATAAACAGTTGATATTTGCAGAAAATAAACAGT
Source organism: Viola odorata (assembly GCA_963691705.1). Lineage (NCBI taxonomy): Eukaryota > Viridiplantae > Streptophyta > Magnoliopsida > Malpighiales > Violaceae > Viola > Viola odorata. The sequence goes on from OY829546.1 coordinate 35,613,238, forward strand.
TGATAGATTGCGGAAGAATTTCCAGCAGTTTGCAAAAAAAAATTAAAGCAGTTGAATATTTACGAGAATTAAAATGCGACCGACCATGTAGGCGGTATTGAATTTAAATTGCTGAAAGTAAATTGCTGAAATTTAAAGTGCGGAAAAATAAAGTGCGGAAAAGTAAACAGTTGATAAGTGCGACCGACCATGTAGGCGGTATTGAATTTAAATTACTGAAATTTAAAGTGCGGAAAAGTAAAGTGCGGAAATTTAAAGTGCGGAAAAGTAAACAGTTGATAAGTGCGACCGACCATGTAGGCGGTATTGAATTTAAATTGCTGAAAGTAAATTGCGGAAAATTAAAGTGCAGAAAATTAAACAGTTGATAAGTTGCGGAAGGATTTCCAGCAGTGTGCGAAAAATTAAAGCAGTTGAATATTGCAGAAAATAAACAGTTGATATTGCGACCGACCATGTAGGCGGTATTGAATTTAAATTGCTGAAAGTAAATTGCTGAAATTTAAAGTGCGAATAATTAAACAGTTGATATTTACAGAAAATAAACAATTGATATTACAGAAAATTAAAAGTGTTAGTACGACAAATAATCATACGAAGCATACGAGTATTTTACGAAAAAAAGTGATCCGAAGTTTTGAAAACAATTGAAAATGGGCTGGGCCCAATTGAAGAATGAAAAGAAGTGAAAAATGGGCCAGGAATAGTGCCTGGCCCATGAGAATTTAAAAGGGAATGGGCCAAGCCCATTCCCGCGTGAACAGTGCCGTTGGCCTGGCACTGTTCATTCGTCACCTTTCTTGGTCGTCGGCGTACTGTCGGCGGCACAGCTCCGGCCACAAGTGGCCGATTTGAAAACCGTTCGTACCGAAATGTTCGTCTCTACGACGACTTCCCAACCGTACCAACCCCGATTTTTAATTTGACTCGTACAAAATTTAATTTCGAAAAAACGAGAAAACCGTTAATTATCGAAAACTAATTAATTCGCACAAACTAACCGACGATTTTTAAAAGTGAAAGCGTGTATTTAATCTATGTTATGTGTGTGAATTAATGACATAAAAGAAAGCAATTAAATTGCTCAAACAAGAGGCAAACGAATTTATACAAAACTTTGGCTTAAAAACCAAAAAAAGGCTAGAGAGAGAAAGCTCACCTCAAGGCCTTGAACTTGGACGATCTTCGCTTGAAATAAGCAACTGATCAAAGGAGGGAGAGAGGGCAAGAAAGCTTGCTGATTTGGTCCCCGAATGCGTTGGAGGAGGGTGGCTATTTATAGCCGAAGATCGCGTGAGGAGGGAGACGCGGGGCTACGCGTGGTGGCCGGCTAGTCGCGGTGGCAAGGCTAGGGTGCTAGCCATGATGATGGCGGAGGGACAGGAAGCTACGGACGCGATGGGAGCAGGTGGCTCGGGCGTGGGCTGCTTCGCTGCACTCATTTGGCACTGTTCACGTGCATTATGCATGTTAATTCAAGGGCCATTGATCTGGTTGACTTTCCTTGGTTGACCAGATCAATGGCCATGATCAAATGGCCTTTTATCTGATTTAAATGGCCTCGAGCCGGTTCCCGGGAACAAACGTTCTGACTTTTTGAGCCGAAGGTACCGTCGCGTAGAGAAAAATATGACGGGTTTAACCGTCTACAGCGAATGACGAGAATTTTTCGTTTAACGTGCTTATTTTCGTGTTCAAAAACGTGAAACATTTGAACGGAAAAATAAAGACGTTACGTCGAAAATTACACGAAACGCTGTAGACCGTTGTGAGCAGAAAAAAAGCTAGCAACTAGTTGATGGAAAACATTTTAAAGTCGAGCTATGGTCCGAGCAGACTTACTCGGGTCCAATAAAAGCTCGAACGAAAATATTAATAAAATAATAAAATACTAAAAAGGCGCTAAAACATAAAAAATCCTAAAACTTATGAGATGATCTAAAACGAAGAAAAAACTAGCAAACGACTGCTGGATAGTCAAAAACGTGATTTTTAAGGCTAAAAATAATAATGATAATAATAATGAAAATATGTGCCGAAAAATTAAAAATGTGATTTCGAAAGCTGACGATGCTAACGATGATGCTAAAATGCCACGAAACACCTAAGAATGCTAGCGACATTAAATCAACTGAAAATGACTGTAAATTAACTGAATAACAGAAATGCTAAAATTAAATAAAAATGGCGTCAAAATTCGGGTATCAACAGTTGCCCCCTCTTTACTGTCTTATCGAAGTATTTGATAAGCAGTAAAGACAGTTGCCCCTAGATATCCGAATTTTGGCGACACGGCAGGTCTTACCTCAAACTTACAGTGATGAGGTCGCTCTGGGAGGAGGTAGTTGCTTGATGTCGCTCTGGGAGGAGGAGATTGATTGATGCTGTTACTGGGGATACCAGGTGCTTGCTTGACGTCACTCTGGGAGGAGATAGGTTGTTGATCCTGCAAAGACGTAAACTTAGATCTGCTCGGGTATTGAGAGGCACATAAGTTGCAGGGAATGTAAATGACAACTACTCTACCGGGGATGGAAAGTAATTTTACGAAAATGTAAACGGCAGCCCCACTGGGGGGATGATCACTTGACATGTGACTGATGTTGCTTCGGGAGATAGTGCGCGATTCGCAGAAGTATGAATGATTTGTCCTAATGATGTCACTCTAGGAGGAGGAAAATAATTATGCAGAAATGTAGAATTGTATGAATGATGTTGCTCTGGGAGGGGAAGAAATGCTAAGGTTAAAAAAGGTAGAACTACGCTATGCTATCACTCTGGGAGGAGAAGACATGCTACACGGGAAACTAAATGCTGTCACTCTGGGAGGAGGAGAAATGCTACGCTGGAAACTAAATGCTGTCACTCTGGGAGGAGCAGAAATGCTAACGCTGAAACTAAATGCTGTCACTCTGGGAGGAGAAGAAATGCTAATGCTGAAACTAAATGTTGTCACTCTGGGAGGAGAAGAAATGCTAATGCTGAAACTAAATGCTGTCACTCTGGGAGGAGAAGAAATGCTACGCTGAAAACTAAATGCTGTCACTCTGGGAGGAGAAGAAATGCTACGCTGAAAACTAAATGCTGTCAATTCCCGTAAGAGAAAGCGCGAGATGCGGAAATTAAACTAAGGTCACTCTGGGAGGAGAAGAATGCTAAGTGTTGTCGCTCTGGGAGGAGAAGAATGCTAAGGCAGAAAATTTAAACAACGCCGATTCCCGTAGGAGAAGGCGCGAGATGCGGAAATTAAACTAAAGTCGCTCTGGGAGGAGAAGAATGCTAAGTGCTGTCGCTCTGGGAGGAGAAGAATGCTAAGTGTTGTCGCTCTGGGAGGAGAAGAATGCTAAATGTTGTCGCTCTGGGAGGAGGAGAATGCTAAATGCTGTCGCTCTGGGAGGAGGAGAATGCTAAATGCTGTCGCTCTGGGAGGAGGAGAATGCTAAATGCTGTCGCTCTGGGAGGAGAAGAATGCTAAATGTTGTCGCTCTGGGAGGAGGAGAATGCTAAATGCTGTCGCTCTGGGAGGAGGAGAATGCTAAATGCTGTCGCTCTGGGAGGAGAAGAATGCTAAATGTTGTCGCTCTGGGAGGAGGAGATGCTAATGCTAAAGACTAAACTATGATGTCACTCTGGGAGGAGAAGAAAGCTATCGCCAGCGGCCTTGATACGAATCTAGAATGCGTCTGCGTCCTGCTCAGGAGGTAACGACCCCAAGGACAAGACTTTCCCACGATTTGCAGCCGTAAGCAGTCCTCACCTGATATTAGTGTTTGCACTCACGCTCTGAAACAAGGCTAAGTGTTTTACACTCATAAAGATGCAACTAACATGATGCATAATTTACAGTTTGCAATGCCAATCCGAGTGAATAGACTTCAAATGAAGATGCACATGCATGGGCATTCTAATAATCGATGGGACTTTTACGGAAAAGAATGAAAGGACATGAAACGTCCGGAAATGAGTTTGTTTTAAAAAAGGTTGCTTTGCTGGAAGGTTTTTGATGACTGATGCTTTGCTGATGAGGGTGAGGTACGTGAGCCTTTTCGCTTTTCGCTGAGGATGCTTGCTTGACAGAGTGCATGAGCTTTGGGATCCTTGCTGGGGGGTGCTTTTTGTTCGGCCTGGGGCCCTTTTCTTGAGTCCTCATTGGGGAGTGTCGTCGCTGTTCTTTTTGCGACTCACTACTTGAGTTGGCGTGGGCCCCCTTTCTGCTTGCTTTGAGGTTTCTTGAGTTGGCGTTGGGCCTCTTTTGCTTGACTTTACTGGGGAAGGATACTTTGAGATTTCTCGAGTTGGCCTTGGGCTTTTCTACTCGAGTTCACTGGGGAAAGTTGTCTTCGAGATTTTCTCGAATTGAGTTGTCCCCGGGCTGTGCTTGCTTTGGCTCTCCGACTGTTTGTATTCTTCGAATGTCTCTGAGCATTTCTCTCTTCTTCTTCTTTTTCCCCTCTCTCCTTTTTTTTTTTTTATATATCCCTCCCCTTTTTGATTTGATTTGAAAATGCAACAGAGCAGAGCAAGCACAGCCTTTGTCTTGATCTCTTCCCCTTCTGTCTTGAGGCCTCGGCCTTCGTCGTTGCTGCTTCTTCGGTGATAGTCCTTAGCGATCTCTTGGTGACCTTTTCCGTCTCCTTCATCGTGAATTTGAACTTGGCGTGCTTTTGCTTCCGGCTGGCAATTTTAGCTGAAACTGCTCTTTGGCTCCCGGGGTATGAGTGATATTGACGGTTTGGGGGGAGTGATGACATATATAGTGGAAAGAGGGAAGAAACGAAAAAAGTGGAGAAAATCATAAACGTCCCACGTCATTTTATAGCTATCCCATGTCTAATGGCGCATGTACCCTGGATATTATGCGAACTCAACTAGTATCTAGTCAGGCCTTTACACTCATGAAGGATAAGACGTGATGGCTCAAAGATGCTTACCGGGATTTGTTTGTGACTGCTTACGTCGGAGCAAACCGCGGATATAAGAGCAAACAAGTAATATCATGCATGGCACGTAACTTGGATAGATGCTGGAGTTAACAGAGGGATTAAATATTCCTAACCTATGTTGTGCATGAAAATGCTTATGAGAGTAGTATGCTTTTGTTTGAGCCGGGCTAAAGAGGGATTTTTGATTGATTTTTGATTTTTGATTGATTGATGATTTGATTGCCGGATGGTTTGATGGCCAGATGTTTGATTGCTGGATGTTTGATTGCTAGATGGTTTGATGGCCAGATGTTTGATTGCTAGAATGTTGGATGGCCAGATGTTTGATTGCTAGATGTTTTGATTGCTAGACGTTTGATTGCTAGAATGTGGGGGACGACTTATTTGCAACGTTCTAACGAGGACCTAAGGTTGCCCCCCCAGTGGGCTAGACGATCGTACTCGACTTAAAGCTAATCAAAGCGAGCAAGAATAAAAACAAATTTAAATAAAGGGAAAAGATAGAGGGACTCCCCTGAACCGCGCAGCAGAGCTGCGCGGGCGTCTTCCACAAGCTCCCTGCGGATGACAGCGAGATGCTTCCCATCCCTGTGAGATGCAGAGGGGAAAACGGAAAGGGAAATTAATTTGAAAACAAAAATGAGATAAGTTCAGGGATTCTCCCTTCCTTTAACTCGACTTTTCGAGGGTTCCCATGACGTGGTCCTAATCCTGGGACGCCTTGTTTTGATTGGTTTCTTTTTAGCTATTTTGCAGGTACTGCCGATCCGAGCCGTAGCGAGGACGAGATCTGCATTCGGTTCAGTTGCTTGCCGGTTCTGCTGGACCTTCGCTGATTGGCTTCGTGGTTGCTCGGGGATAGAGGGGATAACCCTCTGTCCCCGTGATGTGCAGCGGGGCTGCAAGGGTGTATGCTTACCGTTCTTCTGCAGGCAACGAATTGGGGGCGACCTAGTTCCTGAAAAAGACAAGGCGATGACAAATGAGGAGTAAATGCAAGGCAATGTTTAGCAAAAGTAGTGTGATTTGATGAGTGTTAAGCTCTCCCTTTTAGATGGGCTATCCGTGAGTCATCGCGGTGTGACTTGCATCGGATGGGCTTTGGGATTTTGGTCCAACGTTTAGTCCTTTGAGACCGATTATTTGCGATGCCGGCTGCGCCGGTAGCACTGCGAGGAAAAGAAATCTCGCTTTAGATGGTGATGGTTTGTCTTAAAATCTTTCCTGATTCGCTCTTGAAGGTGGCCTGCTACGGCAATTTAACAGCTCCTACGAGCGGAACTCTCTGGTTCTATCGTGATGACGAGCTGAGGCGTGAGACCTTACGTCCCTGCAAAACTGAAGAATGATTAGTGGCGTTAGTCTAAGTGACGCGTCTTGCGTCCCGAGCTACTCCTGGGGATCCATCCATGCCATGCCTCCTTTTGTCATCTCACAATTTTAAGAAAAAACAGGGGACAACAAATTTTAAAACAAAGCATCTCTTGAAAAAACTTATTTTATTCATTTCAGGACAAATGTTTGTGCTAGATTGTCATGATAAAACCCTATGTCCTTGGTCTGCCCGGACGCTCTGTCCACGATGCTTCAGGCGAAGTATCTCTTGACTGCATCGGCATTTACCAGTTTCGGGAGATCGTCTCCATCCATGTTGGTTAGCATTAGGGCACCCCCTGAGAATGCACTTTTGACCAGGTACGGGCCCTCGTACCTTGGGGCCCACTTTCCTTTGCTGGCCTCCTGATGAGGGAGAATTTTCTTTAGCACTAAATTCCCAGCCTCGAATTTGCGAGGTCGCACTTTCTTGTTATAAGCGTTGACCATTCTTTGCTGATATAATTGCGCATGGTAGATAGCGGCCAAGCGCTTTTCGGGAAGGAGGTTCAGCTGCTCGTACCTCACTCTCGCCCAATCAGATTCTTCTACTTCAGATTCTGCCAGGATTCTGAGAGAAGGAATTTCTACCTCGAGGGGAATTACGGCTTCCATGCCGTAAACTAATGAGTAGGGAGTTGCCCCTGTGGACGTACGGGTTGCTATCCGATAAGCATGTAGTGCGAAGGGAAGCATGTCGTGCCAGTCTTTGTGAGTGATTACCATCTTTTGGATGATCCTTTTCAGGTTCTTGTTTGCTGCTTCGACTGCGCCATTCATCTTTGGTCGATATGGTGACGAGTTTCGGTGCTTCACCTTCCAACGTTGGCAAAGATCGTCAATCATCTTTCCGTTGAGATTGGTGCCGTTGTCCGTGATGATGGTTTCTGGGACCCCATGACGGCAAATGATATTTCTCTCAATGAATCGCATGGTGGTTTTCTGAGTGATGTTGGAGAAAGAGGTGGCCTCTACCCATTTGGTGAAATAGTCGATTGCTACGAGGATGAAGCGATGGCCATTAGAGGCTGTTGGATGAATTTGGCCGATGATGCCGATTCCCCACATTGCAAAAGGCCAAGGTGACGTCATGCTGAAGAGAGGGGCTGGAGGGACGTGGAGATGGTCCGCATAGATTTGACATTTGTGGCACTTCCGAAAATAGCTGATGCAATCTCGTTCGATGGTGAGCCAAAAATAACCTTGCCTCATTATTTGCCTGGCCATCATGTGTCCACTTGCGTGTGTGGAACAAACCCCTTCGTGGATCTCTGCTATGATTCTCTTTGCCTCGGTCATGGTGACGCAGCGAAGCAAAGCTCCATCAGCTCTCCTTTTATATAGAACCTCGTCGTCGAGGTAGAAGTCTAGTGCTAAGCGTTGGAGGGTCTTTTTGCTAACCCGGCTTGCCCCCGGTGGGTACTCCCGGTTTCTGATGAACTGTACTAGGTCGTAGAACCATAGCTTGCCGTCAGGTTCCTCTTCCAAGGCGACAGAACATGCCGGAGTTTCCTTTACTTCCACTCTCAATGGTTGGAGCATTACTCCGCATTCTAACTTAAACATTGAGGCCAACGTGGCTAATACATCTGCGAAGCGGTTCTTTTCTCTGTCGACTCGATCGAATTCGGTTTCCTCGAATTCCCGTGTGAGTTGGGTGAGTAGCCTTTGATAAGGGATGAGCTTGGAATCCCGTGTCTGCCATAGATCCTGGGCTTGATAGATGACGAGTGTTGAATCGCCGAAGATTCAGAGCTTCTTTACTTTTAAGTCGATGGCTGCTATCAGACCACTGATGCATGCCTCATACTCGACGACGTTATTGGTGCATGGGAAGTTCAATTTGCATGCTATGGGGAATTGACGGCCATCTGGGGCTATGACCACGGCTCCCACTCCCTTGCCCGAGAGGTTCACCGCACCGTCGAAGAACATGGTCCACCAATCGTCTTCTCGGAGATTTTCTGTGATCTCATCTTCAATCATTATGATGTCCTCATCGGGGAAGTCGAAGCTCAACGACTCGTACTCGTCCGAGGCATGATCGGCCAAGTGATCGGCGAGGGCGCTTGCTTTAACCGCTTTCTGAGTCATATAGATGATCTCGTGCTCAGCTAATAAGACTTGCCATCTACAAATGCGACTTGACAGGTACGGCTTTTCGAAAATGTATTTCAAGGGGTCCATGCGAGAGATTAGCCAAGTCGTGTAATACAACATGTACTGCCGGAGCCTTCGGGCGCACCATGCTAGGGCGCAACAAGTTTGTTCCAACATAGAGTAGCGCATTTCGCACTCGTTGAATTTTTTGCTGAGGTAGTAGATGGCTTGTTCACGCCTTCCAGACTCGTCGTGCTGTCCCAAAACGCAACCCATGGCGCTAGCCGTGACTGTCATGTACATGAGCAAGGGCCGTCCTGGCGTCGGGGGAACTAGTACCGGTGGGCTTTGCAGATATGTCTTGATTTTCTCGAAGGCTTTTTGGCAGTCTTCGTCCCATTCTGCATTTTCGTGTTTGCTTAGCATCTTGAACATCGGCTCGCAGGTAAGTGTTAACTGGCTGATAAAGCGAGCGATGTAGTTGATGCGTCCTAAAAAGCTTCGTACTTCCGTTTCGGTGCTGGGAGCGGGTAGCTCCTGAATGGCTTTTATCTTATCAGGATCCACTTCTATACCTTTGTTGCTGACGATGAATCCCAATAACTTCCCGGAAGTCACTCCGAAGGTACACTTAGCTGGGTTTAGCCGTAGCCGAAATTGCCTCAACCGTTCGAACACCTTCCTCAGGATGTCCACATGATCTTGCGTGCCGCGAGACTTGGCTATCATGTCGTCGACATATATTTCCAATTCTTTATGCATCATGTCGTGGAAAAGGGTGACAGCAGCACGTTGGTACGTGGCTCCTGCGTTCTTTAATCCGAAGGGCATCACTTTGTAGCAGAAGGTTCCCCAGGGCATGATGAAGGTCGTCTTTTCACTGTCCTCGGGTGCCATCTTGATCTGATTGTACCCCGAGAATCCGTCCATGAAAGAGAACATGTCATTTCTGGCGGCACTATCTACCAAGATGTCGATATGGGGAAGAGGGAAGTCGTCTTTAGGGCTAGCTCGATTGAGATCCCGAAAGTCCACGCACATGCGAACCTTCCCATCTTTCTTAGGCACTGGCACTATGTTGGCGATCCATTCTGGGTACTCCGCAACTTTCAAAAAACCTGCGTCTAGTTGCTTGGTAACTTCTTCTTTGATTTTCAAAAGGATGTCTGGATGCATCCTCCGAAGTTTTTGCTTGATAGGCTTAAACTCAGGTTTTAACGGAATACGATGCTCAACTATCCCAGGATCAAGACCTGGCATGTCGGCGTATGACCATGCGAATACATCGGAGTAGTCCTTGAGGAGAGAAATCAACCTTTCTCTCTGAGTCGTATCCAGGGTAGTTCCGATCTTGAACAGTTTTTGACTCTCATTGCTTACCCCCAAGTTTACTTCGTCCAATTCCTCCCGATGAGGGGTTATTTCCTTTTCTGAACTTTCTAGTAAACGGGTCAGTTCGTCGGAGACTTCGACCTTGTCTTCGGTCGTAGCGATGATTTCTTCGCCAGTAAAGACATAGGTTTTATCAAGACAATCCGAACTAACACTCATCCTGAAATTAAAAGCGCGAAAAAAAGAGATGCGTAAAATGAAAATTTGCATATATATTGATTTTTAACAAAAGGGAACTGGAGTCCCTACAAAAATGTTTTCGTAAGAAAACGTGCCAAAAACATATATATTTTTCAAAATGAGAAATTACGGAGAGACATCCGGAAGCATGGTGATGGTCCAGTTGCCCACAGACTCCCCTGACTTCTTAACGAAAATGACTGAACCAGGCGATGATCCTTCTTCTCCTAGAGTGCAGATACGGAGGTCTGATATCCTGATTGGATTTTCATTGATGGTTTCAGCGGCGAAGGGGAACGTGGTTCTGATATGGGGAATCGGCATTTTGCCCTCTGGCGCAGAACGTCCAAATAGCTTAGCCAGCTGCTTTTCTTTCTTTTCTTGGGCGATCCTGGTGAAATCGGCCTTGCTGGGTTGGTACCCTAACCCAAATCGATCTCCGAAGCTCTTCGGAGGCGCCCAGCCTTTCGATCCTTGTAACTCGGCCCCGAGCCGTTTTCCTAATTGGAAGCTTCCCTCTAGTGTCGACTTAGTGGTTGTTTCGGCTACCCCCGATTTTGAGGTTTCGCAAACGGGGGATCCCTCCTCGATCCAACCCGCGTTGACGATTTCAAAGGCTTGGAAGGAACTCTCCAAGGTTTCGGCAGTTTCGATGTAAGGCACGGATGCATGCTTGGCCAAAATCAAGGCTTCTTCGGCCTTTATCGTGATGAGGGCATTGTCTTTGACGTATTTGAGGCACTGATGCAGGGAAGAGGGGACGGCTCCCGCTGAATGGATCCAAGGCCGTCCTAGAAGCATGCTATAGGTGGGTTGGATTTCCATGATCTGGAATGTCAAGATGAAAGGGTGGGGCCCGATGACCATATCCAACTCAATGTTCCCGATGATCTCTCGAGTGGTGCCATCGAAAGCCCTCGCCATCATTCCGCTAGGTTTTATGAGGGAGGAATCGACCGGCAGCTGTTCAAGGACATGCCTGGGCATGACATTAAGTGCGGACCCATTGTCGATTAGGGCCTTTGCTATGACGTGTCCCTTACATTCCACCGTGATGTATAGGGCCTTGTTGTGATCTCTTCCCGAGGGGTCGATCTCTTCTTCCGAGAAGGAAATGCTTCTTAAGGCTTGGATCCTTCCGACAAGGTTTTCCACCCCTTCTGTGGTGATATCCTTAGTCACGAAAGCTTGTTTCAAGACTTTTAAGAGAGCTTGGCGATGCGGCTCTAAAGTGAGGATCAGCTCCATGATGGAGATACGAGTTAGGGTTTTCTTTAGCTGTTCGATGATGCTGAACTCGCTCTGTTTCATGATCTTAAGGAACTCAGTTGTCTCGTCCTCGGTTATAGGTTTGCTCAAACCTTGCGCCTCCTCTATCGTCTCTTCGCGGATCACAGGGTCTTTCCCTTTGGCTTGTCGTTGCTTTTCTACTTCCTCCGAAATGTAACATCTTCCAGTGCGGGTCATGCCCCCGATATGAGAGGCTTCGCCGATAGCGAGTGTTGTTGGTGCGACTGCAGGAGGGGTGGTGACCACCGTGTATCCGTAGTTGAATGGGACCGCGTGTAAGTCCAGGCTGGGAGTATTCACAGCTAATGTGAATACTACTTTGCGTGGGATCTTAGCTGCCTCCCCTGCCTGGGCCACATATTCGAAGGAGTAAGGTGCTGGTGGATTGTCCTCGATGGCGTTGATGGCTCCTTGGGTTTCCCCTTTGGTTTGAATGATCCCGAATGTTGCGAGTTGCTTGACTTTTTGCCGAAAAAGTCTGCAATCCTGGATGTCATGCTTGCTTTCCCCTTGGCAGAATAGGCATTGGGCCTGACTATTCCCTGGGAATGGCAAATAAGCGTTGTTGGCTAATGCGAAGAACAATTCTTCATTGGGTACTTCCCCCATCGACAGGTGAGAAAGGTCGATTCCAATGGAAGAAATGTCGCTCATCCCAGGATTATGGTGCGGTAGAGGACTGGTTGTCATATCAGGACCCCTTGTCAAACCTTTGGACGAGATTCGTCCTTCTTTGGTTAGGTGCTCGACCTTCTCTCTAAAGTCGTAGCAGTTTTCCAATGAGTGTCCTCGGGTTCCGGCGTGATATTCACAGCTATCCTTTGGATCATACCAGCTAGGGTAAGGAAGGGATTGAGGCGAGAGTGGGGATGGTGTAATCTGCCCGTCTGCCAAAAGGCTTGCGTAGATCTCTTTCAAAGGAAACGGAGGAAGCGACCATGTCGGTGAAGGGTATGACTCGGAGTCTGAGGATTCCCAAGAAGGTAGTAAGGGCACTGTGCTAGAGTAGGAAGGTGGTGCCGAATACCTGACGAGGTAATCGAACTTCCCGGAAGGTTGGCCCAAGGTGTCAATCTCGCGGTCGCCTTCGTCGCGGCGCGCGGAGAACCGCTTACACGATGAAGTCGATCTTTTCTTCTGGACCATTTGGAGCGGGGTTCCATTGGCATTATGTGGGATAGGAAATCCATCTCCGATCGTGTTGATGGATCCTTCCCCAGGGGTCACTTTCTGGGTTTGTATTACCCCGAGACTCGAGAGTTGTCTCACCTTTTCTGCGAACGACTTGCAGCTTCGGATCTTGTGACCGTCGCTTCCCTTGCAGTACATGCAGTGACTCGGATTGCCCCCTGAGTATAGCACATATCCCTCTCGAGCTAAGGCCTGGAAAAGCTATTCTTGTGGCCAACTTGATGCGGAAGATAAATGGTCGTTGCTTTCTCCTGCCGAGATGGCATTCACTCCTCCCTTTCCTTGGGAATGATTGGGAAGAGGGTTGGTGGATGTGTTGGGTCCTTTTGCTAATCCTTCGAAAGATACCCATCCACTTTTGATCAAGTGATGGACCTTTGCCTTGAATGCGAAGCAATTTTCCAGAGTGTGACCTGGGGCTCCAGCGTGATATTCGCATCTTGCGTTGTGATCATACCACTTTGGGTAAGGAGGCAATTGAGGCTGAGCCGGAACCGGTACGATCTGTCCGGCCGCCAGGAGATGTTTGTAGATTTCTCCTGCAGGGAGAGGGAGAGGAGGTGGAGGCTCTCGGTTCCACCGATTGTTGGTCGTGTTTTGGTTATTTGGGTCTTTTGGTGGGTTATATGGTTTGGGTTGTATAGGTTGTGATGTTTGCACTGGAGGTGGTGGGAAATAAGTAGGATTTTGAGGTAGGATATTAGCGATTGGTGGTGAATTAAAAGGAAAGGAGGTGGGTTGATATAGTGATGCCGGCTGATACGGCGGTGGTACCAAATAAGGCGGTGGTGGCGGAAACGGTTGCCCCTGATTAACTTGGGGAGCGACAAATCCGACGTCCCTTTTCACGACTGATGCTTTCTTTGGTACAGACTCTGGTGTTGGATGCGTGATTCGCCCAGACTTAATCCCTTGCTCGACTCTTTCGGCAATTAGGACCATGTCGGAGAAGCTGTTTGAGGGGTTCGAGATCAGGTAGGTGTAGTAGGGAGCTTTGAAGGTGTGCAAGAAAATCGACAAGAGTTCCTTGTCGCTTAAGGGTGGAGAGATTCTCGAAGCCAACTCTCTCAATCTTTGCGCATAGGTCTTCACGGACTCGCCGATTTTCTTTTCCAGATTTTGCAGGTCGGCGCGGTCAGGAGCCACCTCCATGTTGAATTTGTATTGTCGGTAGAAGGCATTGGACAGGTCTCTCCACGTCCTGATCCTGGCTTTGTCCAGCCCCATATACCATGTTAGGGCGTGCTTGGTCAAGCTTTCTCGGAATAAATGGATCAACAACGGTTCGTTGTGGATCATCTCTGCCATCTTGTTGCAGTATGCTCTGAGGTGGGTCTTCGGGCATTCTACCCCAGTATATTTTTCGAAGTCCGGGATCTTGTACTTCGGAGGTATGACGATCCCGAGGACCATGCACATGTCGGCGGGGCCGGTAGGGTCAAATGGATCAACCCCTTCAATTGCTCGGAGCCTCTCCTCTAGAAGATTCAGTCGATCCCCTTTCGGTTGCTCGGCCCCAATGGGGTTAGAACCGAATGGCAGCATTGGTTCTGATGAGAACTGAGGTTGTGCTGGGTTGAAAGTGAGGAGCTGAGTTCCCACAGGTCCGGGAACTGTGCTCGGAGGAATAGGAGGGAGATACAGGTCCTCTAGGTGGGCCTGGCTCTTGCTGGGGTCCACAGCAGGGTTGATTGAAAGGTACTGAAGCGACGGGAAGATCTCTTCACCCGTCTTAACTGGAGGACTCGCAACGTTGGGTACAGTGAAGGGACTAACCCATCTCCAATGGCCCGGGGGACCAGAAAGTGGCGGGAGTACGGAAGGTCCTGCGACGGTGAGCGAAGAGTGAGGTCCTTTTGTTTGAGAGAGATCAAAACCCGGTGGTACTTCGGCGACAGCTTCATCTCTTTCCTTTTCGGCCCTGGTGGCTCTTTCTGTAGTGATCCTAACTTGCTCCTCTAACTCCGTGATTCTAGCCATTAGTGCTTCATCGGTCTTGGCCGGTTCAGTCATTTTTCGTTTTTGAAGTCTAGTTAGGGGGAGCCTGTGCGGAGTAGCTTGCTTTCGAGGAGCTATTGTGCACCTGAAAAAGGGAAAAACACAGAAAAAGTAAATACAAGTGAGGATATACAGGTGATATGCAATCCCGAGGCCTCCACGTTGCTCATTCATTTTCCGGCCACACTTTCACTTGATATTTCCAAGGAGGTCGGTGAGGCGAGGAATCCCAGTGGTTGACAAGATACGACAGAAGCCTCTATACATTCCCCCGATATGAAGCAAACCTGAGATACTAACGGCGAAACCCAAATCAGCAGGGGCAACCAATGCCGCCATGCTAGGAAGATCTCTTTCATACTGTGCTTGCAAATGACGTAGGGCCTGACGCCTGGCGAACCCAACCGAGGGGAGGGATGACAATCAATGCCATGAACTTGGAGGTCGTGATAAGCTAAGAGGACAAAGCCACGAGTGGGCAATATTTGGCTGTTTTTTTTTTTTTGAGTGTTTGGTCTGATTTTTTGGTTCTTTGGGTGAAACGACTGTGTTTATCCCGGAGGGATTTTCTCTTTCTTTTTGCGATAGTCTTTTGAGTTGCGTTTGGAAAAAATGAGGCGATTTTAATAAATATCCGAAAGAGTACGACTTTATTAAAAGTGTTTACAAAAGTATGGTAAACTTGCTAAATTTATCAAAAATGGCTAAGATAGGTGGAATCAGGGGTCCTAGCTAAAAAGAAAATATTTGCCGATATCCGAGCCTTTCCCTGAAGGTGTCATTCCTGGACGTTAGAGTCTTGTTGCCAAAGGTACTCCATCGAAGCCAACTCCCCTTTCTTCATCTCTAACTCAGCCTCTAAGGCGGCAATTCGGCTTTGTAGTGTCTGATCGTTGAAACTTTGTTCCCCGAAAATATCAAGTGAAAGTAGTGTAGGTGCCGACATATTGAATGAGCAAAACGGGTCCTGTGGGACAAAAAATAAAATTTTAAATGCAAAGTAACATGCACGTGTCAGAAAATTTACAGTTCGTTTAACAGAAAAATCACGTCAATATGCCACGACAAACAGGTATAATCATGATGCATGTGCTGGGGCTCTGATTCCGACATCTCTAACTGGCTTGAATGGTTCCCGGATGATACCATGAAAAGGTCCCTAAAGTGTCGTCCAGTCGCCCGATTCCTTGCGAAATCGTATAACCTTTCGACTGGCTTTAGGGGTTCATCCGAGTTGGGATTGGTGAACACTACCCAGGACATGTGTCCTAGGGCGTCACTACTACCCTCCTATTTTGGTAATTGTCCCCTGGGTGTAGGGCGCTATGAAATGCATATGACAATTGATAAAGCAAATAAATAAACAGGCCAACAATTGATAAAAGCAAATAAACAAATAAAACACCTCTCTAAAAAGATAAAACCGGCTCCGACCCTAATGTCCCCAGTGAAGTCGCCAAACTGTCGCGCCTCGGAAATTTAAAAAAATTCGCGAGTGTGCAACGAAATTTGAGACCTTCAGATGCTCGGCGTAAAAGGGATGCCTAGCAGCATGCAATGAAGTCGCCACCCTAATTTGGTTGCTAGGCTTAGGGAACCCTAATCGTCATGGCATAGGAAATATAATAAGTAAAAAAACTAAAGGCACAAAAAAGGGGTCCGGACCCCAGACAAAGGTTCGGGGTCGTATTATGGTCTCGGGAAGGTGTTAGGCACCCGAGTCACATCCGAAAACGGTTACCGGTTGATGAGAGAGGTGTTTAAAAAGGTGTTTTATAAAATGCGTTTTGAAAAAGGGAGCCCTCAGAGGAATCGTCACTTTAGTCTTTTTTATGATCATGATGGGACTGAATTTTCCGTAAGACTGAATGAGCGCCCTCTTATTTCATCATCGGGCCATGCATGATTAACTTAATTACTACGTGATCCTAACATGGATTGCTAACAGAGTACCAATTTAAATGATTGATTTTAAAGTGAAAAACTGAAGTGGGATCGAAAGTCCCCATGTACATGCAGTCAATACAAACGAGAATTTAAAATCATATGAACATGGCATTTTAAGCAACTCTTTAAACACGTTGTTCATGTGGGTTGATTTTAATTCTAGCAGTTCTATATATCATGCATGCAGTTGATATTTGCGAAAAGCATCGAATAAATAAAAGGGACTTGTGAGGCGTACTTTCGAGCGAAGCTTGAAATTAACCTACAAAACGAGAGTGTTAGTGATAGCTTGAGAAATGACTGAGCAATGAAAATTTTAAATGACAATTGATTGTACACGTAAAATGATGGATTGTACGCATACGAGAATTAAATGCTGAGCTTGATGAGTGCATGAAAATACATGGCGACAATTGATTGCATGCGAGAAATAATGAATTTTACGCATACAAAAATGAGATACTGAGTTGATTGCGTGCGAAAAATGATTGATTTTAAGCACACGAGAATTTAAAGGCTGTGTTGATTGCATGCGAAAAATGATTGATTTTACGCATACGAGAATTTAAATGCTGGGTTGATTGCATGCGAAAAATGATGGATTTTACGCATACGAGAATTTAAATGCTGGGTTGATTGCATGCGAAAAATGATGGATTTTACGCATACGAGAATTTAAGTGCTAGGTTGATTGCATGCGAAAAATGATTGATTTTACGTATACGAGAATTTAAATGCTGTTTTGATAAGTGCCGAAAAATTAAATGCTAGGGGCGATTTACAGGGAATAAAAAGTTTGGTGGTTGGCAGAAAATAAAATAGGTTGATAATGTAGAGAATGAGCAGTTGGATATTTGCAGAAAATAAACAGTTGATATTTGCAGAAAATAAACAGTTGATATTTGCAGAAAATAAACAGTTGATAGATTGCGGAAGAATTTCCAGCAGTTTGCAAAAAAAAATTAAAGCAGTTGAATATTTACGAGAATTAAAATGCGACCGACCATGTAGGCGGTATTGAATTTAAATTGCTGAAAGTAAATTGCTGAAATTTAAAGTGCGGAAAAATAAAGTGCGGAAAAGTAAACAGTTGATAAGTGCGACCGACCATGTAGGCGGTATTGAATTTAAATTACTGAAATTTAAAGTGCGGAAAAGTAAAGTGCGGAAATTTAAAGTGCGGAAAAGTAAACAGTTGATAAGTGCGACCGACCATGTAGGCGGTATTGAATTTAAATTGCTGAAAGTAAATTGCGGAAAATTAAAGTGCGGAAAATTAAACAGTTGATAAGTTGCGGAAGGATTTCCAGCAGTGTGCGAAAAATTAAAGCAGTTGAATATTGCAGAAAATAAACAGTTGATATTGCGACCGACCATGTAGGCGG
This sequence comes from Viola odorata, assembly GCA_963691705.1. Classification (NCBI taxonomy): domain Eukaryota; kingdom Viridiplantae; phylum Streptophyta; class Magnoliopsida; order Malpighiales; family Violaceae; genus Viola; species Viola odorata. The sequence continues at coordinate 35,631,038 of OY829546.1, forward strand.
TATTGAATTTAAATTGCTGAAATTTAAAGTGCGAATAATTAAACAGTTGATATTTACAGAAAATAAACAGTTGATATTACAGAAAATTAAAAGTGTTAGTACGACAAATAATCATACGAAGCATACGAGTATTTTACGAAAAAAAGTGATCCGAAGTTTTGAAAACAATTGAAAATGGGCTGGGCCCAATTGAAGAATGAAAAGAAGTGAAAAATGGGCCAGGAATAGTGCCTGGCCCATGAGAATTTAAAAGGGAATGGGCCAAGCCCATTCCCGCGTGAACAGTGCCGTTGGCCTGGCACTGTTCATTCGTCACCTTTCTTGGTCGCCGGCGTACTGTCGGCGGCACAGCTCCGGCCACAAGTGGCCGATTTGAAAACCGTTCGTACCAAAATGTTCGTCTCTTCGACGACTTCCCAACCGTACCAACCCCGATTTTTAATTTGACTCGTACAAAATTTAATTTCGAAAAAACGAGAAAACCGTTAATTATCGAAAACTAATTAATTCGCACAAACTAACCGACGATTTTTAAAAGTGAAAGCGTGTATTTAATCTATGTTATGTGTGTGAATTAATGACATAAAAGAAAGTAATTAAATTGCTCAAACAAGAGGCAAACGAATTTATACAAAACTTTGGCTTAAAAACCGAAAAAAGTCTAGAGAGAGAAAGCTCACCTCAAGGCCTTGAACTTGGACGATCTTCGCTTGAAATAAGCAACTGATCAAAGGAGGGAGAGAGGGCAAGAAAGCTTGCTGATTTGGTCCCCGAATGCGTTGGAGGAGGGTGGCTATTTATAGCCGAAGATCGCGTGAGGAGGGAGACGCGGGGCTGCGCGTGGTGGCCGGCTAGTCGCGGTGGCAAGGCTAGGGTGCTAGCCGTGATGATGGCGGAGGGACAGGAAGCTACGGACGCGATGGGAGCAGGTGGCTCGGGCGTGGGCTGCTTCGCTGCACTCATTTGGCACTGTTCACGTGCATTATGCATGTTAATTCAAAGGCCATTGATCTGGTTGACTTTCCTTGGTTGACCAGATCAATGGCCATTATCAAATGGCCTTTTATCTGATTTAAATGGCCTCGAGCCGGTTCCCGCGAATAAATGTTCTGACTTTTTGAGCCGAAGGTACCGTCGCGTAGAGAAAAATATGACGGGTTTAACCGTCTACAGCGAATGACGAGAATTTTTCGTTTAACGTGCTTATTTTCGTGTTCAAAAACGTGAAACGTTTGAACGGAAAAATAAAGACGTTACGCCGAAAATTACACGAAACGCTGTAGACCGTTGTGAGCAGAAAAAAAGCTAGCAACTAGTTGATGGAAAACATTTTAAAGTCGAGCTATGGTCCGAGCAGACTTACTCGGGTCCAATAAAAGCTCGAACGAAAATATTAATAAAATAATAAAATACTAAAAAGGCGCTAAAACATAAAAAATCCTAAAACTTATGAGATGATCTAAAACGAAGAAAAAACTAGCAAACGACTGCTGGATAGTCAAAAACGTGATTTTTAAGGCTAAAAATAATAATGATAATAATAATGAAAATATGTGCCGAAAAATTAAAAATGTGATTTCGAAAGCTGACGATGCTAACGATGATGCTAAAATGCCACGAAACACCTAAGAATGCTAGCGACATTAAATCAACTGAAAATGACTGTAAATTAACTGAATAACAGAAATGCTAAAATTAAATAAAAATGGCGTCAAAATTCGGGTATCAACAGATCCGCATGGGATTCCATGCAGATTCCTCTTTGGACTAAGGAGCACGCTCCATATGTAGGGTTGGACTCCCCTTAGCTGGGTTTTTAAGCCTTTCGTTGTAGGGTTTTGGGGGATCATCATTTTTTACAGCATAGTTTTAGTTTCTATTTTTTGGGATTTGTTCTTCCCTCTTTTGGGAGCAGCCGCCACCATCTACATTCCCTCAAACTGGAGCTTTTAAGCTCCGGCCGGTATTTATTGAGTTTTATTTTCCTTTATTGCTTCTTTACTTTTATGTTATTTATTAGATCTATTATTTATTACTTGTTAGCATGAGTAGCCAGATTCCTCTTCTTAGTAAAGGGTGTTTCAAGGGTTGCAAGGATTAGTTAAGAGGCCTAAACGTGTTTAATACATTCTTATTGTCATATTCGTTTGTTTGCCACTTTCTTGCTATTTTCATCTAGAAATGTTAGGAGCCTGATCAACTACTAGTATTTTTTTGTGATTGTTGTCATCCTAATGGTATTAACTAACGTGAGGTTATTAGGAGAAGTAGATGCCTAGAGTGGAGTCATTGCAATAGAGTGATCTTGTCCATCTAGGGCAAGCAGTCAGTTAGGGCGTTACCGCGAGTCTGACAAGCTGAGAGGTATCACGCCCTAGACATGTCTTACCTCTACTTTATGGGTGTTTTGAGTATTGGCTCCCCGCATTCGTGCCTGGGGGGACCGCGAAACGTCAAGGCTACCTCATATGTGGAAACGGGGGGTAGCTCTTCTTACGAAGGTAAGTAGGGGGGCTACGTGGAAACATGACCCCTATAGCATGTCTATGGCATGAGGATGGAATATCCTTGAGCCGATGATTAACTAACCCTAAATGCAACCTAAGAACACCCCTTGCTAAGATCTCTTCTCATCTGGATTAATATGTTAATTTACAGTCTTCCTTTATTATCTTGCCCTTGATTATTCTTTACTTTCATGCCCTTGATATATATTTTTAATTAATTGTTTTGTTAGCCACCAATTATGTGATTGATTATTTAGATCAATCGACAACCCCTCCCCCCGAGTTACTATTTCAATTGGTTACATTTACATTTAGAGCAAGTTATTTTGGCATCGTTAGCGGGGATTGAATGGAACTGATTTCTTTCTTTTATTTGTATGATTAGGAGATCTGCACCAGACTTACTACCCCTTGATCACGAGCTTATCAGGATAGAAAGAGGACTCCGAAGACAGGCTAAAGGACCATCTATCAACCGTAGAGAAGTCTATCGTCCTGCCCTCGACAGTCATCTATCCAACCTGGATAACCTTGGCACTCTCTTTCACGAAGACCTTACTAACCTCCATCGAGACCTCAACAACGTAGAGTTCGTCTACCCCGAGAAACCTATTATGGAAAACCCACCCCCTCTAGGGCATGTTGCTCCGCCGAACGTCCAGACCATCGAAGACCTCAATGTTGCTCCTGAGGCACCTAGCAGTTGTATTGTTTGGCCCGCTGACCCTTATGAATGGACACTCAAGTCCGCCGTTATGCATCATCTACCCCTCTTCCGTGGGCTAGCCAAGGAAAACCCTTATCGTCACCTTCAATAATTGCATTCTAAAGCCAATCAATGTCAGTATTGAACATGCCAAGCTCCATGCTTTCATGTGGTCCCTCAAGGATCTTGCCCTCGACTGGTTCTACGACCTTCCTCCTAAATCTATTCACTCTTGGGCCGGGATGTCCAAAGCCTTCATGGATAAGTATTATCCGGCGTCTATGGTAATGGTTAGTCGCAAGCAATTGGTATCTATTCTTCAAAAGGATACTGAGGATCTCGATCAATATTATGAACACTTCAAGAGGATGCAAGCTTATGCCCTTCTCACAACCTCACCGAGCATACCCTCGTCCAATATTTTTGTGAAGGTTTGGAGGCCCATGGCAAGGCCTTGCTAAATACCGCAAGTGGCGGTTCTCTTTGTGCCCTCACACCAGTCGTTGCCAAAGCCACCATTGAGCTTATGGCAAAGAACACAATTCCTACCAGCAGCATAACCAACGGTCAAGACGCCCAAGTGGATGCAATGGAAAATCAGTTGACTGCTATCACGAGCATGCTGTAGGATATGGTAGCAGGACAACCTGTCCAGGGCAAGGCCTGCCAGATTTGCAATTTTATGGATCATGCCACGGACACCTGTCCTTATATTCCTGAAGAAATCCAAGTCAATGTCATGGGTAACTACAACCAGACTCCATACGGCCAGAATTACAATCAAGTGTGGTGACATCCCAATTTCAGTGGGGCAAACAACCCGCAGGTGTCTTGCCCTAGTCAGCCGCCCCAGCAGAATCAGTATGGAAATCACCCTCCTCCCTTCAACATGAAGAACTTTATGCCCAGGCCTAGCTACCACAACAATCAGTACCAATATCAACCTCCTCAAGGTCAGACCTTCACCGTCCCACCGGTTGATGAAATAGCTCATGAGAAGAAGGTAGCAGATCTAGAGAAGCAAATGAGTATCATGATGGCTGAAATGAAAGAGTTGAAAAACCAAGGTAGATTTCCTAGGCAGACTGAGGCCAACCCGAAGCACAATGTATGTGCCATGACACCCCTCAGCGGCACTCAATTGCCCACGCGTGTACATCCGCATCTAGGCCTAGACGTTGAAATACCTGAGCATGCACATCTAGACCTCAACATCGAACAAATCGCCGAGCTTGAGCCCAAGCCCAAGCCAAAAAAGATCAAGACAAAGAAGCCACCAGAGTTCACCCAAGAGTACATCCATAAAATCCTTGAGCCACCTTTCCCTCAATGACTAGTCGAGCCTAAAAAGGATAATGAGGACTGTGAGATTTTTGAAATGTTTAACAAAGTGCAAGTTAACATCCCCTTGCTGCAGGCTATTAAAAATGTTCATCGTTATGCTAATTTTTTGAAAAGTGGTGTGCTAACAACTGTAACATGATAGGTGTGAAAAAGATTAGCGTAGGTGTGAACGTCTCGGCCGCGATCCAATGGAAGCTACCACCCAAGTGCAAGGACAAAGGTATGTTCTCCCTCCCATGTAAAATTGGTACTCCTGATATTGGTAGAGCTATGTGTGATTCTGGTGCAGGTATCAACATCATGCCCTTGACGATATACAACAGTCTAGGCCTTAGACCCCTTAAGCCCACCAGGACCACGATCCAACTAGCTGACAAATCCGTCATCCATCCCAAGGGGGTCGTTGAGGACGTCTTGGTCCAAGTTGGTGATTTTATCTACCTAGCCAACTTCTACGTGATTGACATAGAGAATAGCCATTCTGTCAAGGCCTCCGATATACTGCTAGGAAGACCATTCCTTAGGACCGCCAGGGCCAAGATCGACGTCCATGATGCCTCCATTACTCTTGAGTTCGACAGCGAGACCATCAAGTTCAATATGCTTAACGCTATGCATAACCCTACTGAGTTCTCTAGTGTTAATTTTGTTGATATCATTGATCCTATTGTTGAGAAAGTTTCTCACTTGCATTCTGATGAACTTCTGTAGTTTTCCCTCGACAAGAGTATTCTACCCACCGTGCTCGACACCTTCGCTTTGACACTTGTGACTTCAGAGCACTCAATTGTTGATGTTATTGATAACAATTGATGAAACACCAAGGGTACATTCGTCTTTTCACCCCAAGTCAAGATCGGATCACTGTAGACCTTGACCGGCGACAGCCACCCGGCTACCGCCCGTATTAGCCGAGGAATCCTGGGATGGTCGACATCAGCGGGGGGGGACCCACGCGGCATCCATTTTCCCACGCGACATCTTCCCATCCCAGACAGCCTTGACAACATGTCACTGGCGATATCCTATCCGGCTGACGCCTGCTGACATCATCTTGGGCGTTATCTTCCCCCGATAACACCCACCCCCGTGGGTAACATCCTTTCTTTTGCCTATAAATACTACTCATTTCTAGATCAAAGGTAAGACCAAAATTACTACCCGAATCTTTGCCAAATTTCTCAGCCATACTAACTTAAGCATCAGAGTGTCTACACCGGGGCCCCCCCTCCGGCGCTTTGCAGATACGACGGACTGCCTCCACAGTAACTCTGGACGGCCATAATCTCTGTCCCGTTTTCCCAAAAGTCTTAATCTTATCAGTTATTGAACCTATTGTTACACAAGTTTTCGATCTTAATGCTGACAACTCTGCACATCTTGCCCTCAACGGGAACATCACTACTAATCACTAGCGGAGGCTGAGGCACACATCACAGAGCCTTCGGGCTTGAAGGACGTCGCTGCTGCTCAAGCCACCTGTGAATCTGTGGTACACCCATCCAAGCCCTCTGATCTCTCTACTACTAATTCAGCGCCTGCCCCTTCTTTTTTGTAGGCCCCTAAGTTGGAGTTGAAGACCTTGCCCTCGCACCTCAAGTACACCTACCTTGGTGAGCATGACACACTTCCGGTGATCATCTCTAGCAAGCTCGATCCTGCTACGGAGCGTGAGTTAATTTCCACACTAAAAGGGTACCGCGAAGCCCTTGGATAGACAGTCGTCGACGTCAAGACATTTGCCCCAGCCCTTTGCACTCCTCAACTAGCCCCGGTAGCCTTCGCACCCACTCCTCTTGTCCCCAAAACCATGGCAGCGACTCCAACTATCACCATGACCACTCTTGAGGCTACGAAAACCCTCGCCCCAACTACTGTCGCCACTGCATTGACCAGCGAGGACAAGACGCCCAATGCCAATCCAGCTCCACATCCTTCCCACGACACGAGCAAGGGCAAGATGCCTCGTCATGATAAGTTGCTCTCTGCTATGACCTTGGCTACTGGACAAAAAGTTTTACTCTATAATTCTCGGCTTAGGCTCTTTTCTAGAAAATTGAAGCATAGGTGGACCGGCCCTTACCTTGTCACAGAGATTTGTGATCATGAGGTGGTTTCAATTCAGAATATGGACACGGGCCTCATTTCTAAAGTGCAAGACCACAGATTGGAGCTATTCCATGAAGGTTTCCACCCCATCATGGCGGAGCCACTAGACCCAAAATAATTTGAGTATCCAACGTCGTTCCCTCGACGTTAACAGAGGCGCTTCATGGGAGGCAACCCACATTTCTTTCCTTTTCCTTTTCCTTTTCAGTTTTTATATTTCTTCTTGTTTGCCCTAAATACCCTTTTGCTAAGCTAGCACAACCCTATTTTAAAACCCCCTTGTTTGAGTACACACTTTTGACCTTTTGTGCACATAAAGAAACTATCATTCATTGCATCTATGCCTGGACAAACACAACTCTTCCTGCTTGCACTTATGACCAGTCTAGGCCTAGACACCAGTAGTCATAAAAAGCACCTTGTGAGCACTTTGAGCTTCCATGCCATATTTTCTATGTGTGATATGCTTAACTAGGCACTAGCTAGGTTTGCATGATATCCCTGGGTATAGACACCACTAGACAAGGGAAAGCAACGAAATGATGAAAGACTTTGTATATTTTTCTTCTCTCTTTTCTTTTCCTTCTGGTTCTTTTCTTTCTCTCCCTTACCTTTTTCTCCAACTTGTCCTCGACACTTACCCTTCCCCTTTTCTGTTTCTCTTCTAACCATTTGAGCCATTTCCTTGATCTTTCCTTAGTAGGTGAGTAACACTTTTCAAAACAAACAGCAAGGGCTAGAAGCACAAAAGCATAAGTGTGGGGAAGTAAACAGCAAGGTCTTGACACTTAAAGCATAAAAATGCAAAATGGCCCAACAGCTGCAGCCCCTGCCCATGTTAAAATGGCGGGTGAAGAAAGAAACATTTGTGCCTCCTAAAAAAAAATGGAAAAAAAAGGAAGAATGAAAGCAAAGAAGGCATAGAAAGCAGCAAGGATCTCCACCTCTAGCCCAGAAGAAGATCTCCCCCAACAAGTGTTACTCACCGACCTCTCCTTTTTCCAGCCAAGGAATCCCTCAATTTTAAATTTATTTTCTTTCCCTTTCATCTTCTTCTCTTCTTCTTTTCTTTTCTTTTCTTTCCGTCTTCTTTTTCTTCTCTTCATCCTTTTTCATTTTCCATTCCTTCCATTCTTTTTACCCAACCCGTACCTTTTCTTGCCTTTCTTTTTAAAATGCAAAGTCCTTTCTGATTGCTAGATTGCCCTCGCATGTGTACTGCGTACTCGGATTGATATGCAAACTATGTTTTGCCTTTTCTTTTCTTTCCGTCTTCTTTTTCTTCTCTTCATCCTTTTTCATTTTCCATTCCTTCCATTCTTTTTACCCAACCCGTACCTTTTCTTGCCTTTCTTTTTAAAATGCAAAGTCCTTTCTGATTGCTAGATTGCCCTCGCATGTGTACTGCGTACTCGGATTGATATGCAAACTATGTTTTGTGTTGTGTTATTTGCATCTTGAGTGATTAAACACCTAGCCTTGTTTGCAAGTGTTAGCGTCAATACTTATCCATGTGAGGATTGTTGGTGAATAGGCTTGGATTGGGAAAGCCTTACCTTTAGGGTCGTTATCCTACTTGTTTGGTGCAGATGCATGTCCACGAAGAGTTGTATTTGATTTAGTGCAGTGTGTTGAGTGATGTGTTTATTCTTGTGATGAGGTTGATACCGTGTGTTCTGACTTGGGGTTGTTTTCAGTTTTGTGAATGCTCGAGGGCGAGCATTGGGCAATGTGGGGATGTTTGATAGCGTGTATTTTGTATATGTTTTCCTCTTCATTTTCACTCTTTATCTTAGTATGATACTGCTGATTTGCCATTGTTTCCATCTTTATTGCAGATCTAGGCTAAAAGAGAGGAATATGCGAAAATATATGCTTTTAGGGTGGAATTCCGCGGATCTCAAAGCAGCGAGGCCAAGACATCAATTTCGCCGTCGAGCCCTAGATATTTTCGTCGAGCCCTGGGTAATATTTCCTGGTCAAAGCTTCGTTGTTATGCTTCCACGTGCCCTCCTTACTGGTCTTCAGAATATTCCCAGAATATTCGCTAACTGCTGATCATATCATCTTGCCTTAGATGTTGATATTGTCATCTTGCCCTAGCTACTGGTCAAGTCATCTAGCCCTAGCCGTCGTGCGTCTGTAAAATCCCGACCAAAGTGAAAGATACCCAAAAGATCCGCACGGGATTCCATGTAGATTCCTCCTGGCATATTTTGAGAATATTCCCTTTTGGACCAAGGAGCACGCTCCATGTGTAGGGCTGGACTCCCCTTAGCTGGGTTTTTAAGCCTTTAGTTTTAAGGTTTTGGGGGATCATCATTTTTTACAGCATAGTTTTAGTTTCTGTTTTTGGGGATTTGTTCTTCCCTCTTTTGGGAGCAGCCGCCACAATCTACATTCCCTCAAACCGGAGCTTTTATGATCCGGCCGGTATTTATTGAGTTTTATTTTCCTTTATTGCTTCTTTACTTTTATGCTATTTATTAGATCTATTATTTATTACTTGTTAGCATGAGTAGCTAGATTCCTCTTCTTAGTAAAGGGTGTTTCAAGGGTTGCAAGGATTAGTTAAGAGGCCTAAACGTGTTTAATACATTTGTATTGTCATATTTATTTATTTGCCACTTTCTTGCTATTTTCATCTAGAATGTTAGGAGCCTGATCAACTACTAGTATTTCTTTGTGATTGTTGTCATCCTAATGGTATTAACTGATGTGAGGCTATTAGGAGAAGTAGACCCCTAAAGTGGAGACATCACAATAGAGTGATCTCGTCCATCTAGGGCAAGCAGTCAGTTAGGGCGTTACTGCAGTCTGAAAAGCTGAGAGGTATCACGCCCTAGACATGTCTTACCTCTGCTTTATGGGCGTTTTGAGTATTGCCTCCCCACATTCGTGCCTGGGGGGACCGCGAAACGTCAAGGCTACCTCATATATGGAAACGGGGGGTAGCTCCTCTTACGAAGGTAAGTAGGAGGCCTACATGTCTATGGCACGAGGATGGAATATCCTTGAGCCGATGATTAACTAACCCTAAATGCAACCTAAGAACACCCCTTGCTAAGATCTCTTCTCATCTGGATTAATATGTTTATTTACAGTCTTCCTTTATTATCTTGCCCTTGATTATTCTTTACTTTCATACCGTTGATAAATACTTTTAATTAATTGTTTTGTTAGCCACCAATTCTGTGATTGATTAATTAGATCAATCGACAAACCCCTCCCCCCCTTGAGTTACTATATCAATTGGTTGCATTTACTACTGTCATACATTTAGAGCGAGTTATTATTCTTCAATCTCTATGGTTTGACCCTGTCTTGCCCTTTACGCATTTTAAATTGTGCATTTAGGCATCAGAAAATATTATTATATTTGAGTGACGGTCAGTCAGCATGTGATGGAGAGTGAGATTAGGTATGTGTTTGTGATGGGAGAATGATGGTGGTGTGATCGGGTCCGCGATGGAGCGTGAGCAATTGGGTCTGTGAGGGACAGTGATGCGTCGTCAAATCGCGCAACAAAAATAATATATTCATAATCTTGATAGGCTAGATGCACAAATTAATGTAAACAGCGGCAAGTCAGGGTCGAACCACAGAAAAAATGAAGAACTAGATTTTATCTTGCCCTAGATGTATGATAGGACAAAAATGCAATAGACATAAAAGTAACACAGGGGGGTTTTGGTTGGTGTAGACGAATCTAACCAACGATGACAGTTGATATTGAGACAAGAAATGAAACAAATAATAAAAGGTAAACGGAATAATTAAATAAAATGGGAACGAGAATACGGCAGGAGAATAATAATAAAAATGGTAAAGACAAACAGTTGCAATAAAGGTAATAACGAAGTAAGTAAAGATAATAGATCAGGTAAAAGGAGAAATCTTAGCAGGGGGAAGACGGTGGATTGCGTCGAGGTCTAATCGGTCATTGGTACTGTTTTCACGTCGTAGACGTGCTATAGGAATCCTGTTTTCACGTGGACTCCCTGCTTCTCTTCTCAAGAGAAGTCACTCCCAAGGTACACTTATGGGAGTGGCCGTGACACTGCGCCCAAGGTACGCTTATGGGCCATACACGCAGGCCCGTGAAGTGGAGAGAAGACAAGTCTAGGGCTAGACACTGAGAAGTCTGCCCTAACCAGTTTCTTGCCCTAGCCAGATTAGACCAAACGACATGGTGACTCTGGGCTAGGTGCCTACTCTATTCCATGGCCTCACGTTAGTTATTACCATGGAAATGACAATATTCATGAGAAACATGCAAATAGATGATCAAACTACCAACAAATCTCACATGAAATGACAATGAAATGGCAAGAAAGCGGATACAATAATGAAAATGTTTTAAGAACAATTTGACCTCTCAACTATCCTCTTGGAATCCTTAAAACACCCCTGCCAAGACTAAGAGACTTAGCCACTCATGTTGAAATTCATACACTAAATAGATGGAGAAAGCAACATAAATGGAGAAGAGGTGAAGATGAAAATGAAAATTTGGATTAAAAACCAACCAGAGCTTGGGGCTCCGGTTTCTAGAAAAATAAACAAAGAACGGATCCCAATGTTAGAGAGTCGGCTACAATGATTGAAAACCCTAAAAATCCAGAAAATATTCTAAAAAGCAGCCCCCTCAACCCTAAGAGTTAAGGGCCTATATATAGTCAAACAACCCCACTAGGGGACAAAATGGGCCAGCTACTGCTGAGCTGGATGATCTTTACATGGAATCCCGCTAGAATCTTTTTAGCATCTTTGGTCAAGCGTCATCCGAGAAGAAACATGCACATGCGTCTTTTAGGCCTGGACATAAGATATCTTCAGCAATTCATCCAGGTCTCAACGGCAAAAAGGGGATAGGCCTCGACGACAAACGGTGTCTAGGTCTCGACGATATAAGATTCGCAGAAATGCATCCTAATGGCGTGCTTTTCCTCAAGTTTCTCCCTTTAGTCCAGACCCTGCAAAATAGTTGGAAAACAAGACAAATTAGCATTATCAAGTGTAAAATTGGACCTGAAAGGAAGGGGAAAATATGCATAAAAAGACACCATATCAAATTCCCCCACACTGCCCATTGCTCGCCCTCGAGCAATCAAAACAGAAAATACACCCCAAGACATAGACAGGCACAACCAACCATAGCACAAGAATTAACAAACCAAACAATCAGCCCTGACCATGTCAAGACATACTCTGCCTAGATAACCCTGCATTAAATCATTAGGATAATGACCCTAACAAAGAAACTTTACTACATCAGACCTAGGCATCATCAATCCTCACCGGGGAAAGTGTTTACACTCACACTCAACGAGGCTAGGTGTTTAATCACTCAAGTATGCAAATTAACAAGACACATAACACAGTTTGCACATCAACCCGAGTTAAAATCCACATGCTTAGGCAATCAACAATCAGAAACAAACTTTGCATAAAATAAAATAAAAAGAATGAAAGGAAAGAGGTGTAGAGAGAAGATGAAGAGCGTTGGAGAAAAGATGGAAAGAAAGAAAGAAAATAAGAAGAGAAAACAAGGAAGAAAAAGAGTAGGAGAATAGAACGAGAAACCTGGAAGGATTCCTTGGTTAAGAAGGAGACGAAGCTGTGAGATAGTATCCGTCAAGGGCAGACAGTCGAGGGCTAGACGAAATTGTTCTTCTTGGGGAAGAGTTCTTTTCTTGGGAACCATGCTGGCAATACTTCTTTCTTCTGGTTCGTGTTTTTGCCCTCTCTCTCTTTTATTTTATTTTGAAACTAGATAAAACTTTCTTTTCTCTTCTTTTTCTGGTTTTGAATATATATTTTCTTTTTCTTTCCTTTTTCTTTTTTCTTCTTTTTTTAAAATTTTTTTTTTTTTGAAGATGAAAAGAGGCACGAATTTGATAACTTACTTCAGTTAGGGCTTGATTCCTTTTGGATTAGCTTGATGATTTTGCCCTAGCTCTGCTTCAGCATCTACACATTCTTACCTGTCTCCCCCCACACTTAGGCTTTACTGCTCATCTAGCCCGCCACCTCTGACAAATACCACTCACCTGCCAAGGAAAAGGGATCAAGGAAAGTGAGAACAAGTGGTTAAAGAAGAGAGGAGTGAGAAGGAAATGAGAAGATGTCAGGGGCTAACCGAAATAGGGTGTCGAGGGCGAGATGAAGAAAAAGAGAAGATAGAAAGGAAAAGAAAGAAAAAGAAAGAAAACAGAGATGCAAAGTTTTTTTCATCTTTTTGTTGCTTTCCTAAGACTAATGGTGCCCATACCCAGGGGTATCATGCAAACCTAGTTGAGTGTCTAGCTAAGCATTGAATCACACATGAAAATATAACTGCTTAGTCTCAAATGCTCACAAGGTGCTATAAATGATTGCTGATATCCAGGGCAAGACGCAGGTTATAAGAGCTAGCAGACAAAGCATGCAAGCAAGACCAACATGAAAGGCAGTTCATTTCTATGTGCTCATAAGTCAAAAGTGTGTCCATACAAGGGGGTTTTAAAACTGGGCAGTGCTAAAAAGCTAACAAAATCCTAAAAAATGAAAATCCAAAAATTTTAAATTTTTCACAAAGCATGCAATCATGCAACAAGCATTACAATAAACATGCAGTCAAGCAAACATAAATACTAAAATATCACACATACACATAAATCCTCCCCCACACTTAGGCAGCGCATTTTCCTCAATGCGTGAGAGGTGCACAAAACAAACATAAATACATAAATAAATCTGCAAAAAATAAAAGGAGTTTAGCAAGAAATTAAGAAGAGAGATGAACAGGGGTGAAACGGCACGTAGGCTGCCTCCACGGAGCGCCTTCTAAAACATCCAGGCCTAGACGTTTGCTGCTACTATCTAGGCCTGGTCAGGTGGATCTGCCTTCAGGGGGTGGAAACCTTCATGGAATAGCTCTAATCTGTGGTCACACACTTTAGAAATGAGGCCCGTGTCCATATTCTGGATCGCAATCACACCATGATCATTCACCTTCTTGACAAGGTAAGGGTCGATCCGCTTACGCTTCAACTTTTTGGAAAAGATCCTAAGACAAGAATTATAAAGTAAAACCTTTTGTCCAGTATCAAAGGTTTTAGAAGAGAGCAACTTATCGTGGTGAGTGTTAGTCTTGGTTGTGTCTTGGGAAGGTTGCGGAGTTAGGTTATCATTGGGCGTCTTGCCCTCGATGGTCAAGGTAATGGCAGTAGCAGCTGAGGCGGGGGTTACCGTAGCCTCAAAAGTGGTCATGGCAACAGCTGGAGTCATGGCTAGTTGAGGAGTACAAAGGGCTGGGTCAAGTGTCTTAACGTCGACGACCGTCCATCTAAGGACCTCGCGGTATCCTTTGAGTGTGGACACCAGCTCGCGCTCTGCGTTTGGATTAATCTTGCTAGAGATGATCACTGGGAGTGTGTCATGTTCGCCAAGGTAGGCGTACTTGAGGTACGAGGGCAAGCTCTTCAACTCCAACTTAAGGGCCTGTAGAAAAGAATGGGCAGACACTGAATTTGTAGTGATGTTCCTATCGAGGGCAAGATGGGAAAAGTTGTTAGCGTTAAGATCGAAAACTTGTGTAACTATAGGGTCAACACTATCAACAATTGAGTGCTCTGAAGTCACAAGTGTCAAGACCAAGGGGTCCAGTGCGATGGGTGAAATAGTTTTGTCTAGGGCAAGCTGGATAGAGTCATCCGCGTCAAGATTGGAAACTTGTGTAACAATAAGGTCTACAACGTCAACAATTGAGTGCTCTTCTAACGCAGCAACGACTTCATGTAATTCTGGTGGAGTCTTAATTGTCGAGGCCAAGACGTCCAATCTTGCTGGCGTGATGCTTCTGTCGAGGGCAAACTACAAATTTTCAATAGAATTCAAGTCAGTAACTTTATCAACCAAAGGATCGATCGTATCAGCAAAATTAACACAAGAAAGATCAGAAGGATATTGCATGACTTCCATCATATTGAACTTAATAATTTCTCCATCAAACTCAAGAGAGATAGATGCGTCATGAACGTCTATCTTTGCTCTGGCTGTAGCAAGAAACGGTCACCCTAGAAGCACGTCTGTGGCTTTAGCGGTCTCTTCGTTCTCCATTGCGATGACATAGAAGTCTGCAGGAAATAGGAAGTCGCCTACTTGGACTAAGATGTCCTTAATTACGCCTTTAGGGTGAATTACGGAATGATCGGCCAGCTGGATGACGAGCTTGGTTAGTTGGAGGGGCCCTAGGCCAAGACTATTGAAAATAATCAAGGGCATGACATTAATGTCGGCCCCTAAATCACACATGGCCTTGCCAATACTGACTGTCCCTATCATGCATGGGAGGAAAAACATGCCCTGGTCTTCGCACTTTGGAGGGATCTTCTGTTGGATAATGGCAGAGAAATTCACCCCCACACTTATCTTGTCTACCCTGGCTAAGTTACATTTGTTGGTGCAAAGCGTTTTTAGGAACTTGGTATATCGAGGCACATTTTTGATGGCCTGGAGAAGTGGGATATTGACGAGGACTTTGCTGAACATATCAAGGATTTCTCGATCCTCTTCCTTCTTCTTGGTCTTGACGAGTGATAAGATTCGGGGTTCTGGAGAAGGGTAGGTGAGGAAGATGGCCGCTCAGAATCACTGTGCCTGCCGTCTGGTGTACCTGCGAAGCGCCGGAGGGGGTCTCCGGCGTAGACACTCCAATGCTTAAGTCAGTAAGGCTATTCCAAATGGTAGGGGTTCGACTATCGATAGTAGGCTTACCTTTTATCTTGAATGATGGGGTATTTATAGGCAAAATATGGGTGTTATCTCTAGGGGGTGGGAGTTATCTAGGGAAGATAACGCCCAAGTACCTCAAGTGACGTCATGTCTTGCCTGGGATGGGATAACGCCGTTTGTGTGGCTAGATAACGAGCGAGACCCCCTTCGCTGATGTCGACCATCCCAGAGTTCTTCGTTGTGTGGGGGGCAATAACCTCGACGGTGCATGCCCGATAGGGGCTACAGTGTTCCAGCCTTAACACCAGGTCCACGGACGAAAATGCCCTTGAAGTTACGTCTATAGTTATCAACGAGCCTTTGAGGGAAGGACGGCTCGAGGATCTTGTGTATATACTCTTGGGTGAATTCTTGTGGGCTTGTGTCACCTTGTAGAGCCATCCCTCGTAGAGATCTAATATGATCTTCTATCACTTCTGGGAGTTTAGGCACAATGAACTTGGCTTTGGGTATTTTCTTAGGTAAAATTTCAGATTCAGGAGACTTTTCGACATCGAGGCCTAGATGCTCTAGGAAGGATTTTTCGACGTCGAGGCCTAGATGCTCTTGAGGGGGTAAGACATAGCCAATGCGAAGAGTCATAGCACACACATTGTGCTTTGGGTTAGCCTCAGTCTGCCCAGGCAATCTGCCTTTGTGTTTCAATTCTTTCATGTCCACGGCCATGATGCTCATTTGTTTTTATAGATCCGTGATGATGCTCCCGTAGTGAGCGACCTCATTAGCCGGTGGAGCAGAGGAAGTGGAGGTCTGACCCTGGTTTGCTTGATAGAAAGATTGTTGGTTGTTGGGATGGGTAGGTCTAGGCTTGAAGTTTTGAACGTTGAAAGGTGGCTGAGCATGATTCATGTACTGATTATGCTGCATCGGTTGTCCTGGGCTAGACGCTTACTGATGGCAGACCCAGCTGGAGTTTGGTGGTCTCCACACCTGGTTGTAGTGCTGCCCATATGGGGCCTGATTGTAATTACCAATGGCATTGATACTCTGGATCTCATCAGGGATATGGGGGCAAGCATCTGTTGGATGATCGGTCAAGTTGCAAATCTGACAAGCTTTGACCTGGACTGTTTGTCCAAAGGCCATGTTCTGAAGCATACCCGTGATAGCAGCTAATTGGGTTTGCATTGCGGCCACTTGGGCATCTTGCCCTGGACTGTTGCTTTCCTAGGGTAAGGCATTCCTTGCCATCAGCTCTATGGTGGCCTTTGCGGCAGCAGGGGTGAGTCTGGTGATAGAACCATTAGCAGCGGCGTTGAGCAAAGCCTTGTCATGAGCTTTAAGACCTTCACAGAAATACTGGATGAGGGCGTGCTCGGTAAGGTTATGCGAGGGACACATAGCTTGCATCTTTTTGTAGCGCTCGTGGTACTGGCCAAGATCTTCTTCTTTCCTCTGGACTATAGATACCAACTGCTTGCGAGTTACATTAGCCATCGCCGATGGATAGTATTTTTCAGTGAAGGTTTTGGATATTTCGGCCCAAGAACTGATGGAATTAGGGGGTAGATCATAGAACCAGTCTAGGGCATCATCTTTCAGAGACCACATGAAGGCTCGGAGCTTGGCTTGCTCGATACTGACATTGGTTGGCTTCATGGTATCTCATATTGAGTGTAATTGCTGAAGGTGGCAGTGAGGGTTTTCCTTTGGAATACCTCGGAAGAGGGGAAGATGGTGCATGACTGCGGACTTAAGCGTCCAATCATGGGGAAAAGTGGGTCAAATGATACAGGTGTTGGGTGTTCGGGGGCACCATTGAGGTCCTCAATGGTTTGCGGAGGGTTATCGATACGAGGAGGGTCTGCCATAATGAATGTCTCGAGGTAGACAATTGTTGGGTTGTCGAGGGCAGGATGAAGATGGGATGGATCTTGATGAAGATGATTGTTGGGATCGTTCTGACTAGAGGCTTGACTATCGAGGGCAGGACGAGGAATTACCCTGCTAGAGGTTGCTCCTCTAGCCTGTCTCCGAAATTCTCTCTCTATCTTTGTGAGTTTGTGGTCAAGGGGTAGAAGGTCAGGTGTAGATCTCCTGGTCATATAAGTAAAAGAAAGAAATTAGTCCGTAAACATTATTCCCCGGCAACGGCGCCAAAATTTGATGCGTCGTCGAAATGCGCATCAAAAATAATATATTTATAATCCTGATAGGCTAGATGCACAAATTAATCTAAACAGCGGCAAGTGATCAACGTTTATTTCCATGTATTTTTACCATCTTAAACTACCTTATTTATGGTAAAAACAATCTCTTTCACGTGAATTTGCTATCTTTTGAAGGAAGTCTTGGGCAAGGGAAGAAATGAAGGAAGCATATGCCTTGAGCGACAGAGTAGCAATCTTGGCCGCAGGCTTGGCCAAGATTGTAGAGATAGAGGCGTGCTGATCATGGATTCAAGGAAGATGCATTTTGATTAAGAAACCAGCTGGCTGTTGCGTCCACTGGATTGACTCTTGGATGTAATCCGATTTGAACAAAAACAATCTGTTTAGTATTTATTATTTTATCTTATTTTTGAATTTGAACATTTGGAGATTTAGTGTTATCTCCTATCTTTTTGGAGTTTGGAATTTGGAAAAGAATGTGATTGATGGGGGACTCTAACCTTGTTAAAGGTTAGGGAAGGCTGTCAATTACGGGAGCTTCCTTCTTCCAACTTCTGTTTTGTAAACACTTTGCTGTGATAACTCTTGGGAATATCGCATTTTAATTCTATTTTCATGTTCTTCAATTATTTCTTTGCTTCTTTGATTATTATGTCTAGTAGTTAAACACCCAATTCTTGGTAAGGGTTGAGTAAGCGTACTTGTGATTCGTGAGACCTATCTGTTCTTATTATCCTCTCGTTCGTAATTGATTCAAGTTCTGTTTTAACAAACTGGTTCCCGTCTAGGCTAAGACTTGATCAATCTTAGGCAAGACGACGAATTTGTAGCCAGTCACGAAGGGGAAGAGCGAAACCGGAGTGACACAAGTAGGCAGCTAGCCTCGCGGAGGTTAGTGGACTTGGATTTATAAAGGCCTAACCAGACTGACAATCTAGGGCTCCGAGTTGGGAGCAGCTTGCCCTAGACTCTGTCTTTCCCTGCACCATTAAGAAAATGCATGTGCCTCAAGCCAGTGGCCAATTGGATAAACCCTTTAACCAGTAAGGTGTCCACTGGCTAGGATCACTAGGAAAGGGAGTTCCCGCCAAGTGATTTCAAGAGGAGGAAAGTAGGATTGAAAAGGAGTTCCTCCTAATCTATAGTAGTGTTATGAGAGAGAAGGAGAAAATCTAAAGGCCAATGATCGAATAAATAAGAAATGCGCTCACAAATTCGCCCTTACCAGGAGTTTACCTCACATCAGTTCACAACCAATCTCAATCACCAATCTTAGCTAAGATTCACTTCTGCCTAAGATTGTTTCTTTATTTAATTTTTGCTTTGTTTCTTTTTATTGCTTTGTTTATCTAAATTGCAGAAACAAAACCCCTCAACTCTAGTGACGAGGAAGTCGAGTAGAAACTACAATTTCCTGAAAGATTTCTGTGGACGATCCTCTTACCATGATCTACAAGTTTCTTATGGACGAGTGATAAGTTGTATTCCTACCCCTAATTTCGTATATTTTATACAACTAAATTTAATGCCCTCGACACGCAATCAAATTTTGGCGCCATTGCTAGGGATCTTTTGACGGTGTTTTTGTAGTTTTATTTTTTTTTTTTTTTTTTGCAGTTGATGACCAGGTCCTCAAAGGAAGATTTGCTACCTTTGAATCCAGAACTTACGAGGACTGAAGCACAAAATAGAAAGAAAGCCAAGAGGAAATTTGACGGTGAATTTTCAGGGACACAAACAGAATCTAGTCCCAATAGCAGTCTAGGCCAAGATCCAGGCCCAGCTGAAAACCCAATACCAATCTTAGAGGAAAACCAACAAGAACAAATGATGAGGGAACAAAACAGGGGGGCAGAACGAGTGACCTACTCCTGTATTAATCTACCCCCAATGGCTAATGACTGGTCTATCAAGACAAATATTATAGCCAACTTAACCAAGTTCCATGGCCACTCAAACGAGGTTCCGTATAACCATTTGAGGAACCTCTACCTCTAATGTGACACTCTGAAACCAGTAGGAGTATCGATAGAGAGGGCCAAACTGAAAGCATTTCCCTGGTCTCTTGAAGATTCGGCAAAGAATTGGTTTTATAGCTTGCCCCATAACACTATCACAACATGGGGAGAGATGTCCGCTGCCTTTTTAAACAAGTATTGGAACGCAACTAAGGCAGGGACAGCTAGGAAGAATTTAGTCTCCATCCAGTAGAGGGGAGGCGAGAGCTTGAGCGAGTATCATAAGAGGTTTAGGGACCTTCAAGACATTAGCCCTACACATGGCATAGCTGACAATCTTCTGATCCAATATTTCTATGACGGAATGTGTGTAAAGGATAAGGAGAGAGTGGATCCAGCCGCTAGAGGGGCACTTCAAGACCTTACACTAACAAGAGCCAAATTGCTTCTGCAAACAATGGCCGATAATTGCCAAAATAATTCCTCATCCGAGAGAAATTTTGTACCTTCTTCTTTGAATGCTTTAAATGTTGAACATAAGCTAAATGAGATAACTAATATATTGATGAATCTTTCTACAGGTGTCACATCTCAAGTACAAACTACAGTAGCAGCAGCTAATCCTATGCCTTCGGTTTGCGGGATTTCCAACAAATAGATCATCCAACCCATAGTTGTTACATGGTGCAACAGTCGGGTGATCCAACCCCAATCCCAGTTAATGCCGCATATGGTTACAATCAAGGACAACCTAGATTTCCACATGAAAGTAACCAATACCCTTGGAGACAACATCCCAATCTAAGGTGGAGACAAGATCAGCCTCAGCCTAGCCAACAACCACAACAACAATACAATCAGCAACCACAACAATCTCCCATTAATTTTCAACACTTCGTACCTAGACCACCTCAATCGAACCAGGCTACTATCCCATTACTACCCCCAGCACCTCAACCGCTTAAGATTACTGGAGTTCCCATAGAGGATATATTGCAAAAATTCATGCAAGCAACCCAGTCCAGCCTTGTTGAGATGTAGAAGCAAATTGGCCAACTTACCCAATAAAGGCAGCAACCTGAATCTGGTGGCAAATTACCTTCCACCACTGAAAATAATCCCAGGTACAATGTAAGTGTTATTCATCTTAGGAGTGGAAGCATTCTACCTGAAAGGAAGGGAGCCAAGTCGGATCAGGAGGTACATAACCAGTTGTTTGAGGATGAGGATGATGATGTAGATGAAGAAATCCAGGCAGAGTCTCAGCCGGAACCAATCTTGGGTAAGACTGAGACAAAGACTGATATTCCAGTCGAGATAGAAATAGAGCAGCCAATCTTGACCAAACCAGTGGCTAAGACTAATGAGCAAAGTTCAAAACCTCAGGAAACAGTGGAGATTCCACCACCCTATCCTCCCAAGTCTTCCAAACAGAAGAAGTTAGACGAGGCTAAGGAATTCATGAACATTTTTGGCAAAGTGGCAGTGAATATTCCCATGCTAGATTTAATTTCTGAAGTACCTTCTTATGCAAAAAATTTGAAAGAACTCTGTACTAACAAAAGGAAACTTGCAGGCATAGAGAGGGTGAATCTTACAAAGAATATTTCCTCAGTACTTCAGAACAAACTCCCGGAGAAATGCGGAGATCAAGGAACCTTCACCATCCCTTGTAAGATTGGGAACAAAATGGTGGAAAAGGCTCTTTGCGACTTAGGAGCTGGAATCAACGTGATGTCCTTGAAAGAATACGAGACATTGCAAATGGGACCAATGAAAGAGACGCAGGTGGTGATTCAATTGGCTGACCGAACCGTAATTCATCCTAAGGGATTGGTAGAGGACGTTCTCGTCCAAGTTAATAATTTTATATACCCTGTGGATTTTTATATTGTTGAGATGGATTCTAACTTACCTTCTTGTACAACAGATGTGCTCCTAGGGAGACCTTTCCTTAGGTCAGCTAGAGCAAAGATAGATGTTTATGGAGGTAGTATCATTTTTGAATTTTTTGGGAGCACGATTAAGTTCTATATGAAAGAGGGATTAAAATATCAAAATGAGACGCACAGTATTAATTTTATTGATATTTTATACCCTATCAAAGAAGAAACTGCAGATTTGTGTGCTACCGACCCACTTGATTTTGTCTTAAGCAGAAGTATCTCAGCTAAGACACTGGCAGAATTGGAAGACCGAGTGGGAAACCAAGAAGATCTAAGGGAGATCTTAACAGATCTTCACGAGACTAAACCATTGAAGGAAGTATTGAATTGCCCATTGTTGAGCGTGTCTGATTCTAAAGATTTACCATCTATTGTGCAGGCACCCAAGCTAGATCTTAAGGAGTTTCCATAACACCTTAAGTATGCCTATCTAGGCCAAGACAAAACTCTGCCAGTAATAATCTAAGTTAAGCTTTCCAGCGAGGAAGAAGCCAGATTAACAGACGTGTTGAAAGAACACAAAGAGGCTATTGGGTGGACCTTGGTAGACATCAAGGGCATATCCTCCACCATTTGTACCCACAAGATACATGTGGAAGAGGATAAGAAAACAGTCCAACAACCCCAAAGGAGGCTAAACCCTCCGATGATGGAAGTTGTCAAGAAAGAAATTATTAAGTTGCTTGATGCTGGAATTATTTACCCAATCTCTAATAGTTCATGGGTTTCACCTATGCAGGTTGTACCTAAGAAGACAGGGATTACCGTGACCGAAGGGGAAGATGGAGTCAAAAGGACCACAAGAATTCAGAATGGGTGGAGGGTCTGCATAGACTACCGCAGACTTAACCAAGTCACAAGGAAAGACCACTTTCCGTTACCATTCATTGACCACATGGTGGAACGACTGACTGGGAAATCCCACTACTGTTTCTTGGACGGTTATTCGGGATTTCATCAAATTCCAGTGGCGTTAGAAGACCAAGAGAAGACGGCATTCACATGTCCCTTTGGAACCTTTGCGTATAGGAGGATGTCATTTGGATTGTGCAACGCACCAGCCACCTTTCAAAGGTGTATGGTTAGTATCTTTTCAAACTATGTGAAAAAAGGTATTGAAGTGTTCATGGACGACTTCACCGTCTATGGTGATGATTTTGATCAATGCTTATCTAATCTAAAAAATATTGTGAAAAGATGTGTGACCACTGATCTTATGTTAAACTTTGAAAAATGCCACTTTATGGTAGAACATGCTAAGATTGATGTTATTAAAAGCTTGCCTTACCCCTCATGCGTGCGTGAGGTTAGAAGTTTTCTTAGCCACGCAGGTTTATCAAAGACTTCTCAAAGATAGTGGAGCCGATGTGCAAGTTGTTACAAAAAGAAGTGGACTTCAATTTTGACGAAGCTTGCCAAGTGGCGTTTGACAAGATCAATGAGAAACTCACTACAGCCCCAATCATACAAGCACCAGATTGGAGTCTCCCATTCGAGTTGATGTGTGACGCTAGCAACTCAGTCGTTAGTGCGGTTCTAAGGCAGAAGAAGGGTAGAGACCCACACGTGATCTACTACGCCTCTAAGATGCTTGACGAGGCACAAAAGAACTATACCACAATGGAAAAGGAGTTGTTTGCAATAATCTTTGCATTGGATAAATTCATATCGTATTTGTTGGGAACAAAAGGCATAGTCTTTTCTGACCATGCGGCCTTGAGGTATCTCCTGACCAAATCAGAATCTAAGCCAAGACTGATCCGCTGGGTTTTACTTTTGCAGGAATATAATCTGGAGATTAAGGACAAAGCAGGAAAGGAAAACTTAGTCGCGGACCACCTGAATAGATGCCTTGTAAAAAGCAATTCAGAACCAATCATAGATGATTTCCTAGACGAACACCTATATGTTATCCAGGCGATTAGACCATGGTTTGCTGATCTCGTCAATTTCTTAGCCACGGGTAAGCATCATGGAGACTTAACGGCTCAAGGAAAGGTAAAGATTAAGCATGACAGTAGGTATTTCATCTGGGATGATCCTTATCTTTGGAAAATTAGATCTGATCAATTGATTAGGAGATGTATTCCTGAAAGTGAGATCCCGTCTGTCTTAAGATTTTGTCATTCTTATACATGGGGTGGACATTTTGGAGCTAAGAGGACAGCCTTAAAAGTCCTTGAGTCGAGATTTTATTGGCCTACTCTATTTCATAATAGTTATAGATTCTGTAAGACATGCCCTGAATGCCAAAAGATAGGGAACATAAGCGCTAAAAATCAAATGCCCATGAATGTTATATTAAATTATGAGATTTTTGATTTATGGGGTATTGATTTTATGGGGCCTTTTCCTATGTCAAATGGAAAATAATATATATTGCTTGCTGTGGATTACATGTCTAAATGGATAGAAGTGAAAGCGACTAGGACCAATGATGCTAAAACTGTTGTTTCATTTTTGAAAACTAACATTTTGAACAGATTTGGAGTGCCTAGGGGGATCATTAGCAACCATGGAACACATTTTTACAATACGATTATTGTTTCACTTTTCAGGAAGTATGGTGCAACGCATAGGGTTTCCACTGCCTATCACCCTCAGTCAAATGGCCAAGTGGAGGTATTAAATGGGGGGTCAAGTCGATCTTAGCTAAGACAGTTGGCCTAGATCGGCGAGATTGAAGCCAAAGGTTGGATGATGCGTTGTGGGTGTATAGGACGACCGCCTATAAAACTCCCATAGGAATGACTCCGTATAAATTGGTGTACGAGAAAGCGTGCCACCTGCCAGTAGGTATGCAGCATAGAGCTTATTGGGCAATTCGGAAATGCAATCTAAGGTACGACCAGGCAGGTGAGGAAAGGAAGCTTCAAATCTACGAGATGGAGGAACTGAGGAACCAAGCATATGATAACCAGCTCTTAGCTAAGATCAAGATGAAAGCATACCATGATAAAAAAGATAGTCGAGAAAAACCTCCAGCTTGGGGGGAAGTTTCTTCTGTACAATTCTCGATTTAAGCTCTTTCCTGGTAAGCTTAAGACTAAATGGGAAGGTCCATATGTTATCACTAACATCTACCCTCATGGTGCAGTGGATATTAAGAATGAGAAGACAGGTATTGAGTTCAAAGTCAATGGACAGAGACTCAAACCATTCCTAGAAGGGTTTCCAACATACGAGGAAAGCCAGGTGATTGAAGCCCCACGTGAGATTCAGTGAAAAGCAGAGCAGAGTCATGCCTAGGACTATAACTAAAGCGCTACATGGGAGGCAACCCATGCTTTTTAATTCTTCTCCTCTCTTCTTTTATTTTGTTTTTGTTTTTGTTTTTATTTTCAAATTTTTATGAATAAATTGTTTGTTCAAAATTTTTCCTAGAGTCACTTACTGATCTTCTTTCGGGTATTTTTCTTGGAGTTTTCTGGAGAGTTTACGAGGATTAAGTGTGGTGAGGGAACTTGGCTAAGTCTTTTTGATCTAGGCCACACTTTATTCGGCCAAGAATTGAAGGACACGCGGAGAAAAAGGGAAAAAAGGAGCGGATAATGTGTAAAGAGGAGGAGAAAAAGTAGGAGTAACGGTTATAATTTGAAAATTAATTCTAATTTGGAAATTAATTTTTAAAATTTTAATTAATAAAGGATTATAATGAGTTAGACTCCTTATCTCCCACTAAACCCTCAAATCCCTTATTTTTCTCTCTCTCACCGAAAATCTCTCAAACACCTCCTCAGCTAAAACTCCTCCACCTTCCGACTTTCACTCCATGATCTATTCTCCTTAAATCATGGTGAAATCAAAGAAATCTTCCAAAAAATTAGCCGTACCAAAATCCCCTCCAAAAAAGCAAGAATCCCCTACCTCTTCGCAATCTCCTTCTCTCTCAAATCCAGAAAAAGATTTACCACGGAATCTTGGCGAAGCACTTAGCATAGCAAGAACAATCATGTCCATGGACAAGGACCCCTCTGGTTCTCCAAGCCAACATGCAAAACAAGTTTTATCCACTCCTCCAGCACAGACCTCTGGGTCTCCTTAGGGCACTCTCTCGACCAAGAGGAAGATTCTCCTCACCGAAGAGCCAAAAAACCCAATCTAGGGTTAGCAAAGAGGGTAGCCTGGAAGTGGAAGAGATATCGGATACTGATTCCGATGAGAAAGTGCAGCCCACTACTAGAGCCAAACAGGTGGCTCGCAAAAAGGCTGGGAAGAAGGGTGCTGACTCTGAACCTCTGTGCGAAAAGGGTTCGACGAAAGAGAAGAAAATAGGGAAGAGAAAGATAGAGTTTGCTAATGAAGAAGCGGTGCCAGCCAAGAGGACACGTTCAGCGGCTGCAAAGGGGAAGAAGAAGATTGAGGAAGCTGAGCCTGAAGAAGAAGATTCTGACGCTGAAGCAGCTGCAGTCTTGGCTAAGCCTGCGGCCAAGACTATCAAGGTATTCCTATCCCCCTTAAGCTCGTTAAAAGGTTATTTGAGGTCTGATACCCCTGATCTTAGGGCTAGATTAAATGAAAAATATGCTTGTGAGATAACCCAGTTTGCTATTCTTGACTTTTCATTTCTGGATGCCTTCAGTGTGGGTAACAGGATTAGGCAATTTATTATTAATCTTGGGTGGGATTGTTTTATGTACCTTGACATGCCTGTTTATGCTGAGTTGTGTCTAGAATTCCATGTTTTTTTCTAGTTGGATCAGGACAGACTGTATGCTAATGGTAGAGCCAATCCTGATCTTGGCGCGTATGATGTGGTTAATTTTAGGCTACTTGATGTTTTGTCTCACTTGTCTGTGGGTGAATTGAATCTTTTGCTTGGATTTGTTAAAGAAGATGAGCTTAATTCTGATGAATATAGGAATGCTTTGACTGATTATCCCCCTGATTGGGATAAGACAGTGGCCTTTAGGGAATTAATTGGTGACCCTAAAGGGAATTTTGATAAAAATGCTAAGGCCCACCAGATCCGAGATCCTACCTTGAGGATACTCCAAAGGATCTTGTCCATTAACCTTTCTGGAAAAACAACTGTCTCAGGCAACATTTCTAAGTTAGAAGTCTTTCTACTTTGGTGTATGCTGCATAAAAAGAGGGTTAATTTGGGTTATTGGATAGTTAGGCAGATTAAAGCATGTGATAGCATCCCTAAGCTAATCTTAGGCACTCTTATTTCTCATATCACTGCAACTACTAGAGGTGTTGATCTGACTTCTTTAAACATGCATAAATCCTGTACCATTAAGATCATGGATCTTAGAGCTTTTGACCAGATGGGTCATTTCCACGAGGAAAAAGGCTTTCTTTGTTTTAATACAGGATTCACACAAGTAGCAGATCACCTCTACGGTAAGAGGATCAATGGCAATTTCAATTTGCGGCCAATCTAGCTTGATGATGCAGTTCCCAATTCCAGCAATGCAGATAAAGAGCCCAATCTTGGGCAAGATGCCAAGACCGTTGAACCAGCAGATGACTCTGCCGATCCTTTACTCCCAAAGTGGGTTGATAAACTCATGCGCCTGCAAAGTGAATAGCTCATGATTTTCACAGATAACCAACATCTGTTCCATGATTATCAGATGGAGGCTAAGGAAAGTTGTAGACCAACAACAGGCACTGTTCTAGAGCATCGAGAAAGCTCAGCAGCAACATCTCAACAAGTTCCTGGAGCAACAAGAGAGTAAACTCCAACGCATCCACACCCTCGCAGAGGTTTCCTTCAAATACATCCACGCCATGGATAAAGCTATCGCACACATACGTAACAAGGTGGATGACCATTCCAGCAGCAGTTATTCCAGTGACTCCTCTGAAGAAGGAGATGGTTCTGCTCCGTCAGTGCCTAATCCACCTCAGCCTCCACCTCCCGCAGCTCAGTAAAAGCCCCCAGGTCGTGTCTTTTCTTTTATGCACTTTATTTTAAATTTGTCTTTTTAGCTCTCATTTACACATTGAGGAAAATGTGTCTTCTAAGTGGGGTGAGGGTGTTTTTATGTGTCTTGTCTGTATATACATGCTTTGTTGTGTTTTTGTGTGATTTTCTTTTGTTGCATGAATTTTTTTTCGAATCTAGGCTAAGTTAGGTGGCCTAGATTGTCTAGTTAGAGTCTGATACATGATTTTTGTTTTTTTTATGTGTGTTTTTAGGCATGTGTGTTGTGTGCTTTGTGTGAGTGTCGGCAAAGTCTGGACTATGCATGAGGCCTTTCTCTTAATGTCTTAACCTTGACCTTTAGCATCCTTCACCTTGTGACCCCGTAACTTTTGAACAAGGCATTTCAATGGGTTAACATATTCAACACCAGTAAGGGTACGGGTCCTGGTACCCATTAAGCACCCATATTGTACATGATCATAAGGTCTAGCATTGTGTAACAGACTTGACAAATAGACAAGTTTCCACCAAAAATATTTAATATCCCCTTAAAGAAAACTGCTAAGTGGTAAATGGAGTTTGTTGCCTTGTATTGTGTTGAATTTGCTCTAATATAGAGAAACTACTTTTTTGCGTGCTCTTAAAAATAAAAAAATTATGAAATAAAATGTCTTCATATTTCTGCCTCACCAAGTGGAAATATTCAAGAAACTTTCTAGAGCAAAGAAAAGAAAAACAAAATTGTCTTGATATTTCTGCCTCACTAAGCATTAATACTCAAGAAATTTATAGCAAATACTGGCATAGAAAATTTTCAGACGAGACAATTGAATGATGATGTGGAGTAGTTGAATTAAGGGGAGAATACCCAAGTCGGTGGTTGTCTTGTCTTGTCGAGTTTGTTGTGGAATGCAAAGATGTTATGGTCATGTGGAATTCGGATGTTTAGGGTGTTGAATAGGCCATGTTCATAAGGGTTGGGATCCATTGAGAAGTATGTTGACTGTCATAGGTATGAAGGTGTGAAGGGATTGGCTAAGGGTATTCTGTCCAGGAAATTTACCATTATGTGTTTCTTTTGTTTTCC
Source organism: Viola odorata (assembly GCA_963691705.1). NCBI lineage: Eukaryota > Viridiplantae > Streptophyta > Magnoliopsida > Malpighiales > Violaceae > Viola > Viola odorata. Next base: position 35,659,462 of record OY829546.1, read on the forward strand.
CAGTTTTGAGTCTTTCTTTTATTTTCTTAGTTAAGAGTCCAGTATGCTTGGGGGCAAGCATTGTTAAAGTGTGGTGAGGTTTGATCGATGTTTATTTCCATGTATTTTTACCATCTTAAACTACCTTGTTTATGGTAAAAACAATCTCTTTCACGTCAATTTGCTATCTTTTGAAGGAAGTCTTGGGCAAGGGAAGAAATGAAGGAAGCATATGCCTTGAGCGATAGAGTAGCAATCTTGGCCGCAAGCTTGGCCAAGATTGCAGAGATAGAGGCGTGTTGATCATGGATTCAATGAAGACGCGTTTTGATTGAGAAACCAGCTGGCTGTTGCATCCACTGGATTGACTCTTGGATGTAATCTGATTTGAACAAAAACAATTTGTTTAGTATTTATTATTTTATCTTATTTTTGAATTTGAACATTTGGAGATTTAGTGTTATCTCCTATCTTTTTGGAATTTGGAATTTGGAAAAGAACGTGATTGATGGGGACTCTAACCTTGTTAAAAGTTAGGAAAGGCTGTCAATTATGGGAGCTTCCTTCTTCCAACTTTTGTTTTGTAAACACTTTGCTGCTATAATTCTTAGGAATGTCGCATTTTAATTTTATTTTCATGTTCTTCAATTATTTTTTTGCTTCTTTGATTATTATGTCTAGTAGTTAAACACCCAATTCTTGGTAAGGGTTGAGTGAGCGTACTTGTGATTCGTGAGACCGATCTGTTCTTATTATCCTCTCGTTTGTAATTGATTCAAGTTCTGTTTTAACAAACCGGTTCCCGTCTAGGCTAAGACTTGATCAATCTTAGGCAAGACGACGAATTTGTAGCCAGTCACGAAGGGGACGAGCGAAACCGGAGTGACACAAGTAGGCAGCTAGCCTCGCGGAGGTTAGTGGACTTGGATTGATATAGGCCTAACCAAACTAACAATCTAGGGCTCCGAGTTTGGAGCAGTTTGGCCTAGACTCTGTCTTTCCCTGCACCATTAAGAAAACGCATGTGCCTCAAGCCAGCAGCCAATTGGATAAACCCTTTAACCAGTAAGGTGTCCACTGGCTAGGATCACTAGGAAAGGGAGTTCCCGCCAAGTGACTTCAAGAGGAGGAAAGTAGGACTGGAAAGGAGTTCCTCCCAATCTATAGCAGTGTTATGAGAGAGAAGGAGAAAATCTAAAGGCCAATGATCGAATAAACAAGAAATGCGCTCACGAATTCGCCCTTACCAGGAGTTTACCTCACATCAGTTCACAACCAATCTCAATGACCAATCTTAGCTCAGATTCACTTCTACCTAAGATTGTTTCTTTATTTAATTTTTGCTTTGTTTCTTTTTATTGCTTTGTTTATCTAAATTGTAGAAACAAAACCCCTCAACTCCAGTGATGAGGAAGTCGAGTCGAAACTATAATTTCTCGAAAGATCTCTGTGGACGATCCTCTTACCGCGATCTACAAGTTCCTTGTGGACGAGTGATAAGTTGTATTCCTACCCCTAATTTCGTATATTTTATACAACTAAATTTGATGCCCTCGAGACGCAATCAGCAAGTCAAGGTCGAACCACAGGGAAAATGAAGAACTAGATTTTATCTTGCCCTAGATGTATGATGAGGACAAAAATACAATAGATATAAAAGTAACACAGAGGGGGGTTTTGGTTGGCGTAGACGAATCTAACCAATAATGACAGTTGATGTTGAGACAAGAAATGAAAATACAAATGACAAATAATAAAAGGTAAACGGAATAATTAAATAAAATGGGAACAAGAATACAGCTGGAGAATAACAATAAAAATGGTAAAGACAAACAGTTGCAATAAAGGTAATAACGAAGTAAGTAAAGATAATAGATCAGGTAAAAGGAGAAATCTTAGCAGGGGGTAGACGGTGGATTGCGTCGAGGTCTAGTCGGTCATTGGTGCAAGGATAGACTATTTTCACGTCGTAGACGTGCTATAGGAATCTTGTTTTCACGTGGACTCCCTGCTTCTCTTCTCAAGAGAAGTTACTCCCAAGGTACGCTTATGGGAGTGACCGTGACACTACGCCCAAGGTACGCTTATGGGTCATACACGCAGGCCTGTGAAGTGGAGAGAAGACACGTCTAGGGCTAGACACTGAGAAGTCTGCCCTAACTAGTTTCTTGCCCTAGCCAGATTGGACCAAACGACATGGTGACTCTGGGATAGGTGCCTACTCTATTCCATGGGCTCACGTTAGTTATTACCATGGAAATGACAATATTCATGAGAAACATACAAATAGATGATCAAACTACCAACAAACCTCACACAAAATGACAATAAAATGGCAAGAAAGCGGATACAATAATGAAAATGTTTTAAGAACAATTTGACCTCCCAACTATCCTCTTGCAATCCTTAAAACAACCCTGCCAAGACTAAGAGACTTAACCACTCATGTTGAAATTCATACACAAAATAGATGGAGAAAGCAACATAAACGGAGACAAGGTAAAGATGAAAATGAAAATCCGGATTAAAAACCAGCCGGAGCTTGGGGCTCCGGTTTCTGGAAAAATAAACAAAGAATGGATCCCAATGTTAGAGAGGCGACTACAATGATTGAAAACCCTAAAAATTCAGAAATATTCTAAAAAGCAGCCCCCTCAACCCTAAGAGTTAATGGACTATATATAGTCAAACAACCCCACTAGGGGACAAAATGGGTCAGCTGCTGCTGAGCTGGATGATCTTTGCATGGAATCCCGCTAGAATCTTTTTAGCATCTTTGGTCAAGCGTCATCCGAGAAGAAACATGCACGTGCGTCGTTTAGGCCTGGACATAAGATATCTTCAGCAGTTCATCCAGGTCTCGACGGTAAAAAGGGGATAGGCCTCGACAACAAACGGCGTCTAGGTCTCGACAATATAAGATCTGCAGAAATGTATCCTAATGGCGTGCTTTTCCTCAAGTTTCTCCCTTTAGTCCAGACCCTGCAAAATAGTTGGAAAATAAGACAAATTAGCATTATCAAGTGTAAAATTGAACCTAAAAGGAAGGGGGGAATATGCATAAAAAGACACCATATCAGACGGTCAGGTGCGTGAGCCGGCGATGTGCCAATAGCTGATGTGGCGGTGTTGGCTGGTGTGGTAATGGTGATTAGGAGGTAGTGGTGAGGCAATTGAGAGAGGAATTGATGGTAAGCGTTGTCAGTGTGTTTGTGAGGTTGAAGATGAGAGTGAAGGAGTCTTGAGTCGAGAGTCCGAGAGTTAGAGATTCAGAGTGAAGGAGAGGGTGAGGGATTGAGATTTCGAGAGTGAAAGGGAAGAAGAAAACAAAAATTGAAGAAGAAGAGAGGAGATGCGAAGAACAGAAATTTAGAGAGGAGAACAGAAATCGAAGAAGAAGAAGAAGAAGAGAACAGAACTCGGTAATGTAATGTAAGTAAAAGTAATAATTCGGTACCTGACATGATGCATTTTGTATTAATTTTCCATCCCTTTCCTAGCCCTTTTTTATCATGATGCTACTGATCTTCTCTTGTTTTCCCACTATTTAACAGATCAGGGCCCTTGGAAAGGAAATCTCAAAAAGATGCACTTATCGCTGGATATTGGATGGATTTGAGCAGAGAGGCCTCACAGCTGAGCGCAGACAGTGGCAGCTTGGCCAAGCACGGACAAGGAAACTTATTTTTAAGGAAATCCACTGATTCTCTCCAATTAATTCAGATTTCTCCCGTTTTGGCAAGAAGATATTCCAGATCAACTCCAATTAAATTAGAATTTTCCCTTTTAATTAATTTCTATTTTTGGAATTTTCCTTTTTGTAATTTTCTCTTTTAAAACCCTTTTAGCTTTAGGGTTTCTATCTTAATTTTTCTCTTCCACCAGCACGTCCTCCTCTTGGGAGAGGCAGCCACCACCATTCTTCTTCTCTTTTCCGTTTGTAATAAACCGGAGCTTTGCTCCGGCCTGTAACATTCAATGTTATTTTGAATTTTCTACTTTTTCTTTATTTATTTTAATTTTATTATGAGTAGCTAAACTCATTTGTTCTTGGTAGGATCATCAAAGGTTGCTTAGGAAAGCCGTGAGTTCGAACTGAAATTATTATATCACTAGTTGATATTTATTTACTTAACAATTTCTTGTCAAATTTGTTAGGGTTGTTTGCAAGTCTAGCCAACGAACTGCTAGGCCTAGACGATTAAAGTCATCTCTGTTGTTATAACTAACGCGAAGCTGCAGGGTATAGTAGAAGACCAGATCGGAGTCATCAGGTCGCTGGTCCAATCCGACTGGGTTGAGTAAGTAATTAGGGTAGAGCCTCGAACGTACTGAGTGTCTCGCCCTAGACGCGTCTTCCTTCATCTTCATGGGCCTTTGAGTATTGCTCCCATAAACGTACCTTGGGGGACGGCAAAGTGTCAAGACTACTCCATAAACGTACCTTAGAGTAGTTTCTCATACGAAAGGAAGCAGGGGATCTAAATGTACCTGGTCCCTATAGCGCGTCTATCTGCTAGGGGTAGAAGATCGTTGCACCGATGACCGACTGACCTTGAATGCACCCGGAGATAGATTCCTACCGGGGACTTCCCTCTCTATTGATTTATTACTCATTTTATTACTGTCTATTACTGCTTTCATAGTTATTAATCAACAAACTCTTGAAAACCCCCTGTTACTTGTTACTGTTCTGATCTGTTTGCCCTTGCCGCACATTACAAGACAGTGTCTACCTTAGTCCCTATGGATCGACCCTGTACCGCTATACACAATTTATTTGAGCACTAGTCTGCAGGTTTTATTATTAATTTTGAGGTGTCTCGACAGCACGTCAGTACGGCAGGTTCGGTATGGCAAAACCAATATCGTACCGTACCGAATTACCGAATAGTAAAATCTTATAAAAAATACTGACCGAACTTACATAATTACGGTATAGTATTTCGATGGACATTCCTAGGGAGAAGTCTTCAATAGGAGTTCATTTGGTTCATTTCTTTAGCAAATAAATCAGAGAGAATGGAGAAGAGGGAAGTAGAAACAAGCAACATAAAAGAAGAAATATTAGGAGAAGCCAAAGATGAAGTAAATAGGTATGTTTTTCTTCATCTATGTCTACTCTTTTGTTTAACAATGTTTTTTATAGCTATGAGTCACTAAATATGGGTGACCTAATAATTGATATAATACATTGTTGGAAAGGTATGGATGTCTAGTTTACCTTACCTGAGAATTATTATTATGGGTAAAAGATAAGTTGATCTAATAACTTTTTTCTCTTTCCAAGTATTTTCTGTACCCCTTTTGTATATAAAATTAAATTCATCGTCAAGCCATGAAAGAGAGATTGTTCATTTACAAATCATTTAATTTAATTCTTTTTCTATCTTAAAAGTAAATTTTATTTTTCATGTGGTAATTGAAATATGTAATGGTATATAACAAATAATCATTTAATGATAATTATTGTCAATTCAAAATATTGATTACTAAATAAAAATAATAAAGGTTTGAATTCGTAGTTATAGAAATAATTTTTTTAAAGAAATGAGTGCATCATGGTAATAAAATATTTGTTTGTGATTAAATACTAAATAGTAGAATTAAGAGTATAAAATCTACACCTATTAAAGATGTCGACATCATCGGTCCACCGCCTTACGAAGACATCACAGCTCACAGCTACGGCTACCCCATGTCCTAAAAGAAGGAATATAACTAACCAAAAGAAAAAGTAACGCGACGTCTTTACGGATGTCCCTCTCCCCCAACCCGCTTACATCGGAAAAACGACTGAAATAATAATGAACCGCAAAAGACAGAGTGGCGACATGGCAAGCGTTGAGAGGAAATAGATTGAAAAAGAGAGCGAACAGAATAGCGAGTGGTTGTGAATTTGGGAGAAATTAATGGGTGGTGGTGGAACTCTAGTGGATGGTGTTCGTCGCTGGTTTTCGCGCCGCGCCAATACCCACACTTCTTCATCTTCTTCTGCTTCTTCCACTGCTCCTGGCACAAATTATTACAAGAATAATAATATTAATGGTGCGGTAGATGATGAGTACGATGATGTTGGGAATAAGATCGTTAAGAATAGTAATAGTAGGGACCCGCTATTAGCGGGCGAAGGAGAAGTGTTGCCGGTTTTTGAGGATTTTGATCCCTCCTTGTTAAAGCTTGTTAGAGTCCCTAAACGCAACCATTTCTCATTTGGGTCTTCAATGGATCAACACAAGAAGGTCTAATTCTAGCCCAAATTTCTCCTCTCTTCAATAATGTGTCCTTCTTTTTCTTGTTCTTCTTCTTTTAGAATCAAGAGATCTGCCTTTTGTTTTGTTTTGTTTTGACTGACTCTTTGTTTGTTTTTGACAATCTGGTTCTCTTTCACCTGCTTCTAAAGGAGAAATAAAGAAAAAGAGTAGAGCTTTATCCTTCGGGGCTATTGGGTTCTCTTTTGCTTGCTTGCTTAGTTATTGTGATGAATCAGCTTATTCATTGTCTTCTTATGTGGACAATGTGTGTAAAGACACAATGCCTGTGATTTAGCATTGGCATTCTATGACCATAGCTTTTCGTGATTGTTTTCTGGAATATCTTCCTCCGTTAATCTTGGTTGCATTGCTGGATCAAAATGTTATCGCCCCATAAAGGGAACCCTATTTAGCATTTCTTATTTACTTGATTCGTTATTGCCTCCTGCTTGATCATTCCATATTTATCGAACTTTTGGAGTTTACTATCTTCCACAATGCCGTTTCTTCAATGTTTTTTGGTCCACCTTCTGTTTTATCACATTGCAGTGAATCTCATCAGCAATCGCAATCCTATCTTTACAGTCCTTCCATAATCCCCTATCTATGTATTCACAAACGTGAAGATATCATTTCCCGTGATGATTTTAATAATGTGGGCCACATGCTCTTGTGTTTACATTTTGTAGAGTCTTCAAATTATACATATCAGTATTTTTTTTCCTTCCTTTTACGTAGTGATTAGAAGCCTTAGATTATGCAGATGTCTATGGTCATAGAATGCCTGTGATTTAGCTTTGGCATTCTATGACCATAGCTTTTCGTGATTGTTTCTGGAATATCTTCCTCCGTTAATCTTGGTTGCATTGCTGGATCAAAATGTTATCGCCCCATAAAGGGAACCCTATTTAGCATTTCTTATTTACTTGATTCGTTATTGCCTCCTGCTTGATCATTCCATATTTATCGAACTTTTGGAGTTTACTATCTTCCACAATGCCGTTTCTTCAATGTTTTTTGGTCCACCTTCTGTTTTATCACATTGCAGTTCTCATCAGCAATCGCAATCCTATCTTTACAGTCCTTCCATAATCCCCTATCTATGTATTCACAAACGTGAAGATATCATTTCCCATGATGATTTTAATAATGTGGGCCACATGCTCTTGTGTTTACATTTTGTAGAGTCTTCAAATTATACATATCAGTATTTTTTTTCCTTCCTTTTACGTAGTGATTAGAAGCCTTAGATTATGCAGATGTCTATGGTCATAGAATGCCTGTGATTTAGCTTTGGCATTCTATGACCATAGCTTTTCGTGATTGTTTCTGGAATATCTTCCTCCGTTAATCTTGGTTGCATTGCTGGATCAAAATGTTATCGCCCCATAAAGGGAACCCTATTTAGCATTTCTTATTTACTTGATTCGTTATTGCCTCCTGCTTGATCATTCCATATTTATCGAACTTTTGGAGTTTACTATCTTCCACAATGCCGTTTCTTCAATGTTTTTTGGTCCACCTTCTGTTTTATCACATTGCAGTGAATCTCATCAGCAATCGCAATCCTATCTTTACAGTCCTTCCATAATCCCCTATCTATGTAATCACAAACGTGAAGATATCATTTCCCGTGATGATTTTAATAATGTGGGCCACATGCTCTTGTGTTTACATTTTGTAGAGTCTTCAAATTATACATATCAGTATTTTTTTCCTTCCTTTTACGTAGTGATTAGAAGCCTTAGATTATGCAGATGTCTATGGTCATAGAATGCCTGTGATTTAGCTTTGGCATTCTATGACCATAGCTTTTCGTGATTGTTTCTGGAATATCTTCCTCCGTTAATCTTGGTTGCATTGCTGGATCAAAATGTTATCGCCCCATAAAGGGAACCCTATTTAGCATTTCTTATTTACTTGATTCGTTATTGCCTCCTGCTTGATCATTCCATATTTATCGAACATTTGGAGTTTAATATCTTCCACAATGTCGTTTCTTCAATGTGTTTTGGTCCACCTTCTGTTTTATCACATTGCAGTGAATCTCATCAGCAATCGCAATCCTATCTTTACAGTCCTTCCATAATCCCATAGCTATGTATTCAAAAATGTGAAGATATCATTTCCCGTGATGATTTTAATAATGTGGGCCACATGCTCTTGTGTTTACATTTTGTAGAGTCTTCAAATTATACATATCAGTATTTTTTTTTCCTTCCTTTTACGTAGTGATTAGAAGCCTTAGATTATGCAGATGTTTACACTTCATTTTTGCTTTATGAATGGTCCTCATCCATCTACTGTTCTTTTGAAGACTTGCTCATATCATTCTTCCACAACACAGTTTTGGCTGCATAATTTGGTAGATTGTAGAGATTGTTGTTCCACACAACCTTAGAGTTTCATTATAGTGTTTCTCAATGTACATCAACTAGTTGCATTCTATCTTGTTTTACTTTCCCAAGTTATTTTTTCTGTTAGTGTTAGGTTTTAAGAATTATATCATTTACTGGTGTGGCTTTCCCTTGTGCTAGAGGTATCCCAAAGGACAGGTTATTTTCATTACTTGCACTCCACTATTCATTCTCTGTTTAATATTATCCTCATCTTGATAGCATGAAATTCTGTCTAAGCATGTAGTGCTTTCTAATTTTCACAGGGCTCGGCAGAAGCAGAATTCTTTACTGAGTATGGAGAGGGAAGTCGATACCAAGTGCAAGAAGTTGTTGGGAAGGGGAGTTATGGTGTTGTTGGCTCTGCAATTGATACCCATACTGGAGAGAGGGTCGCAATCAAGAAGATAAATGATGTTTTTGAGCATGTTTCTGATGCTACTCGTATTCTGAGAGAAATTAAGCTCCTTCGGTTGCTTCGTCATCCTGATATTGTAGAAATAAAGCATATCATGCTTCCTCCGTCACGTAGAGAATTCAGAGATATATATGTTGTGTTTGAGTTGATGGAGTCGGACCTCCACCAAGTAATTAAGGCTAATGATGATCTTACTCCTGAGCATTATCAGTTTTTTCTCTATCAGCTTCTTCGTGGCCTGAAATACATACATGCAGGTTTGTTCTTTGTTTGTTTGCAGCTTCTAAGTGTTTAATTCATTGATAATTGTTTTCCTTTTTCTAGCAAATGTTTTCCATCGAGATCTGAAGCCAAAAAACATTCTTGCCAATGCTGACTGCAAACTGAAGATATGTGATTTTGGTCTTGCTCGAGTTTCGTTCAATGATGCTCCATCAGCTATTTTTTGGACGGTATATCTCTCAATCAATCATCTATTTTTTTTTACTTCTTTTATAGATCAATTGAAAAATGAGCATAGTCCATCTGATATTTTTTTTCAACTTAAGCACATCAGTGTGTACTGACCTAGTTGTACTCTTGTCAAGTGTCACAATTATGTCCTGCTCATTGTTTCTTTCTTTCTTTCTTTGTGTATTTCTGGAGCTGCAATTTTGCTATTATTTCTTGCCATTATTGTTCTGTCCAATATGGGGCTAGCGGGGGAGGTATTGATGCAGGACAACCTAGGAGGGTTCCCTCAAAGTAGATTTAAACAGGCTTGCATGCTTAGGAATTGTAAGGTTTAGATTGAATATTGGCGCAGCGGTTGTTTAGGGTTAGAATAGGTGGCTTATTTAGGGTTTAGGAAGGTGATTTGATGGTGGTTCGGGTGGCTGGAAATAGGATGATGAAAATCAAAGAATAAGAGGACAATAATAAGAACACTAGAATCCCCCAAAATCTCTAGGAGTCACACCTAAGAGGGGATAAGCATAAAGCTCACAGTTTATTAATTCATCATAGTCTGTCGAAAACGTTTACAAAGCATCCTTATTTATAATAAGACTAAGACTCTTAATACTTCTAGAATAAGAAACCTATAATATAGCTTTTCCTATTTAATAAAATCCTGATTAACTAGTTACTACTTTTATGTTAATAGAATATACAGAATATTAGAAAATATAACTAAATAATAGAGTAAACAGACTCTTTAACATTAAGACTCTGACTTGACTCTTTAAGGCAACTAGACTGCCTCCTTGGTCCCCATCATTCCCCATCAGGTAGATTCCATGTGTATGTTAGCCATGAGATTCTCATCGCATGATTTTATTTATTTATTTAATGATAATAATGATGGTGACTTGACAATCAACTCTTGGGATTCCGTAGCCCTGTTATTAAGAGGAAGTTTGTAGTAGCTTGAGCCAACTTTTGAAGATGAAACAGTGGAATTTAGATGCAAATTAGAGTAAATTACATAAGCTTACAAAAAGAGAGTAACTGGAAGTACAAAGACCATCGTCCTTGTTTTTTCATATTGCATTTACTCATGTTTTTTGGGGCAAGAAGAACAAAAAAAAACAATGTCTTGAGCTTGCTTTGTGATTTTATGATAAAATTTGTTCATTCACACTCTTGTAAGTGGTATTATTGTGTTTGTGGTTTTGTTGGCCCCTATTGCTATCACTTTAGACTGAAGGAGGTGGCCGTTGCAATTGTGGAAAATGTCAGAGTTGATCAGTTTAGTCTAGTATATATATTAAGGATTAATGTCGATTCAGGAATATAGTAACTGCAGTATTTGATACGTGTAACATCAATGGGCTTGACATGATCGCAATCCTTAATTAAGTATATGTAGACTGTTGCAAAAATTGACAAATTGGCTACACTGCTGCATAACTCCTTACTCCTTCTTGTCTTCTAAAATTTTGTGAAGGACTATGTAGCAACTAGATGGTACCGTGCTCCTGAACTCTGTGGATCCTTTTTCTCCAAAGTAAGCTACTTTTTTTCATTTTCATATCTTTAGCTTGTTATCTTTTCCTTCTCTTCAACTAAGAATGTATAGATATTGCTGCATTTTATCTCTGTGTGCAGCTTGGCATTTTTTGTCCTGTTTCGATACCTCTGTAGGTCATTTCTTGGCTCAACTCCATAGCATTTGTGAGCTATGTCGAATGTGGGGCCAATGTTAGAGTTAAGATGGTCCCAAAGATGTGTAATGTGTGGATCATTTGCATGGGTCCTGTAACTCTTTTGACTAAAAGGCACTTTTCAAATTGTTTTTTAAGTTCTGTCATTTGGTTTTAACTGTACTGTTTTTGTTAGTTAGTAACCTGGTTACTAATTTTTTTGTTTTTTTGTTTTCCCATCTCCTGAACTGGTCAGGCCTATCCATGAGTGATGTATACACTTGATTTTATCAGTAGAATAAGCAACACAAACTTTTTTAATGTCAATAGGCATGGATGTGAATCTTGAACATTGGTAGGCCTCATCAATATGATATATTTCAGTCTTTTATATTTTTGGGTTTTGTGGTTATTTCTTGTTCTATGGCTGCTTTATGCTTTCAATTCGTCTTTCAGCACTTCCATGAATGTAGTGCATGATTGGTTATTCAAGTATATATTTATGGAGAAAAGGTCGATCTATGTTTTTTTCCTTTTTTCTTTTTTCAAATTTCAATCCCTAGAATTTTTCTTCAACCATCTCCTTGAGTAAATATATTTGTACATAAGATTGTTAATTTCTTCCATCTCTTTCAGTACACTCCTGCAATTGATATTTGGAGCATAGGATGCATATTTGCTGAAATGCTCTCAGGAAAACCGTTGTTCCCTGGCAAAAATGTGGTGCACCAACTAGATCTGATGACTGATTTGCTTGGCACTCCACCTGTTGAATCCATTTCAAGGGTTGGTTTCTTATTTCAATAACTGGTTTTCTGACGCTTCATAAAGTTCCATAGCTTTTGGTTTTGTTGATTTTTGCTGTTAATTTGTTTTATGCCATGTACAGTTTAACTTTCCCTGATTTGCTTCTCTCTAACAATTTTTTTCTAGCTTTTCCTTCATTTGTGCCTCATTTCTCTTTAACACTTGCATGCTATTCTTGTGATGTTATCAGATTCGGAATGAAAAGGCAAGGAGGTATCTCAATAGCATGCGGAAAAAACAACCTGTTCCGTTCACTCACAAGTTCCCTAGTGCTGATCCTTTGGCTGTTCGTTTACTGGAGCGGCTGATTGCATTTGATCCTAAAGATCGTCCAACAGCTGAAGAGGTACATAGACTCAGTAGTACAAATTATGGCCACTATTTTTAGTTACATAAAAACATGAAAAAGATATCCCTATCATCTGTTTGTGAACCACGCTTTTTAACATCAATCATCCTCATGCTCACAGGCATTAGCTGATCCTTATTTTCATGGTTTGGCAAATGTTGATCGTGAACCATCTACTCAGCCCATATCAAAACTGGAATTTGAGTTTGAAAGGAGAAAGTTGACCAAAGATGACGTGAGAGAACTTATTTATCGAGAGGTATGACTTTTGCATATTGATGCAGCTTGCCTTAATGCATTCTGACCACTTTGCAGCATTGTGGGCTAAAAAAACCTCTGGCTTTGATGCAAACAGATATTAGAGTATCATCCTCAGATGTTGCAGGAGTACCTTCGTGGGGGTGAACAGACTAGCTTTATGTACCCAAGGTGGTTGTCTATCATTACTGCATGCTAACAAATATGATCTTTTGTATGAAAGAAATAAACTTTTGGATTTGCTATATTATCTTGTGCTATGAGATGATAACTCATTGTTATTTCTTACTGTTAAATGCAGTGGTGTTGATCGATTTAAGCGACAGTTTGCACATCTTGAGGAGCACTACGGTAAAGGTGAAAAAAGTACTCCACTCCAAAGACAGCATGCTTCCTTACCTAGGTATGTTAGATATGAATCTGAGCTCATACTTTTTGGTTCTTTGTTCGTCTTGTTGCTGTTTCACAAGCAGTCAGACAAGGAGGTCTGCTTCAGTTTTTGCTCCTAAAGCTGCATTTAAAATTTTGGCTGACCTAATAACAAGTAGGGACCGGTATGCATATTTTTTATGCCATAGTTTGCATGACCTGCAACTTCTACATTTTATTCAGGGAGCGAGTTCCTGCTCCAAAGGATGAGACTGCTGCAGAAACCAATAATTTTGAGCAGCGTACTCCAGCTGCTGTTGCAACAACTATGCAGAGTCCTCCAGGGCCACAGCAGGCAGATGATTCAAAAAATGTGACCGGGGTTGAACAAAATGGGTCTAGCAATCCAAACTACAGTAATCGAAGCTTATTAAAGAGTGCTAGTATAAGTGGCTCCCAGTGTGTAGTCGTGAAACCAAGGAGAGATCCAGAGGTAAATAACATTATTTCTTCTTTTTTCTTTCATTATGAGTAAATCAAGAAACATCCCTAAAAAGGCTTTATGATGGACCAGACGTAGTCACTTCTATCCTTAATCTGGTTATGCACACAAAAAGAACAATTCTTAAGCAAAACAACTCTAAATAAATAAAATAGAAGGTGATTGTTTTAAACTGACTTTGACTTATAAGCGGGCTCCTTGTGCTACGTTGTAGTCTAAAAAATATTGCTGTATTGAGAAGCATTATGATACCTCAACCTGTTGACTGGAAAATGAGTCTTGTAAGTTCCTCACGGTGCATGCCAATTGGAGACACTTACGCCCCAGCTGAAGAAGCAAAACCACTTTTTTACTCTGTTATTTGTACGTAACTTATATCTATATTAATGAAATTGATCTGAAGTTTTTTGTTTTTTCCTACTGGACTTGCCCCTGGATTTGTCTTTGGATTCAATGTTTCCGGTGATGCTGATCATATAATTCCTGTGGAATACTTTCATTTGTTATTTATGATGTAGTTTCTGATGGCAGGAGGAGACGATTGCTGAGGTGACTGACGAGGCTATCAATGATTTGGCACAGAAGGTTGAAACCCTCCATGCCTAATAAAATATACGTTTTCTCCAAAGAGATTAAGATGGCTTCATCTTGTGATGTACCAATTTTCCACTCATTATGCGGATAGTGGTGGCTTGTTATCCATGTACAGGATTGAAGTCCAGAAGAGAGGCTAGCAACAGTAGGAGTTTTGATACACAGTAGCGACGCCAAGGATGTTCTGTGCCTATATGATGGGGAAACAAGGAACCGTCTCTTGGTCCGCTGGTGTGTGGGATTATGATGAGAGGGAAAAAAGTTTATTTAGGTTGAAAAAAGAGGAATAGTCATTTTATTATTTTTGATCTGGTCCTGAAACTTGTAATCGTATGACCTTCCAGTACAATTTGGAGGTTGGTTGATTTAGCAGAGGCATTTGCTAGGGTGGCCTTGCTGGTGGTGATTTTTGTAAAGCAACAAAACAGCAATATTTGACATTATGACCTAGCTGTTTTTGACATGAGCTAAACATCAATCACTTAGCTAGCTGTTTTTGACCGCTGGAAAGAACTTTCTTTCCTATGTGGATATGGATATGTTTTCAGCAAAACGCAATATTTAGTACGAGATGAGATAGCACAACATAATTTATATAACACCTAACTTTTTAAAATGTTTTTTAAAAAATGAAAAACTTTAATCATCTACTGGCACACTAGTTAGTTTTTTTTATACATATATAATGTAGTGTGCTGGATTTTTTTAAAACCAAATTAATTACTAATATTAAAAAGTTAGTTACACTGGTATTAAATCAAATTTTATTTCGAAAAAAAATAATGCTAGAAATTCTAACTTTTTAATACTAATATTTTACTAATTGATGTGGCAATAATAAATGGCTGGAGTTCACCTCTTCCTTATTAAGTTACATTTCGTTTTTAGTTTAAATAAATGATTATCAAATGAAAATAAAAATGACATCAATACATTTAATTTAGGGGTTATAGCATAAAAGCCCCTTGTACTATCGCGAAAAATAGAAACCTCCCCTGTACTAAAAAAAGTGATAAACGAGTCCCTGTACTATCGGTTAGTGGCATAAGGGTCAAAACTAACAGTCAAACTAATTGACTGTTAATTTTGACCCAGGCCAGTCGGTTCCCAAATTTTTCATTCCCGGTTACATCTGCAAATTAAAATAAAGTGGAAACTAATAAAATTAAAAAAATTAAAAAAAATTCAGAAAAAATATTGTAATTAATTTTAAAAATTCAGAAAAATAATTTAATTAATTTAAAAAATTCAAAAAATACTGTAATTAATTTTTAAAAATTTTAAAAATAATATAACTAATTTAATAAATCAGAAAAAAGTTAAAAAATTCAAAAAATTAAAAGATCAGTGCAAAAATTTAAAAGTAAAAAAAATATGAAAATGTAAAAATTAAAGAAACATTTCCAGCATTTTCATTTCTTATTTTGTTATTCCTTAATTTCTTTGTTTCTTTCTTTTTCTTTTACATTTTTGTCCATTTTATTTTCCATTTTCATTTCCACATCTCCACCATCTCTGCCAAACCCACCTTCATCATGGAGGGAAAGAAAGCGATTTATTCCTTCGCTTCGCTTCCCTACACTGCTCAATTCTAAATAGTTTTTTGGTCGAAAGGAACTGGATCCCAATCCAACCCCACACAAAGCCAATGCCACCGCCCGTCCGCCACAGCAACCCACACAATCACGACATGAACCTTAACCCCTTTCAAATTGGTGACCCTCTTAATGGTCGGATTCATCTCCTTTCGAGCATGGTTCCAATTAATCCACCACCATTCACAAATCAATTAATTCCAATTCCATCACAGCAAAATCAAACCATCCAGTAAACCAATTAATTAATCTCGCCCATCCTCCTCCAAATCCTCCAGCAGCCCAGCTGCTCTGCTAGCCTCTCCTTCACACCAGCAGCCCAGCTGCTCTGCTAGCCTCTCCGCCGCACCATCCACCACCACCACCCAACCGCTTTAGCCACCGCCGCGACCAATAATCCACACGGACCCAACCACCGAACCACCCCCAAATCAACATCAAACCATCATCACCAAATATCCCCGATCCAAACCAAATCAAAGGAGGAAGAAAAAAAAAGGAAAGGAAAAAGAAAGTAAAGGAAAAGAAAGGAGAGTTGTCGGGAGAGAGTGAAGTGTGGAAGAATGAAAGAAAAGAGAGGAGAGGAAAGAAAAAGAGAGTAAAGGAAAGAAAAGAGGGATGTTGCACAGACTCATCTCGTTGCTCAGATCTGAAATTGTTATAGATCTGGGTAGGTAGGCTTTCGAAAGTGAATTTTTGAGAGGATGAGAATTAATTAGGTAGTGCCAGATTGAATTTAATTTGATGCAGAGATGGGATTTAATTTGGTGCAGGGATTGAATTTTTGTGGTATTTTGACAGTGGTGTGGCTGATTGGATTTGAAGGGACGAAGAAATGAATTTAATTTATGGGTTTTTTGTCCCAGATCCAACTTGTAGCAAACTTAGGGTTTTTTTTGGATTTGAGGAAGATGATGAGTAGAGAGAGAGAGAGGAAGGAAGAAATGATTTTGAAAAAAGAAAAGAAAACCAATTCACAAAAAAGAAAAGAAAAATTTGTTACCTGGAAGAACAGTATTTTTTTTTGCAACCGGTTGTAGCAAGTAACATTTAACAGTCTGTTAGTCAAACTAACAGAAAAGGTCCTTTTGCTACTGACCGATAGTACAGGGACCCGTTCATCATTTTTTTTAGTACAAGGGAGGATTTTATTTTTCGCGATAGTACAGGGGACCTTTATGCTATTACCCCTTTAATTTAAGTAAAAAAGTTAATAAAAGTTAAGTTTTGAACGGTTAACGTAATCTAGGTTCTTTTAATTGAACAATGATATCATTATTGTTACAATAAAAGGTCAACTGGTTAGCAATACTAAGAATTATTCTCTCGTTTTTTTTAATTGTCGTTTCTTCAGTTTTTACGATAACTAATACAATCATTAGATTATAATTATTGTATAATTTTGACTAAATTACCCTTATTAATTATGAATCATTCCTTTTTAATTTTCCTCCAAAAAGTGATTAATTTAAAAAAATTTAGGATTAATTTTGTCATTAATTACAAAAAGTGATCTTCAAAATCAAAAAGTGACAACTAAATATGCAAAATCATTTTCTAAAAAAGTTACAATTAAAAAAAATAGAGGGAGGATGAAAGGATGAACAATAAACTTTTTGATCCAAACAATCTCCTTAGCTGATGTCCCTACGTACTTAGCTTTTATTGTAGAATCAGCAACAAATTCTTGCTTTGATTTTTTCCAACTCACAACATCTTCATTTAGAAGGAAAACAAATTTTGACTTCGATTTAGAATCATCAAATCCTATTGATCGGGAAGATTGTATCTTTCCATTTTTCTAGAATTTTCTTGTTTTATTTTCTATTTTTTGGTATTTTTTATTTTTATATTAATTTGAACAGAAAACTTAATGAAGGGGAGGAATTGTATCTCTTAAAATTCGGAAACTAAAATCAACTAGGGGGTTATTTTGTAAGTTTGTAACTAAAATTACCCTTAAAATTATACTATATCATTTTTATGAAGCAAATTTTTCTTTTAGGAATTTATTTTTTGTTAATAGGATTTTTTACAATTTTATATTATTATTTGAAGTTTTATGATTTTTTTTCTTCTTTTTAGAAAAAAATTCCTAATTTTTGAAATTTTAATTGTTTTTCTGCCATTCTAAACGGTCGGGTAGATTAAGCTTCTTATAAAATTAGTGCATTGAAATCGACTTTTTTTTATTCATGGGTTATTTTAGTTTGACCGAAATTTTTTAATTAATAATAGAATTATATATTATGGAAGAAAAAAGTTATTCTATATTTTCAATTAATTGGCACATAAACATAAAATAATTAACTTAGTAAAGAAAGCCTTTATTTTCATATCCAATTAGTTTATTTCCACACCAAAATAGTTAAAAAAAATTATCTTATTATTATATTCTCATATCTTCTCAATTTCTCTTATCAAGTTCTCTTGATATGATAACTTCTGTATCTGTCACAATTTATTTTTGAGATCAACTATTTTTATTTTTTTCTTTTCTTTTTTAAACAATTATTTGAGAAAAAATCTATTTGATATCTAATTTTTTTTCCAATGTAAAATTTACCCCTAATTTTTTATCCTTAATAACTTGACACCCAATTTTTATTCTGTTATATATTGGTGATAAAGTACCAACAGAGACTTAGTTTCGAAGAGTTAATACACCCCACGGATCCAAATGTTCGTTATTTTATTTTAATTAGTTTTTTTCTATTTTTCTTGGTCCCAAATATTTTATCCGTTACTTCAATATAGTCCAAATTGTATAAAAAAAATGTTAACGAAGACAACCTCTATTAGATTTTATTATTTTAATAATTTTTTCTAACAATCGGGTGTGGAGAAAAAAAATTTAAAAATATAGGAATTAAGAAAATTTTAATAAAATAAAAAAAATATTTTTAAAATATAGCAAATTAAGAAAAATCTAATATTTTTTAATATTTTTAAAAAATATATTTTCAACAACAAAATATGTAGGAACACTAGATTTCAGTTTATCAACACAATTTCATGTCTTGCCAAATTCTCTTTTAATTTCTCAAACATCTCCATTTATCATACAAATTATGTTTTTATTTTTTATCCTATTGCGCGTTCTTGGAGGAATGAAATACACAAATTCTATTCTTCACTACTGCATATTCTTCATATTTTTCTAATTTTTAAAATATTTATCCTATTTTATTAGATTTTTCCTATTTTTTAAAATATTTTTCTTATTTTATTAGTTTTTTCTTAATTTCTGTTATTTTTAAAAAATATGTTTCCTATTTTATTAGAGTTTTCTTAATTTTCTATATTTTTTTAAAAATATGTTTCCTATTTTATTAGATTTTTTAAAATGTTTTTACTATTTTATTATATTTTTTCTATATTTTAAAAGAATTTTTCCTATTTTATTAGATTTTTCTTAATTCCTATATTTTTTTTAAAATATTT
The DNA here is from genome assembly GCA_963691705.1 of Viola odorata. Taxonomy (NCBI): domain Eukaryota; kingdom Viridiplantae; phylum Streptophyta; class Magnoliopsida; order Malpighiales; family Violaceae; genus Viola; species Viola odorata. The sequence continues at coordinate 35,678,550 of OY829546.1, forward strand.
TCTGATGTGTGGGATGCGATTGTTAGAAAATTATTAAAATAATAAAATCTAACGTTTTTTTTTACAATTGTGACTATATTAAATTAACGGATAAAATATTTGGGACCAATAAAAATAGAAAAAAAAACGTTTAGAACTGATTAAAATAAAATGACAAACATTTGGAACCGTGAGGTGTATTAACCCTTTAAAACTGAGTCTTTGTTGGTACATTATCACCAATTAATGTGTAACAGAATAAAAGTTGAGTGTCAAGTTATTAAGGATCAAAAATTATGGGTAAATTATGGATAAATTTTACAGTGTAAAAAAAATTTAGATATCAAATAGATTTTTTTTCAAATAATTGTTTAAAAAGGAAAATAAAAAAAATAAGAGTAGTTGATCCCAAAGATAAATTGTAACAGATACAGAAGTTATCATATCAAGATAAATTTGATAAGAGAAATTGAGAAGATATGAAAGTATAATAAAATAATTTTTTTAAACTATTTTGGTGTGAAAATAAGCTAATTGGACATGGAAATAAAGATTCGATTTAGTAAAAAGGGAAAAACTTAATAAATAGCATCTGTCCACCTGAACAAACACACCCACACACACTATATGCATGCAAACTCATCACAGCTTCACATAAGAAAAACTTTAACTTTATTGCTCTGGTCGTCAGAGAGAAGATGAGAGGAACTTGTTGTACTAATCAGATGAGATGAAGAAAATCATGGTGGAAGAGAAAGGCAAGCAAATTTCATCTTATCGATTTTAGTTTCGTTCTATTTCATTTTATAGTAATCATCTGCTATCAAGTAGGTGTTCCTGAACCATTGATGCATAAGAATCACCTACAAGAATACACACAGAAACTAGGCTTACCTTTCCCGGTTTACCATACCATCAATGAAGGATTCCAGCATGCCCCCAAGTTTAGGTCCACTGCTTTGGTTAATGGACAATCTTACGCGTCCGAACTCACATTTCCTCATCGAAAGGAAGCTGAGCAGGATGCAGCAAGAATCGCTCTCAACTCCATCAAAGAAGAGATGAAACGTGAAGCATGCTTCAACATTCACAAGGTCACAACTCTATTTATCTACTTGCTTGTTGTATTTGAATTAGAAGAGGAACATATCTGCATAAGAAGTGTGTCAATGACTCTGCATTTACTGCAGGGTGCAAAATATTGCAAGTCTATTTTGTATGAATTTGCTGTGAAGATGAACCTGAAAGCTCCTACATATAGAATCAACACCATGCAGCAAGAACAATCGCGGCCAATCTATATCTGCTCAATGTTCTTTGATGGGAAAGCTTACGATGGTGAGGTGGGGAGAAGCAGGAAAGAGGCAGAACAGCTGGCAGCATGGACTGCAATCAGGAAACTCCAAGGTGCTTTGCAAAATCTTGGTTAATTTCTTGCTTGGGCTTAACTGAATTAATTAACAGCACAGATGAGATGTTGTAACAATAAACAAGTTTAACTTCTACAGAATCAGATTCAGGAATTCTGGGCGGGATAATCCACGCAAAATTCAAACATTTCAATCCATTGCATAAGGTGAAGAGCTCAAGTTTCAAACCCAGCAACAAGTTAGTAGTTCAACAGTCAGGTAAAAGTTACAGTTTATCAGATTTAGCCAGCAACATTGTATAAATCTCTTCTTCGTGTTGAACTAGAAACTAACAATTATCAAATCGGTGGTTGTTTAGTGGAATCCTCTGAGTCTCAGCAGCTAATTAATGTTATGGTATGTCACTCCTCTCTTCAAACTAACAACTATACCCTGTTTTAGAAATGTGATGGAAGTTTTCTTTTCTCAGGAAAAGTTCTGCTTTAACTCCATACACAAAATTGCTCTTTTGTACTCTGATAATCTGTTTGCTGATATGAATAGTAGCTACATACAGCAGAAACCTAACAATAAGTACTTTCTTTTTTTCCCCCAAAAATTATAAGACTTCTGCTGCTGATAACTGCTCTAAGCGTCCAGTTAGTTCAAGTGGGGAGAACAAGTTTAAACTAGAAGGGAACTCCACAAAGAAGAAGTGATGTCAGGATTGTCAAACTCGGGTAATCTTCGATTGATTTACATCGTATATAGCACAAATGTTCAGGGTTCTTTTTCACATATTTAAAGGCTTTAGTGTTTTCTGATGAAAATTATAGTGTTTTCTTCTTCATGTTCATAGTTTCGCTCGCAATTTTTTAATATATAGTTGAGAATTTTCTTTTTCTTTTACTTTTTTCTTTGTTTTGTACTGATTTATTTTGATTGTTTTGTTTAGAGATGCAGGTTTGGGGAAGGCAGCATTCAGTTTCAGTACTGTTGATGTATATAGAGACCTAAAATGTGGCTTAACTAGTTTGGTTTTTCTTCAAATGAAACTGGTGTGATGTGAAAAACGTCGCGCGGGAATTGGTGTTTTGCAATGTCAAGAAAACTTAATATTATATTTGTTTATTTAGTAATTATATATTAATTGAATTCCCCACTTTTATTGATGTTTTAATTAATTCGAGATAAGAATATAATTAGTTCTTTATAGACTTATTTAAAGAGTTTGGGTTAGCCTGACCCAACCCCATATTGATCAACTTTAGAAAAAAATTAGGCACAAGTTCGATCCGGCCAATGTTCACAAACTTACAATGTTCAATCATATTCATGACCTAGCACCAACTGAAGTCTGAAACAGAGACCCCATTGCAAATTGCAAAGCAGCTCCTTTAGCTATTCACAATTCACAATTCACAGGAGGATGGAGTTTGCTTGGTGCAAGTCGGGAATATAGTTCTCGCCTTCTCCGTATGTTTGCTCTCAGAGAACGAGAATCGATTCTCACCTGCACCGTACAAACTCCATTATTCTTTGAGCAAACCTTTTCCGCCAACTGAAGTCTGAAACAGAGACCTCATTGCAAATTGTAGGGAGGCAAAATGTCCACGCTCAGATAATAATATATTAAGATGATGGGATGGAATATAAATTCTTAGTTCATAATTTGGACGTGGTACCTCAGAATTGCAAGTTTTCTCCTTATGGCCAACAATTGCATTCACATTGTGCATTACTTCATACCTCCATCCTTTACGGGTTCGTATTCCTCCCTATTCAGAAAAAAGAAAAATAAAACTCAATCGATAACAGTTGTTTTTGTTCGAACAACAACAATACAAGCTGGCCGAGGCCAACCTGATAACAATGGCAACCTATGAAGGTACCCCAAGATAGAGCTGTCAATCCGGGTCCGCAGGGACCGGACCCAGCCCGGACCTGGACAATCCGGGTCTGGACCCGACCGGTCCCGTGAAAAAACGGGACCAATTTCTAGTCCCGGTCCCGACCCGGCTAAATAGTCCGGGTCCGAGATTTTTTTTTTTTGTTAAATGTTTCAATTTTCTGTTTTCTTTTTCGTTTTCAATTTTCTGTTTTCAATTTTTGTTTTAGGTTCTAAATAAAGATTGGTTTAGAAATTTAGGCTTTGAAATTTGAGATTCTATTTAATTAGGAATTAGAGTGGTGGATTTGGAAATTAATTAGATTCAAATTCAATAGTTCAATTATGCTTGTTTGTGTGGATTTTGACAACCTTTAGAAGTTTTTTCCTTGTTAACGTCCATCGATGCAATGAAATTTCTAGAAATTCATGTACTGAAGAAATGATAAAAAAGTGTATATACTGTGAAATCAATGTACAAACTTCTCTCTAGAAATTCAACAAAAAGGAAATGCAATGAAGAAATGATAAAAAAGTGTATATATATGTATATCAACAGCTTTCATTCACATTAACGTGTCAAGATTTGAATAGCAACTTCCTTTGTGCAAATACCAATAACTTTACAAATTTAAACGCACAAAGAAAACCAAAGTAATAAATGTGCCACTGGACTGGAGTATGCCATAGCTGAAAGAAAGAAACTTACCGAGCAGCAGATGGATTTGTAAGCAATTCAAGTGATTTCTTCAAGAAGTCTACTGCAACTGATACATCATCAAATGCCGACAATAAAAACAAGAAATTAATAGTTAAGTAAATTGTAACTACCATATCTTGCATCTTCAAAGCAAATTAACCTCATCAACTGAAACAGAAGTACATAATCTTAAAAATAAAGTTCTGAAACAGAAGTACATTCCAGCAGCATGTAAATTTTCAATACTACAGACTGCAAAGTGTATATCAGATTTGATAACTCAATAGACAATAGCTAACATTATGCTAATAAAGCTCCCAAAATAATCAAAGAAAATATAGAGCCTCGGTCTACAATCATTCTTGTGAATGCAAATGAAAAGGAATAAGGTTTCAATCAGTCAAGCAAGGTATGTTTATTTGGTTCTTCACATCACCCACAGGTACTGCAATTTCACTATCCCCTGCATCTACTCCCAGACCAATTAAGTGGAAAGTGAGGGAAAACTCTTATTTATGACAGAAGACAACCAAGCTTGACTTTGGGTAGAATTCTAATCCCTGGCAGTTAATGAACTAGCTTAATTGGGAAACTCATATATGTTTCCAGAGAAATCTGCTCCTAAAACGTGCATGTCAAAATGGTTTAAGGAGTGGGGAAGTTATAATGTAAAATGGCAAACATCCATAATGGAGAAGATTAAGAAATGCAAGCCGATGTTTGCTCACTACAGTGAAAAAATAATAAACAAAGCATAACAAATACTCCCTCCGGACACAATTACTTGTCACTGGCTACTATTCATGTATGTGTTTCGAGGAGGCCGAATGGCTCACTATTTGACCCAAAAAGTTTCGTACTTTTTCTCGGATGTACGTTACGTTAGAAAAAAAGTACGAATTTTTTTGGGGTCAAATAGTGAGTTATTCGGCTTCCTCGAAATGCGTACTGGAATAGTAAAGTTACAAATAATTGTGTCCGGAGGGAGTAATTAAAAACGTCCTACAGCACAAGCTACAGAGCAAAATGAGAGCTAGATAGGAACACAAGTTCAACAAATCCATGATGATACAACCTCTGACCTAAAATCAAACTAAACAGATCCGAGGTAATAACTGAGGCTAGGCAACAATCAATTAAGACACATATGCCATGACTTCCAATTAGAATGGTCAAGTTAGGATGGGTATTTGGGTACTAACCTTGAAGAAGAGGTAGAAATCGACGATAGGAGATAGGAGGAGATCACGGAGCTGCTGCTGCTGGACGAGGAGAAGGGACCCGTCGCTGCTGCTGGACGAGGTAAAGGTCAGGAAGACAGGCACGGCGCCGGCGAAGGGAGACGGTGTGGTGTGGCTGCGGCTGCGGCGATAGGTGTGGTGTGGTGTGGTGTGGCAGTGGCGATAGGAGGATGTCAGATAGAGGGGAGACTCAGAAAAGAAAAGTGAAGAACGAAGAAGAGGGGGAAAAAAATTAGGTTAGACTCTTTGATTTTTCCGGGTCTTGCCCGAATAGACCCGAGATTTCCCGGGTCGGAACCAGACCTGACCCGACTCAAAATGGGACTAGAAATTGGATCCGGTTCCGGTCTGAATTACCGAGACCGGGTCGGATCCACGGGTCTGGACCCGTTTTGACAGCTCTACCCCAAGAGAAGAATGTAGTTAAAGCAGAAGCAAGCTGTAGTTCTACTATTTATAACTTGTAAGGTAATACCTTTTGGAGGAACTGACTAACTCAATAGCAACAAGATCCAGCCATTGCACACCGGTACACAAAAAAACAGAATTAGAAGATGAATCTGAGAAGAAGCTTACCTTTTTATGGGGTGCAAAGCCTGGGTGGGAAATAGTTGCTCAGTTCAGCTCTCTGCTCTTCCTTTTATTAGCATCACACTTGAAAGATATTTATCCAATTTCACTTCTAAGATCTGAACATGAAGTTTATAGGAACTCACCAGAAAGCTCATTCTCAATCCATGAGAAAGATCGTCTCATAAATCAGCAATATATCTGAACTGTTCCTGAATATTAAATAAATCAACCAAATTTCTCCTACAAACTAAAACTAATCCACACTTCCACCAAGATACATCCATGGAAGACTTCTCCTTTTTAGTAGTAGTACTGTTCTTCTATTCTTCCAATGGAAAAAGGTGTTAAACTCAATTGCTTGGATGCTGAAGATACCAACGCGCAAGAATTTGACAGCTATGTACTGCATGTATTGATGATCCATAGTTTTCCGCAACCGTCACCAATAATCCCCACAGGAACATGAACCTGCACTAAAATGGTGAAAGCGGTGATTGTCCCTCAATATGATCAACCTCCCCACAATCTTGGGCATATATTTGATGGCATTGTGACAGTCCTCACACACCCGCAAGTTCTTAATTACACGGATTGGTTTACCAGCAGGCACAGACAGAATCCCATATGCCACAGCTAATTTCTCACTGTGATACTTGAGCATATGCTCCTTCTCCTCCTCTTCTACATCATGTAAAACCAATTTGGTAGAGGAAACATAGCCCTCACGCTTAATTTTCAAATCCATGTCTTCTAGAAATGCATATATTTCATGACTCTCTGGATGTGAAGAATCTCCGACAGTAAATGTATGAATTTTGTTTTGCACTTCAAGCCAGCTATATCCAGGTACTTTCTTGACACCTTTATCTCTCATTTTCAATCTCATCTTACCAACATCAGGCCACCTTACTGAAGCAGCATACAAATTTGAGAGAAGAACATACATTCCCGAATTATCAGGCTCCAATTCAAAAATTATTTCAGCTGCTTTTTCTCCCAATTCCGTGTTCCCATGGATCCTGCTTGCTCCAAGTAAAGCACCCCAGGTAGCAGCATCAGGTTCAAAAGGCATGTTTTTCATTAAAGTTTGGGCCTCTTTAAGGCGACCCGCTCTGCCAAGAAGGTCAACCGTACAAGTATAGTGTACTGAATTTGCCTGTATACCATAATCTTGTCTCATTGAATGAAAATAGTCAGTCCCCTTGTCTACTAGGCCAGCATGACTACAAGCAGACAATACAGCAACCTGAAATGTGAATAAAAGAAGCAAAAGTTAACAATTTCTTGATGCAGAAAAGAAATGCCCATATAACTGGAGGGTTAGGTTTTGGAGGCAGAAAACTGAAGCAATTTTTAAATCACTCAAACAACTTAGGCTACCTTCTATCGACCCAACTAGTTTGGGATTGAGACTTAGTTGAGTAAAGTTAAATACATTTTGATGTTTGGTGGTTGTTTCCTCATCTCATTCTCTAAGTAGAACTAAAAACAAGAGAGATTATCTTAATTGTAGTTGTGGCAATTAGAATGTCCTGAAGAAGCAAAAATCTTCCTAGGGTATGAATGAACCATAACAAAATGCAACGACAAGCCTGCGGCTGGTCATTCCAGGCAACAAATCTGCTTAAGCACTTCCCAGGTGAGGTGTTAACCAGCTTGATCTAACCTATAGTGAGCAAAATTATTTGCTACCAAAAGTGTAACTAAATAATCATGGAATAAACTTTACTTCAGTTTCGTACAATTTTCTTATCAAGATTAGTCATTAAGTTAGAGGTCCTTAGTAAGACTCGAGCTGGCCTCACTTCCAACCATCACCTGGCATGTTATGCCAATAATTTTTTGGAGTTATTTCCAAGACATCTACATCATTCTCTTGAGAATAATGTCATTATATTGGCAAGATAGTATTTACTGTACAAAAAATGAGTATAGAAGAATGCTGTAATTCAGATAAGATGATTAAATCAACTTTACCATGGTTGCATCGTCTGGTTTGATTCCTGCCGCCTTCATGGAATCAAAAACTATCAAAGCCTCTTCGCCAAAACCATGCCTTGCATAGCCATAGATCATTGTGTTCCATGAGACTACATCCTTCTCTATCACCTCCTGGACGACATCATATGCTTCTTCTATGCTTCCACATTTGCAGTACGTTGCCAGAAGAGCACTCCCCACATAGCATCCACTCTGGTATCCAGCCTTGATCAGTCGACCATGCAATTGCTTCCCCAATTCCAGAGCAGCCATATTATAGCATGTGCTTAATGCACTGGTAAAAGAGGATCTGTTCAACCTTTCTCCATCTCTTTTCATTTCTACAAAAAGATGCAAAGCTTCTTCATTACAACCATTTTGAGCATAACCAGAAATCATGGCTGACCAAGAGATGGAATCATGCTGAGGCATCCCATCAAACAAATCCCTACCTTGAGAAATGTCTCCACTCTGAGCGTACCCAGTAATCATCGTATTCCAGGAACTAACATTCCTAGAAGGCATTGCTTCAAACAGTTCCCTTGCCTTGTCCATCATCTTACCTTGCACATATCCCGCAATCATTGCATTCCATGAAATTGAATTCTTTTCTGGAATCTCATCAAAAGTAGTTCTTGCTTCCTCCAACATCCCATTTTGCACATACCAAGAAACCATAGCCGTCCACATGAACACGTCCTGTACTGGAGACTCATCAAACAATCTCCGAGCTTCTTCTACCTCCCCATTTTGTGCATAACCAGTTATAATAATATTCCACGAGACCTTATCTCTTGCAGGAATCCTATCAAAGAGCTTCCTTGCATCAATCAACCTCTTTTTCCTCACAAACCCACCCAACAAACAATTCCAAGAAACAATGTCCTAGTCCATCTTAGATTCAAACAACCTCCTTGCATCCTCTATCCTCCCATTCTGCACCTACGCAGAAAGCAGCCCATTCCAAGAAACCTGATTCTTAATCGCCATTCTATCAAAAACCTCCCTTGCCTCATCAACAAACCCATATTGTGCATAACCCGATAGCAATGCATTCAATGAAACAACATCCGTCTCAGGCATCCGCTCAAAAAATTCGCGAGCAGCGCTCAGATTTTTGCTCCTCACATAACCACTTAACATCACATTCCAAGAAAACAGATCTCTCTCAGGCATTTTATCAAACATGTCCTTAGCAAGATCAAACTTTCTGTTCGACAACAACCCAGAAATCACAGCATTGTAGGAGACCGAGCTCCGACGAGGCATGGAATTGAATACCTGAAGAGCGGAATCGCAATGGCCATTGCGCATATGGGTGGTGATGTCCATGTTCCATTTAACTACTTCAGTCATAGTCAAAGGTGAAGGTGTTGATGTTGGTGGTGGTGAAGGTGGTCTGTGACTTGCTCTGTTTGTGTTTTTCCGTTAATGATTTCTTTGATGGGTATATTTTTGTTTCATTGGTTGATTTCAATCTCTTGATTGGTTGATTGCAGTCGCTCTGTATCTGTCTCAAACGGTAACTCCCGCGCATTATCTTCTACCTCTGTAAACAATACGGACATATCAGTTACTGTTTATCTCCTTTCTTCTCTGTCCTAAGAGCAATTTGGGCCTACGTATGGGCTGGGCCGGTCATATTTGGGCTTAATTTTTGTGGCCAGTTATGCCGTTTAGCGCAATTCGACTTTTTTTATCATGGTAAGACTTTTAATTTTTTTAATATATTCGTTTAAAAAAAATAATGAAATGTATTAACTTTAAAATAATAAGAATATATGGATCAATTTGAGAAAGAAATTATGTGGATAAAAAAATATATTGTTATTAATGTTAGCATGATCTATAGAGCAAGATTTACGTTTGTATTAGCATGATTTATGGAGCATAATTTATGGGAAGGTTTAGTAGTTTTTGTGTTTGGTTGGTTGCTACTAAGCTTTGATCCTCTAACCTGAGAGGAATTTTTTTCCACATTACCAACAAGCTAGAGGAGGCTTAGTGGGAAGGTTTAGTAGTTGTACAACATATTGTGTAATACACACGACATTTTCCAATTAATATTTATATATACACAATGATTTTAAATTGTTTCATGTTGAAAATCCAAAGTCACCAATACTATAAGAGAGAAGAATCAAGAACCAATTGTTATATATATATATATATATATGTAAATTGAATAGTATTTTAAAAAATGCGACATAAAAAGTATCCGCAAAAAGAGAACTTCAAATCGACTCAAAAAAAGGAGAAGTCACACTAGTTCCCTGTGAAATAACACCAAACTACATCTTACATAAGTCTGAAACCGAATAAGAGAATATTGGGTATGCTACCTTTAACAAAGATAGCAACAATACATCACCTGATTGAGATTAAAAATCTCGTCTTGAAAGACCACAAGATTCCTTTCTATCTATATAGACTAAATCACTAATCGTAGAATTGCGTCGTATGTCATTCTTTGCTCTTTGCTACAATGATAACCCAAGAAAGACTAAGATAAATGCATAGCAACCTACACGTTCCACCATCGCCAAAACTAGCCCCACATGGGATTAACTACACATGGGATTAATCGCATGCTCTGTATTGCAAAGCCCTCTCCTAAATAGAAACTCCTACGTTACAATCTTTACTTTTAAAGCCAGCCATATGAATATTCTAATCTTTTTCTAGAACATGCTTCACCCAAACTCGATCCAAGCATGGATTAATATTCGTTCTACCAATCAACCAGCGTAGCTCGAGTAAGTTAATGGCTCAACTAACGTTGTACTTGCCACTAGGATCACCTTACCACACAATCATATCCTCCTCTCTCACATGAACAATTGTTTGGAAATATGAACTATTTGGGGATTTGGTATGACCTTATCCTTTCTGTAAGAAGGTTTTTCGACTTTGGTATCAATATCACCTGTGACGAGTTTTTGTCAAGGAATAGGCTATCTCTTCCTTACGACCCTCTCATTTCCCTTCTTAGGGAGTCCCTTCTTTGGTTGTCTTTGAGTCTTTGCCTCGCCACTCGAGAAAGGACTACGGGTCTGCGACATCCTTCATCTCTTAGGTGGAGTCTGGAGTTCCAATCTAAGTCAGGCTCACTCAATGAAGAAAAACGCACATTAGTCTACTTTCCCTTTTCCTTTAGCAAGGTACCACTAACTTTCCTACTTCCTTTCACAAGGGTTCTACTCCCTCATTGATGACTATTTCCCTAAAAATAGCACACCTTTTCCCTAGTGACCAATTGAAGCTTTCCTCGAATGAGGTATAGCTTGTTCTCTTCTCTTTCCTTATAGACTTGTCTTTTTCCCTCATTTTCACTTGGAGCTCCCTCCTTTCTCTAGGATGACTATGCCCTTCTCCTTATTTTGGAGAGCTTTGCCAATGAATTTTGGTTTCTTGGTTTCTCTATCATTCTTACTGAAAAATCTTGCACATTTTGCAGGATTTTCTGCATTTCTTCTAGTAGGAGTTTGGTTCGCCTTCTTCACGCATCCCTTTATTGCCAGCCTCTTTGATGTCCGTCTCTTTCGGCTCCAAACTGGTTATTGTGATATGGATGATATTCCTTTCTCTACTGTCGCTAGCTGTTGTAACAGTGTTACTCGCACCTGGTGTGACGAAACCTTTGTTGCTTCTGAACTTCGAAGTTGCCGTTTGAGAGGGTATTTCTTGGTTCGACGAATCGTTGCTGATCTTCTGGCCATTTTCATAGGTTGAGGTTTTTCTCTCCATCTGTTTTCTTTTGTTTTGATTGTTTGGTATTTCTTCTTGTGTTTATGGTAAGCGTTACTGGGCTTCTTTGGTGTTTTGGATCTACTTTATGGTGGGTTTTCTCGAACGGGTGTATTTTAGTGAGAATCGATCCCGACAGATGGCGCCAACTGATAATATCTAAAATCGGGGGATAGTCTTCTTGGTTGGAGACGATGGGTGATGGGTTGTCACCGGAAACCTATAAAATCCCAGGGTGGTTACCCTAGAAGAATCACCAACTCAAGTTAGTAAAGACTTGAGGGAAAAGAAAACGTATTGAAAGAACACACAAAATGAGTCTGAATGTGATTACCTAGATGTCACCTATTTATATTATTTGTTTAGGGTTCAAGAAGAGGCAACTACAAAGGAATATTCTTCTTATTGTCTTGATGCTTAAGACGCGTGTCCTCTTCTTATTGTTGCATCATTTTGTGTCAGTCCTCTTTGTTTGTTTTTTAAAGCGCGTTCGATACAAGTGTCAGTGCATGTTGTTTGGCGTCTAATGGATAAATGTCGCCTTGTGGTGAGCTGACGGGGACCATGTGAGCTGGGCTCTTTCCAACCCTTTTTGCCCGATAAAGAGAAAGGAGGGTTCTTCTTCCTTTTTGGCTCGTAGATACTTCTCATGGATGGGTCTTCCTCTGAGAAGGCTTTATGCACCCTTTCCCTTATGGTGGCAAAGAGGGGTGGGGTACCTAGCAGTGCTATCAATCATCCCCGAATTACCAATGCCCCTAAAGTTGCCCTTAAGTGGGGCCCTTTCAACATTAAATTGAGATCCTCCATGGACAAGTTGAACAAGAACAGGGATAAAGGGCAACCTTATCAGAGGCCTCGAGTCATCAATAACTCTCTAGGTGGGGACCCATTGATAAGGACCAAAGTCCTGGCTGGCGATAAACATTTCTCTAATCAAAGTCCACTATTTGGCCCCAAAGCCTATCAACAACATTGCCCATTTTCTCTATCCAAGAATGACCATTCGAAAGAGTCGTACACTTTCTTGACATCGAGTTTTAACATGCATCCCTTCTCCCTACATCTTTTTGTATGGTGAATAACTTTCGTTGCAACTAAAGTACAATCCAAGGTTTGGTTTGCGCCAACAAAGTCATGTTGTTCTTTCACATCAACTGACCTATTACTATTAAGATTTGCAAAGCTAAAAGCTTAGGAATGATTTTGTAAAAGCTGCGGACTAGAGTGATTTGTCTAAAATCCGACAAATATTCTGCCACTTGATATTTTAGAATTAAAAATCATGAATGCATTTCTAACCAATTATGGCATCTTATACTAAAAGGGTGTTTGGCGTTATGGTTTTGTCACAAAACCATAGTTCAGTGGCTGAAATGGGTTATACAGGTGTTTGGTTATCTCCATCTGCAATGGGCTTCTTAAGAAGCCCATTTCCTGAATCAAAGAAACCACCCAATCTTCCACTGGAGCAAATTGAGCCAGCAGCCGTTGGCCATTTGCCACTGGACACGGAAGGACACTTTCATTAATTTTGGACAAAAATATTTGTCAAAGTTCGCGTTATTTACAAAAAACCCAGGTATAAAAACTCTCCCTTCTTCTCACCTTGCTCGTTGCTCGTCCACATCGTCCTCTCCTCTCATCTCATCCATCTCCAAAAATCAAAACCCTAGGTTGGATCGGCGCCGCTCTCTTTCTCATCCGCAGTCGTCGCAATCGTCGCCGCTCCTCTGCAATCGTCGTCGTGCGCTTTCTTCTCCTCTCACGCTCCTCTGCAATCGTCGTCGTCGCCGCTCACCATCAAGAATTTATGAGCCCATTTTGGATGCATTTCATGACTTTTTTATGCTTTTCTCCCCCTTTTCCTCGTTTGTAAGACTGGAAGCGACTGTGTGCTTATGTGATGTGTCTTTCTATTTGTGGGTCTCTATATTTTATGTTGGTAGAGTGATCTCTTCTTTGACTATGGGCTTTGCTAGTAGGGTGTGCCATTGATTGCTGTCTTCTGTTCAATTTCTCTGTATGAGGCTCTAATTTGGCACCTCCTGTATCTCTCTCACTATTGCTGTTGTTGTTTTTGTTGTTGTGGGCATGTGCTGAGATCTAATTTTGGTGGATGGTGGTTGATGATGGATACAGGTGGTGAGTTATGGTAGTGGACAGATGGATTCTGTTGCCACACCTGAGAATTCTTCAGTATTGATAGGGAATGGTGAGTTTGATTCACACAAGAGTAAATCCGGTGGGGGTGATCATGAGTTTGATGAAGATGAACCCGATGCGAAAAGATGATAATGAATTTTCCTATAACCAATATTGGCTTAATGTTGTTCTAATTTCGTTGGAATTTTGAATGATCGTCATGGCTAATGCTTGTTTGTGCATCCCTCAGGAGAAGTGATACGCTCCGGCTCGTTTTTAATTGAACCGTAGAGTATTGATCTCTTGACCGTTGGATCTAGTTCTTAAGTTGACACATACAAGAGGATGTTTATTCGAATAACAATGGAAATGATTCGGATTTGGCGCAGCGGATTTAAATGGAAGAATTAAGGATGAACACAATGATGAAATGGATTGAATTTACCGTGAATGTTTATGGTTGGATGGATGGTGGACGAATGGAACAAGATGATGATGATTGTAACAACACACTTGAAAGCTTGTAGATTCAGTAGCAAGAACAGTAGGCAAATGATTCGAAAGATACACACTCAATCGATTACAATGATAAACTCCCAGGAGGGATTAGAGAGGAGTAAACTCAACTCAAGCTAATCCTTCCAAGGAATGGGAATGAGTTTAGGAGAGAAAAGGAGGATAAATCACTCAACAAATTCTCTCAATGTCTAAACTAATGAAAATAAGCAAGAAACTAACTATTTATATTATTACACAAATGGGCAATTGACCGCGCGTCGAACACGTCAAATATAAGAGTGAAATAAGTATGGAAATGGGGGTAGAAATACAACTTATCACTGTCTACAAGGATTTGTAGATGATGGTAAGAGGATCGTCCACAGAGACCTCTAGGAAATGTAGTTCTTGAGTTTGACTTCCTCGTCACTGAGTTTTGGTTGGTTGTTATCTGAAACTAAAGACAAAACAGAAAGTAATGAAAACAGTTTAAAATATAAGATAGTATTGGCCGAAGTCTAGGCCAAGACTGCGGGCTAGATTGGGAATAAGTCTTGTGATACGGAATTCCAGGTAAGGGCGATGGGTGAGCTTGCGTTCTTATGCATCGATCATGGACTGGAGTATGTTCATCTCTTCTTCATAGTACTGCTATAGAGGGGAGGAACTCCTTTTCCCTCCTATCTTCCCTCCTCTTCAAACTATCTGGCGGGTACTCCCTCTCCTGATAATCCTAGCCAAGGGACACCTTGCTGGTTAAAGGGTTTATCCGTTTGACTGCTGTCTTGAATGGTTGCTCACCTCTTCAATGGTGCAGGGGAAGACAGTACCTAGGCTAAGTTCCTAGGTTGTCAATCTGGTCTCTACCTATTTTACCTATTCTTCTAGTCTGCTCGAGACTAGTCACCTACTCCGTCTAGCCGGCGGGTACTCCCTCTCCTTCTAGACTGGTTACAACTCTTCTCTCCTAGAGAACAAGGATGATCAAACCTTGGCTCTAGTGAGTAAGCGATGGATTAAGTTCAAGAATAAATAAATACAAAGAAAGAGATTGTGAAGAACGGATTGTGTCTCACGATTGCATTAAGAACTTCAGCTCATCACCCTTACCAAGAATGGGTTCCTAGTTACTCATACTCATGGATAAAAGATAAAGAAATTAACTTGAATAAATATAATTAAATCCGAGATTTAAAGAATTAAATCCGGAGCAAATAGTATAAAAGTGGTCGAAGAAGAAAAGAGAGCGGAGAGAGAGAGAGAGAGAAAGGGGAGGACGAGATCAGCTATAAGAAAGCTAAAACTCCTCTGTCCTTCTCCAACTCAATCTCCTAAATAATCTCCTAAATAATCTCCTAAAAGATTATTACAATTAATTGTTTCTAAAAAGGAAACTAAATCGCAATTAATTAAAAGAGGGAGATCCCCTTCGGGATTCTTCATAAGATAGTCTTCCTATCCCTCTAAAATTGCTGGACAGCTGCTACGTGCCAGCTGTGAGAGTCCATCTCCAAAAATACTTCAATCGCTCCAAGCTGCAGCCTGATCGCGAAGGAGTCTTGGCCGAAGTCTAGGCCAAGACGATTCTGGTAAGCGCACTGCGTCAGATACGATCTGTCTAGGCCAAGATCCAGGCCTAGACTCGAATAAACAGCTTCAGCTCTAAACTTCGTGAATTCTTCTCATTCAGCCTCCAAACCAGACCTGATCAAATGTGGGAAATTAAAGGGAATATCAATAGAATTACTGTCCAAAATAACTAGAAAATGGGCAATAAAACATGATGAAATACAATGCAATCAAACTCCCCACACTTAAACAATGCTTGCCCCCAAGCATACAGACTCAAAGACTCACAAAATAAAAATAAAAACACAATAAACAAAACAGACATCATAAACCCCTTGGACTTTCTCATTTTCAAATTGCTTACCCGTCCACTGGATCTGCCAAGACACTTCACTAGAGTACCCAATGCAAGACTAACAAGGAATGATCAATACCCCGAACATACACCTTCCACATGGTATCAAGACACCCTACTAGATTAGATGATAAAGTATAGGGCAACAAGGTTCACCAAGGATTTGAGTCCCACCGAGTGTCGTCTATCCAAAAGTGCCTAAAGACTGGTGCCATTTAAACCACTTTGACAGAATATATATATATATATATTTTTTTTCTTTTATTTTCTCTTGTGTCTTAAGCAATTTTTTCTGAAAAATCATGTGTCTTTTCTACGATATATTTTTCTGTTTTATAGACACGGCATCACATAGACAGAGCTTGTCCTTTTCAGCGGGGACTTCCACCTTTGCTATGTCTGTCCTATGGCATTCCAACACCTTATTTGTCTCACACTACAAGCAAATAGATCGACACACTCAAATCCGGCAGCAAACCTCATCACCCTAATAAGAATTAAGGTCCTAGCTAGGTGTCCTTACGACCATATGGATGGCTAACGTTCGGGAAACATCAGATTAAATGCCCCTTAGGCATTGATCATTTACGCTCATTCGCATCCCTGTTACTAAAGCATTGTATTCCCTAGAAAAGTGTCTACATGCAATCCCACCAAAAGACTAAACAATCTAAGCAAGAAAACAGGGATTCGGATGTTCACAACAAAACAAACTCAAAACATGCATAAAAATACCAATAAAAATCATGCAAATGACTGACTCTATACTGGACATACTGATATATAAAAATAAAAAATTAAAACACACTAATTTGACTCACAAAAACAGACGCAAAACACACAATCAAACATTCAATATTCATAAAAACACAAGACATATTTAACACCCTCCCCACACTTAAAAGACAC
Source organism: Viola odorata (assembly GCA_963691705.1). NCBI lineage: Eukaryota > Viridiplantae > Streptophyta > Magnoliopsida > Malpighiales > Violaceae > Viola > Viola odorata. The sequence goes on from OY829546.1 coordinate 35,695,483, forward strand.
AATGTCCTCATTGTGTGGAGAGACAAAAATAAAAGAAAAAACATAAAAATAAAAGAAAGGAAAGATATAACCTGGGGGCAGAAGCAACTCAGGTTGCTGAGGTCTGGGGATCTTGGCCAGAAGCTTGGCCTAGATCAGGGGCAGGAGGGTCTTTTGGTTTCGGAGCTCTTGAAGCAGGAGGTTCTTGGCCTGGCGGTTGTCCAGGATGTTCCAGGATGGACTGTTGTTGTTGAGCGAGTGGAGTGCTGCTGAAGTCCGTTTTCAGGTGGAGACTGGATAAGGGATTTTGGCCGCAGTCTTGGCCTGTGTCTTGGCCTAGATCAGCTGCTGCTGCTGGATCTGTAATGGGTGGATCTTGCAAAGCCTTCGACTCCAGTTGTGGTGTCTGCACAACAGAAGGTAGGAATTTAGGAACCGTAGACTGCACGAATTGGCAACTTACAGTTTTTTTCTTCGTTTTGGCAGTCTTGGCCTGCGTCTTGGCCAAGCTCGAGGCCAAGACTGAGTCTGTTTTTTCTGGATCGGCCAAACTGGCCAAAACTTCTGGGAGTTCCTTCTGATCTCCTGCTCTGTCCTCCAATCCTGCTATTGGATCTAAAATATCAAGAAAATTCACGCAATGTGGATCATTAGGATGCTGTGATGCTTCTGTGATGCTGAATTTTATAGTACTTCCAAAGAATTCTAAAATTATGCTCCCTTCAAAGCAGTCAATCTTAGCCTTCGATGTCCTTAGAAATGGTCTTCCTAATAAAATGTCAGTGGTGCAAGAAGGCAATTGAATATTCATTTCAACAATGTAAAAGTCCACTGGATATATAAAATCATTTACCATTACCAAGACATCTGTCACAATTCCCTTGGGTCGGATGAACGATCTGTCAGCCAGCTGAATCACCAGATCAGTCTCCTTCATTGTACCTATCTTTAAGGTCTCGAACTCACTCAAGGACATCACGTTGATGCCAGCCCCTAAGTCACAAAGGGCATTATCAATCATCTTATTTCCTATTTGACATGGAATGGTGAAAGTTCCTTGATCCTTGTACTTCTCTGGAAGTTGCTGCACTGTATGAACTAAATTCACCCTCTCTACACCTGCAACTTTCTTTTTGTTAGTGCAAAATTCTTTAAGAAGTTTAGCATAAGAGGGAACTTTGGCAATTAAGTCTAACATAGGCATATTCACGGCTATTTTTCCAAAAACAGTCATGAAATCCCTCATTTCATCTTGTCTCTTTTCTTTTGAGGATCTAGGAGGAAAAGGTGGATGAATTTCGATCTCTTCCTCTTTCTGGTCAGTCTTGGCCGGAGTCTTGGCCAAGACAGGTTCTGTTCTTTCTGCGTCCGTGGGAACTGCTGTCTTGGCCCGAGTCTTGGCCAAGACAGCTTCTGCCTCATTTTCATCCAACTCTTGCGATTGAATTTTCTCCAATTCCTTGTCTGTTTTCGCACCTTGCCTCTCTGGTAACACACTTCCACTCCTTAAACTCATGGCACTAACATTAACATGGTGAGCTGGATTGTTTACCGTGGTGGGAGGTAATCTGCCTTGGTTAGCCATCTGATTGATTTGCTTCTGCATCTCCGCCTGTGATTGCATAAAATTCTTTTGCATCTCTACCTGTGACAACATAAAATTTTTCTGCATCTCTACCAGATTAGTTTGGGTTGCCTGCATAAAATTTTTGAGTGTATCTTCCACAGAAGGACCAGTAATCTGCAAAGGTTGAGGGGCAGGCGGTAGCTGAGCTACAGGAGCTTGGCCAGGGGCTTGGCCTAGATTCTGTTGTGGAGGGACTGGATCTCTCCATCTGAAGTTTGGGTGGCCTCTCCATGAGTACTCGTTGCTTCCCTGAGGGTAGTTTTGCATGCTCCCTTGGTTGTGTGCGTATGCTGCATTAACCTGAGTCATATCATCCGAAGGGTGTTGCACCATATAACAATTGTTGGTTTGGTGATCCTTCTGCTGGCATATCCCACACACTGAAGCTACCTGCTTTTGATTTTGAATTCCTGTGGGCATTGCACCTGAAAAGTTAATAGAAAGATTTTTGACCATGTCAGTTAATTCAGTTAACTTTTGTTCAACATTAATAGCACAAAGATTTGAAGGAATAGAGTTTCGGTCAGAAGAAATATTATTTTGGCAATTGTCCGCCATAGTTTGAAGTAGCATCTTGGCTCTTGTGACAGTCAAATCTTGCAATGCTCCACCAGCTGCTGAATCCACTTTCTCTTTGCAGCTTGGCAGCATCCCGTCATAAAAGTACTGGATCATTGTCTGATCCGCAACTCCGTGTGTAGGGCAGACTTCCTGCAACTCACGGAACCGTTGATGATATTCACTTAGACCCTCATCGTTCCTTTGCTGGATGGCAGCCATGTTCTTTCTAGCTACCCCTGCTTTTGTTGCATTCCAGTACTTGTTTAGGAACAAAGTGGACATCTCGGCCCATGTGTTGACCGTGTTGTGAGGTAGACCGTAGAACCAATTTTGGGCAGCCCCCTCAAGAGAGCATGGAAAAGCTTTCAACTTTGCTCTTTCCATATTCACAGTAGCTGGTTTCATCATGTCACATTGAACGTGTAGGTTCCTCAGATGCTTGAATGGGTTTTCATTTGAATGGCCAAAGAACTTAGGAAGGTTGGCCACCATATTGGTCTTTATAGACCAGTCATTGGGTACAGCTGGTAAACTAATACAGGAAAAGGTTTCCTGTTCCGCTGTTTTGTTCAGTTCCCTCATCGTGGGCTCTGGTTGATTTTCTGCCATGTCTTGGCCGGAGTCTTGGCCAAGATCGTGGTCTAGACTGGAATCTGTTTCGGAACTAGAGGTTTCCGATTCACTTTCTTCTGGGGTTTTCCTCTTTCCAGCTATCTTTCTGAGTTGTGCTTCGGTCTTAGTGAGATTCGGATTGTACAGTAGCAAATCTTCTTCTCTGCAAGAGGACCTGGTCATCAACTATCAAAAACAAAATAAAACAAAAACTACAAATACCGTTAGAGATCCCCGGCAACGGCGCCAAAATTTGACCGCGCGTCGAACACGTCAAATATAAGAGTGAAATAAGTATGGAAATGGGGGTAGAAATACAACTTATCACTGTCTACAAGGATTTGTAGATGATGGTAAGAGGATCGTCCACAGAGACCTCTAGGAAATGTAGTTCTTGAGTTTGACTTCCTCGTCACTGAGTTTTGGTTGGTTGTTATCTGAAACTAAAGACAAAACAGAAAGTAATGAAAACAGTTTAAAATATAAGATAGTATTGGCCGAAGTCTAGGCCAAGACTGCGGGCTAGATTGGGAATAAGTCTTGTGATACGGAATTCCAGGTAAGGGCGATGGGTGAGCTTGCGTTCTTATGCATCGATCATGGACTGGAGTATGTTCATCTCTTCTTCATAGTACTGCTATAGAGGGGAGGAACTCCTTTTCCCTCCTATCTTCCCTCCTCTTCAAACTATCTGGCGGGTACTCCCTCTCCTGATAATCCTAGCCAAGGGACACCTTGCTGGTTAAAGGGTTTATCCGTTTGACTGCTGTCTTGAATGGTTGCTCACCTCTTCAATGGTGCAGGGGAAGACAGTACCTAGGCTAAGTTCCTAGGTTGTCAATCTGGTCTCTACCTATTTTACCTATTCTTCTAGTCTGCTCGAGACTAGTCACCTACTCCGTCTAGCCGGCGGGTACTCCCTCTCCTTCTAGACTGGTTACAACTCTTCTCTCCTAGAGAACAAGGATGATCAAACCTTGGCTCTAGTGAGTAAGCGATGGATTAAGTTCAAGAATAAATAAATACAAAGAAAGAGATTGTGAAGAACGGATTGTGTCTCACGATTGCATTAAGAACTTCAGCTCATCACCCTTACCAAGAATGGGTTCCTAGTTACTCATACTCATGGATAAAAGATAAAGAAATTAACTTGCATAAATATAATTAAATCCGAGATTTAAAGAATTAAATCCGGAGCAAATAGTATAAAAGTGGTCGAAGAAGAAAAGAGAGCGGAGAGAGAGAGAGAGAGAAAGGGGAGGACGAGATCAGCTATAAGAAAGCTAAAACTCCTCTGTCCTTCTCCAACTCAATCTCCTAAATAATCTCCTAAATAATCTCCTAAAAGATTATTACAATTAATTATTTCTAAAAAGGAAACTAAATCGCAATTAATTAAAAGAGGGAGATCCCCTTCGGGATTCTTCATAAGATAGTCTTCCTATCCCTCTAAAATTGCTGGACAGCTGCTACGTGCCAGCTGTGAGAGTCCATCTCCAAAAATACTTCAATCGCTCCAAGCTGCAGCCTGATCGCGAAGGAGTCTTGGCCGAAGTCTAGGCCAAGACGATTCTGGTAAGCGCACTGCGTCAGATACGATCTGTCTAGGCCAAGATCCAGGCCTAGACTCGAATAAACAGCTTCAGCTCTAAACTTCGTGAATTCTTCTCATTCAGCCTCCAAACCAGACCTGATCAAATGTGGGAAATTAAAGGGAATATCAATAGAATTACTGTCCAAAATAACTAGAAAATGGGCAATAAAACATGATGAAATACAATGCAATCAGCAATGTTGGACAATTTTGCCCTTAATGAATTCCTCCTTCTTAGCAAGCGTATTGACCCTTTGGATGGGCTTCTAAGCCTGGTCGAAATCCAATTGTGTACCAAGAAAGTGTTAGTAGAGGTGGCGCATCGGAGTACTCTTCCCAAGGCCTTGGGAAGAGCCTGCTAGTGACAATTTTCAGTAAGCGGATGGATTTGGGATCATCTGATGTGCTCTTCCCAAGGCCTTGGGAAGAACCTGTTATGTTCTGATCTTCCTTTTCAAAGGTAGGAGTGATCGTATCATCACCTTTCCCTTCGAAAGGATTCGTCCTCGAATCCATTACTTTAAGGTCGTGGTCTCGGTTAGGGATGAAGCTTAGGAATGGATCCTTGTACGCACCCAAATCCTTCACAAAAGCTACAGGAGAGTCCTGCACAATTAGCTCACAAACAGAAGAAAAGGGGTTATCAATGTTAGTGAGAGCTAACTGATCCTCATTGCATAAAGGCACACTCATTGGATCGCTAGTAAACAAAACATTCTCTTTAATGTTTTCCTCACTTTCTTCTCTCACACTTTCAGCCCTCGTTGTTATTTCCTCACTCTTTTCTTTTTCCAAAGTAACACTCTCAAACTCAATATTTACACTCGAGTCATTTGTGCTATTAGTAGAAGGAAGAGGGGTGGAACCGGATTCATCAAGGGTTAGTATGATCATCTCACTCTCATTTTCAATACAAATATCAAGCATATTTGCTTCAAGAGATTGAGAAGGTGGAGGTGGTTGGATTGGTTTTGGTTGGATTTGGATTGGAAGGGTCATGGTGCTAAGAGCGGGAGGAACCATGGAAGCTTCCGTTGGTTCATTTTTGCCCTTCACAAGGAACATGAGTAAGGCAAGTACGTCATTATGTTGTCGGTCCGTAATGGCTTGCCGTCTTTCATCAAGTTGTTCCGCTGCGGTAATACTTTTCTCTATGGCCTCAAGGATTCTGAGTGACATGATTGAAATTGTTAAATGCTTCACGCTAGATGGGTGGTACGGAAAGAAAGGAAAAAAAGAAGAAGAAGATGTTTGTGTTCTTCCCACTTGATTTTGTTTGACCTTAAGGAAGGTATGGTGAGACTCTAAGGGAAGATTGAGGACTTGGGAGAAGATATTGTCTGGAGTAAATTGAGGAAGACCAAAGACTTGGATGACACAAATTGTTGTTTTTAGACTTTAGGAGAAAGAGAAGATATGTGAAGACTTTGGAGATGATTTTGGGAGACTTTTGTGACAGAAATTTATGGAGAATACTTGTCTTGGGAGAAAAAACGAAATTGTTTGAAGATATGGGAGATCTAAGACTTTGGAAGAGGATATGATCTGGAGTGAATGGTGGAAGACTCAAGACTTGGGAGGTACACAATTGAAATTACAAGATTTTAGAAGAAAAATGAAGATATTGTAGGACTTTTGTGACTCAAGACTTTGACTTGTGTAACCAAAGGAGACTTCAGCTACAAACACCTGAAATACACAAAATTGATAGAGAAGAAGATTAAAATTGATCTTGATTCGTCTTTAGAATGGTGAAGACGAAAATGACTCAAGAATGGTAAAGAACAACAACAAGAACAACAAGCTGTCTGATGGAGTTGTTCCTTGACAGACCTTCGGCTGTTGACTCTTAAAAATAGCAAACGATGGATAAAAATTACGAAAATTTACAGGGACACTCCTAAGAGGTAGATCTATAACTTTTATTCAGGACAGAAAATCAAATTCCGGCTGTAACTCTCTTGAAAAATACCAAGAACTCAGACAACAACGTTTCGCGGTGGATTCTGCGCACTGTTTTGTTTTGAATAAAAAGTGTAAGATTGACTCAGCATTTGGAGATGACTAAAGAACAAAAAATGTTACACACAGGCTGAAGTTAACTGACACAAAAATTCAGAAGTTTCTGAGCGAAGAAACGGACATAAACGGAAAAGAAAACAGACGAACAACTCAAGAACAGCTAGAGCTCCGCTACCACTTGATACGCTCCGGCTCGTTTTTAATTGAACCGTAGAGTATGGAGCTCTTGTTGGAGGATCTAGTCCGAGAGTTGTCACACACAAGCTGATGAATAATGACACAAACAATGGAAATGACTCGGATATGCGCAGGGGATTTAGATGGAAAATTAAGGATGAACACAATGATGAAATGGATTGAATTTACCGTGAATGTTTATGGTTGGATGGATGGTGGACGAATGGAACAAGATGATGATGATTGTAACAACACACTTGAAAGCTTGTAGATTCAGTAGCAAGAACAGTAGGCAAATGATTCGAAAGATACACACTCAATCGATTACAATGATAAACTCCCAGGAGGGATTAGAGAGGAGTAAACTCAACTCAAGCTAATCCTTCCAAGGAATGGGAATGAGTTTAGGAGAGAAAAGGAGGATAAATCACTCAACAAATTCTCTCAATGTCTAAACTAATGAAAATAAGCAAGAAACTAACTATTTATATTATTACACAAATGGGCAATGTTGGACAATTTTGCCCTTAATGAATTCCTCCTTCTTAGCAAGCGTATTGACCCTTTGGATGGGCTTCTAAGCCTGGTCGAAATCCAATTGTGTACCAAGAAAGTGTTAGTAGAGGTGGCGCATCGGAGTACTCTTCCCAAGGCCTTGGGAAGAGCCTGCTAGTGACAATTTTCAGTAAGCGGATGGATTTGGGATCATCTGATGTGCTCTTCCCAAGGCCTTGGGAAGAACCTGTTATGTTCTGATCTTCCTTTTCAAAGGTAGGAGTGATCGTATCAAGAAGAGAGGGTGATAATGAAGGGATTTCGGCATCAGGGGGTGGGAGCAGAACAGTAAGGGAGCCGAGAGTTGTAGTTCAAAATATGGGCAAAAGGTGGTGAAAGGAAATCCAAATCCAAGGTGAAGCTTTGATCACTTCTTATTTAAATTGTTCTGTGGTGTTGTTTGCGGGTATCCTCTCTTCCTCTTCAGGGCAGGGAACTATTGCCGTTCGAGCAAGGGTTTGCTCTTTTCGAGACTTCAAATTGTTGTAAAGGGGAATATGCATTTTATGTTGTATGATAGTTAGGTATTTAGATACGGTTGTCTCTTGTCAAACAAAAATTCTACCACTTTCAACAGTTTGATGTTTTGAAAAAAATTCTGATGCTGCGCTTTTCAGTCACAATATTATATTCTATGATTGCTCTTTTATGTATCTTTTTGCTAAAGAAGTAAGGAATATATGTGTTGGTGTGCCGATTACAGTAGACTGATGTGAATTTGTTTTTTGCTTATAGGAGTTACTACAAGTGCACACATCCAGGATGCCCAGTAAGGAAGCATGTGGAGAGAGCATCTCATGATCTTAGGGCAGTGATCACAACGTACAAGGGGAAGCACAACCATGATGTTCCTGCTGCTCATGGTAGCCACGCAGCCACTCAAGCATTGCAAGACAGCAACAACAATAATGCAGCTATGGCAGTAAGATTGTATGAAAATATTAGCAGTGAGTTTTATTATATTTGTTGTATTGCAATATTGTATGACAATATTAGTAGTAAACTACCTTTTATTAGTTATTATGTATGCGTTTTGTGTTTAATCGTTTATTAATAAAAAGTTTTAAACAATTAGCAGGTGTGATTTCCTTATATACTGTATCTAAAATATCCTTTGATTTGAACTTGATGCCATGTTTCTAATTGTTGCTGATGATAGGAATTTATTTTACACTACTTGTGATATTAAATGAAAATAAAGAGTATTTGCATCGACCTTTATTTGTGATATTAAAATGGAATACAAAATTCTTCAACGTCTCTCCTTGTAGATAATTAGAATCGCATTAACGTTGAACGTAATAGAAAATTATAAATTAAAAAAAATATTAACATAATAAATAAAAAATTAAATAGTGGACGATAATAAATTGATAATAACAACACATCAATAAAAATACTACTATTACTACTAATAATAAGAATTATTTAAATATTAACATAATAAAAAAAATTATATAGTGGACGATAGTAAATTGATAATAACAACACGTCAATAAAAATACTACTATTACTACTACTAATAAGAATTATTTAAATATTAACATAAAAAAAATTAAATAGTGGATGATAATAAATTGATAATAACAACACATCAATAAAAATACTACTATTACTACTAATAATAAGAATTATTTAAATATTAACATAATAAAAAAATTAAATAGTGGACGATAATAAATTGATAATAACAACACATCAATAAAAATACTACTATTACTACTAATAATAAGAATTATTTAAATATTAACATAATAAAAAAAATTAAATTGTGGACGATAGTAAATTGATAATAACAACACATCAATAAAAATACTACTATTACTACTGCTAATAAGAATTATTTAAATATTAACATAATAAAAATTAAATTAAATTGTGGACGATAATAAATTGATAATAACAACATATCAATAAAAATACTACTATTACTACTACTAATAAAAATTATTTAAATATTAACATAATAAAAATTAAATTAAATTGTGGACGATAATAAATTGATAATAACTTAAATTTTTTATGGTATTAATAAGTTTAAATTTTTTATGGTATTAATAACTTCAATTTTTTATCGCATTAATAAGTTTAATTTATTTATGATATTAAATAAATATTAAGTGGTAGATGTTAGATTATAAATAAATTAATTAAAAACATATATAAAGATACTAAAAAAATTAATTATAACACTTGAAATGAATTGTGCCCCTTATAGTCATTTTACGTTCAAACCATAGTTTTGAAAAGCTGTTTTACCAAACACCTCAGCTATCTCACAACACTTTTAAATTTTTTTACCAAACAACACACTCCGTTTCCCAGAAGTCATTTTCCCACAGAACTTTTTCCCACAAAACTGGAACACCAAACAAACCCTTAGAATAACTTTTCCCAAGAATAACGAAATGAGCTATATTATATCAGCCCCCAAGACCACACCACCTTCTTTATGAAATTGAACTTATCAAATTTGTGAATAAAATTTATAAAAATATTAATTAAATAAAAATGAATATGAATTAAATAAATAGGAATAATATATGGGAATAAAAATAAAAATAAAAATATTATATACATTGTAATATTAATAGAATTGTAATGATATTAATTATTATTATTATATAATTAACTATATAATTTATAATATAATTAAATTAATATATTATATTATATATTAAGTAAGATTAGGGGTTGTTCACTTGTTGGAAAATTTTCTTATTTCTCTAGAAAAATGGAAAATAGAAAAAGAAAAATGAAGTTTGTGTTCATGAAACATTATTTTCTAATTATTTTATAATTTAGAAATAGAAAATTATTTTTCTATTTTTTAAATTTATACTTGGCATAAGAAAACAACAAAAAGTCATTTTCTAAATTGGAAAACAAGTTTTTCCAGTTTAAGTATTTTTTTTAGAGACAAAAATAACCTTAGGTTTTGTTTTATTACAATTTTATCACTATCTATATATATTAAAATTAGGTTGAGAATCGGCCATTTATTTCTTCTCTCTTTCTCCGCTCGTCTCTTCCTCCGCTGCTCTCCTTCTCAACCGCAGCTGCCTCCGCCACCTCTCCTCCGCCTCCATCACCACCACCACTATAACAACACGTGGTGACCACTTGTTTAAGGGCAAAAAGGCATTTGGGAACCCTGGACTCTGGCGTTTTATTTTGTGGGAACCCTCAACTATTTTTTTATTTAATCACCCCCCCCGACTTCTTTACATTTTGTTTAATCACAACCCTACCGTCACGATTTGCTGATGTGTCACCGTTATGTGCCTCGTCACCTGCTTACTCGATGCCACGTCATCAAGACACGTCAGCAACTTGCCACATAGGACCGTCCACGTGTAGAAGCTCGCCACGTGTAAGTGGGCCCCGCGACAGCCTAACCTCACCTTATCTACTTCATTGCATCTTCATTTGTCAAACGGCAACCCTAACCCTAACCTTCAGCTCTTCTCTGCATCTTCTACTTCTCCTACTTCCATACCCAATCAAACACCTCACCTTCCTATCTTTCCTCCCTTCTATTTTCCAACCTCAATACCCTAACCTCCACAATGAAACGCTCGCCATCCTCATCCTCACGGTCGTCATGCTCCAACGCCGAGTCACACTCCCGCAACGTGAATCACCGTCAAGCTTACAAGATCTCGACGATTGGGCAAAAACCTGTGTTGGATTACGAAGGGCCACTTATTAGGTGTTTTTGTGGGAAAAAAGCTCCGCTCTGGGCTTCTTGGACCGATGTGAATCCAGGTAGGAGATTTGTAACATGTGCCTATTTCAATCGGTGTAATTTCCACAAATGGGTAGATGACGAGATACAAGATCGGGTGAAAGAGGTCATTATTGGACTGAGGAACAGGGAGAAAGAATTGGTGACAGGCATGAATTTGTTAGCTGATGACATAAAAGAACTAAGGCAGAAGGAGGTTAGGCTAGATGGTATTGTTACGATCTTGAAGAATGATGCATTTAATTTGAAAGAGGAGAATGAGAGCTTGAAGTTGGTAATTAGAAACCAGACAAGTGATATTGAGAAGCTGCGTAGAAGAAACTGGTTCTTTGCTTTGGTTTTGCTCTTGTGCATTTTTATTATTTGGTTTGAAATATTCGTGCCAATTAATAATATTTGAATGTTGAGTTTGGGTATTTTACACCAAAGAAATTTACACGAAATATTGAGTTTGAATATTTTACAACAAAGTAATTTACACGAAACATTATAACGAAGGAATTTACACGAAACATTATAACGATTATAACAATTTACACGAAATATTATAACGAAATAATTTACGAAATATTATAACGAAATAATTTACACGAAATATTATAACGAAATTCTTCATAATTATCTAACGCGAATACACTGTCTTAATAATATAAGTTTTAATCCAAACACTTAACATCAAAGGTATCACTACATATTCATCCTCTAGCTACCTTCCAATTATATGCTGCCATGGTGACATAGGGTCTGTTTGGCGTTCCGGTTGTGGTGGGAAAAGTACTTTGGCAAAAGTGCTGGGTAAAAGTACTTCTCGAAAAGCTAGTATGCTGTTTGGTAAACATTTTTTAAAAGTGTTGTGGGAAACGAGAAGTTATTTTTGGTGTTTGGTAAAACTATAAAAATGAAATAGTTGGAGTATAAAACCCATTTTTTAAAAATTAATAAAAATAGAAAAAATGGATCTAGAATTACTTATATTAAGATGGAGATTTTATTGTAGTAGTTTTTAATTTATTTTGTTCTATTATATAAAGTAAAAAAATGAAATTAAAATGAAAAAAAAATTAAGAGAGAGGGAGCAAAAGCAGCACGCTGCTTTTGCCACTGGAGGAAATTGCTCCAGTCAAGAAAGCCAAGGCCCAAGGCATGGCCTCAACGCAGCTTTCCCAAAATCTCGTCTCAACCATTAAAGCCAAACACCTTACCCCAACTTTTCCGTTTTGCACAGCAGCTTTCCAAAAAGCTCCACTCAACCTTGAACGCCAAACACTAGCATAATCTTCTGCTTATCCCGCCTGCATTGAGTCATTGAAGACTCAATGGTCCACTTTGCATATACACCATCACAGATCTCCTGTTGTGTCATTGCTAAGGCTGATAAACCTCTTTTCCTGATGAAATATTCAGCCATCACCTTGTAAGTTAACCTTGAACTCTTCAACACTTCTTGACACAATTCAGAATGGTTTGGTTGGCAAGTCTTCACCTTCCAGTCCAAACTCCTGCGATCTATGCTGCATAGAATCCTCCAATCGCAGTCTTTATCTTTACATTCTGCTCTGCAACGATGCCCTTCATCTTTCACATACGTAACATCTCTACGTTGGTGGAGGGCTAATTTGTCTACAGCCTTCTTGAATTGGCCCTTGCTTAAAAATCTGAGTCCAACATAAATAACAGGAACTTTAGATTGAGGTTTGTAAAAGTGCCTCTGATTGACATGTTCACCATCCTTTCTAAACCTGCCTTTACCCTTTTTGTGCCCTCCTTCATCAAACATGTTGTTTAACTCTTCAGACTCCATCACAACTGCAACCTGCCCTACATGTTGTTTCAATTTTCTTGATTTCTCCAATAGTCCTTTCAATAAACGCCTCCCTTGATGCAACTCTTCATCTTCATTATCAGTTAAATCCTCAACCTCCGCTAAGTATTCTTCAGGGACCTGGAAACCATTAGCCTTGTTCCCATGCATAGCTACCTCAACATCATTATCACCTTTTCACAGCAAACACCAAGGAATTAAAAAATAGAATACACATGTTATTTGTTTAATATGTTGCAACTATTATATTTTTTTAAAAAGTATAATACCATGGACCCCACCACACCAGCAGACATAAAGAGAAAAAGAAAAGAAATTTAATATTACCTCCAAACTGATCACCATCAACATCTTCATCATGCTGCTCATCATCATCAACCTCTGCCTCATGCTGCTGATCACCATTACCTTCTTCTTCACCAAGCTGATCACCATCAACTCCATCCTCAACCTGCTGATCATCATTACCTTCTTCCTCACCAAACTGATCACCGTCAACTTCTTCCCCCTGCTGCTGTTGATCACCATCATCCACTCCAGCCTCCACATTTAACTCATTCAGTCCTATATCCTCCATTAAATCTACCAAGAATTGACCATCTACTGTTGCCTCCTCAATAGTATCCTCATCATCCCCTCCCAAACCTTCACCCTCATCCTGCACATAACCATCACTAACAGCATCACCATCAACATTACGCATAATTCCAGCTGCAACCTTAACTTTTTGGCTCATTATGTTTCCACTGCAACAACTCTCGTCAATTCTAAACCCACTCACTTCATTTTCTCCACTGTTGATCTCATTCGCATCAACACTCTCATCACCAGTCTCATCACCAGAAAACAACTCATTACTCTCCATGTACTTCTTTTCCTCATTTACTAAACCAAGTCTTATACCCGTCAACATAGGGTTATCAGTAGACAACAAAGGGTGCATTTTATCACCATGTTCCACATAAATAGTACCCTCACCACCAGTCTCAAAATGGCTAAGAAGTGGCATAATGCTAGCATCATCAGATATCTCAAAAATAGAAAATGAGTCTGAGCGTTTAAAATATAGGCAATTTATGTTTCTAAACCCCATTGAAGCACACCAATTTAACAATAACAGGTATGTCATCGTGTCAGGATCAAAACTTTTTTCATCAACGAAACCCCCCACATATCTCAGTTTATTACCCTTCCACAATAACACCCCACTAATATATAATTGTAGTTTGCCCATATAGACAACACTTCAGAAACCCTAATCTATCGACAGGACCACAATGAAAGCAACGTTACCAAGAAAACGTACCCCACTATGAAAGATTCCAACAAAGTAACGTACCAACAGATGCTCCTATGCAACCCTCGTTCTAAGCGAAGCAGTAACGCACGCGCGCGTTGTCTTCACCGCCTCTGAAATCAATCGCCCTTTTCAAACTGACTCCTTCAACGCCACATTGTGTTTTGCTCAATCCCAATTAAAGCTGGGTATGGAGGATTGAAAGATGTTAGGGATTTGTTTGTTTTACATGATGCGAAGGAAGATTTGGGAATGGAAAATACAAAGGTTAGGGTTTGAATTGGAAATAGATTTCGGGAGAGGAAAGAGACGACTTTGGGCAAGCGACAAGCCGACTGAATAAGGTGAGGTTAGGCTGTCGCGGGGCCCACTTACACGTGGCGAGCTTCTACACGTGGACGGTCCTATGTGGCAAGTTGCTGACGTGGCATCGAGTAAGCAGGTGACGAGGCACATAACGGTGACACATCAGCAAATCGTGACGGTAGGGTTGTGATTAAACAAAATGTAAAGAAGTCGGGGGGGTGATTAAATAAAAAAATAGTTGAGGGTTCCCACAAAATAAAACGCCAGAGTCCAGGGTTCCCAAATGCCTTTTTGCCCTTGTTTAAGGTCAGAGTCAATTGAAGAGATTGATTGTCTTTTTCTTATCAATTCGTTCTTTTTCTCAATTTTGCCGGTTTATTTTTTTTTGTAAAATTTGTTTTTTCTCGCTATTTGTGGTTGTGTTTGATCCTGGAGGGACATATGATACTGATTGATCATGTTATTCATTTGGTATGATTGATTGATGAAGTATTGAGATGGTGGCTGAGTTTTATGTTGTTGTTGATGAATGTCATCATATGGGATTTTAAGAAAGGGAAAAGTCAGAAATTGGTACCTGCACTTGCATTGACTGACTAATTTGGCACCTCCTTCGGTCAAATGATTTAAAAGGCACCTCCACTTGACTAATATGACACTTTTGACACTCGTCATTGACGTCGTCCGTCCTCCACCGTTAACTGCTGATGTGGCATGACACGTCATCAACATGATGACGTGGCATGCCACATCAGCATTAATTTAATATTTTTTCTTTCCTTTCCTTTCTCTTTTTCTTTTCTTTCCTTTTCTTTCTTTTTCTTCTTTCCCTTATTTCTTTCTTCTTCCAGGGCTCTGCAACGCAGCCCTCTCCTCTCCCTCTTTCTTTTATTCACTTCTTCTTCACCCTTCCCTTTGCTTTTCTTTACTCTCAACCGCACCCCTTTCTCCCCTTCCTCTTCTTTCTTTATTTTTGGTTTTGGATTAGTTGAGGTGGCGTGTCTAGTCGTGCGAGGCGGTGACGGGGCTGGGTAGATCTGGAGCAACGGTGACGGGTCGGCGACGGGAAGCCGGTGGTGTGGTTGTTTTTTATTGGTTTGATTTTGTGAGGTTTGGTTTGTGTAGGAGGAGATGGGTTTGATTGGTGGCTGTCTTGGTGGATGAGGGTTAGAAGGTGATTTGGTGGATTTGGACTGTGGCCGGATCGGAGATGGTGAGGTGTGTGGTGTGGTTGTGTGATGGTGGATCGGATTTGGGGTTGTTTGGCTTGTGTACGCAGTTTAATTTAGGAATTGGGGTGATGGAGTTGGACGGTGGCGGAGGAGGCTACTGGTTCAAATTGAAATTAATTGGCTTTCTTTTTGTTAATTAATTGGTTGCTTGCGTTTTACTACTTTTTCTTTCTTTAAATTGAAATTATGTCAAAATCAAATTGATTAACTAATTATATTTTAGTTGAAGCCCATCAAAAATGTTTTTAATATCCAAATAAAACAATCGTAAAGTATGTGGTGGAGGAGGTGATGAACGGATCCGGGTCGTGATAAACGAATCCGGGTCGTGCCACATCACCACGACCCGGATTTGTTCATCACTGAAAGAAAGAAAAAGGAAAGAAAGAAAGAGGGAGAGGAGAGGGCTGCGCTGATGCAGCCCGGAAGAAGAAAGAAATAAGGGGAAAAAAAGAAAAAAAAGAAAGAAAAAATATTAAATTAATGTTGATGTGGCATGCCACGTCATCATGTTGATGACGTGGCATGCCACATCAGCAGTTAACGGTGGAGGACGGACGGCGTCAATGACGAGTGTCAAAAGTGTCATATTAGTCAAGTGGAGGTGCCTTTTAAATCGTTTGACCGAAGGAGGTGCCAAATTAGTCAGTCAATGCAAGTACAGGTGCCAATTTCTGACTTTTCCCTTTAAGAAAAGAAAGAAGAGAGTTGTGTTAATTGGAATCAATCCCTAAATAAGAGGGATTTTTGTTGGTGTTCATGTGTGAGTGAATATAACTCTAATTTTCAAACTAGTAATAAGAAAACAAAACTTTGAGCTACTTGAAGCTCGACTTGGAACCCTCTAAATTCTAATCTTGAGGGAATTCAGTTCAAATTTATCACTTCTTTATATTGCTAGAGGTTTGGTTCAATTAAATCCTATGTTCATATTTTCTAGATTTCCACACCATTGAAAATTCCACCTATTTATGTTGCATTGCCAATGTAGTGATCTGTTTTTAGGCCATCAAGTTATGTTGTTCAACCAGTTTCACTACTTAAAAATCAAATATCATACTCGTTATCGGACAAAAGCAGATTATAAAAGGTAGCTGTAAGCCTTACTAAGTCTGACCCCATATGAAATTGTTCACAACTCTTAAAATGGTGTCTCTGGGTTTCCCACTTTACGAATCAGCTAACAGGCCCTGCAACTTTAAGAGGTTGCTCTGCCTATAAACGTGAGAGATGAAAAAGCTATAGAGACGAATCTGCATTTTGTATTTTCTCTTATTTAAGTGAAATATTTGATCAGTTCTCCTAGTTGATTGTCTTGAAACACACAGGGCTCAACTTACACAACCTCTTGTGTGCTCAGCTAGCACAATTGCATGGGTCTAATGTTGACTCCTTAACATACTTTTGTTTTTTATAGAAGCTGGGTCTTAATAGTTGTTTTGTGGTCATTAAGCTTTAAGTTTTAGGAAGGAAACTCCGGCTTGCATGACTTTGTTCTCACTGATGTCACATTATTATTATTCTAATTATACATCTGCTCCTGTTTCTGCTTGTTGCGTACTTGATATGTTGTTCGCTTAGCCATCTTGGGTTTTTTCAACCAATTTCTCTAGAAACAATCTGTCAGGTTTATATAGAACAAATGTGAATTTTGTACCATTATTATAACCCTTGCAAAATGCTTCCATAATTCAAAAGTGTTGAATTTTTATGAATGCTTTACTTGCCAAATGATGTAAGATTATATCATTATTCATAGTTAGTAAATTATATAATTATTCGTAGTTGTGTTATGAATGTGTGAGTTCAGCATTACTCGGTACCTCCCTTGGACACTGATTGCTTATATATATAAGCTTTAACCTTACTATTCATTTAAGTTGCCATGATGACATACTTGGTTGTTCTCCAATGATGGTTTTTAGGTTGGGAAACAACTTCGACCTCTCACAAAGCATCAAAGTTGAAAAGGTTGAAAAGGGAAGCACAACAAAAAATTTACAGACCTCAACCTCAGAACTTATCAAAGTTGAGAAAGTGGATCGGAATAAGCCACCAAAGGATGAGATGATATGCAAGGAGGAGAGACAAGCTTCCAATGGAAAGAAACCATCGAAGGCAGCTCCCATACCACCAAAGCTGACAAAATTGAATGTTGTTGAATGTTGTTAGAGAATGGCTAATTATAATAGTAATTGGAGGGATTAAAAATTAGATTAATTTTTTGTATCTTTTTTTAGTGGTGATAAATATATATTAGTAGGAATTTATGTGATAAATATTATTTTAAAAATAATTAGATTATTTATATTATTAGTATATTTAATTTTGAGAAGAGTTTAACAACATGAATGATGTAAAATGATGTAAAATAATGACATAGACAATATGTATTCACTCGAATAAAAAAAAAATATTTATTAATTTATTAAGTGAAATGATAACTCTATTTTTCTATTTTTCTAATCTGGAAATTTTTTGAAATGACATGAACAAATTTTTCTGTTTTCTAGTGGAAAAAGAAAATTGGAAAATTTTAGAAAAAAGAAAATAAAAAGGAAAAGGAAATTTTCCAAGGTGAAAGCTAGATCACCGCTGTAAAACCTTAATAATTTCACAATGCACAAGCAGCATCTCTCTACTGAGCCAAAATCCTTTACTAACCAGAGCCATTCTGTACTTTGACGTCAATAACAGTAACAAGAGGGCCTGGGCTACCTCCAGGCGAAAACTAAGTTCATAAAGAAATGCCACAACTTCCAGCACATGAACCAATAAAATCAAAATCTACAATAGTCTGCAAGACATCTTTGTTCTTCATCTGCGTCTTCGTTCAGCCAAAGGGACAAAACAAACGACTTCACCAACCAGATTAGTTGAAAAAGAATTCTTTTTCCTAATATAGATGGCAAGAGCTATCGCTTCTTTTTACCACCCTTCCCTGACTTGGATGGTCCAGTGCCTGATGTAGATGTTGCAGCCTGCTCCTGTTTCTTAGCCCTCCCAGGGTGCCGAGGTACCAACTCTGCAACTTGGAGCATAAGCTGCTTCCCTACACAAACCCAAGTAGACGTAATTAGTGCAAGACATTGCCATACTTAAGCATCGAATCATCCCCATCTAACTTTTGCTCATGTTTCTTGCTCTAGCACTCAACTCTATAATTCTGCAGCATATAGATGATTCACATCGATTCCACACAGTTATAATGTTCTACTTAGATTAGGGTTCCCACAATAAATGAAATAATAATTACGATTTTGGATTCCATGCGACATTTAATTTGGACCTCTTAATGCGATAAGCGATAAAACACGTAAAGTTGTGACGATAGATCCAAAATCAGGTAGCAACAGCATGGAAAGCTTGAAGAATAACTATCTAATGCATTAGCTCAAACCTTAGTTCATTCTTCTATCATTTGAAAGATTTTCTTAATTATTATCCCAACTAATAAATTCCTATGCTTATTGGAAAAAAAAAAAAAAAACCCAATTCCTATGTTGCATCCTCACACACAAACAAGAAAAGGAGGGGCTCAAACTACAAACAATGAATTAGAACAACATACTGGAGTACACAGCCCAGAAACCAAATCCGTTCATAGAGACTCAAACACTAATTCAACTATACACTTTCGTACATAAATAAATGTTGACTAACTTGATCGTTAACTTTCCAAACACAAATTTTGGATGAAGTTGGGAAAAACGAAATGTCAGGGTAATGGTGGATGAACCTAAAGTCTGACAGCTTGCTTGAAATGACTTTTAAGATTGAGTTCAGAATATGATTGAGCTCCACCTGAATTTGTGGTTTTGCAAAACCTAATCGAAATGCAGTTCATTTGAGCTACAAGTACTGAAACTAAAGTGAATAACAAAATATATTTAGAGTAAGTCTACTACATCGTCCTTAATGGTTAGGAAATTTCTAGGAAGCTTCTCGCTTTGTCCCGTCTCCATCACTCTTTGTTGCAAGTAAAAATTGCTTCATCTAAAACTCTTCATCTTCCACCCCAAACATTCGAAGTTTGAAGATGCTCCTCAACATCTTACCATATCAAGTTTTTTACACCAAAGGTCTACATCTAAAACATTTAGACGCTGACAAAGAGATAAAGCATGCATCTTTTAGAGGACGGGCTTAAACCATTTGCTTTATTCATATCATGACATGGAAAGGAAATACAACTAATTGAATCATGATGGCAAAGAAGGTCAATGTCGATAAGTAATGTTTTTATGATTAATAGAGGAAGGCCGATGGTTGTACATGCCTACATGGGTAATTTGTAGATTCAAATTTCCATGGTTATTTGCATAAAATCCTATAACAAATCCAAAAAATAAAAATAAAAATTCATCGAAATTCTATTTATATGGAAATCATGTGTTTTAAGAGGAAAGAATTAAAGTCTACAATGTAGCCAATAACGATGAAGGATGAACCATCCTAGTCTATTTCTTGATACCAAGCAAACTGTACAAGATAAAGGAGAAAAATGGAGTGGTGGAGCATAATAGCTTTAGCAACAACATTGACAGGATTATAAGAGACAATGTTCGTTTAGGTGGAGCTAAAAATGATTTAGCACAGCAACAAGAACTCAAAAATCAACCCATGCAAGAGCAGGATGATGCAAAAGAGCCGAGCAAGAGCAAAAGGATAGAAAACTATGTTCAGAGATAGAGATGGACTAGAAAGCAAACGTTTGACTAGTAAAAGTGATTCAGCGTTGCAACAAGAAACCAAAAATCAATCCATGGGAGAGCAGAATGGATGCAAAAGAGCTGCATAGGCTGCCAACTATGTTGGAGCTCCAGTTTTTAGTTGACATGGATGATGGTGCAATACAGGCACTAGCATATGAAAATACCCACCATGTTAACATTATCAATATTGACCAACATTAGCATTTCAGTTAAAATTTCAAGGTCCAAAACCTAAATTCATTTTCACACTCCAGAAATGAGGGAAAACAGAGAGTTTGCGAGCTTACTTGAAGATCAATAATTACACATAGAGTTTACAAGGTTACCAAGAGATTAATAATTACAGCAAAAAATATCAAAATGCATATGGGTCCTTACTTGTCGGCACAGCAGAATTGTATACAGTTCCATCTTCCCTTTTAAGCTGTACTCTCACTCTTCCTACTTGCATGAAATCTCGCGGGTATGCCTTATCAATCTATACAGTGAAAAACATATAAAAAATAATGGAAAAGGCAGAAAATCTAAAGCCAATGCCAATGCTAATTTGAGTGCATGAGATATAGCTAGCGAAAGGAAAACCTCGATGGTGAAAGGAAGCTTGAGATGAGCGCAGCAATCACCAATCTCAACACAGGTAGGATTCTCGCATGCCTTGCTCACGCTGATCCGCCTTCCCTCAGCTATGGTTTTCTTTGAATTCATATAAACAGGATACAGCACTACCCATTTCTTTATATTCGGGACTCCTCCATCCATCACTTTTTCTGTTAATTTTGCCACAAGAATGTTACTAGGAGGAGTTTTTTATAGAAACAAAACAATGCCAACCTAATTCAAGTGATAAAAACCAAAATTCGAAAGCTAGGCAGAGGCCCCTCCTCCTTCCTCCCGAAAAACACAAGGAAACAGAAAAGCACAGATATTTTGAATAAGAAAAAAAAAAGAAAAGGCATCTGAATTAAGGAAAGCAAGCAGGCGAGAAGGCATGAAATCGAAACATCTGAGACTAGGCACACCAATAGAACAGCAATCAGACACATGAACGATTTACCTGAGAAATTACTTGATTGTTATGGAAAATAAAGGAGAGGGTTTTTGATTCGAAGGATGACTACGAACTGATTAGGGATTTCGACAGAGGGTCGTCAAACAGCAAACAGCAAACAGCAAACAGCAAACAGACGTACTTCAGTTTGAAACTGTAAAGAATGGGTCCTACTTTATTATCACACCGCGAAGTCCATCGTGAGAGCATCAAGGGATCAAATTTTAGGGTGTTATACTTTCTCTCACTGACACATCAGCTTAGCACCCAACCAAAAAGTATTTAACACCCACGCGCTCACAGCAGGGGATTATTCAGGGTGTTAAAAACTTTCTCTCCCTTCCACATCATTTATCATATACCCTAGGGGTGTCAAACGGGTCGACCCGACCCGTTTATCTGTGACCCGTCGGGTTGAGGGTCAAAAATGACCCGACCCGTTTTTGACCCGTAGGGTAGCGGGTCGACCCAACCCGACCCATCTGACCCATTAAGCAAAACGACGTCGTTTTGACGAATCAAAAGGACGTCGTTTTGACATGTTTTGTCTTCATGAAGACAAAATTTCAGAGGGTCAAACGGGTCGTAAACGGGTCAGCATGACCCGCGAGCGACCCGCTGACCAATCAATGACCCGTGAACAGTAAAACGGGTCAACCCGTCCAAATTCGGGCGGGTCAACCCGCCCAAATTCGGGTGGGTCGGCCCGACCCGGATTTTTGGCCCGAATTTTAAATTTTTTAAAATTTTTTTTTTATATGGGTTTTTGTTTTTAAAAGTAATGGTGCATTTAAAATATCAATTTTCTTTATGAAAAATTTTAAAATAAATATTTTATAAAAACAAATTATTATTGACGTGATTTTTCGATTAACAAGTTTCATACTATATATTTTATGCATTTAAATTTCTAAACAAATACTACAATGAAATAAACGGATTTTAAAATGAAATTCTAGCATAAACATTAAACAAATTACATGTATTTAAACGAAAACTAGCAATAAAAAAACTTATTTAAAATTCTAGCATAAACATTAAACAAATCCAATGAAATTCTAGCATAAACATTAAACAAATACTACAATGAAATAAACGGATTCTAAAATTAAAATTGCATGTATTTAAAGGGAAATAATATCTTCAGTGAGCTCCTCCAAAGCTGACTTCTCAACCTCTACAATAAAAACAAATTAAACAAATATTAAACAAATTACATGTGTACTCAATTTAAAATCTATAAATTAAAATGATATTACCTTGTGTCCCATACAACCAATCTCTTGAACAAATCAAAGCTTCTACTATTTCCGGTTTGAGTGCGCTCCTATATTGATCAAGCACTCTACCACCGACACTGAAAGCACTTTCAGAAGCAACTGTAGAAAGCGGTATACTTAGAACATCACGAGCCATTGATAATATAATGCATTCTGAAGCATGATAAAAGTGGCATTCCATCTAGTAGGTACATCTTGCCTTAAACCCCTTTTAGCATCAAGTGAGCAATGAGCAACACACTCCAAAAAAATTTGTTTCCTACCCTGAGATCCCTTGACATACTTAACACTCTCTCGAATTTTTTGAACAACTGGGTCTATTTCTTTCAAACCATCTTGCACCATCAAATTAAGAATGTGAGCACAACAACGCATATGCATATATTCTCCACCAAACAAAAGCCCATCTCCTTGAGTTAAGTTAGTCTTCAATAAATCAACACAGGTGTAATTCGCAGAAGCATTATCTAATGTGATTGACATTACTCTTTTATCTATTTTCCAATTCCTTAGGAATGTCATTATATTGGAACACAAAGAAACACCGTTATGAGGAGGAGCCAAGAAGCAAAAATTCAGAATTCTTTTCTGGAGTTGCCAATTTCTATCAATAAAATATGCTGTCAAACATATATAGCCATCTGTTGTCAACGAAGACCAGCAATCGGAAGTCAAACTAACTCTACCAGGTGTTTCATCTAACATGATTTGTACCTTATCCTTTTCCCTATTGTACACCTTAAGACAATCGGATCTGCATGTATTTCTACTCACTAAATGTAAATCTTTACGCAAGTAAAGCAACAAATCTCTAATTCCCACCCATTCAACAAACCGAAAAGGGAGATCATGCATAATCACAGTTTCTGCAACTAACTCTCTAAATCTATCTTGATCAAAATTATCATTGCGTATAGAAGTAGTACCTTGACTTGCATCCCTATGACACCTTTCCATGTGTCGTTTCATGTTTTTAGTGCCATGTCTACCTCCACAAATGTACACAGTACTGCATATCTTACATTTGGCCCTTCTCTTGTTATCTTCAGCAAGTGGCATGTCCTCAAAATATTGCCACACAATTGAGGTGACCTTCCTCTTTTTTGTACCTGAAGACTCCGAGGTAGATGCATTTAGCTGAACCATGTCATCACTCTCATTTCCCAAAATTTCATCCACACTTTGCTCAACCTCAAAAGAATTATCCATCTGCAAAAATGTAGAGGAAAATAGTTAAATGAGAAGTACTGTGAGACTTACTTATAAATGAAACACAAAAGCTAGCTAGCTGTAAAGGTTCATTTTCTAATTTTCCGCAATTCTTAGATGCATGCATTATTAGCAGTACTAGTGATCAACATCCGTAATTGCTGCATTTCTCAAAGTAAAGAATTAAGATGACAAAAGAAGAAAATCAGTACAGAGTGCAACCTTTACGGATTCAAACCATCAATCAGTATTTATTTCTATGATCATAGAGTATTAAAAAGGATAGAATTATTGCATATATAATGTTTGCGAGATAAACAACCCTACCTATAAGATATATATATATATATATATATATATATATATATATATATAATATATAGTTGCTGAATACCAGAAATCTAAAAAACAATCACTGTATATATAATGTTTTCTCCATCTCGATCCAACGAGTCTAATCAAATTATTGCAAATATAATAATAAATAATTAATCCAACACAAAAATAACTCTAAATAAAGTAGAAAATGTAATTAATAACAAATCCCAAGTACTCACCGCCAATAATTTCAGAGAATGCAATGGCACTACTCGATCATCATGATCAGCAGTCAATAGCATGGTAGGTGGGTACTGACATGCTTGATCTGGATGTTGTTCCCATGGTCTTCTGATATTATGCAGTGGCGAGTACCTAATTAACCAAAACCGTGAGCCTGGTCAAAGAAACAAATTCCAGTATCTAATTCTATAAAGGAGCAGAAGGTAGGAGTCTTAGGGGAAAAAAGGAAAATGCTAAAAAAAATTAACAATAAAAATGTACAAAGTTATAAGCTATTGAATTTCAGCCTTCAACTGCAGAAGCCAAAACCTACAATTCTAGATATCTATATATGTTTCTCTTACTTTTGGAGTAGCATGAACCACCTAATACTTTTACCTTTCCTGAAAAGATCACAATAATGCTTATGCCTTACTGACAAGATCGCATTTCAAATAACTAGGATACCGTTTAGCTAAGTGATTGACATGCTACATCCATTTCTTTTGTTATCAATTATTAATGATTAAAATCAGCATGATATGAAAACTAACAAAGGTACTATAGCCATACACTGAACTATTCATATAAAATTACATAAGTTTACCACCGGATTCAAATGCTAAACTTTACTCACTTGATTAACCAATTAAGTAAATACTAAATCTGATTTCTTAATTCATGGAGAATACCACACATCACTAACCTAAAATTAATCTGTTAATGACATTTCAAGTAAAACCTGCAGAAAAATAAGCTCTGATCCCTCTCATTCATATCATGAAAATGTCAACAGACAAAAAGCACCCAGATCGAAAATAGATGAATCGTACATTAAAAATGAAGAAAAAAGAGATTTTTTTGGAAAAGAAAAAAACAGATAAGGGCATGAATGATAAATAAGGATGGAGAAAGAAGCTTACAAGGGAAGTAGAGCTTGTTATTATTACCAGCGGCGTCCTACACAAAGGAAAATAGAGAGGGTGTTTGCGGCTCCTGTACGAAATTGAAAGAAAGGGAACGCTTGATTGTTCTTGTGGCCGTTCCTGCAGCAAAGGAAAAAAAGGGGTTTGCAGGTTAAAGAAAATTGATTCGCAGGGAGTGCGCTTGGGCAAAGACAAGAGGGCAATTGATTTGGCCAAAAGTAAAATAAATAAAAAAGATCAACAACTGCAACCGTGCAGTAATGTGTTTGGTACAAATGGACATGGTTGGAAATCATCATATGCAACTCTGTGGGAACTAAACAGCAATCTCAATTCTGTAATTAGGTTGGAATTGATTAGGAACTCACAACACACTTGAAATTCAACAGTGGGTCTTCCGGATCCAGCCATGAAACAACACCTACGATGATGAAATAATGACAGTAGAAATTGAACTTACGGGTGTATAAGAACAAGATGCGAAGACCTGGGACGACGGGCCTCGCAAGTCGCAGCCTCCTCCTGCTGGGAATGTAGCAAGAATGTGCAAGAGAAAATGGTGGTGACGATGGGGTGGGTTGGCGTTGACAGAGGAGAAATCGGGAGTGTATTCCTTTTTGCTGGGAGGAGAGGAAGCGAGGAGAGAAGACGAAAAATAGGTTATTTCTCTTCTAAATTAAGACGGGTCAGACGGGTCGACCCGTGACCCATTGGGTCGACCCGTTTCTGACCCGTTATTTTGCGGGTCGGAAAAAAACGACCCGCCGGGTCGAATTGCGGGTCGGGTACGGGTCGACCCGTCGGGTCAGACCCATTTTGACAGGCCTAATATACCCCACCATATTTTTCATTTCTTTTCTTATTAAATTTATAATTACTATAATAATTACTTTTTATAATATAATAAATAATAATTTTTTAATATAAATTAATTAAATTTCATAATTTCTTTTCAGATTTCAAAAAATCTCAATTTTTTAATAAAATAAATAATATAATATTTTTTAAGAGTAACCCACGATATTATTTATCACTCAGTAAATCAAACATCGACTTAGATTATTGCAAACGAACAAGAAAATACACACAAAATAAACTCGTAAACTTGAGAAACACACAAAATAAACTGGTAAACGTGAGAAATAATTTTTTTAAATCTAATTGAGGGTTGTTATTGTATATTTTACTTTCAAATTGTGTGTTTTATTTTCGAATTGTGAGTTTTATTTTCAAATTACTCAAATTGTGTGTTTTATTTTCAAATTGTGTGTTTTTATTTTCAAATATGTTTTACTTTTAAAATATTTTGAGTAATTATTATGAAAAAAATCATTTAAAAAAGAAGAAAATGAAAAAAAATATAAAAAACTCTGATTTTTTTAGTGTCCAAATTTATAGATCTCAAAAAATTAAAAATAAGTGTACAAATAATGGTATAAAATTATTTTGAGTAATTATTATGAAAAGAAGCATTTAAAAAAGAAAAAAAAATGTAAAAAACTCGAAAAAATTTTAGTGTCCAAATAATACAAACCTAGTCTCAATTTATAGATCTCAAAAAATTAAAAATAATGGTATATTTTTTATAAAATTATTTTCAGTATTTATTAAAATAAATTCGATTTAAACAATGAGTGGGGAAAAAAAAAAATCAGCCAATGGCAGCGCGCCACGCGCGCGCTGCCATTGGCTGATTCTTTTTTTTTTTTTAATAAAACAACTGACAGTGGGACCCCCCACTGTCAGTTTAGTCCGGGACCAAAATTTGGTCCCCGGACGAGCGGACGTGGCTTTTGCCTTTTTTTGCTCCCCTGCTGCACTTGATAATTCCAATTTGCTCCCCAATTTGCACCGCTGCTGCTGGTAGTCTGAAGGGTTTTGGTGATCTGGTACAAGTAGATCCGTGGTTGAGGTGGGTAAAATTTTCTTTGGACCCAAAATAAATAAATTATATTTATCACCTTTTTATTTGTAGTTTTGATTCATATTTTTATATGAAAAATCTTACTATCACATAAAATATATCTTATTTATTCTTAAATATAATGATCTTTTAGTACCATTTTCAGTCATTTTTTTAATCATTTTTTTAATTTAATTACATTTTTAAAGATATTTTGTACTTTTACGTACAACACTTTTCCCAACCATATAGCAACACAACGCACAATACTAAGGTGGTGTTTGGGGTTCTGATTTGGGTTGCCAAACCAGCTTTCCCTAACCAAGAAGCTGTGAAAGGTGTTTGGTAAACACCTTCCCAAAAGCTCTATTGGTTTTCTTTACGATTTGGCTCTAAAAGCCACTGCTAAAAAAGAGAGCAGTGGCCAACCCAAGGAAAACAGTGCAACACGTGAAACTGACCATTTAATATTTTGGACAAAAAACTCAAGCCAAGTTCGACTTTATGAAAATACCAACTATATAAAGTTACCCTAAAGTTAACATTTCATCTCCTTCATTCACGATTCTCATTTCTCTTGCAAAACAAACCCTAAGCATCGTTACAGAGAGAGAGAGAGCCGGAGAGCGAGCGACTCTGTGTTGTGGTGTGTAGGTGAGTTAGGTTTAGAAGAAGGGAGTGTATCCGTCGCCGCTCCCTTTCGCGTCATAATTCAACCTCTTCCAACCTCTTCGTCGTCATCATTCATCATCACCAGCCAGCTAACCCCATAGAACCCTTCTTTCCTGTCTGCAAATTACTGTTATTTTAAATTTCTCTTCCATTTGTTCGTGAGATCATAAGAAAGAGAAAGAATCATTCCTTTCAAACGATTTCGCGAGCTTCGACTGCTTTGAGCTCACTCCACAGGTTTGCCCTTTCCCCTTGAATTTGGTGATTGGATGTGGTTTTGGGGGTTTTAGCATC
Source organism: Viola odorata (assembly GCA_963691705.1). Classification (NCBI taxonomy): domain Eukaryota; kingdom Viridiplantae; phylum Streptophyta; class Magnoliopsida; order Malpighiales; family Violaceae; genus Viola; species Viola odorata. The sequence goes on from OY829546.1 coordinate 35,723,602, forward strand.
TGGGGTTTAATGCGTGAGATTATTCCTTGATTGAATCAATTGGCAGTGATGTTTGTTTGGTTTAGGTCACCATGAGCTGACCTTGCTGCTTTCTTATCTGTTTTGGCTGATGTTTATGTTTGACTATGAAAAGTTGGAGGACTGCCAGTTGACGTTGAGTGTTTAAGGTATGCTAAGGCATGCTGTGTTCTGTTCTTGCCTAGTGTTTTGGGAGTTTATGTTTTTAGTCTGGTTTTGATTAATGTCGTATCAACTAGTTGTATCAATTAGGTGATGTTCAGAACGATACAAATGTTTTAGTTCCACTGCAAATTCAGAAATAAAAAATTGGTTATGGTTTGAAGTTTGAACATTATTTTCAATGTGTTGCCTAATGTGGAGCTTTGCTTTCTCAATGACATAAGAAATTTGGATCTTGATCTTTTAGTTAGTTGAAAGAGAAGTGCTTTGATTGATTCAAATTGTCACTTTCGTTGGATGAGGATCCTTGCATGAAAACTGATTGTTGATGTTGTTGTATCCCTTTTCTTTCGTTCAGAACTTCAATTGGTTACTATGTATATGAGTTGATTATTGTCAAGAGACCTCCTTGGTCAAGCGAGAGTTGTAGTTCTCCCCTCAGCAGTCATTTATGGCGACTCTGTGTTTTTGCTGCCATGCCTTTATGTCACTGGTATGTTTTGTCTTTGTCCAATCTCTTATTCTGTCCTCTTTCCCTTCCACATTGTCTTGAATCTCTTTTTGCTGAATTGGGGTTCTTTCATTTTGGATGCTTGATTGATGTGGGTTTTAAAGATTGATTTTTTTGATGAATTTAGATGTTGGTTTCTGATGATCAAGATTTTCATTTCCTGGGTTTGGGCTCTTTTGACTAACTTATACTGAATTACGGGTCTTGACGTAGAAATCAAGAAAAAAGAAAGAAACTTTAAGATGTCCTGATCAGAGACTGGTCATATTTGTTATGTTACTGATGTAGAATCTTTTGTCTCGATGTATATTTGTCTTGTATTTGTTGTTTTCTCAACGCACTTCTTAATTCTTTCCCAAAATTAACTTGTTGGCTGAGATTATATTCATCACTTGAAAGTTTTTAGTTTTCGTCTTTCAAGTGAGGTCTAAAAGCAGCAAAAAATTGTATTTTTGTTGGATGGATTGACAATGTAGCACATTATGATTTTCTCATGGTCCAGGATTTTCTTGCTACATTGAAGGTTGTGTATGTGGATCCACATTGTGTTGTGTAGATTTCTTTGTTTGGCTGTTTTTCAGCGAGTCTACTACAGATTACAGAATGGCAGATCAAAGAACTGAATTAGAATTTGATGAGTTTGAGATGCTTCTTGGAGAGATTCCGAATGCTACTTTGAGAAATTCACACCCTGCAGAAGCTGGAACTAAAAGTTTGTCTTTAAATGGTATCATGGCACCCACTTGTGTGACTGAGAAACTCCAAACTAATGGGGGTGCAGATGGGAGAAGAATGCTGGTAAGTAAACTGCAGCCATCTCCCATCAAAAGGGTCCAATTGGAGGAAGCAAAATTACCAGATGACCAATCATTGAGTTCTGCATTTGCAGAATTGAGTTCTGCATTTGCAGAATTGAGTTTTACTTGGGGGACTCCTCCAGGAAATTGCAAATCCTCTACAAACAACGGTGTTGTAATAGAGTGTGAATACGTAAACAACATGAAGAAGTCACTTCCTAATACAAATCCACCTGCGATGGTTGCTCCTTTCCAGACACCAAACAATGTCCCTTGTGTTTTTGATGAGTTTAAGGTAGCAAAAGGTAGTCAAGAGCATTCAGATTTGTTAAAACTTGACATTTAAGGACAGAAGATATCGGTGAAGGAAGTATGCAAAGTGAAAGAAATATTAGTGAAATGTTACCGTAATTCGAAACTCAATAGCTAATAGTTTAATTATGAATATGTAATTGTGATTTATATATGTAAAACTTGTTGACCGAAGGGGTATTTTAAACCTATTTTGATGTTCATATTACCTCAAAATAAATTGTCAAAACGTTTTACGTATATATATATATATATATATATATATATATATATATATATATAAACAATTCTTTACATTTTCTTTAGGTTACCATTAATTTTTTTGTTAATTAAAATATTTATAAGTTGCGATTTATCACAAAAAATGTAATAAACTCACTAAAAAAATATGATTATTCATCAAGTTTTTTATTTATTATATGTGCCATTACATATTTCAAAAATATTGTACATTTTGATAAACCTAAAATAGAAATACCAATTATATCATTTAATGTAAGATTGAATATCAATTAGTTAGTGACAATACCAAAATAAAAAATAAGATCCTAATATTTTAAATATTTAGTAGAGTATTTTAATAATTGAACCATATGGTAAATATTGTAATGTTACTTACCAACTTTTATGTTTATTTGAATAATATGATGGAGTCGAAGTAGAAATTCATATGTTGCATTAATTTCTTAAAAAAATAAAAAAATAGTATTGATGTATTCGCATAAAAAAAGTAACTCAATAGGTAATAGATTAATGATGAATAGATAATTGTGATTTTATATATGTAAAATTTTAAAATAGTGCTCAATATTTAACTTTATTTAATAAAATGTTAATTATTTGTTTAAAGAAATAGATTGATTTAAATAATATATATATATATATATATATATATATATATATATATATATATATATATATATATATATTAAAAAATATTAATTTTAATGCTTGAAATAAATTGTGTCATTTATAGTTAAAAAATTTAAATTGCAGCTTTTAGAAAATTATAATTAAATTATTTGTTTAGAAAAAAAGATTGAATTAAATAATGTAAATAAATAACACTAAAAATGACTGATGCCTTTTATAGTCATTTTACACTCAAACCATAGTTTTAAAAGCAGTGTTTACCAAACACCAAAAATAACTTCTCGTTTCCCACAGCACTTTTAAGAAATGTTTACCAAACAACACACTGTTTTGCACAAAAGTATTTTTCCCACAGCACTTTTCGGATCAGAACCGGAATGCCAAACAGACCCTAAAACAACAAATGAACCAAACAGGCCTTAATATATATCTATATCTATATAATATGTAAAAAATTTAGAGGCTTTTAGTGCCACACCATCAAAACTTATACCCTTAAAAAGTGCCATGTGATAGTTATTGGTAAAAAATTAATTTTTATATTAATAATAAAAACAAATAATTTACTACATTAACAACAATATTTACTTTAAGTAACTAAAACATCTTCACCTACTTAATGCATTAAAAGCTTAAACATTTTTATAGGGAATATATAAATTTACTATATGAATATCAACGTTTATTTTAAATAAATAAAATGTTTCACCTACTAATTGAATGTTTATTTGTATAGTAAAATGTAAACTATACATTAGCTTTTAAGAGACTTCTAAATATGAGATGTATGAGGTTTTTATTCTCAAATCTTAGTTTTAGTTTTATTGAGTTTTTTATTTAGTTGTGTTATATATTTTTCAAATTGTAAAACCCATTTTTATCCTAATTAATGATTTTTACTCTGATTAGGATTAAAATGTAGTTAACGAGTAATAATTACACAAACGTATTCTAACACCATTTGTTTTCCTTTTTAATTCCTATATATATTATTTACTTATGCATTTTACTCTAATTGTGTTTGTATTTCAAATTATGCACTTGTTACTTTAATTTTTAATGTTCAATCACTTTTTCAGTTCAATTGTGTAATTTGTGTGGATATATTATATATATGCCATGAAGGGGATCATGCATCAATTCATTTTTAAAGTTTTTGTAGGTACCGAGGGTACACGAAAGTTTAATTTTTTAAGAGAAATAGTTATCGAAATAATCTGCGTATTGCGGGTAGATATCTAATTTTCTAATTAAAATCATGCCCTATTTAACTTGTAAATTTTTTTAAGCATTCTACAAAAATCTATTAGCAAAATCACAATGTAGGAAGAAGGTGCTCAATCGTCTCCTCCTCGTGGTTACAAATAGGGAACGTTGCGTCATAGATAATCCCTCCACGCCAGAAATTATCTCGGGTTGTAAGGCCATTATGTGTTGCCCTTCACAGGAAAGTCTTATATTTGGGTGATATTTTTAACTTCCACAAACAATCCCACCACCCCTCCAAATGATCTAGCGTTGACGCTTGAGGTTTGCAACGAGCGATGTGTGGTATCCACTTTTAACCAAAAAATTGTCATCTGATGTGTGACTCCATACTACGCAATCTAGTGGCAGAAAATAATTACTAGGAAGCGACAAGATCGCAACGTTCTCTACCAGACTGAAAAATTATTTTAATACTTTCTTACAAGACGTATCGCTATCAAATTAACTCATTAAAAGTAGTTGTCGGAAGAAGAACCGAGAGAGGCCAAGCATAGGGCTTGGAATCCAAGGATCCTCCCATACACGAACTTAGTCCTCATTACCTATCCTCCAATGACAGCCTAAATTATGAGTAGATCTGTTAATTAGACGGATCGTGTCAGATTCGCGCTTAATTTCGTTAAACCCTGTAAAAATTGAAACGGGTCGGGCATTAAGAGGGTCAACTTTTATATAACCCAAGCTCTTACTAAACGGGTCATGGGACCAGCCCGTTTAATTTTATGTAATTAGATAAAATGATAATTTTTTATATCAATTAGAGATCTTAAATCAAAATATTCGCAAAAGTTGAGTTTCATAAGTTCAAAATAATAAACTGAGTACTTTAACCTTATAATCTCAATTGATACTTAACCAATAATGGCAAGTATGTTGTTATTCTCCCGATAACTCATGACCGACTTATGAAACAGAACAAAATAAAAAAGTATCAAACTCAAAATTCTGGAATTTAAGGAGTGCATGACATTGATAATAGAAACTCATGCCACGACTCTACAAATTATTTATTTATTTAGAAATTAGAAGTTATCATATTAGATTATATATATATATATATATCGAATAATTATGTGACGCGGATCGGGCCTGGTTGAGGGCTTAAGATCAGAAAGCCTAGGTCCGACCCTTTTATATTGGCAGGCCGGGCCGGGCCTGAAATTTGACAGCTCAAGCCTGTTCATTGCGAATATGTTCTGGCTAGCTCTACGAACGATCTATCCGGTTAGCAAGTCTACTTATCAGTCACTTGTCCAGAGAAGAAACTACGCCACAGATAGTTTAATCGTTAGGGAAATATCTAGCTTTAAGAACGCAAGCCAATAGAGTTTAGAAATTGAATAATCCGTCATCCCTGTTTTGCAAGCATAACTAGTTTTCGTAAACCCCATTCCACCGTCATAAAAAGGGTTTGTTAAAAAAAGGGAAGTATGGTAATTTACTTTTTCACGTGTTATCGTAAAAAAATCTAGTTATCATTGGTAGATAAATGTTAAGAAATTTGTCAACTTTTAACTAAGATTTTAAATTCTTTGAGAATTGAAAAAATTACGTTAGGAGAATCAATACTTTTTAAAAATCCGAAAGAACTCAAACAAGACTAATCTTGGTTGATTGAATCCTTTATAGTTGAGTTAACCACCGACTTAAATCCAAACGATCAACTCTAAATAAAGAAGCATTACTAGCTAGCCATCCATCCATCCATCATCCATCCATACAACCATCTTCATTAGCTAGCTAACAGCCAAATCTACTAAACCCCACCATGTCCATGGCTTATTATTGGATATCTAAATTTTGAATTAACAATAAATTTAGTCATACCCAAAGCATTGTTCTTTAATTGTCAAGTTTAATTTGAAATATTTGCCTTTGTTGGAAGTGTGAAATCTAAATTTGAACTTTTTATAAATAAACAAATTTAGATGTTTACAAGACGAAAAATGTCTCACACATGATAACTATTTGCAGATGAAATATTAATTTAATTATGATCTTGTATTATAATAGTTTTTGAAATACAAGAAAATATAACTTAATTTCTAAAATATACTCCCTCCGTCCCGCAAACAATGTCGTTCTACGATTTTGCTCTGTGTGGGAAAAAAATGTCGTTCTCACATTTCCACACATTTTTTGCATAAATCTAACCCTATTGCTCTTGAAAGTAGGTGCAATGCGCAGTCCCATTTCCCTCTTCTGCTCTTTTATGTTTTTTCTTTCTTCTTTTTTTTTCTTCCCGGCTGGGTTTGGATTGGGTGTGGAAGTGGTGTGATGGTAAATCGGTTTGTTGATGGTGTGATGGCAAATCGGGTGAGATGGCTGGAGTGGGTGGATTAAATTGGGTGATTCGGTTGATTGGCTGCATTTGGGTGGAATTAATTAATTAGCAGGAGGATTAGATTTAATTTGCAGGAGGGTTGAATTTAATTTGCAGGAGGATGACTTCAAATTTAATTTTGCAGATTGGATATTTTGATTTGGTGCAGAGGTGGTAATTGATTTGGTGTAGAAGATGTTGTTGCCGCGACGGAGGATACGAGGACGATGGGCACCTTCTGATTTCAGATCCAATCCAAATCAATTCTCTCCCCACCTTCAAATTTCATGACTCATCCACTTGTGGCATGTCGTGGGTGGTGATAAACGCATCATCAATTTTGCCAGATGAGTTGAAGAAGAAAGTTGCCAGATGAGTTGAAGAAAAAAGAAATGAAATGGGTGGACAATATGGTAAATAAATTAAGGACAGAAAGGTTTGCTGGTTATTGAACAGAGTAAATATTGTTTTCTTAATATGCGTGTCTATCCCTAAAACAACATTATTTGCGGGACGAAGAAAGTATTGATTATTTACTGTTTTTTTCTTTTATAGAAAAATCAAATTTCAAGCAAAGAAAGAGGGCATTCACTCAACACAGTCTTTGCTTTTTGTTTTTGTTCTTGTTTTTTTTGCCTTTAATAATGGTCTTTTTTGTTTTTTAATAATATTTCCCCCAACTTTACTCATTTCACACTCTAAAGCTAAGGTACCCTACGGCCATACCCCCGTCCAACTCTCCACGCCACATTCCCTACATCCATTCCATCCCATCCCAATGTCTCCACCTCCACCGCATTTATTCCTTCTCTACCTCTTCTCCATCATCCACTTTGCCATTCTCATCTCGGGTATACCCGACCCGGACCCGGTTGAAATCCAAGCATTTAAGCCCAGCCCAATCCCACCCGCGACCGCAACAATCCCCGCATTCCCCGAACAATCCAACGTGGCAGGCTGCCCTCTAGACCTCCCGGATGAGCTATTCCACAGCGTTAAATCCGCGTGTAGCAGCGGAGGCAGGAGCGGAGAGCTCCACCGGAGCCGGTGCTGCCCGGTGCTGGGAGCGTGGCTGTACGCGGCTTACTCAAGCACGGCCTTACGGCGGGTAGCTCCGGCGGAACTATCGAACCACAGTGGTACTACTAGTGCAGGTGGGGCATCGTACGACATGCCAGTGCTGCCGGACGACTCGGAGACATGCGTGGATGGGGTGTCGAGAGGGTTGAGGGAGAGAGGGATTGAGCTGGCGAAGCCGAACGAGACGTGTGATGTGGTGTCCTGCTACTGCGGCATCAGATTGCATCCATGGAGCTGTCCTGATTCTTTCTTTGTGAACCAGAAAGGGAAATTAGTTGGGGACAAGAGAGTGAAGCGGGTGGAGAGAGATTGCTTGAGTAGCAGCAGGAATGCGAATGGATTCCCTGGCCTCGGTGGCTGCTCCACCTGTTTACAAAGTCTCTACTCTGTAAGTAATTCCTTCCACTAATTAATTTCTTTTTTTTAGGGCACTAATTAATCTTTTCTGCTCTGCAATTGATTTCTACAATTCTAGTTTGGATTTAAAATTAATTATAATTATATACTGTATAATTATTATATAAATTAAATTAAGTATGAGTAATTTGAGTTAAGTAATTTAAATAAATATTTGAAGTATATATATTATTATATTAGTGGGATCGAATATGAATGTGTTGTAAAAATAGTACTCTCTCCTGCTCCAAATAACTGACGCCCACTGTTCATGCACGCATATATGATTTACTATTTGACCCCGAAAAATTCCATACTTTTTTTTCAACGTACCTAAAGCCTTAACGTACGTCCGAGAAAAAATTCGGGCAAAAATTGTGTCAAATAGTGAGTCATCCGGTCTCTTTAAAATACGTGCAAATAGTAAAGAGTCAATTAAAAAAAACCGGAGGGAATTGAACTATGTAAAAAAGAAAAAAAAAGAAGAAGCACATTGACCATTTTCTAAAAGAAGAAGAATATAAAAAATAAATAATTAAACGTGGAGGACGCGTGAGTGGGAACGAAATTATTACGAAGTATACTGCAATTCTGAACTATTTTTTTCAAAAGAATTCTGACTTTCTTTTTGATAAGCTACATTTGGGTAAACATGCTTTTTCAAATTAGTCATTGCATCAAACTCATTTTAAGGGTGACATCAATAATCGGCTTGCAAAAGGCTCCGCTACCACTGTTATGTTTCAATCAAACAAGCGGCGGATGACAATAACCGATGCAAATCCCAGGATTGTGAAATGATGTTGCACCAGACAGTACAAAGTTTTTTAGTTAGACTCACCAAACTATATGTATTATATATGTACTATTTCACTCATATTTGAATTGAAAGAGATGTAATTGATGTCTTGATTTGGTGCAGCTGAGCGGCAAGAAGGCTTCGAATCCAAGCAAATCTGACCAGGAGAGGACAACTAAGATGCGCAGCAAAGATTGCCAGCTCATGGGTGTCACCTGGCTACTTGCTAAGAATCGGACCGCTTACATCCACACAGTTTCAGCTGTCCTGCGAGCCATGATGATGAGCAAAGGCGGCTCTGATCCTCAGTCCTGCACTCTCAACAGCGACGGAATGCCTCTCGCTGTCGATTCCTCTGAAATATCCACGAATTCGGCATCAACCCATCAACCACCCATGATTATAATTGCATTATTCATTTGTTTGTTAAATTTGCTACTCAAATATGGTAACAACATCAACTGATCGAGATATGGTTTCTTTGCGTTTTAGTGCTTTTCCATTTTACCATACAAGATTTTTCTTAATTAGATTTGTATGCTTAGCATTTTGTGATCAGGTCCAAACATGAACATGTGCCATAAGGACCAATGCTTTGTCTTGGCAAGACAAATCATTTTCTGGATGCCTTCAACGACGGCGACTGCAGTCTGCAGGGGCGCTCTGGACAAGTTTTATACAGTGTTATGTCCACATCTGATGGCAGTATGCCTTTATCTTTATCGTTAGCAAGTGGTTGCCAACTGTCTTGAAAACAACACAAAAAACCAACTTCTTTTACCTCTTTTTTTCATTGAAAGTAAAGTTACGAGATATCTGACCTGGTAAAGATGAAAATATTAGCTTGAGTTTTGTTCAATTGTGTCAGTAAAGAATCTTCGATCACAACATCATTATTGGCCACCCCCAGTGATCACATTGATATCGTTGAAGTCCATAGAAGAAGTAAGATCCTCAAGTGTGATACCATCGAAAAATTTATCGAAGTTCATCACCGAGGGAGCTTGAAATGGTGGAAATTCCTCATCATCAAAGTTGAAAGGATTCTGTGATACCATACCAGCTAATCTCCAATATCATTAAAGTCCATGAGAAGATTTATCACTGAATTCAATCATGTTAATCGAATGAGGGAAGAGGATCGATGGTGGTATTCGCCCTTGGTGTTTGGGTAGAGTGATCATCTTTTGCTTAGTCAAGTCTTTAACTGACAGCTTCAAAGCAATGTTGCCCCCTTGCCTTTGTGATACTTATAGTCATCTTATTTTGAAGAGAGGAGATGTTTGGCAACCTTTTGACATTGTTCTTTTTCTTTTAGCCTTTCGATCATTTGTGCAACCTTTGTCCTCCATCTAGTGAAAGTGAATGCAGACGGAGAAGGTCTTATTAGATCGTTGTTTGGTTGTTTTTGTACAGCGGCGGATCCATGTATTTATGTATTGACACACTTAAAATCATTAATCAAGTTCTTCAAGAATTCGGAATGGCAGATAGAACGCCGGAACCAGCTGAAAACTCTGTGAGGATTTAGAAACAATTCAAGTCTCAGCCATCCGACTGATCCACATCCAATCAACTATGCAGCCAAGTGAGAACTCGATATTCGTGGTGATGGATGGAGCCCTTGAAAGACCACCGAATCCAAACTCGCTGGGTGTCCATCCTTTTGCGCAAAACAATGAACCTTTTTCAACATAATTCTCCAAGTCCGATCGTTTGAACGGATGGTACAAGTATGGGGTGCCATCCACTGGAAAGCAAGGCCTGGATATGCACAAGTCTCTGTATCTTTTTGATACACAAGACAAGAATGCAACTTCTTGCATTGTCAGCAACGATAGAATGAAATAGAGAATCCCAGTTGGAAGCCTGCTCATTCTGTCTGTTGCATTTGTGTTATTACCATCAATCCGCAGGGATTTGGTACTAGGAGCTTAGGAGCCATGAAACTGAACGAAATTGATCAACTAGATTGAATTGAGGGACTGAAACAGATACCCAGAAACAAATTATGAACCAGAAAAACTTGGGATGCAACAAGAAATGGTTTCTGGGTTGGGATTGTTCATTTATCTCATTTTTATGTTTATCATTATCTGTTATACTACATTTATCACCCTCGATCGTATGTCTATTATTATTCATTGCACTAGATCTTCTTTAAACAATTTAAATTGACAATAGATGGTAAACATTTTTTTGTCTCTCGTACTTATGGGATTGCAATCAGAGTAATGGGTTGTCGTTTACCATCATATTGAAATACCCTTTCTTTTAGGGTTGCCGTTTCATTCCTTTAGGATTGCAGGCATGCTATTTAATCAATTACAGTCGAATTGGAATTTGTCTCGTTTGTTTTTGCATTACATGCTAGGTTTTCTTTTTGTGCATTCACAATTTTAGGAGGTAATGAAATTGGTTTATCATGCTAGACACTAATCTTCAATTGATGATAATTATCATGTAAATGGGATAGATCAATTAATGGTAAAAGAAAATTTTGTGTAGAAGTTGACAGTAGCAGTAGTGAGTAATTGACGGTAGCAACAGCTTCAAGCTAGGGGACTTCTATTTTGCCCCAATTCTGCATACAAGCATCACCAATTGTTGATGATGATGATGTAGATATAATGCTTGACATCCCTCACGTGCACCCAGATTTTACGGAACATTAGACTCAAATTATTGGTAGCTCTGTAAGAAAAACTATTTCATTCCTCAATTCAGCTTGATCATAACATTCCTGTTATGCCTTCGGTAGTTCATAGTAGTAGCAATGAACACCCAACCCTCCTCTGCTCGAGTTTTAATTCAAGAATTTGATCTTGGCAATGATATCACTGTGGATATGACAACAGTACAGGAGATAGTTGAACTTGAGAATACTGACATGTTTGATGACATGCATGTGAATAATGATTAGTTGAAGAGGAAGAGGAGAATAGAGATGAAGAAGAGCAGAAGAAGAGCAAGATGCAAATGATATGACTAGGGACGTGGCAAATAATAATCCTATACATGGTCTTGAACAACAACTTACATGAGCCAGACGCCCCGTATTTTAAAGATTCAGATTGGTTTGACCATGCAAAAGCAAGTAAGTGTGCTCCATTACCTACTTCTCGTAGTTGGAATCCTAATGATGAATTGCACAAGGGGATAATTTTTCAAAACAAGATGAACTAAAAGGAGCTATAAAGTTATATTCGACACCAACAATATAAGGTTCTTGCATCCAGGGAAAGTATATGGAGTCTAAGATGCAAAAGACATGACGTAACCGGGTACAAATGGAAAGTCCGTGCATGCAAGGGGAAGGTCCATATGAGATCACACAATACATAGGTCCCATGCTTGTGTTTATGATGCGATCATGACTACTGTAACACTTGAAGAGTCAGAGATAGCGCCAAAAGGGCTGATAACCCGCAGCAGAGCCCAGGAGCTAACGCTATGGATTGAGCGGGAGACACAAACGGATGCTTCCCATACACCAAGTCAAACGTTGATGCAGATAACTGCCGGACCGGAAACCACAAAGAATGTTACCGGACAGACGCATCTGTAGGGAAAAGTCAAACGGGTTCCGTTTGACTTACCGAACAACTATCGGGAGTTGTCAAATTGACTCAATGGGTTCCGTTAGCCTTCCAAACGGCTGGCGTGCCAAGATCTCCCCATAGCATTCCAAACAGATGACGTGTCAAGATCTTCCGGATTCCGTCAACTCCTCAAAACTACTGGATTTGCTCTACTTATAAATAGCCGCACTATTTTTCATTTCTAGTTAGTTTTTATGTAAAGTATTTTTGCTTGCGTTGAGAATACTCCGCCCTTAAACACCAGAAACTCACCTTGTGAGAATCAAGTCCAGAAGACAACTTGATTCATTGCAAGTAAAAGACCTCTAGTCTTCAACCTTTTTAATTTACTGCTAGAGTGATAAATCCTTTAAGAATTTGGGATATTTGTGTTCAATCATTTATCTAGGATTTCTGTGTTTGGATGTTTATGAGCAAGTGTGATTTGGGCTTTACTGTTAATCGATTGCTTTTGAATTAATTGTTCATTACAAATTCCATCGTTATTATTTCCTTTCCGCGTTCAACTTCATCTTCTTATTTCCGCTGCGTTCTTCATCCTCTCTGTTTCCGCTCTATTCACCTTTGTTGTGAATACCCATTATATTTACTTGATAACCCAAGCTAGATCCGAAGCTGCAAAGCTTAATACGCATCCGATTCTTCGAAAGGGAACTCGGATCGCGTCATGTGGTAGCGGAGCTATATTGCTTGTTTTTGGGTTTTGAAATCGTTCAAAATCGAAGTGGAATTTATAGTTGAAAACCTCTAATATTGTATCGTTTATGATTGTCTTGAGTTTGTTGAACTTTTGGTAAAGAAATTATGCCATTTGAACAACAAATTTGAGAGTTTCCATTTTTCAAATTTTTGGTGTTCCTAAGCTGTCAAAATTTCCTTGCATTTTCAACCGAATTTTATTCTTCCTTCTTGGTTGAATTAGTTGTGCTGTCTTTCATGTCGAGTCTAGAACACCACGTTTACAACCTAATTTTTCCCAAGTGTTTCACCAATTTTAAAAAAAAATTAAAAATTTTCCAGCTAAGAATATTTGAATGTGTTTTTAAGTGTTCTTAAGCTGTTTAAAAGAAATTATGAGTTAATCTATTTCCATCCTTTATTTTCCATTTGTTGGTGTTTTGAAAAATAACGACCACTACCTCACTCCCTTCGTGTCACAACCGCCTTGACAACTGTCTATGAAAAGGACAGATTCTATTACAAAAAAATAAAGGAAAAGAAAAGATACGAGAAAAGAGCAATATCAGAAGAGCAGCAACGGTCAAACAGATTGGACTGTTTCAAAAAGTCAAACGGGTTGAGTTGTGTTAACGGTTTGACTTCCTTCTCTTTGAGTCAGTCTTGTTTGTTTTCGGTTTTCCATTCTTTTACCTCTTTGAAGCTCATATTGTCTGTGCTTTTCCTTGTTGAGTCTTGTAATGGATGTTTTGAAACAAAGTGATTGATTGACGGTGAACCGACAGGTTGCACGATCTTGTAAACACCATATCGGAACTAGGAATTGAACACGTTTGTGAGAACAACTTTTGCGAGTGCTTAAACAAGAGGGCAAACACATAAGGGAGAGAAAATTTTCACTAACGTTTGTTACTTCTACAAGTACCCAAATTTTCCATTATGTTCGACCAAAGTGTTGTCAGAAATAACGTAGTAGGGGATCAAGATGATACCCCAAAAGAAGTGAGATCTTCCTGGATAGCCAAGATGGAAGTAATGGAACGAGGCCAAGTGGAGCTGAAGGAAATGTTCCAGTCCTTCATGCTCACGCAAGGCAAATCCGTTAGTGTCCCAAAGGAGTCGGTAGGTTCCAAACCTGTTACCTTTAAACCCCACAGGGAGGTAAACAAAGAGGGTGATTGCGAGACAGAGTCAGACGGTCATGTCAGCGACGATGGATATGGAAGAGGCAGGGGGGTAATCAACCCAAGTTTTCCCAAGACTCTTACCATGGGTTCCCGACAAGGTCCCCAACACGGCCTCCCCAATGCTGAATAGCAGGCCTCCGTAATTAGAGATCTCCAGACCCAAGGCTACAATGCGCAGTGTTACCGCAGTCACACGGCCCAACAGACACAGGGAAGAGGACCTCAATATACCGGTAATCCTAAAGTCAATAGTATGCCGCCCAATACCGGTAACCGGACGAAACACCAAGGTGAGGGTACTTATACCGGTAATAATCTAGCCTTAATTCCTTATCTATAGAGTCGCATTACTCCTCACGACCAAGAGCTTTATGAAGATGACTATGAAGAGGTAAATGATGAATTTGTTGATTATGAGGAAAGAGAACGGATGAATCAGGGAAGAAGAGGGAGGTTACCAGAACCTCAGTATGATGCCAATTTGAGTAGTATTAAAGTACAAATTCCTACCTTTGAGGGCACTACTGACCCGTCTGAGTACATCAAGTGGGAGGGAAAAATTCAGCGAATTTTCAGCTGCCATAAGTATTCGGAGGGTAAGAAAGTGAAACTTGCTGCTATGGAGTTTGACGGCTACACCGTCAACTGGTGGGAGAAGATCTATCGGGAAAGGCAGGGAGCCAGAACCATTTGGACATGGGAGGAAATGAAACAGGTCATGAGAGAGAGATTTGTACCATCCTACTACAAACGGGAATTGCAGAATCGGTTGCAAGGCCTTAAGCAAGGAACGAAGTCTGTCAGAGACTACTACAATGAGCTTGAATCCCTTCTCACCCAGACCGATACCTATGAAGACGAAGAGGTAACTATGGCTCATTTTCTGAATGGTGTGAGTGATAAGATTAAATATAAGTTGGAGTAGCGGGATTTTGAAAATTTACAGCCTATGCTCCACTATGCTCTAAAAGTGGAAGCTCATGAGGTAACCAAACGGAAGAATTTCCCCAACCGAAACACTAATTGACGGTTTGATTCCTATATTTTTGTTATCTAATTATGGAAAATTGGATGGCAAAACTAATTAAAATCCCCTTACTTGTGCAGATATTCAAGGAGGCAGAAAGAATAAAGAAAAGCTATTTCTGGAGCGAAAATCAGACAATCAGCAGTCTTGGCTGCAATCTTGGCCAAGACAGGTTGCCAAGATTGCCAAGAAACATGATGTGCTAGGAGTTACGAGATTTTGAGCTAAAAGAGTGGATTTGACAGCTGGAGACAGTAGAGAAGATGAATCGTGATCCAAGATTACATCCTTTAAGGGATTATCCTCTATTTGAACAAACAAATCAAATATTTGTTTGGTTTTGAATTTGAAACAATTTAAATTTGTAATAATTAGAATTTTGAATGAGTTGGAGTTGGAGTAGGACGACTTGGCAGCATATTTATTAGCTACAGGTCTCTAACTCTCACAATCATCTCCTTCCTCTGTTCCAAAAATACTTTGCTCTACAATTTTCCCAATCGGATTGCAGATTTAATTTCCTTTTTTTTTATTTAATAAAATTCTTTTTTTTCTTCCATGATTATGTCTAATAGCTAAACCTCCTATTCTTAGTAAGGGCTATCGAGCCATGCTTGTGCTTCATGAGATCAAAATAAACCTCATAACCTTTCCATTTGTAATCATCTCAAACTCTGTTTTAACAAACCGGTCTCTATTAAAATCAAGAATTGGCCATTCTTAGGTTTTGGTGAGAGATTTGCAGTCAACCAAGGAGGGGAATAGTCGAAACCAAATTGTTTAAGTAGATAGCTAATCTCGTGCAGGTTAGTGAGTTTGGGAGATATAGGCCTAACCAGACTGACAATCTAGGGCTCTGATTGAGGAGTAACTTGGCCTAGACATTGTCTTCCCCTGTTCCATTGAGAAAGCGCATGCGACTCAAGCCAGTAATCAATTGGATAAACCCTTTAACCAGCAAGGTGTCCATTGATTAGGATCATCAGGAGAGGAAATACCCGTCAGGTGATTATTAGAGGAGGGAAGTAGGATCGGAAAGTAATTCCTCCCGATCTATAGCAATGTTGTGAATGAGGAGTGTGAAAATCCATGAATCAGTGATCTAAGCATAAGAATAAATGCTCTAGTGTCGCCCCTACTAGGAATTCTTTCTTATCATTTACACCTCTTTATTTGCGCCACTTGAATCTTGGCCAAACCTCTTGACCAAGATTATTTTTACTGTTTAATTTTCTATTTGTTTGTTTTAGTTCTAGGAATATCCAACCAACTTCAGTGACGAGGAAGTCAAACAAGAACTATAATTCACAACCAGATCTCCGAGGACGATCCTCTTACCACTATCTACAAGTCCATTGTAGACAGTGTTAAGTTGTATTCTTAACCCGTTTTTACATTAGTAATTACAACTATATTTGATGCTCTCGACAGGCAATCAAACACAAACCCACCCAACACCTACTCTACTTCCACTAAACCGCCCTAGAAACCTTACCAAAAAGACTACCAAAAGACCCCACCACATACCAAAATAAATACGATCTCTACAAAACCTTACACACCTTTTACCAAGCCCAACTTAGTACCGGTAACCTCCAATCCACCAACCAGAAAACACTTAGCAAATATTGAATGCTTCAAGTGTCGGGGAAGAGGGCATATTTCTTCTAAGTGTCCAAACCGACGCGTGATAGCCATTTGGGAGGGAGTGTATGAGACCGACAGTGAAGGTGAAGAGTTACTAAGAGAGGAATATTATCGGGATGAAGAAATGATGTCGGGAAGTGAGGAGGAAGAAATTCAACTAGCGTCGCCAATGACGTTAGTTGTACAAAGAAGTTTGAATGCGCACGCAAAACTGGATCCGGTATGTAATGAGCAACGGGAGAATGTATTCCATTCCAGATGTGAAGTATCTAGCAAGGCTATGTCTCTAATTGTGGATAACGGTAGTGTGGTAGATGCTGCAAGTCACATTCTGGTGAGTAGACTGAATTTACCGATGATTGGTCATTATTTTCATATATTTTTACCATTTAATTCTAGCAAATTGAGTAGTGAAACTATTTAAACTATGTCAAATTTCCTCACTTGTGCAGACATTCGTGGAGGTGGAGAGAATAGATGATATGCCAGCTTTGGAGCTTGTACCAGACAATCTAGCAATCTTGGCAGCAGGCTTGGCCAAGATTGCCAAGCTAGAGATGTGTTGGATGTGGAATCACGGAGACACGTGTGGACTAGAGCGACAACTGAAAGTGGACTGAAGGGCAGAGTCGTTCGCCAAGTGGACTCTCGGATGCTGATTCGATCACATTTTGAACAAACAATATTCTATCTTTAATTTAGTTTTGAATTCGAACAATTTATTTGGTAATATTTTATTTTTGAAGTTTGGATTTTGAAAGAAACCGTGAGAGGTGGGGATCCTCAGCTTTGGATAAAAGCTAGGAAAGGTTACCGATCACGGACATCTGCCATTCTTCTGCTTCTGGATTGTAATCGAACTCGCTCTGTGGTTTTTCGTTTCGATAATCACAGATTTATTTTCATCTTTTCATGTTTAACAATTATTCGTCTTTTTCCATAGCTATATCCAGTAGCTAAACTAATAATTCTTGGTAAGGGCTAAGTGAGCCATTTCCTATGTTCGTGAGATCAAAAAGTTTTTCATAACCTCCCCACTCATAATCCTATCAATCTTTTTTTTTAACAAACCAGTTCCAATTAATCCCAAGACTTCATCACTCTTAGGTTAAGTGACGAATTTGCAGCCAGCCTCAAAGGGGACGAGTCGAAACTAGAGAGGCTCAAGTAGGCAGCTAACCTCGCTAAGGTTAGTGAGCATTGGAGGATATAGTTCAGACCAGGTTGACACCCTAGGGCCCCGACTGGGGGGTAGTGTGAACTAGACACTATCTTTCCCTATGCCATTGAAGAAGTGCATGCGACTCAAGCCAACAATCAACTGGATAAATTCTTTAACCACCAAGGTGTCCATTGATTAGGATCACTAAGAGAGGGAGTACCCGCCAAGTGATTTCAAGAGGAGGAAAGTAGGATTGGAAAGGAGTACCTCCCAATCTATAACAGTGTTATGAAAGGAGAGGCTAAATACCCTTGAATCAATGATCGAAGTATACGAATAAGTGCTCACGGTCTCGCCTTTATTAGGAGTTTCCTCATTCTGAATTCATAACCCAAGACATCCAATCTTAGCCAAGACTCAATCTTGACCAAGACTGATTTATTCGTTGATTTCTATTTTAATTGTTTTAGTTCCAGGAACAATCAACCATTTCTAGCGACGAGGAAGTCAAACTAGAACTACAAAATCCTAGAGGTCTCAGTGGACGATCCTCTTACCACGATCTACAAGTCCTTGTGGACAGTGATAAGTTGTAACCTTTCTACCCATTTTTACATTCATTTTACAACTATTTTTTATGCTATCGACAGACAATCAACCGACAACACCCCACCCGAGACCTTACTCGCTCCACTGGTTTAATGATGATAGAGAGGTTAAGGTCAAGGAACAAGTCCTTGTCAGTTTCAAAATGGGAGGATATGAGGATGAGCGTTTGTGTGATGTTGTCCTGATAGATGCTAGCCATCTTCTTTCGGTCGCCTATGGCAGTTTGACAGGAAGGTAATTCACGATGGGCGCACCAACAAAATCCAGCTTACACAAAATGGTAAGAAATTTAGCATTCCTCCTCTCTCACCATCCCAAGTCCGAGAAGACCAAAGGCAGATGGAAAAGGCTAGCGTCGAATTCCATATTGTGAGGAGTTTGAGAGATAAGAGTGGAGAGAAGAAAGCTAGCCGAGAGCGCAAAACACACCATGAAAATAGTAAACATGGTACCGGATGTGAGAAAGAGAAATTGCAAGGGGATAAGAGTGGAGAGAAAAAGTTAACGGAGCAAAATACACGTCATGAAAAGAGCAAGTATGACCGAGAGGGTGAGATCAAATCATTGATTGTATATGCAAAAGGAAGGTATGTGAGGCATGCATTGCATACCAACAAATGGTGTATTATACTTCGGTATAAAACTTACTGTTTAAGTGTTGACTCTAACCTTTCTCTCCTGCCCAGTCCGATTGTTTTCCTCTTGTAGGAGTTTGGCGATGTTTTCCCGAAAGAGATACCGACAGGCCTGCCTCCCGTCAGAGGGATTGATCACAAGATTGACCTAGTACCAGGATCAACTCTACCCAACCGACCAACTTATCGGTGCAAGTCGGAAGAAACCAATGAGCTTCAACGTCAGGTTGACGAACTAATGAGTAAGGGATTCATTCGGGAGAGTATGTCGCCATGTGCAGTACCGGTATTATTGGTACCCAAGAATGATGGGACGTGGCACATGTGTGTAGATTTTCGGGCCATCAATAAAATCACTGTCAAGTATCATCATCCCATACCATGCTGGATGAGCTGAGTGGCAACACCGTTTACTCCAAGATAGATTTGATGAGCGGCTACCACCAGATCCGGATGCATGAAGGAGATGAATGGAAGACCACCTTCAAGACAAAATATGGATTGTACAAAGGATGGTAATGCCATTCGGTCTCTCTAATACACCAAGTACTTTCATGCGGTTAATGAATCATGTGTTGCGTGAATTTATTGGTCATTCTATTGTCGTGTATTTTGATGATATCCTTAACTATAATCCATCACTTGAGACACATGTCACCCACTTATGTACCTTACTCCACACACTTCGAATTCATAAATTATATGCCAAATTACCTAAGTGTGAATTCTGTTTGGATCGAGTGCATTTCCTTGGCTTCGTTGTGAGTATAGACAGAGTACAGGTAGACGAAGAAAAGGTTAAGGCAATTAAGGAGTGGCCACAACCCAAAAATGCCAGTGACGTCAGATCCTTCCATGGACTGGCCAGCTTCTATCGGAGGCTCGTTCCCAATTTCTCGACAATCGCCGCCCCTCTCAATGAGCTCACAAAGAAGAACGTGCCGTTTGAATGGGGAGACAAACAGGAAGAATCCTTCCAGGAGTTGAAGAACCGGCTCATGCAGTCACCGGTACTGACATTATCGAATTTCAACAACACGTTTGAATTGGAGTGTGATGCTAGCCGGATAGGTATCGGTGCAGTGCTTACTCAAGAAGGGCGCCCGATAGCCTATTTCAGCGAAAAGTTATCGGGTGCACAACTCAACTACTCCACGTATGACAGGGAGCTGTATGCCTTGGTGAGATCGCTCATGGTTTGGGAGAACATTACCTGCTGCCGAACTAGTTTGTCATCCATACAGATCATCGGAGCTTGAAGTACCTCCAAGGACAAGCGAAGCTCAACAAACGGCATGCAAAATGGATGGAACTTATTGAAGCCTACCATTACACCATCAAGTACAAGAAGGGCAAAGACAATGTGGTTGCCGATGCTCTCTCAAGAATGTAAATGCTCATTAATTCTCTAGATGCTAAGGCTGCGTTTACTTCGAAAAAATTTTAGTTTGAAAATTTGCTGTTTTTCGAAAAATAGAGAATTTTCATTTCAAACAGAAAACTGGAAAACGTGTTTACTTCGCACACTGTTTTATTTTCCTGATTTGAAAAACTAAAAAACGCGTTTACTTCGCACATTTCATCAATATTCTATATCATTTGTTCAACTCTTTGGTTTCAAATTAAAAATTAATAATTTGTTCAATATTCTATATCATTTGTTCAACTCTTTGGTCGGCAAAATGAATGTGCAAACCTTAAAATTGTGGTGGGCAATGGTTTGGCAAATCAATTCTAGCACTATTCCTACGTATGGTACGCCTTTCTCATCATTTTTTCAGCTTGATTTCGTTATATTTCAAAAGTAAAAAAGAAAACAAGAAAACAAGATTGGTTGGTTATTATAGTGTAAAGGGTGGAAACCTGATTTTCCATGTTCAGTTCATGACTTGAACCTTTAGCTAGGACAGTGTTAGGAGTTGGTCTAATGGATGAGTCATAAGTTTTATTTTGTGACAATAGTTAGGGATGACAACTGACCTAGTTTATACCTCCGCCAACAGAACCTACCAAAAGAAAACATATACAGATAGAAATGCCATGCCACTCAGGATTGCTTAACATTCAACCAAGCATATACAGATGTAAACTGACAATTTTATTTTTCCTACATCGATTATGACATTGCATTTAAGAAATTAGAAGGAAACTTCTTCTTCATCGTACGAATCACTTCTCTTGCATTCCTTGTCTCCTGTATCTCCACCAACGCCTCCACCAAATGCTTCAATGTATTAAAATCTGGAATCTTGTGCACCTTGACATTCTGCTTGAATACCTTATGGGCTTCCTCAAACTCCCGATTCAAACACAGGTGAAAAACCAAAGTCTTAAAAGTTGCAGCATTTGGATTACATCCATATCCCTCAAATTGCACATCAATAAATATCCTCTTACTCTTACTCATTATAACTATAGACAATCAATAACTGGCGGCGAAAAACACCACAGAACGTGCAATTATTTTTTAATCCAATCATCTTCACTTATCATGTTCAATGCCTCCTAATTTTCAAGTGTGTTGGTAGCGAGAAAAAGGATATTGCTTCAGCCTCGGGCAGATTTGGGGCATCAAACACCTTGCAAACACGTTGCTCCCCTTTACCTTTCTTGAACATCAACCTGATTGTGGCTGCATGGGCCAGTACATGCCCTCCTACTGTCTTTTTGGGATCTGATATGAATACTCCACCTCCTGGATCAGCTATGACTGCAACCAACAATTCAATGATATATTCAGGTGAGAAGGAGCACCGTTTTGAAGATAGTTTAGCTATACTGGAAAAATCAAAGATGAACTCCCAATTTGGAGAAATAGGATCATCAAGGTGGCTGTCAAGCACCACCTTACAGGGTGGAAAATCAGACACTAATGCTATTTTATATATCATCAATTTCAAGAAAACGATAACAGGCAACCCTCCAACCCCATGTTTCGGACTCATATTTTCAAGGGTCATAATTCTAACAAGGATAAGGGATGTACTCTATCAGTTAAGTATACCCCTCTAGGTTCAGCTTTACAGGAGTAAAGGGCACAAAAAAATGAATCGTGCAAAAGAGAAAACAGATGATATTATTGCTCTGTTTTGACAGAAAGGTTATCTCAAACACTAGAGTCAAGTAACATGCAACCCAAAAAGATTTAAGGACTATAAACCTTCAATACACACAAGAGTTTGCATTAGAATGCTACTACAACACCAACATAAATGAGACTTACAAGTTACAACATCCAAGAAGATTAAAAATTCGTAGACACACTGCTGTATTTTTGTGTTTTAAACAACTTATCTGACAAAAGGTACATAATCCCCATGGCAACTAAGTAGCTCTTGAAGCCCTTTCATTTAATTCAATAAACAAGCAAGCATTCCTAAGTAAAGCCGCAATAGGCAGTTATAAAGTCATCATGGGCAGTTATAAATAAGCAAGCATTCCTAATCAAGTTTCTCTTCATGGGCAGTTATAAAGTCATCTATTCGTTCTTGCAGCACCTTCAAACCTGGTCTACTTTGGTGATATTCAGCGAGCCACTCTGTGGTGCAAGCTCTAAGTGAGAGATAGGTACATAACAAAGCATCTTTTACGATGAAGATGGTAAAACATGTGCTTAACGTACACAAAAATAAGTTGACACACTAGACAGTCAAATGAAACAAATTCTTGCAACAGTGTATGTGATGAAACCCATCGTAACAGCTTCCAAAAGTGAAAAACAAAAAGAACTATAGAAGGAGACAATAACGTTATTGATGAAAGAAAACCAATTATGGTAAAGTATGTGCTTAAAGAGTCCAGAAACAAGTTGACAGACAAATACAAAGACATCGATGGATTTATCCCACCCTATAACAAAAATGGGCACCCGATCAAACCATTATAACAGCAAAAGTTTTCACGCTCTTCACTAGATTCAGTCCACAAACCTAAAATTACCAACACATAACTCTAACAAAACTGCCAAATGTCCCCTTCCCTACATTCCTAAACAAAAACCTTCAAACAAACAGTAATTTCAACCAATCTTCGCTTAATTCAAGTCATGAAAGAACATTAACAAAGAACAGACTTCAAAAATTACTGAGAAAAGGGAAGTACCATAAGAATCTTCTAGTTTTCGTATGAATGCCAGCTGAAACAAAGCACCTGTAGTTGCAAAACAAGTAAACAAGAGATCAGATCTCCATTTTTCTTAAAAGTAAAAGATTTATAACAAATGTAAATAGATGATTATGATAATACACTTAGATGATACCTATAATCATGCCAATGATGACAAGAGTTAGGAGTCCGAATACAAATTTCATCACAGGAGCCATTAATTCTCTCTCACTTTTTCTCCTAGAGAGAACAATCGTGAGCAGAGAGAGAGGGACAGAGGGAAGAAAAAAATACACAGTCAAGCAAAGCGTGGTTTTTTACATCAAAGAACCCAGAAAAACCCTAGATGTCGAAGCAACAACGAGGTAGCAAACGGCGTGTCTCTGACGGATGAGTGCAGGAGATAACAATGAGGTAGCAAACGGCTTTTCTCCTCATCCCGTCGGGTTCCTGCCCAATACGGATGCTACCCGCGTCTGCAACAGAAGAGACCGAGAACCACCGTCGTTTCAGGAAGAGAAGAGGAGACTGAGAAGCTAGCGGAGAAGATGAAATCGGCGATGAAGATCAGGCTAGCTTGATTGAGTTGAGTTGTGGCGAGGGAGAGGAAGAGGAAGTGGAAGAGATGAGGGCAAACGTGGAATTAAAAAAATTTCATTAATCACTCAATTTGAAAACCGCGTGTTTTCGAACTGAGGCAACCAAGGCATAAAAAGTTAAAAAAATAGAGAACAGGTTTTTGTTGTTTTCAAAATTTGTTCATCGTTTTTCAAATAGAGTATTTTCGTTTTTATTTTCTAAATGAAAATAACGCTAACTAAACACGTTTTCTGAAAATTCTCCAAGTTTTCTAAAAATTGGAGAATTTTCGGGAGAATTCTGCGAAGTAAACGTAGCCTAAATTTTTTAGATTTTCACATCTAATGGACCTTTATAAACATGATGAAACCTTCCGTGATATATATATTGCATGTGATAAAGGACCCTGACAGGGGTGTCGCATGCCCTGCATAAAAGTTAAGTTCAACTCAGTGCTATGCTACAAACAAATGCAGATAGTGGTGAGAGGATCGATCCCACAGAGACATCGGTCTGATCTTTGCTTTTCCTATAAATGACGAAAATCAGTGAAGAGGTGAGAGTTTGATTGGTTGAGAAACAAAAGGAACGAAAATAAGATTGCATAAAAGAAAACAGCAGTGAAATAAGAGGAAAATCAGTAGGAGAAAGGTATCCCTGGTAGAGATATTAACGAAGTGACAATTCCAAGATGTTGATCATTGACAAAAGGATTTTCAAAACCATTTTCATAGAGAAGTTATAGAGATACATCCAGGGGCGATCTCCAAGCCTCCTCCTACTCAAGTCACTCAAGGAGAAGCTCCTTTCGCGACCCTAACTCCCTTAACAATCAAGGATTGCTAGTTTGTTGATTATGATTAGGAAGGCCCTTCTCTAGACCTTGAGATGGACGCACTTGCAGTCCATTGACCTCAAAACTAACCCTTTTCTTCTTCTAGTTTCAAGAAGACATCATCCTATCCACTAGTTGTCCACTCGGGTTCTCTCTAACACAGAAACGCGGCATTAGAGTGATTCTACTGTAATCATTCAAGTTAAAACATAGGTTAGCTAAGCCCAAATTCAACAAGAACAAATTGACATTAAACCAAGCAAGAAAAGAGATATGAAAACGTTTTTAATTAAGAACAAGAAGTCTCACAACGTTTCTGGAATTGTCAACCTCTAAATCTCTACCAGAGATGGAGGTTTTTAGTTACAAAACATAATAGAAATGATACAAGAAGTGCAAAACCGAAAATAGAGAAGTGCTGGAAAATCTGGAAAATTGGAGAAAAGCTGATTTTCTCCTCTGATTCCTCCTTCTGTCCGAATCCCTTCCTCTGCCCGTTCTGATCTCTATTAATGTCCTTCTGGATGCCAAGATGTTCCTCTCCAAGGTGAGACAGCTCCCACTAACAAGTCTCCTCAGTTTGGTCTTCAAGAAGCTTGTCCAATATTCTTCCAAAACACAAGGAGAATGTTGTTTCATACTTCCAAGATGCTTGTTAGGAGTGGGAGGAATGATATAGGAACTCAAGAAGCTTAGTGTCTGCAAAAACGGGGCCCAAGGAGACAAGAAACACACTCAAGATTAAATAAATGTGGCGCGTAAAATCATGCTGAGTGCTGTCCAGAACTGGGAACGTCACGGAAGCCTCATCTCAAGGCCTCGAGATGAGTCGAAATGCATCAGCTGGAAAATCTGCCAAGGCTGATTGATCAATTGAGCTCTATTCTTTGGCCTTTTCGTTCCTTTTCCTACTTCTGGTCATTCAAGTGTAATTCTGGAAAAGGGAAGGAATAAGAGTCAAAGCAGCATGTTTATTGTCTCAAAAGCTAAATAAAGAGACAACAAAACTAAGTGGAATAACAATCAATCAGACCCTACCTACATTTTGTAAGGCATGACAGTTTTCTATTCAAACACAAACGACTTTGCATACCCAAGTCTAGCATTCGGGAATTACTTGTGTTGTAAGCCTATGGGGGTGGGTTACTAAAACACTACATGCTTTAAAGGTGCATTTCTTCTGGCCAAAAATGAAAGTTGATGTGACAAAATTAATTGCTAAATGTATTGTATGCAAACAGGCTAAGTCCACATCCATGCATTATGCGTCCTATATGTTGTTACCGGTAGCTAGTCATCCTTGGGTTGATTTATCAATGGATTTTATTCTAGGACTGCCAAGATCTAAGACCGGTAATGATTCTGTCTTTGTTGTGGTTGACCGTTTTTCTAAAATGGCTCATTTCATTCTTTGTGCAAAGACTCATGATGCTTGTCGTATTACTCACCTATATTTTCAGAACATTGTTCGATTGCATGGCATGCCTAGAACTATCGTTAGTGATAGGGATACTAAAATTTTGAGTCATTTTTGGTGTATGTTATGGTCCCTACTAGGCACCAAATTTCTGTTCTCCACTACTTGTCATCCCTAAACAGACGGACAAACGGAAGTAGTGAATAGGACCTTAGGGTCATTGTTGCGAGTCATGGTTGACACGCACGGTATTAAGTGGGAGGATAGCATTGTATTTGTTGAATTTACTTATAACCATACGTTTCACTCAACCACTGGTTTTTCTCCGTTTGAGGTGGTATACGGGTTTCAACCCCTGATCCCTCTTGATCTCTTACCGTTACCTTTGAGTGTGCTTAAGTGTACAGATGGCGAGACCAAAGCAGAAGAGGTCAAAAAGTTACATCAGGATGTCCGAAAGAATATCAAGAGAGGTTATCAAACGGAACAAGGGAAAACCACAGACATCGTTTGAGCTAGGCCAGTGAGTATGGTTACACTGGCGAAAGGATAGGTTCCCTCAACAACGACAAGGAAAGCTGAGTCCCCGCAGCGACGAGCCCTTTGAAATCCTCCACCAGATCAACGACAACGCATACATCCTTGACTTGCTGGGTGAGTATGGATCCATGAGCAACTCCTTCCATATTAATGACTTAACACTTTATAATGTAGATAACAGAGGAGCTGAGGTGATGGATTCGAGGACGAATCCTTTCAAAGGAGGAGGAGATGATGCGATCACGACTACTGTAACGCTTGAAGAGCTGGAGATTGCGCCAAAAGGGCCGATAACCTACAGCAGAGCCCAGGAGCTAACACTATGGATTGAGCGGGAGACACAAATAGATGCTTCCCATACACCAAGTCAAACATTGATGCAGATAATTGCCAAACCAGAAACCACAAAGAATCTTATCAGACAAACGCATTTGTCGGGAAAAGTTAAACGGGATCCGTTTGACTTACCGAACAACTATCGGGAGTTGTCAAATTGATTCAACGGGTTCCGTTAGCCTTCCAAACGGCTGGCGTGCCAAGATCTCCCGATAGCCTTCCAAACGGATGGCGTGTCAAGATCTTCCGGATTCTATCAACTCCTCTAAACTACCAGATTTGCTTTACTTATAAATAGTCGCACTATTTTTCATTTCTAGTCAGTTTTTGTGTAAAGTATTTTTGCTTGCGTTGAGAATACTCTGCCCTTAAATACTAGAAACTCACATTGTGAGAATCAAGTTCAGAAGACAACTTGATTAATTGCAAGTAAAAGACCTCTAGTCTTCAACCTTTTTAATTTACTTTTAGAGTGATAAATCCTTTAAGAATTTGGGATATTTGTGTTCAATCATTTATCTTGGATTTATGTGTTTGGATGTTTATGAGCAAGTGTGATTTGGGTGTTTACTGTTAATCGATTGCTTTTGAATTAATTGTCCATTACAAATTCCATTGTTATTATTTCCTTTCCGCGTTCAACTTCATCTTCTTATTTCCGTTGTGTTCTTCATCCTTTATGTTTCTGCTCTATTCACCTTTGTTGTGAATACCCATTACATTTACTTGATAACTCAAGCTAGATCCAAAGCTGCAAAGCTTAATACGCATTTGATTTTTCGAAAGGGAACTCGAATTGCGTCAGTTTATCCAAGTCTCACACGTGATCACTACCATCTTGATGCAATCCTAGTTGCCCAAGAAATTGAAGGGCTAGTCAAAGCACAACCGTCCATCACCATCGCAGCTTTAAGTGTAAAGGTGAAGGGAGAAGTTTCATTTTACTGTTTCCTATAAGAAGATGTGGAATGCAAAGCAAAAGGCAATTGCTAAAGTATTTGGTGATTGGGATACACCTTATCAATTTTTGCTGACATTTATGAAAGCTCTGCAGACCTATAATGAGGGAACTATTGTAAAGTGACGTTTTGACCGTCTTCAAAATCCAAATGCAGCCATGTTTCATCGTGTCTTTTGGGCGTTTCCAGCATCTATTGAAGGCTTCAAGCATTGTCGACCTGTAGTCAGTATTGACGGTTCACATTTATTTGGAAGATACAATGGAAAAATGTTAATTGTAATGGGAATTGATGCAAATTGATAATACATAATCAGACTTCAGGGGCATTATAGACTTTTCTCCCCATCCTAGCCGGGCCAGTACGTTTCTCGGGGCCAACGGTCAGCTTGTGGCCTAACGGACACCCGATGCGTCTGGGCGCGACACGTGTCCCGTTAGCTGACTCGGCTCCTTGACGGCACTCGTCCCACCGACTTAAGAGAGAAAGGCCTATAAATACCCCCTTATTCCCCACTCACGGGAGGTAAGCAAAAACACTGCACTACTCACTAAAATCCTTCATTACTCGCACTACCTCCGTGCTAACTTGACCGTCGGAGCCTCTACATCGGAGGCCCCCTCCGGTGCTTTTTCAGGTACCCCGCTGCAAGCAGATCCACCCTACCCAACGCAATTACAGAAGAACCCCCACCCCGCATACCGGATTATCATATTGGTGCTCTCGTTGAGAGTCTGAGATCGTTAAGTGAGTCTACCTTGAGATCCAGGCCCACCTACCCCAACGCCAAACAACACGCTCTACCAAATGACATCCCCCCGGAACCCCCAACCCTTTGCGCCATTCGAGGAAACTGAGACACCTCTCCATGACTTTTACACAAATCTGCCCCACGCACCACGGTCGGAAATTCACCAGGCACCTCCAAGGGCCCCAACGGCGCCTTTAGGCCGCCGACTGGATTTTTCTGCTGATCAAGGAGTGGGTCAACCGACAGCGATGACCGATAGGTTCGAGGCCAATAACTCACCCCCGCCAACGGCTTATCAATGGAATAACCCCTTTACCGGCGCGGGAACCAACGCCCCCGCAGCGGGGGTACCCAGAGTTAGCGCATTCAACCCCATCCTTCCCCACTCCGAGACAGCCCTTCTACACCAAAGGATAGACCAGATCCTGGCCATACTAGCCGCAGGGATTCCCCAACAGGCAAAACCCCCCGGGACCCCTTATTCCTCCGGTTCCACAGCCTTTCCCCGCAGACCCACATGTCTTTGCTGACTATCAGCCGGCGACTCCTGTGCCCCACCCTCCCGGGCTGACAGAAGAATACGTGCCACCAACGGTTCCTCCGTTTGCGCCGAGATGTTATCCTGACAGCCTCTTCGACGAATATGACCCGTACAACCAGCGTCATGCGGCCTATCAGCCCTCTTGGGAGTCTAACCTAGGGGGTGCGAAGGGCGGAGGAGCCGGGAACGATCCCCGGTCCGACGACAGCCCGATCCGGAGCACCATCAGAACCACCAGGAACGATACCTTGCTGACAGGAAGGAAGAACGTCCCCGATCCGTGTCATCCTGTGGCCGGAAGGAACGGGACGGAAATCCGAGGAGCCCTCTGACCCATCGGGTCCGTAAGCATAAGGTCGACCGACGGACTAAGATACCAGCGGACGTCTACGCTGGCCTCACTAACCCCGTTATCCACCTAACGCGGGTAAAGAACCAAGTTGCCTTCCAAACCTCAAGAGACGAGGCGTTATGCCAAATCTTCGTACTCTCCCTGGCCGGGATAGCCAGCACATGGTATGAGGCGTTACCACCAGGCTCGATCGACAGCTTCGCAAAATTGGAGAGAAAATTCCTGAGCCGATTCAGCACGGCAATTCCTCTAAAGAAAACCTCCGCGGTGCTCTTTGATGTCATCCGGGGACAGGACGAATCCCTTAAGGCATACTTAGAGCGATTCAACGCGAAACTCGGTCAGACGGCCGACGCCAACGTCGACTTTGCAACAGAGGCATTGAGGAGGAACTGCGGGTATAACAAACTGGGAGACATACTCACCACCGACCCCCCACTAACCCTAGACCTTTTGAAAGCCAAAGCAAACTAATACATCAAGATGGAGGAGGAAGATTTTTTGAGAGGACAAGGCAGAGAACTCTCCCTTCTACCAACGGCACAAGAAGCAGCCACCCCAGCCGGGAATACGAGGGAATACCCGGCCACGGGATATAAGGCCCGAAGAGCCGAATCCCAGTAGAGGAGACACACGGGGAGGGAGAGAAACCTCCAACCCGGTAGACAGACGTATACGACGCACCAAACCAGCCTCTCATTAGGACGGAGCGCGGAAATCCTTGCCATTATTGAGAGCAAGGGCCTACCCATCCGATACCCTTACACCCGACCCGGCGACGTCATCGGAGGCAACCGAGGCCTCTATTGCCGCTTTCATAAAGC
This sequence comes from Viola odorata, assembly GCA_963691705.1. Classification (NCBI taxonomy): domain Eukaryota; kingdom Viridiplantae; phylum Streptophyta; class Magnoliopsida; order Malpighiales; family Violaceae; genus Viola; species Viola odorata. The sequence goes on from OY829546.1 coordinate 35,753,927, forward strand.
CATCGGCCATGACACCGAAGGATGCCGATCCTTAAAATCGGCCATCGAATGACTGATAGAAGGGGGCCACTTACCGGAGTACGACCCACGCCCACAGCCAACCAACGACGCGCCCACCCCAGGGCCAGGGCGCAACGAAAGACAAATAGCCACCGGCCTGAACGCCATCTCGATACCTTGAGCAAAGGGGAGAGAGGTACTGCTAACGTCCGAGAATAGGGACAACATGATCAACTTCATCGCAGGAGGGGCCGCGAACCCTCCCGAAACCCCCGTGGGCGATAAACGAAAACGCGAGCTACCAACGGTAGACGATGGCGGTTTCAATTTCCTGGACCGAATGACGTTATCTTTCTCCGAGGAGGACTACCGAGGGGTAAGATACCCATAGAACGACGCCCTCGTGGTCACAATGTTCGTTGAAGATTTCGGGGTAAGAAGAACCCTTGTGGACAACGGAAGCGCTATCAACCTGCTCTCGCTGGGGGCATACGAGGTCATGAAGAGGCCAGAATCGGAATTAACGCCCTGCTAGAAACCCATCATCGGGGTTGACGGGATCGCTATTCCGATAGTGGGTGTCACCTTCCTATCGGTGCGCTTCCGGGAAGATACCTCACGAAGGTCAGAGCTGTAACTATTCATGATAATCGACCTCAACCTGCCCTACAACGGCATCCTTGGGCGCCCCTTCCAGAACACTCTCGGGGCCGTCATCTCCCAACGGCACCTAAAGATGAAGTTCCCCTCATGGGACGGCGTTGTCACCATCGGAGACGACCAGAAGATAGCCGCTGAGTGCTACCTCACCATGATAGACGGCGCATGCGATGACTACGTTTGTATAGCCAACGACCCCCTGGAAGCGGGGGACGATGAGAGACGAACCCAACCACTGGAGAACATGATATCGGCATCAGTTGAAGGGATGCCCGACGAACACTTCCTTATCAGCGAAAGGCTGAATCCAGCGGAACAACAACTGCTGGCCCGATTACTAAACAAATGCAAAGGGGAGTTCGCGTGGACATCCACTATCATGCCCGAAATATCCAGGGAAGTGGCCGAGCATCAGTTAAATGTGAACCTGGAGGCCAAACCGGTGCAATAGAAGCGCAGAGCCTTCTCCCGAGAAAAGGCTGACGCCATAGAAAAGGAAGTAGCCCGACTCCTACGGGCAAACTTTATCAGAGAAGTTCAGTACCCGCCATGGCTGGCCAACCCTGTGGTAGTCCCCAAAGCAAATGGAGAGTGGAGAATGTGCATCGACTTCACCTCCCTAAATGAGGCTTGCCCAAAAGACTGCTTCCCTCTACCCCCAATCGAGCAATTGATAGACCGAACGACCGGTTACGAACTCCTGAGCTCCCTGGACGCAAATTCAGGGTACCACCAAATCCCGATGGCGGTAGAAGATGAGGAGAAAACAGCTTTCGTAACACCAACCGGAACATACTGCTACCGCGCCATGCCCTTCGGCTTGAAAAACGCAGGGGTAACCTTCCAGCGAACGGCCAACAAAATCTTCAAGGACCAACTGGGTCGGAACCTCGAAGTATATGTCGATGACATGTTGGTGAAAAGCAAGAGCTTTGAGAGCCACCTGATCGACCTAGCGGAAACCTTCCAAACTGGCGCATACGACATGAAGCTTAACCCGAACAAGTGCATGTTCGCTTTCCAGACGGGAAAATTTCTGGGATACGTCGTTAGCCGAGAAGGAATCTTACCCAACCCCGTTAAGCTAAAAGCCATCAACGACATGATATCCCCTCGAAATATCAACGAGGTCCAGCGACTCACGGGTAGAGCGATAGCCTTAAGTCACTTTATCGCCAAGCAAGGCGAGCGATGCCTCCCCTTCTTCAAACTCATTCGAAAGAAAGCTCTGTTCGGATGGACGGAGGATTACGAAAACGCCTTCTCAGATCTGAAAGATTATCTCACATCCGACCTGCTGCTCAAACGGCCAGAACAGGGGGATGTCCTTTTCCTATACCTCGGGGCAGCCGACGAGGCAATCAGCGCCGTTCTGGTGCGTGATGAAGCAGGCATCCACAAGCCTATATACTTCATCAGCAAAATTCTAAAAGACGCTGAGCTGCGATATAGCCGAGTAGAGAAGATAGCCTTCGCCCTAGTACAAGCGACCCGGAAGATGACGCGCTACTTCCAGGCGCATTCGGTCATTGTCCTAACAGACCAACCGCTACGAAAAATCTTTAAGAAGCCGGAAACCTCAGGCCGAATGGTCATTTGGGGCATCGAGCTAGAACAGCACGGCCTCCAGTACCAATCGAGGTCATCGATCAAGGCGCAGCCATTGGCCGATTTCATCGCCGAATGCACATTCTCGGGAGAGCCGTCCCTTGAACTGAAAACAACTGACTCTGAAGACACGGACCCACCCTACTCCGAAGAGGGAGACAAATGGGCCATCTTCGTCGACGGTGCCAAAAACCTCAACTCGGCCGGGCAGGCATCATTGCTTCCGGACCAGAAGGGCTCAACCTGCGCTGCGCCTTGAGGATTTCAAAACCGTTGTCAAACAACGCGGTAGAGTACGAGGCGCTTCTAGCTGGCCTACGAATCGGGAAAGACCTAGCGGCAACGCGTGAGCAAAACGAAACCGAAGAGTCACATCTAGAGTTGTACGGCGACTCAAAACTGATAGTTGACCAGGTCAACGGCCAGGCCCAGGCAAGGGACCCCACAATGATCCTATACCTCGCAAAAGCCAGAAATGAACTAGCATCTATCGGGGAACAGGGCATTCGGGTAAACATCAAACACATCCCGAGGGAGGAAAACGTCGAAGCCGATGAGATCGCAAAACTGGCCGCAAACCCTAACGCCGCCATCCCAAAGGACGTTATGATTGAGGAAATCCTAATTCCTTCATTCATGGAGGAACAACTCACCTTATGCATAGAAGAGGATGAAAACGACTGGCGCACGCCCGTCATCAAATATCTCAAACACAACACCTTGCCGATTGACCCCTCGGAAAAAATGAAAATTCTCAAGCGAGCGGCGAGATGCTCTATTTTCGACGGAGAACTCATCCGTCGATGTTTCTCACATCCAGCAGCCAAGTGTCTATAGGAGGAAGAAGGGCACTACACCCTACGGGAAATCCATGAGGGCATCTGCGGGAAATCCATGAGGGACTATGGCAGCACAGGTCCTCCGCAATGGATTCTACTGGCTAACAATCCGAAGGGACTGCGACCTCTTCGTAAGGACCTACCAGAAGTGCCAAGAATTTGGAAGAATCCCAAGGCAACCGGCAACGGAGATATCAGCGATAGTCAACCCCTGCCCGTTTGCTCAGTGGGGAATCGACATCATGGGGCCATTCCCGGAGGCCCACCCGTAGTTAAAATTCGTCATCCTAGCGGTGGACTACTTCACCAAGTGGTCAGAAGCGGAGGCCATCCCAAAAATCACAGCAGAAAAAATGTGGGAATTCTTCAAAAATCAAGTGATCCTACGCTTCGGGATCCCGAGAGTCCTAATCAGCGATAACGGCACGCAGTTCACTAGCAGTTACTTCAAAAACCGTTGCGATGAATTCGGGATTGAGCAAAGGTTCTCCTCCGTGGCTCATCCCAGACCAACGGTCAAACGGAAGTCACCAACAGAACTATATTGGGCGGAATAAAAAGAAACTTGGAAGGAGCACGCACGAAATGGGCAGATGAGCTACCATACGTCATGTGGGCCTACCGAATGACAATCAAGGCCAGCACGGGAGAAACCCCCTTCGCCCTAACTTATGGCACCGAGGCCGTGACTCCGGTAGAAATCGGGGCCCTCAGCCTTCGTATTGACTACTTCAACACGGAGCAGAACGAAGACAGACTAAGGGAACGAATCGACCTACTGCCAGAACTGCAAGACCAAACCTTGCTAAAAACACTACTCTACAAGAGGAAAATGGCCAAATATCATAACCGAAGGGTCAAGGAACGACTGCTAAAGGCAAACGACCTGGTATTGCGCAGCAAGGAAGCCACCGACCTAATAATAAAAAAGCTCTGCCCCAACTGGGATGGGCCCTTCAGGGTCGTCCGAGTAATCGACAAAGGTGCCTATCAGCTAGAAGAGCTTAACGGGACACCTCTACCTAACTCTTGGAATATAGCCCACTTAAAGCTATATCACCCAAGAGCGGGTGTATTGCTTATCAACTCTACATAAATAAACAACACCGTGGACGTAGGCTTTTCAAATGCCGAACCACGTTAAAAAATACAAGTGTCAAACACGCATTATGAAAGGGGTAACCGATGGCATCCCATCTCCGTTTAAAGGTAAATGGGCGAATGGAGAGAGCTCGCGTTGTCAGCTGGCCGTATCTAGATGGTCCGACGATCACGATACGCGTTAAGATTCCAAATAGCCTTCACCGTTTGCTCAAACGGGCGACTTGGCATCCCATCTCCGTTTTAAGGTAAACGGGCGAATGGAGAGAGCTTGCGTTGTCAGCTGGCCGTATCTAGATGGTCCGACGACCACGATACGCGTTAAGATTCCAAATAGCCTTCACCGTTTGCTCAAACGGGCGACTTGGCATCCCATCTCCGTTTTAAGGTAAATGGGTGAATGGAGAGAGCTTGCGTTGTCAGCTGGCCGTATCTAGATGGTCCGACGACTACGATACACGTTAAGATTCCAAATAGCCTTCACCGTTTGCTCAAACGGGCGACTTGGCATCCCATCTCTGTTTTAAGGTAAACGGGCGAATGGAGAGAGCTTGCGTTGTCAGCTGGTCGTATCTAGATGGTCCGACGACCACGATACGCGTTAAGATTCCAAATAGCCTTCACCGTTTGCTCAAACGGGCGACTTGGCATCCCATCTCCATTTTAAGGTAAACGGGCGAATGGAGAGAGCTTTCGTTGTCAGCTGGCCGTATCTAGATGGTCCGACGACCACGATACGCGTTAAGATTCCAAATAGCCTTCACCGTTTGCTCAAACGGGCGACTTGGCACCCCATCTCCGTTTTAAGGTAAACGGGCGAAGGGAGAGAGCTTAACACAGACCCGTACACAAATGTTTTCACAAACAGACGGATGGACGCAGAGAGCTGCCCCATCAACCGACAGCGCACCAAAGGTCTACAACGACCAAACAACATTCAACAACACTATTCAGAAATCCGAACAGAAAGCAATTTTATTCATAAAAAAGGGGGAAGGTCATACGGCATCTACAATCTATTCGTTATCACCAGGGAGAAGTGGAATATCCAGTAGGGTGCGAGAAACATCCCCAATCTCACCAGGAATGGGCGACAAAACACGCAAAAAGCTCTCGAGGAAAATCTTCTTGCTCCGAAGCATGCTGAGGGAGACCTCCACATGGAGAAGGGCACCACCTACGGTGTCCACCACCTTGAAATCCTCCGACATGGCCAGCCCCTTCTTGGCAAGCAACGGATCCGCAATCCCCTCCAAACCACGGATCTCCTCCTCCGTGGCTTCAATCATCTCATGGACGGCAAGAGAATCCCGAAGGGAATTCTTCTTCACCTTGGAAAGAAAAAACAAAAACTGCCCTAGGGTTTGTTCGTCCATAACGACAAGAAACAAGAAAGACTAGAAAAAAGGAAAAGAGGTTTAGTCTGACCAAACAAGACAGTCTATTTATAGAATGCCGGACAATCAATTACGCGGTTAAAAAGGCACCTGAAAAGGCGCGACCATCAATAAAGATGCCAAGGGAACACGCGACACTCCCTGGGAAAGACGCAATCAACATGGAAAGTAAAAAATCATTTATGGAAAGGCTGCAAAATTCAGAAACCACCACAGGCTAAGCAAAAACACTAGGGGGGACTATCCACCATCGACAGAACTCGCTATCGGACAAAGAGAGTCGTCAGAACAACGATACGACTAACGACTAGAAAGAAACAATACAAGCATAACGGGTTTCAACACAATGGAAAGTTCAAACGGAAATAACACAAACACTCCTTTATTATAAGGCCATACGGCATCTACAGGGAGAAAAGCAAAGGCAGTTAATCAGAGAAACCATTCTCGTCATCATCATCATGAGGAGGCGAAGAAGGAATTCCCCCGATGGCAGCATCAGCTAAGGTCAAATCGGAAGCGGCCCCTCTCATCCCCTCTAAACAACACTGCAACAGAGCCTTCTGATTTTTTAGAGCGGCCACGGTGACTTGGATATGAGACGCCGACACCACCGCCGCCGAAACCGCCGTAAGGGCATCATGGTCTGTTTCCAACACAGCATCCCGGAGACCCACCAAGGGACGAAGCGCCCTATCCAGCTCATCAATATCTTCGGAGATCCGCACCAACATACGTCTCACAACAGAGATGTCCCCCACAACGCAACCCTTCACACGACAGACTTTCGTGGACAGATAACTCCTGGTCAAGTCATCCATGATCACCGAAGAGGAGAAGGGAAAGTAAAGTAAAAGTAACAAGGAGCAAAAATGGAGGCAACTGAGAGAGAAGTGAGGAAAAAACCCATTTATAAACACACAAGCACCACCTCGAAAAGTGGACCCAACGGTAATATCCGTAACGGCCAAAAAATCAACCATCGGGGGTGACCGATGGGTAGCCCCCGATGCTCGCTAGACCTTCAGGCACAGCTGGCCTAAGCACGAAAGGCTCAGACCAACGGAGCAGTCAGCACAAACTTGGCAAAATTACCACAGCATTTCACATCAGAGCAGGAAGGCAAGTAAAAGAAAACAGAGTCATTATTACAACCAATGAAAATTCGAACGATGTCCAGACAAAACGGAAAATCACAAAGGCTACAAGAGAAAGCTAAGAACCGGTTGGCGGTGGAGGCTGAACGGGCGGCCCACCATCGGGCAAGGGAGGCTGATCAGACCCACAAACGGCACCAGGCTGCCCAACATCTATGGCTGCGATAAGAATATTAGCTCGATTAGACAACTTGGTCAGCTCAAAATCAGGGCCGTCATAACACTCGGAGAAGGCCGTCAGCATGGCATCAACGACCTCGTCTCGAAGAGCAACCATCCTCGGAGGAACAACATCCAGCTTCGACTGAAGCCCCCCATCCCGCTCTTTTTCCGAAGCCAACTCCCGTTGAAGCCTCTCATTCTCTCGCACAAGGCCCTCACAGCGCCCCCTTTCGGTATCTCTCTCTCCCTTCACCTCCACCAACTGCTCATAGACACTCGAAAGCTCGGCTGCTTTCGCCTTGGCACCATCCACCTCCGCTCGAAGAATTCCAAGGTCCGCTTCAATCCGATCACAGGTAGCCCGGGTACTTGCATGATCCTGCCTCTCTTTTCCAAGATCGTCCATCAAGGATCGAATCCTATCGGATGTATTCTCCTGCAGATACCGCAGTTGGCAGAAGGCAGAAAACAAACTGGCCTGAGCTTTGGCGTGCTGACGTCCCAGGGTCATCCGGCCAAATTGGTCCCTCTCATAATTCAGACCGACCATCTCCCCGAAAAAGATGGATAGAGGAAGATCCCTAGCGCAAGGATCAGCCACCCCCAACGCCGGAAGACCTTGCTGCGCCATACCCCTCACGTCCAAAGTATGAGTGACAGGTCCACCGGGCCTCATAGCGGAGAGATGAACCTCAGTATTCAACGGCTGCGCACCCTGCAAACACCCGTCCGGTAGAGTGATCTCGGCAAGAGGCGGCGCAGGCGTATAGTGAAGGCGCAGAGGCGCCGAAGCAGAGTTACCAAGGGAACGAGTACCGCCACCCCCACCCGATAAAGGAGCGTCCGGAGAAGGCCAACAGGCGCCAGACCCACTACCAGCCAAAGGATTAGGAGATGAAACATCAAAAAGATTGCCCTGCAGGTTCGGCTCCACATCCGTATTCGCGAGAATGTCCGAGACTTGGCCATCGTCCGCGCCAAGGACGATAGGATTAAGCTCCCCTCCCCCTTCGGCAGACGCTCCCAAAACCTCTGCAGTTGCAGGCAAAAGATTCTCCTCTTTCTTCTGTTTCTTCTCAAGCAAACGAGCGATCCTATCGGCCACAACAGAAGAGGACTTCAGAGTCTTCAAAGGCAAAGGAGTAACCGATGGCTGGGAATGGCAGAACCTAAGGGGAGTAGTAGAAATCACGGTAAAATCCGACAGCGACGGCCCAACATCCTCCACTACCGGCACCCTCTCGCCGGTAAACCCCTCAGACTGGTCAAAAACGCCGTGACTAACGTCCTCGGCCAAACTCCGCGAAGGAGGAGTGACCGAAAGCGGAGGAACGACAGCAACTACCCCTTTTCGGGCAGACCTAGGCCTCTTATTAGCAAGGGGCTCCTCCGTTTGATGCGAAGAGGCCTCTCCGGTAGCCCTCTTCCGCCTTCGAAGAGAAACCTCAGGGCTCTCCTCCCGCTCCGCCGACGCCGAAGGCCCATTTTCGCTGTTAGGTGCCGAGGACTCCCTATCGTCCTCCTCATCGTCCTTCGTCTCTGCAAAAACAATCACAACCGTTATTGAGAGCCATCCCATCACAATAAACGACACCATTGGATAAACAAGATAAGGAAATCAGAAAGGAAAAACTTACCAATACCACACAGCTCTATCGGCCTCCAAATGGCATATAGCCGCGCATTGAACGGCTGCTTCACAGCGACTAACAGCTTCTCAACAGCAGCCACTTCTTCAAGCGTTAGCTGACCCGGCTGAGGCTTGACCCATCGGGCATCAGTAACGTGCCGATTGAAACCCGACCTCCAAACGCAAGCGAACTCGGGCATCTCAAGAACAAAGAAGCAATTCGCCCAGTTCTTAATCGACGAGTCGAACTTCTGGAAATGCATGGTAAAAGACTTAACCGAAGGATCGGACTTCCGTGGGAAAATGGAAACCCAACCCTTTCGGATGCCCAATTGAAAGAAATACCTCAAAAGCCCAAGGGTAGGCTGCGAGATACCGTTGGTGACACACACTCGGATAAATGCATAGATACCGGTCCAAGAGTTCGGAGGGATCTGCGCCGGGTTCAAATCAAACTCAGTCAATATTTCGCGAACCAGCGAGTGAACAGGAAGACGGAACCCATACTTAAAAATCTTCGTATAGAGCACCCGGTCATTCCCGACGAAATTAGTGTTCAATCTAACCTCCGGCCCAGGAACCCTAGCCGTATATTTGTCTGTCATGATCCTGTTGCACTTTATCAACTCGGCATCCAACTCAACCCGATTGGTTATCACCGATTCGGTGATGGCAATCTTGGCCTCAACAGCGGACATAGGCCTGTCCACATCGGTAGAAGAAGCAACGGGCGCCGCCATGAAATAAAAATAAGAAAGAAGGGGACACGAAATCGAGAATGAGCAAGGAAGAAGAAGAAGAGAGTCTCTATTTTCTTTTCTTTTTCTTTGAAATTTGCAGGCTTCGTAATTCCCTGGAAAGAAAGGAAAGCGGCGCACTGTATAGGGCACCGCGCAAATGATAAGTGACACGTGGGAAAGGAAACCTGCAAATAACACCTTTTTCTCACGAAAGGACAGGCCGTCTCGACCAGCCCAAACGTCCCTCCTCAAATTTCAAACTTGATCCAACCGAGAAGAAATGATCGGGCGCCACGCAAGCACGCACGCGCATCCAACCATCATTACCTCTGCCCCGCACTTAATGAGACACGACATTACCAACAGTCGGCCCGAAAGGACCAACGACCCGAAAACTTCACAACTCATTTCCCCTTAAAAGGCAAACGGTCGGACAGGCCACTGGTCCCACCCGCAATCGGAAGACAACTCCCCAACAGAACGGCATACTCCAACCACCCCCAACGACAGATTGCCCCAACGGCCCTGAGAAACCAACGGGCAGATATCGGACTAAGCCCTTGGTAAACACTCGGGCTCGTCGTCGTTCATGCATGATAATACATAATCAGACTTCAGGGGCATTATAGACTTTTCTCCCCATCCTAGCCGGGCCAGTACGTTTCTCGGGGCCAACGGTCAGCTTGTGGCCTAACGGACACCCGATGCGTCTAGGCGCGACACGTGTCCCGTTAGCGGACTCGGCTCCTTGACGGCACGTGTCCCACCGACTTAAGAGAGAAAGGCCTATAAATACCCCCCGCCATTCCCCACTCACGGGAGGTAAGCAAAAATACTGCACTACTCACTAAAATCCTTCATTACTCGCACTACCTCCGTGCTAACTTGACCGTCGGAGCCTCTACACCGGAAGCCCCCTCCGGTGCTTTTTCAAGTACCCCGTCGCAAGTAGATCCACCCTACCCAACGCAATTACAGAAGAACCCCCACCCCGCATACCAGATTATCACAAATAATCAACTCTTTCCACTAGCATTTGCTATAACAGAGGAGCCATTTGATTGATAGTTGGAGTTGGTTTCTTGCTTTCATAAGACAGAAAGTAACTGAGCGTACAGGTATATGTTTGATATATGAGTCATTCAGGCATTATTGCTGCAGTTAAAGAAGAAGGCGCAAGGTGGACCAAGTCATCGACGGCCGACCCCGTTAAAATTAATAAAAAATTACAATTTAAACAGTGAATTGTAGATAGTAGCAAAAGGTTGTTCATAAGGGAAAAAAAATTGATTTCAGAATAGAATAGTGACTTTCTTTTCTTTAAATGATTTTTTATTTATTTTTTATTTATTTTTTATGTCTGATCGTAATCTATTCATTACAATTAAAGCAAGCAATTGAGAATTATTGCAAGTTCAACTATTTTTTACATTATTTAGCAAAATCATAACGTAGTTGTAGCGACATTATATTTTACATTTTAAAAATGTTGAAAATATTTTTATCCTAGTAGTATGATTGTTTACACATTATTTAAAAATTAATTTAACATTCTGAAGATAACATTAATTCTATAAAATATTTAAGTTAACTTTAAAGTCATAATAGAAAATTGTTACAACTTTTACATATTAAGTATGAAAAAAGTTTAAAATACTTGTCTCCTAATACTGTGTTTTCTAAAATATAACTTAAAAATAAATTTGCGTTTTTTGATAATAAAAGTATTTAAAACCCTAAAATTTTATTTAATCTTAAAGTCAGAATAGAAAATTGTTACAACGTAAAAATCTTTAGTATTAAAATTTTTAAAATACTTTCTCCTAGTATTTTGTTTTTTAAAATATAACTGAAAAATAAGTTGGTTTTTTTTAAAATAAAAGTATTTCTTATAAAATATTTAATTTAATCTTAAAGTCATAGTATAAGATTTTTAAAACGTTACATTTTTGGTACCAAAAAAAGTTTTAAATACTTTTCTCCTAGTATTATGTTCTTAAAAATATAACTTCAAAATAAGTTTGATTTTTTAGAAAATAAAAGTATTTCGTATAAAATATTTAATTTAATATTAAAGTCATAATTGAAAATTTATACTACTTTAAATTTTAGTATAAAAAAACCTCTCCTAGTTTTATGTTTTTTAGAATATAATTTAAAAATAAAGTTGAACTTTTTGAAAATAAAAATATTTTATCAAATATTTCTGATAAAATATTTTATCTAATATTAAATTCAGAATATAAAATTGTTAAAACGTAAATTTTTTAATATTATTTTTTAATTTTTTAATATTATTTTTATTAAAAATGTTGAGTTTATTATTAAAATAAATGAAATGTCAATGAGAAGATTTATTTCCTAAATTAGTGCAAATCCACATGCCTAATTTTTACAAAATTTATTTAAAAAATTAACAAATTTTTTTCTAAATTGGCATAAAAATTACTTTAAAATGGGTAAAATCTAAAAAATACCTTGGATTTTAATGTTTTAATTAATCACCCTCTGGATTATTTATTTGTTCAATGACCCTCTAGATTTGTATATTTTGTTTAATTACCCCATCGTTAAAAATAACTTACGTGTCATGTACTCTGTTAAAAAAATTGCCATGTCAGTGAAGAGTTGCCATGTCAGCAATTTTTCGCTGATGCAACAATTTTTTTTAACGGAAATTATGATACGTAAGTGAAATAATTAAACAAAATTATACAAATCTAAAGAAATTATTACACAAAATAATAGTTTAGAGGGTGATTAATTAAAACATTAAAGCCCAAGTGGTTTTTTTTTAGCTCTTACCCTCCATCCCTATCAACAACCACATTTCTTATATAAAATCTATTTGCCTTTTTCTACCCTTCAAAAACAAATGGTATATATATGTTTTTTCTAATAATATCTAGTTAGTAGGTTAATATTAATGTATACATTTGTACACAAAGTTTATATATCCTCACTGTCAAACGGAGATAAAGAGGTAATGATACAAAAAATTATCTTTCTTTAATTATTTATTTTATTCATTAATTTAGGGTAAATTAAATATAAAAAAAGCCTATAGTCTATTATAGGGATGCGTTCATCGACCCCTAATCTGTCCAATCTGTTCAAATGATCATAAAACATTATAGGGATTCGTAAAACTGACTATGTATCCATTAAATTACGGGTAGGGTTGAGTTTTTATTCTTAAGAAAATCGACCGCAGTAGTAAATATTTGTTTGTAATATCTTTGTTTATATTAAATGGGGGTAGGTTGAGTTTTATCTTTATTTGTAGTATTCGCAGAAAATGAACATGACCCACATAAATAATTAGATGTGTAGAAATTATAATATTATACTCCCTCCGTCCTTGAAATGAAGTCGTTTTAGCTTTTGCTTTTACTGTTTCGGCACGTAGCTTAAAACGGTCGGCAAACGCACTATTTGAGACAATTTTCCCGTTAATTTTTTCTGGGAAGTACGTTAAGGATTAACGTATGTTCACAAAAAATTTCGGATTTTTTTGGGGTCAAATAGTGCCTCATCCGGCCTCCTCAATATGCGTTCTCTACTGAATATTGGGATGCGAGAAAGACAAGATTTTAAGGAAGGAGGGAGTATGAAAAGAAAAAATCTATCAATATGCATTTGACTTTTTTTTTTAATGTTTGAAGTACACTGCAAATTTTTAGTTTTTAAATGCAAATAAAAAATATAAATATTAAAAATTCAAAAAAAATAGACAAAAAATAAAAATTTGAGGAAAAAAAGAGAGGAGAGTTCATGATGCGATCAAGCCTACATTAAACATTAAAGAACAAGATGTGGCGCCAAGAAGACCAATCACAAAAAGTAGGGCGGAGAAGATCATACTATGGATTGAAGCTACGATGAGCAAGGATGTGCTTCTAGATGAAAGTCAGGTCTTAATGATGGGTTCACATCATATCGGAGGCAAAGGAGATGCCATGGAATGACCAAAAGCCAACAACGCGCATTTTGGCGAAACAGCCCTGGATAGCGTGATCACGCCAATGTGAGCTTGGAGCCAATGTGACCTTCTATTTTAGGTGTGATTACGTTATCTGCTAGGTGTGATCACGCTATCGTGTGCTCGGATTAGCGAAAACCTTCTGTCTTGGGCGTGATCACGTTATTTGCTAGGCGTGATCATGCTATCCCCTCGTCAGAAATCCAAAACTATATTTTAGACCTCATTTTGAAGCTCCTATAAATAGCTTCCTACTTCATTTTTTGTAATTAGTTTTTGTCAAGTGTTTATTGCTAGAGTTGTTAGAAAATCTGCAAAATAAAGTTAGAAACACAAAGATCGAGTCGCGTAGAAACGCTCGCCCTAAAGGAATTTATTTCCCCCAGGATAAAACGATCTCTTCCGATTTAGAAATCGGGATCCAGAACAGCAAGAACCAAAAACATAATATTAACCAGGAAAGGAAGGCTCTCAATTGATTGTAGTGTATATTTCTTGTCTTGTATTTGGTTTGATGGAGTAGGTGATATTTATAGGGAGGTAAGAATCCAACCAATTTATTGGACAAAATTATGGCCATTAAAAAGGATGATTTTGTGGTCATCAAAGCATGATATTGCCGTTGAGAACATTTGAAAGGAGTCATGGCAGATCATAGCCATTAAGGACAGATCATGGCCATTACTATCATTGATGGCCATAGATGGATGTTGCAAAAGGATGTTTGCAACCTTTGTAATATTTAATATTTTACAACAATCCCCCACGTATTACAAAGGTTGACGGTAGGAGTTCCTGGTTATTATATATATGGAGTATAACTTTTCGAATCTGGTGTCTTTTGGACTATGAACCAGACCTAGATAAATAAACTTTATCCTCACAGAGATAATGGTGAAGTTTAAAACTTCTATGAACCATTAGCTCTTTTGTAAGGTAGGGAATCTATTTATCATGTTATACCCCCATAATTCTTGCTGTTAACGCGGTTTTGCGCGTTTTGGCCATGCGCGTGCCTGGATGTTAATGAATGCTCTAGAGATTATGCCACAATCTCATAGGAGCGGCCCCACTCTGCATTCATATAGGTGATTTCATCAAATGTATCCGCAATCAATACATCACCCATAAGGGATGTGAAATCATTAAGAGTTCAAAACTCATCCTCTCAATCAATGCAGTATAACACTTCCACACCATAGGAAGGACAATCAATTTTGTGCTAACAGAATTAACAAGTGACTTGTTATTACCCATATGAACCTTCTTCATGGGATCTCCAATCACAAAGATTGGGTTCCCATCACTGTTAATTTTTCTAATATGGCTTTAAGTCCCATTCCCCTCGATGTTTCTTCAATTAATTGATGTTTCTTCAATTAATTTTTCCACTCAGAGACTTAGTCAGAGGATCGGCCAAAATCACTTCTGACTTCTCATAATCAACAAAATAATTTTATCATTTAACAATAGCTAGCTCAACCACATGCAAGCCTCAGCTTGGCAAACATAATGTATCGATACATAGGTGTTACATCCAATAAAATTCTCACATGTTGTAGAATTTTATCCAAAAATTATTAACATTACTAGTGGATCATCACATTTCCTCACTAGTGGATTTTAATCTCATCAAATCTCATTTGAATATAAAATTCAATTATCATCATTGTATTTTCTAATACAACGGATACCACAATTCATTGTACTTGTCATTACTGTATTCTCTAATACAGCGGAAACTCAAATTATATGATACCACAATTCATGATATCTATCATCACTGTATTCTCTAATACAACGGAATCTCATGGCCGTCATTTAAGAGTACTGAAAATCTTGACATCAAAATGTCCAATTCTTGAGAAAAATCTCAACACAAAGTTCTATTGATATCATTATGCTAACACATCACATCTCTCATTTATTTATTTATTTTCTCATTATCACACTTGTGATATCATTGCTGCCACAAACTCACAAAAGTATTAGTATATTTCGTGGCATTTTTTTAAAATAAATAAATAAATAAATAAGACAATAATATTCGGACCCCCACATTTGCAAATATTATTCTATTTGTTTAATTTTACCAAATAAATATATTTGGTACATTCTTAATCCCACACAATTACACAAGAATTAAGATTGAAAGTAAATACCTCTTTGAGAGCCCATTATCTCTTATAGTATCGAGTATAATCAAATTACTCATTAATTTGATCGCAAGCTTCACGAGCATTGAAATATATACCTTATATATTTCTCCCACAATTAAGTTCTCTGCAAACTTAATTAGCTAGACAGTTCACTGCTCAATTGATCCCTACCACTTTAATCAGGAAACAATTGCATTGATTATATTAATACTCACAATTTCCACATATATATCAGAATATTAATCAATCCATAGCAGTAATAGTCACACCACTTAAAAATAATTTTACATGCATCACTGTTTTAAATTATTTTTAAACAGTAAAATTAAACATTAATCTGTTTCCACAGATTCAATTCTTCTCATTTAAATACATTAATTGCACCAATTATTAACATAAATAAAATAATTTATGTCAAACAATGTATCTTAAGGAATTATTTTCACATTAAGTGAAAATCTATAACATTAATTAAGATACCTCATAAAAATTGCAATTAAGCTTATTGTATAAACATTTATGCACAAAATCCCAATTTTGCTAGAAATCAACTTTTCAACCATTAATCACTTTCCGTTTAAAAATATCACATAAAATTGCAATTAAATTTTGGAACCATAATTGCATACCGTAACATAGAGATTTCCAATTTCACCAATAATAATAAAGTCATCATCCACTTTATTTTCATAATCAATTGAGAATAATCTGATATATTAAAATCTCATTTATATTTGCACCGCTTACTCCAATTGCCACATTGTAACAGTAATATAACAATTAATATTGGTCATTCACCTCTTGTCATTGTTAAAGAGATCTTGAGTAATATGAAACACTGACCAAGAAAATTTATCAAGCACATGGAGAATAACATACCTTGATACATACTTGTATCATATCTGCATCACTAAGAGACATGAATTTCGTCATCAATATGGTCCTCATGAATGCCCCACAAGTAATTAGACTTTTTGAGAAATTAACTTGTTAAATAAATCCCTCTCATAAAATTGTAATTCATCATGTACCATAAAAAAATGAATTCTTCGTATTGCAATAATATGTATGGCAACAACATCAAAATATAAAATCCAATTTAAATTTGGATGAATGCACTTAATTGCATTTAAGTAATTATTTGACTAATTTTAAACATTAGTCCATTGCCACAACATATATACCTTTGAATGAGAAAAATTCTACAAGAATTAATCTTGCATTCATTTTACGGCTCCTTTGTAATTACATAAACTAATGCCATTAAACATACAACTGTAAAATTCTCATGTGACCATCACATATATAAAATTACGTTTTAAATTTGTAGTTGGGTATTTGAAATACCACTAAATGTTCTCATAAATATAAAGTTAGCAATCATATGTTATTATAATAAAATTATAACCGCATACCTTAACATGTCACAAAAATACATGGAACATCATTAATTTCTATCCCTTTAAATTTGTCAATCTTTCTTCCTTTTTTTTTTCATGTGTGGAGAAACAAGTATTTGTATAACTCAATCGAAAGCTACCAAACACACATGAGTAAATCACACAAAATGTAATACTGTTAAAAAATTAGAACAGTATACCACGACTGATGATAGTTTTGCGGTTAGCCCTTTTAATCTTCAAAAAATTTGGAACCCATCATCATCAAGGAGCATTAAGATAGAAACAAATAGAATTGGGATGTAGTTATTGGTACATAACTAGCAACGTATACAACTTGAATACAATTTAAGCAAGTGGTTACTAATTAATATCAATAAATGCATACGTTGGTTTATGCAAGAAACAAATAATTAGGCCACGGTTTCTCCTTCCTAATTTCAATATAAACAAAAAACTTATTTTTGTTTCCTAAATTTCTGTGGGTAAACGTGATCTCCTTTTTAGAATTTTATTTATTTATTAAGAAATCCCACAAGAATTAAAAAATAATTTCATGGCAATGATCATAAAATTATGATACATATACATAAATAAAACCATGAAAGATATACTTATCCGTGAGATAACGATATACATGGCATGGAATGTCAAGAGAATGAATCAGATAATTAATTTATGTCATGGACAAATTGTATTAACATTCCAATGTTAATTCACCCAAATAATTATTAGAAGCATATCCTCTTAGTTAGGGATACTATTAATTTACCACAAAGAAAAGGAAACTGATACTTATCTGTTGAGCATAAGATGATGATATAAACTTTCTTTTCTTTGCACTTTTAATCGATCCATCACCGGTAGAATAAATTCCTTTAGATTGTTGGAAATTCTGCAAAATAAAGTTAGAAACACAAAGATCGAGTCGCGTAGAAACGGTTGCCCTAAAGGAATTTATTTCTCCCAGGATAAAACGATCTCTTCCGATTTAGAAATCGGGATCCAGAACAGCAAGAACCAAAAACATAATATTAACCAAGAAAGGAAGGCTCTCAATTGATTGTAGTGTATATTTCTTTCTCTCTTGTCTTGTATTTGGTTTGATGGAGTAGGTGATATTTATAGGGAGGTAAGAATCCAACCAATTTATTGGACAAAATTATGGTCATTAAAAAGGATGATTTTGTGGTCATCAAAGCATGATATTGCCGTTGAGAACATTTGAAAGGAGTCATAGCAGATCATAGCCATTAAGGACAGATCATGGCCATTACTATCATTGATGGCCATAGATGGACGTTGCAAAAGGATGTTTGCAACCTTTGTAATATTTAATATTTTACAACAAGAGTTAAGAGCACTCCTCCCTCTAAACACCAAGAACTCAACTTGTGAGGATCAAGCATTGGAGATTTCTTGATCCATTACAAGTAAAACTCCTTTTAATCTCTATCTTTTTAATTTTCTTTTGTATTGGATTGAATGAATACTTGGGAATATTGGATTGCTTGAATATCTTGGATTCCCACTTGGAGGATGATTAATATAAGTTGAATTGATTGTTCTCTTGTTGATTGATTGTTTCTAATTGAATTTTAACCACAAATGATTCCTAAAATTGCCCAGAAATTTACCAATTTTGGCTTCACTTTTCTCCATCTTTTCCAACTATAATTCTCAATTTTCCTTGTGTTTCCTTGTTCGATTTTGATTGAGATTTATCGGTCAACTCAAGCTAGATCTATTGACACAATCTGACTCATTAAAATGAGGCCAGATCGCATCAAGTGGTAGCAGAGCTAGTTGCTTGAGTTTTCCAGATTTTCAATTTTTGCATCTATTCAAAATTGAGTCAAAATTGCTGGATAAAACCTTCCGGTATTGTGCCATTTATGATTATCTTGAGTTTGCTGAAATTTTGGTGAAGAAATCACATCATTTGATCAACAAATTTGAGAATTACCATTTTCCAGCATTTGGTGTTCTTCATGTTTTAGCTGTCAAATTTTCTTTGCATTTTCAACCGAATTTCTTCTTCTTTATTGGTTGAATCTTATTGTGCCGAGTCACATTGAGTGTCTAGAGTCAAGACAAACTTATTTTGTGTTTGTTTTTCACTCCGATTGGTTAGCATGTCTGCTGGATTCCTTGAACTAAGGATTTTCTTCAAGGATAAAGTACCATCACTAATCAACTCCCTGATAAAGTGATATCTCAACTGGATATGTTTTGTCCTAGCATGAAATACAGGATTCTTCGCAAGATGAATGGCACTCTGATTGTTGGTGTATAGAGTGCTATCTTCCTGTTTCTTGCCTAACTCCTCAAGAAAGTTCTTCAACCAAATCATTTCCTTGTTGGCTTCTGAAATAGCCATGTACTCTGCTTCCGTGGTTGAAAGAGCAACACTCTTTTGAAGTCGAGACATCCAACTAACTGTTGTGCCACCCAAAGTGAAAGTATATCCCATAATACTCTTTCTTGTATCCTCACAACCACCAAAATATGCATCAGTGAATCCTTCCAAGATTACATCTTTCCTACGGAAACATAATGCAACCTTAGAGGTACCTTTCAAGTAGCGTAACAACTACTTAACCACCTCCCAATGCTCTCTTCCAGGGTTAGACATGAATCTGCTAACAACTCCCACTACATGAGCAATGCCTGGCTTCATACACACCATGACGTACATCAAACTACCAACATCAGATGCATACGAAACATTAGCCATTTCTTTCTTGTCTTCATCCATTTGAGGTGTCTGCTTCTTTGTGAGATTGAAGTGGGCTCCCAAAGGCGTACTTCTGATCTTAGCATCTTGGAGGTTAAACTTATTTAACACCTTCCCAATGTACTTCTCTTGAGACGGTTTCAAAGTACCTTCACTTCTATCTTTGATGATGCTCATACCAAGTATCTGCTTTGAGGGACCCAAATCCTTCATCTCAAAATCTAGAGACATCTATCTCTTCAACTTGTTGATTTCCCTCATGTCAGATCCTACGATTAATATGTTATCAACATACAACAACAATATAATATAAGATGAATCAAATTGCTTAATGTAGCAACAATGATCCATAGTACACCTCGTGCACCCACTCCTCATCATAAAGTTGTCAAACTTCAAGTACCACTGTCGTAGTGCTTGCTTCAAACCGTACAAGCTCTTTTTCAGCTTGCAAACCAGGTCCTCTTTCCCAGCTACTGGAATCCCTCTGGTTGTACCATGTAGATGTCCTCCTCAAGATCACCATGTAAGAACGTGGTCTTCACATCTAACTACTCTAGATGTAATTCCTCTACAGCCACAATACCTAAAACAAGTCTGATAGTAGTCATCTTGACAACCGGAGAAAAAATCTCATTGTAGTCAATGCCCTTTTCTTGCTGAACACCTTTCACCACTAACCTTGCATTGTATCTCTTGCTGCCATCAAGTTATTATTTAATCTTGAACACCCATTTATTCTGCAAAGCTTTCTTTCCTGCTGGTAACTCAGTCAACGACCAAGTCTCATTCTTCTCAAGCGAAGTCATCTCCTCATTCATGGCTAGCTCCCACTGAACTGACTCGTCCATATGCATTGCCTCTAAATAACTCTCAGGCTCACCATCCTCGGTCAAGAGCAAGTAATAAGCTGAGGGAGAGTATCTTTGTGGCAGTCACGAAACTCTATTTGATCTTCTTACTACAACATCTGGGGGAACTGAGACTACCTCCTCAGCATCTCTGTTTGCCAAACTCCCACTGTTTCCTGCAAGAACATCCTCTGTAATGTCTTCCAACACAATCTACTCTTTAACTGCTTGTTCTTTGTAGTTTTAGAATCCGCTGCAAGCTTATCCTTATACACTAAATTCTCATTGAAGGTGATATCTCTGCTTCTAATGACTTTCCTGTTCAACGCATCCCAGAAGCGGTACCCCATCTCATCTGAACCATAGCCAATAAAAGTAACCTTCTTTGCTTTAGGATCAAGCTTAACCCTATCATAATCTTTAACCAGCACATAAGAAACACAACCAAAAACTCTTAGGTGTGAGAGATTTACCTCTTTTTCTTGCCATTCTTCCTCAGGAATCTTGAACCCCAAAGGAACTGAGGGTCCTCTGTTAATGAGATATGTCGCTGTACTAACTGCACGTGCCCAAAACATCTTTGGCAATCCTGCATGTTTCCTCATACTCTTAGCTCTCTCATTAAAAGTCCTATTCATTCGCTCTTCAACTCCATTCTGCTGCGATGTCTCAGGAATAGTCTTTATCATTCTAATTTCGTGTTCTACATAATAGGCTTTGATCTCATCACTACTGTATTCACCCCCATTATCTGATTTCAAGCTCTTAATCTTCAACCCTGTCTGGTTTTCAACTTCTGCCTTCCACTTTTTAAAGGTTTCAAACACTTCAGATTTATTTTTCAGAAAATAAACCCATACCTTTCTAGTGGAATCATCAATAAAAGTGACATAGTAGCGTGATCCTCCCAGGGAGGCAACTGTGGTCGGTCCGTACACATCTGTATGAACTAGCTCTAACTTTCCAGACTTGGGTGCATTCCCTGTTTTTGCAAAAGTAACTCATTTCTGCTTCCTAAACACACATGGTTCACAGAATCCAACTTCCACATTCTTCAATTCTAGAATCTTACCCTTAGAATCTAGCAGCTTCATACCCTTCTAACTCATATGCCTAAGCCTTTGGTGCCAAAGCATCGATAGACCAACATCATCAGTAATTGCATTAACCTCGTCACATGATTGTTCCATAGTATAAAGAGTTCCAACCTTATCACCACGAGTGACAACTAAATTCCCCTTCACAACCTTCCATTGTCTGTTTCCAAAGATAGCACGATACCCTTCCTCATCCAACTGACCCATAGAGAGCAATATCATTTTGAGTCCAGGAACGTATCTAACATCTTTTAACAACCAGATTGTTCCAAAAGAGGTTCTGACTTTGATGTCTCCTATACCTGTAATGTTTAAAGTCTCGTCATCAGCAAGACGAACTTTGCCAAAATTTCTAGATCTGAAATTTAACATTGAATCCTTGCTTGGAGTGGCATGAAATGATGCACCAGAATCCATGACCCAAGATTCAATAGAACACTCAACACAACAAATCAGCGCATCATCACTAACTTCTTCCACTGTGTTAACTGAGTTATCATCATTCTTATTTGGCTTAGGAACTGCATGAGCCGTACACTGATTCCTGAAGTGACCAGTCTTTTGACAGTTCCAACACACAATATCCTCACGATTCTTGGACTGCCCTCTCTTCCTGGACTTTGATCTGTTACGCCCTTGATTCTGTCCCTTCACAACTTGTCGGCCTCTACCATCCATACTCAACAAAGAGCCCGATGATTCCCCAGAATTCCTTCTACGAATATCTTCTCCAAGAATCGAGTCACGAATTCCTGTGAACGTTAGCTTCGTAGTCTCAGACGAACTGCTAACGGCTGTGACAAACCCTGACCAGCTGTCGGGTAACGAGGATAACAACAATAAGGCTTGTACTTCATCGAATTTAATCTCAACGGAAACTAATCTCGACAGTATATAATTAAATGTGTTCACATGGTCAGCACTAGAACCACCTTCTTTCATCCTTGTATTGACTAATAGACGAATCAAATATACCTTATTAACAGCAGAGGGCTTTTCGTACAAATTTGATAACGCCTTAATCAGTTCGTGTGTAGTCTTCTCACTAATGATGTTGTAAGCAACGTTCTTCACCAGTATCAATCATATCACACCCAGAGCCTGCATATCCAATAAGTCCCAATCTTTCTGACTTATCGGATTTGGCATTTTCTCCTCTAAGAGTTCGTGCAGCTTTTTCTGATACAGCAAATCCTCGATCTGCATCTTCCAAAATCTGAAGTCTGTCCCATCAAACTTGTCGATCTTTATATTCCCATCGTCTGCCATCGCTCTTACTCACTAACCTTGCTCCGCTACCAGTTGTTAGGAATTGCCTGAGTAAGAGACCGAAAGATAACCTAGATTGAGAAAGATAAACGACAAGAAACAAGACAATGGATTAACGTGGAATTGGTCTAGCCGCACTCCACAAACCGCATAAATATTATTAATCTCAATATTTATTCTGCACACACGCTTACATGCCACACATTTTACAATTACAAGAGAGTCTATTTATAGGGAAATGGCCGGCCTCCATTCCCTACGCTAGCGATGTGGTATATCAGACTCCACATACCTAACAGTGCTCACCCAAGAGGGCCACCCCATTGCATATTTTAGTGAGAAGTTGAAGGAAGCGCAACTCAATTACTCCACTTATGATCGAGAGCTATATGCCTTGGTGAGAGCCCTAATAGTGTAGGAGCACTACTTGTTGCTGAGCCAATTTGTGATACACATCACTTGAGCTTGAAGTTTCTTCAAGATCAAGCCAAGCTCAACAAAAAGCATGCTAAGTGGATGGAGTTTATTGAGGCTTTTCCTTACACCATTAAATACAAGCAAGGAAAGGAGAATGTGGTGGCCGATGCTCTCTCAAGAAGGTATGTACTTCTAACCAACCTTGATGCACAATTTTTTAGTTTCTCTCATTTAATTGACTTATTGATCGCATATTTTTAGTATAGGTTTTCCCCTTTATTTTGGCCTTTTCGAGGGCATGATACTTCTTATTTGCCCATTTTTCTCATCTTTTTGCAGATCAGTGCCAAAAGGAAGAAAAGAGCGAAAGCGAGCGATTTTGGAAGGATTTCTGCAGTTCTCAAGCTTCAAGACTGACATCGAGGTCAAGACACCAACTTTGCCATCGAGGCCTTGCCGTGGTTTCCATCGTCGAGCCCTGGCCAGACCAAAAGCGTTATTTGCATGTGTCCTCGTTGCCGTACTCCCATGTGTCACCTCTGATGTCTTCCAGAAGGTTCCGCGCAGATCCCCAAGAATATTCTCTTTAGTCGTCGTGCCCCCGACGCTAACCAGACCAGTCAGTAGTCTCATGCTCGCGACGCTTCTGCATCAGTTCTTAATCAAAGGCCAAAGAAAGGAATCTCCAAAGATTCCCATGGGATTCCTTGCGTTTCTAGAAGATTCCATGCACAACTAGAAGATTCTAGAATATTCCAGCATGCTCCATGTGCTGTCACTCTCTCCCCTTAACTGGAATTTGTCTTTTTGTAATCCCTTGGCTGGATTTTGTCCTCTTGTGGGCTGGACACTATATAAACCTCTAGTTTTTAGGGTTTTAGACATCTTGTAAATATTTTTCCACTTTATTCTTTTGGGAGTCGCCTCATTTTCTCTCATCCCCCTTTTGGGTGGTGGCTGAGGCATCTATTTCCAGCAACCATTGAACTTAACTGGAGCTTTGCTCTGGTCGGTAACATTTATTAGTTTTCTTCTCTTTGTTCTTCTTTTATGCAATCTTTCTTTTCCTATTTTGTTTATTTATTTTGTGGTATGAGTAGCTAGATTCTCCCTCCTTAGCAGAGGTATTTTGAGGGTTGCATGGGTAGTTAAGAGGCCTAAATGTGTCTAATATATTCTTATTGTTGTATTCGATTGTTTGTCGGTTTCTTGTTAATTCGTCTAGGGCATGATTTGTAGTCAGGCCAACTAGTAACTAATCCTAGATGATTACTGTCATTCTCTTGGTTATAACTGACGTGAATCCTTCAGTTAGAGTAGACACCTAGTGGGGTCATCACGAGAGGTCTTTCGTCTAGGGGTAAATGGTCATTTAGGGTATGTGATGCGAGCTTGACACACTGAGATGTCACGCCCTAGATATGTCTTGCCTCCACTTCATGGGCGTTTTGAGTAGTGCCTCCCCGTATTCGTGCCTGGGAGGACGGTGAAACGTCAAGGCCATCTCATATGTGGAAACAAGGGGTAACTTTTATCTACGAAGGTAAGTAGGGGGCCTACGTGGAAACATGACCCTTATAACTGTCGCGCCCCATGAAAATTACGGGTGAAAGGTAATTCACGAGTGTGCAACGAAATTTGAGACCTTCAGATGCTCGGCGTAGATGGACGCCTCGCAGCATGCAATGAAGTCGCCACCCTAATTTGGTTGCTAGGTTTAGGGAACCCTAATCATCATGGCATAGGAAATATAATAAGTAAAAAAACTAAAGGCACAAAAAAAAAAAAGGGTCTGGACCCCAGACAAAGGTTCGGGGTCGTATTATGGTCTCGGGAAGGTGTTAGGCACCCGAGACACATCCGAAAACGGTTACCGGTTGATGAGAGAGGTGTTTAAAAAGGTGTTTGAGAACTGCGTTTTGAAAAAGGGGGCCCTCAGAGGAATCGTCACTTTAGTCTTTATTATGATCGTGATGGGACTGAATTTTCCGTAAGACTGAATGAGCGCCCTCTTTTTTCATCATCGGGCCATGCATGATTAAATTAATTACTAAGTGATCCTAACATGGATTGCTAACAGAGTACCAATTTAAATGATTGATTTTAAAGTGAAAAACTGAAGTGGGATCGAAAGTCCCCATGTACATGCAGTCAATACAAGCGAGAATTTAAAATCATATGAACATGGCATTTTAAGCAAGTCTTTAAACACGTTGTTCATGTGGGTTGATTTTAATTCTAGCAGTTCTATATATCATGCATACAGTTGATATTTGCAAAAAGCATCGAATAAATAAAAAGGACTTGTGAGGCGTACTTTCGAGCGAAGCTTGAAATTAACCTACAAAACGAGAGTGTTAGTGCTAGCTTGAGAAATAACTGAGCAATGAAAATTTTGAATGACAATTGATTGTACACGTAAATGATGGATTTTACGCATACGGAAGTTAAATGCTGAGTTGATTGCATGCGAAAAATGATTGATTTAACGCATACGAAAGTTAAATGCTGAGTTGATTGCATGCGAAAAATGATGGATTTAACGCATACGAAAATTAAATGCTGAGTTGATTGCATGCGAAAAATGATGAATTTATCGCATACGAAAATTAAATGTTGTGTTGATTGCATGCGAAAAATGATTGATTTTACGCATACGAAAATGAAATGCTAGGTTGATTGCATGCGAAAAATGATGGATTTTACGCATACGAGAATTTTAAATGCTGTCTTGATTGCATGCGAAAAATGATAGATTTTACGCATACGAAAACGAAATGCTGTTTTGATTGCATGCGAAAAATGATGGATTTTACGCATACGAGAATTTTAAATGCTGTCTTGATTGCATCCGAAAAATGATGGATTTTACGCATACGAAAACGAAATGCTGTTTTGATTGCATGCGAAAAATGATGGATTTTACGCATACGAAAATGAAATGCTGGGTTGATTGCATGCGAAAAATGATGGATTTTATGCATACGAGAATTTTAAATGCTGTCTTGATTGCATGCGAAAAATGATGGATTTTACGCATACGAAAATTAAATGTTGAGTTGATTGCATGCGAAAAATGATGAATTTATCGCATACGAAAATTAAATGTTGTGTTGATTGCATGCGAAAAATGATTGATTTTACGCATACGAAAATGAAATGCTAGGTTGATTGCATGCGAAAAATGATGGATTTTACGCATACGAGAATTTTAAATGCTGTCTTGATTGCATGCGAAAAATGATGGATTTTACGCATACGAAAACGAAATGCTGTTTTGATTGCATGCGAAAAATGATGGATTTTACGCATACGAAAATGAAATGCTGGGTTGATTGCATGCGAAAAATGATGGATTTTACGCATACGAGAATTTTAAATGCTGTCTTGATTGCATGCGAAAAATGATGGATTTTACGCATACGAAAGTGAAATGCTGTTTTGATAAGTACAGAAAAATTAAATGCTATTGGCGATTTACAGGGAATAAAGAAAAAGTTTAATGATTTGCAGAAAATAAAACAGATTGATAATGTAGAGAATGGACATTTGGATATTTGCGGAAAATAAACAGTTGATATTTGCAGAAACATAGCAGTTGATAAATTGCAGAAAATAAACAGTTGATAAATTGCAGAAAATAAACAGTTGATAATGCGGAAGAATTTCCAGCAGTTTGCGAAAAAATTAAAGCAGTTGAATATTTACGAGAATTAAAATGCGACCGACCATGTAGGCGGTATTGAATTTAAATTGCTGAAAGTAAATTGCTAAAATTTAAAGTGCGGAAAAATAAAGTGCGGAAAAGTAAACAGTTGATAATTTGCGGAATGACTTCCAGCAGTTTTGCGAAAAAGTAAAGCAGTTGAATATTTACGAGAATTAAAATGCGACCGACCATGTAGGCGGTATTGAATTTAAATTGCTGAAAGTAAATTGCTGAAATTTAAAGTGCGGAAAAATAAACAGTTGATAAGTGCGACCGACCATGTAGGCGGTATTGAATTTAAATTGCCGAAAGTAAATTGCGGAAAATTAAAGTGCGAAAAATTAAACAGTTGATAAGTGCGACCGACCATGTAGGCGGTATTGTATTTAAATTGCCGAAAGTAAATTGCGGAAAATTAAAGTGCAAAAAATTAAACAGTTGATAAGTGCGACCGACCATGTAGGCGGTATTGTATTTAAATTGCAAAAAGTAAAGTGCGGAAAAGTAAACAGTTGATAATTTGCGGAATGACTTCCAGCAGTTTTGCGAAAAATTAAAGCAGTTGATATTGCAGAAAATAAACAGTTGATATTGCGACCGACCATGTAGGCGGTATTGAATTTAAATTGCCGAAAGTAAATTGCTGAAATTTAAAGTGCGACCGACCATGTAGGCGGTAAAATAAATGACTGAATTTAAATATCATGAAAATAAATATTGCGATAAGAAAGAAGCAATTCGGATATAAAATAATTAAATAACAAGTTGTCGCAAGGACGAGCATACGAAAAATATGAACAAGGAAATGACGCATGTGTGCATTTAAATCATGTATAAACATTTGAAGCATGGTATACGACTATTTAATTTCGTGCATAAATATTTAATCATGGTATATAAATATTTAAGCAAAGCGAAATAGTAAACAAGTATTGTAAATAATGATTAATTAAATATGGCATACGAAGTAAATTAGACATTACATGTGAGCATGAAATAAAATGACGTTAAAAATGACTCGAATGCTTGGCGAAAATTATTTGGGCCGGGCCCGCATGCTGGATTTTGATTTAAAATGGGGTAGGAATAAATCCTAGGCCCATGACTAAAAATGGAAATGATGGGCTTGGCCCATCTTTATTTTTAAAGAAGAAAGAAGGGGCGGGCTTGGCAAGCCCGTGTCCCTTCTCCTTCATGAACAGTAGCCATTCTACTGTTCATCTTCTTCCTTGCGCCGGCCTACTGCCGGCGACAAGGAAGACCGCCGGCCACCCCAAACACCGGAAACAGACGCACAGAACACGGCCGGACTGAGGGGCGAGCAAAACCCGATAAGAATCAATCAATTCCATCCACAAACGATGAGCAATTTGGCACTTGAACATGCGTATGCATTAAACCCGAAAATTCACTATTAATTACACAAGGCAACATGCGTCTAAATTGAAGCAAGCAAAACGTTCATCACTTGAAAACTAAGTGCTTAAAACTGATTTGAGCAATTTATTGATTGGTTAAGAGGGAAAACGAAAATTCAAAGAGAGAAGCTAGAGAGAGAAAGCTTACAGTGATCGCCGAGAAAGGAAAGGATTGTGCGCGTGAATTGGTCCAGGAAAATGGAGAGGGAGAGTGTGGTTTTTTTGCAAGATTTCCGGACCCCCCTTGCCGAAGGAACAGGGCGGCCATTTATAGGCCTCGAACGCGTGGGAGGGTGGCTGCCGAAGCTGCGCGTGGAGGAGGGCTGGAGGCTAGCCGTGATGATGGCGGAGCTAGGGGCTAGGGAGCAGTTGGCTCGGGCAAGGACTTCCGCTGCCTCCCTCGTGCGTGCACTGTGCATGTGCATTATGCACATTAAATCAAGGGCCATTGATCTGGTTGACTTTCCTTGGTTGACCAGATCAATGGTCATGATCAAATGGCCCTTTATTTGATTTAAATGGCCTCGAGCAGGTTCCCGCGAACAAACGTTCTAACTTTTCGAGCCGAAGGTACCGTCGCGTAGAGAAAAATACGACGGGTTTAACCGTCTACAGCGAATGACGAGAATTTTTCGTTTAACGTGTTTATTTTCGCGTTCAAAAACGTGAAACGTTTGAACGGAAAAATAATAACGTTACGCCGAAAATTACACGAATCGCTGTAGACCGTTACAACCAGAAAAAAATCTAGCAACTAGTTGATGGAAAACATTTTAAATTCAAGCTATTGTCCGAGCGGACTTACTCGGGTCCAATAAAAGCTCGAATAAAAATAATAATAAAATAATAAAAATACTAAAAAATGCGCTAAAATATTAAAAATCCTAAAATTCATGTGATGACCTAAAACGAAGAAAAAACTAGCAAACGACTGCCGGATAGTCAAAAATGTGGTTTTTAAGGCTAAAAATAATAATTATAATAATAATGAAAATATGTGCCAAAAAAATTAAAAATGTGATTTCGAAAGCTGACGATGCTAACGATGATGCTAAAATGCAACGAAACACCTAAGAATGCTAGCGACATTAAATCAACTGAAAATGACTGTAAGTTAACTAAATAACAAAAATGCTAAAATTAAGTAAAAAAAAAAATGGCGTCAAAATTCGGGTATCAACAATAACATATCTATGGCATGAGAGTAGAATATTTCTGCGCCGATGATTATCATGCCCTCGACACAACCCGAGAATGTCCTTTGCTAAGATCTCTTCTCTTCTGATTTTATTTCTTCAATCTCTTCTCTTTTGACTTTATTTCTTTATTTGATTTCCGTTTGCATGTCTTGCCCTTGATTTCTGTTTGCATGTCGTGCCCTTGATTTCTATTTTTATTAATTGTCTTGTTAGCAACCATCTCTATCTTGGTTAACTAGATTAACCAACCAAACCCCCCCATTGTTTCTTTTATTGTTTCATTTTTATATCTGGCCATGTCTAGTTTATGTCTTCACTATTCTCTGTGGATCGAACCTCTTGCCACTTTCTTCAATCCTTTTTTGTTGCATGTGATAAGTTGTAATTATTTGATCGTGCCCTCGACAAGCACACATCAAATTGGCGCCATTGTCGGGGATTGGTGTTAAGTCGTGCCCTTGACAGTTCCAGATATTTTTTTATTATCATTATTTTTTTATTTTATTTATTTCTTTAATGTCTTGTTTTAATTTTTATTCTCACTCATCCTCTTTTCCTCAGTGTTTTACTCCTAACCACCCGTGGTGGAATCAAGAAAATTTCAACTACAGAGTGGAAGCCGAACCTAGCTATCAATATTATCCACCTCCACAAGACCAAGGGTTGTTTCAAGAAAATCAGGATGCAATAGCTACCATGAAGAGCCAAGTTGAGGAGATGCAATTAGACTTATAGAAGCTTAAGATGTAGAGACAACTAGAGGAATTAACTGACTTGGTGAATCAAGCTAAAGAGACTTGAGAGGAGATTAAGGAGCAGAGACGCCAAGAGGCCATCGAAGCAAACTTTGCATGCCTGCCCCCGACGTTGGACCACCTGAACCTACCCATCTTGCCCTAGACGTTGTCCCTGCACCTAGACCAAAAATGTTAGCTCCAACACTTCTCCCTAGTCACATCATGAGTCACCCTATCACCCCCATAGAACAACATTTGCATCACTTAGATAGTGATGACTATTTAAGTGAAGAGAATTTATCAATCGTCATTCTATGAGAGTTGTCATTTGAGCGTCATGACCAAGATGATGAGTCTTATGGGATAGAGGACCTTTTCATGCCCACGAATGAGCTAAAATTGGACGATCCAGGATGTCTTCCTCTAGAGCCAGGAGCCAACGTGGAGTTCAAAGCCAGTACAAACACAATATTGAGCGACGCAAATCTGCCAGATTTTTACGACGAGAGTCTTGCCCTAGACGCAGAATTAGAGGCAGAAATCGTTATTCACCCAAATTTGCCAAGTCAACTCCAGAACTGTTCTAACACTTTGGTGGGCCAAGGGATTGAGGTTTTTGAGGGTTTTCACCACATCAAATCTTGTGAGGAGCATCATGCCCTTGACGCAGAATTCAAGCCGGGGGAGATTGAGAAGGAGGATTTAAGAGCGATTAAGGAGGAGATAATCAAGGACTTGAGCTCTAAAGCCATTACGTGTGACAGGGAGATTTCTATACTTTCTAATTATATTGATCCTTTTCTTGAATCACCTTTCACTCATAACAAGTTTTTACTCTTTATTTTGCGGAACCCGAATTAACATTTGAATCATATTATGGTTGCCTGTAGGATGTTTTGCTACTGGACCATCCACTTCATGCGATAATTCACATCAAACTAAGAGGATGGAAAACATTTAGTAGGATTGGTTGAAGTTCGAAAAACCAACGCCGTGCCCTCGACGATAACAGAGACGCTTCGTGGGAGCCAACCCACATTCCTTCCCCTTTTTATTTCTGCTTCACTCTTTATTTTTCAGAACTTTCTTGTGTGTGCCCTTCTCGCATTGAGGACAATGCGCTACCTAAGTGTGGGGAGGGATTTATTTGTGTGTTTTTTTGCATGTTTAATTTTCCGCTTGTTGCATGATTGTATGTTTTTTGGATTTTTCAAATTTTTTTGGATTTTTAATCTCTAGATTTTGTTAATATTTTTGTGAATCTGCCACTGCCCAGTTTTTAAAACCTCTATGAATGGACACACTGTTGATCATTTTCACACAAGTATGAACCACCAGCACTTGTCTAGACCTAGCTGTTCTCATTTTTGCCTGCTGAACCTTCTCCATATCTAGGCCTAGACACCAGTAATCACAAATAACACCCAGTGAGCACTTTGATCTTCCATGCCTTATTTCCTTTCTTGAGTGATTAGGATGCTTTAGCTAGGCACTGGTTGAACTTGCATGATATCCCTGGGTATAGGCACCATTAGACTTGGGAAAGCATTGATTTGACGAAAAACTTTGCATCAATGTTACCTGTCTTTCTTTTCTCTCCTTTCTCTTCTTTTTCTCTCCCCCTTTTCATGCCCCCGACATCCCCCTCGTTTCTTATTTTTTCCTGACCATTCAAACTTTTTTCTTGATCTTTTTCCTTGGCAGGTAAGGTAGCAATTGTTGAGGGTAACGTCAAGGGCTAGACATCCAAAGGACGTGCAGACAAGGTCAAGTATGGGGAAGCAGAGGAAGTTAAGACTTCAGTGCAGAAAGCAGATATCTAGGGCAAGAGCCAAAAGAAAATTCAAAAGTTTTATGCCTTAGAAGAATCAAAAGATGGAAAGGTTCGTGCCCCCTTTAAAATTTTTAAAAAAAGAAAGAAAAAAAAAAGAAATCAAAATCAAAAAATTCAAAATAAAAGGAGGGGGGCATTACACGAACAAAAGAATATCCGCATCCAACACTGCAACAAGAGAAGAACTTCCTGCCCTCGAAGAAGAATTCCTCCGTCTAGCCCCCGAATCTCCATCGTGCCCTCGATGAAAGCTGCCTTGCCACTTCGCCTTTTTCCTAAGCCAAGGAATCCATCCAGGTTCTATTTGGTTGTTTCTCTTCTTTCTATCTTTTTCTTTCCCCTCTTCATTCCTCTTCATTCCTCCTCATTTCTGTTTCCACCTCATTTCTCTTCTTTTCTAGCTCGCCCTTCCCTTTTCTTTCTTTTTGCTGATGCGTTGTTCTTTCCGATTGATGATTGCCCATGCATGTGTACTGCGTACTCGGATTGATGTGCAAGTTTGACTTTGTTCTGTGCTATGTGTATTTAGTTTTCAGCGGTAAACACCTAGCCCTGTTTGTGAGTGTGAGTGCATACACCTTACTATCAATTTCTTGCCATTTCATCTAGGATTTATTAGGAGCTTGATCAACTACTATTTTTTTGATTTGATTACTTTGTGAGGATTGCTGGTAGAGGGCCTGATGTGGGAAAGTTTAATCTTTGGGGTCGTTATCCCTCTAATTTGATGAAGGTGTCTGAGGATGAGTTTGTGCGAAGTCTAGCTCGGTGTCAGTTTGTGTTTGTGTATTGGTTGATTGTATTTGTCTGTTTCTTGAGGTGATTTCCAGTTTTGTGAATGCTCAAGGATGAGCATTGGGCAATGTGGGGATATTTGATCGCATGTTTTTAGTATAGGTTTTTCTCCTTTATTTCGGCCTTTTCGAGGGCATGATACTTCTGATTTGCCCCTTTTTCTCATCTTTTTGCAGATCAGTGCCAAAAGGAAGAAAAGAGCAAAAGTTAGCGATTTTGGAAGGATTTCTGCAGTTATCAAGCTTCAAGACTAACATCGAGGTCAAGACACCAACTTTGCCATCGAGGCCTTGCCGTGGTTTCCATCGTCGAGCCCTGGCCAGACCAAAAGCGTTATTTCCACGTGTCCTCATTGTCGTACTCCTACGTGTCACCTCTGATGTCTTCCAGAAGGTTCCGCGCAGATCCCTAAGAATATTCTCTCTAGTCGTCGAGCCCCCGACGCTAACTAGACCAGTGAGCAGTCTCGTGCCCGTGACGCTTCTGCATTAGTTCTTAATCAAAGGCCAAAGAAAGGAATATCAGAAGATTCCCACGGGATTCCTTGTGTTTCTAGAAGATTCTAGAATATTCCAGCACGCTCCATGTGTTGTCACTCTCTCTCCTTAGCTGAAATTTGTCTTTTTGTAATCCCTTGGCTGGATTTTGTCCTTTTGTAGGCTGAACACTATATAAACCTCTAGTTTTTAGGGTTTTAGACATCTTGTAAATATTTTTCCACTTTCTTCTTTTGGGAGCCGCCTCCTTTTCTCTCCTCTCCCTTTTGGGTGGTGGCTGAGGCATCTATTTCCAGCAGCTATTGAACTTAACCGGAGCTTTGCTCCGGCCGGTAACATTTATTAGTTTTCTTCTCTTTGTTTTTCTTTTATGCAATCTTTCTTTTCCTATTTTGTTTATTTATTTTGTGGTATGAGTAGCTAGATTCTCCCTTCTTAGCAGAGGTATTTTGAGGGTTGCATGGGTAGTTAAGAGGCCTAAATGTGTCTAATATATTCTTATTGTTGTATTCGATTGTTTGTCGGTTTCTTGTTAATTCGTCTAGGGCAAGATTAGTAGTCAGGTCAACTAGTAACTAATCCTAGATGATTACTATCATTCTCTTAGTTATAACTGACGTAAATCCTTGAGTTAGAGTAGACACCTAGTGGGGACATCGCGAGAGGTCTTTTGTCTAGGGGTGAATGGTCGTTTAGGGTATGTGATGCGAGCTTGATACACCGAGATGTCACGCCCTAGATATGTCTTGCCTCCACTTCATGGGCGTTTTGAGTAGTGCCTCCCCGCATTCGTGCCTGGGAGGACGGCGAAACGTCAAGGCTACCTCATATGTGGAAACGGGGGGTAGCTTTTATCTACGAAGGTAAGTAGGGGGCCTACGTGGAAACTTGACCCCTATAGCATATCTATAGCATGAGAGTAGAATATTTCTGCGCCGATGATTATCATGCCCTCGACGCAACCCAAGAATGTCCTTTGCTAAGATCTCTCTCTTCTGATTTTATTTCTTTAATCTCTTCTCTTTTGACTTTATTTCTTTATTTGATTTCTGTTTGTATGTCTTGCCCTTGATTTCTGTTTGCATGTCGTGCCCTTGATTTCTATTTTTATTAATTGTCTTGTTAGCAACCATCTCTATCTTGGTTAACTAGATTAACCAACCAAACCCCCCATTGTTTCTTTTATTGTTTCATTTTATATTTGGCTTTGTCTAGTTTATGTCTTCACGATTCTTTGTGGATCGAACCTCTTGGCACTGTCTTCAATCCTTTTTTGTTGCATGTGATACGTTGTAATTATTTGATCGTGCCCTCGACAAGCACGTGATCAGTTATATGAGCATGATGAGGTCTTTAGAAATATATATGTTGCATGTGCACGCGGTCCTCATTTATATTTCATTCGGCATGACAACTTCTTGTTCAAGCATAATAGACTTTGCATACCTCGCTCTAGTATTAGGGAATTGCTTGTGTTGGAAGCCCATTGAGATGCTTTGAGTGGACATTTTGGCACAACCAAGACCTTGCATGCTCTCAAAAGTCATTTCTTTTAGCAAAAAATACAAGTGGATGTGACAAGAAATATAAACCGATGCATTGTGTGTAAGAAAGCCAAATCCAAGCATATGCATCATGTGACCTACATGCCCCTCCCCGTTGCTAACCACCCATGGGTTGACTTATCCATGGATTTTTTTTAGGCTTTCCTCAGTCTAGGCATGGGAATGATTCCATCTTTGTTGTTGTTGATCATTTTTCTAAATGGCACACTTCATTCCTTGTGCAAAGACTCATGATGCCATTTGCATTGCACATCTATTTTTCCAACAACTTGTGCATTTACATGGCATGCCTAAAAGCATAGTTAGTGATAGAGACACTAAATTTTTAAGCCACTTTTTGCGGACTCTTTGGGAAAAATTGGGTACCAAACTCCTTTTCTCCACCACTTGTCATTCCCAAACGGATGGCCAAATGGAAGTGGTTAATAGATATTTAGGATCACTCCTTAGGGTAATGATTTATAAGCATGGAATGAAATGGGAAGATTGCATTGCATTCATTGAAGTTGCTTACAACCATGCACATCATTCTTCTATCAGATTTTCTCCTTTTGAGGTGGTCTATGGGTTCCAACCCTTGGCCCCTCTTGATCTCTTACCCTTGCTCACGAGTGTCTTATAGTGTGTAGATGGCGAGAAGAAGGCAACCAAGGTAAAGAAGCTCCATGAATAAGTGCGCAAAAATATTGAGAGTGTGAATGATCGTGTGGCCATAAAATGGAACAAAGGCAACACACTTATCTCCTTTGAACTGGGGCAATGGGTGTGGCTACATTGGCGCAAGGATCGGTTCTCTCACCAACGATATGGCAAGTTGAGCCCGCAAGGTGATGGACCTTTCTAAATCCTTCACCGAGTTAACGCCAACGCCTATGTCCTAGACTTACCAAGTAAGTACGGGTCCATTAGCAACATATTTTATATTAATGACTTAACCCTTTCCCATGTAGGAGACGAGAACCTTCAAGAAATGAATTCGAGGGCGAATCCTTTCAAAGGAGGAGGAGATGATACGATCATGGATGAGTCTGCCTTGGAAGCCGAAGACACCGTGCCATAAGGGCCAATCACTCGGAGTATGGCTATGAAGCTTGCACTATGGATAGAGGCGGAGATGGAAAAATGAGCTCACCAAGTCAATGGAAGAGCCTTGATAATGATTGAGTATCGTATCGGGAGCCAAGACCATCCGATGCCTGTCAAAAACCCTAGGCCACGCACATGGCCTATCGGAACCATCGCACGAGTCCTTACAGCCATCGCATGGCCTATCGCACCTATCGAGAACTGATGCGAATCCACGCATCCGGGTGCCTTTACCGCCAGCTGGCCCAATGACTCGAGCCAGGGCTCAAAAGCTTCAAGACCGATTGTCATCTCTCATTCACAAAGAGCTGGAATCTGAGATGACAAGTGAGAAAGCTACACTGAGAGAGAAGACAACAAGAGTGGTGAATCTTCTCACTTTTGGCTTGACCGATGTTCTGTCTGATAGAAACGGCACTTGACTGTTTCATCGAAACGGTATTTGTCCGATTCAAAACAATCGGCACTTACCGTTTGGGTCAAAACGGCACTTGTCCGTTTCACTTAGCGGTTGCCGATTCTATCATCTGTCGCGCATGCCGATTGCTATACCCGTTCCGTGTCACACCTGTCTGCTCTTTGTTGATAAACGGCTCCTGTCCGTTTCGCCTCTCCTAGAGTTGACGCGCGTTGACTGACCCTTTTAAGCAAGGCTGCGACCTTCTATTTATTTAGTTTAATTAATTAAATAGATACTTTAATTAATTAGTTAAGTGTTCTACTTTAGTTAAGTGTTCTACTTTATTTATTATTCCTATTTTGGAATTAGGGTTTGTTTGTAACCTTATATAAGGAGCCGCTTGGCCTCCTTAGAAACTTGGCTGTTATTTGATAAATTGAGATATTCTCTTCAATCTCCGCCCCTTGTTCAAGTTGGTTGAACCTTGTTCTTCTTGAGTCCGCAATACTTGAGTCGTATACAAGTAAATCTTGGAATTGCATCCTACTTGTTGTTTATCTTCTTGTTCGGACTTTGGTTGGCTATTGCCTAGCGTTCAGCAGGTCTTAGTTGTGCAAGTTTATCATTCACAAGGACCCTCTCTTGTTCGGATTTTGGTTGGCTGTTGCTTAGCGTTCAGCAGGTCTTAATTGTGCAAGTGAGTTCTATCTATTCTATCTATTCCGCAGGAAATCCATCTTTGAACAAAGATCAAAATTGGTGCTACGCATCCTAAGGAACCAGGATCGTATCAGTTGGTAGCGGAGCTTAAGGCGTTCAAAGATTGGTAATTATCTTTATCTTTGTTTCAAGTTTTCTTTGTTGAAATCGGTATCTCTTTCTACTCCATTCAAAACCGATTTCTTTGCTGTGCTTGGTTCGTTTATGTTCAAATTCTGGTCAGTTGTCAAAATTGATTTTTAAAGTATAGCTATTGAAGTCCGATTTGGGTGATTTTAGTCTTGTTGGAAAGCTGTGCTTGCGAGGTTTCCGAATAAAAAAAGAATTAGTCGATTCGGATAACGGAGTAAAGAGTTACGATCGTTTCATTGAACTGGGATTTGTGAATTCAAAAAAAAAAAAAAATTTACAAGAAAGCAGTACAAAAAGTTGCTTTGATCCGTTTCATTAGCAAAAGGAAAAACAATTTGTGTTTTTCGATCCCACATCCGTTCAAAATTTGGGAATCCCATGTGCAATCAATTGTTAAACATACTTTAAGTAGTACTATAAAATCCCACTTAGTTTTGTCCCGCACCCACCACCTTTTGTTGGGAATATTCTCTGTTTTTGTCTTCCACTCACTAAAGGCAAATCTTAGTTTATTCTTTCACCCATGCAACGTAAACTATACAATATTAAATCAGAGGTTAATTTTATTTGAGTTCGTTCGAGTCGAATAGAGCTTTTCTTTGATTCCTTAATATTGTTTCCTACTCCCCTTGTTATTTGTTTAATTGATTGATTTTGCAATTAATCCAATACCAAGTATCCCGTTTTGTTTGAAGCTAGTTTTCTTTGAGAGTCTTCTTGGAAGCTTTCCTTTAGATTCTTGAGTCTCACTAACGCTTGAACATTGCAGGAGATTTTGAGAGAAATTGTGAGCTTATTAGAGTGTTAAACACGAGAGTAAACACGCGAGGGAGCGCTAGGATAGTGCAATTTTACGTTTTATTTTGTGTTGTGAATTTCAGGTGCTTTTTAGATGTCCCGAGAAGGAGTGCCACATCCCGATTTGTCGGTCATGTTGGCTAACATAACGGAACAGCTCAGAACCATGACAGAACGGCAATTGACTGCCGATGCTAGGATGGCTCGGGTTGAAGCATTAGCCACTATAAACCCGAACCCTAGAGTAAAGGAGGACCGACGTGACGGATGTATGAGCGATCTGTCCGAAGAGGATGACTACGCCCGTCGACCACGTGATATGAATCGGCGGAGTGATTTTGGCAACGTCCCACCCAGGAGACTTGCTAGACGTGGACCACATGTTCCACAACCTGATCTGGAAGAAGAACCAGACGGGGGAGAAGGATGGATATATGCTCGGGACGGGCCGCGAGGGGGAAGAAGGGATGATCGGGATGGTAGAAGAGATCGGGATGAGGACCGATTAGATGCTAATCTCAGCAGCATCAAAATGAAAATACCTCCGTTTGAGGGTATAGACGACCCTGATGCTTTCCTGATCTGGGAACGGAAGGTAGATGCTATCTTCCTATGTCACAATTATTCAGAGATTATAAAGGTTCAGCTCGCAGCAGTTGAATTCAGTGGATATGCCAGTCATTGGTGGGAGCAGTTCAATCTGAAAAGAACAGCTGTTCTTGCTGGTCCGATTGCTACTTGGGGTGAGATGAAATAGGCAATGAGACAACGGTTTGTGCCGTTACACTTTCACCGTGAGCTGCACCAACGGCTTCAAACTTTGAAGCAAGGCAGTAAGGGGGTTGGAGCCTATTTTAATGAGATGGAAATTGCTCTAGCTCAAGCAAGGATTACTGAGGAACCTGAGGTCACAATGGCTCGGTTCATGGCCGGTTTGAATACAGATATTGCCGATGCATTGGAGCTGACTCAATACAACACTCTTGAGGAGATGCTTCACATGGCTCAAAAGATTGAGAAACATAGGAAAGCTAGGAGTTCCTATAAGTCTACTGGGGCGGCGCCTTGGAAGAAGACGTCTTGGACTAAGGACGACAAAACGGTTCCTGCCATTTCGAAGGGATCTGCTAGTACCGTTATCCCTTCCAAAATGGCTACCACAAAGCCTTATACTCCACCAGTGGATCGGACCGCCACTAAAGACATAGTATGTTTCAAATGCAATGGCCGAGGGCATAAGAAATCAGAATGCCCAAATAAAAGAGTCTTCATCATCAGGCCGAATGGAGAGGAAGAATCGGATGATGATAAGGGGGAATCGGAACCTGAGGGAGATGGTTGTGCCGATTCGGATGGTGACTGTCAGAACGGTGAGCAGGTTCATCTGCTTGTTGTCCGTCGGAATCTAAGTGTGCAAGCTACAGAGGAAGTGTGTGACGAGGAACAACGGACAAATCTGTTCCATACCCATGGGGTAATCGACAAGAAGGGTTGTTCCATCATCATTGACAATGGCAGCTGCACCAATTGTGCGAGTTGGATGATGGTTGATAAACTGGGCTTACCGACGATAAAACATCCAAAGCCATATCAACTTCACTGGATGACCGATGAAGCCGGTGTTAGGGTAAATCGGCAGGTACTTGTCAATTTCCGTATCGGCAAATATCAGGATGAAGTACTTTGTGATGTGGTCCCCATGCAAGCAAGTCACATTATTCTTGGCAGACCATGGCAGTTTGATAGAGATGCGACCCATGAGGGCAAACAGAATCTCTATAAGTTGGTGAAGGGTGGCCGAAAATTCACCTTAGCCCTGTTGTCACCGGCAGAAGTATGTGAAGATCAGCAATGGCTTGCTAAGTCTTATGCTGAATATGAACTTACAAAACAGATTGAGAGAGAAAAAGAAGGTTTGCGTATGCCCAATACAGAAAGAAACAATGAGTGTGTGAGCCTTCAACATTCGCATGCAAACAGTAAGCATGCAGAGGGGGAGTGTAAACATTCGCACGAAAAGAGTAAGCGTGCTGAGAGTGGCATTGAGAGAAAAGGAGAGGCAAATAAAAAGAAATTGAGTGTATATGCCAAAGGGAGCGACGTGAGGAGAGCTATGATTTTTCAACAAAATTTTTTTGACGCAAGTCATCCCATTCTTTTAATCCGTTTTCGCTCTCATTGTTTGACATCGGATGGAACGGAACGGCTACATACCGTTCCGATTCGTATTTCTTCTCTCTTGCAGGAATTTGGAGACGTACTGCCCGAAGACATGCCGCCTGGCTTACCTCCGATCCGCGGCATAGAACATCAGATCGACTTTGTTCCTGGATCGGCAATCCCACATCGGCCAGCTTACCGATCCAATCCAGAGGAAACCAAAGAACTACAACGGCAAGTGGACGATTTGCTTGCGTGTGGGTATGTTCGGGAGAGCCTGTCTCCATGTGCCGTTCCAGTCATTCTAGTTCCAAAGAAAGATGGATCTTGGCGCATGTGTGTTGATTGCCGCGCAGTCAACAAAATCACTGTAAAGTATCGTCATCCTATTCCTCGATTAGATGATATGCTTGATGAATTAAGTGGTAGTAAGTTATTTTCAAAAATTGATTTAATGAGTGGCTACCACCAAATTCGCATGAAGGAAGGAGATGAATGGAAAACTGCTTTTAAAACTAAGTATGGTTTATATGAATGGATGGTTATGCCGTTTGGCTTAACTAATGCTCCTAGCACCTTTATGAGGTTAATGAACCATGTACTTCGGCACTTAATTGGCAAATTTGTTGTAGTTTATTTTGATGATATTTTAATCTATAGCAAATCAATTGATGAGCATGTTTTACATCTTCGGGAAGTTTTTCTAACACTTCGTGAACAGAAACTATATGCTAAACCTAGTAAGTGTTCATTCGCAATGGAACAAGTTGGTTTTCTTGGTTTTATTGTGAGTGCAGATGGTGTTAGCGTGGATGACGAAAAGATTCGCGCCATACGGGAATGGCCGACGCCGAAGGCCGTTACCGATGTGAGATCGTTCCATGGCTTGGCGAGCTTCTATCGGCGATTTGTAAAGGACTTTAGCACCATCGCTGTTCCTCTGAATGATTTAACAAAGAAGAATGTTGTTTTCAGGTGGGAACAGCCGCAGGAGGAGGCGTTTGCTACCCTCAAGGAACGGCTCTGTGCCGCTCCCGTGCTAGCATTGCCCGACTTCAACAAGGCGTTTGAGATAGAGTGTGACGCCAGCGGGTTGGGAATCGGTGTCGTTCTGATGCAAGAGAAACGACCGATTGCCTTTTTCAGTGAAAAGCTCAAGGATGCTCAACTCAGGTATCCGACCTATGACAAGGAGTTCTATGCTCTTGTCCGAGGGTTGGAGACTTGGCAACATTACCTGATGCCCAGGGAGTTCATCATCCACACTGACCATTTGAGCTTGAAATACCTCAAGGGACAAGGGAAGCTGAATCGGAGACATGCCGTCTAGATGGAATTTATTGAGGCTTTCCCTTATCACATTCAATACAAGCAAGGTAAAGAGAATGTTGTTGCTGATGCTTTATCACGCAGGTACGCGTTAATTACTTTCCTTAATGCCAAGTTGCTTGGATTTTCGCACATTATAGAACTCTATGCTGCCGATTCTGATTTTGGTGACATTTATTTGCATGGTGTTTCTATTTCTGGTTCTAAATTCTATAAGCATTAGGGTTATTTGTTTAAAGGTAAACATTTATGTATTCCTCATTGTTCTCTTCGTGAATTACTTGTGCATGAAGCCCATAGTGGTGGTTTGATGGGTCACTTTGGCGTGACTAAAACTTTGGATGTGTTACATGATCACTTTTACTGGCCTCACATGAAGCGTGATGTAGTGCGCATCATTGCTAGATGTTTAATTTGTCGTAGAGCCAAGTCTAAGTCTGTTGGTCATGGCGAATACATGTCGTTACCTGTTCCTTCCCATCCTTGGACCGATTTGTCCATGGACTTTGTCGTTGGCCTGCCTCGGTCTAAGAACGACAAGGATAGTGTCTTTGTTGTGGTGGACAGATTTTCGAAAATGTCCCATTTTATTCCATGTTCTACCACTTGTGATGCTACTCAGATTGCTGATTTATTCTTTCGAGAAGTAGTCCGTTTGCATGGTGTTCCTTTGACTATTGTGAGTGATAGAGATACTAAGTTCCTTAGTCATTTTTGGCGTGTTTTATGGAAAAAGCTTGGTACCCGATTGTTATATTCCACTTCTTATCACCCACAAACGGATGGTCAAACTGAGGTCGTGAATCGTACGCTTGGTTCACTTTTACGCACGTTAGTTCGTAAGCATGTTTCTACTTGGGTTGATCATTTACCGTTTATTGAATTTGCTTACAACCGTGCTGTTCATTCTACTACTCATTACTCACCGTTTGAACTTGTGTATGGATTTAATCCTAGAATTGTTTTGGATTTAACTCCTTTACCGTTGAGTGATGTTGTAAGTTTAGGTGGTGCACAGAAGGCTGATTTTGTCAAGCAATTGCATGCTAAGGCAAAACAGAACATTGAGCGAATGAATGAGAAGTTGATGCTGAAACGGAACGATGGCCGACGGCTAGTGACGTTCCAGGTGGGCGATTGGGTCTGGTTGCATTGCGCAAGGAGCG
Source organism: Viola odorata (assembly GCA_963691705.1). Lineage (NCBI taxonomy): Eukaryota > Viridiplantae > Streptophyta > Magnoliopsida > Malpighiales > Violaceae > Viola > Viola odorata. The sequence continues at coordinate 35,796,678 of OY829546.1, forward strand.
TTTTCCTGACCAACGCTGCGGCAAGCTATCTCCTAGGGGAGACGGACCGTTCCAGATTGTTGAGAAGATCAACAACAATGCCTATCAACTGGCATTGCCGAGTGAGTATGGTGTCGTTAGCTCTACTTTCAATGTTTCTGACTTAGTTTTGTTTGATACAGATGACGAGTATGGACTTGCTGCTGATGCCGATTCGGATTCGAGGGCGAATCCTTCCGAAGGGGGAGGGAATGATGTGAATCCACGCATCCAGGTGCCTTTACCGCCAGCTAGCCCAATGACTCGAGCCAGGGCTCAAAAGCTTCAAGACCGATTGTCATCTCTCATTCACAAAGAGCTGGAATCTGAGATGACAAGTGAGAAAGCTACACTGAGAGAGAAGACAACAAGAGTGGTGAATCTTCTCACTTTCGGCTTGACCGATGTTCTGTCTGATAGAAACGGCACTTGACCGTTTCATCGAAACGGTATTTGTCCGATTCAAAACAATCGGCACTTACCGTTTGGGTCAAAATGGCACTTGTCCGTTTCACTTAGCGGTTGCCGATTCTATCATCTGTCGCGCATGCCGATTGCTATACCCGTTCCGCGTCACACCTGTCTGCTCTTTGTTGATAAACGGCTCCTGTCCGTTTCGCCTCTCCTGGAGTTGACGCGCGTTGACTGACCCTTTTAAGCAAGGCTGCGACCTTCTATTTATTTAGTTTAATTAATTAAATAGATACTTTAATTAATTAGTTAAGTGTTCTACTTTAGTTAAGTGTTCTACTTTATTTATTATTCCTATTTTGGAATTAGGGTTTGTTTGTAACCTTATATAAGGAGCCGCTTGGCCTCCTTAGAAACTTGGCTGTTATTTGATAAATTGAGATATTCTCTTCAATCTCCGCCCCTTGTTCAAGTTGGTTGAACCTTGTTCTTCTTGAGTTCGCAATACTTGAGTCGTATACAAGTAAATCTTGGAATTGCATCCTACTTGTTGTTTATCTTCTTGTTCGGACTTTGGTTGGATGTTGCCTAGCGTTCAGCAGGTCTTAGTTGTGCAAGTTTATCATTCACAAGGACCCTCTCTTGTTCGGATTTTGGTTGGTTGTTGCTTAGCGTTCAGCAGGTCTTAATTGTGCAAGTGAGTTCTATCTATTCTATCTATTCCGCAGGAAATCCATCTTTGAACAAAGATCAAAATTGGTGCTACGCATCCTAAGGAACCAGGATCGTATCAGGAACCCTAGGCCTCGTGTATGGCATGTCGCAGCTATCGCAGCTCTCGCATGACCTATTGGGAGCCTTATGCCTTGATCGGGAAACGTGTGAGGGTTCCCCACGCGCGCCCCTAGCAAGCCATGAGGCCATCCCCCACCCACTGTAGTCATTGCCAACTTCATGCCTTGCTCGAACAAACTACGAGGCCACACTGCTAAACCATAGTAGGCAATGAGGACATTGAAGCGGCAATCGCAACACTTGGCCATTTTGAAGACAAGGCCGAAGCTAACGCCATACCGTTATCCCCTTTAACGGGATACCGTTAGTTTCGGCAACATAATTCAAAAATGCTTTAATTAATTTTTGTAAGAAGCGAAGCTAAGGGGTTAACTACTACTGGCTAATGGTAGTTAGCCCCTTAACGGTACCGTTAAAATTCAATAATTATATTTTTGTAAGAAGAAAAGCTAACGGTATACCATTAGCCCCCTAACGGCATATCGTTAGCCAGCGCCTATATATAGGCGAACCTTTTCATTTCGTAGTTAGTTTAGTTGTGAGTGAAATTGTAGAGTAAGAATACTCCTCCCCTTTCACCCTAAACTCCTTATCCTTGTGAGGGTTAGCTTGAGTTGAGAATACTCCTCCCTAACCCTCCAAAGGACTTCTTATCTTGTGAGATTGTGTGTGTGATTGTAATCCAAACTTGTAACCTTTTGATGATCTACTTGTGAGTATAATACATAAGCATTGTCTACTACTACCGCGTGTCTACATTAATTCAAGTGTGTTGCTCCGATCTACATTGTGCTTATGACATCCATCTCATTCATCTTCACTCCATTGGTACCACCTTTCTTAGCCTTGGGTCTATCATTGTTTCCTTTCTGTTGCATGTCCATGTCCATATCTCCATTATTGGCGTTGTTCCTTCATGTTGTTATGTGTATAAGCTCCAAGGCTAGGTTCTCTCCATACCTCCATACACTACGACTCATCTAACCCGAGTCGGAGCGTATCACAGCCGGTAAAAAGATGAGGAAGATAAGCCCGAACTGGGAAGGGTCATTCAAGTTCACCAATATTGTCGCAAAAAGGGCATATCATTTAGAGGATTTTGACAGTTAGTCGTTAACCAACTCTTGGAATGTTGCTAATTTAAAAATGTATCATCCAAGAGCAGAAATATTTTTTATAACCTCTAAATGAATAATAACACTATGAACGTAAGTTTTACACCAAAGCATGTTAATAGTGTTATTATTCATTTAACGGTTGAGTGGATAGACTGAGATTCCATCTGCCTCACCCTCCATATTTCATACGGTTAGATGGCTAGACAAGAATGTATGGTCTTTGGTTTATCCACAACCTTTCAAACGGTTGGGTGGATAGACTAAGATGCTACCTGTTCTACCCCCCACCGATCAAATGGACGGGCGAGTACGAACGTACAGTCTCTACTCTATCCACTACTATTTAATGGTTGGGCGGATAGATCGAGTTCAACTTGTTAGTGCATGTCATTTTTATGACGTAAGGTCATGGGTCATGATAATTAACAATATAACAATTTAAAAAAAAAAAAAAGAAGTCATAATAGAAAATTGTTACAACGTAAAAAAATTAGCATTAAAAAGTTTACATTTTTCTCCCAATGTTTTTATTTTAAATATAAGTGAAAAATAAATTGAATTTTTTGAAAAATAAAATTATTTCTTATAAAATATTTAATTTAATTTGAAATTCATAATATCTTCCGTCCATACTTTTTTAGTAGTCATATTCAGGCACGGATCCAGCCCAGGCGAGGGTGGGCAAGCGCCCACCCTGGGCTGGATGGAAAAAAAAATCTATTGGATGCAGAAGTGCTCGATACAAATACTCTTAAGCATTCTCGCATGTTTTCCCTTTATAATATTCTAAAAAAAAATTCGTTCAGCTCGTTATTTAGTGACGGATACAAATACTCTTAAGCATTTGTTCAATTTTTCGTTAAGCTCGCTTGCTTTCCCTTTAAAATACTCTAAAAAAAAATTCGTTCAGCTCGTTATTTAGTGACGGATTCAAATACTCTTAAGCATTTGTTCAATTTTTCGTTCAGCTAGCTTGTTTTCCCTTTAAAATACTCTTAAAAAAAAATTTGTTCAGCTCGTTATTTAGTGACGGATACAAATACTCTTAAGCATTTGTTCAATTTTTCGTTCAGCTCGCTTGTTTTCCCTTTAAAATACTCTAAAAAAAATTCGTTCAGCTCGTTATTTAGTGATGGATACAAATACTCTTAAGCATTTGTTCAATTTTTCGTTCAGTTCGCTTATTTTCCCTTTAAAATACTCTTAAAAAAAAAATCGTCCAGCTCGTTATTTAGTGACGGATACAAATACTCTCAAGCATTTGTTCAATTTTGGTTCAGCTCGCTTGCTTTCCCTTTAAAATACTCTAAAAAAAATTTCGGGGGCGCTACCCCCGAACCCCCACCCCCCCTAAAAATAATTTCTGGATCCGTCCCTGGTCATATTTACCTAAAAATATTTTTTTCTAAATAGTTGTCGTATTTATCTTTTATAGATAGTTAGTTAGTGATTTTTACGTGTTATTCCTGATTATCTTAGTATAGGAACTAACCATATGATGATCAACTTCTAGTTATAGTTAGTTTATGTATAGATATTTAATTATAAATGGTAAAATTAATTAATGAATATAGGAGTAATTTTTTTTAAAATTTAAAATATAACCGAAATTATCCATTTCATTGGTATGTGTGACTATAGTTAAAAAGAGTACTAACAAATAATGGATCAAGAGTAAGATTTTTAAAACGTTACATTTTTAGTACAGAAAAAAGTTTAAAATACTTTTCTCCTAGTATTATGTTCCTAAAAATATAACTTAAAAATAAATTTGATTTTTTTTTAAAATAAAAGTATTTCTTATAAAATATTTAATTTAATATTAAAGTCATAATCTAAAATTTATACTACGTTACATTATTAGTATAAAAAAACATTAAAATAATTTCTCCTAGTATTATGTTCCTAAAAATATAATTTAAAAAATAAATTTCACTTTTTAGAAAATTGTTACAACATTACATATTTAATATAAAAAAAAGTTTTAAATACGTTTCTCCTAGTATTATGTATTTTTAAAATACGATTTAAAAATAAGTTTGACTTTTATGAAAATAAATTCATTTCTTATAAAATATTTAATTTAATCTTAAAGTCATAGTATAACTTAAAAATCTTAATAGAAAATAATTTTATGAATAAAAATTGACTATTTTTTTGAATAACTTTATAAAATTCCATCTACAATATATTAGAATAAAATATTTGTGGATGAAATTATTGATGACAATATTATGTCAAAATATTTAAATTTTTTGTCTAATTATAAATTTTCAAAATAATTATTTTAAAAATAATTTTACTCATTTTGAAAATAAATTATTTCTTATACAAATATAAGTGATTTTTTGGTAGTAAAAGAGGGCATATGCCCAAGAAGTAGGGGTGTACAAAAACCGGACTGAATCGGAAATCGAACCGGAACCGGAGCATTTTGCACCGAACCGGATCGAACTGAAAAGTTCCGATTCAATCCGGTTCTGTCCCAAGAAGAACCGGAAATTTTCGGTTCTGTCCGGTTCTGCCACTGTCAAAATCCGTAAACCGAACTGTAGAACCAGAATTTTTATATGCATATTTATATCAAGTTGACACTTTGGTTCAGTGGCAAAAGGTTAAGTTTCCTCACTAAAAGGAAGGGGTTCGAATTCCCTTCCCCTCAAAATTATTTTTCCTTTTGTGCTGGACGGGCTGGGCTGGCCTTAATTTCTTTATACTTTTTTTTAAAAATTTTTTTTATTTATCTCCACAAAATAAATGGTATATATTTTAAATTGGATGCATAAAGGTATAAATAGTTTAATTTCACAAACACCAAGTGTGACAAAAAGGATAAATCTCATTATTTATTAACTTTTTATGAAGTAAAATTTAAAATATTAAAAAATTTAATTATTTGTTTGTAATAGTTAGCTAATAAATTTTTAATTTTTAATTAATTTAATGACTTTTTATACAATACTTGACTGATATTTTCATGTGAAATTTAATATTTATATTTTATTCAATAAATTTATATATAAATTATTCAATAATATAATCAATGAGTTTTATTATTAAATATATATAATAATGATTCCATGCAAATAAAAAGTAAAATAGAAATTTACTTTCATTTGCTCAATCTTTGTCATTCATACCAAATCAAAATAACGAGTCATTCAAACTTGTTTATTCTCATTTCTAGTGGTAGGATACTAAACACACTAAGACATACTCCATAATTCTCACTCCCTACCTCCATTGAATCCATTCACATTTCTTGTGGTTCATTACGGGCAACCAAATAAGTCATAAAAGTATCAAATGAAACATGTATTTTGTATAATTGGATTTTAAAAAAAATAATACGATATTTAATTAAGAGGAAAAAACTCTCAAGGAGTCGTGGTTTTATATATTAGACTATAGATCAATTGAAAATAGTTAATTGAAAGATGATATTAATCTTAACACATCGTATAATAATTAAAAACTAACTTTGGCTTCCACAAGTTATTTATTCTTGATAAATAACGTTATGAATAAATCGAGAAATGTAACTTATATTCTTGTATTATTTAATGACAATTAATGATATATAGTGTGATTTTTTTAAATATTAATTTATTAAGTTTTTTATTAAATTAAATATGGTTCAAATTCGAATCTTGTCAATAGTAAAAAATATATTATAAGAGTTTCATTTATAAATTCATGACAAACTCTTATTATTGATATGTTGTTAAAAACTTAGCTATCTAACTATTAATATAATTAACAATAATATTATCATTTAAAAAAATATATTATTATCATTATAACACAATTTCAATTCCAATGAACCACTTGAAAGAAAATAAAAACATATAAATTCCCTATAATAAAACTAAGAAATGAAAAAAAAAATTATTTCCTTATATTTACTTTCAAAACGACGCCGTTTTGAACAAAAACACATCATTTTAGTGTTTAACGAAAACCATAATCCAACTCCAAATATATATGCAATTATATATCAAAAGTTTCCTTTGCTTCAGTGGTTAAAAGCTTTGGTCCCAAGCTAAAGGTAGGGGGTTTGAATCCCCTCCCACGCATTCCTTTTTAACAAGTTTTGGGTTGCTGCTTCTTGGGCCAGGAGTATATTTTTTAATTAATTATATTAAAATAAAATAAATATCGGATTCGGACCGAACCGGACCGGTTACACCCCTACCAAGAAGTAACGAAAGTAGCTAAGAAAGAGCCAAGCCTTGATAATTTCAAAGGAAGTGAATCCCGAGAGAGAGAGAGTACACCAAATGAGATAGCGAATATGTGGCAATGTTGACCTTACGGTGTATATGAGAGATGACATAGTGCTTCATGATAGGCAAGTCTTGTTGGATCTCATCAACCAAAGAAACGCAAGAAGCGGTGAGACTACACGTTCCCAAAATCATATCAACTGCCACTTTGTTATCACAATCTAGCATCACGTTCGAGTACCCTAAGTCTCGAGCAAGATGAATGCCGTGGAAGACCGCTCATAGCTCAGCTTTAAGGAACGGACAGACTCCAATGTTCACCACAAACCCCTTGACCCAATTGAATTTTTTATTGCCACAATTGTCTCTAAGCAACCCTCCTCTAAACGCTGCACTGGTAACCCCGTGGAGAGAGGCATCCATGTTTACTTTGAGCGAATTGAAGGGAGGGCAGGACCAGAAAACCAACAAAGAAGATGGAGCAGAAGCTTCCCAAGATCGTTGCTTTCTCCCTAGCATCCGTCGATTCCATTTTCAACTAATTCAGAGAAAATGCTCACCATACAGCGCTGAAAGGTGGCGGGGGCATTACACAAGCCGAATGGCATGCGTCTATTAGCAAAGGTGCCGAAAGGGCATGTGAAGGTGGTCTTCTCCTTGTCTTCGTGGGCAACTAGGATCTGATGGAAACCAGAGTAACCGTCTAGACAATAGTAGTGAGTTTTGCCTGCGAGACGTTCCAGCATTTGATCAATGAAGGGCAGAGGAAAGTGATATTTCCTGGTGGCAGCGTTCAATCGGCGGTAGTCAATGCACACTCGCCACCCATTCTGGATTCAGGTGGGAATGGATTCGCCATCTTAGCCGATGGTGATGGTTATGCCAGTTTTCTTGGGCACGACCTGTATAGGGCTGGCCCATGGGCTATCAGAAATAGGATATATGACTCCGACATCTAGCAATTTCAGAACTTTCTTCCTGACCACCTCCATCATGGGTGGATTCAACCTTCGCTGGGGCTGACAGATAGTCTTACTAGCATCTTCCAAGTGGATACGATGGGTGCATAGAGCTGGTGACAAGCCCTTGATGTCTGCAATGGTCCAGCATATGGCTTGCCTGAATTCCTTAAGCAAGAAAATCAGTTCAGATTCTTCAGGATTGTTGGTTTTGTTGGAGATAATGACCTGCAGAGAGTTATCGGGGCCTAGATAAGCATACTTCAGATGAGAGGGCAGTGGCTTCAGATCGAGGGCTGGAGCCTGATCAATAGATGGAGACAACGTAACATGATCTGAATGTTTAGGGGACACCATTGCGGGCTCATACTGGACTACAACGCACTCTTCTAGGGCAGCGACGACAGAATAGAGCTCAGGTGGTGTTGAAAGTGTCGAGGCCACGACATCTAGAAGTGCTGGCGTTAGACTCCTATCAAGGGCAAACTGTAAAGGGTCATTAGAGTAAATTTCAGCAAGTTCATCAACAGAAGGATCAATAACATCAATATAATTAACACTAGAGAATTCAGAGGGGTATCGCATGGCTTCTAGCATATTGAATCTGATAATCTCTCCGTCGAACTCTAGAGAGATTGTCGAATCATGAACATCTATCTTTGCTCGGGAAGTGGCCAGAAACGGACGGCCTAGAAGAACATCAGTAGACTTGGTGGAGTCTTCATTTTCCATTGCGATGACATAGAAATCGGCTGGGAATAAGAATTCGCCCACTTGGACTAAAACATCCTTGATTATCCCTTCAGAATAGATGATAGAACGATCAGCAAGCTGGATGGCGAGGTCTGTAGGCATGAGAGGTTTGAGGCCTAGATAGTTATAGATGATCAAGGGCATGACGTTGATTCCTGCCCCTAGATCACACATAGCTTTCCCGATGTCGACTGTACCAATCCGGCAGGGGATGATGAACATTCCTTGGTCCTTGCACTTTGGAGGGATCCTTCGCTGGATATGGGCAGAAGCGTTAGCTCCTACACTAATCTTGTTAACTTCGGCGAACTTGCTTTTGTTCGTGCATAGTTGTTTTAGGAATTTGGCGTAGCGAGGAACATTCTTTACTGCTTGGAGAAGAGGGATGTTGACAACCACTTTACTGAACATTTCAAAGATATCTTGGTCTTCCTTCTCCTTTTTGGACTTAACCAGCCTGTGGAGAAACGGGGGCTCGAGAATCTTATGAATGTATTCCTGAGTGAATTCGGGTGGATTGAGCTCATTCCTTAGTGAACCTCTAGGAGAGCGAATTCTATCTTCCGTGACCTCGACCAGCCTGGGTACTTTCGGAAGTTTTGCTCTAAGTTTCGGCTTGAGTTCAGACTCTGGAGAATTCGGAATATCGTAGGTAGGATTCGCAGGAGGTGTCAAGGTCGTTCCACTTCGTAGAGTCACTGCACAGACATTGTGCTTTGGATTTGTTTCGGTCTGAGGTGGAAATCTCCCTTGATTTGTTAACTCTTTCACTTGGCCCATCATGGTGCTCATTTGTTTCTTAAGCTCTTCGATTTCTTTCTGTTGCTCGGGATTCCGAGGTATCTCGATATTCGGGGGCATGACAAAAGTCTGATCCTGGGGAGGTTGACGTTGATACTGATTCTGATGGTATGTGGGTCGAGGTCTGTAATTCTGCATGTTGGGAGGTGGAGGGTGATTTCCATACGGATTCTGCTGGTGCTGTTGATGGCTAGGCCCCAAAGGCTAAGGGTTTGGAACTATCCTGGATTTTGCTGTTTCCAGCCCTGATTGTAGTTTTGACCATAAGGAGTCGGGACATACTAACCAACAACATTAACTTGGATTTCGTCCGGAATATGGGGGCATGCATCAGTGGGGTGGTCCACAAAATTACAAATTTGGCAGGCCTTGACAGGCGCGGATTGCCCTGCCATAAAATTCTAAAACATCCCTGTGAGGGAGGATAGCTGGTTTTGCAAGGTAGCCACTTAGACATCTTGGCCTTGATTGTTGGTAGGGTCGGACGAAGCATTCTTGGCCATGAGCTCTATTGTTGCCTTAACAGTTGCTGGGGTGAGAGCAGTTAGAGATCCGCCGGCAGCAGCATTGACCAAGGCCTTATCGTGGGCTTTGAGGCCTTCACAAAAATACTGAACAAGGGCATGCTCCGTAAGGTTGTGGGAGGGACAGCTGGATTGCATCTTCTGGAACCTCTCATAATACTGGGCTAGATTCTCCTCCTTCTTCTGGACTATGGAGACAAGTTGTTTGCGCGTGGTGTTGGAAATAGAAGTCGGATAATACTTCTCGGTGAAGATCTTAGACATGTTTGCCCAAGAATGGATGGATCTGGCAGGTAGGTCATAATACCAGTCGAGGGCATCATCTTTGAGAGGCCACTGGAAGGCGCGCAACTTGGCTTGCTCGATGCCGACATTAGGAGGTTTCATGGCCTCGCATATAGAATGGAGCTATTGAAGGTGACGAAGAGCATTTTCCTTGATAACCCCCCGAAAGGTTGGAAGGTGATGCAGCACGGCTGACTTCAGGGTCCAGTCATGAGGGATGTTAGGTCAGTCAATGCAACTTACCGACATGTCTGTGGTCGCATTGAAGTGGTCGATGGTTTGTTGATCTGGAGGAGGTGGTGGTGGTGGATCTTCATGTCTCACATGGTTGTCATGGTCTTCCATTGCTGGAAAATTGAAATGAGCGGCTACTGAATTTTCGAGACCGCGATGGAGGTAGGCTAGCTCTAGGAAAAACTGATGGTCTTGGTCGGCCAGATTGGAAGGAGATCCGTCGAGGGCAGGATGTGGGATTACTCTACGTTGGGTAGATGAACCTCTAGCTTGCCTTCGAAGTCCTCTTTCTATTCTAGTTAATTCGAGATCGAGAGGGAGTAGGTCTGGAGCAGATCTCCTGGTCATACAAAAATAAAACAAAATTAGTACCGTTCAATCCCCGGCAACAACGCCAAAATTTGATCGTCACTCAAATGTATTTAATATTTTCCTGATGCCTAAATGCACAAATAAATGTGTACAAGGAAAGACAGGGTCGAACCACAGAGATTGAAGGAATAAATTGTAGTAAAGATGTATGACGAAGGACAAATGCAACAGAATACGGTCAAGAAACACTGGGGGAAGTTTTTGTCGATTAACGAATTAATCGACGCAGATATAGGAGCTAACAAGACAACTAAGTAAATGTATAAATCGCAATCATAAAAGTAACAAGCATTCGAGGGAACGAAAGTAAAACACAGTCGAGGGTAAGATAACAAAATGTATTAGAGGGCAAGAAAAGCAATAAGAGAGATGTAAATCAGATGGGAAGAAATCTTAGCAAAAGATGTTCTCGGGTTGCATTCTAGGTTAGTTAATCATGGGCATGAAAATATTCCAAACTCAAGCACAGACCTGCTATAGGAGCCATGTTTCCACGTAGACTCCCTACTCACCTTCGTAGGTAGAAGCCACCCCCCGTTTCCACATATGAGGTGGCCTTGACGTTTCGCCGTCCTTCTAGGCATGAATGCAGGGAGGCACTCCTCAAAACGCCTATGAAGTGGAGGCAAGACAGATCTAGGGCGTGACATCTCAGTTTGTCAAGCTCGCATCACATAACCTAAACAATCAAATACCCCTAGACGAAAGACCTCTCGCGATGTCTACACTAGGTGCCTACTTTATCTCAAGGATTCGCGTCAGTTATAACCAAGAGAATGACATTACTCATGCAGAAATATTGATAGTTGATCAAGCCCTCAACAGTTCTAAAATGAGCATGGATTAAAACGATAAATGATTGAATATGACAAGAGGATATATTAAGCACACATTAGGCCTTTTAACTAAACCTTGCAACCTTTGAAATACCCTTTACTAAGAGGATGGTATTTAGCTACTCATAACAAGATATGAACAGTATATAATAGTAAGCATGCAATAAAGGGTAAAGAAAAGGATTAGAAGAAACTGATATATGATTTAATAAATCAAAGGAGAAAAGCTTCCTCCTTTATAAAACTGGCGGTTGCTCCAAAATCCAAGAGAATAAAATCCCTAGAAATTAGGGTAAAAGAAAGAGTAATGTTTTTAGTGTCTTTAGTCAGCCCCCCTTTACAAAAACCCTAAAGCTAAGCTTAAATAGGCTAAAACTAGCTAGGGGATAAAAAAACAGCTAAGGGAGAGAGGGTGCCAGCGCTTGGGAGGACGCCAGCACACAGGGGGGCCGCGCAAAGGATATTCTAGAATCTTCTGGAATCTTCTGTAAGCGTTTGGGATTCCTTCCTTTGGCTTTCGATCTCTGATCTGACGCAGGGGAGTCGAGGGCATGAGACTTCTCAATGGTCTGGCTAGCATCGCGGGCTCGATGACTTCTGCTCTTCTAGACCTCGATCTTCAAAACTCCAGAAATCCTTCAAAAAATGCTCATTTTCGCTCTTTTCTCCCTTTAGGCACTGATCTGTAAAAAGATGGGAAAAAGGGCAAATCATAAGTATCTTGCCCTCGAAAAGGCCGGAAATAAGATAGAAAAACCTACAATAAAGACATGCTATCAACGTCCATTAGGGCCTCCTCCACCGTGAGCTTTTTCTTGGCAGCCGATAAGGGTTTTTCTTGCTGATAACAATTAAGGCAACCCCAGGGGCATTTCCGTCCTCATACCCGCGTTAAGACCGGAACACTACAGTGCCTACCAGGTGTCATTCATGGGGGTTGTCACCCCTTAACCAACAAGGAACTCTGGGATGGTCGGCATCAGCGCCCGGGGGGGAGGGGGTTACGCATCATCTATCCACACGCACGGCGTTATCCCATCTCAGGACAGCCACGACGTCACTCGAGGCTGCCGCCCATGACGTCACTTGAGGCTGCCGCCCATGACATCATTTGAAGCTACCGTCCCTATCGTCACACGAGGCGTTATCATCCCCAGATAACGCCCACCCCCTAGAGGTAACACCCTCGCTTGGCCTATAAATACCCCACCATTTGAAACGCAAGGTAAGCCTAAGATCGCTACTAGAACCCTTGCCATTTTGAACAGCCATACTAACTTAAGCATTGGAGTGTCTACGCCGGTGCCCCCCCTCCGGCGCTTTGCAGGTACACTTGACGGCAACTACAGTGACTCCGAGCGGCCCTAATCCTACCCCCGATCATCCAGAACTTCGAATCTTATCAAAGTGGTACTTTCATTGAGAGCTTTAGTTTGTTAAGTGAGCGTCCTTGACAGCTAAGCTCCGTCTTTCTTGGAAGATCGGAACGACCATGGCTTCTGATTCAGAGTCCACCCGGCCTCCATCCTCTAACATTCCTTTTGCGATTCGTAGACAACTCTTTCCTTTTGCCACTACTGACGACTCCACTACGATGCCGGAGATTACTTCAGAACCTTCGGACCTCTCTTTCAGACCGATCCGAGGAACACCTTCTTCTCAGATGAACATCTCTCTATCCCAGATGGTGGGACCTAGTTTCTCCACTCCTCCACCGAGGGGATTTATACTGGATAGCATAAACAACCCCCTTGCAAGTGAAATATCTACTCTTCGGTCTCGGTTGGATTACTTGACATAGCTTGCCACGAGAATCACGCCTGGCGCCTCTGGATCGAGCGTTCCATCCCAAGCTATTTTTACGTCGTCCATTATCACTGAACGACCTTTATCACCTTTGCACCGCGGGAGTATTCCGTTGACCTTACCCGCGACAGATACACCAATCAGCCTTGTGCAGCTCGCTGAGGGGCGAGTAGAGCCTTACGTGCCACACACGTTGCAAATTCCCGTTCCCCAAGCGGAAAGACGATTCGATGAGTACATAGATCGTTGGGACGGTCGACGAGAAGAAGCGGATAGAAATGTATCCCCTGAACGTAGTGAGAGGTCCAGCAGTAGAAGACATCAAACCCGCTCACCTAGGAGCCGCAACCAGTCTCCACGGCGACATCACACTCCAGATTCGCGAAATCGGAGGCGTCATTTGGAAGCGTCTCCCCCTCGCCATACGCGTGAAATTCTTGACGACACCTCAGGTCACCCGTTCAACCATCGTATAAGGCGTCACAGGGTCAGCCGACACGTGAAACTTCCTACAGAATCCTACGACGGTACCAAAGATCCCATTTCCCACCTTAATAAGGTGAAGGACTTTGTACAATTTCAGACCCACAGCGATGCAGCTTTGTGCCAAATATTTGTCATGACATTGTCAGGAGTTGTGCGCCTCTGGTTTGAAGGTCTCCCTGGCGGATCTGTTAACAGTTTCTCACAGCTGGAGTCTAAGTTTCGAAGTCAATTCAGCACTGCAGTCCCCATTAGGAAATCTGCCACAGCTTTATTCGATATACACCGAAAACCTCAGGAATCTTTGAAGGATTTCCTTGGTCGCTTCGACATGGAGATGTCGTTAAAGCCGGGTGTTACCATTGATTTCGCCATAGAAGCCTTGAAGCGGAACTGCCGTTACGGGAAACTAAGAGACACGTTAATGGTGGACCCCCCGACGACTTTGGATGTGTTAAGGCTGAAAGCCCATAATTATGCAAGAATGGAAGAAGAAGAAAATAGGGACAGAACCTGAAATGTGTTGCAAGATGCACCTTAAGTCCCTAACACTCCAACCACCACAACTTCTAAGGATCGCTTTATTGACGAGTACGCTCAGCGAAAAGATCACATTCCTAAGGCCTCTAATCGGTGAAGAGGCAACTCCTCGAAGGGAAAATCTGGCAACTCCCCAACTCGGCGGCAGGGGATCCTCTTAAGGGTCGGATTTATGACTCGGACCTACCTTCCCTCATTTTACCAAGAGCGGAAATATTAGCGATTGTGGAACAGTGGAATCTACCCATTCGTTACCCAGTGCCCGTTAAACCTGGGGTAATCATGGGAGGAAGGAAAATGCTTTTTGCAAGTTTCACAAAGCTAAGGGACACTCTACGGAAGTATGTAGAGAATTGAAGCTGGCGATAGAACATTTAGTAGAGGAAGGTTATCTCGGAGAATTCACCATTAAGACAAGAGAGGAAGCTAGGAATAATCCCACGGATAGAGCGACTGATAACAGACCAACGCCCCCTCGCGTTCCAGGGAATAACGCTGCTCCTGCCGGGAGAGGTAGGGAGAGACTCATGGTCGATGACGACGATGTCCCTATCATCAACATCATAGCCGGAGGCGCCCCCTACCTAGATGAACCAGCGCAGTTGACGCCCGCGGCGAGAGACAAGCTGTCGCACCCCCGCGAAAATGAAATAAATATTCGCGAGTATACGACGAATCTGGGACATTACGATGCTCAGCGTAAAAGGACGCCTCGCATTATGCAATGAAGTCGCCACCCTAATTTGTTTCTAGGTTTAGGGAACCTATTGGCATGCATAAAAAATAAAAACTAAGGCAAAATGGGTCTGAACCCGAGAACAGTGGTTCGGGGTCGCGTTATGGACTCGAGAAGGTGTTAGGCACCCGAGTCACATCCTAAAAGGTTACCGGATACAAGAGGTGTTTAATCATGTTTGAAAAATAAAAAGTCCTAATTTAGGTGATCATGCTCGATGGATAAATTAAATATAACATTTCTAAATAATACGAGCGCAAAAAGTGTGAAATAAATAAAAGGTAAGAAACGTTTACTTATGGAGGGATATCGGGCGGATATACCCTTTTTTGGACAAAGTTGTGAGGCGTACTTGTGAAGAACATTGATTGATTTACCCTACAAAGTCGAGGTTATTAGTTCGGAAAAAAAGTAGATAAATATTTAATGACTTGTTGCGAGTGAAATAATTAATTTTAACGATTAAATGCGAGTGGGATAATTATTTAAATATTCTAAAGCATGCAAAGATAATTAGTTAAATAGTACAAGTATTCAAATAATCGATATCAAAATTATTGTACGCACGCAAGTGAAATAATTATTTTTGACGATTAAACGTGAGCAGAATAATTAAACATACAAAAGCATACGAAAATAAATAAACATGCGAACATACGAAAATAATAATTAAACATGCAAACATACGAAAATAATAATTAAACATGCAAGCATACGAAAATAAATAAATAGTACAAGCATGCGAAAATTAAATAAACAATACAAGCATACGAAAATACGAAAAATAAACAATACAAGCATACGAAAATACGAAAAATAAACAATGCGGGTGCGGAAGTAAATAAACAGTACAAGTGTGCGAAAAATAAATAAACAGGACAAGTGCAGAAAATAAATAAACAGTACAATGTACGGAAATGAATAAACAGTGCAATGTGCGGAAAATAGTAAATAGTGCAATGTGCAGAAAATAAATAGTGCAAATGCGAGTGTGAAAATAAATAAATAGTACAAGCGTGCGAGAAATAAATGCGATGGTCTTGAAAATTTGGACCAGGCCTGCTGGGCCTAGAAATTGGGCCCACGGCAGCCCATCTTCTCTTCTCTCTTTTCCACTTGGGCTTGGCACAAGCCAAACCCATGACTAATTAAAATAAATGACCAGCCCAAGCCCACTTCTCCTTCTTTCTTTCCCGTTTGGGCTTGGCAAAGCTAAGCCCACCCTTCTTTTTTTATTCCAATTTGGGCTTGGCTTGTGCCAAGCCCATGATCAAATAAATGAACATCCCTGTTCATCGTCTCCCCTCCCCTCGCCTACGTCTTCTCCAGTCAACAAAGCAGAACAGTGACTCGGCGGCAGCAGCGTGACCAGCAACGGCGATATGACAGCTGTGGTGACGGGATGGCCGTGGTGAGGTGCGGCGAATCTCTTCTTCCTCTCGACGCCGAACAGTAGCAGCAGTAGAGAGCAGCAACGTGGCAGCTCCGGCAAGGGACAGCAGCAGCAACGGCGTGACAGGCGACGGTGTCAGCTCCGGCAAGGGACAGCAGCAGTAACGTGGGAGCTTGGCGATGGCGAAGCAGCCCGACAGTGGCGGAGTACGGCAGTGACTCGACTTCATCCTCCATCGCCGGCGGAGCAATAGCAGCGTTGAGGCGGTAGCAGCGACGGAAACTCGCGTGGCGGCGCTTCGGTGGTGAAGAAAAGAAAAGAAGATGGCAGTCTGTGGCGGAGGGCAGTGGTGATGCGGCTTCTCTTTTTTCTCTCCTCCTCCCTCCCTCCTATGCTTGTGGCTTCGGCTGCACTTTATAGGAGTTTTAGGCGGTGGATGCGAGGATAAGGTGGCCTTGATGATGTCCGATGACGAGGTGAGGATGAGCAGTGGCGTGGCTCGAGGAAGAACGTGAGGCTCGAGGAGGAGAACAGTAAGGCGGTTGGAGAATTAGGCTCGTGCATGAACCAAATGAAAAATGATGCATGCCTACGTGTTAATTACCTCAACCATTTGATCTTGGTTGACTTTCAAAAGTCAACTAGATCAATGGTTGAGATGAAGTCTTGATTTGTTATTTAATTATTCAGTTTAAGTAGATGATACGAGCAATTTTGCGAGAAAATGAGTATAAACTCAAGCCGAAAATGTTAAAACGTATAATAAAATAAAATAAACTAATTAGCACACAGTAAGTGACGAAAAGTTTGCTACATAGTTCGATAAAAAATATTTACTTATAAGCAATAAAAGTTCGAGGGTAATAAAATACTAAAATAAAAATTGAGCGAAACGAAAAGAGATAGCGCGAGTTAGAAAAATAATAAAAATTAAGTAGCTAATGACCAAAGTTGTTCGACCCTTGGCTTCGAGAACTTGACTCGGGAACCGATACGGGTTCGAACGGAAAAAGTGATAAAAAAGCAAAAAATGTATGAAATAAAATTTAAATGACATTAAGCGTAAAAATAAACATCAGATTGACGTAAATAAATGGAAGTACGATTTTAGAAAAATGATGACAGAAATGCGACAAATGAAAAATTTTAAATCCAAAATCGGGTAGCAACACAAGCGGAAGCGGGAGGGCGCGGTAATAAAAAGCGAAGCGATAAGCGCTTTAGATCGAATGGTGTTGTCTTTTTCCGAAGAGGATGAGAAAGGCGTCATTTATCCACATAACGATGCGTTAGTGGTCACACCTGTTATCGCTAATCACGAAGTTAGAAGAACTCTCGTGGACAACAGAAGTGCTGTGAACTTATTTTCATTGGAAGCCTACAACCTTATGAAGCGCCCCGATAGCGAGTTGACTCCTTGCAAGAAGCCAATAATTGGAGTGGATGGAGTTCCAATCCCAGTGACTGGAGTAACCACCTTGCCCGTGTACTTTAGAGAGGATACCTCCAAGCGATTAGAGGAGCTGGTATTCCTAGTCGTGGACCTAAATCTGCCCTATAATGCTATTCTTGGAAGACCTTTCCTTAACCACTTCGGAGCAGCGATATCGCAAAAGCACTTGAGGATGAAATATCCCTCTTGGGATGGAGTAGCCTTAATCAAAGGTAATCAGAAATTGGCAGTTTGGTGTACCCTGTGTGCTAGTAAGCGATAACGGGACGCAATTCACCAACCGATTCTTTAGAGACCAATGTGTAGAATTCCAGATCGAGCAAAGGTTCTCTTCCGTGGCTCACTCGCAAACCAATGGTCAAGCGGAGGTGACGAACCGAAGTATCCTTAGTGGTATCAAGAAAAACCTGGAAGGGTCTAAAAAGAAATGGGCAGATGAACTGTCATATGTGATGTGGGCGTACCGCATGACCGTCAAAACCAAAACTGGAGAAACACCTTTCGCATTGGCTTTCGGCACGGAGGTCGTCATGCCGGTGGAAATTGGTATCATGAGCCTGCGAGTTGCCTACTTTCGGGAAGAATTGAATGAGGAGAGGTTACGAGCTAACCTTGACGCGTTACAAAAATTGCAAGAGGAAACCCTTCTGAAAATGCTACATTACAAACAAAAAATGGCGCGATATCACAATAGGCGCGTCAGAGAGCGGTTGCTGAAAGCAGGTGACCTGGTACTCAGAGATAAACGAGCGGTTGGTCAGCGCGTGGGGAAGCTCAGTCCGAATTGGGACGGGCCATACCGCATTACCCATGTCATCGGGAGGGGAGCGTATCACTTGGAAACACTTGACGGTACTCCCTTGCCTAACTCTTGGAACATAGCTCGTTTGAAATTATATCATGCTAGACTTTGATATATCTCTGCACATTTCGCTAACGCCAGCCTTAACTTATGCTAACGCTTGAATAGAGAATATTCTTGTGTGTTTTATGGCTGACTGTGTGTAGATAATAAAGGGTGCCAGGAGTGAAAAGTCCTATCCTTGTGATGGTCGGTCTTGATTAGACGGCTCACTAAGACGAGGCACGCCCTGGCATACCTAAAAGTTAGTGTCGGTTGTGAAAAGTCCTATCCTTGTGGTAAACCGGGCTAACATAGACGGCCCACTAAGACGAGGCACGTCCCGGTATCCCTAGGAGTGAAAAGTCCTACCCTCGTGTCGACCGTGCTCGTGGACATGGCTCGCCGAGATGAGGCACTCCCTAGAGAGATAGTAACTCCATCCTGGAAGTGAAAATCCTATCCTTGTGATAACCGAGCTAATACAGACGGCTCACTAAGACGAGGGCACGATTCCGGGATGCGAGGACAACGCCTGAAAGTGAAAAACCTAGCATTGTGATGGTCAATCCTGATCCGACGACTCACTAAGATGAGGCACTTTTCAGGCCGATCGTGGAAATATGGTAACGCGAAGAATCGCGAAATCCCAGCAGTAACCAGATGGGAAATCCCTGGTGAAGATAGCTGGTGGAGAAAGCGATACGAGCGACATCGGCAACGATACCCTGAGACGGAAGAGAAGGATCCTACGGGTAACTAATGTCTATTATTGTACGACATTTTACTAATAACCCATGATTTAGAATGTGCAGAAATATCACTCGGACGACAAAGAGATTGGCGCTCATGCGGACAACAAGGTCACGAAACCCATTATTGGGATTGACGTGCTATTAATACCCACAATCTTGTTATTGTGACTTGAGAAATATGGTCTGAAGGACATATGTATTATGTCTCTCTCTGGCGACCGTCTCTACGGAAAGGGATATATTGGAATCTATCTACATGACATCCTTGGCCATCGACTGAGAATATCTACAACAATACGATTATACGCTATACATTACTGGAAGTAGCAGATATCGCCCTTCTCTTCTATGAGTTTTTATCTCGGAGGCTATCTACTGAGTGATAATTGAAATGTGCATGATGAGGTCATGTCGCGATACCTCGCGAAACACCCATTATCAAAGTTCACGATTTTATCAATTGGATGACAATGGTATAGTCGGCCTACCCCTATGGAAATCCATTATTTTGCGGCATTAAGCACAGATTTGTTAACATTATCGTGGCGATAATGATGCCACTATCATATTGAAAGAGTCTGGAGAAGAATCAATAAGGAAAAGGAAATCAGCAACAAAAGAAATTATGAAGCCGAATATATGGTTGTTCAAAAATACCCTTGAGGGGTCACAAAAACAAAAAGTTCTAAAGACAAGGACAAATATGGACGACTCCTGATGTTCAAGAAAAAGAGCAATAACACTTGGGGTATGTCGGTCCTACGAACTCCCCCGACCTTAATAGCCCTTTGACTTGGCTTGGCGAAAGCCCTCGTCCGTGAGATCGGCGGACTTCTTCATGAAAGCGTCTGTTGCTACCCGATTTTTGACATGAGTAATCGTTACCATATCATAACATACCCACATTTTTATTTTTTATTTTATCGTCCATAATTATTGTTAATTATATTGTCAAGTATTATTATTATTATTATCATTATTATTATTACCATTATTTATTTTTCGTATCCTGGTATTATATTTTATTTTTTGTTCGTATTTTTATTCGAGCTTTTATCGATTTATCGGACCGTTAGCTCGAACTAAATAATATAAATACCCATGATCACCGAACCACCTCTCTTCTTCCTCATTTTTCAAATGAAATCTGATGAAGGTTGTTCACCTCTCCCATTGTCAAAGGGAATCGGACACAAACGGCTCTTTTCCTCAGTTTTCAAAAGAAAATCTGAGAGAGCCGGCTCTCCTCTCCATTTGTCAAAGCAGATCCCATGAACCCCGCTCATTCTTCCAATTTTTCTTCAAAAATCTCTGACAAACATTTGAATTAATCTCAATCCCTTCTCTCATCACCATGACCGGACCCCTACCTCCTCAATGTATCTCACCCTTTATAAATTAAGAGCAAATCCTTTGCAAGAGGAGGAGACTGATCCCAGAGCAAATTACCCCCCCTGCCAAATCCCAACCCTCAATTTCACTCTCACTCTGTAAAAATCCCAATCCCACACGATCACCAACAAATATCTTCATCCTCGCTGCCCAATACTGAACCCATCTTAACCCTCACTGCCTAAACGCCACGCCCTCTCTTTAAAATCACCAAAATCATCGACACACTGCACCTACTCATCAAACCCAAATTAAATCACCCATCAGCAAATTAAATCACTTATCCGAAACCAAATACACCCAACCCAAAATTAATTCAAACACAACTCAAAAACCACCATTCCGGTCCACCTCACCCGAAACAGCCACAAAGACCGCCCCAAACCAACCTAAAATCAACACCAAACAGTCACCGAACCAGCACCAATCAGTCACCTCTGCCACCCTGAAACAGCCACCTCTGCCACCCAAAATCAGTCCCAAAATCAGCCCCGAAGTCCACCCAAACAGCCCCAAAATCAGTAACAAATCAGCCCCAAAACCAGGCCCGAAATCCACCCAAACCACCACTGCAAACCACCACTGAACCTAATCCAGCTACCCAGCCGCTCAAACCCGTCGGCCATTCAACCAAAATACTCACCTCACCCGCGCCAGCGCCGTCGCCGCGGTTCACCGTCGTTCCAGCCCCGTCGCCGCGCCAGCCGCGACCTCTCCGTTCGTTTCCTCTCTTGCTTACTTTGCTCCTGTTTTTGTGCTTGTTGTTGGTCTCTTTGCTGTTGTGTTTGTGTTTGATTCGCAGGAGATGAAGAGATAGAGGAGGAGTCGCCGGCGGCAGAGGAAGAAAGAGATTGGTTTGCTTGTGTAGCCGCCGGCGGCTTGAGGAAAGGGAAGGAGATGAATTATGTTTGTGTAGGGTTGGGGCTGATGAGAAAATCCTATTATTTGTTAGGGTTGGGCTTGGCTAGGCCGGCCCATTAAGAAAGAAGAAGGAGAGATGGGCTGTTGTTGTTAGGCTGGCCCGTCGAGAGCTTTTTTATTTATTTCGTTCGTAGTTTACTCGTATGCATGCTTGTAATATTTATTTATTTTCGTTCTGTGCTACTAACCGATCTGTGATGCAGGTGCCCGTTCGAGGAGATTTTTGCTAGTTATTTTATTTGTTATGTGATGCATGATTATTTAGAATTGCTATAATTTAAAATTAATTTGATTGCATGAGAATAGTTTGATTAAGAAACTCTCTTTAGTTTTAATCTTTAATCAACCCTTGTTTGAACGAATTAGGTAGAAATACTCAACATTTTATTTTCTTTAAATGCATGAAATTTGAATAGGATTAATAATAAACATCACGCTCTAATTCAATTGCATGATTATTAATTACTAAATCCCCAAACCTTTAATAATTCCCTGAAAATAAAAAATGAGTAAAATCAATCAAAGAAAATTAAACAAAATAGTAATTAAAACCTAAGATTTAAATCTTTTCCAATAACTTAATCTCATTCAAAAATAGTAAATCACCAAAGAGAATAATCATTTGAAAGCGAAAAGATAGTAAATGGGCCTTAAGCCCAACTCATAGAAAATACCTCCATATTTTTAAACCCTCTTATATGTTTCCCTTTTTTTAAAAATGAGATTTAGATCTTTACTGTTGTGTGATCGCTTAAATTTAGAAATCCTTTGTTATTTATTTTTTGCTCATGAATGTATTTTAATTTATGCTATATTGACGAATGTGTTATGTGCGCGGCTTCGACCCCACTTCCCGGTTTTTCTCTTTTCAACGTGTTTTCTCGCATTTCATGAAAATGGTACTTTGCTAGTCTATGCATGCGTAGAATCACTTAGTAAATAGGATTAATCACGTGCATTGGCCCAATGATGATAGTGTTTCAAACGTGATGATAGTGGATTTGTTCACCGTGATTCGTCTGTGATTCACTAGGGTCGTCGCTTTGGTAAAGATTAATAATAAAATGGTAGTAATTTCACCAAAATTGGCATGTAATCGGACTAATTTTGAACTCGATTAAATTAAACCGGAATAGGTATATAACCAACCTTTTTCATGTTTTAGAGATTAAAAATGTTATTTTCTGTTAAACAACTCGACAATAATTAGGATAAAATCAATCAAACCGACTTAAAGCTAAAGCGACGATACCTCCCCTGAGGGCCCAATTACTTGTTTTCAACATGATTTTTAAACACCTCTTTTTTTAGAACCGGTAACCTTTTTAAGGATGAGACTCGGGTGCCTAACACCTTCCCGAGCCCATAATACGACCCCGAACCGTAGTTCTCGGGTTTAGACCCTTTTATTTGTGCCATAGTTTTATTTTATTTTCTTCTTCTTTTTCGAACTTTTTAGGTTTCCCTAAACCTTAGAAAATAGGGTGGCGACTTCATTGTTATGTGAATTTCATTGCGTCCCGAATTTCGCCCGCGACGGTGCGACAGTTTGGCGACTTCACTGGGGACTTTAGGGTCGAAGCCGGAATTATTTGCTTGAGGTGTTTATTGTTGTTATTTATTTGTTTACCCGCTTTGATATCAATTGTTGCCTTCTCACTCGCATCACGCATAATGCCCTGCCGCCGGGCCCTTCCCAAATAAGATTAGGTTGGTAATTAGTGAAGCCCTGGGGCACATGTTCCAGTAAGCTTTCATGAAACCAAACTCGGACTAGAACCCCTAAATGGGTGAGCTCCCCGATTCTTTAATGTTTCGGTAAGCAATCACGTACCCATTTACTGAGGGACCACTTCTATGGTATCGTCCGGGAGCCTTTCAGCCAGTTAGAAGTAGTTGAAATCACCCCAGCATATGCATCATGATCGTATGTATATGTTCCAATTTGCTTCACTGTTGCCATGATATATCGCTTGTATATTTTCCAATGTGCTCCATTAATTACTAATTTATTCTCGTCCTTGTTATTTTTAACCTATCCTTTGCTCAGTATATTTTTTTTACCTATTTAATTTACTAATATATAAATTCCTTTTTAACAGAGACCCATCCTGCTTATTCATTCGATGGTGGCACCCATGATGCTTTCACTTGATACTTTTGGGAAGTTGAGCTACAACGATCAGTCTATGCGAGGGGACATGTTGGGGAAGAGTTTTGTTCTTGATGTCACAACTAAGGTTAAGGTGGAGATGATAGAATTTGATGTTGCTAAGATCAGGAAGTTGAGGAATGAGTTGACTAAAGACGAAGAAATGCAATTTAAGAAAAACTATGGAAAACTTCTGACACTAATAGGTGTGGAAGTTGATTTGGGTTGTATCCGAGCAGCTCTAAAGTTCTGGGACCCCTACCACAGATGCTTCTCTTTCAACCAAGGAATAGATCTGACTCCTACTCTGGAAGAATATGCCGTACTATTGAACTTCACTCCTCCAATTTCATCTATATACCAAAACTTCGCTCTAAGTCAGCCGATGTCAAGCTGAGACTAGACCAGTTGGTGGGGATCACAGCTCGTCAGAAGGACGGGAAATATATCTGGTGCTGGCCGGATATCGCAGAACAATTTCATTTGTCCTATGGAGAAAAGCGTTTGAGGATTCTAGCCTTCGCCGTAATGGGGTTTGTCTTATTTCCTAATATGAAGAACTGTATCGACTTTGAAGCAGCCAATGTATTTTGTGAAATGGAGATAAATAAGATCAACCCTACGACAGCTATTTTGGCGGAGACATTTCGTTCCTTGGATCTTTGTAGAAGGACTAAAAAGGGAAGGTTCACTTATTGCACTCAACTATTAACAGTATGGTTGATCAGTCACTTCAAGCAGGCACCAAATCAGTCTCTGTTTTCTCCGAGCTATCTGGGCATGGATCCTTTGGTAAAGGTCATTGGGGGAATGGGCCAGGAAGTAGCCGTGAATAAATGGAAAATGGAAGATAAAGAGGCCTGGGTCGGCAGATTCCTGAATCTTTCTGAAGAAGATATCGACAGACACGCCAAATGGTTGCGAGCTGCTAATCCTATTGTAAGTTGTGGGGACTTATTGTGGGTCCCATTGATCGGAGCAAGAGGATGTGTGCCCTATTGGCCAGCTCTTGTCCTTGACCAATTTTGCATTATGCAAATTATCCCCGCCACTTTCGGTATGCCGAGCTCGAGTCCACCACACTCAGAAGAGACTGACACCCTACATCAGTATGTGAATGAGTGGCGTACCCCATTTTGCCTTGAGGGACATACTATCCCTACTCGGCCAACAAAGGAATACTCAGAATGGCGGAGGAACAGGATTAATGGAAATGTTTTGCCCCTCCCAGAAAATAGGAAGCCTATGGAAGAAGAAGGTGAATGTCATGCCAATGCGGAGGTTAGTTATGTGGCTTATGCCCAGTTGATGGAGCAATTACTAGTAGTGAAAGAAGAACGAGATTTGGTGATGAAAGAGAGGGATAATCTGTTGATTGACAAGATGGATTTGGAGCTTAAGATACGCGGATTAGGGAGACGTGATAGGGAGAACGTACAAATAAACCTTAGAAACCAAAGGATAGCCAATGAAAAATTTAGAAGGAGATTGAAAGAAGAAGTCAATAAAAGGGAGATTTCAAGCGCTTTGGTCCGAGAGAAAGATGCAATGATTGAGATTTTGACTGATCGCATCAAAGAGAAAACCAGCATAGATGGAGAGAATCAAGTCTTGCGAGCCCGAGTAGTGGTTTTAGAAGTTGAAGCGAAGGTGCAGAAGAAGAAGGTTGCCTTGATGGAGCAGATGGGAGAAAATTCCACCAGCAGTCAAGCCTCAAGATGTTGATTTATTTTAATGTTGCACTTGTATTGTTTTAATGGGAGCAAGTACTTGGAGGTGTTTTACTTTGGATGTACGTTTTTTCAAATGATTGGTCACAATCATATGAATGATGGTTATTTCTTCTTCATGGATGGTTACCATTTGCAAATTGCTTAACCTTACCTTGCTTCGATGCCTCTCTTTCATTTCCCTTTGCAGTTCCTGGAATGAATAGAAATTTCCCTTTGTGATTTCGAGAATGAATTGAAGCTCTTCTCTTGCAAAACAGACTTGACAGCTAGAGACCGATAAAGAAGATTATTCATGATCCAAGATTGAGTTTGGATTTTGGAAAAGAAACGTAAGGGGCGGGGACCCTAGCCTTGTTAAAAGGTTAGGAAAGGCTGTCAATTACGAGATCTTCCATCTTCCATCTTGATCAAGGAATCGTCAATATATGTTGTCAGGAATGAATAGAAGCTTCCCTCTTCCCTCGTGAATGAATAGAAGCTTCCTTTAGTATTTTTTCCCTCTTGTCTCGGGAATGAATCGAAGCTTCCTTTCGTCAACCTCGTCGGTATAATGGCTTCATGTTCCTTTCCATCCGAATCTCAAAAGTATCAAGTGAAAGATCAAGGAGGAGCCGAAAAATTGAATAAGCGGAGTGGAGTCCTTGAGATAGCATTTCTGCCTGTTATTATTATTATAATAATAATTATTATTATTATTCCTGAAAACTTACATCTATTTTTCTCTTTGTTTTCAGAAAAAGTTAAGATAAATCCCAAGAAACGAACTATTCCCCAAAAGCTCCACGCTACCAGACTTCAAACACGAAAAATGGCTGAGCATCTTAAAGCAGTTAAGACATTGAGAGAA
This sequence comes from Viola odorata, assembly GCA_963691705.1. Lineage (NCBI taxonomy): Eukaryota > Viridiplantae > Streptophyta > Magnoliopsida > Malpighiales > Violaceae > Viola > Viola odorata. The sequence continues at coordinate 35,823,062 of OY829546.1, forward strand.
AGGATAATGGAATTAAAAGAACGATTTCAGGCTGCTACAGAAAGGGCAATACAAGCTGACAAGGGTGAGCAGGGAATCATGTTAGGAAAGACAGTTATAACAGAGGAGAAAGGTGTTGTCCAACCAATTCATCGGAAACCATTCCCCCCACCTCCACCTTTTTCCTCACCACCACCATATCCTTCACCATCGCTATATCAACCTACCTTTTTCCCTTCCTTATCAATGCCTGCTGCTAATGTTACTCCTCCATTATCTCCACCTTATCCATCATCCCAACCCACACAAACCAGATTACATGACCCACATCCAGATAACCAAGATAACCAAAACTATTGTCGGAACAAGGAGCCATTACTGCCTATTCCGGTCCCTTTAGAAGAAATCTATGAGCATCTTCTGACAATTGGGCAGATTGTACCCATTCCGGCTCGACCACTCAGAACTCCTTACCCGACAAGATTCGATCCTAATGTCACATGTGCGTACCATTCGGGAGTCCCAGGGCACATTTTAGAGGACTGTAATGCCTTTAAGAGAAAGATTAATCACTTGATCAAGTGCGGAGGGATCTCCTTCCAAGAATTAACCAAACGACCCTCTAACCCACCAAAGAAGCAAAAAAACCATGAGTCATTTTCACTTGTCTCACCATCCCCACTTCAAATACCACCACAACCAAGACAATATAACCACCCAAAAAAACCCGAGCAATAAAAATCAGCAAAGCTATCATCAAAACCAGGCGCCATTGCCACCTCTCCCAGTCCCTTTAGAGGAAATCTACGAGTATCTTCTAGCAACTGGGCGGATTGCGCCAACTCCGGTTCAACCTCTCCAACCTCCTTACCCGAAATGGTATGATTCAAAAGCTAGATGCCTGTATCATGCTGGAGCTGTGGGGCACACTTTAGAGAACTGTACTGCCTTTAAGGGGAAAGTTAATCATCTGATTAAGTGTGGATGGATTTCTTTTGAGGAGTTAGCCAAAGGGCTTGAGACTACCACCAATCCCCGTCCAAATCATGCCCTCGGTGGTGGACAAGCGAATGTTGTTATGGTTGGAGAAACTAGTGATCGTTCCCCTTCAGTAGTGGGGTTACCCCGAATAGAGTTTTTCTTTGCGCCAACCCAAGGGGGGCATCCGCAGCATTCTGAAGCTAATAGTTGTCTGTTTAGCCCCGAGGTGAGAAAATACGAAATCCAGGATTATGCAGTTTTCTTGGAGAATATGGAGCAATTGATAGCTTCTGGGGTCATTCGGGCTGAGGAGAAAACCCGGGGGGCAAAAGAGGTCGATGTTATCAAAGAGGGTCTTCCTATGCTAGCAAGGCAAGTAATGAAAGAAAGTGCTAATATTGGGGGCATGACCCGGAGTGACGGGTGCGATATTTCCGATGAAGTTGAGAAGCAAAGGCAGGCCAAGGGAAAGAGTCTGGTGGTTCATGAGAAAGTGACTAAGGAGGTGCAAGAGGTGAATAAACATGTGTTAGGGGATCGTACAACAGAATCCCTAAGGATCATCAACTAGAACTTTACTCAGGTCAATGCAGTTTCGGCCTTGCATATTTGCGCTCTTGGAAAAAGAACCATCTCACAGTTCATCCATTTCCGTGAAGAAGTCTGGGGAGCTAGTGTGCAATTGGACCGCTACCATGCTTCCTGATGTCTCTCCATAATTTCCTTTTTTTTCTAACGTATGCATGTTTTAATGTTCCCTAAATGGACAAACTCTTTTGTAGAGCTTTTGCTCCCTTTTTCCATAATTATGCAGTTTTTATTCCAAATATCTTTTACTTTTTCCGCTCTATTTATTTCCAGGATAAATATTAGTTTGGGTTGTCATGATATACCTTGTGTCTTAAACAAAAAGAATAATGAAAATTGCCGCAATGGAGGATGAGATTGAGATTTCGGAAAAGAGAATAATACCTCACTAGTAGGAGTTAGGAAAGACGAACTTGGGGGGGGCAAGCAGTGAGATCGAAAGATAGCCGAGATTGCAAAGAACCTTGAACTCTATAAGAGAAGTTGATTTCGCTCTACAAAGAATACACGGATGTGGTCATATGATCGTATAAAGATACGTCGGATGTTACCCTAATATAGTTAAATACCGTACTCAGATGAAACGAGAATCCAAACTAATGATGATGACACTGAAACTCTTCGCCTTACCGTCCAAAGATGAATGGCGCAGTCGAAGCAGCAAACAAGAACCTGAAGAAGATTATTCAGAAGATGGTGGTCACCTGCAAGGGTTGGCATGACATGCTTCCTTTTGCTTTGCACGCTTATTGGATAGCAATTCGTACTTCTACGGGGGCAACTCCTTATTCTTTAGTCTATGGCATGGAAGCAGTGATTCCGCTCGAGGTAGAAATTCCTTCTCTTAGAATCTTGGCAGAATCAGAAGTGGAAGAGTCTGATTGGGCGAGAGTAAGGTATGAACAGTTGAACCTAATCTCAGAGAAACGACTGACAGCCATGTGTCATGCTCAACTGTATCAAAAGAGGATGGCTACCGCTTATAACAAGAAAGTGTGACCTCGCGAGTTCAAAGCTAGAGACTTAGTATTGAAGAAGATTCTTCCTTATCAGGAGGACGGTCGAGGGAAGTGGGCCCCTAAGTATGAAGGTCCATATATGGTTAAACACGCATTCTCTGAGAACGCTTTAAGGCTTACTACAATGGATGGAGATGATTTGCCGAGACCAGTGAATGCTGAATCTGTCAAGATGTACTTCGCATAGAGATTTACAGACTACGCTTCTCTTCGATCAAAAGACATAGGGTTTCGTCATGACAAGACATCTAATATTCATTCTGAATTAATAAAATGAGCATTTTTCTCAAAAAACTTGCATATTTAAAATTCTCATCTTAACCTTTAAAGCGACCAAAAAGGAAGCATGGTACCAACGGTCAAGGGGAATAGCTCGAATTTTAAAGGCTGCCTTCAGCCTTATTTCACTAATCAATGCTAGTTTTGCAGGAATTTAACCTTTGTTTTGCAGAGTTAAGTTTACTTTCGAAAGACATCCGAGTGGAGTCATCAGCATCCGAGAGGAGAGGGATTTGGAAGGCATCTGAGTAGAGCCATCAGCGTCTGAGTAGAGCTGGATTTACATTTATGCATCGCGGAATTCGAGTGGAGACGTCCGAGTGTAGCCGCATTTTACTTTCTGCAAGGTGTCCGAGTGGAGCCATCAGCGTCCGAGTGGAGCAGGGTTTTTTAAGGTGTCCGAGTGGAGCTATTAGCGTCTGAGTAGAGCTGAATTTCTAGACGTCCGAGTGGGGTCGGCAGTGTCCGAGTGGAGCTGGATTTGCAAGGCATCCGAGTAGAGCCATCAGCATCTGAGTAGAGCTGGATTTACATTTATGCATCGCGGAATTCGAGTGGAGACGTCCGAGTGTAGCCGCATCTTACTTTCTGCAAGGTGTCCGAGTGGGACCATCAGCATCCGAGTGGAGCTAAATTTAATTTCCGCAAGCCATCCGAGTGGAGGTAACTTTACATTTAAGCAAATTTAATTTCCGCAAGTCATCCGAGTGGAGGTAACTTTACATTTAAGCAATTTAATTTCTGCAAGCCATCCGAGTGGAGGTAACTTTACATTTAAGCAATTTAATTTCCGCAAGCCATCCGAGTGGAGGTAACTTTACATTTAAGCAATTTAATTTATGCATCATGGTGTCCGAGTGGAGCCATTTTCTTTCTTTCGCTTTTAAAATTTATGTCTTGCTATGACATGTTCATTTTTGTGGTGGTACTGGGGCAACCATCTTTAATGCTCATCAAAAATTTAGTTGCACTTTATTTTTGATAAGACATTAAAGAGGGGGCAACTGTTGCTACCCGATTTTTGACATGAGTAATCGTTACCATATCATAACATACCCACATTTTTATTTTTTATTTTATCGTCCATAATTATTGTTAATTATATTGTCAAGTATTATTATTATTATTATCATTATTATTATTACCATTATTTATTTTTCGTATCCTGGTATTATATTTTATTTTTTGTTCGTATTTTTATTCGAGCTTTTATCGATTTATCGGACCGTTAGCTCGAACTAAATAATATAAATACCCATGATCACCGAACCACCTCTCTTCTTCCTCATTTTTCAAATGAAATCTGATGAAGGTTGTTCACCTCTCCCATTGTCAAAGGGAATCGGACACAAACGGCTCTTTTCCTCAGTTTTCAAAAGAAAATCTGAGAGAGCCGGCTCTCCTCTCCATTTGTCAAAGCAGATCCCATGAACCCCGCTCATTCTTCCAATTTTTCTTCAAAAATCTCTGACAAACATTTGAATTAATCTCAATCCCTTCTCTCATCACCATGACCGGACCCTTACCTCCTCAATGTATCTCACCCTCTATAAATTAAGAGCAAATCCTTTGCAAGAGGAGGAGACTGATCCCAGAGCAAATTACCCCCCCTGCCAAATCCCAACCCTCAATTTCACTCTCACTCTGTAGAAATCCCAATCCCACACGATCACCAACAAATATCTTCATCCTCGCTGCCCAATACTGAACCCATCTTAACCCTCACTGCCTAAACGCCACGCCCTCTCTTTAAAATCACCAAAATCATCGACACACTGCACCTACTCATCAAACCCAAATTAAATCACCCATCAGCAAATTAAATCACTTATCCGAAACCAAATACACCCAACCCAAAATTAATTCAAACACAACTCAAAAACCACCATTCCGGTCCACCTCACCCGAAACAGCCACAAAGACCGCCCCAAACCAACCTAAAATCAACACCAAACAGTCACCGAACCAGCACCAATCAGTCACCTCTGCCACCCTAAAACAGCCACCTCTGCCACCCAAAATCAGTCCCAAAATCAGCCCCGAAGTCCACCCAAACAGCCCCAAAATCAGTAACAAATCAGCCCCAAAACCAGGCCCGAAATCCACCCAAACCACCACTGCAAACCACCACTGAACCTAATCCAGCTACCCAGCCGCTCAAACCCGTCGGCCATTCAACCAAAATACTCACCTCACCCGCGCCAGCGCCGTCGCCGCGGTTCACCGTCGTTCCAGCCCCGTCGCCGCGCCAGCCGCGACCTCTCCGTTCGTTTCCTCTCTTGCTTACTTTGCTCCTGTTTTTGTGCTTGTTGTTGGTCTCTTTGCTGTTGTGTTTGTGTTTGATTCGCAGGAGATGAAGAGATAGAGGAGGAGTCGCCGGCGGCAGAGGAAGAAAGAGATTGGTTTGCTTGTGTAGCCGCCGGCGGCTTGAGGAAAGGGAAGGAGATGAATTATGTTTGTGTAGGGTTGGGGCTGATGAGAAAATCCTATTATTTGTTAGGGTTGGGCTTGGCTAGGCCGGCCCATTAAGAAAGAAGAAGGAGAGATGGGCTGTTGTTGTTAGGCTGGCCCGTCGAGAGCTTTTTTATTTATTTCGTTCGTAGTTTACTCATATGCATGCTTGTAATATTTATTTATTTTCGTTATGTGCTACTAACCGATCTGTGATGCAGGTGCCCGTTCGAGGAGATTTTTGCTAGTTATTTTATTTGTTATGTGATGCATGATTATTTAGAATTGCTATAATTTAAAATTAATTTGATTGCATGAGAATAGTTTGATTAAGAAACTCTCTTTAGTTTTAATCTTTAATCAACCCTTGTTTGAACGAATTAGGTAGAAATACTCAACATTTTATTTTCTTTAAATGCATGAAATTTGAATAGGATTAATAATAAACATCACGCTCTAATTCAATTGCATGATTATTAATTACTAAATCCCCAAACCTTTAATAATTCCCTGAAAATAAAAAATGAGTAAAATCAATCAAAGAAAATTAAACAAAATAGTAATTAAAACCTAAGATTTAAATCTTTTCCAATAACTTAATCTCATTCAAAAATAGTAAATCACCAAAGAGAATAATCATTTGAAAGCGAAAAGATAGTAAATGGGCCTTAAGCCCAACTCATAGAAAATACCTCCATATTTTTAAACCCTCTTATATGTTTCCCTTTTTTTAAAAATGAGATTTAGATCTTTACTGTTGTGTGATCGCTTAAATTTAGAAATCCTTTGTTATTTATTTTTTGCTCATGAATGTATTTTAATTTATGCTATATTGACGAATGTGTTATGTGCGCGGCTTCGACCCCACTTCCCGGTTTTTCTCTTTTCAACGTGTTTTCTCGCATTTCATGAAAATGGTACTTTGCTAGTCTATGCATGCGTAGAATCACTTAGTAAATATGATTAATCACGTGCATTGGCCCAATGATGATAGTGTTTCAAACGTGATGATAGTGGATTTGTTCACCGTGATTCGTCTGTGATTCACTAGGGTCGTCGCTTTGGTAAAGATTAATAATAAAATGGTAGTAATTTCACCAAAATTGGCATGTAATCGGACTAATTTTGAACTCGATTAAATTAAACCGGAATAGGTATATAACCAACCTTTTTCATGTTTTAGAGATTAAAAATGTTATTTTCTGTTAAACAACTCGACAATAATTAGGATAAAATCAATCAAACCGACTTAAAGCTAAAGCGACGATACCTCCCCTGAGGGCCCAATTACTTGTTTTCAACATGATTTTTAAACACCTCTTTTTTTAGAACCGGTAACCTTTTTAAGGATGAGACTCGGGTGCCTAACACCTTCCCGAGCCCATAATACGACCCCGAACCGTAGTTCTCGGGTTTAGACCCTTTTATTTGTGCCATAGTTTTATTTTATTTTCTTCTTCTTTTTCGAACTTTTTAGGTTTCCCTAAACCTTAGAAAATAGGGTGGCGACTTCATTGTTATGTGAATTTCATTGCGTCCCGAATTTCGCCCGCGACGGTGCGACAGTTTGGCGACTTCACTGGGGACTTTAGGGTCGAAGCCGGAATTATTTGCTTGAGGTGTTTATTGTTGTCAAAACAGCAAGCTTGAATAAAATCCGAAAATACAAGAAAATGGACAATAATGAAAAATGAGAGAACTAGCTTCTCTCTTCCGTTCCCCTCTCTTCTCCTTCTGGTCTGGTCCTGGACTCTCCCTCCCTTCTGCTCAAGCCTCTTCAATTAAATGGCAGCCAAGGTCAGTCAACCCAAAGAATAAAATATTCCCTAAGTTGGCAAATCCAAAAATGAGCATGCTAAACATTCTCCTCTAAATTCGTTTCCTTGAGACATGTGAGAGAGAATATAGCATGCTGGGAACACCTTGTCTCCATTTACCAAGTCCCAAGCAGACAAGAAAAGCATTCAAGAATAAAATAATTGTAGCACGGAAAAATATGGTCAGTGCTGTCCAGTCTGGAAACGCCACGGAAGCTTCATCTCAAGGCCTTGAGATAGGCCGGAAATGCGCCAGGAAAATCTGCTCTACACTAATTGATCATTTTAGCTCTAATCTTCGGCCTTTTCGTTCCTTTTCCTCCTTCAACATATATTAAACCTATAAAACCACAAAGGAAGGAAACAAGCTCAAAGTAGCATATTAATCATCTCAATTAATAATAAAAGAGACAATAAATCATTGTAAATAAACAATCAATCAAAACCCCCCACACTTAAACCATGCTTGCCCTCAAGCATGAACTAAAAAACACAGAAACACAGAAAACAGAACATCCTTTATACAGAAAATCAATCCCTGGACTGAACTCATATGAACACTTCAAAAATCAACTCTTTCAAGCAATGCTCAAGCACACCAAAACATCACAAATGTACAAATTTTCAAATAGTGGCATAATAGCATGTTGTTCAACCAGGAAATAATGCCCTAGAACTACTGTCTTCTCTGCCCAAGACTCAATCCAAACGCAGCTGCTACACAAGCAAAAATACACAAGCAGTCATGCAACAATATTAAAAATACAAGCAACAAAATTAAAGAGCACCACCAATCTTTCCTTCTTTCCCTTCTGCACATTTTCTTTCTTTTATTTAGGCCTTCGGCCTCTTATACCTCCTTTATTCTTTTTCTTTTTTTTTTTTTTTTTTCTTTTTTTTTTTTTTCTTTTTTTTTTCCTTTTTTTTTTTCTTTTTTTTTTCTTTTTTAAATAGGCCTTCGGCCTCTTATACCCCCTTTCTGTCACGATCCCAAACCATACAAACACACACAATCATGCAAAGAATAAAAAGACACTAACGCAAAGCAAAAATTAAAAACTTGCTGCAACATAATGGACGGGATCTTCATCCCAAGGTCTTGAGATGAGAAGACAGTACAATCCTAGCAAAATATTTCCTAGAACAACAATACTAATCATACAACCACGTGAATAAATGTACAAATTGTAATATCAGAAGTATTTAGCATTGTAAGACAGAGTTGATTGATCAAGTATTCACATAAGTCAAGTTTTTAGGATTTCATTTTATACAAGGGTGCAAAAAGAAACATAAAAAGAAAAAAACACAAAAACAACAAAAATATGCCCAAAAACACAATAAAAACACGAAAGTGACTCCCCCACACTTATTGGACACATTGTCCTCAATATGAACGAGCACAAACAAGGGCAAAAAGACAGTAACAAAGAAAAATAAAACCTGGGGGCGAAGTTGATGGAGTAGGTGAAGGGGTAGCTGGTGCAACACATCCGCCTCATCTCAAGGTCCTGAGATGAGACTGCCCGAGAACTCCGCAGCTGCACAGAAAAGTAGGGGGAAAAAACAGAAAAACAGAAACAACGAAAGAAACATGGGTTGCCTCCCATGAAGCGTCCATCTTTATAGTCTTAGACTAGACTCTATTATTCATCAGTTGATCTGGTCATAAACAGAAAAAAAACAAACATTAGTTCAACAGATAATCCCCGGCAACGGCGCCAATTTATGACGGGTGTCGAATCCGCGATCATAAATAAAAAGATTACAACTTATCACTAAGCAGCAAAAAGGATTTGTGCATAGCGGCAAGAGGATCGATCCACAGGGACTATCGGCCTAATGCTCATTCTCCTGCAAACAACCAAACCAAACTGATCAGAACTAAGGGGGAGGTAAAAACAGTACAGAAAATAAATGACAGGAAAATAAAATAAAGCAGGAGACATGGCAGCTCCATCTCAAGGCCTTGAGATGAGTCTGCCATGCTCTAAATAAAAACAGTAAATAAAATACGAAAATAGTAAAGAAAAAGAAAGTGAAAGGATGAGGGAAATATTATTCCCAGCAAAGATCTCTTGAGGTAACAATTCCATGTTGTTCATTGACACAAAAAACATTTTCAAAACAATTTTCATAGAGAAGTTATAGAGATACATCCAGGGGCGATCTCCAAGCCTCCTCCTACTCAAGCCGCATGAAGAGAAGCTAATCGTGCGACCCTAACTCCCTTAACAATTCTATGTTGTACCTGTCCGCCACTCTACTGAAATTCCCCGCTGTCACCCAAGAAACTCAGTAAAGGAACAAGCACGCTCATAAAATTCCTAGGTTGTTGATATGATTAGGAAGGCCCTTCTCAAGACCTTGAGATGGACACAACTGCAGTCCAGAATTCTCAAAACTTACCCTTTTCTTCTTCTAGCTTTAGAGAAGGTTTAATTATCCTATCGCTAGTTGTCTACTCGGGTTCTCTATAGTGTAGAAACGCGGCACTACAGGGATTCTACTGTAATTAACCATGCTGAAATCTAAGTTGATCAAACTCAAACACAACACAATTAAATTGTCATTAAATAAAGCAAGAAAAGAGATATGAAAAATGTTTTTATTGAAGAACAACAAGTCTCACAACATACTAGAATTTTTAACCTCTCAATCCCTACCAGGAATTGGAGGAATTAATTACAACTCCAATAAAAACAGCAACCTTGAATAAAATCCGAAAATACAAGAAAATGGACAATAATGAAAAATGAGAGAACTAGCTTCTCTCTTCCGTTCCCCTCTCTTCTCCTTCTGGTCTGGTCCTGGACTCTCCCTCCCTTCTGCTCAAGCCTCTTCAATTAAATGGCAGCCAAGGTCAGTCAACCCAAAGAATAAAATATTCCCTAAGTTGGCAAATCCAAAAATGAGCATGCTAAACATTCTCCTCTAAATTCGTTTCCTTGAGACATGTGAGAGAGAATATAGCATGCTGGGAACACCTTGTCTCCATTTACCAAGTCCCAAGCAGACAAGAAAAGCATTCAAGAATAAAATAATTGTAGCACGGAAAAATATGGTCAGTGCTGTCCAGTCTGGAAACGCCACGGAAGCTTCATCTCAAGGCCTTGAGATAGGCCGGAAATGCGCCAGGAAAATCTGCTCTACACTAATTGATCATTTTAGCTCTAATCTTCGGCCTTTTCGTTCCTTTTCCTCCTTCAACATATATTAAACCTATAAAACCACAAAGGAAGGAAACAAGCTCAAAGTAGCATATTAATCATCTCAATTAATAATAAAAGAGACAATAAATCATTGTAAATAAACAATCAATCAAAACCCCCCACACTTAAACCATGCTTGCCCTCAAGCATGAACTAAAAAACACAGAAACACAGAAAACAGAACACCCTTTATACAGAAAATCAATCCCTGGACTGAACTCATATGAACACTTCAAAAATCAACTCTTTCAAGCAATGCTCAAGCACACCAAACATCACAAATGTACAAATTTTCAAATAGTGGCATAATAGCATGTTGTTCAACCAGGAAATAAAGCCCTAGAACTACTGTCTTCTCTGCCCAAGACTCAATCCAAACGCAGCTGCTACACAAGCAAAAATACACAAGCAGTCATGCAACAATATTAAAAATACAAGCAACAAAATTAAAGAGCACCACCAATCTTTCCTTCTTTCCCTTATGCATATTTTCTTTCTTTTATTTAGGCCTTCGGCCTCTTATACCTCCTTTATTCTTTTTCTTTTTTCTTTTTTTTTTTTTCTTTTTTTTTTTCCTTTTTTTTTTTCTTTTTTTTTTCTTTTTTAAATAGGCCTTCGGCCTCTTATACCCCCTTTCTGTCACGATCCCAAACCATACAAACACACACAATCATGCAAAGAATAAAAAGACACTAACGCAAAGCAAAAATTAAAAACTTGCTGCAACATAATGGACGGGATCTTCATCCCAAGGTCTTGAGATGAGAAGACAGTACAATCCTAGCAAAATATTTCCTAGAACAACAATACTAATCATACAACCACGTGAATAAATGTACAAATTGTAATATCAGAAGTATTTAGCATTGTAAGACAGAGTTGATTGATCAAGTATTCACATAAGTCAAGTTTTTAGGATTTCATTTTATACAAGGGTGCAAAAAAAAACATAAAAAGAAAAAAACACAAAAACAACAAAAATATGCCCAAAAACACAATAAAAACACGAAAGTGACTCCCCCACACTTATTGGACACATTGTCCTCAATATGAACGAGCACAAACAAGGGCAAAAAGACAGTAACAAAGAAAAATAAAACCTGGGGGCGAAGTTGATGGAGTAGGTGAAGGGGTAGCTGGTGCAACACATCCGCCTCATCTCAAGGTCCTGAGATGAGACTGCCCGAGAACTCCGCAGCTGCACAGAAAAGTAGGGGGAAAAAACAGAAAAACAGAAACAACGAAAGAAACATGGGTTGCCTCCCATGAAGCGTCCATCTTTATAGTCTTAGACTAGACTCTATTATTCATCAGTTGATCTGGTCATAAACAGAAAAAAAACAAACATTAGTTCAACAAATAATCCCCGGCAACGGCGCCAATTTATGACGGGTGTCGAATCCGCGATAATAAATAAAAAGATTACAACTTATCACTAAGCAGCAAAAAGGATTTGTGCATAGCGGCAAGAGGATCGATCCACAGGGACTATCGGCCTAATGCTCATTCTCCTGCAAACAACCAAACCAAACTGATCAGAACTAAGGGGGAGGTAAAAACAGTACAGAAAATAAATGACAGGAAAATAAAATAAAGCAGGAGACATGGCAGCTCCATCTCAAGGCCTTGAGATGAGTCTGCCATGCTCTAAATAAAAACAGTAAATAAAATACGAAAATAGTAAAGAAAAAGAAAGTGAAAGGATGAGGGAAATATTATTCCCAGCAAAGATCTCTTGAGGTAACAATTCCATGTTGTTCATTGACACAAAAAACATTTTCAAAACAATTTTCATAGAGAAGTTATAGAGATACATCCAGGGGCGATCTCCAAGCCTCCTCCTACTCAAGCCGCATGAAGAGAAGCTAATCGTGCGACCCTAACTCCCTTAACAATTCTATGTTGTACCTGTCCGCCACTCTACTGAAATTCCCCGCTGTCACCCAAGAAACTCAGTAAAGGAACAAGCACGCTCATAAAATTCCTAGGTTGTTGATATGATTAGGAAGGCCCTTCTCAAGACCTTGAGATGGACACAACTGCAGTCCAGAATTCTCAAAACTTACCCTTTTCTTCTTCTAGCTTTAGAGAAGGTTTAATTATCCTATCGCTAGTTGTCTACTCGGGTTCTCTATAGTGTAGAAACGCGGCACTACAGGGATTCTACTGTAATTAACCATGCTGAAATCTAAGTTGATCAAACTCAAACACAACACAATTAAATTGTCATTAAATAAAGCAAGAAAAGAGATATGAAAAACGTTTTTATTGAAGAACAACAAGTCTCACAACATACTAGAATTGTTAACCTCTCAATCCCTACCAGGAATTGGAGGAATTAATTACAACTCCAATCAAAACAGCAAGCTTGAATAAAATCCGAAAATACAAGAAAATGGACAATAATGAAAAATGAGAGAACTAGCTTCTCTCTTCCGTTCCCCTCTCTTCTCCTTCTGTCTGGTCCTGGACTCTCCCTCCCTTCTGCTCAAGCCTCTTCAATTAAATGGCAGCCAAGGTCAGTCAACCCAAAGAATAAAATATTCCCTAAGTTGGCAAATCCAAAAATGAGCATGCTAAACATTCTCCTCTAAATTCGTTTCCTTGAGACATGTGAGAGAGAATATAGCATGGTGGGAACACCTTGTCTCCATTTACCAAGTCCCAAGCAGACAAGAAAAGCACTCAAGAATAAAATAATTGTAGCACGGAAAAATATGGTCAGTGCTGTCCAGTCTGGAAACGCCACGGAAGCTTCATCTCAAGGCCTTGAGATAGGCCGGAAATGCGCCAGGAAAATCTGCTCTACACTAATTGATCATTTTAGCTCTAATCTTCGGCCTTTTCGTTCCTTTTCCTCCTTCAACATATATTAAACCTATAAAACCACAAAGGAAGGAAACAAGCTCAAAGTAGCATATTAATCATCTCAATTAATAATAAAAGAGACAATAAATCATTGTAAATAAACAATCAATCACCTTCCCCTTTGATTTTTCTCTTGCAAGCTCGGCGCGACAATCATTCAGCTCTGCCTGGGTACGATTTTGAAGTCGCGTCAACTCCGTCACCTTAGTCAAGGCGGCATCTAATTGCTCATTTGAGCCAGAAGAGCCTCGAAGCTTGTCACCATGAGCCTCGAGAAAGTAATGCATTTCGTGGAAGCTGGCCAGCGCATCGTTCAGAACACGCGTGTATTGGATATCGGGGGGGGGGGGGGGAGTCACAACAATTTCTCCCTATCTGTAGGAGAACTAAATATCTCACCTACCAGGGAGCCTACCGGTTGGGCTCGCGATAGCGGATCCGATATCCCCAAAGCACGAAGCCCACTAGTACCAAAGATGGACAGATCTAGTCGGTAAGGAGAAATTACCCCTTGAGGGCCTTGAGGAGAAAGGTTGGCAACAAAGGGAGGAGAACAACTTTTGATGAAATCGCCAGAAATGGAAGTGAAGAGTAAGGGTTGAGGACTCCTCGTAGGAGGGTCAGGAAGAACGCTTAGGTCGCGAATCGGCATGACCACCTCAAGAATATAAGAGGAAATAGGAGAATCAGGGATGCCAGTCGGCGGAGGCGAGTCTGCCACCGGCGGAGTTTCAGTGACCTCGGGGGGATGACAGTTGATGCCTCAGTAACCTTTGTCACTTGAGAAGTGCTCGCCACAGTAGAGGCGTCGACGCTTGTGATGGGGACTTCATCAACTTTCTTGGGAAAGATCCCAGTAGCCTGAGCAGCTTTCTCAATTCCCAGTTTCTTCCGTTGAGTCGCGGAAGCATGGAGAAGCTCTGTCTCGATATCCATATCCTCACTGTCACTATCAGTTACCTTGGTTATGGGTCGGCTCGAAGTCGCCTTCTTGCTTCGGATCGGTAACCAGTTGTCAAGGAAACGAGAGGCTTGAGCAGGAATATCGTGTCCTCTCGCTGCGACTGTCTTAGTCCTCTTCTTTCTCGGTGGATTAGTCTGACGACTGGAACCCTCGGGCGGTGGAGAGGCCGGCAACGTTTGAAGCGGCGCCACGTTTAAAGGAGTGTCATTCCCTCCAGGCGGTTGACCTTCAACATCATCTGCCAATAAGATGTATTAGAACAGTGAGCAAGTCGAAGCGATAACGCGAAGAAAGAAACTTACCTATAATACACTCTGTCATAAGCCGGTACACGGCAAACTCTCGGATACGGAATGAGAAATCTATTTCTAGCAAGGCGTTAGCCTGCCGCAACTCATCCCTAGACAGTACTACCGGGTTTACCCAGACGGAATCGACAATCCCTCGGTTAAAGCCCCTAGGCCAATGACGAAAAGGCAGTCCGACAATGAAGAAGCCACTTTTCCAATCAGCTACAGTCCCCTCGTAACCCTGAAACTTCTGCCAGAATGACTGCACGAATGCGTCATTCTACCTCGGGGTGATATCAACCAAACAGTCGCGACACTTGAAGCTAAAAAATTTACAGAATAAATTGACAGATGGAGTGAAGACACCTTGCAATTCACAAGCGCGAAGAAATGCGTAAATTCCACACCAGGAGGAAGGGGTTATCTGAGCCGGGTCGATATCATACTGGCGCAGCAACTTCTTTACAGACTCATGAATGGGGAAATGAAAACCATAAAGGAACATCTTAAAATAGACCATCCTATCACTTTTGGACAAAGGGTCATGAAGCCGCTGACCCACCTCAGGAACTTTAACGGAATAACCAGGAGGAAAGAAGATACCTTGACTCTCCAACTCAGCCTTCAGAATGGTTTCACAAGTAAAAGGACTGGGTGTTCTCTCAATTTCTGGGTCTATAGGCATCTGAGGACCCTTGTGATCTCTAGTCATACGCATAATGAATAAATGAGAAGAAAATCTATAGGCATCTTTATAGATGGAGTGAAGACACCCTGTAATTCGCAAGCGCGAAGAAAGGCGTAAATTCCACACCAGGAGGAAGGGGTTATTTGAGCCGGGTCAATATCATACTGGTGCAGCAACTTCTTTACAGACTCATGAATGGGGAAACGAAAACCATAAAGGAACATCTTAAAATAGACCATCCTATCACTCTTGGACAAGGGGTCATGAAGTCTCTGACCCACCTTAGGAACTTTAATAGAATAACCAGGAGGAAAGAAGATACCTTGACTCTCCAACTCAGCCTTCAGAATGGTTTCACAAGTAAAAGGACTGGGTGTTCTCTCGATTTCTGGGTCTATAGGCATCTGAAGACCCTTGTGATCTCTAGTCATATGCATAATGAACAAACGAGAAGAAAATCTGAGGAAGATGGAGCAAAATACCTGGAATAAGAAAGCAGTGAGTAGATCGTCGGCGCCGATGAGGGTTTGAAGAAATTTTCCTCAAGTAGAAGAAGAAGCAGAAGAGAGAGGAGGATGGGGAAGAATTTCAAAGCGCGAGCAAAAGTATTAAAAGAAAACAGTTGTCCCCTTTTAAAGGTTAACTTGAATATCAAACGGCCTGTAAAAATGAGACGCGTACAAAGCAGAAAATGACACGTGGAAAAACCGCAGAAGGATATTTATGACTAAGCATTTATATCTTCGAAGAGAGACAGTTACTGACTGAAAGCTGACAAAAAGGTTACATCAAGTGGCAGCCAACTTCTCAGCGATAACTGACCAGTATTGGGGGTGTTAACGCGGGAGGATGACTAAGAAAGGAGAAAAATGAAAAGCATAATTTTATTTCATAAAAGCCGTACGACATCTACAAAAAGGCACAACGTGCAGAATTAATCATCGTCAGGCCAATAGGAAGACCAATAGCAGTATTCCCCATCCGAAGGTGGAAACTCCTCGTCAACAGGCGGGAAAGGTTCCTCAACGTGCCCCTTCTGACACAGCTTTAGCGAGCTTGACTCTCCTTTGGCCGCAGAGACCGCGATATCAGCATCGATATCGCTGACAGAACTCCTTTCCATGAAACGATCGATGTGAGGAAACAATTCATCGCCCCTCCGAATAGGAGGGACATAGAAGTGAGGAGACGGGTCGATCGTCTTCGAAGTTCTTCCCTTCTTCGACCTCTTATGACTTTTACGGCGAGGAAACCGCCTCTTTAGGCATGACGGTGATGGAGGATTATCAGAATTCGGTAAGGTTGGAGGAGTTGGGGCGGAACCGCGTTCAGCAATGTCCAAAGAGTATGAATCGGCCATGAAACCACAAGCGATTTTAACAGAAAAATATGAGGAAGAAGATGAACAGAAAAAGGGAGAGAAAATCCCATTAAATAGTCGAGGAGGGGAGGTTTTCCCATCTTCTCGCACGACTTTTGAGAGAATTTATGCGTTTTTAAAAGAACAATCTAAATCGCACGACTTGTGATCACACCTATTGGAATTTCTCACTAATCAAGAGGCACTAAAAAACCGCCCAATCAGTTGATACTGGAGAGGCGGCGCGAAATTAATGCAGAACAGTTCGCGAGGATAACCGTTACCAAAATCCCACTAAGGGCGGACTCGTTTTTAGTTGGGCTGATATGGCACTCAACTGAAATGTCAACCGACACATTGTGAAAAGAAATTGCAACTCCGATAAAGAAAGACATTTTATTTATTTATGGCATAACGACCCAGACATACATCCTTACAGAGGAAAGGAAAGGATAAGAATGCGATGATTGATGATCAAGCCTGGGATCCGGCATCATCATCTTCAGGAAAAGTAGGGACCTCCCTCAAAGCGTCCGCCACAGAGGTCAGCTCGGCGAAAGAGATCCTCATGCCCTTCAAACAGCAGTTCAGCAGATCCTTCCTCTGCTGCAGCATGGTGATCACCACCTCGATGCGGGAGACAGCAGCAACCAACTTTGACACATTCTCCAGAGGGCTGAAATCCTCCAGAGAAGTCGTACCAAGCCTGGACCGAAGAGGGGTCAGCATCCCTTGAAATTCCAGGACGTCCTCGGAAGTCTTGATCAGTATATTTTCCAGGAAGCTGACGTCACCGTCGTTGAGATTCTTCAGAGTGTGGGTTTTGGATATCAAGAAGTTCTTAGTGAGACTGTCCATGATGAAAGTGCTAAAAAGATGTGAAATTTGTGCGGTGGAAATTCAAATTTATAAGCCTCGAGAAAAGGTAATGAAAAGACGTGCTCCTCGATGAACGAGCCACCCGTTATCTTGCGAATCGACAAGTACAATCTAAAAGAAAGCTGAAGCGATAACCCTTGGTAAACACTCGGGCTCATTTTTAGTTGGGCTTATGATAACAATTAAGGCAACCCTAGGGGTATTTCCGTCCTCATACCCGCGTTAAGACCGGAATGCTACAGTGCCTACCAGGTGTCAACCGTGGGGGTTGTCGCCCCTTAACCAGCAAGGAACCCTGGGATGGTCGACATCAGCGGGGGGGTTTACGCGTCATCTATCCACACGCACGGCGTTATCCCATCCCAGGACAGCCACGACATCACTCGAGGTTGCCGCCCATGACGTCACTTGAGGCTGCCGCCAATGACATCATTTGAAGTTACCGTCCCTGACGTCACACGAGGCGTTATCTTCCCCAGATAACGCCCACCCCCATTGTCCTATAAATACTCCACCATTTGAAACGCAAGGTAAGCCTAAGATCGCTACTGGAACCCTTGCCATTTTGAACAACCATACTAACTTAAGCATCGGAGTGTCTACACTAGAGCCCCCCTCCGGTGCTTTGCAAGTACACTTGACGGCAACTACAGTGACTCTGAGTGGCCCTAATCCTACCCTCGATCATCCAGAACTTCGAATCTTATCACTTGCTTGGGCATTTTAGGTGTGACGGCGGACCCTGGTGGCTTTCTCGACACACGACCGGACCTGGTCATGGTGGATGTTGCTGGAACAGAGCAGGTGACCTCAAGCTCGTCGTTGGATGGGTTGGCCGCGGGTGAGCCTGTTGCTGGAGCTTTGACCGGAGAGAGGGCTGGAGATGCCAGCTTCTTGGTGTCGGGCCCAAGGCTAAGGGATTTTTGGGTGGAGTCTTGTATGCCTGAGTATGATGAGTCGGGGCTGTCTGGGAGGGTGTCTTTGCGCTTGTCAGCTACTTGCTTGATAGTCATGGGGAGAAGTGTGGGGATGTGATTTTGTTGATGGTGATGGGAGTGGAGCATTTGGATGTTTGTGAGAGTGATGTCGAAGATAGTTGGAAGAGAGATGGTGGAAGATGAAGGAAAGCGTGCTGAAAAGCAAGCTGGCATCTGACAGCTAATTTAATTAGGGCTTGCTTTTTCTCTGGTGGGCTGACGCGGCGTCTTGGAACCAGGTGAGAGAGTGCAACGGTCCAGGCGTATCTCAACCGATTCGAGCTTCCTTTTTGAAATTTGAAAAGGAGGTGGTTAGAAGGGATAAAGACAAAAAGAGAGAATAAAGGAAAAGATATTAATTATAGAGAATAAAATCAACTTGGAAAGGGAAAAGAGAGAGAGATTAGAGGATAAAAATAAGAAAGGAAATCCTAACTAATAAAGGGAAAATAAAATAAAATAAAAGTAAAAAGTAAAAAGCTATCTACCGCCATTTCCTCCACTATTGAGGGCTTGAATCCTTCGTAGAATTGTTTCAACATGTGACCATTTACTTTAAAAATAACCCCTGTTTCCAGGTGCTGTATTTCAAAGGCCCCACAGTCGAAAATTTCCTTCACTACGATGGACCCCATATTTGGTTAGGAGGGAGGTCACGACATGGTTACAAAAGTGAGTGCCACGATCGCTTATGAGGGCACGAGGCGTACCGAATCTGTTGAAGATGTGAGTGCGTAAGAAGTTCACTACCACTTTAGAATGATCGGTTCGAGTTACCTTAGCTTCGATCCACTTGGAGACGTAGTCTACGGCAAGAAGAATGTAGATGTTGCCGAATGAATTCGGGAAGGGTCCCATGAAGTCAATACCCCAGATATCAAAAATTTCGCATGAGATGATACTGGTCAGGGACATCTGGTTCCTTGCTCCAATATTGCCCGTGACTTGGCATCGAGGGCACGAAGCACAAAAGAGATAACAATCCTTAAAGATAGATGGCCAATATAGACCCGCCTCCAAAACTTTGAGGGCGGTCTTCTTAGAAGCGAAATGACCTCCTTCTATCGACGAATGACAGAATTTCAGGATCGAGGGCACTTCATCTAAAGTTACACAGCGACAGATGACTTGGTCTGAACAATGCTTCCACAAATATGGGCTATCCCAGATGTAGTATTTGGACTGTCTTTTAATTCGATTACATTCGGAGGGAGAGGCATCGGTAAGGTAGGCGCTAGTAGAACAGAAATTGGCAATGTTAGAAAACCATGGGAAGTGGATGGCATGGACAAGACATAGGCGCTCGTCTGGAAAGGTATCTCCGATGGGGAAAAACGAATCATCTTCTTGAGTTTGGAGTATGCTCAAGTGATCGACTTCTGAATTTTCTGAGCCTTTTTTATCTTTGATCACGATGTCGAATTCTTGAAGTAATAAGATCCAACGAATGAGTCATGGTTTTACACCAGCTTTCTTGAGTAAATATTTGAGTGCCGAGTGGTTGGAATAGACAATGACTTTCGTGCCCAAGAGATACTGTCTGAACTTGTCCAATGAATAGATAACTACTAAAAGTTCCTTCTCTGTGGTGGTATAGTTCTGCTGTGCGGGGTCCAGCAACTTGGAGGCATAATAGATGACATAAGTCTCCTTTTCCTTTTTCTGGCCCAGGGCGGCTCCTAATGCTTAGTTGCTTGCGTCATACATAATCTCGAAAGGGAGTGACCAATCAGGGGCACGAATTATAGGCGTAGAGATATGCTTGTTCTTGAGAGAATTAAAAGCGGATTGGCAGTTTTCATCAAAGTGGAAATCAACATCTTTTTGCAATAAACGACACATAGGTTGGGCGATTTTTTAGAAGTCTTTGATAAATCTCTGATAGAATCCCGCGTACCCAAGAAAAGATCGCACGTCACGGACGCTGATGGGATAAGGCAAGGTCTTAATCACTTCTATCTTTGCTCTATCCACTTCTATTCCTTTGCTGGAGATAATGTGACCGTAAGCCCTCAATCGACCACGAAATGGCATTTCTCGAAGTTCAATACTAGGTTGGTCTCGATGCACCTTTGTAGGCATTTTTTCAAATTAGACATACATTCCGAAAAGGAGTTACCATAGACTATGAAGTCGTCTATAAAGACTTCGATACCATCTTCAACAAGTTCTGAGAAGATGCTCACCATGCAGTGTTGAAACATGGCGGGGGCATTACAGAGGCCAAAGGGCATGCGCCGATAGGCAAAAGTGCCGAAGGGACATGTGAAAGTGGTCTTTTCTTGGTCTTCGGGGGCAACAGGGATCTGATGGAACCTAGAGTATCCATCCAGGCAAGAATAATGAGTCTTGCCCGCGAGACGCTCCAACATTTGGTCTATAAATAGAAGAGGGAAATGATCTTTTCTTGTAGCTGCATTCAGATGACGATAATCAATACAAACTCACCAACCATTCTGGATTCTCATAGGGATAGATTCACCGTCTTGCCCAAAGGTGATGGTGATACCAGTTTTCTTGGGCACGACTTGAACGGGGCTTACCTAAGGGCTATCTAAAATGGGATAGATGACTCCCGTATCTAGAAACTTCAATATCTCCTTCTTGACTACTTCCATCATAGGTGGATTCAGTCTGCGTTGAGGCTGTCAGACCATTTTACTGGTATCCTCTAAATGGATTCGATGTGTGCACAAGGATGACGACAAGCCCTTGATATCAACGATAGTCCACCTGATGGCTTGTTTGAATTCTTTCAAAAAGGAGGTCAGCTTAATCTCTTCAGAATCGTTAAGCTTGTTGGAGATGATAACATGAAGAGAATTATTGCCGCCTAAGTAAGCATACTTGAGGTAAGAGGGCAAAGGCTTCAAGTCGAGGGCAGGAGCCTGTTCGATTGAAGGTGACAGCTTAATATGGTCTGAACATACGGGGGGCATGACTGGGAGGTCATATGGAACAATGGTGCATTCCTCTAGGGCTGCTACAACTGAGTGCAATTCTAGGGGAGTGACTAGCGTCGAGGCCACGACTTCCAATTTAGGTGATGTGATACTCCTGTCAATGGCATATTGCAAAGGGTCAATAGAGTTTAATTCAACAATTTCATCAACCAAAAGGTCAATTAAATCAACGTAATTGACACTAGAGAATTCAGAAGGGTAGCGCATGGATTCTATCATGCTGAATTTGATGATCTCGCCACCAAACTCAAGGGAAATGGTAGCATCATGGATTCTTTCAGTAGATTCCTTATATGCAACTCTGACATTCCCCGTTCACTCATATGCCATAAATGCATATGCCACAAAGAAGAATCAACAACTTCTAGTTCTGCTACCGAAGCTACAACCTCATTGCCCACAACAGTACAACCGATCAACCTGTACAAATTATTGGCCAACCGCTTAACCTTCATAATAACCAAAGATCCCTTTGTTATTTTTAGAATCCCATCACTCGACCCTACTGAATGTCCGTATCCTATCTTTTCCAAGTACCCGCGAGAAATCAATTTTTTCTTGAATTCTAGGACGTGTTTATCATTAGGCAAAACCCTGATTATACCATCATGCATCTTCACCTTAATATTACTCACGCCCACCAGTTTACAAGGATGATCATCACCCATAGATACACTACCACCATCACACTCACTATAGGAATTGAACCAATCTCTATGTGGATAGTAAAGATTTGAACATCCAAAATCCAAAGTCCATTATCGCACCCCTTTTTTAGGAATTTTTATGCGCGACGCGAATTTGGGACGAGATGTGAGACGAAATAAGACTAGTTTCACATAATGCAATGAAGTCGCCACCCTAATTTGTTTCTAGGTTTAGGGAATCAATTGTTTGAGAACATGGCAGAAAACAAAATAAAAAGCTAATGCAAAAGGGTCTAAACCCGAGAACAGTGGTTCGAGGTCGATTTACGGACTCGGGAAGGTGTTAGGCACCCGAGTCACATCCTAAAAAGGTTACCGGATAAAAGAGGTGTTTAAATCATGCTTGGAAAATAAAAAAGTCCTAAATTATGTGATCATGCCCAATGAATTAATTTTAACAATTTTAAATAGTCATGCATACGAACGTATATGCGAAACAAAATGTGGAATAAATAAAAGGGTAAGAAATACGTACTTGTTAAAGGGATACCAGTGGATTTCCCCTTAATCTATGAATGACGATGGTTGTACGCGAGCGAGAATGTATGATTTAAACACGAATAGAATAATTATTTAAACATACAAAGCGTACGAAAATAACAAGCATACGAAGATAAATAGCACAAGCATACTAAAATAAATAAATAGTACAAGCATACGAAAATAAATAAAATGTACAAGTCTGCGAAAAATAAATAAATAGTACAAGTTTGATTACATGACATGAAGAAAAAAAATAAAAAAAAATTTGGGCTCGGCCCAGTGGGCTGAAAAAGGGCCTACCAGCTGGGCCCAGGACAGCCCAACCCTACAGATAGGTAGGCTGTCCGCATGGGCCAGCAGCCCACGCTCTACTTTTTCTCGCTCTGGGCTTGGCAAAGACGCCAGCCCTTCCATGCGCATGAGCCAAAGCAAATGGCTTGGCCCATCTCTTCCTCTCCCACAAGGCCAGACGCGTCCCTTCCTTCTTTTCTTGCCTAGGCATGGCGCATAGCGTTAGCCCACTAACCCAAAAACCCAACCTTTAAACAACAGCTCCCTCCTTCCTCGCACGATCATCTTCAACCTTGAGTTGTCGGCGCCACTGCCGACGACCAAGGTCCAGCAACATCGACGAAATTAAAAAATCTTTCGACCAAAATGATCATCTTAATGACAGAAATTTAATCATGTAAAAGCATCAATTTTATTTCAAGAAAATAGTGCTCAATTAAATCAAAAGCGAAAATTAAGTTAATTAATCAAAAGCTTCAAATTCGCAAAAATTAGCCAGCAATTTGACAAAATAAAATCATGTACTCAATTTAGAACAATGACAGAACTTATTTGAAATCAAAAAAGCAATGGTTTTCATCAAAACACGAACAAAGAAATTTTAAAAGAAAACGCATACAAACGCTTTAAAAAACTTTGAACTTGAGTAACTTCAACCAAAGGGTTGAAGTAAGCAGCTGCTCGTGATAGAGAGCAGTGCTAGAGAGGGAGATACTGCTCGTGAATTGGCAAAGAAAAATGTTGAGGGAGCTCGCTATTTATAGGGGACTAAAGTCGGTGGGGGGATGACATGTCGGCGAGTGGTGGTGCCGACGGTTGTGTGGCTGAGGATTGTTGGCGAGGCTCGAGGCTGCTGGTCCAGGTGCATTAATGGCTTATTGGAGGGACGATTGAGGAATGGCTTGATCGCGAAGAGATGAGGGGGAAGAAGCTTGCTTTCGGCTTTGTGCATGAACTGGGCAAAGTTGGCCATGTCCAATGTGGAAATTATCACAGCCGCTTGATCTTGGTTGACTCTCTTGGTCAACCAGATCAAAGGCTGTGATCAGTCTTGATCATCCCCTTTTGATTTTTGGCTCGTGTCAACGGTACGAGCAATCTCTCCCTAAATTGAACGAAAACCAGAACCGAAAATGCTAGGACATAAAATAAAATAAACTGAAATAATTAACGTACAACGAATGATGAAAAGTTCAATGTATGGCTCGATAAAAAATTCGCTTGTAAGTGACAAAAGTCGAACTAAAAAATGTTAAAATAAAAATTTGAACAAAAAACAATGGGATATCGCGAGCTAGAAAATAATAAAACATTAGTAGCTAATGAGCGACATTGTTCGACCCTTGGTTTTGAGAATTCTACTCGGAACCAACACGAGTTCGAACGGAACAAGTGAAAAAAATGCAAAAAAGTACAGAATAAAATTTAGATGACATTGTGCGTAAAAATAAATATCAGTTAGAGGAAAATAAATGGAAGTGTGATGACGTTTGAAAATGTGAAAAATATTTTGACGAAAAAATCTTAAAGTCAAAAATTGGGTAGCAACAGTTGCCCCCTCTTTACTGTCTTATCAAAAATCTAGTGTAACCAAGATTTTTGATGAGCAGTAAAGATGGTTGCTCCTGAACCAGTAATGGTTTTGAAAATAATGTAAAATTTAAATGCATACTTACCTGGGAGTGGTTGATTGGTGAATTTTGACCTAGGCGAGGGTAGTACTCGTAGTCCCTAGGTTGGTGTTGAAATGGAAATCAGGTAGGGCGAGGGTAGCACTCGCAGTCCATACGCTGGTGCAGAAATGGAAATCAGGTAGGGTGAGGGTATCACTCGCAGTCCATACGCTGGATACTGTGGAAGGATGGTCTTGGGGAAGAATTTCTCTGATATTGAGGCGGGGTTCTCTGATAGCGAGGATGATCTATGATAACGAGGATGATCTCTGATATTGAGTTCTCTAATAGCAAGGATGATGATCTTCCCGGATAGTGGGGATTGGTTATCTCGAATAGTGAGGACGGATGTGATCTCTGATAGTGAGGTTGATTGTCTCTGATAGTGAGGAGTTCTTTTCTGATAGCGAGGAGAATATTTTTAAAAAAAAGACACATGTTGTGGGGACGTGACTGCTTACAATATTTAAAAAGACAGGATGTGGGGACGTGACCCTTCACATCTTTTAAAAGACATATTGTGGGGACGTGACCCTTCATACCTTTTAAAAGACATGTTGTGGGGACGTGACCAATCACAATGTTTAAAAGGACAGGATGTGGGGACGTGACCCTTCACACCTTTTAAAAGACATGTTGTGGGGACGTGACCCTTCACAATATTTAAAAGACAGGATGTGGGGACGTGACCCTTCACACCTTTTAACAGACATGTTGTGGGGACGTGACCAATCACAACATTTAAAAGGACAGGATGTGGGGACGTGACCCTTCACACCTTTTAAAAGACATGTTGTGGGGACGTGACACTTCACAACATTTAAAAGGAAAGGATGTGGGGACGTGACCCTTCACACCTTTTAAAAGACATGTTGTGGGGTCGTGACCAATCACAATGTTTAAAAGGACAGGATGTGGGGACGTGACCCTTCACACCTTTTAAAAGACATGTTGTGGGGACGTGACCAATCACAACATTTAAAAGGACAGGATGTGGGGACGTGACCCTTCACACCTTTTAAAAGACATGTTGTGGGGATGTGACCCTTCACAACATTTAAAAGGACAGGTTGTGGGCACGTGACCCTTCACACCTTATAAAAGACATGTTGTGGGGACGTGACCCTTCACAACATTTAAAAGGACAGGATGTGGGGACGTGACCCTTCACACATTTTAAAAGACATGTTGTGGGGACGTGACCCTTCACACCTTTTAAAAGATATGGGGACGTGACCAATCACAAGATTTAAAAGGACAGGGTGTGGGGACGTGACCCTTCACACCTTTTAAAATACATGTTGTGGGGACGTGACCCTTCACAATATTTAAAAGGACAGTATGTGGGGACGTGACCTTTCACACATTTTAAAAGACATGTTGTGGGGACGTGACCCTTCACAACATTTAAAAGGACAGGATGTGGGGACGTGACCCTACACACCTTTTAAAAGACATGTTGTGGGTACGTGACCCTTCACAGCATTTAAAAGGACAGGATGTGGGGACGTGACCCTTCACACCTTTTAAAAGACATGTTTTGGGGGACATGACCCTTCACACTATTTAAAAACTGGATGTGAGGGACATGACCTTTCACACCATTAAAAAAAAAAACAGGATGTGAGGGACATGACCTTTCACATCATTAAAAAAAAGGATGTGAGGGACATGACCTTTCACATCATTTAAAAATAGGATGTGAGGGACATGACCTTTCATTAAAACAAGATGTGAGGGACATGACCTTTCACATCATTTATAAATAAGATGTGAGGGACATGACCTTTCACATCATTAAAAAAAGGATGTGAGGGACATGACCTTTCACATCATTTAAAAATATGATGTGAGGGACATGACCTTTCACATCATTTAAAAACAGGATGTGAGGGACATGATCTTTCACATCATTTAAAAAAAGGGATGTGAAAGTGGGTAACCAAGTCACCGCATAGAATGAGCTGGAAGTGAAATGATAACATACCTTCAATTGGGTATTTGATTGGCGAATGAGGGTGTGAATCATCGCACGATATTGATTGTGGAGTGGTAACGTGCTCCATTTGGGTATCGGATGGTGGGGGAAATTGACCGTCGTATGAAATTGATGGTGGAGTGGTAACGTGCTCCATTCGGATGTTTGATTGGATGGTGGGGGAGTATGATCCGCCGCACAAAGTTGATGGTGGAGTAGTAACGTGCTCCATTCGGATGTTTGGATGGATTTATTGGTGGAAATTCCACTGAAGCATATCTGTATCCTGCAAATAGGCAGGGAACAAACACGGAGCAGCAGTGGACAGAAAAAAGGAGAGCGAATGATAAATAGGAAAATAATGAGATCAAATCATATATGTTGTATATGAAGGTATTCCCACACTACCCTAAGGCTTGCTCCCAGCATTTTGTTAAGATGAAAACAACTTCCTTATCAAGAGAAAGTTCAACAAATTTAAGCAAGGAAGTTGATAGTTTTTCTTTTCCAATGAACAATGCTCATTGATTGGCCTCGGGGAGGGCAAAGGGAACAGGTTCTTCGGTTTTGCCGGTGATGCTTCTTCTTGGGATCACTTTGAGCGCCTAGATTCTTGAATCTTCGTCGGGGATACTTCTTCTTGATTGTTGGCCAAATAAAAATACTTAGATGATAAAACAGGAGACAATTCCCCACATACAGAAAAGGCAAAATCAGCGAATACTTTGCAAGGAAACCCATTATCTCACTCACACAGAGTGCTTTAAACGATTCAACTTGTAACTCCGAATCCTTACTATTGAGGCCTAACCAATACCCCAAACATCCAAGCTTATATAAAACCAAAAATTCAGGTGCTCCATGACAGAATCATGCAAATTGAAACAGAACAGCAACTGTTTACTTTTCATTCTTTTGATTCATCGACTGCCTTTTTCTTATTTATTTCCGCCCATTTATTATACCAGCATTTTGGACATGTAGTTTCTTGAATATTTTTGCTTGCTGAGGCAAAAATATCAAGACGTGTGTTGTCTGTAGACATGTAGTTTCTTGAATATTTTCACTTGATGAGGCAAAAATATCAAGACATGTTTTGTCTGTTGACATATAGTTTCTTGAATATTTTTGCTTGCTGAGGCAAAAATATCAAGACGTGTTTTGTCCGTTTGGCATGTAGTTTCTTGAATATTTTCGCTTGCTGAGGCAAAAATATCAAGACATGTGTTGTCAGTTTGGCTGGTTTTATTCAGAGATAGTTCTTTGGATATTTTCATTTGCTGAGGCAAAAATACCAAAGCATTGCAAGCACTATTTCCTTTTCCTTTCTTTCTTCTTTTTAACAGTTCTCATAAACCAAAGAATGTTTCAAGAACAACAAAGGTGAATGCTCCACTTGCAAATTCTGGCATTAAGCACCGGAACTCTAGGTTTATAAAAGATTGGATGTTTAAAGAGTACCAGGATCGTACTCTTGCAAATATTGATCATGTTGACCCAATTGATTTGCCCCCGTAGTATGGTATGGAGTCAAAATTGAAGCATTTTTGTATTTCATGTGAGTGAGATGGCAAGGTTTCAAGCAATGAGTCCTCTGATCTTTCCTTTTAAAAATAACGGAACATAAAATCATACAAAGGACTCTCTAAACTATCTTGGTCCTAGACACGAAAATCAGTAGTGTCGAAGTTTTTTTTTTTGGTCTTTGCTGGAGATGTTTTTCTTCTTGTTTTGGTCGAAGCAAGTACAGTTCCCTTCAAAGATTTCTTCTTTTTCCATACTCGTTGTGTACCTTACCTCCAGTTAGCCATCTCAATCGAGTACTGCTCATTGTCTTATTGGGAAAAATTAAATTCTATACAAAACCATCTCACGAAGATAGTGTGGATTTTATTCAAAGTATTTTATGCATAGTTCATAACAAATTTTAACAGTTTTAGCAATTTTATAGGGGAAAAATGTGAGGGTATGACCATTCACGAAAATTTATGAATAATTAAAAAGAATTACCCCCAATACGGGAATGAATGCAGAATTTTCATACAAAATTCAAATAGGCAGAGAGGTAAGTGGAGTTCTCTCGATGTGTGCAGCAAAAGTGCTGAAGTCGGCGCAAGGTGTTGCTGCGGAAATATGAATGTAAACCTCACTCTGACGTCGATGCCCACTGAGATGTTCATATAGGCCTGCAGATTGAGACCAGGGTGGGGACATCATAAAATTCGAATGTTGATGGAGGAATGTAAAGAGGAAAATAGAGCGTGGTCGCCGTAGTAGATGAAAATAGGGGTTTATCCTGCTGCAAAACATAGATGAAAGTGGGGGAATTGAGTCGCCCCAATGGATGAAAATGGGGGTTGATCCCGCCACAAAACATAGATGAAAGTGGGGGAATTGAGCCGCCCCAATGGATGAAAATGAGGGTTGATCCCGCCGCATATCATAGATGAAAGTGGGGGGGTTTCCAAAAGGTTGCCCCTGGTATAGAATGCCTAATGGACTCCCTAATACGCGCGGCAGGGCAGTGAAGGTACACAAGATGGTCCTTCAAGAGTTGATAAGAGGAGGATTCCTCAGTCTCGCTGAGCATTATACAAGTAACCATAGTAGGATTCGAGTTCCTGCAAAAATAAGGGAGAAACAATGGGTAGAATTGAAGGGCGATTTAGGAAAATAGACAAAGTAATCAATAGGTTTTAAACTCTTCTTTTCTAGTGAGGCTTTATGCAGGTATCCCTAGTATGATTCAGATTCTACCATGGGTTCTTCTAATCTGACATCGAAGCTTCCTGACGTTTCGAAGAATTCAAACACCAATCCATTCAGGAGTAGGGAAAGACGAGCTCAAGATTGGTTGGTTGCAATACAGGATGTATTGACTTTTTTGCAAAATGGCCAACTCATAGTGGCCAGTGGAGGATCATCTCAAAACCTTTCCTGATTCTCTTGCTGACTGCTCTCAGCGATGAGGAATCTTTTATGCTGGGGATAGCCAATTGCTGATGATTTGTTCAAGAAGCATGGCTTGAACAACATTGGGAGTGACAGAAGAGAACCCTTGGTCAGCTGGAGGTTCAGGTTGCCATTGAGGAAGCTAACCAGTTATTTCTTTACAGGGAGGCTCCAATGCTTCAGCTTTTATAACCGGGGATTGCGGATAAAGCAAGTGAATGCAATCCCATCCACGTCAATGCTTACTGGCCCTCAAATTATAGGATTGATCTTCGTCGTATGGTCATCGTGCATGTACGCGGGTAGATCTTGCGGAGAATGGTTGTGATGATCAAATTCGAAACATGAAGGATTTGACCATGTTTGAATTTTGAATTTACAGTCGAGGGCCATGTAGGGCATAAATGTCGTTGTAGCACAGAGCCGAAATGCATTAAGTATGTAGGTTGGGGTCCCTGAAGAACACAAATCCATCATTGTTATGTTTCTTAGCCAAGATGAAGAATTATTGGCGAAGGGCATCTGGTGACAGCAAATGTCTCCTCTTTTCCGTTGAATAGCGATGATCTGAATGCAAGGGGAGGATGGATGTAACAAGCTCTTTGTGGAAAATTATTGATCCTTATGCCTTGCCTCTGGTAAAAATGTATTCAATCTTTGATGCTCTCTGACGCCTTCTTCTGGTCGTCATTTCAACTGTTTGCCCCCCAATCTACAAGCTTTACGGCATATGTGGGTTGCCTCCCACGGAGCGCCCTTGTTTCTAGTCGTAGGCTCGACTGCTGAATGAATAAGCTGAATGGGTCCATCGTGGGCCTGAAGAGCGTTCATTCAAAAGCTGGTGGTTGGGTAGAGTCTTTTGGCTAACCCTTCTAAAGAGATCCATCTGCTGTTTGAGTAAGTGATTGACCACCCTTTTAAGGGCGAAACAGTTTTTCTTTATGTGGCCCTGAGTTTCAGCATGGTACTAGCATCTTGTATTAAGATCGTACCATTTTGGATAAGGAGGTCGTATAGGTTGGGCGTGATTTGCTCTGCCGCCATGAGATGCTTGTAGATTTCCCCGCAAAGGTGGCACTAATTCCTGGTTCCCGTGATTATTTTGATTTCTTGGTTGACTTGGTGGGCCATGTGGCATTTGCTGTAGAGAAGGTCATTTGTAGCTAAGCTGACATCTTCTTTCATAATAGGCTCTCTCTTGGGTGTTTCCTCTGGAACAGAAACAATGATCCTTCCAGACTTTATCCCTTGAATGTGATCATGAAAATGGATGTGAGCTCGTTGTCGCTTAAAGGGGGAGAAATTCTAGCAGCTAGTTCTCTCCACCTCTGAGCATAAGCCTTCACCGATTCGTTGGTCCTCTTCTCAAGATTTTAGAGATCTGAACGGTCCGGGGCTGCTTCTAAGTTGAACTTGTACTGTTTGAAGAAGGCGTCAGACAAATCTCTCTAAGTCCTGATTCTATTCCTATCCAGACTCATGTACCAAGTCAATGCATGTTTGGCCAAACTCTCCCTAAACAAGTGGATCAGCAGTGGTTCATTATTGATCACCTCGGCCATCTTGTTGCAATAGATCTTGCGATGAGTTTTGGGGCATTCTGTCCCGGTGGACTTCTCGAATTCCAGAATCTTGAATTTTCCAAGGTATGGTAATTCCTGGTACCATGCACATATCCGTAGGAGCTGTAGGGTCGAAGGAGTCAGTTCCTTCAACATCCCTCACTGTCTCTTCTAACAGCCTTAACCTGTCAATACTTGGCCCCTCCACATTATTGGTGCCAAAACCAGCAGCTGACGGATACCCAAAGGAGACCTGTGGTTGTATCTGATTGCCTCAGGAGGCTGAGTTCCCGAAGGCCCCAGAAGGGTGAATTGAGTGGAATGACCCTGTTGGAAGTGCTGGGACTCTAGGTGGATCATGGAATGACTCTTAGGTGGGAGGAAAAACTGAGATTTAGGGTGGATCTCCTTCTTGCCGAGATTGAGCGTGGGCTCAGTCATAGGAGGATCAACAGGTGTATCACTTTGTCCGACGGTGGTGATAGTAGTGTTCGGGATAGCCGATGCGATGTGCTGAGGTCGGCTGAAGTTGACGAAAGGATCTTGCCACTTCCCCTATACCCCTTGACTAGAGAATGATTGGGGCATAGAAGGATCAACGCCAATAATAGGGCCGCTTGCAGTGTTCAGGACAGCTGACGTAACGAACTGAAGGGGATTTGGATTAAGGAAAAAGAAAAGGTTGCCATGAACCGGAAGATAAAAGGGGCACAGAAGTAATAGCGACCACAGATGAAGCGGTTGACCCCATTGTTTGAGCAGGAAAGGGATAAGAACCGGGAGCAAAATCAATCGTTGCCTGTTCTTTTTTAGCTTGTTCAGCCCTCATTGTAGCAACTCGAACTTGTTCTTCCCATGTCTCCTCCGTTCTACCCTGCTCTGTCATCTAGTCACGTGGATCTCGGGAGGAATAGTATGCTTTTGGGGAGCAATGTTTTCCTGAAAAATAAACAAGTGAAATAATTATAAATTTAAGCAGTGATTGCAAAATGTCATCCCGAGGTCTCCACGTTGCGAGAGAAACAGAGGGGTCAGTACGATAACAACAATAATGCAGGCACCATAAAAAAATCGAAGACATAGAGAATTACGAAAATAATTAAGACAAAATTATAAACATGGAAAAATCGCGAAAGAATTGGCATGTGAAAAATTACGGGAATTTATTTTACATACATGGAAAATTTTTACGGGAGAACCACACGGAAAAAATTTCGGAAAAATTTGTCAATGTGAAAATTTGCGGGAAAAGTTGTACCCGTAGAGCAATTTACGGAGAAATTGCACACGAGGAAAAATAGCAAAAATTATTGCATACGTGGAAAATTTATGGAAAAATTTGATACGGGTGGGAAAATTGCAAAAAAATTGTATACGTGAAAATTGCGACGAAAATTTAACACGTGTAAAAATTGCGGGAAAATTGTACACGTGAAAAAATTGAGGAAGAATTTATAGATAGAGAGGTTGTGGAAAAATTTGCAAACATGGAGACATTGCAACGAAAAACTTACAAATATGGAGAGATTGCGAAAAATTTGTAAATGTGGAAAAATTTGAGAAATCAAGCAGAAAATTGTGGAAAATTTAGAGAAATCGGTTTTGAAATGTGAAAATTTTGAGAAATTGGTTGTGAATTGTGGAAGATTTGAGAAATCAGGTAGAGAAAGTGGGACAAAGTCGCAACATACGAATTTCAACATGATGCATATGCTGGGGTGACACCAACTATTTCTATTCTGGCTGGAAGGCTCCTGGACGATACCATAGAAGTGGTCCCTTAGTAAATGGATACGAGAGTGTTTACTGAATCATAAAAGGATCCAGGGCGCTCAATCCATTTAGGGGTTCGAGTCCGAGTGAGGGTTCGTGAAAGCTTACCAAGGCGTGGACCCCAGGACTTCACTACTACCGACCTAATCCTATTTGGAAATGCTCGGTGATAGGGATTATGCGTGGATATGCATATGCAATGACAGTTTATCAAAGCGAGTAACACTGAATCATGTGAGCAATTTATTAATACATAAAAATAATAATCATCCATAAAAAATCATGTGATAATACAACATACATGAAAAATAATTAATCATGTACAAAAATCATAAAAAATAAACACCTCAAAAAAATCCGGCTTCAACCCTATTAGTCCCTAGTGAAGTCGCCAAATTGTCGCACCCCCTTTTTCGGAATTTTTATACGCGACGCGAATTTGGGACGAGATGTGAGACGAAATCAGACTCATTTCACATAATGCAATGAAGTCGGCACCCTAATTTATTTCTAGGTTTAGGGAACCTATTGTTTGAGAACATGGCAGAAAACAAAATAAAAAGCTAAGGCAAAAGGGTCTAAACCCGAGAACAGTGGTTCTGGGTCGATTTACTGACTCGGGAAGGTGTTAGGCACTCGAGTCACATCCTAAAAGGTTACCGGATAAAAGAGGTGTTTAAATCATGCTTGGAAAATAAAAAGTCCTAAATTATGTGATCATGCCCAATGAATTAATTTTAACAATTTTAAATAGTCATGCATATGAACGTATATGCGGAAAAAAATGTGGAATAAATAAAAGGGTAAGAAATACGTACTTGTTAAAGGGATACCAGTGGATTTCCCCTTAATCTATGAATGACGATGGTTGTACGCGAGCGAGAATGTTTGATTTAAGCACGAATAGAATAATTATTTAAACATATAAAGCGTACGAAAATAACAAGCATACGAAGATAAATAGCACAAGCATACTAAAATAAATAAATAGTACAAGCATACGAAAATAAATAAACAGTACAAGTCTGCGAAAAATAAATAAATAGTACAAGTTTGATTACATGACATGAAGAAAAAAAATAAAAAAAATTTTAGGCTCAGCCTAGTGGGATGAAAATGGGCCTACCAGCTGGGCTCAGGACAGCCCAACCCAAGAGATAGGTAGGTTGTCCGCATGGGCCAGCATCCCACGCTCTACTTTTTCTCGCGCTGGGCTTGGCAAAGACGCCAACCCTTCCATGCGCATGGGCCAAAGCAAATTGCTTGGCCCATCTCTTCCTCTCCCACAAGGCCAGACGCGTCCCTTCCTTCTTTTCTTGCCTGGGCCTGGAGCATAGCGCCAACCCACTAACCCAAAAACCCAACCTTTAAACAGCAACTCCCTCCTTCCTCGCACGATCATCTTCAATGTTGAGTCACCGGCGCCACTGCCGGCGACCAAGGTCCGGCAACATCGACAAAATTAAAAAAATCTTTTGACCAAAATGATCATCTTAATGACAGAAATTTAATCATGTAAAAGCAGCAATTTTATTTCAAGAAAACAATGCTCAATTAAATCTAAAATGGAAATTAAGTTAATTAATCAAAAGCTTCAAATTCGCAAAAATTAGCCAGCAATTTGACGAAATAAAATCATGTAATCAATTTAGAACAATGATAGAACTTATTTGAAATCAAAAAAGCAATGGTTTTCATCAAAACACGAACAAAGAAATTTTAAAAGAAAACACATACAAACGCTTAAAAAAACTTTGAACTTGAGTAACTTCAACCAAAGGGTTGAAGTAAGCAGCTGCTCGTGATAGAGAGGGAGCGATTGCTCGTGAATTGGCAAAGAAAAATGTTGAGGGAGCTCGCTATTTATAGGCGAGTTAAGTCGGTGGGGGGATGACATGTCGGCGAGCGGTGGTGCCGACGGTTGTGTGGCTGAGGATTGTTGGCGAGGCTCGAGGCTGCTGGTCCAGGTGCATTAATGGCTCGTTGGAGGGATGATTGAGGAATGACTTGATCACGAAGAGATGAGGGGGAAGAAGCTTGCTTTCGGCTTTGTGCATGAACTGGGCAAAGTTGGCCATGTCCAACGTGGAAATTATCACAGCTGCTTGATCTTGGTTGACTCTCTTGGTCAACCAGATCAAAGGTTGTGATCAGTCTTGATCATCCCCTTTTGATTTTTGGCTCGTGTCAACGGTACGAGCAATCTCTCCCTAAATTGAACGAAAACCAGAACCGAAAATGCTAGGACATAGAATAAAATAAATTGAAATAATTAATATACAGCGAATGAAAAAAAGTTCACTGTATGGCTCGATAAAAAATTCACTTGTAAGTGACAAAAGTCGAACGTAAAAAATGCTAACATAAAAATTTGAACGAAAAGCAATGGGATATCGCGAGCTAGAAAATAATAAAACATAAGTAGCTAATGAGCGACATTAATCCCTTGGTTTCGAGAATTCTACTCCGAACGGACACGAGTTCGAACGGAACAGGTGAAAAAAATGCGAAAAAGTACAGAATAAAATTTAGATGACATTGTGCATAAAAGTAAATATCAGTTGGAGGAAAATAAATGGAAGTGTGATGACGTTTGAAAATGTGAAAAATATTTTGACGAAAAAATCTTAAAGTCAAAAATCGGGTAGTAACATCCATGAAGTTAGGAAAGATTCATTACCTGCAACTGCCACCAATACCTCATCGTTAGAAGAATTATGTGGCAATAGTGGCTGTCTTAAGTGAACCATTGTTCCTCCCCTTCCCCACTTTCCACTAAGGACAAACACGTTTATAGTGCCCTTTTTCTTTGCACTTAAAACACGTGACAACTTTCATTCTGGACTTTGATCTACCTCTGGACTTCCCCCTTGAAGACTAAGGGCTTGTTTCATAACAGAAATATTTCTGTTTGGAGATATTTCCAGAATTATTTCAGAAAATGGAAATTCTGTTTCACAGCTACAGTACATTTCCTATTTTCCAGCCTTCATTTTCCAACCTTAGAAAACTCAAATTTGTATTTACCTAACAACTATTTCTTACTTTTTTGAAAGAAAAAAAACTACTACTTTTGTTAAATCAATTTGATTTTAATTAAAAAATAATGCTAATGTTTTTTTTAAAGATTAATAAACTAAATAGTAGCCCATTTTAAGTTTTTTAAAGATCAAATATAAATATGGTAAATATATTCATGTTTAAATTCAAAAGCACAAGTCATTTAGGGGTTGTTTAATTTTTGGAAAATTTTCCAAAAATTGGAAATATTTCCAAAATCTGTTTCACAACAACATTTTCCCAAATGGAAAGTTTTTAGAAAATTCTTCAGTTCTCCAATTGGAAAACAGTTTATCAAAATTTGGAAAATTCTGGAAACGCCATTTTTTAAGTTTTCGAGGAAAAAAAATCCATATTGTTAATATATTAAAAAAGAAACATATTGTTAATATAAAAAAGTGTTAATATAAAAAAGAAACAATGTTATTTTACACATGTCTACCCTCGTAATTTATAAATATGCTAAATCTATTGACGTTAAAGATCAAATATACTTTTTTGATTTTTTTGATTTGTTTTTACCGTTTTGGCTCGTTTTTCACCATTTTAGCTTATTTTTTACCGTTTAAGCCGTTTTTTACCATTTTAGCTTGTTTTTTACCGCTTTAGCTCATCTTTCACCATTTTGTCTCATTTTTTTACCAATTTGGCTTATTTTTCACCTTTTTGGCTCGTTTTTCACTATTTTGGCTTGTTTTTTACAATTTTGGCTCGTTCTTTACCTTTTTCTAGTTTTTTACCGTTTTATCTCATTTCTCACCATTTAGGCTCATTTTTTACCTTCTTCGCTCATTTTTCACCATAGTTTTGAAAACCGACCCGTAGTGATCCGTTGGACTGATTTAAACCGTGTTCAACCGGGGTTCGACCGGATTGACCCGTTGGCAAGGAGCTGAGGAGCATTAAAGCTTTCTCCTTGTCTTGACCCCCCAATCGCTCTAACGTATAAATTTTCTTCATGAATAAGTCAATATAATCATGTATATCCCCTCCTTCAACCATTGATAGTGTGTGTTTTATGCATATTTTTCTCTCCATTATTGTCCCTATTCCTAGCATGATACTGCTGATTTGCCCTTGTTTCCATCTTTATTGCATATCTAGGCAAAAAGAGGAATATACGAAAACATGTGCCTTCTGGGTGATTTATGCGGATCTCAAGCTTTAAGACTTGCATCGAGGCCAAGACACAAAGTTTTCCATCGAGGCCTTGCTTTAGCTTCCATCATCGAGCCCTGGATGCGCCAAAAGTGTTATTTCCACGTGTCCTTGCTGGCAAACTCCCACGTGTCCCCTCTGATGTCTTCCAGAAAGTTTCGCGCAGATTTCGAAGAAATATTCTCTTTAGTCGTCTTGCCCTCGAGGCCATAGATATCGTCTTGCTCTTGACGTTGAGCGCTTCTAGAATATTCCTAGAATATTCCCTTTTTGGGCGAAAGAGATTTATTCTATAGTTAAGAGGCCTAAATGTGTTTAATATATTCTTAATGTTATATTTGGTTGCTTGTCGAATTCATTCATCTAGGACTATTGGAAGCTTAATTACCTACTGGTCTATCCCTCTAGATTATAGTCATCCTTGTAGTGAAAACATCATCGGGAAGTTACAGGGTAGAGTAGACAACTAGTTTGGTGTCCTCGGGTAGAACTGGTTTCATCCGGCTAGGGCAAGTAATTAATTAGGGCAGTGTCACGAGCCTGACAACTGAGAGGCATCTTACCCTCGACGTGTCTTTCCTGGTCTTCATAAGTTCTTCGAATTTAGCCTCCCTACTTCGAGCTTGTGAGAATGCCGAAGTGTCAAGGCTACTTCAAATTTTAGCAATGACAGCGAGAGGTAGTTGGGAGGATAGCGAGGTGTCTAGGGTACCTCATATGTGGAAACGGGGGGTACCTTCTCTTACGACGGAAAGTAGGGGGCCTACGTGGAAACATGACCCCTATAGCATGTCTATGGCATGAGAATAGAATATTTCTGCGCCAATGACTGACTAGGCCTCGATGCAACCTGAGAAGTACTTTTGCTAGGAATCTTTCTTTTCTGCTTTTATGTCTTTATTTGTTATCCTGTTTATCTGTCTTGCCCTTGACTCTTACTTTTGGTGCTTTTTACTTGTCGTGCCCTCGATTACTATTTTTATTAGTTAACTTGTTAGCTCTTATCTCTCTTGGTTAACTTGTTAGCCAACCAACCCACCCCCCCTCTTTTGTTGCTGACTCGGTTTGTTTGTCTTCATCATACACAAAAGTTAGCATCTTGCCCTAGTCTCCGTAGATCGAACCTCTTACCACTGTCTTCAATCTTTTTTATAGCAAGTGATAAGTTATAATTATTTAATCGTGCCCTCGACAAACATACATCAACCATCCTTGTATTATACAATTCTTTCTTCATCTCCAATCGGTTAGATAGGTTGCCTCGAGTTTCTCCCACAACTCCTTAACATTTTTCGTATTAAATACCGTGTATGTTATCGAATCCGACAAACACGACCTGATTGTGTTGAAAGCGGTCTCCTTGCAGTCTTCCCAATCCGTATCCTCCATCTTCTCTGGTTTCTTAGTCTTCAAGGCATAATGAAGCTTCTGTTGTTGATTGGGCTTAATTATAGTGGTTTTTACCACCTGTTCTCTTTTGATTCCGAATGGTATGCTATCAATTTCTTTGGGAAACATTCGATTATTGCAGGAAACTGCTTTTGATAGGAGGAAAGTTAAAATAAAGATTCGCGCATGATTCCAGGCTGCCTTTTGGACCAACTGGTTCCCTTGATCAATATTCTGGACCAAGACGATGGAGTCTCTCTATTGGCCAAGACACTTTTTTTGACCAATCCCTCACCTGCGGAATGAAATTCACGGAGCAGATAGCGGATCAACACACTGGCAGAAGATATCCCTGCCCGATGATTTAGAGCGTCAATCTCGGACTGATATGGATGTGTCTCGCTGATCTGATCCGATCTTATTTATTTTGTGAGGAGGAGAGCATTTAAAATACAATTTAATCTTAATTAGGATTTCCCTTAATTTCTGCAATTAGCTACTTTCCTAGAAGAATAAATACCCTCTTTAGGGTTTAGAGTAGAGTGTGGAGGATTATCACGGTGGCCGCTCCTAGTTTGAAACTCATCTTCGGGTTTTATCTTTCACATACTCTTGCTCCTTCGGAAACGAAGGATTTTTATCATCTTAATATATATTTATTTGCTTGCGATTATGAGTATGCGTAGCTAATTCCTTTCTTCTTAGTAGAGGCGTTTGTAGCATGAGCATGAATGTGCATGAGACCTAATTATTCTTATCAATCTTCATATCTATATTTAATTGATTCTGTACTTATTCTTAACGCATTTCTGTTTAGTATTAGACTTGATCACTCTAGGATTGAACAGATCTCGCAGCCGTTATTCTTCTCGGTGTCTCAGTCGTATGACCAAGAAGATCGAAGTAGATACCTACGCGCTACTGGGTGTATCCAGGAAACGGTAGGGGAAAAGGTTAATCAGATCCAATTCCGACTGACACCCAAGGATACTAGTTTGGAGTTGTCTTCCCCTAAGCCATTAAGGATAATTACACCGTAGTGGTGTAATTGACTCAAGCCAGCAGCCAACTCAGTAAACTCTTTAACTAGCAAGGTGCTAGTTGGTTAAGCATCATCTTTAAACGTACCTGAGGTGGTGTTCGGGGTCATAAGCGTACCTTGATCCTATAGCAACTTTGTGGATTGGAGATGAATATTCTTACGTCGATGATCGCATCTCATGTCTCACAGCTAGCCAGCCTCTACTAGGAAGCTACTCTCATATTTGATCTCTATCTCTGAATCCGCCGTCTTGACCAAGATCTATCATTCTTGGCCAAGACAGTTTTACCGCTTTAGTTACTTTTCTAGTTTTAGTCGTGACATAAACCCCAACTTTTCACCTAAGTGTTATCACTGGCATTTACAAGCACACACAAGAATCGCACCTTAACTCTCTGTGGTTCGATCCTCTTACTTCTATCTACAAACTATTTGTTCTTAGTAGCAAGTTGTAACTCTTAATTATTTTTGACGGGTTCGACGCCCAGTCAGTTGTACCAACAAATCATAAACTCTTATTTCCCATAGGGTGAAATTATTCTTTCCATCGAACTTCACAAACTCGACCTTCACACTCGATCCACTCATCCTATTGTAATAGTTGATCCAAAAAACCGCGAAAGTAGATCCGAACTCTAAACCAAGAGCTCTGCTACTAATTGTAGTGAATAATTGACCTTATCCACCTTTGAATCAACCCACACAATAAAGAACTCGAAAGTAAAAGAGTAAGGAAGAGAGAAAGAACACTTTGTTTTTACGTGGAAAACCTTTGCAGGTAAAAAACCACGGGCAAGATAGAGAAAATTTCACTATGATGATCAAAGTACAAAGGAAAACTTATAAAAAAAAACAATACTATAGGAACCCCTATCTATACACCTCATGGAAGTATTCTAAACACTCTTAGAATCCTTCTTGGCTACAATCTCCTAATATATGTATGACAAGTATAGAAGACTCCTACACGGCTTCAACCTTCTAGCACATGTAATACAAGTCCTAGATGAATTAGGAAGCTTGTCGGCCAACATAACTTGAGCCTATATTTAATATTTTAAGTCAATATTTAACACTAACTTTTAGGTGGTCAAAAAAGGTAATTAAATTACTTACTTAATTAATTAAAACATCTGTCTTGGGTGAGTTTAGAAAACAAAAGAAACTCATTAAAATAGATTAAATAAATTAGGTAAGGTTATAAAATTAAAACTAAAAAAGAAAAGAAAACATGAACGCTTTTATTTTTTAGAAAAAAATAAATGTCAATTGTTTATTTTAAGAAGGAATAAATCATTTAGTCACCAATATTTCTTATCACATTTTATTAAATCTCTCATCTTTTGGCTACAATAATATGTTACATTATAATAACTATTCATGTCGTCTTCATTGTTACAAAAAAAAAATAGACAACTGCTAGTATTGTGATGAGCTTTGTAGCTCACTGGTGTTTTGTTAAAATATTGAATAAAAGGTAATGAACACACAAAGTGTTTAGGCATGATAGTCATGGCCCATTCTCGTGCGCCAGTGTGAGACTCGTAGAAATTTGTGACTTAAATTTATTTTGGTTAGTTAGATGAGTACTGGTTAAATTTAAAAAAGTTTTTTCTATAAAATAAATAAAAGAGTAGAGTTTATATGTCTTAAACTCAGGTGCTAGGAGAAAAGGATCACTATCTCAACCATTTATACCAAGTCTAATTCTTGTCAGCTATGTTAAGAATTAATACTTCATACAAACTGTATGTAGAAATTTAGAGTAAGAAAACTAAGGGCTTACTTTTCATTAAGTTGGTATGTGTAAACTAGTTGACTTGTAAAAATTAGACAAAAAAAATTGAGATAAGAAAGAAAAGCAACAGAGGACAAAAATTGGGATAAGAAAGGAAAGAACAGAGCACGGGAATAGAGAGAAGATAAGAAAGAAAGGAAAGGAAAGAAATAGAGATAGTAAGGGGCGAAAGAACAGAAGAGAAAAAGAGGATAAATCGTTGGGTGATTTAAAGGATAGTTTTCTTATTAGTAGCTAAACTTCATCTTTTATCAAAATTGATGTGTGGGTGTCATGGAAATTGAGTAGAAATTTATAAATTGGTATACGTAGTTTCTGCCAAGGAAAGAATTCACTTATAAGATTCTAGGGTTCTTGGAGAGGGGTAGGCGAGGAAAATGGCCGATCGAGATTACTGTTCCGGTCGTCTGGTGTACCTGCAAAGCGCCGGAGGGGGTCTCCGGCGTAGACACTCCGATGCCTAAGTCAGTATGAGTAGTGAAAGTGGCAGGGATTTAGCAAGCGATCCTAGGATTACCTTTGGACTTGAATGGTGGGGTATTTATAGGCTTGGCAAAAGTGTTACCTATAGGGGATAGGCGTTATCTCTGGTAGATAACGCTTAGGTCCTTTCAAGTGACGCCATGCTGGGTCTGGGATGGGATAACGCCGGTTGTGCATACAGATATCGCGTGAGACCCCCCCCCCCCCCCCCCCCGCTGATGTCGACCATCTTAGACCTTTTGTTAAGTGATGGGCGGTACGAACAGTACCGGACGCTCAAGGGGAGCTACAGTACTCCTGCCTTAACTTTGGGTGTAAGGACGAAAATGCCCCTAGAGTCATGTCAATAGTTATCATAAGCCCAACCGAAAATGAGCCCAGGTGTTTACCAAAGGTTGCCACCTCATTTTCGGTCTTGCCTGATTAGCAGTTCCCGCGATGACGGAGGTTCACATACCAGAGGTCGCGTCTTTTTAAACTGTCATTCCCTCGAGTCTATAAATTGATTTTTTCTCCGAACTAATTCTTCACATTCTCTCTTGCATTTCTCCCAACATTTCTTTTCTGCCATGGACGAAATTACCAAGAACTTCTTGCTTTCAAAAGCCCATACTCTAAAGAATCTGACCCAAGCAGACATTGATTTTCTGGGATTTATGATGGCCAAAACTTCTGAAGATGTTCTGGAGCTCCAAGGGATGCTGACCCCCTTGTTGTCTAGATAAGGATCGACTTCCATTGAGGATTTCAATCCTCTGGAGAAGACGATGAAGATCTCTACTGCTATCTCCCATATTCAGATGATTATTGCCATGCTGCAGCATAGGAAGGACCTGCTGGGATGCTACTTGAAGGGCATGAGGGTTTCTTCTTCTGAACTGACTTCCCTTGTGGATGCCCTGAGGGAGATTCCTTTCGCGGAAGGTGAGGATGACGTCGGGTCTAATGCCTGACCTCTGGTGGCAACCATCTCGTCCTTTTCCCTTTTATGTTTTTGTTGTAACCGTGTGCATGCTTAGTGATACGATCCTAGTTGCTTATCCCTGGCTTGGTGTTCTCGCACAAGTTCATCCAATCTCACATTGAGTTTCTCTATGGTGATCGCCGCTTGTAACATACCCTCTAAGGAGAAGAACTCAGTGTAATGCAGTGGATCAATTATCTCTTGGTTGAGGCCTTCGAAGAATCTTGTCATCGTCTGCCTTTTTGTCTCCTTGACTTGTGCTCTCTTCAAAGCAATCTT
Organism: Viola odorata; assembly: GCA_963691705.1. Taxonomy (NCBI): domain Eukaryota; kingdom Viridiplantae; phylum Streptophyta; class Magnoliopsida; order Malpighiales; family Violaceae; genus Viola; species Viola odorata. Next base: position 35,865,969 of record OY829546.1, read on the forward strand.
CATCTCATTAAAGTACTCTTCAACACTCTTATTTCCTTGTGTCAAGGTCTCCAACTTTCGGAGATGCTCACGTCTGAAGTGAGTACGGACATCATCCTCATAATCTCGCCTCTTAGACCATTGCGTGTAAGACATACTGCAATTCCTGTAAATTCACAACACGAAAAGAAGCATAAAATTGCACTAATCCTAGCACTCCCTCACGTGTTTACTCTCATGTTTGAACTCTCTAATGCTCTCACAAAATTCACTCAAATAATCCCTGCAATTGTTCAAGTGTTAGTAAGACTCAAGAGTTCAAGAAAAGCTTCCAAGAAGACTCTCAAAGAAAACTAGCACTGAAAAGAATTGTGACACTTGATATTTGAGTAATTGCAAGAACAACCAATCAAACAAATAGCAAGTAGAGTAGAAGGAAATTTTAAGGAATCAAAGAAAGCTCAAAATCGACTCGAAAGGACTCAACAAGTTCAATTTCAGTTCTGTTTTTTTATTTAATTTTTTTTTTGACTATGAACACAGCTTAGTGTTTTGATCACAACTTTTTATTCTTAACTCCGAATCGATTGATTCTTTTTGATTCGGAAGACCAACGAACACAGCTTTCCAACGGATCCTTTTGCACTCAAAACAGACTTCAGTAGCTATATATTGAAATTAATTTCGACAACTGAAAATTGTGCAGGATTTGGCAGAAACACAATTTAGTAAATCGACTATAGCTTTTGACTCCGGTATCGGAATCACTTGATTCTTTTTGATTAGGAATCCTTACAAGTGCAGCTTTCCAACGCAACCACAATCACCCAAATCGGACTTTAATAGCTATATATTAAAATTCGATTTTGACAACTGACCAGAATTTGCACATAAACGAACCAAGCACAGCAAAGAAATCGGTTTTGAATGGAGTAGAATGAATTACCGATTTCAACGATGAAAACTTGAAACAAATAAAGATACTTACCAATCTTTGAACGCCTTAAGCTCCGCTACCAACTGATACGATCCTGGTTCCTTAGGATGCGTAGCACCAATTTTGATCTTTGTTCAAAGACGGATTTCCTGCGGAAATAAATAACTCGACAAGTACGAGCTTAGACCACTTAGCTAACCTGTGCTAAGAGCCCTAATCGATTTCAAGTCAAGGATCTTGAATCGGATTCTTAGGACTAGACTCAACGATGTGAGAATCACACTAAGAGAAATGACACAATAACGCAATTCCAAGATTTACTTGTATACGACTCAAGTATTGCAGACTCAAGAAGAACAAGGTTCAACCAACTTGAACAAGGGGCTGTTATTTGATAAATTGAGATATTCTCTTCAATCTCCGCCCCTTGTTCAAGTTGGTTGAACCTTGTTCTTCTTGAGTCTGTAATACTTGAGTCGTATACAAGTAAATCTTGGAATTGCGTTATTGTGTCGTTTCTCTTAGTGTGATTCTCACATCGTTGAGTCTAGTCCTAAGAATCCAATTCAAGATCCTTGACTTGAAATCGATTAGGGCTCTTAGCACAGGTTAGCTAAGTGGTCTAAGCTCGTACTTGTCGAGTTATTTATTTCCGCAGGAAATCCGTCTTTGAACAAAGATCAAAATTGGTGCTACGCATCCTAAGGAACTAGGATCGTATCACTTAGGCTGTTAAGGCCATAAATAAAATAACTTTTCTTATTAATTTCGCTGTCGATATCCTCCTTCGTATGATGTTTCGCTTGAAATTAATACTAGCCCAACCAAAAACGAGTCTGGCGTTGATTGGGTTTTCGCAACGTTTATTTTACTTGATCGCTTAGAGATAATAAATCTCTCCAAACTGTTTCTTGAATTAATTTTGCGCCGCTTTTCCAACGGCAACAGATTGGACGATTTTTGCGGCATCTCTTGATTGGCGCAAATTTCTAGCAAGTGTGATCATGCAAATCAGATTCTGTAATTATGATTTCCCTTTTCACGATGCATTTAATTTCTCCAATGGGGCACGCGAAGAGGCGGGATTGCCTTTTTACCGCAGCTATTTAATGGGGGTTTTCTCTCTTTTTTCCTGTTCATTTTCTCCCTTTACTCTTCTGTGAAGATTTCCTGCAACTTGATGGCTGACTCATACTCCATGGATTTTCCAGAACGTGAGTCTCCGCGCACTCCTCCTACTTCTCCGGATTCCGACGATCCTTCTCCTCCGCGACTCAAAAGGCAGTTTCCTCGACGCAAGGGTCGCAAGAGATCAAAGAGGAAGCTTTCTGAAACATTTGACGTCAGCCGCGACACCCCTACTGTGCGGAGGGGCGACGAGCTGTTTACACATATGAACCATTTTATGTCAGGGGGAGAAGTCCCTTCTGACGATGCTGGGTCTGAGGCTACGACCTCCGCCGTTAAGGAGAGTTCATGCACTACTCCTACGAAGGGGAAAAGTCCCTTGGAGGACCCCCCGTCAAAACTGGGTCAAGAGAAAAGGGTTGACGAACCTTTCCTTTTTTTCAATGGGGACCCGCCGTCTTCGGATGGAGACGACTTCTACTGGCCTTCTTATTGGCTTGATGAAGATTAATATACGCGCCAAGCATTATTGTAGATGTCGTATGGCTTTTTCATGAATGAAATAACATTTTCGTTTTCTTTCCTTTGTTGTTGTGCTCTTGCGTTAACTCTGCAATCATTGTGTAGTTAACGCCAAGCGGTTGGTTACCGCTCCACGTAACTGTCTTTTTAACTTCTTGTTGTTAACTGCCCTCTTCTTCTAGAGATATAACTGCTGGGCTTTAAATGTTCTTCTGATACCTATCCATATGTCATTTTCAGTTTACGCGTGTTTCGTTCTGATTGGCCACTTAGCCACCTTCGTCAAGTTTGACCTTTAAAAGGAAATAACTTCTTTCTTCTCAAACTTTTAAACACATTTTGAATTTTCTCTGCTATTCTCTACTCTTCTTCTTTCTGGAAGAAAAATTTCCGCGACCGCTCATTGATAGCATGTCTTTATTGTAGGTTTTTCTATCTTATTTCTAGCATTTTCGAGGGCAAGATACTTCTGATTTGCCCTTTTTCCCATCTTTTTGCAGATCAGAGCCTATAGGGAGAAAAGAGCGAAAACGAGCATTAAAGGAAGGATTTCTGGAGAATTGAAGATCGAGGTCTAGAAGAGCAGAAGTCATCGAGCCCGCGACGCTAACCAGACCAGTGACCAGTCTCATGCCCTCGACTCACCTGCGTCAGATCAGAGATCGAAAGCCAAAGGAAGGAATCCCAAACGCTTCCAGAAGATTCTAGAAGATTCCAAAATATCCTCTGCCAAGGACGTGGTCCCCCTGTGTGTTGGCGTCCTCCCAAGCGCTGGCACCCTCTCTCCCTTAGCTCTAGTTTTGTCTCCTAGCTAGTTTTAGCCTATATAAGATTAGCTTTAGGGTTTTTGTAAAGGAGGCTGACTTAAGACACTAAAAATATCACTCTTTCTTTTACCCTAATTTCTAGGGATTTTTATTCTCTTGGATTTTGGAGTAGCCGCCAGTTTTATAAAGGGAGAAGCTTTTCTCCTTTGATTTATTAAATCATTTACCGGTTTCCTCTAATCCTTTTCTTTACTCTTTCTTGCATGATATTTATTATCTACTGTTCATATCTTGTTATGAGTAGCTAAATACCATCCTCTTACTAAAGGGTGTTTCAAGTGTTGCAAGGTTTAGTTAAGAGGCCTAATGTGTGCTTAATATATCCTCTTGTCATATTCAATCATTTATCATTTTAATCCATGCTCATTTTAGAACTGTTGAGGGCTTGATCAACTGTCAATATTTCTGCATGAGTAATATCATTCTCTTGGTTATAACTGATGCGAATCCTTGAGATATAGTAGACACCTAGTGTAGACATCGCGAGAGGTCTTTCGTCTAGGGGTATTTGATTGTTTAGGTTATGTGATGCGAGCTTGACAAACTGAGATGTCACGCCCTAGATCTGTCTTGCCTCCACTTCATGGGCGTTTTGAGTAGTGCCTCCCCGCATTTGTACCTGGGAGGACAGTGAAACTTCAAGGCCACCTCATATGTGGAAACGGGGGGTGGCTTCTACCTGCGAAGGTGAGTAGGGAGTCTACCTGGAAACATGGCTCCTATATAGCAGGTCTGTGCTTGAGTTTGGAATATGTTCGAGCCCATGATTAACTAACCTGGAATGCAACCCGAGAACATCTATTGCTAAGATTACTTCCCATCTAATTTACATCGCTCTTATTGCTTTTCTTGCCCTCGAATACATTTTGTTATCTTACCCTCGACTGTGTTTTATTTTCGTGCCCCCGAATGCTTGTTACTTTTATGATTGCGGTTTATATATTTACTTATCCGTCTTGTTAGCTCCCATAACTGCGTCAATTAATTCGTTAATCGACAAAAACTTCCCCCAGTGTTTCTTAACTGTATTCTGTTGCATTTGTCCCTTGTCATACATCTTTATTAACATTTTATTCCTTCAATCTCTATGGTTCGACCCTATCTTGCCCTGTACACATTTATTTGTGCATTTAGGCATCAGGAAAATATTTAATACATTTGAGTGACGATCAAATTTTGGCGTCGTTGCCGGGGATTGAACGGTACTAATTCTGTTTTTATTTTTGTATGACCAGGAGATCTGCTCCAGACCTACTCCCTCTAGACCTCGAATTGACCAGAACGGAAAGAGGACTTCGATGGCAAGCTAGAGGACCATCTACTCAGCGTAGAATAATCCCACATCCTGCCCTCGACGGATCCCCTTCCAATCTGGCCGGCCAGGACCGTCAGTTTTTCCAAGACCTAGCCTACCTCCATCATAGTCTCAAAAACCCGGAAGCCGCTCATCTCGATTTTCCAGCGATGGAAGACCATAACGACCACATGCGTCACGAGGATCCATCACCACCACCTCCTCCAGCACAACAAACCATCGATAACTTCCATGCAACCCCTGACATGTTAAGTAGTTGCATTGACTGGCCCAACGTACCTCATGACTGCACTCTGAAGTCAACCGTGTTGCATCACCTCCCAACCTTTCGGGGGGTTCTCAAGGAAAATGCACTCCGCCATCTTCAACAGCTCCACTCTATCTGCGAGGCCATGAAACCTCCTAACGTCGGCATCGAGTAAGCCAAGTTGCGCGCCTTCCAGTGGTCTCTTAAAGATGATGCCCTCGACTGGTATTATGACCTACCTGCCAGATCCATTCATTCTTGGGCAGACATGTCTAAGATCTTCACCGAGAAGTATTACCCGACTTCTATTTCCAACACCACGCGCAAACAACTTGTCTCTATAGTCCAGAAGAAAGAGGAGACTCTAGCCCAGTATTATGAGAGGTTCTAGAAGATGCAATCTAGTTGTCCCTCCCACAACCTTACGGAGCATGCCCTTGTTCAGTATTTTTGTGAAGGCCTCAAAGCCCACGATAATGCTTTGGTCAACGCTGTTGCCGACGGATCTCTAACTGCTCTCACCCCAGCAGCTGCTAAGCCGACGATAGAGCTCATGGCCAAGAATGCTTCTTCTGACCCTGCCAACAATCAAGGCCAAGATGTCTAGGTGGCTGCCTTGCAAAATCAGCTATCCTCCCTCATAGGGATGTTTCACAACTTCATAATAGGGTAATTTGTGCCTGTCAAGGCCTGCCAAATCTGTAATTTTATGGACCACCCCACTGATGCATGCCCCCATATTCTAGACGAAATCCAAGTTAATGTTGCTGGACAGTATGTCCCGACTCCTTATGGTCAAAACTACAATCAGGGCTGGAAACAACCAAATCCAGGATGGGTTCCAAACCCTCAGCCTTCGGGGCCTAGCCATCAACAGCACCAGTAGAATCCGTATGGAAATCACCCTCCACCTCTCAACATGCAGAATTACAGACCTCGACCCACGTACCATCAGAATCAGTATCAATGTCAACCTCCCCAAGATCAGACTTTTGTCCTGCCCTCAAATACCGAGATACCTAAGAATCCCGAATAGTAGAAAGAAATCGAGGAACTTAAGAAACAAATTAGCACTATGATGGGCCAAGTGAAAGAGTTAACAAATGAAGGGAGATTTCCACCTTAGACCGAAACAAATCCAAAGCACAATGTCTGTGTCATAACCCTGCGAAGTGGCACGACCTTGACACCCCCTACACATCCTGCCCACGATATTGCGAATTCTCCAGAGTCCAAACTCAAGCCGAGCCTAGAGCAAAACTTCCGAAAGTACCCAAGCTCGTCGAGGTCACGGAAGATAGAATTCGCTCTCTCAGAGGTTCACCAAGGAATGACCCCAATCCACCCGAATTCACCCAGGAATACATTCATAAGATTCTCGAGCCCCCATTTCCCTAAAGGCTTGTTAAGTCCAAAAAGGAGAAGGAAGACTGAGATATTTTTGAAATGTTCAGTAAAGTGGTTGTCAATATCCCTCTTCTCCAAGCAGTAAAGAATGTTCCTCGCTACGCCAAATTCTTGAAACAACTATGCACGAACAAAAGTAAGTTTGCCGAAGTTAACAAGATTAGTGTAGGAGCCAACGCTTCTGCCCATATCCAGCGGAGGATCCCTCCAAAATGCAAGGACCAAGGAATGTTCATCATCCCCTGCCGGATTGGTACAGTCGACATCGTGAAAGCCATATGTGATCTAGGGGTAGGAATCAACGTCATACCCTTGATCATCTATAACTGTCTAGGCCTCGAACCTCTCACACCTACAGACCTCACCATCCAGCTTGCTGATCGTTCTATCATCTATCCTGAAGGGATAATCAAAGATGTTTTAGTACAAGTGGGCGAGTTCTTATTCCCAGCCGATTTCTATGTCATCGCAATGGAAAATGAAGACTCCACCAAGTCTACTGATGTTCTTCTAGGCCGTCCATTTCTGGCCACTGCCCGAGCAAAGATAGATGTTCATGATGCAACAATCTCCCTAGAGTTCGACGGAGAGATCATAAGATTCAATATGCTAGAAGCCATGCGATACCCCTCTGAATTCTCCAGTGTTAATTATATTGATGTTATTGATCTGTCTGTTGAAGAACTTGTTGAACTTCACTCTACTGACCCTTTACAGTTTGCCCTTGACAGGAGTCTAACACCAGCACTTCTAGATGTCGTGGCCTCGATAATTTCAACACCACCTGAGCTCCATTCTGTCGTCACTGCCCTAGAAGAGTGCGTTGTAGTCCAGTATGAGCCCCCAATGGTGTCCCCTAACCACTTAGATCATGTTACGTTGTCTCCATCTATTGATCAGGCTCCAGCCCTCGATCTGAAGCCATTGCCTTCTCATCTGAAGTATGCTTATCTAGGCCCCGATAACTCTCTACCGGTCATTATCTCCAACAAACTTAACAATCCTGAAGAATCCGAACTGATTTCCTTGCTTAAGGAATTTAGGCAAGCCATAGGCTGGACCATTGCAGACATCAAGGGCTTGTCGCCCGCTCTATGCACCCATCGTATCCACTTGGAAGATGCTAGTAAGACTATCTGTTAGCCCCAGCGAAGGCTGAATCCACCCATGGTAGAGGTGGTCAGGAAGGAGGTTCTGAAATTGCTAGATGTCGGGGTCATATATCCTATCTTTGATAGCCCATGGGTCAGCCCTATACAGGTCGTGCCCAAGAAAACTGGCATAACTTTCACCATCGGCCAAGATGGCGAATCCATTCCCACCCGAATCCAGAATAGGTGGCGAGTGTGCATTGACTACCGCCGACTGAATGCTGCCACTAGGAAAGATCACTTCCCTCTGCCCTTCATTGATCAAATACTGGAACGTCTCGCGAGTAAAACTCACTACTGTTGTCTAGACTATTACTCCGGTTTCCACCAGATCCCAGTTGCCCCCGAAGACCAGGAAAAGACAACCTTCACATGCCCTTTCGGCACCTTTGCTTATAGATGCATGCCCTTCGGCTTGTGTAATGCCCCCGCCACCATTTCAACGTTGTATGGTGAGCATTTTCTCCGAATTTGTTGAAAATGGAATCGAGGTATTTATGGATGACTTCACGGTCTATGGGAATTCCTTTCAAGAGTGCATGGATAAATTGAAGAAGTGTTTAGAGCGCTGCATAGAGACCAATCTTGTCCTTAATTTCGAGAAATGCCACGTCATGGTAGATCGAGCCCTCATTCTAGGTCACATTATCTCGGCCAAGGGAATCGAAGTCGACAAGGCCAAGATTGAGGTGATTGATTCCTTGCCTTATCCAGCATGCGTTCACGATGTGCGATCTTTTCTAGGGCACGCCGGTTTCTACAGACGGTTTATTAAGGATTTTTCCAAAATCGCCCAACCTATGTGTCATTTGCTCCAGAAGGAAGTCACCTTTGATTTCGATGAGAATTGCAAAGCAGCCTTTGAACTCCTAAAAAATAAGCTTATCTCAGCCCCAATCATTCGAGCCCCTAATTGGTCCTTACCTTTCGAGGTCATGTGTGATGCCAGCAATCAAGCTTTAGGCGCCGTTTTGGGTCAGAAGAAGGACAGGGAAACTTATGTGATCTACTATGCTTTCAAGTTATTAGACCCAACCTAGCAGAACTACACAAAAATAGAGAAAGAACTCTTGGCAGTACCTCCTAGGTACTCATGTGCTCGTATACTCAGATCATTCAGCCCTCAGATGCTTGTTGACAAAGGCCGATGCCAAGCCTCAACTCATTCGTTGGATCTTGTTGCTACAGGAATTCAATATCATGATCAAAGACAAGGCTGGAAAAGAAAATCTGGTAGTCGACTATCTAAGCAGACTTCCAGCCTAAGAAGACAATTCACTTGTGCAAATTCGAAATACCTTCCCAGACAAGCAATTGTGTCTAGCCCACGCTGTCCAGTTTCTATGGTTTTCAGACATAGAAAATTTCTATGCCACTGGTACTTACCCCGCGGATGCTTCCCCATCGGGATGCACAAGAATCAGAAGGCAAGCTAAATATTACATTTGGGATAGCCCATAATTATCGAAGCACTGCTCGGACCAGATCATACGCCGTTGTGTAACCATGGACGAGGTGCCCTCGATCCTTAAATTCTGCCATTCTGAAGGAGGACATTTTGCGGCCAAGAAAACTACCCTCAAGGTGTTAAAAGTAGGTCTATACTGGCCCACTATTTTTAAGGATAGCTACATGTATTATGCGTCGTGCCCATGATGCCAAGCCATGGGTAATATTGGGGCCAGGAATCAGATGCCTCTGACCGGTATCATTGTTTGTGAAATTTTTAAAATTTGGGGTATAGATTTCATGGGCCCATTTCCCAATTCCTTTGGCAACATCTACATCCTTCTTGCCGTCGATTATGTTTCAAGATGGGTCGAGGCCAAGGCAACTCGAACAGATGACTCCAAAGTGGTAGTAAGCTTTCTACACACCAATATCTTCAATAGGTTTGGTATACCTCGAGCCCTCATAAGTGATCGGGGTACCCATTTCTGCAACCGTGTCGTGACCTCGCTCCTGACCAAGTGTGGAGTCCACTACAGAACATCTACTGCCTATCACCCTCAGACAAATGGCCAAGCCGAAGTGTCAAACCGTGAAATTAAGTCCATTATAGAGAAAACGGTGAACCAATCCCGAAAGGATTGGAGTCTGAAATTGGATGACGCCCTCTGGGCATATCGGACAGCTTTCAAGACCCCGATTGGTATGACACCATACAGACTCGTATATGGCAAGTCGTGCCATCTCCCAGTTGAGATAGAGCATAAAGCTTTCTGGGCCATCAGGAAAGTAAACACGGATCTCGAACAGGCTGGCCAGAATAGACGCTTGCAGATCCAAGAGCTGGAAGAGTTGAGATATGACGCTTACGAGAATGCCTTGCTCTACAAGGGCAAGACCAAGACATACCATGACAGGAACCTTTGTCCCAAAACATTTTCCATTGGATAGAAAGTATTGTTGTATAACTCACGGTTGCGACTGTTTGCAAGAAAGCTCAAGTCTAAATGGTCCGGACCTTTCGTGGTCATGACAGTTTTTTACCACGGGCAATCGAGATCCAGAATCCGACAACAGGAACAATCTTAAAATTCAATGGCCACAGGCTGAAACCCTTTTACGAAGGATTCAAGCCCTCGACTGTTGAGGACACGATGGTGGAACTTCCACATGTCGAGATCTAGATTTCTGAAATACGTCGAGGCCTCAATGAGTAAACAGACCATACTGGAGGCATCCCGAATGTCGTTCCACTCCTTTCTAACTCTATCTCTTTTATCTTGTTATTTAAATTCAGATTTTTCCTTTTTATTTTTGACTATATTATTTTCCCTTTATTAGTTAAGATTTCTTTTCCTTATTTTTATCCCCTGATTTCTCTCTTTTTCCTTTTCCCAATCAATTTTATTCCCCTACAAATATTATCTTTCCACTTATCCCTTCCTTTTGTCTTTATCTTCCCTAACTACTCTCTCTTTTTAAATTTTAAAAAGGCAAGCGGCTGGGATCCGCGGGCCTGTGCTCTCTCTCCTGGTTCTAAGACGCCGCATCATTAAAGGAGACAAAGAAAAAGTGGCCCTAATTAATTCATTGTCAGTCACAGCAGCTTTTTGCAACACGCTCCCCCTCGTCTTTTCTCCTTCTCTCTTCCAGCTATCACCCACTTTCCTTCTCTCACAAACATACAATCACTTCACCACTGACCCGTCACCATCACAAGCAAGCCTATCTCTCTCTATCTCTCCAACCTCACCAAACTCACTCTTCCCTGAGGTGGAATGACGCATATGCGCAGTCGTTCTGGCAGAAGTTTCAGGGCTTTGAGGAGATTATGGCTGACTAGAAGAGCGGTTTCTTCATCGTCGAACTGCCTTCTCATTTGTGGCGGGGGGGTTTTATCGAGAAATTACTAGTGCCGACTGGGTAAAGCCAGTAGTGTTATCTAGAAACGAGTTGGCTCAGGCTAACGCCTTACTAGAGATAGATACATCCTTTTGCATTCGAGAGTTCGCTTTGTACAGACGCTTGGAAGAGTGCGTTATAGGTAAGTTTTCTTATTCTCGTGTTATCACTTTGATTTGTTTGTGTTCTAACACGGTTTATTGGCAGAAAACACTGAGGGTTAACCATCCGGAGGGAATAACGTTCCCCTAAAAGTGGTACCGCTCCAAACGCTACCGGCTTCTCCACCATCTAGGGGCTCCAGTTGTCAGAATGTTCCGTTAAAGAAGAGGAGAACTAAAGCGGTCGCAGGAAGGGGACGGGGTATTTCTGCCCAAACATCGCGCTTTCTCAAAAATTGGTTACCGGTTAGGGGCAGAGGAGTAAATTTGGGCCCACCCGTAACTAGGATAGTCAACAGCGATAGCGAGGAGATGGATACTAATACAGATCTTCGTCAAGCCTCCACAACTAGGCTAGTTGACAGCGATAGCGAGGAGATGGATACTGATACCAATCTTCGTCAAGCCTCCACAACTAGGCTAGTTGACAGCGATAGCGAGGAGATGGATACTGATACCAATCTTCGTCAAGCCTCCACAACCCAACGAAAGAAACTCAGAATAGAGAAAGATGGGCAGGCTACTGGGGTTTCTTCTGAGAATGCTGACAGGGTCCCTCCTGTGAGGGTTGACATTTCTACTGTGGTAAGTATTTCTCAAACAACCAAGGTTCCTGAGGTGACAGTTGTCGTTTCTCCAACCGCCGCTGAAGTTCCATTGGTAGCAGATTCACCTCCGTCGACTAACGCCCCCGACTCTCCTATTTCTTCCTGTATTCCAGATGTGGTGGTATCAGTTTCGAGTTCATGCGGGCTTCCTGATTAGTTAGTAAGAGTTCCTCAACCAGTATTCTTTACTTCCATTCGAAACATTAGCGGTTCTATTGGCTGTTCTGCCCATTCTCTAGTCGCCGATCTTTCCTCTGAAGGGCCTCAAGGAGTTCCTTCTTATCAATTGAACCTGTCGAACTTTGGGATCGACGGGTTTTGTGCCCTAGGTGTGTCAGACCCACTGTCGCGAGATCAACCGATGACGATCTTAGCATGCGAAATGTTTGGTACTCCAGAGGATGAGGAAAAGTTGTTACAGCTTCCTTCCAATATTCAACGCGCACGCGTTATGAATAATTATTTGGCCACTTTCCGAGAGATGCATTACTTTATCAAGGCTCACAGTAGTAAATTTCAAAGTCTGCCCAACTCAAAAGAGCAGTTCGACCATACCTTGGCTAAAGTGAGGGAGTTAATACGGCTTCAGAATCGCACCCAGGCGGAATTAAAGGATTGTCGCGCTGATTTTGCGAGAGAAAAAACCAAAGGGAAAGCTAAAGTTGAATCCTTGGAGGCAGAGTTGGCGGTAGTTGAGAAGAAAATTTCGCTTCTTCATGAAGAGATATTATCCCGTGATGCGGATTTGGCCAAGGTTCCATCGAAGATAAATTGGTGGAAGAAGAAGACCATGTAGGCTTTTACTGCCGGGTTTGCGGACTATTATCGTAGTAGCACTTTCGATCCTGCTAAGATAGCTGACTACGCCTCTGCGAAAATGAATGAGATCGATGAGAGCAAGGAGGGCTTTCTTTCTTCGGGAGAGGAAGAGGTAGATGATGGTGACAATGCCGAGGCGACGTCGTTATCAGGTGATTCATATGCCAGGAAGGACGCGGGGGGTTCCGCTCCTCCTCCTTGATTATTGCTTCTTTCTAAATTCAAACATTGACGCCATTTGCTTTGTAATAACTAATAACGCTTGTATCTCCCTTTTTAAAGTAATACTTGATCTTTGTAGTATTACCTTCACTTCGCGTTACCTTGACGTTTGTCACTTGCGTTAATGCTTCGCATCACGTTTTCCTCAACTGTCGCATTATCGCATTTTCTTTAACTTGGGAATTGACTCCACTTTTTAGAGCATTTAATGCTCAAGATTCCCTCATTAATGTTGGGGAGGTAGTCATGATGGCTAATGCACACGTGTCTCTTCGTTAAAGAGCTAGAGATTAGCGTTTCCTATGGGATGATAAAATTGAAGCGTCATCTCGTTTCCTAAAATTATACTCATTGCTCGCTCTTTTCTTGCTGACGCGTCCTACATAACGACCGTTACAACAGTCGTTTTAGTTAACCGCTAGGGTTATAAATTCTTTTGCGTGCTCTGTTTCCTTCTTTGGCTATTTCTCTTACTCCATAATCTTCCACAAGGCAATTTACCTTTTTCTCTCCGCTCCGCCGTCTGACTATTCTTGATTTCTCTTTAGAAAGGTATTTCTTCTCTTCTATGTCACTCTCCTTCTCTTTTTAGTCCCAATCTGTTGGGGAGGAAAAAATTGAATAAATTGTTTCCACCATTACCTCTCCCGCTGTGCTCCGTCGGCGGTTGAATAGTTATAATGCCGGCACTAAATCAGTGGGGGGTTGTTCGGTCGAGGTTGCCCTTAATACACTCCATCTTAATAGTGAATTACCCGGCAACCGTAGGATTTTGTATGCCAAAATATTTAATTATTGTTTCCAGCTTCCTCTCGACCCTTTAGTGGCAGAATTGCTTTCTGAGTTTGATTTGAATGCTGCCCAGTTGAGCCCTAATGCTTATTGTGGTGTTTACGCCTTCATACAACTCTGTAGATATAAAGGAATTGAGTCTCCCTCTCTTTTATTGCTTCGTTCTTTGTTTCAACTGTATAATCATAGAGGCGTTATAGCGATATGGCCACGTTATGACGATGACTCACTAAAGCCCTTTGCTTAGAAACTCCTGCACCTTGAGTCTTCTATTGACGCTTGGAAGAATGGGTTTTTTATAATCATTCTGCCCCGCCCTTTGTGAAGGACTGGTTTCAATCAAAATATTAGGGATGGGGCTTGGGGTTGGCGGCAACCCCTTCCTTTGCCTGAGCAAGGTTGGTTGGACAAATTGCTCGAGTTGGAAATCAGCGTCCATACTCACAAACTTGCGTGCAGGACTGAGATTGGAGCTTGCATTGAGAGCGAGTATTTTACCATTTTCTTTATCATTCTAGGGGGAACTAACGCTGACGTTATCTCATGTTTGTGTAGGGCCTCCGCCCGGTTGGAAGCCTAAGTGTGTAAAAAGACGGGAGAGGAGAGCTCAGCAGAGGAGAGAAAGAAGGGCTACTTTTGCCGCCACTGCCACTGCCGCTGCTAACCTCGCTCAATCGTCTGCTTCTGTCCCAGCATCTTCTTCTCATCCTCCTGAGGGAGCCGTCTCTGCTGCCGTTAATCCAGCTCAAGTGTCATCTTCTCGGCCTCGTGCTACCAAGAAGAGAAGAACAGTACGCGTTATCGCCCCTACTTGCCCTTCTAGTACAGCTGACGAGGTCGTTCCTGTAAGTTCCCCTTCGATTCCTTTGCTATCTCATTTATTTGTTGTTCAGCATTTTTCAACGTTCTTTTCTCATTTTCTTAATTTCCTTTGCAGGATACCGCTACTAATTCTGCCCACGCTTCTCCAGTCGATAACATGGATCTGGGATATATATTTCGTCGCAAGAGGACGCGTCCTAGTGAAGAGGGCGCAGAGGCATCAGGTGGTCCCACTGTCACCCAAGAGAGACGTGGTTCTGACTCTGTCACTGAGGCACCTTCTGGTGGTCAGACTTCCGATCCTCTGAGAAATGCGGATGTTTCTGGGCCTTTCCACGCATCACCCAATTCTTTCGGTGTGTCGCCTCCTCCTTCTGCTTCCCATGTCATGGGCTTTACTGGCGATCTATTGGAAGGTGACTTTCCGCCCTTCCAATCTCGTGACATGTTTGAGCTCAATATGGGGACATCTTTCTGTCATCCCCCATCTCCAGCTACTTTGTTTTTCATTCCTGCACCTGCTCCCACGCTCTCCCCTTCTGACATGGAAGTTGGTGCTCCTTGCCTTATGGCTGAGTTGAGTGTGCTGGCTCCTACCGGGCTCGTTACTCATCAACTCAACCGGAGTAGCTTGCGTAGGAGTAGGTTTGTAGTGGTAGGAGGTGACGGTTCTCCAGCGATTTCTTCTTTCCTAGTGTCACACGTGTTATCACTTGAAGAAGAAGAGAGGGTGTTTCTTTCCCGGACTCCAGAGGACCAGCTGCATGCAATATGTTCTCATATATTCTCTGCCCTCCATGATTTTCACTACTAGTCTAGGCATATGACAGGGAGAGTGGCCTCCCTTACTTCTTCCTCTAAAGAGCTGCTCGATGCCTGCTGCCAACTTTCAGAGGAACTCGATAGGAAACAGGAAGAAGTGAGGAAGCTGTCAGAGGAACGGGAAAGTCTAGCGACAACCCTGGCGGCCGTTAGGAAAGACTTGGACGATGTTAAGGAGCGGGAGGCCGTTAAGGTGGCTGCCCTTGACGTTGAACTGACAGCAGGAAGGAATAAGAATGCCATGCTAGAGGAGAGGAATAGTGCGCTGGAAGAGAGGAATGCCGCCCTAGAGAATAAGTCGGCAGAGAAATGCAAGTGGTACTGCGAGCAAACTGCAGATGTTATGACTGACTGCTTCACTGAGCGTTACGAGGAGGACGCGTTTGACGCTGAGGCCATTATTAACATTTTCAGGAAGAGGTCCGTAGTCCTTATGAATGACAATTTTTACTTGGCAAGGGCGCCAAATCAGGAGGGACAAGGGGATAGTTGGGTAGTGGCGTCGTAGGCTTTTCTGCCCTCTTTTTGCATCTGGGGTGTCGGCCCATTTTGCTTTTTGTATTTTGAGGCCTCTGCCTTTGCAAGCCTTAAGGTCTTTGAACAGAAACATATATATATTCTTCGTATGTCACCTCTCTTTGCCGCTGATTTTCTTTGCACTATTTTTTATTCTCTAAACCATAGTATCAAGATGACGGTGCCGATATCTCTGCAGGGCTGCCATAACTCAGTGAGATCATAGAAATTTGGAGGAGGTATTATAACCGTAGAACCATAGAACTATCATATAATCTGCAATATAATCTGCCAAATCATATGATAACGGATGTTTTCGGAGAGACCACCCCACGATCAGGCGTGTGCACTTCCATATCAAAATGGAATAACGCTACTCTCCAGGTAGCAGATATCACAACATGACTAGGCATGCACATTTTCATTCCGAGAAGGCTAACGCTATTTAGCAAATAACAAGAGACGAGTAGAAGATGGCTTCAGAAATACAACTTACGATAGTGAGATATCACAATGGATATTACCCGCGATATGTAGCATATGATCCCCTTCTGTGAGAGAAGATATTATGGCGACATCGCCATGTGTACATTTGAACAAAGAATGTCAATTTGGAGGCGTTGCTGCTCGGCATTCTGCCATTATCTCTTTCCGTAAGAACATATATAAATAAATGAAAATGACGCCCTGGGATGTACGTTTCCCTGCCTGTATTTCTTGAGTCAGAATAACGGAGTGCCTGCCGTTAATGGCATACTCGCGATTGCGCGATATCGCCGCTTTCATGGACGCTAATTTCTTTATTGCCTCGATGTTCCATCGAATTCCCTGCACATTCTCAATCATCGCTTTGTATTAGTAATGACATATAATGATATACCTTAACTGCCTCTGTAGGCGTTTATCCGCAGGTGTCGGGGTGTTGTTACATTTCCTCCAAGCTCGCTGGATCCGGTCCTACTGGGGTATTACTTGTGTCACTTTCTCATCCAGTCAACTTCACCGGGCATGTACCTTCTGATTACTCGCTGGGATATCGTGACTTGTTCCACATTTCCACGATTGGCCTGGAGCATACCTCGTCTTAGTGATACGCCTATGTTAGCGCGGTCATCACGAAGATAGGATTTTCACTTCCAAGGTGGAGTTTTTTACTTCCCTAGGGTCGTGCCTCGTCTTAGTGAGCCGTCTATGTGAGCACGGTTGTCACAAGGATAGGATTTTCACTCCCAGTGGAGTCGGGGCGTGCCTCGTCTTGGTGAGCAATCTATGTGAGCACGGATATCACAAGGATAGGATTTTTACTCCAGACGGTGCTGGGGCGTGCCTCATCTTGGTGAGTTGTCTGATTATGACCGGCCTCACAAGGATAGGATTTTCACTCCTAGCACTGAATCTTTAAGTATGCCAGGGCGTGCCTCGTCTTAGTGAGCTATCTATGTGAGCACAGTTATCACAAGGATAGAATTTTCACTCCTGGCATCCTTCATTACCTGCACACAGACAACCACAAAAACGCACAAGAGTATTTCTGATGTGAACGTTAACGCATGTTATTGCTAACGTTATCCAAGTGTGCAGAGATATGTCAAATTCTATCATGATATAACTTCAAACGAGCTATATTCTAAGAGTTGGGTAGAGGAGTACTGTCAAGTGTTTCTGTCGCGCCCCCGAAAATAAAAAATTCGCGAGTGTGCAACGAAATTTGGGACCTTACAATGCTCGGCGTAAACAGACGCCTCGCAACATGCAATGAAGTCGCCGCCCTAATTTGGTTGCTAGGTTTAAGGAACCTTAATCGTCATGGCATAGAAAATATAATAAGTAAAAACTAAAGGCACAAAAAAGGGGTCTGGACCCCAGACAAAGGTTCGGGGTCGTATTATGGTCTCGGGAAGGTGTTAGGCACCTTAGTCACATCCGAAAACGGTTACCGGTTGATGAGAGAGGTGTTTAAAAAGGTGTTTGATAAAATGCGTTTTGTTTTGAAAGGGGGGCCCTCAGAGGAATCGTCACTTTAGTCTTTTTTTATGATCGTGACGTTCAGGAATAATTAATCTTTGAACGGGGTTACCGTTTGATCATCTTTCGGACGGGGTTACCGTTTATCAAGACCGATTCATTATTCTTGACCGTAACGTGATGGGACTGAATTTTCTGTAAGACTGAATGAGCGCCCTCTTATTTCATCATCGGGCCATGCATGATTTAATTTAATTACTACGTGATCCTATCATGGATTGCTAACAGAGTACAAATTTAAATGATAGATTTTGAAGTGGGAAAAACTGATGTGGGATCGAAAGTCCCCATGTACATGCAGTCAATATATGCGAGAATTTAAAATCACATGAGCATGGTATTTTAATCAACTCTTTAAACACGTTGTTCATGTGGGTTGATTTTAGTTCTACCAATTCTATATATCATGCGTACGATTGATATTTATGAAAAGCATTGAATAAATAAAAAGGAATCGAAAGGCGTACTTTCGAGCGAAGCTTGAAATTAAAACCTATAAAATGAGAGTGTTAGCGATAGCTTGAGAAATAAATAAGCAATTTTATGAGTGCGAAAATTTAAATGATAGTTGATTGGATGCGAGAAATGATGGATTGACGCATACGAGAATTAAATGCTGAGTTTGATAAGTGGAGGAAAATAAATGATGACAGTTGATTGCATGCGAGAAATGATGGATTTACCGCATACGAAATTTAAATGCTGAGTTGATTGCATGCGAAAAATGATGGATTTAACGCATACGAAAATTAAATGCTGAGTTGATTGCATGCGAAAAATGATGGATTTAACGCATACGAAATTTAAATGCTGAGTTGATTGCATGCGACAAATGATGGATTTAACGCATACGAAAATTTAAATGCTGAGTTGATTGCATGCGAAAAATGATGGATTTAACGCATACGAAATTTAAATGCTAAGTTGATTGCATGCGACAAATGATGGATTTAACGCATACGAAATTTAAATGCTGAGTTGATTGCATGCGAAAAATGATGGATTTAACGCATACGAAAATTTAAATGCTGTTTTGATTGCATGCGAAAAATGATTGATTTGACGCATACGAAAATTTAAATGTTGTTTTGACAAGTGCAGAAAAATTGATTGTAGTTGACGATTCACAAGGGATTTAAAACAGTTTAATAATTTGCAGAAAGTAAACAGTTGATATTTGCGGAAGGATTTCCAACAGTTTGCGAAAAATTAAAGCAGTTGGTATTTGCAAGAATTAAAACAATTCATGTTGCGGAAGAATTTCCAGCAGTTTGCGAAAAATTAAAGCAGTTGGTATTTGCAAGAATTAAAACAATTGATATTTGCAGAAAATAAACAGTTGGATATTTGCGGAAATATTTCCAGCAGTTTGCGGAAAATTAAAGCAGGTGATATTTGCAGAAAGTAAAACAGTTGATATTGCGGAAAATAAAGCAATTGATATTTACAGAAAATAAAACAATTGATATTTGCAGAAAATAAAAACAATTGATATTGCGGAAGAATTTCCAGCAGCTTGCAAAAAATTAAAGCAATTGATATTTGCAAGAATTAAAATGCGACCGACCATGTAGGCGGTAAAATGAATCATTGAATTTAAATTGCCGAAAGTAAATTGTGGAAATTTAAAGTGCAAATAATTTAAACAGTTGATAATACGAAAAATAATCATACGAAGCATACGAATTATTTTTACGAAAAAGCGTGATCCGAGGTTTCGGAAAGAATTAAAAATGGGCTGGGCCTAATTGGAAAATGAAAAGAAACTGAAATGGGCCAGGAATAGTTCCTGGCCCAAGGAAATTATTTAAACGGTGATGGGCCGAGCCCATCACCCATGCACACGTGAACAGTGCCGAAACATGGCACTGTTCGCCTTCTTCCTTGGTCGTCGGCGCTACTGCCGGCGGCCAAGGTCCGGCTAGCCTTGTCCATTTCTCGCGATCTTCATACCGAGACGCTCGTCTCCTCGACGGCGTCTCGACTGTATGAAGCTCGAATTTTATTTCAAAACACACTGAGTTTAATTTCAAAAAAATGACAAAACCGTTAATTATCAAAAACTAATTAATTCGCACAATCTAGCTAATGATTTTTAAAATTGAAAATGTGTATTTAATCTACATCATGTATGTGAATTAATGGCATAAAAGAAAGTAATTTATTTGCTCAAGAACAAGTTAAACGAATTTAAAGAAAAAATATGCTTAAAAACCAAAAATGCTTAGAGAGAGAAAGCTTACTCTCTCAAGCTTTAAACTGGGCGATTGTCGCTCTAAATGAGCAAGCTGATCAAGGAGGGAGAGAGAGCAAGTTTTCTTGCGATTTTGGTGCCCGAAATACGTTGGAGGATGGTGGCTATTTATAGCCGAAGATCGCGTGAGGAGGGAGACGCGGGGCTGCGCGTGGTGGCCGTTCCTCGTGCGCTGGCGGGTCTAGGCCGTGAGGTGGCTGGTCTACGGTGGTTGTGATGATGGTGGATGAGACGGGCAACGACTGAGGGGACGGGAGCGAGCAGCTCGGTGGCTCGCTCCACTGTTTGCTCGCTTCCGTGCCATTTACGTGTGCCATGCACACTTAAATCATCAACCGTTGATCTGGTTGACTTTCCTTGGTTGACAAGATCAACGGCCATGATTAAATGGCCCTTTACCTTATTTAAATGGACTCGAGCCGAGTCCTGCGAGCAAACGTTTAGACTTTCCGAACCGAAGGTACCAGCGCATAGAGAAAAATACGACGAGTTTAACCGTCTACAGCGAATGATGAAAATATTCCGTTTAACGTGTTTATTTTCTCGTTCAAAAACGTGAAACGTTCGGACGGAAAAATAATGACGTTACGCTGAAAATTACACTAAACGCTGTAGACCATTGCGAGCGGGAAAAAAACTAGCAACTAGTTGATGGAAAACATTTCAAAGTCAAGCTATTGTCCGAGCGAACTTACTCGGGTCCAATAAAAGCTCGAATGAAAATAATAATAAAATAATAAAAATACTAAAAAATGCGTTAAAATATTAAAAATCCTAAAATTCATGTCATGACCTAAAATGAATAAAAAACTAGAAAACGGCTGCCGGATAATTAAAATTGTGATTTTTAAGGCTAAAAATAATAATGATAATAATAATGAAAATACATGCCGAAAAATTAAAAATGTGATCTCGAAAGTTGACGATGCTAACGATGATGCTGAAATGCAACGAAACACCTAAAAATGCTAGCGACAGTAAATCAGCTGAAAATGACTGTAAATTAACTAAATAATAGAAATGCTAAAATTAATTAAAAATGGCGTCAAAATTCGGGTATCAACAGTTTCCAAATGGTAAGCTCCTTTCCCGATAACGCGGGTAACGCGATATGGGCCATCCTAGTTTGAGCTGAGCTTCCACATGCGTTGACCGGCAGCACATTTGTCCCTGAGCACCAAGTCTCCTACTTTGAGTAACCGTTCTTTGATACGTTTGTTGTGATATCGTGCCATTTTTCTTTTGTAGTGCAGCATTTTCAAAAGAGCTTCTTCGTGTATCTCTGGCAACGTATCGAGGTTATCCCGTAACCTCTCTTCGTTCATTTCTTCTCTGAAGTAGGTGACTCGCAAACTTAGGGTGCCAATCTCTACTGGCATGACGGCCTCGGTGCCGAAAGCCATTGCGAAAGGTGTTTCTCCTGTGCTCGTCTGCTCATTTCTTTTTGGAGCCTTCCAAGTTTTTCTTGATATCGCTGAAGATACTTCGATTGGTTACCTCTGCCTGACCATTAGTCTGCGGGTAAGCTACAGAGGAAAACCTTTGCTCAATTTGGAATTCCGCACACTAGTCTCAGAAAAACTGACTCATAAACTGCGTCCCGTTGTCACTGATTAACACACGGGGTACGCCAAATCGCATGATAATCTGATATTTAAAGAAACGCCATATCTTTTCTATTGTAATGTTGGCTACCACCTCTACTTCTGCCCATTTTGTAAAGCAGTCCACAGCTACAATCACAAATTTTAGCTAGGACCTTGCTTTTGGAAACATGCCTAGGATATCAATTACCCATTTGGAAAAAGGACAGGGGGCGACGATTTTAGAAATTTCCGTGGCAGGTCGTCGGGGAATCTTAGCGAACTCTTGACATTTCTGACAGGTTCGTACAAAGTTGTTACAGTCCCTGCGAATGGTAAGCCAATAGAATCCTCACCGAAATACTTGCGCAGCCATGGTGCCACCGGATACATGCATACCGCATATCCCCTCATGGATTTCCCGCAAGGTATGGAGGCCTTCTTGCTCCGTTATGCACTTGGCGGCTGGGTGAGAAAAGCATCTTCGAATCAATTCTTCGTCGTAATATGTGCATCGCACCGCTTGTTTCAACACTTTTTTTCTTTTTTACATTATCTTCAGGCAACTCGTCGTGCTTTAGGAATTTTATTACGGGAATCTGCCAGTCATTTTCAATTTCCTCGATACATAGCGATACTTGTTCTTCCATAAAGGAAGGCACGGGTATTTCCTCAAAGTATAAGCCAGCGGGTATGACTGCCTCTGGATTCACCGCAATCTTGGCGAGGTAATCTGCCTCAGCGTTATCCTCTCTAGGAACGTGTTCAATGCTGACTTGTATGCCTCTTTTCCTTATTTCTATTAACTTGTGTTTTACTTTAGACAGGTACTGGATCATAATGGGCTCTCTAGCCTGAGAGTTACCCAGGACTTGGTCTATTACCAGCTTAGAATCGCCATATATTAATAATCGTAGGTCTCCCATTACGCCAGCGTCGTGTATGGCTTTTGTGGAGAAACTCCTTCCTATCCTGAGTCCAGCTAGCAACGCCTCATACTCTGCCGCATTATTAGATAACGGTTGTAAAATTCTGATGGCGTATCGTATCTGTATACCAAGTGGTCCGGTTATTAAGATTTCGGCCCTAGCTAGCTCTTGGTTCTTGGCTCCGTCCACGTAGATAACCCACAAGTCGGTGTAGATTTCTGGGAAGGGGAGATCCACGTCACCTCTTTCTTCTTCTGGCAAGTCCGTCAATGGATCTTGTGTGAAAGTACACTCGGCTATGAAATCTACTAGGACTTGAGCTTTTATGGATGGTCGGGCTTTGTACTGCAAACCGTATTGCTCAAGCTCGATGGCCCAAATTAGCATCCTTCCCAAAGACTTAGGCTTTTTGAAAATCCTCTTTAAAGGTTGATCCGTGAGTACGATGACGGGGTGAGCCTGGAAATATCTATCCATCTTCTGCGTGGCCTGCACCAGCGTGAACGCTATTTTCTCAATGCGGGTGTATCGCAGCTCGGTGTCCTTCAACACATGACTAACAAAGAAAATAGGGTGGTGAGTGTGGTTATCGTCTCGCACGAGGACGACGCTAACCACTTCATCAGCAAGACCAAGATACAAGTACAAAGTATCAACTGGCTCTGGTCTTGTCAACACCAGATCGGACGACAGGTAAGTCTTTAAGTCTATAAACGCCTCTTCACATTCCTCCGTCCATCCAAAGGGAGCCTTTTTACTTATGACCTTGAAGAAAGGTAGGCATCTCTCACCTTGTTTAGAAATGAATCGCCCTAAAGCGATAACGCACTCGGTCAGCTTTTGGACTTCTTTGATGGTTCGAGGGGATATCATGTCGTGGATGGCTTTGATCTTTGACGGGTTTGGTTGGATGCCCTTTTGGCCGACCACGTAACCCAAAAATTTACCCGTCTGAAAGGCAAACATGCATTTACGGGGGTTCAACTTCATCTTGTACTCTCTCATTACATTAAACACTTCTTCCAAGTCTGCCAAGTGGTTGCCAAAGCTTCGACTCTTGATTAACAAGTCATCCACGTATGCTTCTACATTCCTTCCAATTTGCTCCTCGAATACCTTATTTGTCATGCGCTGAAAAGTTGCCCCAGTATTTTTCAACCTAAACGACATCGCCGTATAACAATAGGTAGCTTTTGGATTTATAAATGCAGTTTTTTTTCATCCTCGATAGCCATGGGGATCTGAGGATATCTGGAGTTGGCGTCTAAAGAGCTTAGATACGCGTACCCTACAGTTTGATCGACTAGCTGGTTGATTCGGGGGAGTGGGTAGAAATCCTTGGGACAGGAGTCATTTAGATCAGTAAAGTCAATGCACATACGCCACTCTCCGTTGGGCTTTGGAACAAGGACAGGATTAGCCAGCCAGGTTGGATATTGGACCTCTCGGATGAAACCTACGTCTAGGAGTTTTGATATCTCTTTTTCAATAGCTATCGCTTTCTCCGCAGAGAACGCTCGTCGTTTTTGCTGGACAGGTTTGACGCTAGGATCGACGTTAAGTCGATGTTCCGCTATTTCTTGTGAAATACCAGGCATATCCGCGGGCTTCCAGGCAAATTCCCCTTTACACTTATTCAGTAATCGAGCCAGTTGCGCGATTTCTTCCGGGCTTAGCTTTTCGCTAACTAGGAAATTCGCTTTGCTGATTCCATTAATGGGGAAAGGCACCATCTTATCTAGTGGTTGGGTGCATTTTTTATCTTTCTGTTCATAGGGATCCGCCGTTACACACACGTATCGGTCACAACTCTTTTGAGTCATGAGTAGATAACACTCGGCTTCCAACTTTTGATCACCTTTGACTGAGACCACTCCATCCCAAGAGGGGTATTTCAGCCTCAAGTGTTTTTAGGATATCGCTGCCCCAAAACGATTGAGAAACGGTCATCCGAGTATGGCGTTATAGGGCAGGGTAAGGTCTACAACCAGGAACAACAGCTCCTCTGATCGCTTGGATATATCTTTCCTAAAATATATAGGCAGTAGAGTGATTCTAGTCACATGAATGAGAACTCCATCCACCCCGATTATTGGCTTTTTGCAAGGCATCAGTTCATCCGTGGGGCGCTTCATAAGATTGTATGCCTAGTGAAAATAAATTCACCGCGCTACCGTTATCAATGAGAGTTCTTCTAACCCCGTGGTTGCCAATAACTGGTGTGAATACCAGTCCGTCGTTATGTGGAAAAATGACACCTTTCTCGTCTTCCTCAGAGAAGGACAACACCATCCTATCTAACGCGCTTATCGCTTCCTTTTTTATTGACGTGCTTTCTCGTTTCTGCTTCTCCTCTGTGTTGGGCGTTAACTGCATGGGCTCGTCAAGGTATGGCGTGCCGCCAGTGATAATGTTGATAATGGGGATGTCATCATCGTGGATCATTAACGTTTCTTTCACCCTCCCGCTAGAGGTGTCGTCATTTCCGGAGGGGTGAGGGGGCGCTTGTCTGTTATCTGGCGCCCTATTTACTGGATTATTTCTGGCTTCTTCTCTTGCCTTGGTGGCAAATTCCCCAAGGTAGCCTTCCTCCACTAAACGTTCTATTGCCAACTTCAGCTCTCTGCACACATCCGTGGAGTGTCCTTTGACTTTGTGGAACTTACAGAAAGCGTTTTCTCTTCCTCCCATAACCACTCCTGGCTTCATAGGAGCCGGGTAACGGATGGGCAGATTCCGCTGCTGAACAATCGCTAAGATTTCTGCTCATGGAAGTATAAGGGAAGGAAGGTCAGGGTCGTAAACTCGGCCCTTGGGTGGATCTGTTTGTCGTCTGGTAGGGGAATTACCAGATCTTCCCCTAGAAAAGTTACCTCTTTGACGGTTTGGCGCTCTCAGGATGTGATCTTTCCGCTGGATGTAATCATCACTGGAGTGAGCGTCGGGGGCCGTGTTGGCATGAGTGTTGAGAGCAGGGGGCGCGCTTTGTGGCACATTTCACATTCTGTCTCTATTTTCTTCCTCCTTCATTCTTGCGTAATTGTGAGCTTTCAACTTCAACGCGTCTAAGGTTATTGGGGGATCCACCATTAACGTATCCCATAATTTTCCATAACAACAGTTCCGCTTCAAGGATTCCACGGTGAAATCAATGGTAACGCCCGACGTTAACGACATTTCCATGTCAAAGCGACTAAGAAAATCCTTCAAGGATTCCTGAGGTTTCCTGTGTATATCAAATAGTGTCGCAGCTGACTTCTTTATGGGAATAACTGTGTTGAACCGGCTTCTAAATTTGACCTCTAATTGCGAAAAACTATCAATCGACCAAGCTGGGAGTCCTTCAAACCATAGGCGTGCTACTCCCGACAGCGTCATGACGAATATTTAACACAAGGCTACGTCACTGTGAGTTTGAAATTGCACGAAGTATTTTATCTTATTGAGGTGGGAGATAGGGTCCTTCATGCCGTCATAAGACTCTGCAGGGAGTTTCACATGCCGACTGACTCTATGGTGTCTTATACGATGGCTAAACGGGTGACCTGAGGTATCATCAAGGATTTCACGAGGACGATGGGGAGGAGAAATTTCTCTACTATGCCTCTGGTCTCGAGGATCAGGTGCGCGATGTTGCCTGAGGGATCGGCTGCGACTCTTAGGTGATCGGGTTCGATATCTTCTACTACTCGATTTTTTGCTGTGTCTGGGGGATATATCCTTAAACATCTCATCTCGTCTGCCATCCCAATGACCTCCATACTCTTCATGCCGCAGTTCCTCTTGATAAATAGGGATTTCTCGCGTGTGTTGTACAGAAGGTTCTACTTGCCTATGAGCGAGTTGCATAAGGTTGACAGGGACCGTCGTCACGAGTGAGGTTAGCGGGATACTCCTATATTGTCGGGGGGATAACGGCCGATCAGTGACAATAGATGGAGTAAAGACAACGTGAGAAGGAACGCTAGCTCAGTCAAGTGGTCTAGTTGAGCACGAAGAGCTGCTATTGAATTCGCAAGAGGGTTACTCACACCATCCACCATGGATCCCCTCGGAGGGGGAGTGGAAAAACTATATCCTGCCATCTAGGAAAAATGGGTGTTCATCTGGGGAAAAGGTGTTCCCAATGTTGGTCCAAAAGAGAAATCTGAAGACCCCAAAGGGATTTCCTGTATTGTGGTAGAAACGGTGGTAGTAGCGAAAGGAAAAAGTTCTCTACGCGTAGCAAAAGGAAGACCAAAAGATTGGGGCGGTGTAGAACCTGAATCAGAAGCCATGATCCTTTGATCTCCAAGAAAAATAGAGCTTGGCTATTAAGGACGCTCACTTAATAGAACCAAAGCTCTCAATGAAAGCACCAATTTGATAAGATTCTAGGGTTCTTGGAGAGGGGTAGGCGAGGAAAATGGTCGATCGAGATTACTGTTCCGGTCGTCTGATGTACCTACAAAGCCCCAGAGGGGGTCTCCGGCGTAGACACTCCGATGCCTAAGTCAGTATGAGTAGTGAAAGTGGCAGGGATTTAGCAAGCGATCCTAGGCTTACCTTTGGACTTGAATGGTGGGGTATTTATAGGCTTGGCAAAAGCGTTACCTATAGGGGATAGGCGTTATCTCTGGTAGATAACGCTTGGGTCCTTTCAAGTGACGCCATGCTGGGTCTAGAATGGGATAACGCCGGTTGTGCATACAGATATCGCGTGAGACCCCCCTCCCCCCGCTGATGTCGACCATCTCAGACCTTTTGTTAAATGATGGGCGGTGCGAACAGTACCGGACGCTGAAGGGGAGCTATAGTACTCCGACCTTGACGCTAGGTGTAAGGACGAAAATGCCCCTAGAGTCATGTCAATAGTTATCATTCACCATGTATGTTGATTGCTTTGAGTGGATCTATAAGTTTCTTTTCTTAAAATTCTAGTTCTTATATTTATGGTTCACTTGGGTCTTGAGTATGGAAATAACATTATAGTGTTAAAAGAATAACTTTTAATGAGTAGGATAAACTGGGTAGCTGCATAAGTGGTGTCGCGCCCCACGAAAATTACGGAAAAGGTAATTCACGAGTGTGCAATGAAATTTGAGACCTTCAAATGCTCGGCGTAAAAGGACGCCTAGCAGCATGCAATGAAGTCGCCACCCTAATTTGGTTGCTAGGCTTAGGGAACCCTAATCGTCATGGCATAGGAAATATAATAAGTAAAAAAACTAAAGGCACAAAAAAAGGGTCTGGACCCCAGACAAAAGGTTCGGGGTCGTATTATGGTCTCGGGAAGGTGTTAGGCACCCGAGTCACATCCGAAAACGGCTACCGGTTGATGAGAGAGGTGTTTAAAAAGGTGTTTTAAAAATGCGTTTTGAAAAAGGGAGCCCTCAGGAATCGTCACTTTAGCCTTTTTTACAATCGGGACTGTTCAGGAATAATAAAAAGATCTTTCGGACGGGGTTACCGTTTATCAAGATCGATCGATTATTCTTGACCGTAACGTGATGGGACTGAATTTTCTGTAAGACTGAATGAGCGCCCTCTTTTTTCATCATCGGGCCATGCATGATTAAATTAATTACTACGTGATCCTAACATGGATTGCTATCAGAGTACAAATTTAAATGATGGATTTTTGAGGTGGAAAACTGATATGGGATCGAAAGTCCCCATGTACATGCAGTCGATATAAGCGAGAATTTAAAATCATATGAACATGGCATTTTAAGCAACTCTTTAAACACGTTGTTCATGTGGGTTGATTTTAATACTAGCAGTTCTATATATCATGCATACAATTGATATTTGCGAAAAGCATTGAATAAATAAAAAGGAATTGAAAGGCGTACTTGCGAGCGAAGCTTGAAATTAAAACCTACAAAATGAGAGTGTTAGTGATAGCTCGAAAAATAAATAAACAAATCTATGAGTGCAAAAATTTAAATGACAGTTGATTGCATACGTAAAATGATGGGTTTTACGCATACGAGAATTTAAATGCTACGTTGATTGTATGCAAAAAATGATTGATTTTAAGCACACGAGAATTTAAATGCTGTGTTGATTGCATGCGAAAAATGATGGATTTTACGCATACGAAAATGAAATGCTAGGTTGATTGCATGCGAAAAATGATTGATTTAACGCATACGAAAATGAAATGCTGAGTCGATTGCATGCGAAAAATGATGAATTTAACGCATACGAGAATTTAAATGCTGGGTGGATTGCCTGCGAAGAATGATGGGATTTTATGCATACGAAAATTAAATGCTGAGTTGATTGCATGCGAAAAATGATGAATTTAACGCATACGAGAATTAAATGCTATGTTGATTGCATGCGAAAAATGATTGATTTTAAGCATACGAGAATTTAAATGCTGAGTTGATTGCATGCGAAAAATGATGGATTTTAAGCATGCGATAATTTAAATGCTGTCTTGATTGCATGCGAAAAATGATGGATTTGACGCATACGAGAATTAAATGCTGAGTGATAAGTGCAGGAAATTAAAAGAGTTGATGATAAAAAAAAAAATTTAAAACAGTTGATGATTTGCAGATATTTTAATGATCGATACTGCAGAAAATTAAAGGAATTGATATTGCAGAAAATTAAAACAGTTGATATTGCAGAAAATTAACAATTGATATTGCGACCGACCATGTAGGCGGTATTGAATTTAAATTGCCGAAAGTAAATTGCAGAATTTTAAAGTGCAGAAAAGTAAAGTGCGGAAAATTAAACATTTGATAATTTGCGGAAGGATTTCCAGCAGTTTGCGAAAAATTAAAGAAGTTGATATTGCAGAAAATAAACAATTGATATTGCGACCGACCATGTAGGCGGTATTGAATTTAAATTGCCGAAAGTAAATTGCTGAAATTTAAAGTGCGGAAAAGTAAACAGTTGATAATTTGCGGAAGGATTTCCAGCAGTTTGCGAAAAATTAAAGCAGTTGATATTGCAGAAAATAAACAATTGATATTGCGACCGACCATGTAGGCGGTATTGAATTTAAATTGCCGAAAGTAAATTGCTGAAATTTAAAGTGCGAATAATTAAACAGTTGATATTTACAGAAAATAAACAGTTGATATTACAGAAAATTAAAAGTGTTAGTACGACAAATAATCATACGAAGCATACGAGTATTTTACGAAAAACGTGATCCGAAGTTTTGAAAACACTTGAAAATGGGCTGGGCCCAATTGAAGAATGAAAAGAAGTGAAAAATGGGCCAGGAATAGTGCCAAGCCCATTCCCGAGTGAACAGTGCCGTTGGCCTGGCACTGTTCATTCGTCACCTTTCTTGGTCGCCGGCGGCAAAGCTTTGGCCACTAGTGGCCGATTTGAAAATCGTTCGTACCGAAATGTTCATCTTTTCGACGACTTCCCGACCGTACCAACCTCAATTTTTAGTTTGACTCGTACAAAATTTAATTTCAAAAAAATGACAAAACCGTTAATTATCAAAAACTAATTAATTCGCACAAACTAACCGACGATTTTTAAAAGTGAAAGCGTGTATTTAATCTATGTTATGTGTGTGAATTAATGCCATAAAAGAAAGCGATTAAATTGCTCAAACAAGAGGCAAACGAATTTAAACAAAAATTTGGCTTAAAAACCAAAAAAAGGCTAGAGAGAGAAAGCTCACCTCAAGGTCTTGAACTGGACGATCTTCGCTTGAAATAAGCAACTGATCAGAGGAGGGAGAGAGGGCAAGAAAGCTTGCCAAATTGCTGCCCCGAATACGTTGGAGGAGGGTGGCTATTTATAGCCGAAGATCACGTGAGGAGGGAGACGCGGGGCTGCGCGTGGTGGCCGACTGGTCGCGGTGGCAAGGCTAGGGTGCTAGCCGTGATGATGGCGGAGGGACAGGAAGCTACGGACGCGATGGGAGCAGGTGGCTCGGGCGAGGGCTGCTTCGCTGCACTCCTTTGGCACTGTTCACGTGCATTATGCATGTTAATTCAAGGGCCATTGATCTGGTTGACCAGATCAATGGTCATGATCAAATGGCCTTTTATCTGATTAAAATGGCCTCGAGCCGGTTCCCGCGACCAAATATTCTGACTTTTCGAGCCGAAGGTACCGGCGCGTAAAGAAAAATATGACGGGTTTAACTGTCTACAGCGAATGACGAGAATTTCTCATTTAACGTGTTTATTTTCGCGTTCAAAAATGTGAAACGTTTGAACGGAAAAATAATAACGTTACGCCGAAAA
Source organism: Viola odorata (assembly GCA_963691705.1). NCBI lineage: Eukaryota > Viridiplantae > Streptophyta > Magnoliopsida > Malpighiales > Violaceae > Viola > Viola odorata. The sequence continues at coordinate 35,896,605 of OY829546.1, forward strand.
TTACACGAATCGCTGTAGACCGTTGCGACCAGAAAAAATCTAGCAACTAGTTGATGGAAAACATTTTAAAGTCAAGCTATTGTCCGAGCGGACTTACTCGGGTCCAATAAAAGCTCGAATAAAAATAATAATAAAATAATAAAAATACTAAAAAATGCGCTAAAATATTAAAAATCCTAAAATTCATGTGATGACCTAAAACGAAGAAAAAACTAGCAAACGACTGCCGGATAGTAAAAAAATGTGACTTTTAAGGCTAAAAATAATAATAATAATAATAATGAAAATATGTGCCGAAAAATTAAAAATGTGATTTCGAAAGCTGACGATGCTAACGATGATGCTAAAATGCAACGAAACACCTAGGAATGCTAGCGACAGTAAATCAACTGAAAATGCCAGTAAATTAACTAAATAACAGAAATGCTAAAATTAATTACAAATGGCGTCAAAATTCGGGTATCAACAGTTGCCCCCTCTTTACTGTCTTATCGAAGTATTTGATAAGCAGTAAAGACAGTTGCCCCTAGATATCCGAATTTTGGCGACACGGCAGGTCTTACCTTAAACTTACAGTGATGATGTCGCTCTAGGAGGAGGCAGTTGATTGATGTTGTCACTGAGGATAAAAGGTGATTGCTTGACGTCGTCACTCCGGGAGGAGGTATGCCGTTGATGTCACTCTGGGAGGAGATAGGTTGTTGATCCTGCAAAGATATATATAAATTTAGATATATTCGGATATCGAGAGAAACATAATTTGCAGAAAATGTAAATGACAACTACTCTATCAGAAATCGAAGGTATTTTTACGAAGACGTAAATGACGGCTCCACTGGGGGGATAATTGCTTGACATGTGACTGACGTTGCTTCGGAGGGATAATGCGCGATTCGCAGAAGTATGAATGGTTTGTCCTAATGATGTCACTCTAGGAGGAGGGAATAACCGTTATGTAAATGATATCACCCTGGGGAGGAGAAAAGGCATGATAGTGTCACTCTAGGAGAAGGAAATACGGTACAGAAATGCAAACAACGTCAATTCCTATAGGAGAAGACGCGAAATACGGAAACTAAACTAAGGGCACTCTGGGAGGAGAAGATGCTATGCTGTCATTCTAGGAGGAGAAAATGCTAAGGCTGAAATGCAAATAACGTCAATTCCCGTAGGAGAAGACGCGAACCGCGGAAACTAAACTAAGGGCACTCTGGGAGGAGAAGATGCTATGCTATCACTCTGGGAGGAGAAAATGCTAAGGTTGAAATGCAAATAACATCAATTCCCATAGGAGAAGACGCGAAATGCGGGAACTAAACTAAGGGCACTCTGGGAGGAGAAGATGCTATGCTGGAAACTAAACTATGTTGTCACTCTGGGAGGGGGAGATGCTAAAGCTGAAATGCAAACAACGTCAATTCCTGTAGGAGAAGATGCGAAATGCAGAAACTAAACTAAGGGTACTCTGGGAGGAGAAGATGCTATGCTGTTACTCTGGGAGGAGAAGATGCTAAGGCTGAAAACTAAGTGTTGTCGCTCTAGGAGGAGAAGGATGCTAAGGCTGAAAACTAAGTGCTATCCCTCTAGGAGGAGAAGAATGCTAAGGCTGAAAACTAAGTGCTGTCACTCTAGGAGGAGAAGAATGCTAATGGAAGGTAAACTATGCTGTCACTCTGGGAGAGGAAGAAATGCTAATGCTAGCGCCCTTGATACGTGACCGCGCGTCGAACACGTCAAATATAAGAGTGAAATAAGTATGGAAATGGGGGTAGAAATACAACTTATCACTGTCTACAAGGATTTGTAGATGATGGTAAGAGGATCGTCCACAGAGACCTCTAGGAAATGTAGTTCTTGAGTTTGACTTCCTCGTCACTGAGTTTTGGTTGGTTGTTATCTGAAACTAAAGACAAAACAGAAAGTAATGAAAACAGTTTAAAATATAAGATAGTATTGGCCGAAGTCTAGGCCAAGACTGCGGGCTAGATTGGGAAAAAGTCTTGTGATACGGAATTCCAGGTAAGGGCGATGGGTGAGCTTGCGTTCTTATGCATCGATCATGGACTGAAGTATGTTCATCTCTTCTTCATAGTACTTCTATAGAGGGGAGGAACTCCTTTTCCCTCCTATCTTCCCTCCTCTTCAAACTATCTGGCGGGTACTCCCTCTCCTGATAATCCTAGTCAAGGGACACCTTGCTGGTTAAAGGGTTTATCCGTTTGACTGCTGTCTTGAATGGTTGCTCACCTCTTCAATGGCACAGGGGAAGACAGTACCTAGGCTAAGTTCCTAGGTTGTCAATCTGGTCTCTACCTATTTTACCTACTCTTCTAGTCTGCTCGAGACTAGTCACCTACTCCGTCTAGCCGGCGGGTACTCCCTCTCCTTCTAGACTGGTTACAACTCTTCTCTCCTAGAGAACAAGGATGATCAAACCTTGGCTCTAGTGAGTAAGCGATGGATTAAGTTCAAGAATAAATAAATACAAAGAAAGAGATTGTGAAGAACGGATTGTGTCTCACGATTGCATTAAGAACTTCAGCTCATCACCCTTACCAAGAATGGGTTTTTAGTTACTCATACTCATGGATAAAAGATAAAGAAATTAATTTGCATAAATATATTAAATCCGAAATAAATTCGGAGCAAGGTTTTCAACAATGGTGAACTAAGAAAAGGAAAATTGCGTTCTAACTGGGAAAATCTGATCGGAGATGATGCGGACAGAGGCCAATGATGTTTAGCTAAAATAGCCATAAGAACCTCTGTCCCAATCAAACTCAAACTCCTAAAATATCCTAGAAGATAATTACAATTAATTGTTTCTAAAAAGGAAACTAAATCGCAATTAATTAAAAGAGGGAGATCCCAATCGGGATTCTACTTAAGATTGTCTTCAGATCCCTCTAAAATTGCTGGACAGCTGCTACGTGCCAGCTGTGAGAGTCCATCTCCAAAAATACTTCAATCGCTCCAAGCTGCAGTCTGATCGCAAAGGAGTCTTGGCCGAAGTCTAGGCCAAGACGATTCTGGTAAGCGCACTGCGTCAGATACGACCTTGTCTAGGCCAAGATCCAGGCCTAGACTCGAATAAATAGCTTCAGCTCTAAACTTCATGAATTCTTCTCATTCTGCCTCCAAACCAGACCTGATCAAATGTGGGAAATAAAAGGTAACATCAGTAGAATTACTGTCCAAATTAACTAGAAAATGGACAATAAAACATGATGAAATGCAATGCAATCAAACTCCCCACACTTAAACAATGCTTGCCCCCAAGCATACAGACTCAAAAACTCAACAAAAATTAAAAACACATCAAAACCAAAACAGACATCCTGACCCCCCGGACTTTCTCATTTTCAGATTGCTTACCCGTCCACTGGATCTGCCAAGACACTTCACTAGAGTACCCAATGCAAGACTAACAAGGAATGATCAATACCCCGAACATACACCTTCCACATGGAATCAAGACACCCTACTAGATTAGATGATAAAGTATAGGGTAACAAGGTTCACCAAGGATTTGAGTCCCACCAAGTGTCGTCTATCAAAAAGTGCCTAAAGACTGGTGCCATTTAAATCACTTTGACAGAAATTGTTCTTCTTTTATTTTCTTTTATGTCTTTAGCAAAAAAAAAATTTTCTAACAATTCAAGTGTCTTTTCTATGATAAATTTTTTCTTTTATAGACACGGCACATAGACAGAGCTTGTCCTTTTCAGCGGGGACTTCCACCTTTGCTATGTCTGTCCTATGACATTCCAACACCTTTATTTGTCTCACACTACAACAGATAGAACGACACACTCAAATCCGGGCAGCAAACCTCATCATCCTAATAAGAATTAAGGTCCTAGCTAGGTGTCCTTACGACCATATGGATGGCTAACGTTCGGGAAACATCAGATTAAATGCCCCTTAGGCATTGATCATTTACGCTCATTCGCATCCCTGTTACTAAAGCATTGTATTCCCTAGAAAAGTGTCTACATGAAATCCCACCAAAAGACTAAACAATCTAAGCAAGAAAATAGGGATTCGGATGTCATACTCAAAACAGACTCGAAACATGCATAAAAATACAAATAAAAATCATGCAAATGACTGACTCTTTACTGGTCATGCTGACCTAAAAATTAAAACACACTAATTTGACTCACAAAAACAGACAAAAAACACACAAGCAAACAAACAATATTCATAAAAACACAAGACATATTTAACACCCTCCCCACACTTAAAAGACACAATGTCCTCATTGTGTGGAGAGACAAAAATAACATACTAAACATAAAAATAACAGAACAGAAAAATACGACCTGGGGGCAGAAGCAACTCATGTTGCTGGGGTCTGGGGATCTTGGCCAGAGGCTTGGCCTAGATCAGGGGCAGGAGAGTCCTTCGGCTTTGGATCTCTCGGAGCTGGAGGAGGCATGGAAGGGTGTGGTTTCTTTGCTGGCTGTAATAATGGTTCTGGTGCATCCTCCTCATCGGATGACTCGGAGTCTGAGCTCAGATCATCGTGAAGGTCTTTGAGGAGTTTGAAGTGGGCGTGGAGGTGCTGGTATACGTGGAGGACATTTGTCCTTGTGAGCTTGAGCTGCTCAAGGAGAACGTCCTGCCTATCGTTAAGGCATTGGGCCCATTGAGGCGCCACTTCTGCACTGCTGGTTGCGGGCTGGTCTTGACTCTTGTCTTGGCCTAGACGCTCCAGGATCATTTTCTGCTGCTCAAGAATAAGCAGCTGTCGTGCTTGGAATTCCCTGGCCCATGCTGGGGGCTCACTGGTGCTACTGGGAGGAGGATCTTGACGGGCTTCTTGGCCTAGATCATGTGCAGCATCAGGAGTGGTGGTGTCTTGGCCAGCGTCTTGGCCTAGATCTTGGGCAAGATTGCCCTCTGCTCCTTCTCCTGGAATGATAATGGGCCGCAGTTTGTACTGCCCTCCATTATTCTTCGAGAAAATGTGGTCCTGGACCGGTGTGAATCCTGTATTACATGCAACAAACTCTCCTTCCAAATGGAAATGTCCCATTTGGTCGAAGGATCTAAAACCAAGGATTTTCGGGGAGCACCATAAATGTAAATCAGAAGCAGCAGGATCTAAATTAGCAGTTTGCATAGCAAGCCAAGTTATCAAAGAACCAAAGATTAGTTTTGTTTTGGACTCACGGGCATGCAACACTTCGACCAAATACAAGCCTAAGTTGACCTTTTTCTTGTGCAAGATGCACCATAACAGAAACAATTCAGACTTGGCTAAATTTCCAGAGACCTTTGTCTTCCCCGAGAGGTTGATAGACAAGACCCTATGGAGCATTCTAAGCGCAGGGTTTAGTATGGCATGTGCCTTAGAATTCCTATCAAATTTTGCATTTTGATCACCCGTAATTTCCCTAAAAGCTACATTATTATCCCAATCAGTGAGATAATCATGTATAGCCTCATCACTGCGGGCAAATCCAAGCAAAGCGTTAAATTCATACACGGACATGTGACTCCATTTGTCACACAACCTAAAATTAACTATTTCGGGGGCTGCAAAATCAGGTTTGTCTCTACCCCTAACATACAAGGCAGGTTCATCAAACCAAAAGGTTGTGTGAAACTCAAGACACAACTCAACATAAGCATCACACTCAAGAGACATAAAAGGTACCCAACCAAGAGCATACACATATTCCCTAATCTTATTCCCTAAAGCCATCTCATTCAAGAAATCAAACTCCAAACGAGCATAAGCAGGAATATCACAGGCATGCATATCACGCAACTTAGATTTATGGTCAGGGGTATCAAATGTTAACCAGCCTTTGAGTGTGTGCAGAGGAGGAAGAGATCGTACCTTAGGAGTCTTGGCCGCAGTTTTGGCCAAGACTAAATCGTTTTCATCGTCCTCATCAGAATCCTCCACGACCGCCTTATGTTTCCCTTTGCTCTTGGCAGTGGTAGGAGCGGCAGTGGTCTTCGGTGGAGGTGGAGACTGAGCTGCAATTGGGGTTTTCGCCGGCTTTTTGGTCGGTGTCTTTTTGTGAGCCACCTGCTTGACTCGCCCGGAATTTTTGGTCCGCGCAGTGGCTGGATTTTTCTTCGCCAGAGGTAGCGGTGGTGGTGTGGTAAAAGCAACGGCGGCGGCAGTGGCAGGAGTGGATTTCTTTCTAGCGGTTGTCGGAGTCGGGTTAGATGCTCCGGTACCTGCCATTTTCTTCAGTAGCCTGGTCTGGCGGCGGCTAGCTCTGTCTCCCGTCGTTGCTGGAGCAGAGGTCTTTATCCTCTTTGCAAGAGGAACCTCATCTGAATCCTTGTCGGACACGACAACAGCCCGGTCGCCTCCTTGGACACTCTCCTCTGACTCCTCGGGTAAGTCATCTTCGGAGGACATGGAGTCCTCATCTTCCAGCGCCTGAAGCAGACGACGCGCAGCGGCGGTGGAGTTTGTCGGCATTCCAGTCGGTGCAGCTCCGCGGAGGTCGTCACTCTCCTCAGGGACGGTTGAAGGCGAAGGACGGCTAGGTGCAGTCATTGTTGGAGATGGAGAAGAAGATGAAAGGATTTTCGGATGTTTGGGTTCTTTGGGTACTGTGCGATTTTGATTGGGGAAGAAGAAGGAGAAAGGTTTTATGCTTTTAGCTCAGGTGGGAGCGGTTTAATTTGTAGTGGATGTGAGAAGATCGTGTGGGAGAGAATATGCAGAGGTGGTGGCTTTAATTCCCACGCTGCCTAATTAATTCAATTTAATTGAATTTTGGAGCTGTCCGTTCCAAAAGCAATTAAATCACTTAATTTGGCGGAGCTGACACGTGTCCCACTATTTAAAAGAGGCTCTTCACACGCTAGGTAGTCTAGCTTTTAGTCTTGGCCAAGATCTCGACCGAGACTACTTCAATTTCCCCACACTTTATTTCCTGCACAAAAACGAAAAAATACCCAGAAATTAAATGTGAAAAAAATATTTACATCCTAAAATTCTAAAAGACACAAGGATTGCCTCCCTTGCAGCGCCCTTATTTTAAGTCCTAGGCTTGACTCTCAATTTTCTTCAGTTGTTTTGAGGTGGCTCGTCCACCTTTTCAGAAACTTTTTCTTCCTGAAAATTCTCAAAGAACGGCTTTAATCTCTGCCCGTTCACCTTGAGCTCGGCACCTGTTTTCTCATTCCTAATATCTACTGCACCATGTGGGTAAACGTTAGTAATAACAAAAGGGCCTTCCCAACGAGTTTGTAATTTTCCAGGAAATAATTTAAAACGGGAATTGTAAAGAAGAACTTTCTCCCCTGTGTGGAGGGGTTTTCCAATAATTCTCTTGTCGTGGTAAGCTTTCATTCTGACCTTGACAATCAACTGATTGTCGTAGGCTAGGTCCCTCAACTCCTCTAGCTTGTGGAGTTGTAATTTTCTGTCTTGGCCAGCCTCATCATAACTTAGGTTGCATTTTCGTATTGCCCAATACGCTTTGTATTGCAATCCTACTGGTAAGTGACATGTCTTCCCGTAAACTAGCTTGTACGGTGTCATCCCGATTGGTCCTTTGTAAGCCGTTCTACAGGCCCACAACGCGTCATCTAAACGCTGGCTCCAATCGCGTCTGTCTAGGCCTACTGTCTTGGCCAAGACTGACTTCACCTCTCTATTTGACACCTCGGCTTGGCCGTTTGTTTGAGGGTGATAGGCTGTGGATACCCTATGTGTGATGCCATATTTCCTGAAAAGAGAAGTTAAAATCTTGTTGCAGAAGTGGGTTCCTCGATCACTAATGATCCCTCGAGGAATCCCAAATCTGTTTAAGATATTAGTTTTAATAAAGGAAATAACAGTCCTAGCATCATCATTTTTAGTGGCTTTCGCCTCTATCCATTTTGATACATAATCCACAGCTAGAATAATATATCTGTTGCCAAAAGAAGTAGGGAAAGGTCCCATAAAATCTATGCCCCATATATCAAATATTTCACAAGAAAGAATAAAATTCATAGGCATTTCATTTCGAGAACTAATGTTTCCCACTTTTTGACATGCTGAACAAGTTTTACAAAATAGAGCACTATCCTGAAAAATTGTTGGCCAATAAAAGCCAGCCTCTAAGATTTTTAGGGATGTTCTTCTCGCGCCAAAGTGGCCTCCACATGCTTGGGAATGACAGAATTCAAGTATGGATTTTGTTTCATCTTGAGGTACACACCTCCTTAGCAATTGATCGGTTCCTATCTTCCATAAATATGGATCATCCCAAACATAATACTTACTGTCATGCTTGACCTTTACCTTCTCATAGGTAGTCATGTCACCATAGTGTTTACCTGTTGCTAGGTAATTCGCTATTTCAGCGTACCATGGTCGCGGATTTGGCTGGAGTCTAGGCCTAGACTCCGGGCTAGACAGTGCGACAGAAAACAGCTTCTCATCTGGAAATTCTGCTTTGATCTCGTTTGTGTCTCCCTTTGCTAGGCAACGGCTTAGATGATCTGCTACAAGATTTTCCCTTCCACTCTTGTCCTTAATTTCCAGATTGTGCTCCTGCATAAGAAGAATCCAACGGATTAATCTTGGTTTAGCATCATGCTTAACCAAAAGATATTTCAAGGCGGAATGATCTGAAAATACAATAATTTTAGTGCCCAATAAATAAGATCTAAATTTTTCCAGGGCAAAAACTATTGCAAAGAGTTCTTTTTCAGTTGTGGTATAATTCCGTTGGGCATCGTCTAGCATCTTCGATGCATAGTAGATGACGTGGGGGTCTTTCCCTTTCTTTTGGCCAAGAACCGCGCCAACAGCAGCGTCGCTTGCGTCGCACATTAGTTCGAACGGCAAGCTCCAGTCTGGTGGTTGGATGATTGGTGCTGTGGTCAGTCGTTCTTTCAGCTCTTCGAAGGACTTCTTGCACGCTTCATTGAAGTCGAACTCCACCTCTTTTTGTAGTAACTTGCACATTGGTTCAACCACCTTTGAGAAGTCTTTAATGAACCTACGGTAGAACCCTGCATGACCAAGAAAACTACGAACCTCACGCAAGCATGAGGGGTAAGGCAAGTTCTTGATAGTGTCAATTTTGGCTTGATCAACCTCAATGCCTTTCTTAGAGACTACATGTCCAAGGACAATCCCTTGGTCTACCATAAAATGGCACTTTTCAAAGTTTAAGACTAAACATGTATCAACACATCTTTTTAAAATATTTTCTAAGTTGTGTAAACATTGATCGAAGTCATTACCATACACGGTAAAGTCGTCCATAAACACTTCGATACTTCTCTCGACATACTCAGAAAATATGCTTACCATGCACCTTTGAAAGGTGGCTGGCGCATTGCAAAGCCCAAACGGCATGCGCCTATAGGCAAACGTTCCAAATGGACAAGTGAACGTTGTCTTTTGTTGATCTTCGGGAGCAACGGGGATTTGGTGAAACCCCGAGTATCCATCTAGGAAATAGTAGTGAGACTTTCCAGTAAGTCTCTCTACCATTTGATCGATGAAAGGCAGCGGGAAGTGGTCCTTCCGTGTGACTTGATTCAGCCTTCGGTAGTCAATACATACCCTCCATCCGTTTTGAATTCTGGCTGTTCTTTGAGCGCCATCTTCTCCTTCGATTACTGTTGTTCCAGTCTTCTTCGGGACTACCTGCACAGGAGATACCCAATTACTATCTGAGATAGGGTAAATAACACCTGAATCTAACAACTTAATTATTTCTTTCTTAACAACTTCCATCATAGGAGGGTTTAATCTCCTCTGGGGTTGCCGAATGGGTTTCTTATCCTCTTCCACATTTATTTTGTGGGTACAGATGTTAGATGATACCCCCTTGATGTCTGTCATCGTCCAGCCAATCGCCTCTTTGTTTTCCTTCAAGACAGCTATCAATTTATCTTCTTCCTCTCTTGATAGCTTGGCTGAAATTATGACTGGTAGTGTGTCATCTAGGCCTAGATAGGCGTACTTCAAGTGACCTGGTAGGGATTTCAATTCTAACTGTGGTGCCTGCACAACAGAAGGTAGAAATTTAGGAATCGTTGATTGCACATATTGACAATTAACTACTCCTCTTCTTTTGTTGGCAGTCTTGGCCGGCGTCTTGGCCAAGATCGGGGCCAAGACTAAGTCCTCTTCTTCTTGTTCGGCCAAACTGTCCACCATTTGTTGGAGTTCCTTTTGATTCCCAGTGCGGTCTTCTAGCTCTGGCAGTGTTTGAGTGGAAATTCCCCTGGTCAAAACATACTCAAGGGGATCGTTATGATTAATGTCAGCTATTTCTTCTGTAATTGGATCCAAAACATCCAAGAAACTAACACATTGCAAGTCGTTTGGGTGTTTTAAAGCATCTGAAATGCTGAACTTAATTGTTCTCCCGCAAAATTCCAGAATTATGCTTCCTTCGAAGCAATCTATCTTTGCTTTTGAGGTCCTTAGGAAAGGTCTTCCTAATAAAATGTCAGTGGTACAAGATGGCAATTGAACATTCATCTCTACTATATAAAAATCAACTGGATAGATAAAATCATTTACCATTACCAGGACATCAGTCACTACACCTTTAGGTCGGATGATTGTTCGATCTGCTAATTGTATCACCAAATCAGTCTCCTTCATGGTTCCGATTTTCAAGGTTTCAAATTCACTTAGAGACATTACATTGATACCAGCCCCTAAATCACAAAGGGCTTTCTCAATGATTTTGTTCCCTATTTGGCATGGAATTGTGAAGGTTCCTTGATCCTTGCACTTCTCCGGGAGTTGTTGTACTGCTGAAACGTTGTTGGATAAATTTATCCTTTCTACACCTACAATTTTCTTTTTATTAGTGCACAATTCTTTAAGGAATTTAGCATAAGAAGGGACTTTTGCAATTAAATCCAACATTGGAATATTCACGGCTATTTTTCCGAAAACAGTCATGAAATCCCTCATTTCATCTTGTCTTTTTTCTTTTGAAGATCTCGGGGGAAATGGTGGAGGAATTTCTATGATCTCCTCCTTCTGTTTTGGCTTGCCCGAAACAATCTCTTCTTTTTCTGGTTGTGCTGTAACGGTAGTCTTGGCCGGAGTCTTGGTCAAGACTACTTCTGGTTCAACTTCTTCTTCCTCATCCTCTTCCATATCTTCTGAAGCGATTTTCTTCATTTCCTCATCTGTCCTCGCTCCTTTCCTTTCTGGCAACACCACTCCACTCCTCAAACTTATAGCACTCACATTATGGGCTGGATTATTTACCGTAGTAGGAGGTAATTTTCCTTGATTTGCTATTTGAGTGATTTGCTTTTGTAGCTCCGCCAAGCTAGTCTGTGTGGACTGCATGTGATTTTTCTGCAGCTCCATCAGCTGCTTGAGCGTGTCTTCCACTGAAGGGTCAGTAAGCTGCAAAGGTCTAGGGGCAGGCGGTAGTTGAGGTAAAGGAGGTTGGCCTGGCTCTTGGCCTAGATTCGGGCCAAGATTCTGATTCTGAGGTCGTGGAACGAAATGCTGGAAGTTGATAGGAGGTTGTTGTTGCTGCTGGGGTACACCTTGATTCTGATTCTGATTTGGAGGGACTGGCTCTCTCCATCTGAAGTTTGGGTGTGATCTCCATGCGTATTGGTTGCTTCCTTGGGGATAGTTTTGCATGCTACCTTGGTTCTGTGGATATGCAGCGTTGACCTAAATTATCTCTTCTGGGTGCTGGACCATATAACAGTTGTTGGTCTGATGGTCTTGTTGCTGGCATATCCCACATACCGCGGCTGTTTGCTCTTGATTTCCCGAAGTCATTGGACCTGAAATGTTAACAGAAATGGTTTTAATCATATCGGTTAATTCATTTAATTTTTGTTCAACATTGAGCGAATTTAGAGAAGAAGGAGAAGCATTTCTATCCGAGATGGTATTATTTTGGCAGTTGTCTGCCAACGTTTGGAGCAACATCTTTGCTCTTGTGACTGTTAAATCTTGCAATGCTCCACTTGCGGCTGAATCTACTTTTTCCTTGCAACTTGGGAGCATCCCATCATAGAAATATTGTATCATAGTGTTGTCTGCTACGCCATGAGTGGGGCAGACTTCTTGCAAATCTCTGAACCTTTGATGATACTCAGAGAAGCTTTCTCCGCTTCTTTGTTGTATAGCGGCCATATCTTTCCTAGCTATGCCAGCCTTCGTGGCATTCCAGTACTTGTTGAGGAACATGGTGGACATCTCAGCCCATGTGTTGATGGTATTATGAGGCAGACTGTAAAACCAGTTCTGAGCTCCCCCTTCTAGAGAGCTTGGAAAGGCCTTCAGCTTCGCCCTCTCCATGGTTACCGTAGTGGGTTTCATGATGTCACACTGAACATGTAAATTTCTTAAGTGCTTGAATGGATTCTCGTTGGAATGGCCGTAAAACTTGGGGAGGTTGGCCACCATGTTAGTCTTTATGGACCAATCATTGGCCAATGGAGGGAGATTGATGCAGGAAAAGGTCTCCTGCTCAGCTGTTTTATTCAGCTCCCTCATTGTCGGTTCTGGTTGCTGGTCCGCCATGTCTTGGTCTGAATCTAGGCCAAGACCGTGGTCTAGACTATATTCTGATCCGGAATTAGAACCTTCCGATCCGCTTTCTTCTTGGGCTGCCCTTAGTCGAGCTTGCTTCCTTAGCTGTGCTTCGGTCCTAGTGAGATTGGGATTGATGGGTAACAAATCTTGTTCTCTACTTGAGGACCTGGTCATCAACTGTCATAAAATAATAATAAAACAAAAACTACAAATACCGTTAGAGGTCCCCGGCAACGGCGCCAAAATTTGACCGCGCGTCGAACACGTCAAATATAAGAGTGAAATAAGTATGGAAATGGGGGTAGAAATACAACTTATCACTGTCTACAAGGATTTGTAGATGATGGTAAGAGGATCGTCCACAGAGACCTCTAGGAAATGTAGTTCTTGAGTTTGACTTCCTCGTCACTGAGTTTTGGTTGGTTGTTATCTGAAACTAAAGACAAAACAGAAAGTAATGAAAATAGTTTAAAATATAAGATAGTATTGGCCGAAGTCTAGGCCAAGACTGCGGGCTAGATTGGGAAAAAGTCTTGTGATACGGAATTCCAGGTAAGGGCGATGGGTGAGCTTGCGTTCTTATGCATCGATCATGGACTGAAGTATGTTCATCTCTTCTTCATAGTACTGCTATAGAGGGGAGGAACTCCTTTTCCCTCCTATCTTCCCTCCTCTTCAAACTATCTGGCGGGTACTCCCTCTCCTGATAATCCTAGTCAAGGGACACCTTGCTGGTTAAAGGGTTTATCCGTTTGACTGCTGTCTTGAATGGTTACTCACCTCTTCAATGGCACAGGGGAAGACAGTACCTAGGCTAAGTTCCTAGGTTGTCAATCTGGTCTCTACCTATTTTACCTACTCTTCTAGTCTGCTCGAGACTAGTCACCTACTCCGTCTAGCCGGCGGGTACTCCCTCTCCTTCTAGACTGGTTACAACTCTTCTCTCCTAGAGAACAAGGATGATCAAACCTTGGCTTTAGTGAGTAAGCGATGGATTAAGTTCAAGAATAAATAAATACAAAGAAAGAGATTGTGAAGAACGGATTGTGTCTCACGATTGCATTAAGAACTTCAGCTCATCACCCTTACCAAGAATGGGTTTTTAGTTACTCATACTCATGGATAAAAGATAAAGAAATTAATTTGCATAAATATATTAAATCCGAAATAAATTCGGAGCAAGGTTTTCAACAATGGTGAACTAAGAAAAGGAAAATTGCGTTCTAACTGGGAAAATCTGATCGGAGATGATGCGGACAGAGGCCAATGATGTTTAGCTAAAATAGCCATAAGAACCTCTGTCCCAATCAAACTCAAACTCCTAAAATATCCTAGAAGATAATTACAATTAATTGTTTCTAAAAAGGAAACTAAATCGCAATTAATTAAAAGAGGGAGATCCCAATCGGGATTCTACTTAAGATTGTCTTCAGATCCCTCTAAAATTGCTGGACAGCTGCTACGTGCCAGCTGTGAGAGTCCATCTCCAAAAATACTTCAATCGCTCCAAGCTGCAGTCTGATCGCAAAGGAGTCTTGGCCGAAGTCTAGGCCAAGACGATTCTGGTAAGCGCACTGCGTCAGATACGACCTTGTCTAGGCCAAGATCCAGGCCTAGACTCGAATAAATAGCTTCAGCTCTAAACTTCATGAATTCTTCTCATTCTGCCTCCAAACCAGACCTGATCAAATGTGGGAAATAAAAGGTAACATCAGTAGAATTACTGTCCAAATTAACTAGAAAATGGACAATAAAACATGATGAAATGCAATGCAATCAATACGAACCTAGAATGCTAATGCTAGCGGCCTTGATACGAACCTAGAATGCGTTTGCGTCCTGCTCAGGAGGTAACGACCCCAAGGACAAGACTTTCCCACGATTTGCAGCCGTAAGCAGTCCTCACCTGATATTAGTGTTTGCACTCACGCTCTGAAACAAGGCTAAGTGTTTTACACTCATAAAGATGCAACTAACATGATACATAATTTATAGTTCGCAATGTCAATCGGAGTGAATATACTTCGAATGAAGACATGCATGGGCGTTCTAATAATCGATGGGACTTTTACGGAAAAGAATGAAAGGACGTGAAATGTCCGGAAAGGAGTTTGTTTTGGAAAAGATTGCTTTGCTTGGAGTTGGAAGGCTTTTGATGAGTGATGTTTTGCTGATTGGCCTTGATGAGGGCGGGGTGTGCGAGTTCTTTCGCTTTTTGCCGGGGATGCTTGCTTGACAGAGTGCATGAGCTCTGGGATCCTTGCTGGGGGTGCTTTCCGTGTGGCCAGGGGCCCTTTTCTTGAGTCTTCATTGGGGAGCGTCGTCGTTGTTCCTTTTGCGACTCACTACTTGAGTTGGCTTGGGGCCCCTTTCTCTTCTCGGGTTCTCACTAGGGATGCTTGCTTTGAGGGTCCTCGAGTTGGGCCTTCTTGCTTGACTTCACTTGGGAAGGTTGCTTTGAGATTTCTCGAGTTGGCCTTGGGCCTCTCTACTCAAGTTCACTGGGGAAAGTTTTCTTCGAGATTTCTCGAATTGAGTTGTCCCCGGGCTATGCTTGCTTTGGCTCTTCGATTGTCTGTATTCTGCGAAGGTCTCTGAGCATTTTTTCTTTTCTTTTCCCTTTTTCCCCTATCCCCTTTTTCTTTTTTTCTTTTTTTCCTCTAAATTTTTTTTTTTTTATATATCCCTCCCCTTTTTGATTTGATTTGAAAATGCGACAGAGCAGAGCAAGCACAACCTTCGTCTTGATCTCTTCCCCTTCTGTCTTGAGGCCTTGGCCTTCGTCGTTCCTGCTTCTTCGGTGATGGTCCTTAGCGATCTCCTGGTGACCTTTTCCGTCTCCTTCATCGTGCTCTTGGACTCGACGTGCTTTTACTTCCGGCTGGCAATTTTAGCTGAAACTGCTCTTTGGCTCCCGGGGTATGAGTGATATTGACGGTTTGGGGAGTGATGACATATATGGTGGAAAGAGGGAAAAAACGAAAAAAGTGGAGAAAATCGTAAAAGTCCCATGTCACTTTATAGCTATCCCATGTCTAATGGCGCATGTACCCTGGATATTATGCGAACTCCACTAGTACCTAGTCAGGCTCTTACAGTCATGAAGGATAAGGCGTGATGGCTCAAAGATGCTTACCGGGATTTGTCTATGATTGCTTACGTCGGAGCGAACCGTGGATATAAGAGCAAACAGGTAATATCATGCATGACACGTAATTTGGATAGATGCTGGAGTTAACAGAGGGATTTAATATTCCTAACCTATACGATGCATGAAAATGCTTATGAGAGTAGTATGCTTTTGTTTGAGCCGGGCTAAAGAGGGATTTTTGATTGATTTTGGATTTTTGATTGACGGGTGGTTTGATTGCTAGAGGGTTTGATTGCTAGACGTTTGATTGCTAGAATGTTAGATTGCTGGATGTTTGATTGCTGGATGTTTGATTGATGGATGTTTGATTGCTAGATGTTTGATTGCTAGAATGTTAGATTGCTAGATGGTTTGATTGCTAGACGTTTGATTGCTAGATGGTTTGATTGCTGGATGTTTGATTGCTAGATGGTTTGAGACGACTTATTTACAAAGTTCTACCGAGAACCTAAGGTTGCCCCCCAGTGGGCCAGACGACCGTACTCGACTTAAGGCTAACAAAGCGAGCAGGAATAAAAACAAATTTAAATAAAGGGAAAAGAAAGAGGGACTCCCCTGAACTGCGCAGTGGGGCTGCGCGGGCGTCTTCCACAAGCTCCATGCGGATGACAGCGAGATGCTTCCCGTCCCTGAGAGATGCAGAGGGGAAAACGGAAAGGGAAATTTATTTGAAAACAAAACTGAGATAAGTTCAGGGATTCTCCCTTCCTTTAACTCGGCTTTTCGAGGGTGCCTATGACGTGGCCCCAGCCCCGGAATGCCTTGCTTAGATGCGTTGATTGGTTTCTTTTTCAGCTGCTTCACGGGAACCGCCGATCCAGGTTGAAGGGATGATGAGATCCGCATTTGGTCCCTTTGCTTACCGGTTCTTGCTAGACCTTCGTTGATGGGCTTCGTGATTGCTCGAGGGTAAAGGGAAAATCCTCTATCTCCGAGATGTGCAGTGGGGCCGCAAGGGTATATGCTTACCGTTCTTCTGCAAGCAACAAATGGGGGTTACCCAGTCCCTGAAAAAGATATGGCGAGAACAAATAAGGAGTAAATGCAAGACAATTTTTAGCAAAAGTAATGTGATTGATAAGTTTTAAGCTCTCCCTTTTGGACGGGCAATCCGTGGGTCACTGAGTGTGACTTGTGTCGGATGTTGGTTGATGATGGCTTTGTTGTTAGATGCTTTGTCGTAGCTCTTGCCTTGGCGTGGGTGACACTCGCAGCCTGGCTGTCCCTCAATTAAAGGATTGATCTTCACTTGCAGAAAATAAACAATTGATATTGTGACCGACCATGTAGGCGGTATTGAATTTAAATTGCCGAAAGTAAATTGCTGAAATTTAAAGTGCGGAAAAGTAAACAGTTAATAATTTGCGGAAGGATTTCCAGTAGTTTTGCGAAAAATTAAAGCAGTTGATATTGCAGAAAATAAACAATTGATATTGCGACCGACCATGTAGGCGGTATTGAATTTAAATTACCGAAAGTAAATTGCTGAAATTTAAAGTGCGAATAATTAAACAGTTGATATTTACAGAAAATAAACAGTTGATATTACAGAAAATTAAAAGTTTTAGTACGACAAATAATCATACGAAGCATACGAGTATTTTACGAAAAACGTGATCCGAAGTTTTGAAAACACTTGAAAATGGGCTGGGCCCAATTGAAGAATGAAAAGAAGTGAAAAATGGGTCAGGAATAGTGCCTGGCCCATGAGAATTTAAAAGGGAATGGGCCAAGCCCATTCCCGCGTGAACAGTGCCGTTGGCCTGGCACTGTTCCTTCGTCACCTTTCTTGGTAGCCGGCGTACTACCGGCGGCAAAGCTCCGGCCACAAGTGGCCGATTTGAAAATTGTTCATACCGAAATGTTCGTCTCTTCGAAGACTTCCTGACCGTACCAACCCCAATTTTTAGTTTGACTCGTATAAAATTTAATTTCAAAAAAATGACAAAACCGTTAATTATCGAAAACTAATTAATTCGCACAAACTTACCGACAATTTTTAAAAGTGAAAGCGTGTATTTAATCTATGTTATGTGTGTGAATTAATGCCATAAAAGAAAGCAATTAAATTGCTCAAACAAGAGGCAAACGAATTTAAACAAAAATTTGGCTTAAAAACCGAAAAAAGGCTAGAGAGAGAAAGCTCACCTCAAGGCCTTGAACTGGACGATCTTCGCTTGAAATAAGCAACTGATCAGAGGAGGGAGAGAGGGCAAGAAAGCTTGCCAAATTGCTGCCCCGAATACGTTGGAGGAGGGTGGCTATTTATAGCCGAAGATTGCGTGAGGAGGGAGACGCGGGGCTGCGCGTGGTGGCCGACTGGTCGAGGTGGCAAGGCTAGGGTGCTAGCCATGATGATGGCAGAGGGACAGGAAGCTACGAACGCGATGGGAGCAGGTGGCTCGGGCGAGGGCTGCTTCGCTGCACTCCTTTGGCACTGTTCACGTGCATTATGCATGTTAATTCAAGGGCCATTGATCTGGTTGACTTTCCTTGGTTGACCAGATCAATGGCCATGATCAAATGGCCTTTTATCTGATTAAAATGGCCTCGAGCCGATTCCCGCGACCAAACGTTCTGACTTTTCGAGCCGAAGGTACCGGCGCGTAAAGAAAAATATGACGAGTTTAACCGTCTACAGCGAATGACGAGAATTTCTCGTTTAACGTGTTTATTTTCGCGTTCAAAAACGTGAAATGTTTGAACGGAAAAATAATAACGTTACGCCGAAAATTACATGAATCGCTGTAGACCGTTGCGACCATAAAAAAATCTAGCAACTAGTTGATGGAAAATATTTTAAAGTCAAGCTAATGTCCGAGCGGACTTACTCGGGTCCAATAAAAGCTCGAATAAAAAAATAATAAAATAATAAAAATACTAAAAAATGCGCTAAAATATTAAAAATCTTAAAATTCATGTGATGACCTAAAACGAAGAAAAAACTAGCAAACGACCGCCGGATAGTAAAAAAATGTGACTTTTAAGGTTAAAAAAAATAATAATAATAATAATGAAAATATGTGCCGAAAAATTAAAAATGTGATTTCGAAAGCTGACGATGCTAACGATGATGCTAAAATGCAACGAAACACCTAGGAATGCTAGCGACAGTAAATCAACTGAAAATGCCAGTAAATTAACTAAATAACAGAATTGCTAAAATTAATTAAAAATGGCGTGAAAATTCGAGTATCAACAAGTGGATTCTGCAGGTGTTAAATATTTTGGAATTCTGGAAAAAAATTGTAGAAAATTAATTACAGTTTAGTCCTTAGAGTTATGGAGATGGTGAAGTTTAGTTCCTAGAACTTTTAGCATTTGCAGATTAGTCCCTACGTTAGGTTTGGTTTTGGAAAATTATTTCTTGTTTTAAATGTGAAATATTTTGGATAATTATTAGTGCACTGGAGGTTTGTTGTAACTACCTTATATGTCATGCAAGTTTTCTTTTTGTTTGTTATATTATTTATTGATTTCGATTCCTTGTTTCGCATTGCATACATAATTCTTTCGGGCAACATGCTACTTGACCATGCATTCACTTACCTACGTGAGTGCTAAGAAAGAGTTGATGATACGATCCTAGTTGCTTAAGATGCGTAGCACGTAATTTTCATCGTTGCTCAAAGATGGATTTCGATTCGGAAGAAGATAACTCACTTAGACAACGTAAGCCTACTGATCGCTACGCACCAGCCAACCTAAGTCCGAACAAGGGAGGATCCTTATCGAATCACTAAGCCTATATCCCTTATGGATATCAACCTAGGGCAGACAACAAGTAGGATGTAATTTCAGGTTTTACTTGTTTGACGACTCGAGTATTGCGGACTAGAGAAGGAACAAGGTTCAATCACATGAACAATGGGCAAAGATTTGAATAGAGAAGTCTCAATTTTATCAAAATAACAGCCAACTCAATAATGGAGCTAAACGACTCCTTATAAAGAGTTTACAAGCAAACCCTAATAGGAATAGAAGTAGGAGTTCTAACTAAGGAAATTAACTTAATTAACTAATTAATCAATTAACCAATTAACTAATGATAACAATTATGACCCTCTTAGGGGTATTACGGTAATTATGACCTTACCAAAGGCGGAATTCTGTAGCTCTATCAGACATCTGAGTCGTCGGCTCTAGACTGGAAGGTGTTTCCTGGGATGGTCGACATCAGCGGGGGGGAGGACTCACGCGTCTCTACACGCACGACATTATCCCGTCCTAGGTATCCATGGAGGTATCGCCCGCGGAACCCTCTTCCGAGGTATCACCCCTAACGTCACCGTAAGGTATCGCCCTGACGTCACCATAAGGTATCGCCTTTGACGTCATCATAAGGTATCGCCTGCGACATCCACCAGAGAGATCGTTTTTCCTGGGATATCGCCACTTTGCTCAGGTATCGCCCCCAGCGGCCTATAAATACTCCCTTAGTTTAAAACAAAAGGGAAGGCCGAAAAATTGCTTACTAGAACCTCTGCCATTTCTGAACCACTTACTGACTTAAGCATCGGAGTGTCTACGCCAGAGCCCCCCCTCTGGTGTCTTGCAGGTGAGTTCGACGGCAACTACAGCAACTCCGCCCAATAGAAGTCATCGTCCCGATCGCATGAGAAATAAAATCTTAACAAATTGGTGCTCTCGTTGAGAGTCTTGGTGTATTAAGTGAGCATCCTTAATAGCCAAGCCCTGTTCAACTCAGAGATCGGAACAATCATGACTTCTGAGTCGGAGCGGACGCGACCTCCATCTTCTAATGTTCCTTTCTCGATTCCTAGACAATTATTCCCTTTTGCTACTGCTGAACTTTCTGTGAAAGCATAACAAATCAGTTCAGAATCCCTAAATCCTTTGACCAGGTCTGCAGGGGAAGCTCTTTCCTCGCAAGCGACCGTTTTGTTGTCCCAAATGGCGGGATCCAGCTTCTCTACTCCTGCTTCGAGGGGATTTGTGTTAAATAGTACAGAGCACCCTTTTGCGAGTGAAATAGCGGCCCTTCATTCTCGGTTGGACTATTTGACTGAAATGGCTGCCAGAATGACACCTGAAATCTCCGGATCGAGTGTCCCTCCCCGTGTCATGTTCACACCGTCTATTGTCACCGAGCGGCCCTTGTCACCGTCATTACAGGGAAATCTCCGGTCAACTTTATCCGTAGCTGATCCCCCGATTAATTTTGTGCAGCTCACTCAAGGACGAGTGGAGCCTTATGTGCCGCAAGTGCCCCTAGGTCCCATCCCTCTAGAGGATCGACACCTGGAAGAGGCTAGAAACCGTTGGGACGGTCGAAGGGAAGGAGCGAATAGGGATTTGACTCCTAAGCGCAGTGAAAGATCCAGCAGTAGGAGATATCGCCCAGAAGCCACAGTCGGTCTCCTAGGCGACATCCCACGCCAGATCCGCGGAATCGGAGGCGTCCTGCGGAAATGTCTCCCCCACGCCATGAGCGTGAAATTCTTGATGACACATCAGGTCATCCATTTAGCCGTCGTATAAGACACCATAAGGTCAGTCGACATGTGAAGCTTCCCACTGAGACTTATGATGGCACTATAGATCCCATTTCCCACATCAATAAAGTAAAGGATTTCGTGCAATTTCAGACGCACAGTGATGCGGCGTTATGCCAAATATTTGTTATGACATTATCAGGAGTTGCGAGGGCCTTCCAGGCGGATCCATCAGCAATTTCGCACAGTTGGAATCTAAGTTTCGGAGCAGGTTCAGCACAGCGATTCCAATCAGGAAATCTGCCGCCGCGTTATTTGACCTACGTCGAAGGCCCCAGGAAACTCTGAAGGAATTTCTTAGTCGATTTGATCTGGAAATGTCGCTAACGTCGGGCGTTACCATTGATTTTGCTATAGAAGCCTTGAAGAGGAACTGCCGTTATAGTAAATTGAGAGATGCACTAATGGTGGACCCTCCAGCGACTCTGGACGCCTTAAGACTTAAAGCCCATAATTACGCGAAAATGGAAGAAGAGGAAAACAGAGATAGAACCTATGGCATGCCACCCGAGGCACCTCTGATTCCAAACGCTCCTGCAAATACCATTCTTGATGACCGCCTCACCGACGAGTACGCTCGGCGAAAAGATCACATTCCCAAAACCTCCAGTGGGCGGAAAGGTAACACTTCAAAAGGAAAGCCTGGCAGCTCCCCATCTCAACGCCAAGGAGATCCTTCTAAAGGTCGGGTATACGATCCTGATTTCCCTTCCCTTAATCTATCGAGGGCAGAGATTTTAGCGATAGTGGAACAGCGAAACCTTCCCATCCGGTACCCTGCGCCTGTAAAGCCCAGAGTACTTCTAGGGAGAAGAGAAAATGCTTATTGTAAGTTCCACAAAGCCAGGGGGCATTCTACAGAAGTATGCAAGGACTTAAAATCAGCAATAGAACGTTTGGTGGAAGAAGGTTACTTGGGAGAATTCGCGACCAAAGTAAGAGAAGACACCAGAAATAATCCCACGAAAAGGGTCGCAGATGACCGACAAGTATCGCCTCGCCTCCCAAAAAAGGATAATGCTCTCGGAGGAAGAGGTGAGGAAACTTTCGCAGTAGATGACGAGGGCTTCCCTATGATTAACATCATAGCGGGAGGAACTCCTTACATGGATGAACCAGAGCTACCTACGACGGCGTTAGGAGAAAAACGCAAGCGAGATGGCGCAATAAAGAAAGGTGAAACGATAAGCGTCCTAGATCGCATGGTGTTAACCTTCTCCGAAGAGGACGAGAAAGGCGTTGTCTATCCGTATAATGATGCGTTGGTGGTTACGCCCATCATTGCCAGTCACGGAGTCAGAAGAACTCTCATAGATAACGGAAGTGCAGTGAACCTCTTCTCGTTGGAGGCTTACAATCTCATGAAACGGCCCGATAATGAATTGATACCTTGCAAGAAACCCATAATTGGGGTGGACGGGATCCCAATCCCAGTTATAGGGATAACCACTCTGCCCGTATACTTCAGAGAAGACACCTCCAAGTGGTCAGAGGATCTGTTATTCCTTGTCGTGGACTTAAACTTGCCCTACAATGTCATACTCGGACGACCTTTTCTCAACCGCTTTGGAGCGGTAATATCTCAGAAGCATTTGAAGATGAAATACCCCTCCTGGGATAGAGTGGTAGCGATAAAGGGCAATCAAAAATTGGCGGCCGAATGTTACCTGCTCATGACTCAAAAGAGTTGTGATAGGTATGTAAGTATAACAACGGACCCGTACAAACAAGGCGATGAGAAGCGCGCTCAACCTCTTGACAAAATGGTGTCCGTACCGGTAATTGGCATAGAAAAAGCAGACTTCCTTGTCAGCGAAAGGCTCAGTTTAGAAGAAAACCTTCAGTTGGCCCAGTTATTGAACAAGTGTCGAGGAGAATTTGCATGGAAACCCACAGGCATGCCGGGTATATCGCGAGAAATAGCCGAGCACCAACTCAACATTGACCCTGGCGCTAAGCCGATCCAGCAAAAGCGGCGCGCGTTCTCTAAGGAAAAAGCCTTAGTTGTTGATAAAGAAGTAGCGAAGCTCCTTAACGCTGGTTTCGTCCGCGAAGTTCAGTACCCTACCTGGTTAGCCAACCCAGTCCTCGTTCCTAAGTCCAATGGAGACTGGCGTATGTGTATCAACTTCACCAATTTAAACGATGCCTGCCCCAATGACTGCTACCCGCTTCCCCGCATTGACCAATTAGTCGATCTGACTGCCGGGTATGCATATTTGAGTTCACTTGACGCCAACTCCGGGTATCACCAAATTCCCATGGCCATTGAAGATGAAGAGAAGACTGCCTTCCTCACTCCTACGGCCACTTACTGTTATACGGCGATGCCATTTGGGCTAAAGAACGCGGGGGCGACGTTCCAACGTATGGCGAACAAGATATTCGAAGAACAAATAGGAAGGAATGTGGAAGCTTACGTTGACGATATACTGGTAAAAAGCGCTAGCTTTCAGGATCACTTGCGGGATCTAAAGGAAGTCTTTGATGTGATGAAACAGCACAGTATGAAACTGAACCCCCGGAAATGCATGTTCGCATTTCAGACGGGAAAATTCCTGGGCTACGTGGTCAGCCAAAAAGGAATCCAGCCTAATCCGTCAAAGATTAAAGCCATACAAGACATGATATCTCCAAGAACCGTTAAGGAAGAACAAAGGCTAACAGGGCGCGTTATCGCCCTAGGGCTCTTTATTTCCAAACAAGGCGAGAAGTGTCTTCCTTTTTTCAAAGTTATACGCAAGAAAGCATCCTTTGGGTGGACCCCGGAATGTGAAGAGGCGTTTGTTAGCCTAAAAGATTACCTATCGTCCGATCTGCTGCTGACTAGGCCAAAACTAGGTGATACTTCGTACCTATATCTCGGCGCTGCTAACGAAGTGGTCAGCGCCATCCTCGTTCACGACGATAGCCACACGCACAGCCTCGTGTATTTTGTAAGTCACGTTCTGAAGGATGCAGAGTTGCGATACGCTCGAATTGAGAAAATAGCGTTCGCGCTAATTCAAGCGACTCGAAAAATGGACAGATACTTCTAGTCCTTTTCCGTTATCGTACTAATAGATCAACCGCTGAAAAGGATATTTCAAAAGCCTAAGTCCTCGGGAAGAATGCTAATCTGGGCTCTTGAACTCGAGCAATACGGGCTGCGGTACTAGTCTCGGTCATCTGAAAAGGCTCAAATCTTGGCAGATTTTATAGCGGAATGCACCTTTACGGAAGATCCGTTAACAGACGTACCCGAAGAGGAATGGGGTGATTTGGATCTCCCATTTTTGGAGACTTATACGGACCTCTAGATCATTCATGTAGATGGGGCTAAAAATCAAGAATTGGCTGGAGCAGGAATCTTTATAAATGGGCCGAACGATATGCGAATACAATACGCTATCCGAATTCTGCAGCCATTATCCAATAATGCGGCAGAATATGAGGCGTTACTAGCCGGACTCAGGATAGGGAGAAGCCTTTCTTCCAAAGGTAGGCACGATACCGGAAGAACAGGAGACCTGCGTCTGAAAATTTATGGTGACTCCAAACTAGTGATCGACCAGGTCTTAGGGCGCTCTCAAGCTCGGGAGCCCATTATGGTCCAGTATCTAGCCAAAGTGATGCGGGAGCTATTAGAAATAAAGAAAGAAGGCATGCAAGTCAGTTTTAAGCACATTCCCCGAGAGGACAACGCCGAAGCTGACAACCTTGCCAAGCTGGCTGCAAACCCGGAAGCATCCATACCCAAAGGCGTGTATTACCGATAATTACCCGTACCCTCCTTCATGGAAGAGCAAGCATATCTGTGTGTGGAAGAACTCGAGAACGACTGGCGAGTCCCCATAATCAAATACTTAAAACACGAAGAACTGCCTGAGAATATCGCTGAAAAGAAAAGAGTGCTGAGACAGGCAGCTCGCTGTACGTATTATGACAGGGACCTGGTTCGAAGATGCTTTTCGAACCCACCGGCCAAATGCATAACGGAACAAGAGGGTCTTCACACGTTGCGTGAAATTCATGAAGGGATATGCGGTATGCACGTATCGGGCGGCACCCTGGCTGCACAAGTCTTCAGATCTGGATTCTATTGGCCCACTATCCGGAAAGATTGCCACGACTATGTGCAAACTTGCCCGAAATGTCAGGAGTTCTCTAAAATTCCTCGACGTCCCGCCACTGAAATATCGGAGATCATCGCTCCTTGTCCTTTTACTAAATGGGGGATCGATATCCTGGGTCCGTTTCCAAAGGCAAGGTCCCAACTAAAATTTGTAATAGTGGTAGTGGACTACTTTACGAAGTGGGCGGAGGCTGAAGCGGTCGCCAACATCACGGCGGAAAAAACTTGGCGTTTCTTCAAGCACCAAGTTATCATGAGGTTTGGCGTACCCCGTATCCTAATCAGCGATAACGCGACATAGTTCACCAGCCAATTCTTCAAAGACCAATGCTCGGAATTCGGGATAGAGCAACGATTCTCTTCCGTGGCTCACCCCCAAACCAATGGACAGGCAGAAGTGACAAATCGGAGTATCCTCAGTGGTATTAAGAAAAACCTGGAGGGGTCTAAAAAGAAATGGGCTGACGAGCTGCCATACGTGATGTGGGCGTACCGCATGACCGTTAAAACCAGTACAGGGGAAACACCTTTCGCATTGGGCTTCGGAACTGAGGTTGTTACGCCGGTAGAAATCGGTACCATGAGCCTGCGAGTGGCCCACTTCCGAGAGGAGCTAAATGAGGAAAGGTTACGAGCTAACCTTGACGCGTTACCGGAGGTCCGAGTAGAAACCCTCCTGAAAACGCAATACTACAAACGAAAGATGACCCGTTACCATAACAGGCGACCCAAAGAACGGTTGCTAAAGGCAGGCGACCTGGTGCTCAGAGACAAACGAGCGGCTGGTCAACGTATGGGGAAGCTCAGCCCAAACTGGGATGGACCATATCGCGTTACCCGAGTTATCGGAAAAGGAGCCTATCATCTGGAGATGCTCGATGGTACTCTCCTATCTAACTCTTGGAATATTGCTCGTTTGAAATTATATTATCCTAGACCTTGAACTATTTGCACCTTTGATTGATGCCAACCCTAACCTTAGCTAACGCTCCCTGAGAGAGCTTTCTTGGGTGTTTGTGGTTGCTTTTTGTGCAGATAGAAAAGGGGGCACCTGGGAGTAAAAAGTCCTATCCTTGTGAATGCCGGTCCTGATCAGATGGCTCACTAAGTGAGGGCACGACCCAAGCTGCCTTAAACTAGCGTTAGGATTGAAAGATCCCTAGCGCCCCCGGGGAGTGAAAATTCCTATCCTTATGAATGTCGGTCCTGATCAGATGGCTCACTAAGTGAGGGCACAACCTGGGAATCCCTGGGAGTGAAAAGCCCTTTTCTTGTAATGACCGTTCTCGTGGAGACGGCCCATCAAGACAAGGCACGCCCCAAGGAAATAGTAACTCCGTTCTAGAAACGAAAAGTCCCCTCTTAGTGACCGGACTAGTGTAGTGGGTCCATTAAGTAAGGACATGATTCTAGACGCGAGGACAACGCCTGAAAGTGAAAAGTCCTATCCTTGTGACGGCCTGTCCCGATCCGATGACCCACTAAGTGAGGGCACTTTCCAGGCCGATCGTGGAAAGATAGAAACGCAAAAATCGCGAAATTCGAACTAGTAACTAGATGCGTAATCCCTAGTGAAGTAGAGCTGACGGAAAAAGCGATTCATGCGGTTTCCATACTAATGCCCTATGACGGCAGCGGAAAGGCTCCTACGGGTAATTACTATCTCTGGTAACCCGTTATGCTACTAATGGTTTACAATTGAGAATGTACAGAATACCTTTCGAGCAGCGGAAAGATTGACGACTGCACAAGCGGCGATACCATGAGGTTCGCCGGGAAAGATTAACCCGATACTGGCCTCAGCGATAACTATTGCTGAAACGCTACGAGTCTACTCGAAAAGATAAACATATTATGTCGCTAGGATGGTCGCGATGCCCTGGGAATTTCAGAAAGAGAAAGCTAAAGAAAGGGAAAAGGCAGCAGCAAAAATATAAACTGTTTAATTGCATAAAAGTGCCTTGGAAAGGTCACAAGTTCCGAAGATCAAAACAATAATGCCGCGGAGGCAAAAAAACAAAAAGCCTAATGGCTGCAAAAGAGGCGGCAAAGCTTGGGAATGTGTCAACCCTCGGGGTTCCTCCGTTTCCAACCCTCCGCCTTAGCTCGGCGAAAACCCGCTTCATTAAGGTCGGCAGACTTCTGTTTGAAGGCCTCTGTGACCTCGTCACCTTTGTACGCATCTGCCCCATGGACCTCTTCAAAGCATTCAACCAAGATAGTGGTCGTCCGCTCGACGTGCCACAGGCTCTTATCGGCTGAGTCCTCCGTCAGAGCGACTCTCTCTTCTTCCAGGGCAGCTTTCTCCCTCGCCAAGGATAACTTCTCTCCTTCCAGCACGACATTCTTTGCATCAAGGGTGGACACTTGCCCCGACAGCTCCTGCTGAGCCAGTAACAATCGAGTGCGTTCCTCCAGCAACTTATTCTTTTCATTTCGCTCTCGCGAAAGTTCAGAAAGGGACGCAGTAAGAGAAGCAGCCTAACGCTGTACGTGCTCTGTCCAGTAGTGAAATTTCACAAAATTGGAAAAGAGATTAGAGCGTAGTGAAATCGCCTTATCATCATCTGCCTGCGAGAGGAAAGCTTCCCGCTCAGCGGCGGTCGACAGTATTTGGGCTGCCAAGAAAGTCGAAACCTCAACTGAACCATCGCCCCCGAGAGCCGCTAAGCCTGTATTGCGAAAATCATATAAGCCCACTTGGTAAGTCACAGTACCAGGCTCACTCGAGGAACTCAGGTCCGCAGCATAGTCGAAGGTGGAGGCCCCTTTGCCACAACGTTGCGATAAAGGAATGCTTGAGGGAACAAAGGCTAGAGGGACAGGAGGGTGGACTTGAGAAGAAGAACCCCCTTGGACGGCATAGGAATCGTGAGGGTGGTAGCTCGAAAAGTCCTGTAAACCTTCTTGATAGCCCGAGTTAGGACCATATGTATGAACAGGCCCGCCGAAGGAATTGGGCGAAGCTCCGAAAGTCTCAGTCGTACCCATGTTCACCAAAAACCCAGAAGGGTGAGTTTAGGGAGCATCCATAGAAACAAAGGTGTTGTCCGGTCCGACTTCCGCCGCAGGAATAGTAGAAGATAAGCTTCCACCCTCACCCTCCGGCCGAGATCTCTTCTTAGAGCCAACCAACACATAACCCATGTCCATTTCGCCTATGGGAGATACGGAAGTAGAAACATCGGCAGTATCCTGCAAGGAATTCAGTAGAAACACCGATAAAAGAAACAGGTAAGATAACACCTGGCATCAAGGTATAACATACCATAGATAAAAAACACACTCACAACAGTTGTATCAAGAGGAGGCGCTTCAGAAGAAGCTGCCGCATCCGGAGAAGGAGTAAGAGCGGCAACACTCCTTATCCTTCTCTTCCTTCTTCCTTTGTCAGGAACCCTAGGGGCTTTAGAAGGAGACGACCGAGTAGAAGGGGCAGCGACGGTCACAATAGGAATACCCAAAGGGATGTTGGTATTCCCCTCACCGGCTGAGGAAGAAGATACTTGAGCGAGGCTCACAGAAATAGCAGGAAGAACAGTGGAGTTATCGGCAGCGTCCGTAGAGGTGGCCTTCTCTTTTTCTTCTCTTTCCTGGGCCCTTTTCAGTCGCCTCCTAACGCTTTCAGGCTTGTAGTTGGGATCCGT
Source organism: Viola odorata (assembly GCA_963691705.1). Taxonomy (NCBI): domain Eukaryota; kingdom Viridiplantae; phylum Streptophyta; class Magnoliopsida; order Malpighiales; family Violaceae; genus Viola; species Viola odorata. Next base: position 35,925,547 of record OY829546.1, read on the forward strand.
CGCTGCATGATGGCAAAATATTGTTAGCATTAGTATCAGTGATAATAAAGAAGGAAGCGACTCGACACTCACGTCTAATGCAGTCCTTCATATCGACTCTGCACGCCACATAGCAGATATGAACGCTGATTTCCAGTTGAAGAAGTTTGTCTAACCAGCCTTGTTCGCGCTGAGGAAGAGTCTCCGGCCGACCCCAGACGTTGTCCTTGACGTCTTGGTTAAACCCAGACCGCCACCAGGAACTGGGGTCTTCAGGAAGATCTATCACGAAGAACTCTTTCTTCCAAGCATCGACAGAGGACTCAATGTGGAGAAGTTTCCAAGTGAAGGACTTGAGTGAGTCATCGTCATAACTGGGCGATATCGTTATCACTCCCCGACACTTCATCAGCTTAAAAACTGATTTAAGCAGTAAAATAGAAGGGGAGGTGATCCCCTTATATTTACAAAGTTCTAAGAAGGCACAAACGCAGCAGTACGCATTTGGGGCTAATTGAACAGGATTCAAATCGCAGGCAACGAGCAACTGTTTTATGAAAGAGTTGATGGGAAGCTGAAAACCGTAATGGAACATCTGTGTATACAGGACCCTACGCTTGCCCGTCAAAATGCTATTCAAGCGTACCGACTTAGGGGCAACGGTGGCCTTATAACCATCAGAGATAATAGCATTATGTGCGGCTAAATGCTCACTGAGAGCGACCTCAGATGTGATACTACTAACCGTAATATCCATCTTTTTCTCATCGGTAGATCTTGACTCAGAGCGATGAGTCTTAGCCATGGCAGAAATAAAAAGTAAAGATGAAGAAGACGATGAAAGAAAATAGGAGGTACCTTTAGAGAGAAAGAGCCTCGAGAACCTTGAACGGTGGAAGGAAAATAAGACTGCTAGAGAAAATATGAAGAAAGCAGAACAGCAAAAGTAAGCAAAAGAAAACAAGTATTGGGTTTTATAACCCTAGCATTCAAAGAAACGACAGACGTTGCAGTCGTTGCGTGAGAGGATCACAAGACTCAAGCAATGAGTACAATTCTAGAGAAGCGCGGCAACGCTTCGATTTTGCTAAAATTATGGGACACGCTAGCCCATGGCGCCATAAAAAATGGACACGTGTGTCTATGCCAGGACGACTTTTCTCCCGCATTAATGAGAAGATCGTGAGCATTAAATGCTCTGAAAAGAAAGGATTTTTTAAAATAAGACAAGAGCGACATTACACTAGAGGAGATAACGCGGAATGGCGTTAACCAAGCCGGTAACCTCAGATAACGTGGAAAAGCAAAGCAGAGATTATTTATTATCTAAAAATAAAGTACAAATATCGTTTTGCGCGAAAAGGCGTTATTACAATACAGAAAAAGTAAATAAAAGAGGAAAATCTTCCCGAAGGGTCGACCTTGACTAGTTGATGGCCAGCACAGATATCGCCGCCACCATTCGCCTACTCCTCCCCGAGAGAAAGAAAATCTCCCTCGCCTTCGCCTAAATCCTTTATCTTCTTGGAAGTATAATCAGACAGCTTGGTCAAATCAACAGTTCCCTAGCGATAGAGATCTGTAAAGCCAGCGATACAGACCTCCATAGTCTTATTTTTCCACCAAGCTATCCTCGAGGGTACTTTGGCCAAATCCGCATCACGGGACAATATCTCTTCACGAATGAGAGAGTTCCTTTTGTCGGCCGCCACTAGTTCCGCCTCCAGTAGCTCCACTTTAGCCTTCCCTTTGGATCTTTCTTATGCGAGATCGGTGCGGCACTTGTTCAACTCTGCACGGGTACGATCTTGAAGCTTGGACAGCTCTGTTACCTTCGCCAAAGCGGCATCCAATTATTTCGTCGAATCAGGAGAGCGTCGGACCTTGTCACTCTGATCCTCGAGAAAATAGTGCAGCTCGCGAAAGCTGGCCAGCATATCGTTCAGGAGGCGTGAATGTTGAACTTCAGGAGGGTGCTGCAGGAACTCTTCCTTGTCCTTCGAAGAACTGAACATCTGGCCCACTATGGTCCCTACCGGCTCATCTCGCGATAGCGGATCGGATATCTCTAAAGCACGAAGCCGGTCAGTACCGAAAGATGATAGATCCAGCTGAAACGCAACATTCCCTTGAGGACCTTGAGGGGAAAGGTTGGCGATATAGGGAGGAGAGCAACTCTTTACGAAATTACCGATGCCCGAGATCGACGAAAGGAATAAAGGCTGAGGTTTCTTCGAGATAGGATTAGAAGGGACATTTGGGTTTGAAACCAGCATGGTCACATCCAGAATACAGGAAGAAATTGGAGAATCAGGGCCACCGGGTGGTAAAGGTGGGTCCACCGCCGCGGAAACCTCATCAGTGTTGGAAGGAACAACGAAAGGTGCTTTGACAACCTCCGCCACTTGCGAGGTACTCGCGATAGGACAAGTGTCGACCTTAGTGGGGGGGAACTGCGTTAACTTCCTTAAAAGAAGGAATCGGGACACCAGTTTTTTCTTTCCAAATTTTCTTTTTGAGACGCTCCGTTTCAGCGGCCATATCCTCACTATTCTCCTCGGATAACTCCGCCACGGGATTGTTTTTCCTCGCCCTAAGCTCATCCATTGGGCAAGAGTGGCGTGACGCAGTTCGGAACCAGCATCCATACTCTCGCTATCGCTGTCAATCATTTTGGTCGCAGGACGACTTGAAGACACTCCCCTACCCCGAAGTGGCAACCAATTCTCAAGAAAACGAGAAGTTTGGGCAGAAATGTTACGTGCGGCGACAGTCTTAATCCTCCTTTTCCTCGGTGGGATGATTGGATGGCTGGAACTTTCGTGCGGGGGAGAAGGAGGTAGCGTCTGAAGCGGTACCACGTTCAGAGGAGTGTAATTTCCATCAAAAGAACAACCCTCAGTGCTACCTGTCAATGGAATATATTAATATAGCAAGCCAAGTGAAGCGATAATACGGCAAAAGAAAAACTTACCAACGACACATTCTTTCAAGGGTCTGAACCGAGCAAATTCCCGAATGCGGAAAGGCCCTTCTATCTCTAACAGAGCAGAAACATAGGACACATCGGTGCTAGACAACACTTCTGGGTTTTTCCAATCGGCACTAACAATCTTTCGATTAAAACCTCCGCGCCACCAGCAGGACGGCTGTCGAAGGGTGAAGAAACTATTTTTCCAGTTATCCACGTTTTCTTCAAAACCTTGGAAGTTCCGCTAGAAAAATCGCACGACGGCGTCATTCCATCTAGGAGTGATATCCACCAAGCAGGCACGACAGCTTAACTTGAAAAATGTACGGAACAGATCAAGGGATGGAGTGAAAATACGCTTCATCTCGCATGACCAAAGGAATGCATAAATCCCACACCAGGAAGGCGGAGTTATTTGAATCGGATTGAGATCGTAGTGGTCTAGCTACTTCATCAGAGAAGTATGAAGTGGGAGATGAAATCCATAGAGGAACATCTTGAAGTAAACCAGCCGAAACGTTCCCCACATGGCGTCATGAAGCCGAATATCTTTTGTAGGGATATAAGGGCGACAGCCCAAGGGGAAGGTGATACCGTTCTCCTCTAACTCCACCCTCAAAACTTCATCACAATCAAAAATACTATGAGCTCTCCTAGCCTCTAGATCTATGGGATTTTTGACTCTCGCAGAAGCTCCAATATGAGACATAAGAAATTGGGAAAATAAACTACGGCAAGAGAGGGACAAAATACCTAGAATGGATAGCCAGAGAACAGACCATCGCCGCCGGCGAGTAGTTGTGGAGACTCTCCTCGAGCAAGAAGAAACACAGGAGAAAGAGAAAGTGTGAAAATTGCAGAATATTAGAAAAAATGATAAAAGAGAATAGGGTTTCCCTTATAAAGGTTCAACTTGATAAAGAAGACAGCCTGTAAAATTGAAACACGTGCGGAGCAGAAAGAGATGCGTGGACAGTCACTTATGTTTTTCAGAAAAGACGGTTATTGACTAGAAATCAAAAGACAGTTGCACTCAGCCACTGATCTCCCTCTGCGATAACCCTCGACATTCGAAGAAGTGAGTTAGAAAGGCGATAGGGGAACAAAAGAAAAGGGAAGGTTATCTTATTCATTTTTGGAAAGCCATACGGCATCTACAAAGAGATGAGGCATGCTAAACTAATCACCCTCAGACCAAGAGATACCATAGCAATAAACTACATCATCATCCGAGAGCGATGACTCCCTGCTAAAGGGAGGGAAAGGCTCTTCCTTCCTCCTTCCCACGTGTATCAGTGATCGGTCGGGCTCCTCTTTTGTGGTCGACATCGTCGTTTCAGCGCTCGCAGAGGGGAGAGCTATTTCTGGCAAGACACGGGGAGGAAGAGAGGGTTCATCCCCCTTTTCAGCAGAAGGGGCATGATACTTGGAAAGCGGTGCAGACACCTTTGAGGCATTTTTCCTCTGCCTCTTGCGTCCCCGCCGGCGAACGAACGGCCTCCACGGAGGCGATGGGGGAGGATTGTCCGAATCCGGTGAAGTCGGAGGAGTTGGCGGAGAATCCCGCGCCGCAGTATCTAAAAAATAAGAGTCAGCCATGAGATCGCAGACGATTTGCCAAGAAGAAAAATAAACAAGAAAATGAACAGAAAGGAAGGAAAGGATTCCATTAAATAGCTAAAAAAGGGGAAAAAGCTTTTTGATCTTCCAACACGACTCTCGAGGGCTGACACGCGTATAAACTGGAGCACAAATCTAGATTTACAGTCACGCCTGTTGAAATCTCCCCCAGATCGAGGAAAATTGAAAATTAGCCCAGTCGGCGGACAAGGAGGCGGCGACGCAGAATTAATGCAGAATGGTTAGCGAGGAAACCGTCTAGTGACTGACTCATTTGCAGTTGGGCTGAGAATGCCTCCAATCGAAAAAATACAAAGGACGCATTAAAGAAGAAGAACAGTGATTAAGGGCACAACGAAAACAGTTTATTTATTATGGCCTAATGGCCGAAAGGTACAACCGCATAACTAGGGTAAAAGAAAAAAAGGCTCAAAGGGAGCCACCGCCGTCAAGCATCAGAGCCAGCGTCCTCGGGAACCTCAGGAATGTCTCTCAGAGAGTCCATGACCAGAGTTAGGTCAGCAGAGGTGACCCTCATTCCCTTTAAGCAGCACCCCAGCATGTTCTTGCGCTGCTGCAGCATGGCGATTACCACCTGAATCCGAGCGATGGAGGTGGCCAACCTCGACACGCTCTCTAAAGGACTGAAATCCTCCAGAGACGTGGCTCCTAGTCTGGAATGGAGTGGGGTCAGCATCCCTTGTAGCTCCAAGATGTCCTTAGAGGTCTTGACCAGCATGTTCTCCAGGAACCCGACGTCACCATCATTGAGATTCTTGAGAGTGTGGCCTTTGGAAAGGAGAAAATTTTTGGTCAAATGATCCATAACGCAGAGTAAGAAAGGAGAAAATGAGATGGACTTGGGTGAAGAAGGCCCCCATATTTATAGGATCCGAGAAACGGGCCTTTTAGAGAAGGAAGTCCTCAAAAGACTAGCTGTCCCGTTGCCCTTAAAAATCGTCAGACCTGATGCGGAAACAAGGATAGACGACGGCGAGCCGCTAAGAATGTCGGTATTCGAGAGGAGCACGATATAACGGTTAGCCATGGCGGAAATCCTTTCAAATGAAGGTGTCCACAGTGTAAAGCCGCGACGATATGGTAGGTGGCTATGAACAGCGTAAAACCGCGCCAATATCGCCGGTATCTGGTGATGTAAAGCCGCTCAAATTGTGGATAGCCCATGGTGTGAAGTCGCGTTAATATCGTAGTGTTAAGATTTTATCTCTTATGTGATCGGGGGGTTGACTTCCATTGGTCGGAGTTGCTGTAGTTGCCGTCGAATCCACCTGCAAGGGGCCAGAGGGGGGGCTCCGGCGTAGACACTCCGATGCTTAAGTTAGTAAGAGTTTCAAAAATAGCAGCGATTCTAGTAAGTGAATTCGGCTTACTTGAGGTTTGAATTAAGGGGTATTTATAGGCCACTGGTGGCGATAGCAGGGCTTAAGAGCGGTATCCAGGCGGGATGACGCTCCGGATGACGTCACGGACAATACCTGAGGATGACGTCATCAGCGATACCCGAGGTAGTGTCATGGTGGATGTCTCCGGGGGAAGGTATCGGGGGCGATACCTTCGATCATGTCGGGGGCGATAGCTCTATGGGTCCGTGGGATGGGATAATGTCGTGCGTTAAGAGACGCGTGAGACCTCCCCCCCGCTGAAGTCGACCATCCCAGTAAACGCTTCAAGGTCTGGTAGCGATAGCTTAGATGTCCAGTAAGGCTTGCGTGACTCCCTCTTCGGCAGGGTTCATAATTACAGCAATGCCCTTAGGATTGCCTTAATGGTTATCATAAGCCCAACTGAAAACGAGCCCGAGTGTTTACCAAGGAATGTCATTCTCTATCCATGTCTGGAATCTTAGGTGAGGGTCCTTTCTTTCTTAAGGCGATATGCGTATAGGATCTCTGAGCTTCTTTGTCTCCTTTAGCTCGACAGGGATTAGTTTGAACAACGGGTAGAGCTTAGATCTGAAGCTTTCCTCCGAGTAAGCAGATTCCGGCCTTTATTCTTGTCTAAAGACCCGTCCTCCTAAGGTATTAAGAGATCCGCGAGAGACGCCACTATCCCGTTCATAACCATTGGGGCGTTGCTTTCGCCCAGCGATATCATTCTACTCTGTCCATTGGCAGGGCTTAGAAAGTCGCAACTTCGTTCGCGTCGTAGGAGAGCTACTGACGGGCTACTTTCAATACCGCCGAGGATTGTGGCCAGGTCGTACCGTAGGCTCGCATACGTTCCGGGTCCATCATCCTTTTGAGTGAACTGCAAACACATAGAGGAGATAGGTATTCATGGAGAAATTAGCAAACTTTGTACTTACAGGGATTTTCAGATAACGCGGGCTCTTTCTTTCCCTTCCGCTTAAGGAAACAGCGATATTGACGCGGTTTTATGCCATCAACTGCCTACGATTTGCGCGGCTTTATACCACTAGATACATGTGATGTCGACGAGGTTTTACGCTGCTAGGGCCATCTGCGACATCGACGCGGCCTTATACTGTGGATACCGGCAATCGTACGACTTTTACATCATGGCCACCCGTAATATCGTGCCTCTTGGCATTTTTAGGATTCTATCTCGTATTCCCTTCGACTATCTGCATTGTTGGTAGTATACGAACGTCGACCTTCGTTTCCGTTTTAGGTCCATCGGCCTTCGAGGGTAACGGGACGGCTCGTCTTTTGAGGACCTCCTTTTTTCCCAAGGCCCTTTTCTCGGAGCCTATAAATCAGGGGGCTTTCTCCACCCATGCTCTCCTCATCTTTAGCAATTCGCATCATGGATCATTTGACTAAAAAATTTCTCCTTTTCAAGGGCCACACTCTCAAGAACCTCAATGATGGTGACGTCGGGTTCCTGGAGAACATGCTGGTCAAGACTTCTGAGGACATCCTGGAGCTGCAAGGGATGCTGACCCCACTCCATTCTAGGCTGGGAGCTACGTCTCTGGAGGATTTCAGTCCTTTAGAGAGCGTGTCGAAGTTGGCCACCTCCATCGCTCGGATTCAGGTGGTGATCGTCATGCTGCAGCAGCGCAAGGACATGTTAGGGTGTTGCTTGAAAGGGATGAGGGTCACCTCTGCCAACCTGACTCTGGTCATGGACTCTCTGAGGGACATTCCTGAAGTGCCCGAGGACGCTGGCTCTGATGCCTGACGGCGTTGGCTCCCTTTGAGCCTTTTTTCTTTAGTTATGTGGTTGTACCTTTCGGCCATTAGGCCATAATAAATAAACTACTTTTGATGTGCCCTTGATCACTGTTCTTCTTCTTTAATGCGTCCTTTGTCTTTTTTCGATTGGAGGCATTCTTAGCCCAACTGAAAACGAGTCAGTCACTGGACGATTTTCCCACTAACCGTTCCACATTAATTCTGCGCCGCCAACTCCTTGTCCATCGATTGGGCTAATTTTTGGTTCTCCTTGATTTGGGGGAGATTTCAATAGGCGTGACTGTAAATCTAGATTCGTACTCCAGGTTGTACGCGTGTCCGTTCTCAAAAGTCGTGTTGGGAGATCAAAAGCTTTTCTCCCTCTTTTGGCTATTTAAAGGGATCCTTTCCCTCCTTTCTGTTCATCTTCTTCTTTATTTGTTTTTCCTCTTGGCAGATCGCCTGTGATCTCATGGCTGACTCTTATTTTTTGGACACAGTGGCGCGGGATTCTCCGCCAACTCCTTCGACTTCACCCTACTCGGACAACCCTCCTCCGTCACCTCCGTGGAGGCCGTTTGTTCGCCGGCGGGGACGCAAGAGGCAGAGGAAAAATGCCTCAAAGGTGTCTGTACCGCTTTCCAAGTGCCGTGCCCCTTCTGCTGAAAAGGGGGATGAACCCTTTATTCCTCCTCGTGTCTTACCAACATTAGCTCTTCCTTCCGCGAGCGCTGAAACGGCGATGTCGACCACAGAAGAGGAGCTCGGCCGATCATCGATATACATAGGAAAGAGGAAGGAAGAGCCTTTCCCTCCCTTTAGGGGGGAGCCATCACTTTCGGATGATGATGTGGTTTATTGCTATGGTATCACTTGGTCTGACGGTGATTAGCTTAAAATGTCTCGTCTCTTTGTAGATGTCGTATGGCTTTCCAAAAATGAATAAGATAATCTTCCTTTTTCTTTTGTTCCCCTATCGCCTTTCTAACTCACTTCTTCGAACGTCAAGGGTTATCGCAGAGGGGATCAGTGGCTGAGTGCAACTATCTTTAGGTTTCTAACCGTCTTCCTAGGAAAGACATAAATGATTGTCCACGCGTCTCTTTCAACTCCGCACGTGTTTCACTTTTACAGGTTGTCTTCTTCTTCAAGTTGAACCTTTATAAGGGAAACCCTATTCTCTTTTATCATTTTTGCTAATATTCTGCAATTTTTCACACTTTCTCTTTCTCCTGTGCTTCTTCTTGCTCGAGAAGAGAGTCTTCGCAACTGCTCGCCGATGATGGCGGTCTATTCTCCGGCTACTTTTTCCAGGTATTTTGTCCCTCTTTTGTCGTAGTTTATTTTCCCGATTCCTTATGTCTCATATTGGAGCTTCTGCAAGAGTCGAAAATCCCATAGATCTCGAGGCTAGGAGAGCTCGTAGTATTTTTGATTGTGATGAAGTTTTGAGGGCTGATTTGGAGGAGAACGGTATCACCTTCCCCTTGGGTTGCCGCCCGTATATCCCTATGAAAGACATTCGGCTCCATGCCGCCATGTGGGGAACGTTTCGGCTGGTTTACTTTAAGATGTTCCTCTACGAATTTCATCTCCCACTTCATACTTCTCTGATGAAGCTACTAGACTACTACAATCTTAATCCGGTTCAAATAACTCCGTCTTCATGGTGTGGGATTTATGCATTCCTTCGGTCATGCGAGATGAAGCGTATTTTCACTCCGTCCCTTGATCTGTTCCGTATATTTTTCAAGTTGAGTTGTCGCGCCTGCTTGGTGGATATCACTCCTAGATGGAACGACGACATCGTGCGCTTTTTCTGGCAGAACTTCCAACGTTTTGAAGAAAACGTGGATAACTGGAAGAATGGCTTCTTCACCCTTCGACTGTCGTCCCGCTGGTGGCGCGGAGGCTTTAATCAAAAGATTGTTAGTGCCGATTGGAAAAACCCAGAAGTGTTGTCCAGCACCGATGTGTCCCATGTTTCCGCTCTGTTAGAGATAGAAGGGCCTTTCCGCATTCGGGAATTTGCTCGATTCAGACTTTTGAAAGAATGTGCCGTTGGTGAGTTTTTCTTTTGCCGCATTATCGCTTCGCTTAACTTGCTATATTAATATATTTCATTGACAGGCAGCGCGGAGGGTTGTTCTTCTGGTGGAAATAACACTCCTCTGAATATGGCACCGCTTCAGACGTTACCTCCTTCTCCGCCGCCCGAAAGTTCCAGTCATCCAATTATCCCGTCGAGAAAAAGGAGGATTAAGACTGTCGCAGCGCGTAACGTTTCCGCCCAATCTTCTCATTTTCTTGAGAATTGGTTGCCACTTCGGGATAGGGGAGTGTCTTCGAGTCGTCCTGCGACTGAAACAGTTGACAGCGATAGCGAGAGTATGGATACTGGTTCTGAACTGTGTCACGCCACCCTTGCCCAACGGATGAAGCTCAGGGCGAGGAGAAACTATCCAGTGGTGGAGTCGTCCAAGGACAATAGTGAAGATATGGCTGCCGAAATGGAGCATCTCAAGAAGAAAATCCGGAAAGAAACTGGTCCCCCCATTCCTCCTCTGAAGGGAGTTAATGCAGTTCCTCCCCCTAAGGTCGACACTTGTCCTATCGCCAATACCTCGTAAGTGGCGGAGGTTGTCAAGGCACATTCCGTTGTTCTTTCTAAGACTGATGAGGTTTCCGCGGTGGTGGACCCACCTTTGCCATCCGGTGGCCCTGATTCTCCAATTTTTTCCTGTATTTCGGATGTGTCCGTACCGGTTTCAAACCCAAGCATTCCTCCTAATCCTGTCCCGAAGAAACCTCAGCCCTTATTCCTTTCGTCGATCTCGGGCGTTGGTAATTCCGTAAAGAGTTGCTCTCCTCCCTTTATCGCCAACCTTTCCCCTCAAGGTCCTCAAGGAAATGCTGTGTTTCAGCTGGATCTGTCATCCTTCGGTACTGACGGGCTTCGCGCTTTAGGGATATCAGATCCGCTATCGCGAGATGAGCCGGTAGGGACCATAGTGGGCCAGATGTTCAGTTCTTCGAAGGACAAGGAAGAGTTCCTGCAGCGCCCTCCTGATGTTCAACATGCACGCCTCCTGAACGATATGCTGGCTAGCTTTCGCGAGCTGAACTACTTTCTCGAGGATCAGAGCGGCAAGGTTCGACGCTCTCCCGACTCGACAGAGCAATTAGATGCCGCTTTGGCGAAGGTAACTGTTTGAATGCCAAATGTCTTGTTATCATCATCGTTTTACGCCTATTTTATGATGATGATACTGCTGATTATTGGGTTTTCCGCTCCTTTTTACAGGTTATGTTGCCGAGAAGCGAAACATTCTTTAGGAGCTGAAATCGCCAAGTTGAGAGCTGTTTTGAATCAGAAGCTGAAGTTGTTAGAATGAGCCAGCTGTCTTCTCTTTTTAGAAGAATTATCCAGTCAGCTTAAAGTCTCATTATCAGAGAATCTCCTATTTTGTTAGGAGGAGATTAAAACAATTTATCTAGTTAGATTTTATTTCTTTTTGAAATTTGAATTATTGGGTTGATTGCTAATATATAGCAACCAACTTGCACTAGAAAAATCATCATCTCTTTTCCCGGAATTTGGCTTTTCTTCTCTGATTTGGCAGCAGCAACATTGCCATTGGAACCACTGTTTGGTTTCATTGTTTTAATTAATTAAATTCCTTTTATGCTTATAATCTCTTTTATTTATTTATTATGATGATGCTTGGCTAAACTCTATTTTCCTTGTAAGGATTCATTGCCATGAATAATTGATTGTGAGATCTAATTGCGCCCAATAAATTACAACTTATATCTCTGTTTGTTTTGATTAAATGTCAAGTTAATCTTATTCCTTTTGAAGTCTGATCATCTACAAATAGGATTTGGTTAAATACAGTCTTCTCTTGATACTTTGGAGTCTACATTGTAAAGAGAGATGCGAAGGCAACTATCTGATTGACGGATCGGAATAGAAAACAAATAGAGTCAGGTTTATAGGATTTTTATCCCAGACTTGGGATCGGTCTCTCCCTGTGAATTATCAATCGTTTGATTAAATCCTATAGAGTGTCTCTTAGGATTGTCAAACTGGTTAGGGACTTCTAATAGAGTGTCTCTTTATTAGTCTTGTTTAGGAGGAGAGCAAGAGATTTAGGTGAACACCTGGTCTCTATAGCCACCTATAAGTTAGTTCTTGAAAACACTTGAATCTATGATCAATCAATTTAATTCATGTGCTTCGTCGAATCCTTACTGGGAATTTTGCCACATTTGAACACACACACAGATCACATTTTCTTTACTGTTTCATGTTATTTCTGTTTCTTAAACAATTACAACACAACAATCAATATTGGTATTTACCACCTGTTACTCGTCTTGTCATTTACAAGGAAAGTTAATTGTCCACCGAATCCCTGAGGACGAACCTTTTACCACTAGCTACTGTTCTTATTTGCATGAGCTTTGGTGAATTGAATTCATTTATTTTTGACGGTTTCGGCAACCATCAGTAACAGAGCTGTCCAAGCTTCAAAATCGTACCCGGGCAGAGTTGAACGAGTGTCGCACTGATCTCGCACGAGAAAGATCCAAAGGGAAGGCTAAAGTGGAGCTACTGGAGGCGGAACTAGTGGCGGCTGACAAAAGGAACTCTCTCCTTCGTGAAGAGATATTGTCCCGTGATGCGGATCTGGCCAAAGTACCCTCGAGGATAGCTTGGTGGAAAGATAAGACTATGGAGGCCTGTATCGCTGGCTTTACAGATCTCTACCGTCAGGGAGCCGTTGACTTGACCAAGCTGTCTGATTATACTTCCAAGAAGATAAAGGACTTAGGCGAAGGCGAGGGAGATTTTCTTTCTCTCGGGGAGGAGTAGGCGAATGGTGGCGGCGATATCTGTGCCGGCCATCAACTGATTCTCTGTGAAGATTTTCCCATTTCTTGTATTGTAATAACGCCTTTTCGCGCGAAACGATATTTGCACTTCACTTTTAAATAATCTCTACTTTGCTTTTCCCCGTTATCCCGGAAGTTACTGGCTTGGTCGACGCCATTCTATGTTATCTCCTTTAGTGCAGTATCGCTCTTGTCTTATTTCAAGAGATCCTTTCTGCTTTTCAGAGCATTTAATGCTTATGATCTTTTGATTGATGCGGGAGAAAAGTCTTGATAACTCAGGCACACGTGTCCATTTTTTAGGACACCTAGGGCTAGCGTGCTTCAAAATTTTAGCAAGATCAAAGCGCTGCCGCGTTTCTCTAGAATTGTACTCATTGCTTGAGTCTTTTCCTTGTGATCCTCTCACGCAACGATTGCGACATCCGTCGTTTTATTGACTACTAGGGTTATATAAAACCCAATACTTGTTTCTTTTGCTTATTTTTGCCGTTCTGCTTTCTTCATATTTTCTCTAGCCGTCTTATTTTCTTTTCACCGTTCAAGGTTCTCGAAGAGCTTTCTCTCTAAAGGTACCTCCTCTTTTCGTTCGTCGTCTTCTCCATCTTTACTTTTTTATTTCTGCCATGGCTAAGACTCGCCGCTCTGAGTCAAAATCCACCGATGAGAAAAAGATGGATATTACTGTTAGTAGTATCATCTCTGAGGTTGCTCTTAATGAGCACTTAGCCGCTCACAATGATGTTATCCCTGAGGGGTATAAGGCCGTTGTTGCCCCTGAGACAGTACGCTTGAATAGCGTTTTGACGGGCAAGCGTAGGGTTTCTGTATACACAAATATTTCGTTACGGTTTCCAGCTTCCCATCAACTCTTTCATAAAACAGTTGCTCATTGCCTGCGATTTGAATCCTGTTCAATTAGCTCCGAATGCATATTGCCGCGTCTATGCCTTCTTAGAACTTTGCAAATATAAGGGGATCACTTCCCCTTCTCTTTTACTGCTTAAATCAGTTTTTAAGCTGATGAAGTGTCGGGGAGTGATAACGATATCGCCCCATTTTGACGATGACTCACTCAAGTCCTTTACTTGGAAACTTCTCCACATTGAGTCCTCTGTCGATGCTTGGAAGAAAGAGTTCTTTGTGATAGATCTTCCTGAAGACCCCGGTTCCTGGTGGCGGTCTGGGTTTAACCAAGACGTCAAGGACAACGTCTGGGGTCGACCAGAGACTCTTCCTCAACGCGAACAAGGTTGGTTAGACAAACTTCTTCAACTGGAAATCAGCATTCATATCCGCCATGTGGCGTGCAGAGTCGATATGAAGGTCTGCGTTAGACGTGAGTGTCGAGTCGCTTCCTTCTTTACTATCACTGATACTAATGCTAACATTATTTTGTCATCATGCAGCGACGGATCCTGACTACAAGCCTGAAAACGTTAGAAGGCGACTGAAAAGGGCCCAGGACAAAGAAGAAAAAGAGAAAGCCATCTCGACGGAAGTTGCCGATAACTCCACTGTGCTTCCTGCCATTTCCGTGAGCCTTGCTCAAGTTTCTTCTTCCTCAGCCGGTGAGGGGAATACCGACATTCCTTCAGGTATCCCTATCGTGACCGTTGCTGCCGCTCCTGCCCAACCGTCTTCTCCTAAGGTTCCTAAGGTCCTTGCCAAAGGAAAAAAGAAGAGAAGAACGAGAAGCGTTGCCGCTCTTACTCCTTCTCCGGATGCGGCAGGTTCTTTGGAAGCACCTCCTCTCAAGACTGCCGCTGTGAGTGTGCTTCCTTGTTACGATATGTTGTTTATCGGTGTTTATTGTCATTTCTCTTATTTGTGTTCCGTATTGGGTTCTTAGCAAGAGACCATTACCGGTTCTACCTCCGCCTCTCCCACAGGCGAAATGAACATGAGTCATGTGCTAGGCGGTTCCAGGAAGAGATCTCGGCCGGAGGGCGAGGGTGGGAGCTTATCTTCTACTGTTGCCGAGACGGAAGTCGGACCGGACAACACCTATGTTTCTATGGATGCTCCCCGGACTCACCCTTCTGGATTTTTGGCGAACATGGGCACGACTGAGACTTTCGGGGCTTCACCCAATTCCTTCGGTGGGCATGTTCATGCATATAGCCCTAACTCGGGCTATCAAGAAGGTTTTCAGGACTTTACGGGCTATCACCCTCATGGTTCCTATGTCGTTCAAGGGGGTTCTTCTTCTCAAGTCCATCCTCTTGTCCCTCTGGCCTTTGTCCCCTCAAGCGTTCCTTTATCGCAACGCTGCGGCGAGGGGGCCTCCACCTTTAACTATGTTGCGGACCTAAGTTCCTCGAGTGTGCCTGGTACTGTGACTCACCAAGTAGGTTTATATGACTTTCGCAATACGGGCTTAGCGGCTCTCGGGGGAGATGGTTCAGTTGAGGTTTCGGCTTTCCTGGCAGCCCAAATACTGTCGACCCCTGCTGAGCAGGAAGCTTTCCTCTCGCAGACAGATGACGATAAGGTGAACTCGCTGCATACTGGAATCTTTTCCAATTTTGTGAAATTTCAGTACTGGACAGAGCACGTACAGCGTCAAGCTGCTTCTCTTGCTGTGTCCCTTTCTGAACTTTCGCAAGAGTGAAATGAGAAGAATAAGCTGCTGGAGGAACGCAATCAATTGTTACTGGCTCAGCAGGAGCTGTCGAGACAAGTGTCTACCCTTGACGCAAAGAATGTCGTGCTGGAAGGAGAGAAATCATCCTTGACAAGGGAGAAAACGGCCTGGGAGGAAGAGAGAGCCGCTCTGATAGAGGAATCAGCCGACAAGAGCCTGTGGCACGTTGAGCGGACAACCACTATCTTAGTTGAATGCTTTGAAGAGGTCCATGGAGCAGATACATATAAAGGTGACGAGGTCACAAAGGCCTTCAAACAGAAGTCTGCCGACCTTAATGAAGCAGGCTTTCGCCGGGCTAAGGCGGAGGGTTGGAAGTGGAGGAACCCTGAGAGTTGACACATTTCCGAGCTTCGCCGCCTCTTTTGCAGCCCTTGGGCTTTTTGTTTTTTGCCTCCGCGGCATTATTGTTTTGGTCTTTGGAACTTGTGACTTTTCTAAGGCACCTTTATGCATTTGAACAGTTTATATCTTTGCTGCTGTCTTTTCCCTTTCTTTATTTCACTTTCTGAAATTCCCAGGGTGTCGCTATCATCTTGGCGACATAATATGTTTAATTTCTCGAGCAGACTCGTAGCGTTTCAACAACAGATATCGCTGAGGTCGGTATCGAGTTAGCTTTCCCGGCGAGCCTCATAGTATCGCCACTTTGTGCAGTCGTCAATCTTTCCGCCACTCGAAAGTTATTCTGCACATTCTCAATTGTAAACCATTAGTAGCATAACGGGTTACGAGAGATAGTGATTACCCATAGGAGCTTTTCCGCTGCCGTCATAGGGCGTTTAGTCATGGAAGTCGCGTGAATCGCTTTTTCCGTCAGCTCTACTTCACTAGGGATTACGCATCTAGTTACTAGCTGGAATTTCGCGATTCTTTGCGCTTCCATTTTTCCACGATCGGCCTGGAAAGTGCCCTCACTTAGTGAGCCGTCGATCGGGGCTGGCTATCACAAGGATAGGACTTTTCACTTTCAGGCGTTGTCCTCGCGTCTAGAATTATGCCCTTACTTGATGAATCGACTACGCTAGTCTGGTTACTAAGATAGGACTTTTCACTTCTAGAATGGAGTTACTATATCCTTGGGGAGTGTCTTGTCTTGATGGGCCGTCTCCGCGAGAACGGCCATTACAAGAAAAGGACTTTTCACTCCCAAGGATTCCGGGTAGTGCCCTCACTTAGTGAGCCATCTGATCAGGACCGGCATTCACAAGGATAGGACTTTTCACTCCCGGAGGGTGCTAGGGACCTTTCAATCCCCATACTAGTTCAAGGCATCCTGGGTCATGCCCTCACTTAGTGAGCCATCTGATCAGGACTGGCATTCACAAGGATAGGACTTTTCACTCCCAGGTGCCCCTTTTTCTATCTGCACAAAAAGCAACCACAAAACACCCAAGGAAGCTCTCTCAGGGAGCGTTAGCTAAGGTTAGGGTTGGCATCAGTCAAAGGTGCAGACAATTCAAGGTCTAGGATAATATAATTTCAAACGAGCAATATTCCAGGAGTTAGATAGGGGAGTACCATCGAGTGTCTCCAGATGATAGGCTCATTTTTCGATAACTCGCGTAACGCGGTAGGGCCTGTCCCAGTTTGGACTGAGTTTCCCCATACGTTGACCAGCTGCTCGCTTGTCTCTGAGTACCAGATCGCCTGCCTTTAGCAACCGTTCTTTGACGCGCCTGTTATGGTAACGGGCCATCTTTCGTTTGTAGTGTTGCGTTTTCAAGAGGGTTTCTACTCGGACCTCCGGTACCGCATCAAGGTTAGCTCGTAACCTTTCCTCATTCAGCTCCTCTTGGAAGTGGGCCACTCACAGGCTCATGGTCTTGATTTCTACCGGCGTAACAGCTTCAGTACCGAAGGCCAATGTAAAAGGTGTTTCTCCCGTACTGCATTTAACGGTCATGCGGTACGCCCACATCACGTATGGTAGCTCGTCAGCCCATTTCTTTTTAGACCCCTCCAGATTTTTCTTAATGCCACTGAGGATGCTCCGATTAGTCACTTCCGCCTGTCCATTGGTTTGGGGGTGAGCCACGGAAGAGAATCGTTGCTCTATCCCGAATTCCGAGCATTGGTCTTTGAAGAATTGGCTGGTGAACTGTGTCCCGTTATCGCTGATTAGGATACGAGGTACGCCAAACCGCATGATAATTTGGTGCTTGAAGAAACGCCAAGTTTTTTCCGCCGTTATGTTGGCGACCGCTTCAGCCTCCGCCCATTTTGTAAAGTAGTCCACTGCCACTATTACAAATTTTAGTTGGGACCTTGCCTTTGGAAACGGGCCCAGGATATCGATCCCCCATTTAGCAAAAGGACAAGGAGCGATGATCTAGGATATTTTAGTGGCAAGACGTCGAGGAATTTTAGAGAACTCCTGACATTTCGGGCAAGTTCGCACATAGTCGTGGCAATCTTTCCGGATGGTGGGCCAGTAGAATCCAGATCTGAAGACTTGTGCAGCCAAGGTGCCGCCCGATACATGCATACCGCATATCCCTTCATGAATTTCGCGTAACGTGTGAAGACCCTCTTATTCCGTTATGCATTTGGCCGCTGGGTGCGAAAAGCATCTTCGGACCAGGTCCCCGTCATAATATGTACAGCGAGCTGCCTGTCTCAGCACTTTTTTCTTTCAGCGATATTCTCAGGCAGTTCTTCGTGTTTTAAGTATTTGATTATAGGGACTCGCCAGTCGTTCTCGAGTTCTTCCACACATAGAGATGTTTGCTCTTCCATGAAGGAGGGTATAGGTAATTCTCGGTAATACACGCCTTTGGGTATGGATGCTTCTGGGTTTGCAGCCAGCTTGGCAAGGTTGTCAGCTTTGGCGTTGTCCTCTCGGGGAATGTGCTCAAAACTGACTTGCATGCCTTCTTTCTTTATTTCTAATAGCTCCCGCATCACTTTACCGAGATACTGGATCATGATGGGCTCCCGAGCCTGAGAGCGCCCTAAGACCTGGTCGATCACTAGTTTGGAATCACCGCAAATTTTCAGACGCATGTCTCCTGTTCTGCCGGTATCATACCTACCTTTAGATGAAAGGCTTCTCCCTATCCGGAGTCCGGCCAGTAACGCCTCATATTCTGCCGCATTATTGGATAATGGCTGCAGGATTCGGATAGCGTATTGTATTCGCATATCGTTCGGCCCATTTATAAAGATTCCTGCTCCAGCCGATTCTTGGTTTTTAGCCTCGTCTACATGAATGATCCAGAGGTCCGTATAAGTTTCTAGGAACGGGAGATCCAAATCACGCCATTCCTCTTCAGGTACGTCTGCTAACGGATCTTCCGTAAAGGTGCATTCCGCTATAAAATCTGCCAAGATTGGGCCTTTACAGACGGCCGAGACTGATACCTTAGCCCGTATTGTTCGAGTTCAAGAGCCTAGATTAGCATTCTTCCCGAGGATTCAGGCTTTCGAAATATCCTTTTCAGCGGTTGATCTGTAAGCACGATAACAGAAAAAGACTGGAAGTATCTGTCCATTTTTCGAGTGGCCTGTATTAGCGCGTACGCTATTTTCTCAATTCGGGCGTATCGTAATTCTGCATCCTTCAGAACGTGACTCACGAAATACACGGGGCGGTGCGTGTGGCTATCGTCGTGAACGAGGACGGCGCTAACCACTTCATCAGCAGCGCCGAGATATAGGTACAAAGTATCACCTAGTTCTGGCCTGGTCAGTAGCAGATATGACGATAGGTAATCTTTTAGGCTAACAAACGCCTCTTCACATTCCAGGGTCCATCCAAAGGATGCTTTCTTGCGTATGACTTTGAAAAAAAGGAAGACACTTCTCGCCTTGTTTGGAAATAAAACGCCCTAGGGCGATAACGCGCCCTGTTAGCCTTTGTACTTCCTTAACGGTTCTTGGAGATATCATGTCTTGTATGGCTTTAATCTTTGACGGATTAGGCTGGATTCCTTTTTGGCTGACCACGTGTCCCAGGAATTTTCCGGTCTGAAATGCGAACATGCATTTTCGGGGGTTGAGTTTCATACTGTGCCGTTTTATCACGTCAAAGACTTCCTTTAGATCCCGCAAGTGATCCTGAAAGCCAGCGCTTTTTACCAGTATATCGTCAACGTAGGCTTCCACATTTCTTCCTATCTGTTCTTCGAATATCTTGTTTGCCATATGTTGGAATGTCGCCCCTGCGTTCTTTAGCCCAAACGGCATCGCCATATAACAATAAGTGGCCGTAGGAGTGATGAAGGCAGTCTTCTCTTCATCTTCAATAGCCATGGGAATTTGGTAATACCCGGAGTTGGCGTCAAGTGAACTTAAATAGGCGTACCCGGCAGTCTGATCGACTAATTGGTCAATGCGAGGAAGCGGGTAGCAGTCCTTGGGGCAGGCATCGTTCAAATTGGTGAAGTCGATACACATCCGCCAGTCTCCATTGGACTTAGGGACGAGGACTGGGTTGGCTAACCAGGTGGGATACTGAACTTCGCGGATGAAACCAGCGTCAAGGAGCTTTGCTACCTCTTTATCAACAGCTAAGGCTTTTTCCTTAGAGAACGCGCGCCACTTTTTCTGTATCGGCTTAGCGCCAGGGTTAACGTTGAGTCGGTGCTCGGCTATTTCTCGCGATATACCCGGCATGTCTGCGGGTTTCCATGCAAATTCTCCTCGACACTTGTTCAATAACCGGGCCAACTGAAAGTTTTCTTCTGAACTGAGCCTTTCGCTGATAAGGAAATCTACTTTTTCTATGCCGATTACCGGTACAGGCACCATTTTGTCAAGGGGTTGGGCGCGCTTCTCATCGCCTTGTTCATATAGGTCCGTTGTTATACATACATACCTATCACAACTCTTTTGAGTCATGAACAGGTAACATTCGGCCGCTAATTTTTGATTGCCCTTTATCGCTACCACTCTGTCCCAGGAGGGGTATTTCATCTTCAAATGCTTCTGAGATATTACCACTCCAAAGCGGTTGAGAAAAGGTCGTCCGAGTATAACATTGTAGGGCAAGTTTAGATCCACAACAAGGAATAGCAAGCTCTCCGATCGCTTGGAGGTGTCTTCCCTAAAGTAGACTGGAAGTGTAGCTACCCCTGTGACAGGGATTGGGACCCTGTCCACCCCAATTATGGGTTTCTTGCAATGTATCAATTCGTTGTCGGGCCGTTTCATGAGATTGTATGCTTCCAACGAGAAGAGGTTTACTGCACTTCCGTTATCTATGAGAGTTCTTCTGACTCCATGACTGGCAATGATGGGCGTAACCACTAACGCATCATTATGCGGATAGACAACGCCTTTCTCGTCCTCTTCGGAGAAGGACAACACCATGCGGTCTAGGACGCTTATTGTTTCACTCTTCTTTGTCATGCCATCTCGTTTGCGTTTTTCTCCTAACACCGTCGTCGGTAGTTCTGGTTCATCCATGAAAGGAGTCCCTCCCGCTATGATGTTAATCATAGGGAAGCCCTCGTCATCTACTGCGAACGTTTCCTCACCTCTTCCTCTGAGGGCATTATCCTTTTGTGGGACGCGAGGGGATACTTGTTGGTCATCTGCGACCCTTTTCGTGGGGTTATTTCTGGTGTCTTCTCTTACTTTGGTTGTGAATTCTCCCAAGTAACCTTCCTCTACCAAACGTTCTATTGCTAATTTTAAGTCCCTGCATACTTCTGTAGAATGCCCCCTGGCTTTGTGGAACTTACAATAAGCGTTTTCTCTTCTCCCTATGAGTACTCCGGGCTTAACGGGCGCAGGGTACCGGATGGGAAGGTTTCGTTGTTCCACTATCGTCAAAATCTCTGCCCTTGGTAGATTAAGGGAAGGGAAATCAGGATCGTATGCCCGACCTTTAGAGGAATCTCCTTGGCGCTGAGATGGGGAACTGCCAGGCTTTCCCTTTGAAGTGTTACCTTTCCGCCCACTAGAAGTTTTGGGAATATGATCTTTCCGCCGAGCATACTCGTCGGTGAGGCGGTCATCAAGAATGGTATTTGCAGGAGCGTTTGGAATCAGAGGTGCCTCAGGTGGCATACCATAGGTTCTATCTCTGTTCTCCTCTTCTTCCATTTTTGCGTAGTTATGGGCTTTAAGTCTTAAAGCGTCCAGAGTCGCTGGAGGGTCCACCATTAGTGTATCTCTCAATTTACTATAACGGCAGTTCCTCTTCAAGGCCTCTATAGCAAAATCAATGGTAACGCCCGGCGTTAGTGACATTTCCAGATCAAATCGACTAAGAAATTCCTTCAGAGTTTCCTGAGGCCTTCGACGCAGGTCGAATAACGCGGCGGCAGATTTCCTGATTGGAATTGCTGTACTGAAACGGCTCCGAAACTTAGATTCCAACAGTGCGAAATTACTAATGGATCCACCGGGAAGGCCTTCGAACCAGAGGTGCGCGACTCCTGATAATGTCATAACAAATATTTGGCATAACGCTGCATCCCTGTGCGTCTGGAACTGCACGAAATCCTTCACCTTATTGATGTACGAAATGGGATCTCTGGTGCCGTCATAAGTCTCAGTGGGAAGCTTCACATGTCGACTGACCTTATGGCGTCTTATACGACGGCTAAATGGATGACCTGATGTGTCATCAAGAATTTCACGCTCCCGGCGTGGAGGAGACATTTCCGCAGGACGCCTCCGATTCCGTGGATCTGGCGTGGGATGTCGCCTAGGAGACCGACTGTGGCTTCTGGGCGAGCGAGTTCGATATCTCCTACTGTTGGATCTTTCACTGCGCTCAGGGGACAAATCCCTATTTGCTCCTTCCCTTCGACCGTCCCAACGGTTTCTGACCTCTTCCAGATGCCGATCCTCCAGAGGGATGGGACCTAGAGGCACTTGCGGCACATAAGGTTCCACTCGTCCTTGAGTGAGCTGCACAAAATTAATCGGGGGATCAGCTACGGATAAAGTTGACCAGAGATTTCCTTGTAATGACGGTAACAAGGGTCGCTCGGTAACAATAGACAGCGTGAACATGACACGGGGAGGTACACTCGATCCAGAGATTCCAGGTGTCATTCTGGCAGCCATTTCAGTCAAATAGTCCAACCGAGAACGAAGGGCCGCTATTTCACTCGCAAAAGGGGGTTCTGAACTATTTAACACAAATCCCCTTGAAGTAGGAGTAGAGAAGCTGGATCCCGCCATTTGGGACAACGACACGGTCGCCTGCGAGGAAAGGACTTCCCCTGCAGACCTGATCAAATGGTTTAGGGATTCTGAAATGATTTGTTGCGTTGTCCCAGAAAGTTCAGCAGTAGCAAAAGGGAATAACTGTCTACGAATCGAGAAGGGAATATTAGAAGATGGAGGTCGCGTCCGCTCCGACTCAGAAGTCATGATTGTTCCGATATTTGGGTAGAACAAAGCTTTGCTATTAAGGATGCTCACTTAATACACCAAGGCTCTCAATGAAAGCACCATTTTGTTAAGATTTTATCTCTTATGTGATCGGGGGGTTGACTTCCATTGGTCGGAGTTGCTGTAGTTGCCGTCGAATCCACCTGCAAGGCACCAGAGGGGGGCTCCGGCGTAGACACTCCGATGCTTAAGTTAGTAAGAGTTTCAAAAATAGCAGCGGTTCTAGTAAGTGAATTCGGCTTACTTGAGGTTTGAATTAAGTGGTATTTATAGGCCACTGGTGGCGATAGCAGGGCTTAAGGGCGGTATCCAGGCGGGATGACGCTCCGGATGACGTCACGGACGATACCTGAGGATGACGTCATCAGCGATACCCGAGGTAGTGTCATGGTGGATGTCTCCGGGGGAAGGTATCGGGGGCGATACCTTCGATCATGTCGGGGGCGATAGCTCTATGGGTCCCTGGGATGGGATAATGTCGTGCGTTAAGAGACGCGTGAGACCCCCCCCCCCCCTCGTCGACCATCCCAGTAAACGTTTAAGGTCTGGTAGCGATAGCTTAGATGTCCGGTAAGGCTTGCGTGACTCCCTCTTCGGCAGGGGTCATAATTACAGCAATGCCCTTAGGATTGCCTTAATGGTTATCACGTTGGCTCCCCAAGAGGAAGAAAAGGACCTGTTCGCTCCTGAGAAACCCTCTGTAAGTGACATATTTCCTAACAAATCTCCGTAGTCTTTGCCCATCTTACCTCTTTGCAGCCCGCTCGAGGTGTGAAGCAACCCACTAGCGGCCCACACCAGGAGGATAGCAAATCCTCGTTCTAGAACAATCTAGCCGCACGGCCCCGTTTGCTACCAGTAGTGAAAACAACGATGAGCGACCAGGATCAACATCTCCTAATAGGTCAAACGGACATTACCTCTTAGCCTACGACAGGACCGGATTGAGCTGATATCGCCAGAACCGAAATGACTCCTTGACGACGTAACATTGACAAGAGTCCGTCAGCTTACTCCTGGACGTCCCACGAAGGATAATCTCTTAAGAGCAAGGATACACTCCCCTACTTATTGGATAAGAGTTCCCCGATACGGGTAGAGAGCGATAGCCCTTGGTAAACACTCGGGCTCGTTTTCAGTTGGGCTTATGATAACAATTATGACCCTCTTAGGGGCGTTACGGTAATTATGACCTTACCGAAGGCGGAATCCTGTAGCTCTATCAGACATCTGAGTCGTCGGCTCTAGACTGGAAGGTGTTTCCTGGGATGGTCGACATCAGCGGGGGGGAGGACTCACGCGTCTCTACACGCACGGTATTATCCCGTCCCAGGTATCCATGGAGGTATCGCCCGCGGAACCCTCTTCCGAGGTATCGCCCCTGACGTCACCGTAAGGTATCGCCTTGACGTCACCATAAGGTATCGCCTTTGACGTCATCATAAGGTATCGCCTGCGACATCCACCAGAGAGATCGTTTTTCCCGGGATATCGCCACTTTGCTCAGGTATCGCCCCCAGCGGCTAGTTTAAAACAAAAGGGAAGGCCGAAAAATTGCTTACTAGAACCTCTGCCATTTCTGAACCACTTACTAACTTAAGCATCGGAGTGTCTACGCCGGAGCCCCCCCTCCGGCGCCTTGCAGGTGAGTTCGACGGCAACTACAACAACTCCGCCCAATAGAAGTCATCGTCCCGATCGCATGAGAAATAAAATCTTAACAACTAATTAAAGTAAATATAAATATATTTAAATAAATTCCAGCAGTCCATGTCGAGTTCTTCATCATCGGGCCAAGGTTTGGGCCGAAACCTCAAGTCGTATATTGTCTCGCGTACACACTGCGCACCATAATGTCGACTTCTATAACTTTCAAACAACTGGGCCAAATAGGCTGAAACGTGTCCCAAACGAAAGCTAACATCCAGAAGTTTCCAAAACGTGGTCGATCGCACGATTCGGACTTGTACAGCGTCGGCTAGGTTCGGACGAAGTTGCCTGATGCGTCTTGGAATCCTTGTCTACGTAGGACTACTATCAACGAGAATGTTGGCTTGATCTTTTGGATGCTTCACTCGTCCAAACGTCCTGAAATTTGGACGCAGTAAGCACAACACATAGAGGTTTCCATCAAGCCTTTTTGATCCCTGATCGGACTCCATCTGCTCTATCATGTCTTGACACTTTTGTCCATGTAGTCACGTGATACATCTTAGGATCGTATCATTCCCTCCCTCTTCGCAAAGATTCGTCCTCGAATCTTGCTCAGCATAATCTATCATCGAAAGCTTCCCAATTATATGCTCAAAGCATACTTGCCATCTCTTGTGCTTCCTTAGTCGCCATCTCTTGCGCTTCAAGGTCGATGCGCTAGGGTTGATAGGAGGATTCACATCATTCCCTCTCCCTTCGAAATGATTCACCCTCGAATTTGTATTTAGTCCTGCACCACAATACCTTAAGTTAGTAATATCAAAGTAAGCACAAATCGAACCATACCAACCTAGTAAATTCAACTTGCCAGCAACGTCTTTAAACATGTCAATACGTCGAGTAAGATGATTGCTCCAAGCGGCTACTCTTGCTTGAACTTGGTTTAGGGACCGTCTCCGGCGTAAGCGCTGCCAAACCCAAGCTCTTATCTTGAAGGATCCACTCATCATTCCATGGTTTCCCCAAGTTGCCATCTTGACACCCAAGCGCGCACCATAGCGGTTGGCTTATCCATGGGCTATCCGCATTACTTCGATCTCTTTGCTGCCACTTATACTAAATAATACACTCAAAGGCAGCAACATTAAACTGAATAATGTTATATGAATGAAACCATATATGAGTTTAAGTAATAATCCCAAAACAGTTGCATGTACCGAAAGGAAGTAAGTAAATAAAATAAATTGAAAGCATTGCTTCCATGTAAACTCATACTTACAAACCGAAACATGCCATGAGGACTCAAGTGCCCATGGATCCACATTGCTTGAAACTCCGAATTGTGGTTGACAAGATGTCTCAATTAGCATCTTCGTGCTCGGCCTCCTCCACAATTCCATCCATGAGTCGCTAAGTGACTCCTCCCTGTGATTACTAACAATACTCCAAGGAATAACATGTGAAAGCATAACATCTTTAAAGAATATGTTAGTAATAGTTACGCTATATTGATGTATCAAACCAGCATCATATGACCAATATATAGTCAAATCGTGTAACGAACTACACAACCAAATTAAGCGCTCATGCTTGCTATGATATCCTTTATGCATACAAAACATAGATTTTGTGTCAAATAAATAATCTTTATAGACTTCACAAAAATCAGAATCATTAGCATAAAGATTAACCCTAGGTGTAACCTCAAGCGATTTTTCACTAAGTGACTTTTTATCAATACTACCAATAAGAATCAAAGGAACATCATGTGAAGACATATCATTCCTATAAATTAAACCAGTAATATTAATTAAATCATAGCAACTCATCAAACAGTCATCAAACACATCATGCTCATCAAAATTTCGCAAAAGATCATGCGACCGATATAAGTCATTGCGTCTGAAAAGAGCTCCTCAAAGTCCTGTCAACTGAAACACAAAATTTTCATGAAATTCACACTTGTCAGAATAGTTATCTAATGTAAAAACATGTGAGAATCCAATTAAATTTGTGTTAGAGACAACACAATCCATGTCTCTCGGTCTAGCCAACATACCAAACTGTTTTCGCTTTCGCGAGTAATTTTCAAAGGCATATGACTTGACCTTCGGTGCTTGCATATAATCATCATCATTTAAATTAATTTTAGAACCAGAAGCATAAAAATTAATGAGGTTTATATACTCACACAAATCGCTCCTTAGGGAAGAGAGCCATACCATACCCTTTCGGTTATGGTTTGCCGAAATAGGCACCATAGATGCACAAGGCTCTTTGCCTCTTCTTGGTGGTAAGGTAAGAGGCTTCTCGTCTGCCAACAATCTTCTCTTGTTCTGCACATTAGTAGAAATAATAATAGAAGAGAAAACAAATGGATTAGGGTTAGGAAAATCTAAGCGCAATGGCCAAAAATTCAGTTTTTGGTGGCTTGCGCCAAAATAGATTTTTTGCACATGTATTACATCCCTCACTTTTTCTCTCTTGGCATAAACACACATCTCTCCTTTTTTAATGATTCCACTCTCTGCATGCTCTTTATTTTCATGCAAATGTTTTAAACTCTCATCTCTTTTCCCATGCTCACTCTTTTCATGGGGGCTGCTTTTTATTTCATCTCTTTTCCCATGCTCACTCTTTTTATGGGGGCTGTTTTCCTCATTATTTCTCTCTTTATTTTCACTCAACTCTCCCTTTTTTCTCTCAATATCCCTTATGATTTCAGACTCGGCATAAGCTTTGGCAACTCATTTTTGCTCTTCATCTTTTGCCTTTGACTTAGTAGGCTTGATACTAGGATAAAGAGACCTCTTCTTCCTTTACTTCTCTATACTAATTGCCTTTTGTAACATATCCTCTAAGTAGAAGAACTCAGTGTAATACAGTGGATCAGTTATCTCTCGATTGAGGCCTTCGAAGAATCTTGCCATCGTCTCCCTTTTGGTCTCCTTGACTTGTGCTTTCTCTAAAGCAATCTCCAATTCATTAAAGTACTCTTCAACACCCTTATTTCCTTGTGTCAAGGTCTCTAACTTTCGGAGAAGCTCACGGCTGAAGTGAGTGGGAACAAAACGATTCCTCATGACCCTCTTCATCATTTCCCAATTCTGAATTGGAAGGCTCCTCATGCAGCTCGTTTAAGGTTGATCTTATCCCACCAATTAACCGCATACCCACCAAACGCAGCTGATGCTAACTTTACTTTCTTCCTTTCTGAATAATCATGGCAGTGAAAAATAGATTGTACCTCTTGCTCCCAATCCAAGTAAGCATTCGGATTGTACACTACTTCAAAAGGCGGAAGTCTTACCCTTAACTCACTTTTGTTATATGTCTCAGCCTTAGCCCTCAAACCAACCGAGATCTTCCTCCTTTCACGCCTATCATACTGCCCTTGCTTCGGATAGGCATCATCCTCATAATCTCGCCTCTCGGACCATTGTGTGTAAGACATTTTGTAATTTCTGTAAATTCACAACACTAGCAAACAAACGTAAAATTTGTACTAAACCTAGCACTCCCTCACATGTTTACTCTCGTGTTTAAACTCTCAATTGAACTCACAAAAATCACTCAAAATCCCTTCAATTGTTCAAGTGTTAGTAAGACTCAAGTGTTCAAGAAAAAGGCTTCCAAGAAGACTCTCAAAGACAACTAGCACTGAAAAGAATGGTGACACTTGATATTTGAGTAATTACAAGAACAACCAATTAAACAAATAGCAAGTAGAGTAGAAGGCAATTTCAAGGAATCAAAGAAGGCTCAAATTGGCTTGAAAGGACTCAACAAATCCAATTTTTCAATTCTGATTTTAATACCCAATTATACTTCAACTCGTTCCTTGCTAAATCTGACTTTTGTGGCGCAAATACTTCTATATATTTTTGTATTTGTAGAATAGAATTTTTTTTTTCTCCTTTGTTTTTTTTTTTTTACTATGAACATAGTTTAGTCTTTTGATCACAGCTTTTTACTCTGAACTCTAAATCGACTGATTCTTTTTGATTCGGAAGCCCAACAAACACAGCTTTCCAACGGATCCTTTTTCACTCAAATCGGACTTTAATAGCTATATATTAAAATTCAATTTTGACTTGATAGAATTTGCACAGATTTTCTTTTGTATTTCGTGACCTCTTTGTTGGTAGAAAACGCAAGTAATTTAGCTAATTTCAACACAACAAACTGGACTGAAAATACAACCAATTGTATTCAAGTAACGAACCAAAGCACATAAGGAAATCGGTTTTAGAATGGAGTAGAAGAAGAAATCGATTTCAGCAAAGAAAACTTGAAAACAATTAAAGATACTTACCAATCCTTGAACGCCTTAAGCTCTGCTACCAACTGATACGATCCTAGTTGCTTAGGATGCGTAGCACGTAATTTTGATCGTTGCTCAAAGATGGATTTTTGATGCGGAAGAAGATAACTCACTTAGACAACGTAAGTCGGCTGATCGTTAAGCACCAGCCAACCTAAGTCCGAACAAGGAAGGATCCTTGTCGAATCACTAAGCTTATATCCCTTGTGGATATCAACCTAGGGCAGACAACAAGTAGGATGCAATTTCGGGTTTTACTTGTTTGACGACTCGAGTATTGCAGACTAGAGAAGGAACAAGGTTCAATCACATGAACAATGGGTAGAGATTTGAAGAGAGAAGTCTCAATTTTATCAAAATAACAGCAAACTCAATAATGGAGCTAAACGGCTCCTTATAAAGAGTTTACAAGCAAACCCTAATAGGAATAGAAGTAGGAGTTCTAACTAAGGAAATTAACTTCTAATTAATCGATTAACCAATTAACTAATTAACTAATTAAAGTAAATATAAATATATTTAAATACATTCCAGCAGTCCATGTCGAGTTCTCCATCATCGGGCCAAGGTTTGGGCCGAAACCTCAAGTCGTATATTGTCTCGCGTACACACTGCGCACCATAATGTCGACTTCTATAACTTTCAAACCACTTGGCTAAATAGTCTGAAACTTATCCCAAACGAAATCTAACATCAAGACGTTTCCAAAACGTGGTCGATCGCATGATTCGGACTTGTACAGCGCCGGCTAGGTTCGGACGAAGTTGCCTGATGCGTCTTGGAATCCTTGTCTGCGTAGGACTACTGTCAACGAGAATGTTGGCTTAATCTTTTGGACGCTCCACTCGTCCAAAAGTCCTGAAATTTGGACACAGTAAGCACAACATATAGAGGTTTCCATCAAGCCTTTTTGATCCCTGATCGGACTCCATCTGCTCTATCATGTCTTGACCCTTTTGTCCATGTAGTCGCGTGATACATCTTGGGATTGTATCAGTTGATGCGATCATGGATGCACCTCCCTTGGACCCCATAATGTGAGGACCAATTACCTGAAGCATGACAAGGAAACTAACACTTTGGTTCGAGGCCAAGATGAGTAAGGAGCCATTACAAGCTGAGTATCAGGTCGTAATGGTGATCGAGCACCATACTGGGAGTAACAGGCTGAGTGCGAGCCTATCAGAAACCCTAGGCGAGGTCCGTGCCAACCCTAGGTCTCATATGCAAGCTATTAGGAAAACCCTAGGCCACTCATCGTATGACTCATGCCTTAGCCAGACAGATCACGAAGACCTCTCGCAAGCCTCATGCCTTAGTCGGACAACACATGAAGTCGTCTTGCATCCATCGCAGCCTTCGCGGACCTCATACCTACCGCGGCCTACACATAAACATCTCTCGCAGCAAGTCCGCACAAGCCATGAAGACCTCTTACGCCCATTGCAACCAGTGCTAGCCTCATACCCTAGACGGCCAAACCATGAAGATTCCCCGCAACAAGACATGAAGACCTCTCGCGCACATCGCAGCTCGTGCTGGCCTCATACCCTAGATGGCCAAACCATGAAGATTCCCCGCAACAAGCCATGAAGCCACCCGCACAAACCTTAGTAAACCATAAAGACGTGCAGCTAGCTTCTGAAGACATGACCGAGCCCATCACGAGCTGAGGTCACCTTTGCCACTCCAAGTGGGCCTAAAAAGCCCATCAATAAGGCTACGACCTCTCCCATGAAGGATGCGTCTAAGGGCAAAACCTTCACAAGACCGGCCACCTTTTGTAACTTAGTATAAAAGTCGGACTTAGTTACTATTCTAGTTAGTTTAGATATTTTTGACTGATTTTGTAGAGTGAGAATACTCCTCCTTCATCACATTAAACTCCTCTTGTGGATTTATAAGCTTGCTGGTGCTTTGATTCTCCGCAAGTAAAATGTAAACCATCATTTGTGTAATTATGACTTTTGTGTGTAATTTTTTGTGAGCCGTTCTTACAAATGATTGTGAGTTAATTGTGTGCTGCGTGAACTGTTCTCCGATCGTGTGTTCTCCAATTATCAAAGTGTGTTGCAACGTTCTTCCTTGTGCTCATCCTTACCTTGTTTCCATTCCGTGTATCTCTCGGTAAAATTTTCCTTTCTCTTGTCTTTCTTTGCTTCCTTTTTGTTGCGTGTCCATGTCATCTTCTTCCTTCGTTTGTGCTTGCATTTCTTGTTATTTGCATAGTAGACTCTCGGGCTATCATTCGGCCTACTTACCCTAAGCCGAATCATATCAAGAGTATAGGAAATAGTGTTGATTTAAGGAAGATTGTGAGAAATGATGATAATTAGATGGGTTTTAATTAATTGGTTGTAAGAAAAGAAAAGGGAACTAAAATTGGAAAGAAACATGGAAAGGAGTGTGAGGAGCAGAATACAACAAAGAAAAAAAAATGAGAAATTATGTTGGCCTTTAATTATTTGTGTAGGTTTGGTGAAAAGGATGAGAATAATAGTAATTTAGTTTATTTACTTATTTTCACTTTCAATGATCCTTATATTGTGAATTTTAATTATATGATACTCCCTCTGGCTTAATATATTTGACGCCCGCACTGTTCATACGCGTCTCGAGGAGGCCGGATGACGCACTATTTGACCTTAAAAAATCTAATTTTTTTCTCGAACGTATATTAAGAATTAACGTACGTTCGAAAAAAAGTACAAAATTTTTTGGGGTCAAATAGTGCGTCATCCGGCCTCCTCGAGATGCGTGTCTATAGTACACGCGTCTATTATAAAAGGCCAAAGGGAGTAGTATATTTCTAACCGAAAGCTTTTTGTACTCTCTGTAAACATAGGTACATAATTATTGTGTAAATAATCGATATATATACAAATTGTGAAGCGACTTTTGTTAGTTGTGAAGCCTTCGAATCATCATACCATGGAGTAACCTGGGCATGTGAAGCGACTTTTGTTGTATATATACAAATTGTGAGTGAATAATACAAAGTATAAACTGCATGATAGTATTGCGTGTTGGTTGTTCGTATTATGTTATGACTGTAAGTACTATATTATGTTTGTGAATATGCATGGTGATAGTAATTAGTGATAAAAGATAGTATATTATATTGTTTATACCTTAACTAACAGGGGTGGTGTTAGTACATGTGCACATGGTCTATTAAACCTTAGCCAGTCGGAGGTTATAATGATAGTACGAAGTGGCTTGGCCAGCACTTCGGTATGTTGAGAAATTCATATGTCCTAGCCTGCAGGGACAATGGTTTTGGCACGTGATGGGATCACGGTCTGAGTTAATATCCTAGCCTGTAGGGGTTAAGCTGCTGCCACGTGAATTATCACGGTCTGAACTTGAATTATTTTGTGTTTTGATAGTTTAACTAGATTATGATGAATATACGAGTTCTAATATCTGAATATTATTAGTTATATTACATTATATGTAGTGGATACAGTGAATATGAATGGTTGTTTGTACATGTTTGTTTATATCTTGTATCATTTATTCACTAAGTTGCGGTAACTCACCCTTTGTTAATAATCATTTTTTCAGTTGGTGGCAGACAGTAATGAGTTCTGGTTGGCAGATCTAGGAGAGTACTCTTAAAGTTTAATCGGTATGCCCAGCATTCTCCTCCGCTAGGGCCTAGTCGATTAATAACATTTGTATATGTCTATTTTGGGGTTATAAATAACAAACTCCCTAATAGGTCTATATTGTTACTTATTGTAGTAAATGTAGATGTTACCATGTATTGTTGTATTAGTAATCAATAAAATAAAATCTTGAATTTTTGAAATGAAGAAATTGTTAATTTTGGAAGACATCTTAATAAGGAGTCAAGTTAGGCTTATGAGAGTTCGAGATAAATACTAGAATCCATTGGAACTCTTAGCCGATCACACACTCTCGTTTGGGGTGTGTCAGTTAGATTCTAGGGGCGCGATCCAATCATTGGTTGAGCATAACGCTGAATAAAGGCGTTGACTGAGGGAAAATACTCTAGTTATATTGCATTATATAGTTGATTATAGGAATGCCCTTTTGCATTTATTTTTGTAACAATTGTATGTATTCATTTCTTAAAATTAGAACATGTAGAATTGACCAGCAAGACTTTGTATGGTGGTGTGAGGTGGCAAACAACGACGAGTTGGAGGGAGGGGAAGATCGTGGTGGGTTATTTGGGCAGAGTAAAACATGGCACATTATGAGGATATAACTCCTATAATCAACTATATAACAGTATGTGTGGGGGTTGGAGGAGGAAGGTTCAACGAGTGTACACAAGGTACTATTGTTGAGGAGGGAGGAGAAAACAATGGAGGGTTAAAGGGTGGTGTTGCCATCATCGACCATAGGACAATAGGGGTGGTGGTTGGAGGATGAAGGTCCGACTATCGCGCACAAGCTATTGTTGTTGAGTAGGCGAACAAGTGGAAACTAGAAAGCTTATTATCCCATTGACTGTTGGTGTAACTTCAAATTAAGATTTTAAAAGAGTAAATGAAGGATTTCATTAATAAATATTCTTGATACAAAGAAAGGTATTAAAACCAAAACAATGCACTAAAAGTAACAACATAGAGAACCATAACAATAGTTTCAATAGAAAGTTCTTACTCCACCATCTACGAAAAAAATGGTTGATGTAGTCCCAAACGATGACTGGTCCCTTCTTGCTTACTGAGGCATATGGGGACGAAACATGTAGATTGTCAAACTTCCTGCTCTGGGACATTTTAATTGGATTAGGTCCATTGATAAACCATAAACTGATATTCATCAACGAGATACACGCTGGCTCCATCGATGAGAGATACACATCTATGCATAGTTTCGAAGATAGATCTGAAAAGTACCTCATATGAAACAAACAACACCAAAACATCTTTATTCAAAGGACCAAAACCAACAAACCTTTAATAAAAAGACGACTACTACCAACAAACCTTAAATAAAAGGATGACTACTACCAACAAACTTTAAATAAAAGGACAACCTTTATTAAAAAGCACAACTACAATTGAAAGTATTTATTAAGAATTTAGAAAACAGTGTAACGATTAAAGCTAAGGGGGTGAGGCTACCAAAGATCAAAGAAAAACCTTTAGCAGCCCCTAAACTGAAGATAAGAGGCTGGGGTTTTAGGGAATAAGATGAACTTTCAAATTAAGATGATGTAATTATTATTGAGATGATGTGACCATAAAATGCAATATAATTTTTATGATATTTCTTGCAACTTTTATTAGTATAGGTGTTTGAAAAGCATTTGACTTGGAGGAAGCAAATGGGTGGAAAGATTATTGAATCATTGCATGTTGGTGTAACATTCATATAAATTATGTAACCATTTTGCGGTAAATTCAATGTATACTTTTATGATTATATTTGTCACTTCTACAACTATAGGTGTTTGAAAAGACTTTTGATATTCGACAGGACTCTAAACAAGTGAAAGATTATCCAAGTCAGACATCAAGTGTCTCTAAACTAGTGGTTTTATGATTTCTTTTCATTGCAAATTCATCTGATTATAAAGTAAGGTGTTCTTGCGAGTTAAATCATCCAATCCAACATAATTTCTCCTCCTCTTATCAAAGCCTCAATCCTTCCGTCCGTCACCCTACAAAGAAGTTTTTATCTATTGCAACTTCCAAGTTTCACTCATCACTGTGCTTATGCTGGCACTAAGATATTTTCAAAGAGGTACCATCAAGTCGTCTCCAACTTGATTGAGACTAATCTGGCCCTCTTCAAATTGACACGTGATGAAGACACTTTGATGAATGAGATGCAGAAACTACGAATGGTTGAAGATTCGACCAAGGACACCTTGGAGGACTATGCTTCATTGTTGACTACCCTAAAGGCAACTCATAGTTACATTGAAAGAATGAACGACATTGTTGCCCTCATAGCAAAGGTTGCAAAGACTGGGGAAGAAACTAGCGAGAACAACCGACATGATTTGGTTGTTGTTCCCTCCGCTGAGGATCCCACCAGTGAGAACTAGTGGGAGGATGGCATGCATGTTATGATGGATGAGATTATCCAGCAGTAGGAATCGATTGTTGTCCCTACTGTTGGACCTGTTGAGTAGTGTGCTGCTTTTGTACTAAGAAAAAAATGACTATGTATTCCTCTATTGTTTTTAATTTAATATAAAACTTTATATTAGTGGTGTGCTTTATCCATATCTCTCGTTGCACTCCTAAAATACTCTTGCAATCATCGGATCATAATTTATTACGTGGTTACAAGGGGGGAGAAAATAAGTTACTAGGTTTTATAAGGCGAGTACATCAACCGGTAGGATCAGCTATACCTATATGAAAGGTTATTATGATGTACTTAATTATACCAGGGAAACTTATCCCAAAGAGAAAAAAAAAATATACTATGGAAAGGCACCAATTAATAACTTCTATAAATACGGTTCTCTATCTTTACTCTCAATTGAAATTGAAACTTGTGCAACTCATATATTATGGTTCTAGGAATGTATTTTCGTGTATAAGAGGAGCTGATTGCATCATGTTGTTGTGTACCAATTAATCAAAAACACCACAATCAAATAAAAACACTTCTATTCCTACATTAACATCTCTTTGTTTTCCTTGATATAGTTCTTCTTTCATTGTCTTTGTCAAGGTTTTTAAGTTTGCAGCTAGTTTAGAACCCAAAACTATCCATCGGCTTGAGTGTGACGTCCCCCATTCCATGATCTTCGCTAGGGTGGTTGCACAATTGTTAGAAAGTAGTGTATATATACATGTATTCGTATTCGTACGTATGTGTATTAGAGTAGATGTATAGTATTTAGCTTGTCCTATAAATAAAGGACTATGTACATGTACACTTGGTAAGATGTATTAATGAGATATACACTTCAAAATACATGGTAGCGGAGTAAATTTTGCTCCCTCTGCTGTCTTTGCTCCGTTGAGATACTTCCCGGCATCTCTGATTCTCACCACCCCCGTAGAAATGAGCGGAAGGACGTTGCGAGTCGGACGGTGGTGGTTTCGAGTCATTCCGATCACTAACGCGTCGTCACTCTCCGCATTTATCCAACTGTGTCGTCTGGTATCGGAGGCACGTGGGGGCGCGTGCCAGCTACGTTTTGGTCGTCGTTGGTTGGGTTTTGCTCGCCTTGAGGTTGTCATCACGTCCGTAAAGTTTCGTTGTATTCCGACAACGTTTACTCTCTGAATTTTGCATAATACCGAATCTGTCCCTATTTGGTATTTATTTTCTTGAGCTATTTGGTGTATATCACTTGGTGTGGACTCGGTGGTGGTCCGTTTGCTGCTCTAAAATTTGGTATTTATTCTCTCGAATTACTTAGTTGGCTTGTTTGTGTTAAGTTCATATTTGCTACGTATTTGTTTGGTTGGCTGCGTATTTGCTCCATATCTGCTACGTATTTATTGCGTATTTGTTGTGTATTCGCTACACATTTACTCCGTATTTGCTTCGTATGATTTGATATTTGTTGCGTATCTGCTGTGTATTGGCTGCACATTTGCTCTGTATTTGCTGCTGGGATTGTGCCATGGCTGCTAATCTTGTCGGGGTACCTAGCTCCTCTTCTGAAAAGACTGTAACAATCTCTATAGATGAGTTCGCTAGATTCTCTGAGTATCTCTCTTCTTCTGGAAAGACTATAACTATCTCTGCCACTGAGTTTGCTAGATTCTCTCAGTATCTGCAATGTGCAAAGGCTACATCTGGTACTAGTTCAGCTGAGAGAGGTAAAACTTGTCTTATTTCTTCTTCCAACCAATGGGTTATTGATTCTGGTGCGAATGAGCACATGACAGGTAATCCCAATGTCTTCTCGAGCATCAAGAGAGTTACAACACCCACACCTGTTACTATTGCAAATGGCACTACTTGTAATGTTGTGGGTTCCGGCACTGTCAACCCTACATCTGCTATTACCATGTCATATGTGCTTAGTTTACCAGAGTTGACATTTAATTTGATGTCTGTGAGTAAACTAACCAAAGACCTGAATTGCTTCATCTCTTTCTTCCCTGATCATTGTCTATTTCAGGATATTGTGACAAAGCAGGTCATTGGCAGAGGACACGTATCTGGTGGTCTTTACATTCTCGATTCATCGGTCCCAAAATCAGTTACGTGTTTTAGTGTTACCTCTTTGTTTGAAGCTCACTGTCGTTTGGGACATCCGTGTATGGAGTATCTCAAGCGAGTGTGTCCACAATTCAAGTCTGCTACTTCTCTTGATTGTGAATCTTGTCATTTTGCGAAGCACCATTGCACTTCTTTGGGTCCACGGACTAATAAGCGTGCAGATTCAGCGTTTCAATTAGTTCATTCGGATGTTTGGGGTCCATGTCCTGTAACCGCCAAACCAGGATTCAGATATTTTATCACTTTTGTGGATGATTACTCAAGAATGACTTGGGTATATTTCATGAAGAACCGGTCTGAGGTATTTTCCCATTTTTGTGCATTTTGTACTGAAATTAAGA
The DNA here is from genome assembly GCA_963691705.1 of Viola odorata. Taxonomy (NCBI): domain Eukaryota; kingdom Viridiplantae; phylum Streptophyta; class Magnoliopsida; order Malpighiales; family Violaceae; genus Viola; species Viola odorata. The sequence continues at coordinate 35,962,673 of OY829546.1, forward strand.
ATCAGTTTGGTACGTCTGTTCGCATTCTTAGAAGTGATAATGCTAAGGAATACATGTCAGAATCCTTTCAGCATTATATGACTCAGCATGGCATCTTGCATCAGTCTTCTTGCGTTGATACACCAGCTCAAAATGGTGTGGCAGAGAGAAAGAACAGACACCTTTTGGAAACTGCTCGTGCTCTTTTATTTCAGAACAATGTTCCCAAGCAATTTTGGGTTTACGCTGTTTCTACAGCTTGTTTCTTGATTAATCGTATGCCTTCTGCAGTTCTTGATGATGGTATTCCAATTACTATACTTGCTCCTGGAAGACCATTATTTCCCATTGAGCCTAAGATCTTTAGTAGCACCTGCTATGTTCGTGATGTTCGTCCTCACATCACAAAGTTGGATCCTAAGGCTTTAAAGTGTGTCTTCTTGGGGTATGCTAGGCTTCAGAAAGGGTACCCATGCTACTCTCTAGACCTTCAGAAGTATTAGTGTCCATTGATGTTGCCTTCTCAGAACAGATACCGTTCTTCTCATCTCATCCTACTCCTACTCCACAGGATAAGGATGATGATGGGGATGATGACTGGCTTGTCTATCCCACGATCTCTCCTGGTATCTCTGAGCAGTCTTCTAGAGATGTTGTCCTGCACTAGCCTACTTCCTTGGATCCTTCTTCTGGTACTCTTGATCAGTCTTTTAGTGATACTGCTCTGGATCATGCTACTTATTTGGATCCTTCTTCTGGTACTCTTGATCAGTCTTCTAGTGATACTGCTCTGGATCATGCTACTTCTTCTGGTACTTCTGAGCATCCACCTGCAGATATTGTTATGATTCAGTCTCCTGATCTCTCAGTTATGGGAGACCCACCTTGCATTGATCCTCTGGTCCCTGCACCTCCATCAGAGCCCTTGGTACCTGCTCCCTCTACTGATCTGGATCTACCCATCAGTCTTTGCAAAGGTAAACGACAATGCAAATCTGTTTACTCAATTGCCAATTTTGTCTCTTATGATGGATTTTCTGGTTCGACACGTGCTTTGATTTCTTCTCTAGACTCTATTGTTATTCCTAAAATAGTAAAGGAAGCATTGAGTCATTCTGGATGGACGAATGCAATGTTTGCGGAGATTACAACTTTGGATGATAATCAGACTTGGGATTTAGTGAATTTACCAAAGGAGAAGAAAGTTGTGGGGTGTAAATGGGTGTTTGCAGTCAAAGTCAATCCAGATGGTTCTGTGGCCCGCCTTAAGGCACGACTTGTTGCCAAAGGATATGCTCAAACATATGGGGTGGATTACTCTGAGACTTTTTCTCCTGTGGCTAAATTATCTTCTGTGAGGTTATTCATTTCTTTGGCTGCTTCTAGGAATTGGCCCCTACATCAGTTGGACATCAAGAATGCCTTCCTTCATGGTGACCTACAAGAGGAAGTCTATATGGAGCAACCACCTGGGTTTGTTGCTCAGGGGGGGTATGGAAAAGTTTGTCGTTTGAAGAAGGCTTTGTATGGTCTAAAACAAAGTCCTCGTGCCTGGTTTGGCAAATTCAGTGAGGTAGTTTTAGAATTTGGCATGCAAAAGAGTCAGTGTGATCATTCAGTCTTTTATAGACAATCTGCCGCTGGTGTTATTTTGCTTGTTGTGTATGTGGATGACATTATCATCACAGGAGATGACAGTGCCGGGATTTCTTTGCTCAAATCTTTCCTGCATACCAAGTTTAGTACGAAAGACTTGGATCAGCTGAAATACTTTCTAGGGATAGAAGTTTCCAGGAGCAACAAAGGTATCTTCTTATCTCAAAGAAAGTATGTTCTTGATCTTCTTGCAGAAATAGGAAAGTTGGGAGCCAAGCCCTGTAGTACACCTATGGCTTCTAATGTCCATCTCACGAAAGATGACGGTGACCCATTTAATGATCCTGAGAAGTATAGGAGATTAGTTAGGAAACTAAACTATCTCACAGTGACACGTCCTAACATCACCTTCGCGGTTAGTGTTGTCAGTCAGTTCATGTCTACTCCAACAGATAAACATTGGAAAACTCTGGAGCATATCTTGTGCTATCTGAAAGGGGTACCTGGTCTCGGGATCCGGTATAGTAACCATGGTCACAACCAGATTGAGTGCTTTGCAGATGCTGATTGGGCTGGGTCGAAGATTGATAGAAGATCAATAACCGGCTATTGTGTCTTTGTTGGTGGGAATCTGGTCTCATGGAAGAGTAAGAAGCAAAATGTGGTATCGCGATCTAGTGCAGAATCTGAATATAGAGCAATGGCACAATCCTCCTGTGAGATTTTATGGTTGCGACAACTACTAGCTGAGGTTGGTATAGTACATTCATCACCATCAAAACTCTGGTGTGATAATCAAGCTGCTCTCCACATTGCTTCTAATCCGGTATACCATGAGAGAACAAAACATATTGAAGTGGATTGCCACTTTATCCGTGAGAAGATTCAGGAGAACATCATCTCCACTCATTACGTAAAGACAGATGAACAACTTGGTGATCTGTTCACAAAAGTTCTTCCAGGCTCTCGAGTGAATTATCTTTGTAACAAGCTGGGCATGATAAATATCTATGCTCCAGCTTGAGGGGAGTGTTAGAAAGTAGTGTATATATACATGTATTCATATTCGTACGTATGTGTATTAGAGTAGATGTATAGTATTTAGCTTGTCCTATAAATAGAGGACTATGTACATGTATACTTGGTAAGATGTATTAATGAGATATACACTTCAAAATACAACAATAAAATGAAGAAATTTAGTACGAGAGGAGATTAAAGCATGAAAAGAATCACCCCCTTTTGCAGGTTTGAAAGCGTCAAGATGACCATAAATTTCCAACAACTCCACAACAATTTCAGCGATCTTCCAACTCTTTTAGGCTACCTCACAAAAGGCTCTTACACCATACAAGGTTTAATTTCTCATGAATATCAAAATCACAAACATCTTGTACTAAAGGATTAATCCAATTATCAAACCATGTGCTTGATGTGCTAAGCGGTTGTACTATAATAATGCCATTGCAATTGAAGAAATCGTGGTCCGCATCTAGCGGTTCTATTAGATGATTGTTACACTCTTATTTCCTCTCTTCTGATGTATTTAACTGATTGTATAAATAGCTATGTTCTCGAGATTAGACCTCTCTAGTCGATTGGACTGAAAAAATGGGTGATTAGAGAGCTTTTCGATCTCGAAATGGACAAAAAAACTCTTAAAAAATCGATGAACCAATTGAAAAACCGACTAACTGCCCAATTCAAATTTAAAGATATTTTTCAGTCAGAAAAATAATATTTTCATGACGGAAAGAAAATTTACTCAACTCATCTTTTTTCCAAGCTCAAGAACAATTGTAGCTAAGTACCAACGTCATCTGCTTTTATAAACAAACCTTCTACCAAGTTTCTTTCTTGTTTGTAACGGACGTGGTATAAAGTTCCATCTCACATTCCCACACCAATCTTTTTTTCTTTTTCTTTTTTATTTTAAGCGTGAATAAGAGCTCTAATTTTCTTTTTTCTTTTTTCTTTTTTAACTAACACTTTTATCTTCTTTTCTATATATATATTTTTTTTTTCTTATCAAAATAAAACACTTTTTTGGTTAAATAAAACTGTAGTGATATATCCTCTCTTTTTAAGTAACAATAATTAAATTATTATAAAATTAGATAGAAATTCAGATTTTATGTTAAAAAAATATTTCAAAAAATTAGGATGTCTAACATGAATTTTATTATTTCGTTATTGTAAATAATGTAAAATAATTAAATAATTAACGTTAAAAGAAAACGTGAAGCGCAGATTCGTTACTCGTTAGTTTCGTTTTCAATCTCCCCACCATTTTCCTTTTCCCATTTCTCGAAACACAGAACAGAAGAAATGCCTCAGCTTGCGGAGACTTACGCCTGCGTTCCCTCCACTGAACGCGGCCGCGGGATCCTAATCTCCGGCCACCCTAAAACAAATACCGTCCTCTACACCAACAACCGATCCGTCCTCATCCTTAACCTCGACAACCCGCTCGACGTCTCCGTCTACGGTGAGCACGCCTACCAAGCCACCGTCGCCCGCTTCTCCCCTAACGGCGAGTGGATCGCCTCCGCTGATGTTTCCGGCACCGTTCGAATATGGGGGGCCTACAATGATCATGTTCTCAAGAATGAATTCAAAGTCTTGTCCGGTCGGATCGACGATCTACAGTGGTCCCCTGATGGGCTCAGGATCGTCGCCTCTGGGGAAGGCAAGGGCAAGTCCCTTGTTCGTGCATTTATGTAAGTACTGCGTCTCATGCAAATTTAAGTTGTTGTCTGCCAATTTCTTGCCTTGTTCACTTTATGTAGTCTTAGATTCTAGCTTGGATCGTTGGTAGGTGGGATACAGGGACCACTGTGGGGGATTTTGATGGGCATTCTAGGCGGGTTTTGGGCTGTGACTTCAAGCAAACCAGGCCATTTCGAATTGTAACCTGTGGGGAGGATTTTTTGGTAAATTTCTACGAAGGCCCCCCTTTCAAATTCAAGAGTTCTCACAGGTTTGTTCCCTCTTTTCTTGTGAATTCGTATTAGATAAACTTGGTTTTCAAAGCAAGTGCTTTTAGAGTCTTACTGAATTTTACTGAAGATGTTTCTTTCTGTGTTTGGGGTTTAATTGTTTTGCAGAGATCATTCGAATTTTGTGAATTGTGTGAGGTTTTCTCCGGATGGCAGCAAGTTCATCAGTGTGAGTTCTGATAAAAAGGGAATATTATTTGACGGGAAAACAGCAAAGAAGATTGGTGAATTGTCCTCTGAGGATGGCCATAAGGGCAGCATCTATGCGGTCAGCTGGAGTGCTGATAGTAAAAAGGTAATCCCTGCTTGTCACACACTAGCAAAGTTCCCGTAGTTATATATTTTACTCCAAGTCCACATTTTTAAAGGTTCCATTTGCATATACTGCTGGATTTGTTGAAACCATTAAAGAGTATATCAACTGCATAGTTTAGCATTGATAGTGAACTAACAACTTATTTTTTTGGATGTAAGCCTTAAAAACTTGCAAATGTGGCTTGCATTACCTTGGATTATGTAAGCTAATTCCATTACTGTTCTGTAGTTTCTTTCAGAAATGAATATTAGGTTATCATTTTTCTCCTGGTCCCGCTCTTGTATAGTAGAATGTCCTCTCATGGAACTTATTGATCAACTACGTGTAACTGCACTTGCTTGCATGACTGTTAGAAAAAATGTCATTCTTAGATGTATAAGCACAACCTGAGACATTAGGTAAACATATTGCACTTTATCAGGTAGAACATATTGTTGTTACTTAGGTTTCTTGCAAAAAAGTCCAGTTTACTGTCATTTTAAATGTTCATGTACTTGATTTTCCTTTCTTTCTTGTAGTAATTACAAATGAGTTGTGCAACTAATGCTTTGCTTCTTCCCTTATCTCTTTACACGTCATCTACCTTACATGCCATGATTCCCTACTTAGGGTCTCCTTGTTCTTCTGGAAAAGCACGTGTTATGCTTGATACTATTGTAATTGAGGCTTAAATTATCTGCAGGTGCTAACTGCTTCTGCTGACAAGTCTGCAAAAGTGTGGGAAATCTCCAATGATGGTAGTGGAAAGTTGATTAAAACACTGACTCCTTCTGGCTCAGGTGGTGTAGATGACATGCTAGTTGGCTGCCTGTGGCAGCACAATCATGTTGTCACTGTTTCACTTGGTGGCACAATTAGTATATTCTCAGGAAGCGATCTTGATAAAGCCCTGGTCCAAATATCTGGGCATAGAAAAAACATCACTTCACTTGTTGTGCTTAAAAATGTGCCAAAGACCATATTGTCATGCAGCTATGATGGTTTGATTGTTAAATGGACTCAAGGCATTGGTTACAGTGGTAGATTGCAGAGGAAGGAGAATACTCAAATCAAATTCCTTGCTGCTGTTGAAGAAGAAATTGTTACATCCGGATTTGACAATAAGGTGATTAAGATACTTATGGTTTCCAGTTCTGTTTGGAAATATATAACTCTCTTTTGCCTAGTAATTTTCTATCTATTATGAGGTGTCAAGCTGAGTGAGAACTCATCTGATGCCTTTACATTCCCCCCACTCTTATCATCTAACTTTATTTCCAATTGACTTAGCTTCTGAGTTCAATACTTTCTTTCAGTCTAAATTCTTTTCGTGTCGTCTGCCAAAAAGAAAATGTCGTGAGATATTGGCAATCTTTACCACAACATAAAAAGTAGAAGTGGTGAATGGGCAGATCTCTTGAATTTTATATAATTCTTCTCATTGTTTAATGGAAAGAGCTTTAGCTTAGAGCGTGCCCATTGTGTTCCTGAAACTGTAAATTGATGTTAGACAATGTTGGAAGCTTTGAACACAACAGAAGTATGTATTTGCTCGTGAAGCTTTACACCATCATCTTTTATGTATATATTTGAAGCTGAAATTAGGAGGAACATTCTATTACTCGTTTGATTGTTCAGTTGCAAATTGCAGGCGCTAGCATGATTTTCTGTGAGTCTACTGAAAAGCGTTTGCAAATTGAACAATTAGCCTTTTGTGATAACATTTTTGCTTTTCTGCCTTCAATTTCTGCATGCTTGTTCCTCTTGGCTAGCCATGGTGATAAATGCCATCTCTTCATGAGTAACCCACTTATTTCATAATTACAAACAGTAGATCATTCTTCATACCTAAAATCTTTTTCTTTTTCTATTCTGTTTCCCCAGATATGGAGAATTCGTTTCCAAGGGGATCAATGTGCAGATGCAGATTCTATTGACGTAGAGAGTCAACCAAAAGACATAAGTCTAGCCCATCTCTGTCCTGAACTCACTTTAGTCACGGTTGATTCAGGTGTTGTGCTCCTTCGTGGTGCAAAAGTGGTGTCAACCATCAACCTTGGCTTTTCTGTGACAGCTTCTGCAATTTCCCCTGATGGTAAGGAAGCAATAGTAGGCAGGCAAGATGGAAAATTGCACCTATACTCCATTGCAGGTGATACACTCACAGAAGAAGCAGTCCTTGAGAAGCATCGTGGTGCCATTAGTGTCATACAATACTCACCGGATGTTTCAATGTTTGCATCGGGTGATGCAAATCGAGAAGCCATAGTATGGGATCGTGCTTCCAGAGAGGTACGTTCGGAGTTACCCTATGTAAATTTCAATATATTTCTTGTGTTACTTTGAGCATCACAAGCTTTTGTGTCATCAATTTCATCTATCTATTGAGAGCGTGAAAACTTAGGTAAATCAATATGACAAGTGAGATAGAAAGAGATATGCATATTAGGAAACATCCATGCAGCACCTTAGACTAGTTAGTTTTCCTTATAATTGCTTTTACTAGTTAAATGATAATATGGTTTCAAAGAGTCTCCAGTTGAATCATGACGTTAAAGACATCAAAGACATGAGAAGAATCTTAAATAAGGCGCGAGATAGTAGCTAAGGTTGCTGCACCAGTTTTTTTTTTCTTACTTAAACCCAAGTCTTACAGACGATGTGGGATGACAGGCAATGGGCTACTGCTTATTGCTATTACTTCACCATTCTTGTTTCTGTTCATTTAACTTTCTTATTAGCATAAACTTTTTTTCTCGAACATTGTGACAACAACTAGGATGACTATACACTAAGTTTTTCGTTTGTTTGTTATAATAATTCTTTTAAATGGGACTGCCCTAGGTTAGTTCAGTTAAGCAGTTTAGTCATTAGTCTAGTTGACAACTCAAATACCTTTTAATATACTGCCAGATCCAGAGTAGGTTAAAGTTGAAAGGATTCAAGTTGGTTTTATTGTCCATTCCCTAAGTTGGTATTCACCTAAAAAATAAACTCTGATAAGTGTGCTGCAAACTCTAGCTTATAAGTAATATGAATCTTCCTTGTAGTTCTTTCTATGCAATTACATGATGATGTATCTTAATAAACTCTAGTTTATAATATGACTCTAGTTTCAAGTAGTCCTATTTTTTTCAAAATTAATAAATTGGACAATTTTCTGCTGGAGATTATGGTGATGCATCTATTTTCTTGAAGGACATCAATTCTTTTGCTTCAAGAATTTAATGTAAATTTTCACTACTGGAAATCAAAAGGTTCCCATTATGCATCATTTATTTTGCATCAAATGTTTTATAAATAGGAGAAAAAGTTACTCCTTGCAATGAGATATCCAATCTAAGTTTCAAATAGACGAATGAAATCACACCCAAGGTAATTGTATAGTAGTGCTATTTTTTCCAAATTTTGTGCACGTATTATTTCCTTGGTTTTTAAAGCCCAATATATAGGGAGTTGTTAGGTATAAGTAAACCAAACCTGAGCGGCTAAGCATGGCATGGTCTAGTGCATAATACATCTATACTATGTGAGTTTGTTGTCTGTTCAATGATCTTGCAGCTTTTGTTTTCCTTGTGTAAGAAATGGTAGTTTTTTCAAAGCGCAGCAGTTTCTTATTTTAATTTCTTTGCCAAGCTGGAACTTTTCTTTACCGGCTGCATAATTTTCTTGCAGCTGAAGCTTAAGAATATGCTATACCACACTGCTCGCATAAACTGCCTTGCCTGGTCTCCTGATAGCAGCATGGTTGCTACCGGATCACTTGATACATGTGTGATCATTTATGAGGTTGACAAGCCAGCTTCTAGTCGGATGACGATAAAAGCAGCCCACTTGGGTGGGGTTTATGGATTAGCTTTCACTGATGAATACACTGTGGTAAGCTCTGGTGAGGATGCTTGTATACGAGTTTGGACGGTGAGCCCACAGTGACACGAACGAGGCCATCAGATACTACCAGCATTGAAAGTGAAAAAATTGGTGAACATGCCAATGCGAATGGGTATTTCTATGCAGCTTGAGTGACATGATTTATTCGTTTCTGCTGCTTGTTGTTGACTCGTTTTTTTTGTTATTATTATTGTTAATGTGCTGGTGGCAGTTTTTGTGGAGTCTGTATAGTGTTTAGTTTTTGTAATGCCACCCATATTTTGCATCCTCGTCTTTTTACAATGGAGGTGTGTGATCAGATCCGAGCATCGACGGGTCCTGGGCTGATCTTTTACTGTTTAAGGAGAAGAGCTTCAAACTCAGAAGTAACTGCACTCTGGGTCTGTTTGGCATTTCGGTTCTGGTCCGAAAAGTGCTATGGGTAAAAGTGCTGTGAAAAAAGCACTTTTGCAATTTAAAAGTACTGTGGGAAACGAGAAGTTATTTTTGGTGTTTGGTAAACACTGCTTTTAGAATTATAGTTTGAGTGTAAAATGACTATAAAAGGCATCAGTCATTTTTAGTGTTATTTATTTACATTATTTAATTCAACCTTTTTTTCTAAACAAATAATTTAACTATAATTTTCTAAAAGCTGCAATTTTAACCTTTTAATTATAAAAGACAATTTGTTTTAAGCATTAAAATTAATATTTTTTAATATATATATATATAGATTATTTAAATCAATCTATTTCTTTAAACAAATAATTAACATTTTATTAAATAAAGTTAAATATTGAACACTATTTTAAAATTGTACATATATAAAATCACAATTATCTATTTATCATTAATCTATTACCTTTTTTTATGTGAATACATCAATAATATTTTTTAAAGGCATCAATCATTTTAATATTATTTATTTACAATATTTAAATCAATCTTTTTTCTAAACAAATAATTAACATTTTATTTATAATAATATTAAAAAGTTTATTAGTAGAAGGAAAAAGGTGTTAAATATGGAACATTATATTACACTTACTATATTTATAAACCGAATTAATTACACTGACTATTACCGATTGATACTATTTATAAACCGAATTAATTACACTCACTATATATATAATTTAAATATAAATTTAGATCAATAAACAAACAATATAAGTAATGATACATCATGACATAGAAAGTATAAATTTTTATATTTTTTAAAATATTTTATTTTAAAATTGGAAATTCCGAGAGAAACTTACGTTTTTTAAATGTAATTTTTTTTTTTGAATAACAATGTGATATAAATTTGTTAATTTTTATTTAAAATGTCATTGAAATTAAAATTTCCAATAAAACTATTTTGTAAGCTAGCTAATAAATTATTTACTTAATTATATATTAATTAATTAGTAAGATTATGTAATTTCTAATATATACACACTTTCATTTAACAATGTTATATAAAACAACATCAAAAATTTGTTCAAAAATGGTTACCATCATAGAAATGTTATTTTTTTAATTGGATTTATTTTTTTAAAATATATATAATTGTTTATTTTGAATAATAATGTTATATAAATTTGTTGATTTCTATTTAAAATATAATTGAAACTAAATATTCAAATAAAAATATTTTGTGAGCTATATAGAAATAATTTACTTAATTATATATTAATTAAGATTATAAATGTATTTTGTAATTAATATATATACATTTTTCTTTTACAGTAATTAATATTACTATATATATACATTTTGATTTAGCAACTGCAGGTTTATACAATTGCCGCAAGTTTCATTCTGTTTCCTGCTCATATTCACATAGATATTGAAATTGAAACTTAGCAAAATAGGTACATCAACTGAGGCACCAAATAAAAAACAATAAAGTTAGACAGGAGCATTTGGTAAAAAAGTTTAATTTTCATCACAATATTCTGGTGAAACTACACAGTTTCTTCAAAAATGAAGAGTAACTCAGTAGCCTCAAAAATTGTACACATCTGCAGCAGCGACAACCTTATTCAGAAATGAAATCTCTTCAACTTTATTTTGTTCTTGAGACTGCACACAACCCTTTCTTCTTTTCACTCCAGGCCATCTACAACAAACAGAAAACTTTAGCAATAAGGGCAGGGCAGAAACAGAACATGGCAGAAACAGTTAAAAACTCATGCCTATCAAAGGTAAAAAGAACAAAACAAACTCAATTCATTTGAAGTTTCCATCAATAAGGGCATGGGTAGAAACAGAACAAAAAACTTTAGCAATAAGGGCAGGACAGAAACAAAACAGAAAACTCCTACTTTGTTGTCTAAAAAATCAAAGAAAAGTAGAAATAACAATAACAATACTCTTCTTTGCAACATACTCTTCTTTGTAGAGCAATAACAATACTCTTCTTATGATAAGATACTTACATATCCAATTGGACTTGATGATGGTCAATCACATCCTAGACTCGTTAAGAAAAATAGAAATCTCATATCCAGTCAACTAACTTCAATTCATGACCAAGCAGCAAAATTTCAGAAATCTAACAAAATAAACAGAACATCTGAATTGGTTTCCCTTAATGCAATAAACCAAGAAGCTTTTTCCTTGCCAAACAGCTTTCCCCAACCAAGAAGCAGGGACATCTGAATTGGTTTCTCTTAAGAAGTGCGTTGAGTAAGAAAATTAAAACTTACCTAATATAGGCAAGCCTTAGAAAATCAAGACCACGAGTTGGTCTTATAGCCAAATTAACACAGAAATCAATAACAATTTTCTTAATGCAATAAACCTTAGAAAATCAAGACCACGAGTTGGTCTTACTCAACGCACTTCTTATATACCTGACTTAATTTTCTTACTCAACGCACTTCTTATATTAGGTAAGCTTTTTCCTTGCCAAACAGAACATCTGAATTGGTTTCCAAGCAGCAACCCATTCCTTTTTGTTTCCACCAATTGACAGGAACAAAGTTAATTTTAATCCAAACTAAAAAATGAGTTATATTGACTTCCTGGATGTTTTGTGAAACTATAGACAAATAAGACTTCCATATACAAGTTGGAAACAAATTCAAAGCAACTTCAAGCATTTACAGTTAGAATCAAAAGACAAACAAAAAACTATTTAACTGCACAAATTAAGCTTCCCACTGTAATGGCATGGAGATGAAGGAGGTAATACTTGCAAATTGAGACATCAACAGCAGAAAGACAGTGCCAAAAATATCATAGGAAAGTGACTAGACGTATTTGAAATGCATTGGTACTGCAGGAATACAAAGGTGAAGCCATCACAAGGCAGACACAAGTATATCTTAAGCTAAAGCATATTACTTACAGATGGGTACAGGGAACTAAAACTTAAAAAACCAATGGGAAAATAATACTTTCAACCAATAATACAAAGTGTAAAACAAGTTGATGCTTCCCCAAGTGGCAAGTATTCAAAATAAACAAAAGCATGCAAGAGATTCTACCTCACGGCAATGATAATAGACACAACAAATCCACCTATACAACCAAAAAGATTGATTCTTCCTTCAATTATTAATGTTTTCTCCCCTTCTCTGTAATAGATATGAAATTTTTTACTGCAGGCTTGAAAGATGAGAAAAAAAATTCATTACCTCTTTCAAAATTAATTCTTTTTCGCTACAGAAATCAATTCAATCCATTTGAAAATCCAGCAGATTTCAGGAACCAAATTAAGCAAAAATTCAGCACCAAATTAAGCAAAAATCAGCCACAAAATCATTCCGAAATCAAACACAGAATCAATCCAAATCGACCCAACAATTAAACCCAATAATTCACCCAACAATTAACCCCAAATCAGCCACACAATTTAACCGGAAAAAAACAAAAAGATTTAAATAAAAACTAATTACCTACGGGAATTGATTTCGAGGATGAAGAGGAGATTAGCTGCCGGCCGGTGGGTTAGGAAATGTTGGATCGGGGGTTGCTGGAGATGCGGGTTTTAGTCCGAGAGGCTGGACGGAGGTAAAGGTCGGCACCGTTCTCGCTTGTGACGGAGCTCGTGGACCTTGATCATTGCTGATTATGAATAAAATGAGCAAAGTGAAGATGATTAGGGTTCTTGATCTTGAGATAGAAAGTAATCAAATGATTTGGATTTAGTATCCATTTTGCTCAGCGACGTATGAGGATTTTTCTAGGGTGGAAACCCTAATTTTGCAACGATGAGAAGAAAAAAAGAAGAAGAAAGGATGAGCTCGTGTGAAATGAGATGGTTTGGTAATGTTTTAAATATTTATAGTTGGTATTTTTGTAAATAAAATGAACTTGTCTAACTTTTTTGTCCAAATCAGTATAATGCTCAGCTTCCCGCATTCCTGAAATTCCAGCTTCTTCCCACTGCTCTCTTTTTTGCCAGTGGAAAATAGAGGGAGTTAACAAATGAAATATGAAGCAACTGGTAGAACTTTTGAAAAAGGTCTATTGGAAAGGTGTTTACCAGCTTTGAGGTTGGGCAAAATACTTTTGCCAACCTCAACCCCAAACGCTACCTCTATAGGGAACAATGATTGCTATTGGGGCTGTTAAAGCTTACAAGCCAACTGCCCTCTTCCTTTTGTTTTTCTTTTCTTGGAGATGGTCAACTGGATGTCGTGTTTGTGTGCCTGAATTGCCTCGAATGTTTTTGTTATTTTCCATCTTTTCTACTCGATTAACTTTTTTTTTCTTAAATCTAATTATGGTGGTGTATTTCAGCTTATTTGATTAATATATATAGCTGACTTTTTTTGGTAGGAAAAAAAAAACATTAAACTAACGCGGATACGAAACATCATGAGAGAGCTCTAAGTGATTTGGCGGACTATCTAGGATATGGGTACCACTATTGAAATAGTAGGCATGATGAGATAAGTAATTGGAAGCAAAATTCACCTCACGGTGAATATGAGATTTTTATATCAACAAAATTGGACATCTCGGATTCTCGGCATGGATATTAGCTGACTCTGGTAAAGAAAATTAACATTGTGGAGAAGCTTTATGTAAATTAGTAGTTTTCAAGAAATTTAAAAATATTAAAAAATGAAAAAGAAGACATTACTAAAATATGGAAAGTTTTCAAACTATCCAAAAGAGAGAAAAACTTAGAGAATGTAAATTCTCAAAAGGTTATGTCATAATTATAAATAATTTGTTGTTTCTTTTTTGGGTTTAGCCTTTTTTTTTAGTGAAAAAAATCTCAAATAGTAAATTTAATTTTGTCCTAATTAACACCTTCCTCTAATTTTTTCAAATTTATTTTCTTATTTGGCACCATATTTTAGGGATGACAATTTCGCCCGAGGATATGGATATCCACCCAATATCCATAATTGTGGGTGGGTATTACCCATACATTGTGGGTATTTTGCAGGTATGGATATACTCGCACCCGCAAAATGCGGGTATGGATGTGGGTATGGATAGTACTTACCCGCTCCAATACCCGCACTAAATACCCGCAAAGTGCAGGTATGGATATCCACTATAATACCCGCACGAAATATATATACCAACCCTAAAAAACAGGCCTTCTTTAGTTTTTTCTTTTCTCGTATAATACCCGTATTATTTGTGTGGTATTGTTATTAAATTAGATTGATTTTTTTTATATATTAATTTGATTGAAATTTGAAATTCAACCAAATATGCGGGTATTCGCGGGTTATTCGCGAGTAAAATTATCCTTCTTTTACCCGCTCCATATGGATATGGATGCGGGTATGGATTACCCACAAATTTACGGGTACGGATATGAATAGTGCTTACCCGCTCCATACCCATCCAATTGTCATCCCTACCATATTTTCTTACATGGTATATTCATGTTGAAATTGGAAAAAAATCATCTCAAGTATGTCGCATAGGAAATAAGGACACATGGGACACAATGTGCAATTTAGATTTTATAGGTATAGGGTGATATTTGAAATTTTTTAACAAACCCGAGGTGTAAAAAAAGTTATTAAGCCGTGTTCTTTAAATTTTAATAAATCCAACTCCTGTATTTTTTTTCATAGATCACATTTTAACATTTCTTTTAAATGTTTTGTATATTTTTCATTAATTTACCACATTTTTACTTTTAAAGGTTTTTTTCTAAAAGTATCCTATGTTTGATTGTTTCTATTTTTTAATGTTCTCTCTATTTCCACAAAATAAATCCTATTTTTTCAAAAAAAAAATTGTTCACGTTTTAATTTTTGTCTATGATTTTTCTGATTTATTTGTATTTTTATGAACTTTATATAATTTTTATCCTTTTTTTCCTTACCATTTTTACATCTTTTATTTGTTTGTAAAATTTTCTCCCATTTGTTTAATGATTTTTTCACATTTTATTTTCAAGCAAGTTTTGTTATTTCGGATATTTATTTAAAAACTTACATTTTGACAAATTGCCCTTGTTTTTAAGGAATTGTTCCTTATGTTTTTTTCTTGAACTTTTACAATATTTAACGTTTAATACTTTTGATTTACTATTTTTATTTTATTTTATTATGTTTTCTAACATTAAAAATAAGAGATTCTCATGGAATTTTTATTATTTGTAACAATTAAATAATTTTTTAAAACCTTTTTCCTAATTTTTATTTTCCTTAATAAATAATGATTTCCTAATTTTTAATGTTAGGAGTTATATCATGATATGAAATAATTAATTAATTAATTCTGACGTGACTAATGTATTGAAAGGCCTGTGGTAAATTCAGTAATACTTGAGATATTAATTATTTTAACACCTTTATCTTTGAAAAAGCTTCTTCAGTTGCCAAGTTGGTTTTTAACTTTTACTTTACAAAGAAACAATAGCAAAACACGTTTTCTTCAAAAATAACACAAAAGCAAGCAACTAGTGTTGCTCTCCTTATCCTAGCCATTTTTTGGACGACTTCTATGGCTATTGAGTTTCACATAGGCTTACCAAATCATGAAGCTGCATGAGGGATGCTCTAACGGAGTGATGCTCTAACGCTATGGCTTTAGAAACCCTACGAAGGGTAACGGTGGTCGGCGAGAATTTCAGGAGGGGACATGCCTTTCCTAATCTATCTTTGCTAGGATTTCGGGATCTCATCTTGTCAATGAGATCTTCCTCTGGTTGTGGGGATTCATTCCCTTTTATTATTGATCTTAAGAGTGATTTCTTCCTAATTTCTTTATTCTGTTTCCTTCTTCATCCATGCTTTTGCTTATATTTATTTCCTCGTTGGGTTGGTTCCCCCTCTTTAGGTTTCCATCTTGTGACCTCTAAAATTCTCATTCTCATTAGGGTGAGTGTTTGCTGTGTGTTGGTCTTTGTTTACAAGGCTGTGGTTTTTGTCTTCACTTCTTGGAGTATTCTGTGACGATGGCAGGATCTGCTTCTTCTTCGGCTAAGGGCAACAAAGGGAAAGAGGTGATGTCGGCTGGAGAGGTGGTTCCGTTTGTACTACGTTCTTCTGTGGTTGTTGTGGATGATAAGCTCATTCTGGGTCGGGTAGTTACTGATAGGTTGTTCCATGTTCCGTCTTTCTTCTCAGTAATGAAGTCCATTTGGCAGCCTTTCGAGAAGCTTGAACAGACTCAGATCGAGAAGAATCTGTTCTTGTTCAAGTTTGCGTCGGAACAGGATTTTCGTAGGGTGTTGTTTGACAACAAACCAGTGGTGCTAGAAAGTGTTGATGTGTGTGTGTGTGTGTGTGTGTCGGGGGGGGGGGGGGGGGGGTGCAGTTCTCCAAAGCTGAACTCAATGAGGTATGTTTTGCGATCCGTATTTTTTATCTACCTTTCTCTCTACGTACCAAAGATAACATTATGAGGATTGCGGTAATGATGAGTGCTAGTATTGTGTCGGTTGGGGAGTCAGAACTTAGGGCTGCCGAAATTATGTTAGATTTCGGGCTCGGTTACATATTGATTTGCCGTTAGTTATTAGTCTGTTATTTGATATGGATATCGGTACTCAAAATTTGCTTGTCCTTCCAATATGAGAAATTGCCAGTTTATTGCTATTATTGTGGTATTATGGGGCATATTCACAAGAACTGCGTTGATTGGAACTCGGTCGGGGCTAGCGAATCTGTTACGTTGCCCTTCGCTGCGGATCTATAGGTCTCGACTAATCAGTTGGTACATCACCAATTTGAGGGTCGTAGTAATTCGGGGAGGACTAGCCACGGAGCTCAGTTTATGTCGGGTCGCAAGTCGGCATCCTTTTTTAGACCAAATCATTTGGAACGTTCAGGGCACCGCTTGGTTTCGGATAGTGGTGTTGGTGGATCGGAGCAGCCAGGGTTGGTGGCTATACCAGCGGGGCAGAACCAATTTAATGGTGCATTAAATCCAGCCGGTTTTAATTTTCAAAAGTCGGGTTTGAATAGGGGAGAGGTTTGTCATGAAGAGGCTATTATTGAGAAATTAATGGCTACAGTTAAGGACCTCATTATTGGGGGAAATTTTGGAGCGGTTAATGGAAATTTATTGGCTGAGGATTTAAATGTTGCAGGAATTGCGGAAACAGCTTCTGCAGAAATGGGGAAGAAAGACATGGACGTTGAGGAAGCTGAATTAGAATATTCTAGGTTGAAGACAAATGGGCCAGAGCTGCCTATTTCTGTAGTCGTTACTGGGTCGTGTCCTAGTGTGGGCAGCCCATCGCTGGTGCTGGAGGTTGCTGGTGGCCCGTCCGCTTGGGCTGCTGGGCAAGAGGCCATCTCTCCTGGGTCGGCTGCTCAGTTTGGCCAGTTTCTCTCCCCTGTTGGGCCGCGCTCTCTCAGCACTGGCCTATGCCAAGCAGCGACACTTGGCTTACCTAGTAAGTGTCCAGCGCCGGCCTTGGAGCATGGAATTTCGGTTGCTCCTGATGGGCCTTTGTCTCCCACATCACCCACTAGACAAGGGCCTTTGTCTCCCAGCCCATCTTTTATGATCAGCATAGACACCATTAATGATAATGGGCAGCATCTCAAGGAGGGAAGTTCTAGGAAAGGTCCTTTTGAGCCTATAGAACATTTGGTGGCCTTAAAAAAAGGGTTAACAAGTATGTGGTGATTCAAAAATCCCGGTCTGCTGAGGAAAGTGTCTATTCATATGGGATGTTGGGTCCTTGTATGTATCTTTCAAGGAAAAAGAAGTGTGTGATTCCCAAACGAGCAGGAACCAAGAGACTTTTTGAGGAGCTTACTGATGTCCAGATAGAGTATGGAGGTATTGTTGGCCCAAAGAAGGCTGGGGGAGAGAATTCCTCTACTGATTCAGAGGCGGAGGTTGCTGAGCAGCCCCGCCTACAATAATGATTGCTTTGGCTTGGAACTGTCGGGGGCTTGGGAACTGGTCGACAGTTGAAATCCTATCTAAGCTCTTAAAGCTTGAAGCTCCCTCTCTGGTCTTTTTGTGTGAGACAAAGAAGACGGTGGCAGAGATTAGGTCTATGAATAAAGGTTGGGGTTTTAACCATGTTATAGGAGTGGATAGTGTTGCTCCCAATAGGAGGGGCGGTCTGGCTCTGATGTGGTATGATTCCCTTAATGTTTATGTTCTTAGTTTAAGTTTGCATTGTATTGATGTCAAAATTAATGAAATAAGCGATCATTTAGTTTATTGGCAGTTTTCTGGTATTTATGGTTGTCCCTCTGGGGAGATAAACATAGAACTTGGGATTTACTTCGCTCTCTTTAGAGCAACAGTCATCTCCCTTGGGTTTGTGTGGGGGACTTCAACAAAATTCTTTGGTCTCATAAAAAGCATGGGGGATGGATTAAACATAATTCGGTTATGGTAGATTTTTGGAGGGCTTTGGATGATTGTGGATTGCAAGACTTGGGATTTACTTGGTGTAATAATCAAAGGGGTTCAGGTCTTATTTTGGAGAGGATTGACAGAAGGGTTGGTATACAAGATTGGTTAGATCTTTTCCTAGATAGCAGCATTTACCACCTTCCCCGTTTCGGTTCAGATCATTGCCCGCTACTTTTACACCTTAGGCAAAAGAGATCGCAGTGGCATGGGAGTAAGTTGTTCCGGTTTGAGGCAGCTTGGTTGAGGGAGGATGAGTGTGACAAGATGGTAGATGAAGCGTGGAATTATGCTGGGTCCCAGAGTGGCAATTTGACTATTTCAGACAGATTACGCTACTGTGGAGAGTCTATGACCAGATGGAGTAGGGTCTCTTTCGATACCATCCCCAGGAGGATCAGAATGCTAAGGGACAGACGTGGTCGGTTACAACAGTCTCCTGTGTCAGATCAGACCCAAGACGCCATTCTTAGGGTATCGAGGGAATTAGAAGAGCTCATCCATAGGGAGGAGGTTATGTTGCAGCAAAGGTCTCGATCTTTGTGGTTGGAAGCTGGGGATAAAAATACTAGTTTTTTTCATAAGAAAGCTAGTCAGCGCAGAAAGAATAATCGGATTCATGGAATTACCGATGAGCTTGGAGTGTGGCATGAAGACCTCAGAGCAGTAGAGTCCATTTTCACAGAATATTTCAAGAAGTTGTTTACATCGAATGGTCCCGTAGATGTGACTAACGCATTGCTTTCTGTTCACCCCCATTGTCTCTCCTCATATGAATAAGCACCTATCAGCCCCGTACATTTTAGAGGAGGTACATAGAGCGCTTAAACAGATGAAACCAAAAACAGCCCCTGGTCCTGATGGTATGCCCCCTCTCTTCTTTCAAAAATTTTAGTGTCTGGTAGGAAATTCTGTTAGCTCTGCTGTTCTTAATGTGCTTAATCATTCTGCTGATCCTACTATCTTGAATCATACTTTTATAACTTTGATCCCTAAGGTTGCTAATCTTATAGAGTGTTCCCATTTTAGACCAATCGGTTTGTGTAATGTTATCCTCAAGTTAGTAACTAAGGTCAGAGCTAACAGATTGAAACTCTTTCTCCCTGATATTATATCTGAAAACCAGAGTGTTTTTGTCCCGAATAGATTGATTACTGACAATGCTTGTGTAGTGACAGAGGTTTTTCATGCCATGCAGGCTAAAAGGTCGGATTGAGGCTTGATGAGTCTCAAGCTTGATATGAGTAAAGCTTATGATTGCGTAGAGTGGAATTTTCTAGATCAAATTCTTCGCAAATTAAGATTCCATGATAATTGGGTGGACCTTGTTATGAGGTGTGTTTCTATGGCTTCATATTATGTTCTAGTGAAGGGCAACCCGGGTCCGTCCTTCTGTCCCAAGAGAGGTCTCAAGTAGGAAGATCCTCTCTCTCCATACCTTTTTATCGTTTGTACAGAAGGCCTGTCAGCATTGTTACACGAGGCCAATCAACATTAATTGATCCACGGTATTTCAGTTAGTCGGGGAGAACCCTCTATTAGTCACCTATTTTATGCTGATGATAGCCTGATTTTTGCTAGAGCCAAAACTAGTGAAGTTGCGATCATTTCTGGCATTCTAGCCAAATATGAGGAGGCGTCAGGCCAAAAGATTAACATGGAGAAATCAGAAGTGATGTTCAGTAGAAACGTCAGTTTTGAAACAAGAGCGGCGATTCAATGTAGTCTCGGTGTTAGAATGGTGAGTCACCACTCGAAGTACCTTGGTCTTCCGGTGGGCTTCGGTCGATCCAAGAAGGCTTTATTCAGCTCCGTTCATGACCGTCTATGAAAACTTCTAAACGGTTGGAAAGAGAAAACTTTGTCCCAAGCAGGGAAGGAGGTGCTTATTAAGTCTGTTGCGCAATCTATCCCAACCTATCTTATGAGTTGTTTTGAGATTCCTCGAGGTGTCTGCGACGAGATGGAATGTGTTATGAGACATTATTGGTGGGGAGGAAGTGGCTATCATTGCAAGGTTAGATGGATTTCGTGGAATAAGCTCTGTAAAGCCAAACGGGAGGGAGGTTTGGGATTCCGCAAATTGAGGGAATTTAATCTGGTGCTCTTGGCCAAGCAAGGTTGGCGCATTATTCAACACCCTCCTCACCAAAGAATCCTAACAAAGTGAAATTAGTGGGACGCATCTTCAATCAGGCCGAGATTAATGCTTCCATCGTCAGGGCAGGAAAATCATCTGTCAGCGCCTTTAATCCATTGTCAGCTCCGTAGGTTTCTCCAAGATGGTGGATTGGCCAAGCGACTCTGTCTTAGCCAAGAGAGATGACTTCCCAGTCTTGGACAAGAATAGCAACTAGGAATCCAACTCCTCCAAATATGCCCAGAACCATGCCTAATTCTCCTCATTTTACTCCTTTCTTCTCCAAAGCTATCTCCTGCGATAATCGAAGGATACATACCAAAATTAATAGCATACCATTTGAAATTGCAAGAGAACTAGTGGTAAAAACCAATGCAATTAAAGCTCAATCACATCCCAATTCGGTTCAAGCTTCCCTAGCCTTTGTCTAATGGCCAATCTTTTTCTGAGCACTAAGTCTCCCTACTTGAACAATCTTTCTTTGACCCTCCTGTTGTGGTGACTGGCCATTGCTTGTTTGTACCTTTTCGCTCTTTGGGTTGTCGTCTCCCTTAATTCAACCAGCAAGTCTAGGTTTTCTCTCAAGTCTTCACCGTTAATGGCCTTGTCATATTCCTAGACTCTTAAGGCTTCCATTCCCACCTCAGTTGGGTGTACCGCTTCTTTCCCAAAGGTCAAGGCATAGGGGGTTTCCCCTGTCGTGGTTCTGGGGGTCGTCCGGTAAGCCCATTGTACATCTGGTAGGACCCATCCTTTGCTCGTAGCTCTTAATTTCTTTTTCGAGCACCGATGATCTTTTTGTTGGTGACCTCTTATACTTGGTGGCCTATTACATGCCCATCTAGGCCATTCTTCTGATATTTCATGTGTTGTGCATATCTTAAGTCAGCTTATGACCACACTACGCTCAACTTATTTTCCTATTGTTCTTCGCATTTTTGCTATGTCTAAAGAACTATCTTCAATGACCTACACTTTCCAACTTTCTCTAGTGAACTATATGTTTATTCTAATGTTGATTGCATAGACGATCCAATTGACAAGTGATCCACTTATAACATATCGTTTCTCCTTGGGGGATTCTTTTATATATATCTTGGCGTAGTAAGAAACAAAAAATTATTGTTCTATGAAGCACTGGAGTTGAATATTGTGCTCTTGCCGATACCACATCTCAACTAATTTGGCTTCGTTGGTTATTGGCAGACGTGGAAGTTCCCCAACTTCTCCCCACTTCTCTATATTGTGATAGTTAAATTCCTCGTAAGGATAATTTTCTATGGACGAACGAAGCATATCATAATTGATTGTCACTTTATCCGTCACAGTTTAAGTGAAGGCACGCTTCAACTAAACTCCGTGATCAACATGCTTATATATTCATGACAAGTTATTCTTTTTATTGTTCAAATTATCATCTCAAATGTCTCCTTGAGTTAGGAGGGGATGTTAATATAGTAAATATGATTGAATCCTTGTAATTAGTTTAGCTTGCATACATGGCATAAAGAGCCTTGTACATTTTAATTATAATAATACAAGTCTATATAATACATATTTACTTATTTGTGTATATTCTCTAGTATTCAAAAAAACTACTACTCAATAATTAGCGTTTACATAGTAAAATTAAGATAACCATGATTGGTTGAGATTCTTAAGAAATGTAAATAAATTAAACATTTATATAAATTATAAAGAAATCTACACATTTTAAACTTTATATTGGCAAATTTAAAGATAATGTTAGATTTTGATAAAATTACACTCAGTTAAGAATGTATGATAATACTTTTTTTAAAGGAGTACAATAAATTTGAATCAAAACATGGTTCAACCAAATTTCTTGCCTGAGTTTTAGGTGAAATTTTAATTGAATGTCTTGAGCTTTGACCAAAATAGATTATTAGAGTTTTGAAGGGTCTGTGTACACTATTCAGTTGAAGATTTAGTAAAAAAAATTGTTTGTTTATTATCATTTCAATTTTATTATGAAAAATAGAAAGAAAAAAAAGTGGTTCTTTATTTGACAGAGGTGAGTATTTTAGCAGGGCTATTAGCATTTCATCTTGTCTATTAACACTCTTCTTTTTATACCGAAAAACAAAAATACCCTTATCAGAAAAACACTAATTAAAACTTATCCAAAAGGTTCCATATGATTTATCACATATATTTATCGTAAAATTAATTTCAGAAAAATTATCTTCTTATAATCTTCTCGGTATTTCCGCCCACCACTCACAGGCAAGAAAAGAATAAGGTGTTACTCATCTAATAGAATAAGCAAACTTATTTTCACACTTTTATCTTTATAATTATCTCTATTAAAAAGTATATATTAAAAACACAAACTTGTTAAATACATTTTTTTTAACAAATTATTATTTTTCTTTGTATACGCAAATATGTTTGCTACTAGTTAATTAAGAAATGCATTGCAGATTTGTTAGAATTTTTGTGAAATGATTTTTGTTATTGCATTTTTTTTAAACTTAATTAGGTATACTCTCTCTCTGAGTAGTCGTTTTTAAACCATTTTTTTCCAATTAGTTATTTTATTTACATTTTCTAAATTATTAGTTAATAATTTTTACTCTTTTATTAGTAATTAATTACTCCCTCCGGTTTTGTTTATATAATCCTTAAATGTATGATGTGGAGATAATAATTAATAAATTTAGGAATATTATTATTTTTTAAATTCTTATTCCAAAAGAAATCTTGTAAGATTATAATTAAGAAAGATCAATAAAAAACGGACAGAGAGATGTAAAAACATAAAACAAGATACTATCCCGATAATTGGTACGTAGATAATAAGTACTCCCTCTGGTCCGAAATGTATGACTTCCTCGCATCCCAATATTCAGTAGGGAACGCATATCGAGGAGGCCGGATGAGGTACTATTTGACCCCAAAAAATTCCGTACTTTTTTTCGAACGTACGTCAATCCTTAACGTACTTCCGAGAAAAAAATCGGGACAAAATTGTCTCAAATAGTGACTGTTCCGGCCGTCTTAAGTTATGTTCCGGAACAGTAAAAGCAAATGCTAAAACGTCATACATTTCGGACCGGAGGGAGTAGTAGATAATGACCGAGAGTAAATCAGGAAGATTGTTATCACACCCACTATAAATTGATGACAGGGGAACACATTTTCTCCATTCCATATTTACCGGTACTAGCTCAATTTTGTTATAATTATAGCAGAGGAGGAGAAGAAGAAGATGAGATCAGGGGAGTTGTTGATTATGTGGTTGGGGGTGCTGCTGCGGCACAGCAGCGCAACAGAGATAGAGGCGGAGGACAGTTGGGCGGCGGATTTAGAGCAGAAATCGAAGCCAGAGTTGGACACGGGAGGGCTCTCTCGGAACAGCTTCGGCGAAGATTTTGTGTTCGGCACCGCAACCTCCGCCTATCAAGTGGAAGGGATGGCCAGTAAAGGCGGCCGCGGACCAAGCATCTGGGATGAGTTCGTTAAAATCCCTGGTAATACTCAGCGGCAGCGCTATCTTCTTCTTTCTAATCCATCCACCACTTAAATTAAGTTTATAATAGTAACTATAATCTAATCCATTTTGTATCGTGAAATGTGATTGATTGTTGTCGGTGAGCAGGAATCGTGGCCGGTAATTCAACTGGAGAGGTTTCCGTCGACCAGTACCACCGCTACCCTGTACGCTTCTTCTTACTTTTATTCCCTTTGTCGTTTTGTATCGTCATTTTTCAATTATCAATTCTTTATTAATATTTTAATTAATTAATTAATTAATTAATCAGTAATACTTAAAATAATAATAGTACTTTGGATGAAGAAAAATTAAGGACTAGGAAATTGTAATGCAATATTATTGGTTTAAGGTTCGAAAATTATAGTAATAATAATTAATAGGAGAAAGGAGGAAACAAGAGGAGGAGACAAGAGGAATGACGTGGCGGTGTCACTCTGCCATATTTGCCACGTTAGCTTAATTACAAGTTTGCTATCGAACTAAAATTACGAAAGTGCGTTTTCTTCCTCATCTCTTCCTCCCTAGCAGCCGCCGCTGCTCCTCCTCCATAGCAGCCACCACGTCCGGAGCTTCCTCCCTCCTCCATACCCACCGCGTCTCTTCCACTAACCAGTTGGGCAAAATCCTCCATAATCAGTTGGGCAAAATCAAACCAAAATGTTTAGAATCGCAAGAGCAAAGTCTCTCCATTCCCTAACCAACCAATTCTAATTCCTCCAACACCGTTCAGTGAGCGGAACGGTGAAAGGAAAATCAAAAACAAAAGATGGGCAGCTCAAGAAACGGAACAAGATCGCCACCGGCAAGAAAGCCATTCCAGACCCATCTGCCAAATCACCGTCCCGTCAAGAGTCCGAGAAGTACCGGTTGTACGATGAATGCATGAATGCGCCAACCCCAGTTCGTTTCTTGAAGCCTAAAGAGCGAGAGCGCGAAGCAGAGCGAGAAAGGTTAGGTCTTGAAAACAAGGGGAGGAAGATGGAGCAGCGGCGGCGGCTGCTATGGAGGAAGAGATGAGGAAGAAAACCCTAATGGCATTTTCGTAATTTTAGTCCGATGGCAAACTTGTAATTAATCTGCCACGCGGCAACGTCATTCCTCTTGTCTGCTCCTCTTGTTTAGCAGCTCCCTAGTTGATACAATGGTGTTGGCTTCATGTAGGTTCCTTCATCCCATTGTGTATGGTGAGTATCCAAGGACCATGCAAGACATTGTGGCAGATAGGCTACCCATGTTCACTGATGAAGAGGTTAAGATGGTGAAGGGCTCATTTGACTTCATTGGCATCAATCAATATACCAGTTACTATATGTTTGATCCACATCAAGAGAAACCAAAGGACCTGAGCTACTAGCAAGACTGGAATGCTGGATTTGCTTGTAAGGAGCTTATACTTTCTTTCTTTACATAGACATGAAACTTCAGTATTTATGAACTCCATCGGTTAATGACATGCTGTTTGTGGGCTGATACAGATGCCAAGAATGGAGTGCCAGTTGGTCAAAAGGTAATGTTTGTATTTCACGTGCATCAGTCTATTCAAATAACCAAAAGAGTTGACTCAATTTTGTATGCCAATTACTTCTACTTTTGCAGGCATATTCGTATTGGCTTTACGAAGTGCCAAGAGGGATGTACAATGCACTGATGTATGTAAAAGAGCGCTATGGAAACCCTACAGTGATATTATCAGAGAATGGTATGCTTGCTTAGATACACATATTTCCATTTGCATTATACCAATTCATAAAACTGTGGGCTTTACCTTTAATCTGGTAAGAGTGATTTCTTTGAACTGTGTATAGGAATGGATGATCCTGGGAACGTTACAATGCACGAGGGATTGTATGATACTGGTAGGATTAACTTCTACAAGAGCTATTTGACTGAATTGAAGAAGGCAGTAGATGGAGCCAATGTGGTTGGATACTTTGCATGGTCGTTGCTTGACAACTTTGAATGGAGGTCAGGCTATACTTCAAGATTCGGCATTGTCTATATTGATTTCACCACCCTAAGGAGGTATCCAAAATTCTCGGCCTATTGGTTCAGGCAATTGCTTAAGAAGAAGCATTGAGAGCAGTTAGGTTGTCTTAGGGTTTCGGTAGTCTTAATTCTATGTGTAGGAAATTCTCTTATGATTTTAGTAGGTTGATGTCTAGGAATGAACTCTAGCTGGTTTCTTGTTCTCTGGGTCTGTTTGGCGTTCCGGTTCTAGCTGGAAAAGTTCTGTGGGAAGAAGTTCTGTTTGAAAATGACTTGCTGGAAAAGGAGTAAGCTGTTTGGTAAATATTTGTTAAAAGTTCTGTAGGGAAATCAGAAGTTGTTTATGCTGTTTGGTAAAACAACTTTTAAAACTATGGTTGGAATGTAAAATGACCATAAAGAACACAATTTCTTTTCCTATTTTAGAATTAATTTTTGTTTATGGGTAGATTGGTGAAATATGTAATGACATATAATAAATAAGAAAGTTGATGAATAATCACATGTTTGTAGTGAGTTTGTTACATTCTTGGTGATAAATCGTCAACTTATAAATATTAATTAACAATAAAGATAATGGTAACCGAAGTAAAATGTAAAGAATTGTTTATTAAAACTGAACAATTATAATATATAAACAATCTCCCATTTCCATTTTTTCTACAGGCTAACAATTCGAATATTAGGAGTCATCAAAATAGGATTAAAATACCCCAACGGCTAAGAAGTTTTACATATACTAAACACCAATTACATATTCATCATTAAACTATTAGCTATCGAGTTACGAACTACATTCATAGGTAACATTTCACTATTATCTCCTTCACTTTGCCTACTTCCTTGACCCATATACATCGAATCTTGTGAAAATCCATCTATATCCGGAAAAATATCATCTGGTACAAAATTTGGATCCTCGTCCAATCTTCTAAAAGCAGGATCAACTAGAGATTTTTTTCGTATAAAATTATGCAACACCATAGACGCGACTACAATTTTAGCTTGCGTTGGAAATGGATACGAAGGCATGTCACGTAATATTTTCCATCTTCGCTTCCATACTCCAAATGTTCGTTCTATACAACTTCGTAATGAAGAATGTGCCCGATTAAAGGTTTCCTTACGACCCCTTGGTGGTTGCCCTCGTTGAAAATCAGGTAAATGATATCTTGTACTCTTGTAAGGTTTCAAATATCCATTAACGTCAGGATATCCAGCGTCTACTACGTAATACTTACCTAATATCAGAAATTAGTTTACGTTACTAATACAGTAATAATTATTATCAGACATAAATAAACGTTATAAAAAAATATAATGAACCTTGATTTTTTCTTCCCACCAAGCATCATCTGCACCAACTGTATTCTTATGTGCATCCCATCCTAACCCCGTCTCATTACGCATCAAATCTTTCCATAATTTATAATCTCTTTTTAGAGCATCCCATTTGTTTTTTAGTTGTTTTGGGCTATAATTCAATTGAGTTTCTTTACGAAACTCATTCAAAATGAAATCCCACCCTTGTTTGTTGAAATGAGTGTGTGGCCTAAACATTTTTTCAATAGCTCTAATGCAAATATCACAAAATGTATACACTGTACTCTGGTGCCAAACAGCCTTGGGTAGTTTACTCCCAACACCTTGGGTTGTCATCTACAACAAAAACAATATATCTATGGCATGATTTTCTGTTTGTAGTGACTACTTGTGTAAAATTAAGTGTAAACTATGTTATCCAATAATATCATCATCACAATGTCTTAAGATAGTTTCTAATGCTAAATCAAGTGTATATTGGCTGCAAGCACATTCAACAACACAAGCATGGCCAGAACATGCTTCCAAGAATAAAACAGTCATTAATGTATGTTAACTCAAGCCAAAGATACAAAATTGTTGCCAGGTTTACTACACTTCCAGTAACTACTGCATGTTGATAGGCCAAAGAGGACAAGAAAGGAAGTAAGAATCCAACCAAACAAAATATAATTATTTCTCTCAATTGTAGATGCAAGTATGCTAATTGTGTTTCAACTCAAATATGACACAGCAGGCACACCAAGTGCTAGGAAACCAAGTATCAGTACACTGCTGGCACCCATGTCACCAAGGTTGCATCTTCAATCATACATGCAATTACATTGTAATGCCCTTTTGCATATGAAGTAGCATGAACTTTGTGAAATTGAGAATAGTTCTCAGTCAAGTTTTTATTTTTCATACCATCAAAGGTGAATAAAGGTGCATCCTAATACTAGATGATTTGAACAGAGATACAAATATCTTGTCTTAAAGGGAGGTACATGCGAATTTTCAGCAGCACGAGTACACAGTCTTCACATTAAATTAATTCCCGAACCACAAAGAAAAGTAAAAAAAAATCTAATGAGTAAACTCACACTCCCTATTGTCTTCTGAACAGGTGCAACACGCTGGAATGCCCTCTCCGCCTCTAGAGTACGGACTCGAAGTTTCAGATCACCTTGCTCCTGCAAAATGTTGTTTTATAAATACCATATCTGGAACTCACATAAGGATTTGTGGCAGAGAATTTTTTTATCAAACAATTAAAAACAAAGAAATGATTATAGGGGGTTGCGGTTTATTTTGAAAAAAGCATCACATAAAAATGTATTTTTCCAAATTCTAGTGCTAACCTGAAAATGCTCTAACAACAAAGGTGAATGTGGCAGGGAATCGGAAAGGTTGATCTGCTGCAATTGCTAATAAATCTTCTCCTGTTAAGAGCAAGCAACAACAATGAGTATCTGAAGGTTGTTGGCAATCAGGTTATAAGTTGATGGGTTCATCTATCCAGGGTAAAAAATTAGCATAATCAACTGATTTGAGCTATAGAGTTTAAATGTTAGGAAAGCTGCTTATTCTTCACTCTAAGACTCAGATTTGAGTATATTTGGCTGAGAAAAGCAAACTTCAACACAGTTCGATGAAGATCAATGGAATGAGATCCTTTGAAAATACAAATTAAGAGCAGCAAGGACGCGTACCTGATGCGAGATTGGGGAGGCTGAGAGTGACGGAGAGAGCGAGGCAGAGAGGAGAGGAACCCTAACTTTGCGCAGAGATGAGAGGAGATGAACCCATTGCTGTTTTCTATTTTATTTATAGTTGGCAAATTTGTAATTAAATTGAAATGTAGTTAATATTTTTGTCCAAATAATTGTCTGAACTCCTTCCCGTGTCCTTGACGAAAATGCATTCTAACCACTGGCCCATGGAGCTCCTGCGAGAAATGAGACAATTTCTTCTACCTACAAAATGGGCTTCTTAAGAAGTCTAGTACAAATGGGTGTTACCAAACACCAGGAGGCCGAATTTACGCTGGGAAAAGGCATTCTGGCCACAGGACCAGAATGCCAAACGCTAACTCTGATGTGTAGGAATAATGCTAGTTATTGAGTTTGGTTCTTCAATTTAATAAATAAAGCCTCGGACAGTTTCCAATCCTAGTGTGTGATGGATTCTGTGATCCTGCCATCTCTTTCTTCCCGTTTTAAAAATAATTTTATAAACCTAAACAATAACATGAAGTAAAGTAGTTCCACGAGCACATCCAGCAGTTTGTAGCTCAATAGTATACTTTGCAGGTATAATAAGATCTCAAGTTTTCTTATCTGCATTCATGCCGTTTACAAGAAGAAAAAAACAGTTTTGCTCCCAACATTGCTAAAAAGCATCTAAAAAATGGCCAGCACATTGCAATTGAATGTTTTAATGTTACAACTACACACGAGAAAAGAAACTCAAGATTGTCCTCTTTTGATTCTCAAGATTCTTGTCATTACTCTTCTTAGACTTGGCACTTTTACTATCAGGAATTGTTTTAGGTTTAGAACTCACACTTTCTTGAGATTCTTTATCGATGAAAGAGATGTCTGAATTTACTACCTCAGTCGCTGCTTCTACAGCGAAGCTTTCACTCTGATCCATGTGAATGTTGTCAAATTTTCGTTTACTGCGATGGCCACTGTTACAAGGTGTAAGATGCGACTCGGGAGTAATACTTGTTACATTCAACTGTCCATCTTCAATCATAACTGACGCTTGTTCATTACAGCTCGTTCTCCGGTCTATGCTGGTTTCTTCACGTTTTCTCATCTTAAATGGGTTCTTAGGAACCTTCATTTGAACACCGAGGGTAACAGTTGATGCCACTGATAAGTGAGATTCTGATGGCAAAATTACTTTTTGATGCCACTGATAAATGAGATTCTGATGGCAAAATTACTTTTTGAAGTGCTAAAGCTTCAATGATGTACTCCCTCTGGCACGAATTATATGACTTTCTCGCATCCCAATATTCAGTAGGGAACGCATATCGAGGAGGTCGGACGAGGCACTATTTGACCCCAAAAAATTTCGTACTTTTTTTCGAATGTACGTTAATCCTTAACGTACTTCCGAGAAAAAATTCGGGGCAAAATTGTCTCAGATAGTGACTGTTTCGGCCGTCTTAAGATACGTTCCGGAACAGTAAAAGCAAATGCTAAAATGTCATATAAAACGTACCGGAGGGAGTACTTTCTTTCGGTCGAAACCGAATCCTCCTGCACTACTACACCTGCCAAAACTATGTATCATGCAAACACATTCAAGAGCATATAGATGTATAACTTGATACTGTGATAAACTCCAAATTGTCTCAGATAGTGACTGTTTCGGCCGTCTTAAGATACGTTCCGGAACAGTAAAAGCAAATGCTAAAATGTCATATAAAACGTACCGGAGGGAGTACTTTCTTTCGGTCGAAACCGAATCCTCCTGCACTACTACACCTGCCAAAACTATGTATCATGCAAACACATTCAAGAGCATATAGATGTATAACTTGATACTGTGATAAACTCCATAGTCGAGAAAGAAGGCTTATCAATTTTCTCATTTATTGGTGAAATTAAAGAACTTGCCAGCAGAATCTTCGGATGTAGTTCTATGGGAAGCCGAGCTCTCAAAGCAACTCTTCTGTCTGACAACCATTTTGGCTTCGGATTCCAAGTGGTTAAGGGGATTTTGAACAATACCAACACGAAAGCCAGAACTTGGAAAGCAATCAAAGGCCTCCATTGTTCTAGGATTCAACTTCCCCTCAGCAATTGCAGATGCTACTGAAGCAGGAATTTCTCTGATACCATTAATTGTCCGTATAGGAAAATTTGTCTATGACCAGTGGGAGAGACAAATGAGTGCCATGATACTCTAAGCTGAAAAGAAGCTGTCATGATGCATATATATCTGACCATGGGCATAAGTTTCCAGACCAGAAGCATCAAAACGTGAAAAAAACAAGTCAGTTATATACCTGAATTAGCCGGTGTGCCATGAGTGGGCTGACATGTACTGCTCTCTACAAGTGCAGAGAAAAAAATAGCCAAAGTGAATATCTTTTGAAATCAAATGAATAATGGCACCAGAAATAATGAAGTTTGCAACTAAACAATGTAGGCCATGGTCATCCGCTACTAAGAGACTACTACTGTAGAGGATGATAAACATTGATACCTGGAAGAAATCAGTTGCAGCACCTACATATCCTTCATTAAGCTTCTCCATTGCCAATTCAAAATTAGCATTCCTTTTCCTAAACCCAAAATCAACCCACATCTCAAAATTATCATCTTGTAAAACACGGATACGAAGAAGTTTAGTTAATTACTCCCTCCGTTTTCGAATAATCATCACTTTTGTACTTTTTGTTACTGTTCAATTTACTTGACTTTTTGGTGTTTGTTATACTTTTTGTTACTGTTTGAAAGAGTCAATTATTCAAAAACAGAGGAAGTAACAATAAGCAAAAGAATTAAAGATGAATAAATACAATTTGTGTCTTTGATTTTCTGTTGCAGCTTTACAAGGAATGTTTCCCCATCAAATACAACAACTGAAGTTATCTCGTAGTGTCTAAGTAGATTGATTCTGTGCATAAAGTAGTCCAAATATCTCAGTCTCTTATCACTATTTGAATCAAGGCATATCTCCATGCTACACGAATAAGCTACCCATTTTTTAAGAACAAAAAACACCCACCTTAATATATAAATGCTAAGTAAAACAATAATCAAACTGTATCAGTATAAAATTGAATACCTCCTTTGTGGAGCCAAGAATATGCATCAATACCCACCTGCAATAAAATCAGGAATGGCCCAGATGAATTACAGAACAGACCCAGAGGCAAAAAGAGACGAAAAAAAGTTAGCATGTGAAAGGTTAGATGCATGTTTACTCGCTTGCCGGCATATTTCTTGATGTGAACGGGCTTAGTGTAGGGTTTCATGAGCTTGAGCAGATCTTTAATGCCCATTCCTCTCTGTTCTCCCTACTAATTTGCTTTGATCTTTTGGCCTATTATTAGAAAATTGTGCTTTATTTTCATTTTATGCTTTTAATAATGAGAGGAAATGGCGGGAAGAAGCCAAAATGTCAAAATGCGGAGGGAAGGGAAGACAGATGCGGCTGTTATCGGAAGAAAATTTAGGTACATCGAGTACTTATTACTCGATACCTCTGCACGTTAAAAATCAACATATGTTAATGTTTCACTGATCTGATAAAAAATGAATGGTTCTATATTATATTATATTTTATTCAATTATTGTCACGTGTTAATTTTTCACGTAAAAAGGTACCGAGTGATAGATACTCTCGATGTACTTAAGATTTTCTCGTGCTCACACCGTAAACAAATCTCATCTATATCTATATCTATATCTATATCCATGTACATATATGAAAACGAAAAGTGAGAGTGTTTCGTTATAATGATATCATGTCAGCAAATGGATGTCACATCAACTACCAAGTTGGTAGTTGATCAATGTGGTTAGGGGTGTCAATTGGACCCGAGACCCATAGACCCGTCCTGGATCCGGGATTTTGGGTCGGGACCGGGTCCAATATTTGGACCCGTTTTTGGTCGGGACTAAGTCTGGTCCCGACCCGAATTTGGCCGGTCAGATCCGGCGGGTCTCGGGTCTAGACCCGGCAAACTCCTAAAACATTTTCTTTTCCTTCTTTTCTTTCCTTTCCAGTTTCCACGATCTCACTCTCTCTTTTTCTTTCCTTTTTTTTTCTTTCTTTTCCTTCTTATTTTCTTTCTTTCCATTTTTTTCTTCTTCTTCCTATTTCACTGCTGGATTGGATTGGATGGAGGGGGCGATATGGTTGTTTTGAGGTGGTGGGTTGTTTTGTGTTTGAGGCAGTGATGATTGTGGTGGCTGGATCGGTTGTTTTTGTTGGCGGTTGGGTGTTTCGCGACTAGGTTTGGTGGTTGCCGGAGGAGAGCGAGATGGTTGTTTTGTTGGTCCGGTCGGGGCAGTGGTTTGATGGATGATTTGGTTGCTGGTCGACGACAGTGGTTTGATGGGTTTGGTTGAGGTTGATGTTGGTGGTTGGCAATTTGGCAGTGGCGGTTCGGCCGGAGGTTGGTGCGGCTGTGATGGGAGGAGGAGGAGGTGCGGATTGTTTTGGATTGGGTTTTTTGCAGGGAGGTTGGTGCGGCTGTGATGGGTGGAGGTGCAGTCGGGTCCATTTTTCCCGGACCGGGAACGAATTTTGGTCCCGTTTTTTATCGGGACCGAGTCTGGTCCCGGCCCAATTGTCTTCGGGTCTAGACGGGCCGGGTCGGATCTAGACCCGTAGACCCGAATTGACACCCCTAAATGTGGTGATACCATGTCATCATCAACTTTACCATGATATCATATAAACTTTCATATTCTTTTAATAATTGTTAAAGTGCAATTAATATCACATTATTAATTTAATATTAATATATTTAGAATATAAATAACTAAAATTTAAAATTTTATAATATCAAAACATGAATTGTGTTATGTTGTAAAATGTTAATTAAAAATCTATAATACAAAGAAAAATAACAATCAAGGAAATAATAAAAAAAAAGTAAAATATACAATAAAAAAGTATGACAGAAAATATGTATTACTACTAAAGTCATGTTTGATGCTATAAGAATGATTTTCTGCACCACGGGGTCCCTAACGTTATTATTTTTATTTTAGTTGGTCCCTAATTGCGACTTTAGTTCAATTTAATCCTGAATGTTTACTCCGTTAGTCGCCCGAGGTCCCTTTTGTCATAACGGAGATAACGACCGTTAACTTTCAATTTTTTATTATTAAAACTGAAAAAGCATCTGACAGCGGCCCCACATGTCATATTTTTCTAACATCTTATCTGAAAAAATGTACAAATAATAATTTTATTAATTATTTCAAAAAAATAAAAAATCTCAAATTAACAAAACAAAAAAAATAAATTATCAAAAAATAAATTAATAAAATTTATGTTAACAAAACCAAAAAATAATATTATATTTTTTTATCTTCTTATTATCTAAAATATTAGTTTTATTAATTAGTTAATTTATTTTCAA
Source organism: Viola odorata (assembly GCA_963691705.1). NCBI lineage: Eukaryota > Viridiplantae > Streptophyta > Magnoliopsida > Malpighiales > Violaceae > Viola > Viola odorata. The sequence goes on from OY829546.1 coordinate 35,997,278, forward strand.
AAAATAAATTAATAAAAAGTTAAAAAAATGAAAAGGATAAATTATTAAAATTCTAAAAAAATTAAAGTGGGACCCACTTATGTTCAAATTTTACTTCATCTCCTTCCCCTCTCTTCGTCTATGCCCATCCTTTACTAAAATAAGCATTCCCTATTTTTTCAAACACTATAGCTTCACCATCTTCTTCAAAATTGTAATTTTATTTCTAGTTTTTTACTTTGTTTCACATAAGAACTAAAAATCCTATTTCACCTTCACTAAACCTAAAATTAGCTATTTTTTTCTCTTAATAGAAAATATAAAAAGGAAAAAAATGTTTTAAAATCAAGGGAAAACTAATCTACAAAATTAATTAGTTCCAAAACTCAATCTGCAAAATCAATTTCAAGGATCCTTCTGCCGAATCCAAATCTCCCTCATTCAATTTCTCTTCATGCAACGATTACCTTTGCCAAATCTAATTAAATTGCAACCATCAAATAAAAATCTAGCCGAAACTAAATTCATCTGCAAAAATTTCATCGCCGACCACTCACCCCACCACCGGCGCCAATCACCACCATCTTCCCTTACCGCCGATCTAGTCCAACCAGTGATAACAATTAAGGTAACCCCAGGGGCATTTCCGTCCTCATACCCGCGTTAAGACCGGAACGCTACAGTGCCTACCAGGTGTCAGTCGTGGGGGTTGTCGCCCCTTAACCTACAAGGAACCCTGGGATGGTCGACATCAATGCGGGGAGGGGGGGGGGGGGTTACGCGTCATCTATCCACACGCACGGAGTTATCCCATCCCAGGACAGCCACGACGTCACTCGAGGCTGCCGCCCACGACGTCACTTGAGGTTGCCGCCCATGACGTCATTTGAAGCTACCGTCCCTGACATCACATGAGGCGTTATCTTTCTCAGATAACGCCCACCCCCTAGAGGTAACGCCCTCACTTGGCCTATAAATACCCCACCATTTGAAACGTAAGGTAAGCCTAAGATCGTTACTAGAACCCTTGCCATTTTGAACAGCCATACTAACTTAAGCATCGGAGTGTCTACGCTGGAGCCCCCCCCTCCGGCGCTTTGTAGGTACACTTGACAGCAACTACAGTGACTCCGAGCGGCCTTAATCCTACCCCTGATCATCCAGAACTTCGAATCTTATCAAAGTGGTGCTTTCATTGAGAGCTTTGGTTTGTTAAGTGAGCGTCCTTGACAGCCAAGCTCTGTCTTTCTTGGAAGATCGGAACGACCATGGCTTTTGATTCGGAGTCCACCCGGCCTCCATCCTCTAACATTCCTTTTGCGATTCGTAGACAACTCTTTCCTTTTGCCACTACTGACGACTCCACTACGATGCCGGAGATTACTTCAGAACCTTCGGACCTCTCTTTCAGACCGATCCAAGGAACACCTTCTTCTCAAACGAACATCTCTCTATCCCAGATGGTGGGTCCTAGTTTCTCCACTCCTCCACCGAGGGGATTTATACTGGATAGAGTAAACAACCCCCTTGCGAGTGAAATATCTGCTCTTCGGTCTCGGTTGGATTACTTGACAGAGCTTGCCGTGAGAATCACGCCTGACGCCTCTGGATCAAGCGTTCCATCCCAAGCTATTTTTACGTCGTCCATTATCACTGAACGACCTTTATCATCTTTGCACCGCGGGAGTATTCCGTTGACCTTGCCCGCGACAGATACACCAATCAGCCTTGTGCAGCTCGCTGAGGGGCGAGTAGAGCCTTGCGTGCCGCACACGTTGCAAATTCCCGTTCCCCAAGCGGAAAGACGATTCGATGAGTACAGAGATCGTTGGGACGATTGACTAGAAGAAGCGGATAAAAATGTATCCCCTGAACGTAGTGAGAGGTCCAGCAGTAGAAGACATCGAACCCGCTCGCCTAGGAGCAGCAGCCAGTCTCCACAGCGACATCACACTCTAGATCCGCGAAATCGGAGGCATCATTTGGAAGCGTCTCCCCCTCACCATACGCGTGAAATCCTTGACAACACCTCAGGTCACCCGTTCAACCATCGTATAAGGTGTCACAGGGTCAGCCGACACGTGAAACTTCCTACAGAATCCTACGACAGTACCAAAGATCCCATTTCCCACCTTAACAAGGTGAAGGACTTTGTACAATTTCAGACCCACAGCGATGCAGCTTTGTGCCAAATATTTGTCATGACATTGTTAGGAGTTGCGCGCCTCTGGTTTGAAGGTCTCCCCGGCGGATCTGTTGACAGTTTCTCATAGCTGGAGTCTAAGTTTCGAAGTCGATTCAGCACTGCGGTCCCCATTAGGAAATCTGCCGCAGCTTTATTCGATATACACCGAAAGCCTCAGGAATCTTTGAAGGATTTCCTTGGTCGCTTCGACATGGAGATGTCATTAATGCCGGGTGTTACCGTTGATTTCGCCATAGAAGCCTTGAAGCGGAACTGTCGTTACGGGAAACTAAGAGACACGCTAATGGTGGACCCCCCGATGACTTTGGACGCGTTAAGGCTGAAAGCCCATAATTATACAAGAATGAAAGAAGAAGAAAACAGGGACAGAACCCGAAACGTGTTGCAAGATGCATCTCAAGTCCCTAACGCTCCTACCACCACAACTTCTGAGGATCGCTTTATTGACGAGTACGCTCAGCGAAAAGATCACATTCCTAAGGCCTTCAATCGGCGAAGAGGCAACTCCTCGAAGGGAAAATCTGGCAACTCCCCAACTCGGCGGTAGGGGGATCCTCCCAAGGGTCGGATTTATGACCCGGACCTACCTTCCCTCATTTTACCAAGAGCGGAAATATTAGCGATTGTGGAACAACGGAATCTATCCATTCGTTACCCAGCCCCCTTTAAACCTGGGGTAATCATGGGAGGAAGGGAAAATTCTTTTTGCAAGTTTCACAAAGCTAAGGGACACTCTACGGAAGTATGCAGAGAATTGAAGCTGGCGATAGAACGTTTAGTAGAGAATTCGCCATTAAGATAAGAGAGGAAGCTAGGAACAATCCCACGGATAGAGCGACTGATAACAGACCAGCGGCCCCTCGCGTTCCAGGGAATAACGTTGCTCCTGCCGGGAGAGGTAGGGAGACACTCATGGTGGATGACGACTATGTCTCTATCATCAACATCATAGCCGGAGGCGCCCCCTACCTAGATGAACCAGCGCAGTTGACGCCCGCGGCGGGAGACAAGTGGAAGCGGGAGGGCGCGGTAATAAAAAGCGAAGCGATAAGCGCTTTAGATCGAATGGTGTTGTCTTTTTTCGAAGAGGTGAGAAAGGCGTCATTTATCCACATAACGATGCGTTAGTAGTCACACCTGTTATCGCTAATCACGGAGTTAGAAGAACTCTCGTGGAAAATGGAAGTGCTGTGAACTTATTTTCATTGGAAGCCTACAACCTTATGAAGCACCCCGATAGCGAGTTGACGCCTTGCAAGAAGCCAATAATTGGAGTGGACGGAGTTCCAATCCCAGTGACTGGAGTAACCACCTTGCCCGTGTACTTCAGAGAGGATACCTCCAAGCGATCGAAGGAGCTGCTATTCCTGGTCATGGACCTAAATCTGCCCTATAATGCTATTCTTGGAAGACCTTTCCTTAACCGCTTCGGAGCAGCGATATCGCAAAAGCACTTGAGGATGAAATATCCCTCCTGGGTTAGAGTAGTCTCAATCAAAGGCAATCAGAAATTGGCGGCTGAGTGTTGCCTACTCATGACTCAGAAGAATTGTGATAGGTATGTGTGTGTAACGGTAGATCCGTACAAACAGAATGATGAGAAACGCACTCAGACCGTGGACAAGATGATAACTGTGCCAGTTAACGGGATCAACGAAGCGAGTTTCCTGGTTAGCGAAAAACTTAGCTCAGAAGAAAACCTTCAACTAGCTCGGTTGTTGAACAAATGTAAAGGAGAATTCGCATGGAAACCTGCGGACATGCCAAGTATCTCCCAAGAGGTAGCGAAACATCAACTCAATGTTGACCCCAACGTCAAGCCGGTCCCACAGAAATGACGCTCGTTTTCTGTTGAGAAAATGTTAGTCGTCGAGAAGGAGGTGATGAAGCTCCTAGACGCAGGCTTCATCCGGGAAGTTCAACACCTAACCTGGCTAGCTAACCCAGTGCTTGTTCCAAAGCCCAATGAAGATTGACGTATGTGCATCGACTTTACTGACCTAAACGATGCTTGTCCCAAAGATTGCTACCCGCTTCCTCGAATAGATCAGCTAGTCGATCAGACTGCTGGATACGCATATCTAAGTTCATTAGATGCCAATTCAGGATACCACAAAATCCCCATGGCTGTTGAGGATGAGGAGAAAACTGTTTTTATTACTCCGAAAGCCACTTATTGCTACACGGGAGCAACCTTCCAGTGTATGGCGAATAAAATATTTGAGAAGCAAATTGGAAAGAATGTAGAGGCCTACGTTGACGACATACTGGTCAAAAGCCAAAGCTTCCAGGACCACTTGCTCGACCTGGAAGAAGTTTTTAATGTGATGAGAAAATACCAGATGAAGCTAAACCCCCGTAAATGCATGTTTGCATTTCAAACGGGTATATTTTTGGGCTATGTGGTCAGCCAGAAGGGTATCCAGCCCAATCCCTCGAAAGTCAAGGCTATACAGGACATGATATCTCCCCGAACCGTCAAAGAGGTACAAAAACTAACAGGGTGTGTTATCACCCTATGGCGGTTTATCTCTAAGCAAGGCGAGAGATGCCTGCCATTTTTCAAGGTCATACGCAAGAAAGCTCCCTTCGGGTGGACAACAGAATGCGAAGAGGCGTTTATGGGCCTGAATGCTTACTTATCATCGGACTTAGTGTTGACAAGACCTGAACCAGGAGATACCTTGTATCTATACCTTGGTGTGGCTAATGAAGTGGTCAGTGCCATCCTCGTTCGAGACGACAACCATCAGCATCATCCTGTCTATTTCGTAAGTCATGTTTTGAAAGACGCTGAGCTGCGATACGCTCACATCGAGAAGATAACGTTTGCGTTAATTCAAGCCACGAGGAAAATGGACAGATACTTCTAGGCTCATCCTGTTATCGTGCTTACTGGTCAGCCTTTGAAAAGGATATTTTGGAAACCTGAGTCTTCGGGAAGAATGCTGATTTAGGTCATTGAACTTGAGCAATACAGGTTGCGGTATAAAAACCGACCCTCCGTGAAAGCCCAAGTCATAGCAGACTTCATAGCCGAGTGCACCTTCACAGAGGACCCGTTAACGGACCTACTGGAAGAGGAAAAAGATGACTTGGATCTCCCGTTCCAGGAAACTTACACTGACTTATGGGTCATCCACATGGATAGGGCTAAGAACCAAGAATCAGCTGGAGCTGGGATCTTCATGATCGGACACGTGACATACATATACGATACGCCATCAGGATCCTACAACCGTTATCTAATAATGCGGTAGAATACGAGGCACTATTGGTTGGGCTCCGGATAGGAAGAAACTTCTCCAGCAAGGCTATACACGATACGGGAATGATGGGAGACCTGCGACTAAAGATCTGTGGAGATTCCAAGTTGATAATAGACCAAGTCTTGGGACACTCTCAAGCTAGATAGCCCATCATAGTGCAATACCTCACTAAAGTGAAGCGTGAATTGTTGGAAATAAAGAAAAGCGGCATGCAAGTCAGCTTCGAACACATCCCTCGAGAGGATAACGCTGAGGTAGACAACCTTCCTAAACTTGCTGCAAACCCGGAAGCATTCATACCTAAGGGAGTGTACTACTCTGAGATATCCGTGCCTTCCTTCATGGAGGAGCAAGCGTCACTTTGCGTTGAAGAAATTGAAAATGACTGGCGAATACCCGTCATAAAATACTTGAAACGTGAGGAGTTACCCACAGATAATGCTGAGAAACATAAAGTGCTGAAACAAGTGGCACGATGTACATACTATGATGGAGAACTGGTTCGGAGATGCTTTTCTCACCCAGCCGCCAAGTGTATAATAGAACAAGAAGGTCTTCACACCTTGCGAGAAATCCATGAAGGAATATGCGGTATGCACGCATCAGGCGGCACCTTGGCCGCACAAGTGTTCAGGTCAGGATTCTATTGGCCTACTATTCAAAGAGATAGCCACAATTATGTACAGACTTGTCAAAAGTGTCAGGAGTTCTCTAAGATTCCTCGACAGCCCGCCACGAAAATCTCTGAAATCGTGGCCCCTTGCCCGTTTGCGAAATGGGGGATCGATATCCTAGGACCGTTCCCAAAGGCAAGGTCTCAACTGAAATTTGTGGTCGTGGCAGTAGATTACTTCACGAAATGGGCAGAAGCAGAAGCGGTGGCAAACATCACAACGGAAAAAATTTGGCGTTTCTTTAAACACCAAGTTATCATGCGGTTTGGTGTACCCCGTGTGCTAGTAAGAGATAACGGGACGCAATTCACTAGCCGATTCTTTAGAGACCAATGTGTAGAATTCCAGATCGAGCAAAGGTTCTCTTCCGTGGCTCACCCGCAAACCAATGGTCAAGCGGAGGTGACGAACCAAAGTATCCTTAGTGGTATCAAGAAAAACCTGGAAGGGTCTAAAAAGAAATGGGCAGATGAACTGCCATATGTGATGTGGGCATACCGCATGACCGTCAAAACCAGTACTGGAGAAACACCTTTTGCATTGGCCTTCGTCACGGAGGTCGTCACGCTGGTGGAAATTGGTACCATGAGCCTGCGAGTTGCCTACTTTCGGGAAGAATTGAATGAGGAGAGGTTATGAGCTAACCTTGACGCGTTACCAGAATTGCAAGAGGAAACCCTTCTAAAAATGCTACATTACAAACAAAAAATGGCGCGATATCACAATAGGCGCGTCAGAGAGCGGGCGCTGAAAGCAGGTGACCTGGTACTTAGAGATAAACGAGCGGCTGGTCAGCGCGTGAGGAAGCTCAGTTCGAATTGGGACGGGCCATACCGCATTACCCGTGTCATCGGGAAGGGAGCGTATCACTTGGAAACACTTGACGATACTCCCTTGCCTAACTCTTGGAACATAGCTCGTTTGAAATTATATCATGCTAAACTTTGATACATCTCTGCACATTTCGCTAACGCCAGCCTTAACCTGTGCTAACGCTTGAATAGAGAATATTCTTGTGTGTTTTGTGGCTGACTGTGTGCAGATAATAAAGGGTGCCAGGAGTGAAAAGTCCTATCCTTGTGATGGTTGGTCCTGATCAGACGGCTCACTAAGACGAGGCACGCTCTGGCATACCTAAAAGTTAGTATCGAGAGTGAAAAGTCTTATCCTTGTGGTAGCCACGCTAACACAGGTGGGCCATGAAGATGATGGCACGTCCCGACGCCCCCGGGAGTGAAAAGTCTTATCCTTGTGGTAAACCGGGCTAACATAGGCTGCCCACTAAGACGAGGCACGTCCCGGCATCCCTGGGAGTGAAAAGTCCTACCCTCGTGTCGACCGTGCTCGTGGAGACGGCTCGTTGAGATGAGGCACGCCCCAGAGAGATAGTAACTCCATCCTAGAAGTGAAAATCCTATCCTTGTGATAACCAGGCTAATACAGACGGCTCACTAAGATGAGGGCACGATTTTAGAATGCGAGGACAACGCCTGAAAGTGAAAAACCTAGCCTTGTGATGGCCAGTCCTGATCCGATGGCTCACTAAGATGAGGCACTTTCCAGGCCGATCGTGGAAATATGGAAACGCGAAGAATCGCGAAATCCCAGTGAGTAACCAGATGGGAAATCCCTAGTGAAGATAGCTGGTGGAGAAAGCGATACGAGCGACATCGGTAACGATACCCTGAGACGGAAGCGAGAAGGCTCCTACGAGTAACTAATGTCTATTATTGTATGACATTTTACTAATAACCCATGATTTAGAATGTGCAGAAATATCATTCGGACGACAAAGAGATTGACGCTCATGCGGACAACAAGGTCACGAAACCCATTATTGGGATTGACGTGCTATTAATACCCACAATCTTGTTATCGTGACTTGAGAAATATGGTCTGAAGGACATATGCATTGTCTCTCTCTAGCGACCGTCTCTACGGAAAGGGATATATTGGAATCTATCTACATGGCATCCTTAGCCATCGACTGAGAATATCTACAATAATACGATTATACGCTATACATTACTGGAAGTAGTGGATATCGCCCTTCTCTTCTATGAGTTTTTATCTTGGAGGCTATCTACTGAGTGATAATTGAAATACGCATGATGAGGTCATGTCGCGATACCTCGCGAAGCACCCATTATCAAAGTTCACGATTTTATCAATTTTATGGCAATGGTATAGTCGACCTACCCCTATGGAAATCAGTTATTTTGCGGCATTAAGCACAGATTTGTTAACATTATCATGGCGATAATGATGCCACTATCATATTGAAAGAGCCTGGAGAAGAATCAATAAGGAAAAGGAAATCAGCAACAAAAGAAATTATGAAGCCGAATGTATGGTTGTTCAAAAATACCCTTGAGGGGTCACAAAAACAAAAGTTCAAAACTTTAAAGTTCTAAAGACAAGGACAAAAATGGACGACTCTTGATGTTCAAGAAAAAGAGCAATAACACTTGGGGTATGTCTGTCCTACGAACTCCCCCGACCTTTATAGCCTTTTGACTTGGCTTGGCGAAAGCCCTCGTCCGTGAGATCGGTGGACTTCTTCATGAAAACGTCAGTGAGGGCGGCACCGCGATACACCTCTTCTCCGTGAATCTCCACAAAGCAGTTGGCCATAATAGCGACAGTCCTCTCAACGTACCACATACATTTATCTGTCGTCTCCCCCTCTAGTGTCATTTTCTCTTCTATCAATGCCGCTTTTTCCCCTTTCAACGCGACACTCTTAGCTCTTTCGGCAGACACCTGCTCTCTCACCTCTTTCTGGTCCTTCTGGGCCATCACCAAGGCTAGTAACAAATTCTGGCGTTCCTCCAATAACTTCTCTTTTTCTTCTCGCTCCCTGGAAATTTCATCTAAGGAGGCGGTAAGGGATGCAACCCTGTGCGACATATGTTCCGCCCAGTAGTGAAGCTGAAGAAAACTAGTGAAAGAGTTGGAGCGCAGTGAATTTATCTGCTCGTCCCTAGTCCGAGAAAGGAACGCCTCTCGCTCTTCAGGGGACGTTAGCGCATAAGCAGCTAAGAGATAAGAAGTCGCGGCCGAACTGTCGCCCCCAACAGCCAGAAATCTAGAACTGTGCAGCTTTGTCAAGTCAACTTGATGAGTGACAGGACCAGACTCACTCATCGAGCTCAGATCGGCCATGAGATGGAGCGCGACAAACCCTCCACCAAAGCGCCGAAGCATTGGAGTGTTAGAAGGAACAAAAACCACTGTAGAAGGAGATGGAGGTTGATTAGAGGAGGTACCCCCATGAAACCCAAAGGAACCATGGGGCTGATAACCAGAAAAACCAGACAAGTCTTCGCTGAAACCCAAGCCGCTGGAAAAGGGAGGAACCGATGTGTCAAAGGAATTCAGTGAAGTCTCGAAGGGCCCAAGAACACCCATGCCCCCCAAAAAATCAGAAGATTGGTCCTTGAAAGGTATTGTGGAATCAAAAATGGTATGGTGACCCTCCTTGATATTAACACGACCGATCGGCGAACTTACGCCCCCCTCGGGTCGCACCCTCTTCTCAGGACGATTCAGTATATGGCCCAAGTTCATGCTGTTTGATGGGGACACGAGAGTGGAAGCAATAGTGGTGTCCTACAAAGGAAAATGAAGCGAATGATAAGAAAGTAAAAGAAAACGCAAAAATAACACTAAAAGGTAATGGGTGAGATAACGCAGTTATAAAAGAAACACTTACAGCGACAATGTCATTAACAGACGCTTCTAAAGAAGCTGCCGCGTCTGGAAATGGAGTGAGAGCGGCAACGCTCCTTGTCCTCTTTTTTCTCTTCTCTTTTGCCAGAGCCTTGGAGGAGGATGCTTGAACAGGGTAGACGGCAACAGATATGGCAGGAACACCAAGAGGAATAGTGATGGATCCCTCACCAATTGGGGAAGAAGACGCCTGGATGGGACTTACGGTAACGACAGGCGGTATAGTCGGATTAACCGCGACTTCAGTAGCGGCAGCAACTTCTTCTTTTTCCCTCCTTTGTTGAGCCCTTCTCAGCCATTTCCTGACACTCTCAGGCTTCCGGTCGGGATCAGTTGCTGCATAATCATGAGATAACGTTAGTGTTATTACCGACTACGATAACGAAGAAAACAATACAACTCTCTCATCTGATGTAGGTTTGGATGTCCATCCCGCATGCCAAATTGTGAGTATGAACCCTGATTTCCAGCTGAAGCAGTTTGTCTAACCAGCCTCGCTCAGGCTGGCAAAGAGTCCCCCGTCGACCCCAGGCACTATCCTTTACGTCTTGATTAAAACCAGATCGCCACCAAGGGCCAGGAAGGTCAATAACAAAAAAACTCTTTTTTTCAATCTTCAATGGAAGACTCAAGGTGAAGGAGTTTCCAGGTGAAGTTTTTGAGCGAGTCATCGTCATAACGGGGCGATATCGCTTTCACACCCCGACGACTGTACAGTTTGAAAAGGGACTTAAGTAACAAAAGGGAAGGAGAGTCAACCCCTTTGTACTTGCAAAGTTCTAGAAAGGCATAAACACAACAATACGCGTTTGGGGTTAACTGTACAGGATTCAAATCAAGAGCAGTAAGCAACTATTTTACGAAGGGATCAATGGGAAATCTAAAACCATAGTGGAACATCTGGGCATACAGAACCCTACACTTGCTGGTTAAAATGCTATTCAGGCGTAACGATTCAGGGGCGACGGAAACCGTATAACCCTCAGGGATATTAGCATGATGTTTTGCTAGATGCTCATTGAGAGCGGTTAAAGAAGTGATGCTACTAACAATATTCTCAATCTTTTCCTCATCAGCAGATTTAGACCCAGAACGACGAGTTCTAGCCCTGGCAGAAATAAAGGATAAAAAGATGAAGAAGACGACAAAAGAAAATGAGAAATACCTTTCTAGAAGAGAAGCTCTGAACACCCAGACGATGAAAAGGAGAAACACAAGACGACTCAGAAGGATATGGAGAGGGTAAAATAACAAAAGTGGAAAAAAAGAAACAAGTGTTAGGTTTTATAACCTCAGGGGCTAAGTAAAATGACTGTTATAACAGTCGTTGTGGCATCACAAGGAACAAGCGTAGGTAATGAGTATGATTCTTGAGAAGCGAGAAGATGATTTGATCTCACCAATTCCTAGGGCACTAACTCCTGGCACCCTTACGAGTTGACACGTGTATTTTGGATCATCATGACTTCTCCCTCGCATTAATGAGAAAATCCTGAGCATTAAATGCTCTGAAAAGTAGAATCAATTTTTCAAAATAAGACAGACGCGATGACGCGATGATTGAGATAACGCCACTAGGCGTTAATCGAACTAGTAGCTGACAAGATAACGCAAAAAAACAGAATAAAGATTATTTGTTGTTCAAGAAAGAATTACAGACGATATTACATGACAGGCGTTATCAATTATTACAAACTGAATCGAGTCAATGATCGATGGGAGAAATAAAAAGAAATAAAGTCCTCTCTGGCATCAACCTTATCTGATCACGGAAGCACTTCGGTTACCTTTGAAGGAACCTTTGCCAGATCCGCATCGCGAGCCAATATCTCTTCACGGAGGAAAGAGTTTCTCTTGTCAGCCGCCACCAACTCAGCCTTAGCCACCGCCAATTCCGCCTCCAAAAGTTCTACTTTGGCCTTCCCCTTTGATTTTTCTCTTGCAAGCTCGGCGCGACAATCATTCAGCTCTGCCTGGGTACGATTTTGAAGCCGCGTCAACTCCGTCACCTTAGTCAAGGTGGCATCTAATTGCTCCTTTGAGCCAGGAGAGCCTCGAAACTTATCACCATGAGCCTTGATAAAGTAATGCATTTCACGGAAGCTGGCCAGTGCATCATTCAGAACACGCGCGTATTGGATATCGGGGGGAAGTGGTAATAATTTCTCCCTATCTGTAGGAGAACCAAATATCTCACCTACCAGGGAGCCTACCAGTTGGTCTCACGATAACGGATCTGATATCCCCAAAGCACGAAACCCACTAGTACCAAAGGCGGACAGATCTAGTCGGTAAGGAGAAATTACCCCTTGAGGGCCTTGAGGAGAAAGGTTGGCGACAAAGGGAGGAGAACAACTTTTGACGGAATCGCCGATGCTGGAAATGGAAGTGAAGAGGAAGGGTTAAGGACTCCTCGTAGGAGGGTCAGGAAGAACGCTCGGGTCGCGAATCGGCACGACCACCTCAGGAATATAAGAGGAAATAGAAGAATTAGGGATGTCAGTCGGCGAAGGCGAGTCTGCCACCGACGGAGTTTCAGTGACCACGGGGGGAATGACAGTTGACGCCTCAGTAACCTTTGTCGCTTGAGAAGTGCTCGCCATGGTAGAGGCGTCGACGCTTGTGATGGGGACTTCATCAACCTTCCGTTGAGTCGCGGAAGCATGGAGAAGCTCTGTCTCGATATCCATATCCTCGTTGTTGCTATCAGTTACCTTGGTTACGGGTCGGCTCGAAGTCGCCTTCTTGCTTCGGATCGGTAACCAGTTGTCAAGAAAATGAGAGGCTCGAACAGGAATATCGCGTCCTCTCGCTGCGACTGTCTTAGTCCTCTTCTTTCTCGGTGGATTAGTCTGACGGTTGGAACCCTCGGGCAGTGGAGAGGCTGGCAGCGCTTGAAGCGGCGCCACGTTTAAAGGAGTGTCATTCCCTCCAGACGGTTGACCTTCAACATCATCTGCCAATAAGATGTATTAGAATAGTGAGCAAGTCGAAGCGATAACGCGAAGAAAGAAACTTACCTATAATACACTCTGTCATAAGCCGGTACATGGCAAACTCTCGGATACGGAATGAGAAATCTATTTCTAGCAAGGCGTTAGCCTGACGCAACTCATCTCTAGACAGTACTACCGGGTTTACCCAGACGGAATCGACAAGCCCTCGGTTAAAGCCCCTAGGCCAAGGATGGAAAGGCAGTCCAACAATGAAGAAGCCACTTTTCCAATCAGCTACAGTCCCCTCGTAGCCCTGAAACTTCTGCCAGAATGACTGCACGAATGCGTCATTCCACCTCGGGGTGATATCAACCAAACAGTCGCGACACTTGAAGCTAAAAAAATTACAGAATAAATTGATAGACGGAGTGAAGACACCCTGTAATTCACAAGCGCGAAGAAAGGCATAAATTCCACACCAGGAGGAAGGGGTTATCTGAGCCGGGTCGATATCATACTGGCGCAGCAACTTCTTTACAGACTCATGAATGGGGAAACAAAAACCATAAAGGAACATCTTAAAATAGATCATCCTATCACTCTTGGACAAGGGGTCATGAAGCCGCTGACCCACCTCAGGAACTTTAACGAAATAACCAGGAGGAAAGAAGATACCTTGACTCTCCAACTCAGCCTTCAAAATGGTTTCACAAGTAAAAAGACTGGGTGTTCTCTCGATTTCTAGGTCTATAGGCATTTGAGGACCCCTGTGATCTCTAGTCATACGCATAATTAACCAACGAGAAGAAAATCTGAGGAAGATGGAGCAAAATACCTTGAATAAGAAAGCAGTGAGTAGATCGCCGGCGCCGATGAGCGGTTGAAGAAATTTTCCTCGAGTAGAAGAAGAAGCAGAATAGAGAGGAGGATGTGGAAGAATTTCAAAGCGCAAGCAAAACTGTTAAAAGAAAACAGTTGCCCCCTTTTAAAGGCTAACTTGAATATCAAACAGTCTGTAAAAACGAGACGCGTACAAAGCAGAAAATGACACGTGGAAAAACCGCAGAAGGATATTTATGACTAAGCATTTATATCTTCGAAGAGAGACAGTTACTGACTGGAAGCTGACAAAATGGTTACATCAAGCGGCAGCCAACTTCTCAGCGATAACTGACCAGTATTGGGGGAGTTAACGCGGAAGGATGACTAAGAAAGGAGAAAAACGAAAAGCGTAATTTTATTTCATAAAAGACATACGGCATCTACAGAAAGGCACAACGTGCAGAATTAATCATCATTAGGTCAATAGGAAGACCAATAGCAGTATTCCCCATCCGAAGGCGGAAACTCCTCGTCAACAGGCGGGAAAGGTTCCTCAACGTGCCCCTTCTGACCCAGCTTTAGCGAGCTTGACTCTCCTTTGGCCGCAGAGACCGCGATATCAGCACCAATATCGCTGGCAGAACTCCTTTCCATGAAACGATCGATGTGAGGAAACAATTCGTCGCCCCTCCGAACAGGAGGGACATAAAAGTGAGGAGACGGGTCGACCGTCTTCGAAGTTCTTCCCTTCTTCGACCTCTTACGACTTTTACGGCGAGGAAGTCGCCTCTTCAGGCATGACGGTGATGGAGGATTATTAGAATCCGGTGAGGTTGGAGGAGTTGGGGGGGAACCGCGTTCAGCAATGTCCAAAGAGTATGAATCGGCCATGAAACCACAAGCGATTTTAACAGAAAAATATAAGGGAGAAGATGAACAGAAAAAAGGGAGAGAAAATCCCATTAAATAGTCGAAGAGGGGAGGTTTTCCCATCTTCTCGCATGACTTTTGAGAGAATTGATGCGTTTCGAAAAGAACAATCTGAATTGCACAGTCGGATCTTGTGATCACGCCTATTGGAATTTCTCACTGATCGAGAGGCACAAAAAAACCGCCCAATCAGTTGATACTGGAGAGGCGGCGCGAAATTAATGCGGAACGATTCGCGAGGATAACCGTTACCAAAATCCCACTAAGGGCGGACTCATTTTCAGTTGGGCTGATGTGGCACTCAACTGAAACGTCAACCGGCACATTGTGAAAAGAAATTGCAACTCCGATAAAGAAAGACATTTTATTTATTTATGGCCTAACGGCCCAGACATACATCCATACAGAGGAAAGGAAAGGATAAGACGACGATGATTGATGATCAAGCCTGGGATCCGGCATCATCATCTTCAGGCAAAGTAGGGACCTCCCTCAAAGCGTCCGCCACAGAGGTCAGCCCGGCGGAAGAGATCCTCATGCCCTTCAAACAGCAGTTCAGCAGATCCTTCCTCTGCTGCAGCATGGTGATCACCACCTCGATGCGGGAGACAGCAGCAGCCAACTTTGACACATTCTCCAGAGGGCTGAAATCCTTCAGAGAAGCCGCACCAAGCCTGGACCGAAGAGGGGTCAGCATCCCTTGAAATTCCAGGACGTCATCAGAAGTCTTGATCAATACATTTTCCAGGAAGCTGACGTCACCGTCGTTGAGATTCTTCAGAGTGTGGGTTTTGGAGATCAGGAAGTTCTTGGTGAGACTGTCCATGATGAAAGTGCTAAAAAGATGTGAAATTTGCGCGGTGGAAATTCAAATTTATAAGCCTCGAGAAAAGGCAATGAAAAGACGTGCTCCTCGATGACCGAGCCACCCGTTATCTTGCAAACCGACAAGTACAATTTGAAAGAAAGCTGGAGCGATAGCCCTTGGTAAACACTCGGGCTCATTTTTAGTTGGGCTTATGATAACAATTAAGGCAACCCCAGGGGTATTTCCGTCCTCATACCCGCGTTAAGACCAAAACGCTACAGTGCCTACCAAGTGTCAGCCGTGGGGGTTGTCGCCCCTTAACCGGCAAGGAACCCTGGGATGGTCAACATCAGCAGGGGGGTTTACGCGTCATCTATCCACACGCAAGGCGTTATCCCATCCCAGGACAGCCACAACGTCACTCGAGGCTGCCGCCCATGACATCATTTGAAGCTACCGTCCCTGACGTCACACGAGGCGTTATCTTCCCAGATAACGCCCACACCCTAGAGGTAACACCCTCGCTTGGCCTATAAATACCCCATCATTTGAAACGCAAGGTAAGCCTAAGATCTCTACTGGAACCCTTGCCATTTTGAACTGCCATATTAACTTAAGCATCAGAGTGTCTACGCTGGAGCCCCCCCTCCGGCACTTTGCAGGTATACTTGACGGCAACTACAGTGACTCCGAGCGGCCCTAATCCTACCCCCGATCATCCAGAACTTCGAATCTTATCAACCAGAAACACAAACATTGTTCTCACTCGGCCGACCAACATCATCACCATCACCAACTCTACTACCGCTGACGACAGCCACCACACTCTCAACGCCGTCGCCGCCCAGCCGCATCCACACAACCAAAATGCTCCACCAATCACCAATTCACACACCCTCTCCCTTATTCGAATCTGCAAATTAACACCAAAAGCCATCCTCTGCAATTTCAAGCAATCTCCCTTGTGAAATTAATTTGAGCAATCTGCGAATTAATTTCTACAAACCGATTTCAATTTCAGCCTTCGCAATTAATCCTCACTGCCATCCTCAATCTCAAATCACCACTGTCAACATCCAAAATCCATTCGCACACCGCCGCGCCACATGCCGCACCTCCAGCAAACCCAGCCGCACCTCACAACCGCCACTGCTAGCCAAACCTATACCAACAAACATCAAATTAAACCTCCTCCTCAACCAGCCGAAACAAACACCAGACCTGATCCACCACACACCGTCTCCGCCAAAACTCAATCGTCCCCCTCTCAACCAATCCAAACCAGAAAAGAAAGGAAAAGAGAATAAAGAAAGGGAGGGTAGAGGAAAGGAATAAGAGAAAGAAAATAGGAAGAAGAAGAGGAAAGTGATGTCCTGAATGAAATATTTGGAATTTTAATAATTTATTCTTTTTATTTTTTAACTTAAATTTTATTAATTTATTTTTTGAAAATAATTAATAAAACTGTTATTTTCAGATTTTATTAAATATTTGAAATTTTAATAAATTTTTTTAACTTAAGTTTTATTAATTTATTTTTTGAAAATAAATTAACTAATTAATAAAACTAATGTTTTTAGATAAAAAGAAAATAAGAAATCAGAAAAAATCTAATTTGTGGGTCCCAGTTGTCAGATACTTTTTCAAATTTAATATTAAAATATTGGAGATAACGGCCGTTATGCTCCGTTATGACAATAGGGACCCCGGGCTACTAACGGAGTAAACGTTCGGGATTAAATTGAACAAAAGTCACCGTTAGGGACCAACTAAAATGAAAATAATAATGTTAGGGATCTCGTGACCCTATATATTATTTTTAAAATAAAATAAAAAATTCGAGAGCATCATACTGTAAGTACTGCTCTGACTACCTAATAAAAAAAATTTAATATGTGAGAACTATGCAAGGATTGGGAAATGATTATATATCAAAATATTTTCTTCAAACCTCATACCTCAAATGTACCCTGCCCTAAACCCGAACTCAAACACCCCAATTGGACAATGGGGAGATAAAATGAAAGTTTTATAAAATAATAATAATAATAAGGGAACCACTATTTCTACAGTGTTTATTTTCACATCACAAAACTTAATTTGTCTCTATTTTTACTTTAAATTAATGTTTTTATTGTAGTATTCTGTGTTTTAAAAATATGGGATAGAAGAACAAAAATTAATAAAAAGATTATACTTTACCCATTCAAATTTACGAGTAAAAATAGTAAAAAAATAAATAAATAAAATTTATGATATGAAAATAGAGACCCCCTAATAATAATCTCTAACCTCTATTATAATTAAAATTAAAATTAAAATTCCTTAAATTCGCATAATACGTAAAATTAGAACTAAGAGTCAAACTTTAAACCCTCCATCAAATTGTATCAAATCAAGAAAGTTATTTGATTGTGATATTAGGTCCTGCGGTGAAATAAAAAATTATAAAAAAATATATTAATTAATAATTTTGTATATTGATTACTTAAAAGTAATTGATACACAGTAAAAAAATTAATACATTATGTAATTATAGTTATGAACCTATTAACATAATAATATATAATTTATTTAGAGGTTACTGATAACTACTAATAAGACATCAAGGGTGTTATTGTCCTACACCCCTAGACTGTCAGACCCGTTACTGATAACTACTAACGCGCATCACTAACGGGTCACTCCAATAGACTATCAGACCCGTTATCACCCCTAGATAACGAGGTTCTTCCAGATAATGCCCAGTTCCTACCTATAAATGCCCCTGAGATCGAGGGGAAAGGTAAGCCTAAGATTGCTGGTCAAAACTCTGCCACTTTCACTACTCATAATGACTTAAGCATCGGAGAATCTATGCCGGAGACCCCCTATGGCGCTTTGCAGGTACACCGGGCGGCGAGGAACGGTGATCCTAGGGAGCCATTTTACCCTTCTGCCCTCCAACAGAATCCAGAATCTTATCAAATTAGTGCTTTCATTGAGAGCTTTGGTTCTATTAAGTGAGCGTCCTTAATAGCCAAGTTCTGTTTTCTTGGAGATCGAAGGATCATGGCTTCTGATTCAGATTCTACACCGCCTCAATCTTCTGGTCTTCCATTTGCTACGCGCAGAGAACTTTTTCCTTTTGCTACTACTACTGTTTCTATCACAGTATAGGAAACCCCTCTAGGGTCTTCATATTTCTCTTTTGGAAAAACAACTGGAACACCTTTTTCCCAGAACAACATCCTTTTTTCTCAGATGGCAGGGTCTAGTCTTTCCATGCCTCCTCCGAGAGGATCCATGATGGACTGCTATTGCAAAAGAATAACTCGTTGGATTGCAACCCTCTTGTGAATTCAATATTAGCTCTTCGTGCTCAGTTAGACCATCTGACTGAGTTAGCTGTAGGGTTTAAGCCCAATATCTCAAGGCCTAGCATTCCTTCTCACATAGTTTTTACTCCATCTATTGTCACCGATCGGCCGCTATCACCCTGGCAGCATAGGAACATTTCGCTGATCTCGCCCATCACGACGGCCCCTGTCAGTTTCGTGTAACTCGCCCATAGGTAAGTGGAGCCTTCTGCGCAGCGTACGCAAGAAATTCCTATTTTTCAAGAGGAACGATGGCATGACGAGTACAGAGATCGTTGGGATGGAAGGCGAGACGAGATATTTAGGGACCTATCCCCTAGACATAGTGAAAGATCGAGTAGTAGAAGAGATCGGTCCCCCAGGCGGCATCATGAGCACGACCCTCGAGGTCAAATGCGTCATTTATAAGTTTCTCCTCCCCGTCATCCTCGTGGAATCCCTAATGATAACACCGGTCACCCGTTCAGCTATCGCATAAGACACCACCGGGTCAGTCGACACGTGAAGCTTCCTGCAGAGTCGTACGATGGCACGAGGGATCCCATTTCTCACCTCAATAAGGTGAAGGATTTTGTACAGTTTCAAACTCATAGTGACGCGGCTTTGTGTCAGATATTTGTCATGACATTGTCGGGAGTAGCACGTCTTTGATTTGAAGGACTCCTGGCGGGGTCGATTGATAGTTTTCCACAGTTGGAAGCTAAGTTTCAGAGCCGGTTTAGCACGACTGTCCCCATCAAGAAATCTGCAGTAGTGTTATTTGATATCGATCAAAAACCTTAAGAGTCCTTGAAGGATTTCCTTGGTCGCTTTGATCTTGAAATGTCGCTAACGCCAGGCGTTACCATTGATTTCGTTGTGGAAGCCTTGAAATGCAATTGTTGTTATGGGAAGTTACGAGACACGTTAATGGTGGTTCCCCCACCAACGCTGGATGCGTTAAGGCTGAAAGCTCATAATTATGCGATGATGGAGGAGGAAGAAAATAGAGATAGAGTTCAAAATGCGCCACAAGACGCACATCTTATTCCTACCACTCCTACTAAAGCGGCCCCAGATACCCGTCTAAGTGACGTCTATTGCCATCGAAAAGATCATATCCGTAGAACCACAAATCGACAAGGGGGCAATTTTTTTAGAGGAAGGCCTGGTAATTCTCCTACTAGATGACAAGCGGATCCACCAAAGGGCCGAGTTTACGACCCTAACCTTCCTTCCCTCATACTTTCGAGAGCGGAAATCTTAGCGATCGTTCAGCAACGGAACCTGCCCATCCATTATCCAGCTCCTGTGAAACCAGGAGTGATTATGGGAGGAAGGGAAAACGCCTTTTGTAAATTCCACAAGGTCAAAGGACACTCCACAGACGTGTGCAGAGAGTTAAAGTTAGCAATAGAGCGTTTAGTGGAAGAAGGTTACCTTTGAGAGTTTGCCACCAAGGCAAGAGAAGAAGCCAGAGGCAACCCGACAGGTAAAGCGTCGGACAGTAGGCAAACACCTCTTCACCCCCATAGAGGCAATGATATCCCTGGCGGGAGAGTGAGAGAGACGTTAGCAGTCCATGATGATGGCATTCCCATTATCAACATCATTGCTGGTGGCACACCATATCTTGATGAGCCTGTACAGTTAACGCCCAGTTTAGGGGAAAAGCGTAAGCGAGAAGGCGCGTTAGTGAAAAATGAAGCGATAAGTGTCTTGGATCGAATGGTGTTATCCTTCTCTGAAGAGGACGAGAAAGGCGTCGTGTTCCCATATAACGATGCATTAGTGGTGACACCCGTTATCGACTTAAATTTATTTTCATTGGAGGCTTACAACCTCATGAAACGTCCTGACAACGAGTTAACGCCTTGCAAGAAGCCAATAATTGGAGTAGATGGGGTGCCAATCCCTGTGACTGGAGTCACATTGTTGCCAGTATACTTTAGAGAAGATACATCCAAGCGGTCGGAGGAGTTGTTATTCCTGGCCGTAGACTTAACTTTGCCCTATAACGCCATACTTGGACGACCGTTCCTCAACCATTTTGGGGCAGTGATATCTCAAAAGCACTTGAGGATGAAATATCCCTCTTGGGATGGAGTAGTCTCGATCAAGGGCGACCAGAAGTTAGCGGCTGAATGCTATCTACTCATGACCCAGAAGAGTTGTGATAGATATGTGTGCGTAACGGCGGATCCATATGAGCAGAATAATGAGAAACGCACTCAACCTATGGACAAGATGGTACCCGTGCCAGTTAACGGGGTCAGTGAAGCAAATTTCTTGGTTAGTGAAAAGCTAAGCCCAGAAGAAAGCCTTCAGTTAGCTCGGTTATTGAATAAGTACAAAGGAGAATTCCCTTGGAAGCCTGCAGATATGCCTAGAATTTTGCGAGAAGTGGCAGAGCATCGACTTAACGTCGACCCTAACGTCAAACCGGTTCAGCAGAAATGACGAGCGTTCTCTACAGAGAAGGCGATAGCCATTGAGAAGGAGATAGTGAAACTCCTGGATGCGGGTTTTATTCGGGAGGTTCAATACCCGACATGGCTAGCTAACCCTATTCTAGTTCCAAAGCCTAATGGAGATTGGTGAATGTGTATTGATTTCACTGATCTAAACGACGCCTGTCCCAAGGATTGCTACCCTCTTCCTCGAATCGACCTGCTGGCCAACCAAACTGCTGGGTACGCATATCTAAGCTCCTTAGACACCAATTCTGGATACCATCAAATCCCCATGGCTATTGAAGATGAGGAAAAGATAGCCTTCATCACTCCAAAAGCCACATACTGTTATACAACGATGCCGTTCGGATTAAAAAATGCTAGAGCCACATTTCAGCGCATGGCCAACAAGATCTTCGAGAAGCAAATCGGGAAGAAAGTAGAGGCATATGTGAATGACGTATTAATAAAATCCGAAGCTTTGAGGATCACTTAACAGACTTGGAAGAAGTTTTCAATGTGATGAGAGAATACAAAATGAAGTTGAACCCCCGTAAATGCATGTTCGCGTTTCAAACGGGCAAATTTTTGGGTTATGTGGTCAGCAATAAAGGCATCCAGCCTAACCCTTCGAAGATCAAAGCTATCTAAGATATGATATCTCCTCGAACCGTCAAGGAAGTACAAAAGCTCACAGGGTGCGTTATCACTCTACGGCGGTTCATTTCTGAGCAAGGCGAGAGATGCCTACCTTTCTTCAAGGTTATACGTAAAAAAGCTCCTTTTGGGTGGACAACAGAATGTGAAGAGGTGTTTACAAGCCTAAAAGCCTATTTATCATCTGACCTTGTATTGACGAGACCAGAACCGGGAGATACTCTATACTTACACCTCGGTGTAGCCGACGAAGTGGTTAGTGTCGTCCTTGTACGAGACGACAACCGCGTTCACCGCCCTATCTTCTTTGACAGTCATGTCTTGAAGGACACCGAGCTGCGATATGCTCGGATTGAAAAAATAGTGTTCACTTTAGTACAGGCTACGCGGAAAATGGACAGATATTTTCAAGCCCACCCCGTCATCGTGCTCACAGACTAACCTCTGAAAAGGATATTCAGGAAACCTGAGTCCTCAGGAAGAATGCTGATTTGGGCCATTGAGCTCGAGCAATATGGGTTGCAGTACAAAGCCCGGCCATCCGTAAAAGCCCAAATCCTAGCAGACTTCATAGCTGGGTGTACTTTTACACAAGATGCATTGACGGACTTACCAGAAGAGGAAAAAGATGACTTGGATCTTCCATTCTCGTAAACCTACACTGGCCTATGGGTTATCCATGTGGACAGGGCCAAGAATCAAGAGCTAGCCGGAGCTGGAATTTTTATGATCGGGCCGCACGACATACAGATACGATATGTCATTCGAATCTTACAATGCGGTAGAATATGAGGCGTTGCTAGCTGGACTCAGGATAGGAAGAAGCTTCTCCACCAAAGCTATACATGACACTGGAATGATGGGAGACTTGCGATTGAAGATATGTGGAGACTCCAAACTAATAATAGACTAAGTCTTGGGAAACTCTCAGACCAGAGAGCCTATCATGGTTCAATATCTCCCTAAAGTGAAACGCGAGTTAATAGAAATAAAGAAAAGCGGCATGCAGGTCAGCTTTGAGCATATTCCTCAAGAGGATAACGTTGAGGCTGACAACCTCGCCAAAATCACAGTGAACCCGGAAGCGTCCATACCTAAGGGCGTGTACTATGGAGAAGTGTCTGTGCCTTCTTCATGGAAGAACAAGTGTCGTTTTGCGTCGAAGAAATCGAAAATGATTGGCGAATCCCCGTAATAAAATACTTGAAGCATGATGAGCTACCCGCAAATAACGCGGAGAAGAAGAAAGTGTTGAAGCAAGCATCACGGTGTACATACTATGACGGTAACTTAGCCGCGCAAGTCTTCAGGTCAGGCTTCTACTGGCCTACTATTCGCAGGGATTGCCATAATTATGTACAAACTTGTCAGAAATGTCAGGAGTTCTCCAAGATTCCTCGACTTCCCGCCACGAAAATCTCTGAAATTGTCGTTCCTTGCCCTTTTGCTAAATGGGGGATTGATATCCTAGGACCGTTTCCAAAGGCAAGATCCCAGTTAAAGTTTGTGGTCGTGGCGGTGGACTACTTCACGAAATGGGCAGAAGCGGAGGCGGTAGCTAACATCACCACGGAAAAGATTTGGCGTTTCTTTAAACACCAAGTCATTATGAGATTTGGTGTACCTCGCGTATTAGTCAGCGATAACGGAACACAATTCACGAGTCAGTTTTTTAGAGATCAATGCGCGGAATTTCAAATCGAACAAAGATTTTCTTCCGTAGCACATCCGTAGACTAATGGTCAAGCGGAGGTAACCAATCGCAGCATCCTTAGCGGTATCAAGAAAAACCTGGAAGGTTCTAAAAAGAAATGGGCGGACGAGCTACCGTACGTAATGTGGGCCTACCGCATGACTGTCAAAATCAGCACAGGGGAAACCCCCTTCCCATTAGCTTTTGGCACTGAAACCGTCACGCTAGTAGAAATTGGCACCTTGAGCCTGAGGGTGGCATATTTCAAAGAAGAGATAAATGAAGAGAGGTTATGAGCTAACCTCGACGCGTTGCTAGAGTTACAAGAGGAAAATCTTCTGAAAACACTACATTATAAGAGAGAAATGGCACGCTATCACAACAGACGAGTCAAAGAATGACTACTTAAAGCAGGAGACCTAGTGCTTAGGGATAAATGAGCGGCTGGACAACTCATGGGAAAACTCAGTCCAAACTGGGATGGCCCGTACCACATTACCCGCATTATCGGAAAGGGAGCGTATCACTTGGAAATATTTGACGGTACTCCCTTACCAAACTCTTAGAATATAGCTCGTTTGAAATTATATCATGCTAGAGTCTGATATTTCCTCTATGCGGTAATATTAATAACACGCGAATCGAGAATATTTTTTGTGCACTCTGTGGTTGATAGTGTGTAGATAATGAAGGGTGTCAGGAGTGAAAATCCTATCCTTGTGACAACCGCTCCTGATCAGACGGCTCACTAAGACGAGGCACGCCCTGACACACATAAAGATTCAACGCCGGGAGTGAAAATCCTATCCTTATGACAACCGTGCTAACATAGACGGCTCATTAAGACGGGGCACGCCCCGGCACCCCCGGAAGTAAAAATCCTATCCTTGTGACAACCGTGCTAACATAAATGGCTCACTAAGACGAGGCACACTGATCGTCAATCAAATATACTTAAATTTATCCTTATGCTTAAATGCACAAATAAATGTGTACATGGCAAGACAGGGTCGAACCACAGAGATTGAAGAGTTAATATGTTAATAAAAGCGTATGACAGGGAGTAAATGTAATAGAATAGGAACAATTATCGCAAGGGGGGGGGGGGGGGGGGTTGTGTTGACTAGTGAACTAATCAACTCAAGATCAGGAGCTAACAGAACAAATAAGTAAAACTATTTTCCAGGGCATGAAAGTGAATCACAATCTAGGGCAAGATATGTAAAAACAATGCGAGGGCACGAAAAGCAAGAAAAACAATTAAAGAGATATAAATCAGATAGGAAGAGATCTTAGCAAAAGGGGTTCTCGGGTTGTTTTCTAGGTCGGTTAATCATCGACACAAAAATATTCCAAACTCATGTACAGACCTGTTATAGGGACCGCGTTTTCACACCGCATCCCCTACTTACCTTCTTAGATAAAAGTCACCCCCCGTTTTCACATATGAGGTGACCTTGACGTTCCATCATCCCCCAAGGCACGGATGCGGGGAGGCAATACTCAGAACGCCTATGAAGAGGAGGTAAGACAAATCTAGGGCGCGATAGCTCAGCTTGTCAGACTCGTATCGCATACCCTAGATGATCGTCTACCCCTAAACAGAGGCCTCCACTAGGTGTCTACTAATATCTCAAGGCTTCGCATTAGTTATAACTAAGAAAATGACATTACTCATGCAGAAACACAATAGTTGATCAAGCCCTTAACATTCCTAGACGAGCATAGAATTAAAATGATAAACAATCATGTGACACAAGAGAATATATTAAGCATGCATTAGGCCTCTTAACCGATCCATACAACCCTCGAAACCCCTTTCACTAAGTGGGTGGAATTTAGCTACTCATACTAGAATATAAACAGTGGATGATAATAAACATACAATATAAAAGATAAGGGTTAGAAGAAACCGAAAAGATGAAATAGTATTAATCAAAAGCTTCCCCTTTCACAAAGTTGGCGGCTGCTCCAAAAATGCTAACAGGAGATGATCCCCAGAAATTAGGGTAAAAGTGTGTGATGTATTAAAATCCTAAGGTAGTCGTCCTTACAAAAACCTAAAGCTAAGCTTATATAGGCTAAAACTAGCTAGGAGACAAAACAGCTAAGGAGAGAGAGAAGCAAGGGGAGCTTGACAGCACAAGTCCTTTCGAGGGAATATTCTGAAATCCTGGCGCGCCTGACAGCTTCTGGAATCACGCGGAATCCCGTGCGGATCTTTGAAGATGCTTCTCTTTGGTTTCTATCGAGAGAAGATGCAGAATTGTCGCGGTCGAGAGACAACTTACTGGTCTGGTTCGCGTCTAGACCTCGATAACAATCTGGACTTCTAGGCCTTGAAGTGGGAAATCCTCCGGAATACTCCAAAAATGCTTTTTTTTGATCTTTTCCTTCTATTGATTCTGATCTGCAATAAAGATAGAAATAAAGATCAACTGGAAGAATCAAGCCCCCGAAAGGGCTAGAAAAGAAGGTAAAATCATGCCCATGCAACATGCTATCACACGCTCTGGGAAAATGAAGACTCCGCCCTGGAAGTGAAAATCCTATCCTTGTGATGGTCGTGCTAACACAGACGCCTCAATAAGACGAGGCACACTCCAGGGAAGTGAGGACTCAACGCTTGGAAGTGAAAATTTTATCCTTGTGACAACCGCTCCTGATCAAATGGCTCACTAAGACGAGGCATGCTCTAGGCCAACTGTAGTAACATGAGACACGGGTACTACCCCAGCAAGTAACCGGACGACAAATACCCGGTGAAGTGAGGCTGGAAGAGCAACGCCCCGACTAAGTAATGCCCAAATTCAACACCGGGAGTGAAAATCCTATCCTTATGACAACCCTGCTAACATATACGGCTCATTAAGATGAGGCACGCCCCGGCACCCCTGGAAGTGAAAATCCTATCCTTGTGACGGCCGTGCTAACACAGACGCCTCACTAAGATGAAGCACGCTCTAGGGAAGTAAGGACTGAACACCTAGAAGTGAAAATCCAATCCTTATGATGGTCGTGCAAACACAGACGCCTCACTAAGACGAGGCACGCTCCAGGCCAACTGTTGTAACACGAGATACGGGTACTGCCTCAGCAAGTAACCAGATGACAAATACCCGGTGAAGGGAAGTTGGAAGAGTAATGCCCCGACTTTGCTGAATAATAAAGTAATGCCCCGGCGAGGCCGGAATCAGCAAGGCTGAATTGATCCTCCCTAGCAACATCAAAGGGACGGCGTTAATATATCCTCCCTAGCAACATCAAAGAGACGACCTTGATATATCCTCCCTAGCAACATTAAAGGGATGGCGTTGATCTATTCCCCAGGCAGCACTAAAGGGGTGATGATATGATGATTTCAAGAGGTCTTTCCCTCTGTACCGCTAAAGGGGCGTCAACTATACTGTATACAGGAATTGATTCCTAACTCTTGTTAAAGAGATATGCAAGGAGAAAGTAATGTGAAGAATCATACCTCAATAAGTGTTATATGGTATGAATCAAATTATTCTGTCCCTCTCAAAAGGAGAGGATATTGGAGCTCATTATTATGTGTGGTTCATGAGGAAGATCTTTTTATCACCACGTAATCTTTATCGTTGGCAAAAGGATTTGCCTATGGGAATATTTCTCCTCTTCTATCGACATGTTTTCAAAGTCAGAAAGATATTATCTTATTATATCTGCATATCTTCAAAGGGAGAAATAGTTTAACATCCCCTCATGCGACATGTCGGTGCTCTCATGGAGAGTCAAAAATAGTTTATCTTGAAGTTATGTCGCTAAGGCCACGACAACTAAACCTTCAAATAAGGTACGATAATAATAACATTTCAATTTTAATGGTATCGCTAACTATATTATGACAGAAATATTGTGGAAGGAGAATTGACAAGTGAAATTCCGAGTAAAAGGGAGCAATAACTGTTCAAGGCCACAATACCATTACAAAAATTCCAAACATCATTAAGGATAGGAAAAAGTATGCCAGTAACAAAAAACAAAAAGTCAGAGCATAACGCTCATGGAGGAGCCACCGCATCATCTCTCTCTTGCTCAGCGGCCTTACTTGCATAGAAGTCCTTGTCGGATATATTATTGGCCTTCTCCAAATACAGCCGAGAAAGATCATTAGAGTGGAGGGCATTTGCTCCGTAGCGTATCATGAAAGCATCCGCAATGAGCCTTACCCCCTCTCGCATGTACCAGCGACATTTCTCTCCAGATAGGCTAAGCTCCGCGGATAACTCCTCGTTCCTACGCCTCTAACTCGGCGTTAAGAGCAGCATTCCTGGCTTCCTCCTCAGAAAGACGCATCCCTAGAGCGACCCCTTTCTGCTTCTCATTATCCAGGGAGAGTCTGGCATTCTCCGCTTCCTTCCTGGCATCCTCTGTTTCCTTCCTGGCAGCTGCCAAATCGTCTAATAGACCTTGACGCTCGCTCGTCAGTCAGTCTATCTCCCCTTGCTTTTCTACGGCTGTCCTCGCGCTATCCTCATCCCAATAGTTAAGATTGCAAAACGAAGAGAATAACTGAGAACGGGGGAGATTTACACGCTCCTGACGACTTTTGGCCAAAAACACATCTCTTTCCCCTTTATGTGACATTACTCGAGCTGCCAAAAGAGATGAAGATGCGAGAGCGTTATCATCGCCCTCAGCACCAAAAGACGGGAAGGCTTCCTCCCATAAGGCACCCAGATTGACTTGGTGGGTGACAGGCCCAAAGGGAGCAAACGTGCTTAAACTAACCATTAAACCAGGAGCAACATTATCCCTTCCCTCGAGAGATGGGGACACAGGAACAAGAAATAAAGTAGCTAGAGAAGGAGGGTGACTGGAGGAACCTCCCAGGTCATGCGCAAAAGGCCCAGGACCAGCAAACGCCTAAAAATCGAGGCCCATCACCTCCGAAGAGAAGTCCATGGGGATAGAGGAAGAGTGAAGAGGAGAGTTTTTAGCAAAAGGATGAAAGTCGCTATCCACGTTAGCACCCCCAAGAGATTCATGAAATGGACCACCTTCTATGGTGACTCTCGGGGGAGAGATAACGCCGGATGATGCCTAACCAACAGGACTACCCTGAAGGTCGTGGCGAGCCTTCTTCTTACGGCCCTTAAGAAAATTTGTGAAGTTCGTGTTCATGTTGGAAGGGGTACGAGCGGAAATAGTACAGGCCTCATAAAAGAACAAAATACGCTAAAAAGATGATGAAAGAAGAAAAGGAAATGATATGGATGAAGAATGAAAATACCTGACCAAATGAAGAAACTATTGGCACTCCCGTGGAAACAGCACCGGCAATTGTCACTTCTGAGGAAGTAACACTTTGGAGAGGAGCAGAATGCACTATGCCTCTACTTCTACTTTTCTTTCTTCTTACCACGCGAACTCGGGAGGAAGACACTTGACTGGTATCAACGGTAGCGGCAACCTCTTGAGGAGGTGGGGGGATCGGATCAACAGTAACTGTAGCGGTAGCAGCAGTAGTAGCGGTAGCAGTGGCGGCTGCAGTGGTGACAGTAGTGGCAGCGGCAGTAGCGACAGCGGCAGCGACTGCTTTTTCTCTTTGCTGCTGGGCCCTTCTCTTTTTTCTTCTGATATATTCTGGCTCCCAACCAGGCGGAGGCACTGCATATCAGCAGAATAACGTCAGTGTTAGTATTTCTCTAAGAAATAAAGAAAATGGGTCAAATACTCATCAACACGGCAAGCGAGAACATCCACCCCATTGGCCACATCACGGGTGTCAACGCTAAAGTTTAATTCGAGGAGTTTCTATAGCCAGTCGTCCTCCGGTGAAGAAAGTGGTTTTCTACCACCCCAGGCTCCATCCTTAATAACATGATTAAAACCCGTCCTCCACTAGGGATCGGGCGGATCAACAACAAAAAATCCTTCTTTCCAACCAACAATGGAAGACTTGAGGTGTATGAGTTTCCAGGTGAATGGTTTCAGTGACTCATCGTCGTAACGGGGTGCTATCGCTATTACGGGAATACAATTGAAAAATATTTTGAAGTAACAAAATGGAAGGAGACTCAATTCCCTCAAACCTACACAATTTTATGAAAGCATAAACAACGCAAAGCGCATTGGGACTCAGTTGGGCGGGGTTCAAGTCGAACTGGGTTAACAACTGTTCTACTAATGGGTCGAGAGGAAGTCGGAACCCATAGTCGAACATTTTGGCATATAATATCCTACTGTTGTTGGGTAATTTGCTGTTAAGGCGAAGGGATTCAGAAGCGACCTGAATCGAGCAACCATCAGGAAATTGTGCATTAAATGCATCTAACCCCTGCTGGAGCATGGGCAAAGATAGCATAGCCTTCTTCTTCCACCACTCTATCTTCAGTGGGACCCTAGCAAGCTCCTCGTCTCGGGCTAATATTTCTTCATGAAAGTGAAAGTTCTTCTTCTCTGTCAGTAATTCTGCCTCCAAAACACCGACTTGGGCTTTCCCTTTGGATCTCTCTCTGCTCAACTCCTTCTGGGTTTCGTTCTAGAGTTGCGTTATCAACTTCACTTGGCTTAACGCTCGGTCCAGTTGTACCTTTTGAGGGTGCACCGTAGTGGAAAGATCTTGCAACTGGCTTTCATAAACCTCGACTGTGTAGTCCAAATAACGGAAGGCGTCTAAAGAATTATTCATGACGTGCGCATATCGAGCTTTTTGAGAAAGTTGTAGAAATGTCTCCCTTTCCTTAGAAAAACTCATCATCTCGCCTATCAAAGATGACGTTAATTCATCTCCTGTGAAAGGGTTTGATACCCCTGCGGCGCGGAGCCCATCAATGCCAAGCCCTGTCAAGTCTAGTTGATGGGATGGGATCCCTTTGGACCTTGAGAAGAGAGATTAACCGTTAGGGTCGGAGAAGAACCTGTACTCAAACCATCTGCTCTAGTAACGGAAGTGAAAAACAACCGTTGAGGGGCCTTCAGCAACGGTTCAGGAGATGAATTCACATGGGTAGTTGTCATCACCACGTCTGGAATGCAGGAAGAAATAGGAGAATCGGGGGCGTTAGCCGGCGGAGGTGAATCTGCTACAAAGGGAACTCTAGCGGTAGATGAGGGAGTGACAACTATCACCTCAGGAACCTTGGTCGTTTGAGAAGAACTCGCCACAGTAGAAATGTCGACCCTAACGGTGGGGACCTCGTCAGCATCTCCGGAAGAAAGCCCAATCGCCTACCTACTTTTCTCCATTCTGAGTTTCTTTCGTTGGGCGACAGAGGCTTGACGAAGACCTGTGTCAGTATCCATCTCCTCGCTATCGTTGTCGACTAGTCTAGTTATGAGTGGGCCCAAATTTACACCTCTGCCCCGAACTGGTAGCCAATTTTCGAGAAAACGTGATGTTTGGGCAGAAACACCCCGTCCCCTTCCTGCGACCGTTTTAGTCTAAAGGCGTTAGCCTAAGCCAACTCGTCTCTAGACAACACTACTAGTTTTACCCAGTCAGCACTGGAAATTCCTTGATTAAAGCCCTCGCGCCACAAACGAGAAGGTAGCTTGATAATAAAGAAACTGCTCTTCCAGTCAGCCACAGTCTCCTCAAAGCCCTGAAACTTTTGCCAGAATGACTGCATGAACGAGTCATTCCACCTCGGGGTAATATCGACCAGACAATTACGACACTCTAGGCTAAAAAATTTACGGAATAAATTGACGGACGGAATGAAGATACCCTTCGTCTTGCAAGCACGAAGAAAGGCATAAATCCCACACCAGGAAGAAGGAGTTATCTGAGCCGGATTAACATCACACCGACATAGCAATTTCTCTACAGAACTATGAACAGGAAGACGAAAGCCATAAAGGAACATCTTCAAATATACCATCATATAGTTTCCCCACAAGGGATCATGCAGTCGTAGATCCTTCTCAGGGAGAATGACGGAATAACCAGGGGGGAAAGAGATACCGTGACCCTCTAATTTAGCCTTCAGAATCATTTCACAAGAAAAAATACTAGGAGTTTTATCGACTTCTGGATCTAAGGGTCTCTAAAAACTCCTAAAAGCTCTAGCCCTACGCATAGTGAACGAGCGAAAAGAAAATCTGAAGAAGATGGAGTGAAATACCTTGAAAAAGAAGAATTACAGACGAGTCAACGGCGGACGGCGGACGAGAGAGGAATCCTTCGCGAGAAAGCAGAATGACAAGAAAAAGGGAAATTTGAAATGAGGCAAAAAGAGTAAGGAAGAAGAAGTAGTCTCCTTTTAAAGGGTTAAATTTCACCGCATTAATGAAGTGACCTATCGCCTGAAGACGCGTGTAGAGAAAGAAGCCACGTGGAGTCACAATAAAGAGAATTTAAGACCAAGCAGTTACTAGTCACGTCTTTTCAAGGAGCAGTTAATTTTGACCGGGGCAGACGATTATGGAGCAATCGTTTCAAAGTAAATGACAGATTCGTGTTAGCTACTAAAGAAAATGGGAGAAAACGCGAAAGCGGTAGCCAAGGATAGTTGCAAATAATTCATAATAGTCATACGGCATCTACAAAGTGTTAGACATACATACTAATCTTCATCAAACCAGTAAGATGGCCAGTAGAAGTCATCCCCATCCGAAGACGGAAGATCCCCATTGAAAGAAGGGAAAGGTTCATCAACCCTTTTCTCTTGACCTTTGCGTCGAGAAAGTCATCTCTTGAGACGCGGTGGAGAAGGATCGTCAGAGTCTGGGGAAGTTGGAGGAGTCGGCGGAGACTCACGTTCTAGGAAATCCATGGAGTACGAATCAGCCATCAACTTACAAAGCAATCGACACAGAGGAATAAATAGAAGAGGATGAGCAGGAAAAAGAGAGAAAAAAACCCCTTAAATAGACGTGGCAGAAAGGTCATCCCACCTTTTTGCATGCCCCTTGGAGAGAGTTAATGGCATCAAGAAAAGTCATGATTGCAGAATCTGATCTTGCGTGATTACGCTTGTTGGAAATTTGTGCTAATCAAGAAGCGCCGAAAAACTGCCCAATCAGTTGGCATTGAGAGCGCCACGTGGAATTAATACAAAAAATGGTTAAGAAATAATCATCATCATCATTTGAACAAGCACAGAATATGGCAAAGAAGGTAAAGAAAAGATATTTTATTTATTTAATGGTCTGAATGGCCAAGGAGTACACACGGTTGCAGAAAACATAAAAAAGAAAAGATGACAGCCGATGGTCAAGCATTAGACCCGGCATCGTCATCTAGCACGGTAGGGATCTCCCTCAGAGCGTCCGCCACCGCAGTCAGTTCGGAGGAGGAACCCCTCATGCCCTTCAAGCAGCACCCTAGCATGTCCTTCCTCTACTGCAGCATGGTAATGGTCACCTGGATGCAAGAGATAGCAACAGCCAGTTTTGACACACTCTCCAGTGGACTGAAATCCTCCAGAGAAGTCGCACCCTACCTGGACAAAAGAGGGGTCATCCTCCCCTGAAGCTCCAGAATGTCCTCAGAGGTCTTGATCAGCATCGTCTCCAGGAAGCCAATGTCGGCTTCAGTGAGATTCTTCAGGGTGTGAGCCTTCGAGATCAGAAATTTTTTGGTCAGATCATCCATGGCGAAAATATCAGAAGAAATGTGGGAAAGATGAAAGAAATTAGTTTGATGGAAAATCCAATTTATAGGCCTCACAAAGGGCTGACTTGAAAAGACGCATCCCTCGATAATCGAGCCACCCGTTATCCTGTGGACCATTAACGGACAAAGCTGAAGATGAAGCGGTAGCCTTTGGTGAACACTCGAGCTCATTTTCGGTTGGGCATGTGATAACTACTAATAAGACATAAAGGGCGTTATTGTCCCTACACCCCTAACGGGGCCCAGAGTACCGTGGCGGTAGGTATGGTAACCTACCCACCATTTTACCCACTTACCAGAGATCTAGGAATGGGGGGGGTCTCGATCCATGTCCATCTATACACGACGTTATCCCATCCCTAGATAACGCACAACGATAACGCGCATCACTAACGTGCCACTCCAATAGACTGTCAGACCCGTTATTACCCCTAGATAACGGGGTTCTTCGAGATAATGCCCAGTTCCTGCCTATAAATACCCCTGAGATCGAGGGGAAAGGTAAGCTTAAGATTGTTGGTCAAAACTCTACCACTTTCACTACTCATACTGACTTAAGCATCGGAGAATCTACGCCGGAGACCCCCTCCGGCGCTTTGCAGGCCATTCTTCTAATATTTCATGTGTTGTGCATATCTTAAGTCAGCTTATGACCACACTACGCTCGACTTATTTTCCTGTTGTTCTTCGCATTTTCGCTATGTCTAAAGAACTACCTTCAATGACCTACACTTTCCAACTTTCTCTAGTGAACTATATGTCTATTCTAATGTTGATTGCGTAGACGATCCAATTGACAGGTGATCCACTTATAGCATATCGTTTCTCCTTGGAGGATTCTTTTATATATATCTTGGCGTAGTAAGAAACAAAAAATTATTGTTCTATGAAGCACTGGAGTTGAATATCGTGCTCATGCCGATACCACATCTCAACTAATTTGGCTTCGTTGGTTATTGGCAGACGTGGAAGTTCCCCAACTTCTCCCCACTTCTCTATATTGTGATAGTTAAATTCCTCGTAAGGATAATTTTCTATGGACGAACGAAGCTTATCAGAATTGATTGTCACTTTATCCATCACAGTTTAAGTGAACGCACACTTCAACTAAACTCTGTGATCAACATGCTTATATATTCATGACAAGTTATTCTTTTTATTGTTCAAATTATCATCTCAAATGCCTCCTTGAGTTAGGAGGGGATGTTAATATAGTAAATATGATTGAATCCTTGTACTTAGTTTAGCTTGCTTACATGGCATAAAGAGCCATGTACATTTTAATTATAATAATACAAGTCTATATAATACATATTTACTTATTTGTGTATATTCTCTAGTATTCAAAAAAAGTACTACTCAATGATTAGAGTTTACATAGTAAAATTAAGATAACCATGATTGGTTGAGAGTCTTAATAAATATAAATAAATTAAACATTTATATAAATTATAAAGAAATCTACCCATTTTAAACTTTATATTGGCAAATTTAAAGATAATGTTAGATTTTGATAAAATTACACTCAGTTAAGAATGTATGATAATACTTTTTTTAAAGGAGTAAAATAAATTTGAATCAAAACATGGTTCAACCAAATTTCTTGCCTGAGTTTTAGGTGAAATTTTAATTGAAAGTCTTGAGCTTTGACCAAAATAGATTATTAGAGTTTTGAAGGGTCTGTTACACAGTTGAAGATTTAGTAAAAAAAATGTTTGCTTATTATCATTTCAATTTTATTATGAAAAATAGAAAGAAAAAAAAGTGGTTCTTTATTTGATGGAGGTGAGTATTTTAGCAGGGCTATTAGCATTTCATCTTGTCTATTAACACTCTTCTTTTTATACCGAAAAACAAAAATACCCTTATCAAAAAAACACTAATTAAAACTTATCCAAAAGGTTCTATATGATTTATCACATATATTTATTGTAAAATTAATTTCAAAAAAATTATCTTCTTATAATCTTCTCGGTATTGTCGCCCACCACTCACGGGCAAGAAAAGAATAAGGTGTTACTCATCTAATAGAATAAGCAAACTTATTTGCACACTTTTATATTTATCATTATCTCTATAAAAAAGTATATATTAAAAACACAAACTTGTTAAACACATTTTTTTTTAACAAATTATTATTTTTCTTTGTATACGCAAATATGTTTGCTACTAGTTAATTAAGAAATGCAATGCAAATTTGTTAGAATTTTTGTGAAATAATTTTTGTTATTGCATTTTTTTTTAAACTTAATTAGGTATACTCTCTCCGAATAGTCATTTTTAAACCATTTTTTTACAATTAGTTATTTTATTTACATTTTCTAAATTATTAGTTAATAATTTTTACTCTTTTATTAGTAATTAATTACTCCCTCCGATTTTGTTTATATGACCCTTAAATGTATGATGATGTGGAGATAATAATTAATAAATTTAGGAATATTATTATTTTTTAAATTCTTATTGCAAAAGAAATCTTGTAAGATTATAATTAAGAAAGATCGATAAAAAAACGGACAGAGAGATGTGAAAAATATAAAACAAGATACTATCCCGATAATTGGTACGTGGATAATGAGTAGTAGATAATGACCGAGAGTAAATCAGGAAGGCCGTTTATCCACACCCACTATAAATTGATGATAGTGGAACACATTTTCTCCATTCCATATTTTCCAGTACTAGCTGCTACTATCTCAATTTTGTTATAATTATAGTATACATATTTACTTATTTGTGTATATTCTCTAGTATTCAAAAAAAGTAGTACTCAATAATTAGCGTTTACATAGTAAAATTAAGATAACCATGATTGGTTGAGACTCTTAATAAATGTAAATAAATTAAACATTTATATAAATTATAAAGAAATCTACACATTTTAAACTTTATATTGGAAAATTTAAAGATAATGTTAGATTTTGAAAAAATTACACTCAGTTAAGAATGTATGATAATATTTTTTTTAAAGGAGTAAAATAAATTTGAATCAAACCATGGTTCAACCAAATTTCTTGCCTGAGTTTTAGGTGAAATTTTAATTGAATGTCTTGAGCTTTAACCAAAATAGTTTATTAGAGTGTTGATGGGTCTGTTACACTGTTCAGTTGAAGATTTAGTAAAAAAAAATGTTTGCTTATTATCATTTCAATTTTATTATGAAAAATAGAAAGAAAAAAAAGTGGTTCTTTATTTGACGGAGGTGAGTATTTTAGCAGGGCTATTAGCATTTCATCTTGTCTATTAACACTCTTCTTTTTATACCGAAAAACAAAAATACCATTATCAAAAAATCACTAATTAAAACTTATCCAAAAGGTTCCATATGATTTATCACATATATTTATCGTAAAATTAATTTCAGAAAAATTATCTTCTTATAATCTTCTCGGTATTGCCGCCCACCACTCACGGGCAAGAAAAGAATAAGGTGTTACTCATCTAATACAATAAGCAAACTTATTATCACACTTTTAAATTTATCATTATCTCAATTAAAAAGTATATATTAAAAACACAAACTTGTTAAACACATTTTTTTTTAACAAATTATTATTTTTCCTTGTATACGAAATATGTTTGCTACTAGTTAATTAAGAAATGCATTGCATATTTGTTAGAAATTTTGTGAAATGATTTTTATTATTGCATTTTTTTTTAAACTTAATTAGGTATACTCTCTCCGAGCAGTCGTTTTTAAACCATTTTTTTCCAATTAGTTATTTTATTTACATTTTCTAAATTATTAGTTAATAATTTTTACTCTTTTATTAGTAATTAATTACTCTCTCCGGTTTTATTTATATGACCCTTAAATGTATGATGATGTAGAGATAATAATTAATAAATTTAGGAATATTACTATTTTTTAAAATTTTATTCCAAAAGAAATCTTGTAAGATTATAATTAAGAAAGATCAATAAAAAATGGACAGAGAGATGTGAAAAACATAAAACAAGATACTATCCCGATAATTGGTACGTGGATAATGAGTAGTAGATAATGACCGAGAGTAAATCAGGAAGGCCGCTATCCACACCCACTATAAATTGATGACAGTGGAACACATTTTCTCCATTCCATATTTACCAGTACTAGCTGCTACTATCTCAATTTTGTTATAATTATAGTATACATATTTACTTATTTGTGTATATTCTCTAGTATTCAAAAAACGTACTACTCAATAATTAGCGTTTACATAGTAAAATTAAGATAACCATGATTGGTTGAGACTCTTAATAAATGTAAATAAATTAAACATTTATATAAATTGTAAAGAAATCTACACATTTTAAACTTTATATTGGCAAATTTAAAGATAATGTTAGATTTTGATAAAATTACACTCAGTTAAGAATGTATGATAATACTTTTTTTAAAGGAGTAAAATAAATTTGAATCAAAACATGGTTCAACCAAATTTTTTGCCCGACTTTTAGGTGAAATTTTAATTGAATGTCTTGAGTTTTGGCCAAAATAGATTATTAGAGTTTTGAAGGGTCTGTTACACTGTTCAGTTGAAGATTTAGTAAAAAACAATGTTTGCTTATTATCATTTCAATTTTATTATGAAAAATAGAAAGAAAAAAAAGTGGTTCTTTATTTGACGGAGGTGAGTATTTTAGCAGGGCTATTAGCATTTCATCTTGTCTATTAACACTCTTCTTTTTATACCGAAAAATAAAAAATACCCTTATCAAAAACACACTAATTAAAACTTATCGAAAAGGTTCCATATGATTTATCACATATATTTATCGTAAAATTAATTTCATAAAAAATTATCTTCTTATAATCTTCTCGGTATTGCCGCCCACCACTCATGGGCAAGAAAAGAATAAGGTGTTACTCATCTAATAGAATAAGCAAACTTATTATCACACTTTTATATTTATCATTATCTCAATTAAAAACTATATATTAAAAACACAAACTCGTTAAACACATTTTTTTTAACAAATTATTATTTTTCTTTGTATACGAAATATGTTTGCTACTAGTTAATTAAGAAATGCATTGCAGATTTGTTAGAAATTTTGTGAAATGATTTTTATTATTGCATTTTTTTTTAAACTTAATTAGGTATACTCTCTCTGAGCAGTCGTTTTTAAACCATTTTTTTCCAATTAGTTATTTTATTTATATTTTCTAAATTATTAGTTAATAATTTTTACTCTTTTAGTAGTAATTAATTACTCCCTCCGGTTTTATTTATATGACCCTTAAATGTATGATGATGTAGAGATAATAATTAATAAATTTAGGAATATTACTATTTTTTAAATTCTTATTCCAAAAGAAATCTTGTAAGATTATAATTAAGAAAGATCAATAAAAAATGGACAGAGAGATGTGAAAAACTTAAAACAAGATACTATCTCGATAATTGGTACATGAATAATGAGTAGTAGATAATGACCGAGAGTAAATCAGGAAGGTCGCTATCCACACCCACTATAAATTGATGACAGTGGAACACATTTTCTCCATTCCATATCTACCAGTACTAGCTGCTACTATCTCAATTTTGTTATAATTATAGTATACATATTTACTTATTTGTGTATATTCTCTAGTATTCAAAAAACGTACTACTCAATAATTAGCGTTTACATAGTAACATTAATATAACCATGATTGGTTGAGACTCTTAATAAATGCAAATAAATTAAACATTTATATAAATTATAAAGAAATCTACACATTTTAAACTTTATATTGGCAAATTTAAAGATAATGTTAGATTTTGATAAAATTACACTCAGTTAACAATGTATGATAATACTTTTTTTAAAGGACTAAAATAAACTTGAATCAAAACATGGTTCAACCAAATTTTTTGCCTGAGTTTTAGGTGAAATTTTAATTGAATGTCTTGAGCTTTGACCAAAATAGATTATTAGACTTTTGAAGGGTCTATTACACTGTTCAGTCGAAGATTTAGTAAAAAAAAATGTTTGCCTATTATCATTTCAATTTTATTATGAAAAATAGAATGAAAAAAAAGTGGTTCGTTATTTGACGGAGGTGAGTATTTTAGCAGGGCTATTAGCATTTCATCTTGTCTATTAACACTCTTCTTTTTATACCGAAAAACAAAAATACCCTTATAAAAAAAAACACTAATTACAACTTATCCAAAAGGTTCCATATGATTTATCACATATATTTATCGTAAAATTAATTTCAAAAAAATTATCTTTTGATAATCTTCTCGGTATTGCCGCCCACCACTCACGGGCAAGAAAAAAATAAGGTGTTACTCATCTAATAGAATAAGCAAACTTATTTTCACACTTTTATATTTATCATTATCTCTATTAAAAAGTATATATTAAAAACACAAACTTGTTAAACACATTTTTTTTTAACAAATTATTATTTTTCTTTGTATACGCAAATATTTTTGCTACTAGTTAATTAAGAAATGCAATGCAAATTTGTTAGAATTTTTGTGAAATGATTTTTGTTATTGCATTTTTTTTAAACTTAATTGGGTATACTCTCTCCGAGTAGTCGTTTTTAAACCAATTTTTTCCAATTACTTATTTTATTTACATTTTCTAAATTATTAGTTAATAATTTTTACTCTTTTATTAGTAATTAATTACTCCCTCCGGTTTTGTTTATATGACCCTTAAATGTATAATGGATGTGGAGATAATAATTAAGAAATTTAGGAATATTATAATTTTTTAAATTCTTATTCCAAAAGAAATCTTGTAAGATTATAATTAAGAAAGATCAATAAAAAACGGACAGAGAGATGTGAAAAACATAAAACTAGATACTATCCCGATAATTCGTACGTGGATAATGAGTAGTAGATAATGACCGAGAGTAAATCAGGAAGGCCGCTATCCACACCCACTATAAATTGATGACAGTAGAACACATTTTCTCCATTCCATATTTACCAGTACTAGCTGCTACTATCTCAATTTTGTTATAATTATAGTATAAATATTTACTTATTTGTGTTTATTCTCTAGTATTAAAAAAAAGTACTACTCAATAATTAGCGTTTACATAGTAAAATTAAGATAATCATGATTGGTTGAGACTCTTAATAAATGTAAATAAATTAAACATTTATATAAATTATAAAGAAATCTACACATTTTAAACTTTATATTGGCAAATTTAAAGATAATGTTAGATTTTGATAAAATTACACTCAGTTAAGAATGTATGATAATACTTTTTTTAAAGGACTAAAATAAATTTGAATCAAAACATGGTTCAACCAAATTTTTTGCCTGAGTTTTAGGGGAAATTTTAATTGAATGTCTTGAGCTTTGACCAAAATATATTATTAGACTTTTGAAGGATCTATTACACTGTTCAGTTGAAGATTTAGTAAAAAAAAATGTTTGCCTATTATCATTTCTTTATTTGACGGAGGTGAGTATTTTAGCAGGGCTATTAGCATTTCATCTTGTCTATTAACACTCTTCTTTTTATACTGAAAAATAAAAATACC
This sequence comes from Viola odorata, assembly GCA_963691705.1. Lineage (NCBI taxonomy): Eukaryota > Viridiplantae > Streptophyta > Magnoliopsida > Malpighiales > Violaceae > Viola > Viola odorata. Next base: position 36,037,848 of record OY829546.1, read on the forward strand.
CTTATAAAAAAAACACTAATTAAAACTTATCCAAAAGGTTCCATATGATTTATCACATATATTTATTGTAAAATTAATTTCAGAAAAATTATCTTCTTATAATCTTCTCGGTATTGCCGCACACCACTCACGGGCAAGAAAAAATAAGGTGTTACTCATCTAATAGAATAAGCAAACTTATTTTCACAATTTTTTATTTATCATTATCTCTATTAAAAAGTATATATTAAAAACACAAACTTGTTAAACACATTTTTTTTTTAACAAATTATTGTTTTTCTGTGTATACGCAAATATGTTTGCTACTAGTTAATTAAGAAATGCATTGCAGATTTGTTAGAATTTTTGAGAAATAATTTTTGTTATTGCATTTTTTTTAAAACTTAATTAGGTCTACTCTCTCCGAGTAGTCATTTTTAAACCATTTTTTTCAATTAGTTATTTTATTTACATTTTCTAAATTATTAGTTAATAATTTTTAGTCTTTTATTAGTAATTAATTACTTCCTCCGGTTTTGTTTATATAACCCTTAAATGTATGATGATGTGCAGATAATAATTAATAAATTTAGGAATATTATTCTTTTTTAAATTCTTATGCTAAAAGAAATCTTGTAAGATTATAATTAAGAAAGATCAATAAAAAACGGGCAGAGAGATGTGAACAATATAAAACAAGATACTATCCCAATAATTGGTACGTGGATAATGAGTAGTAGATAATGACCGAGAGTAAGTCAGGAAGGCCGTTATCCACACCCACTATAAATTGATGACAGTGGAACACATTTTCTCCATTCCATATTTTCCAGTACTAGCTGCTACTATCTCAATTTTGTTATAATTATCGTATACATATTTACTTATTTGTGTATATTCTCTAGTATTCAAAAAAAGTACTACTCAATAATTAGCGTTTACATAGTAAAATTAAGATAACCATGTGTCGCGCCCCGAAAATTAAAAATTCGCGAGTGTGCAACGAAATTTGAGACCTTCAGATGCTTGGCGTAAAAGGGACGCCTAGCAGCATGCAATGAAGTCGCCACCCTAATTTGGTTGCTAGGCTTAGGGAACCCTAATCGTCATGGCATAGAAAATATAATAAGTAAAAAACTAAAGGCACAAAAAAAAGGGGTCTGGACCCCAGACAAAGGTTCGGGGTCGTATTATTGTCTCGGGAAGGTGTTAGGCACCCGAGACACATCCGAAAACGGTTACCGGTTGATGAGAGAGGTGTTTAAAAAGGTGTTTGAGAAATGCGTTTTGAAAAAGGGGGCCCTCAGAGGAATCGTCACTTTAGTCTTTTTTATGATCGTGATGGGACTGAATTTTCCGTAAGACTGAATGAACGCCCTCTTTTTTCATCATCGGGCCATGCATGATTAACCTAATTACTACGTGATCCTAACATGGATTGCTAACAGAGTACAGATTTAAATGATTGATTTTAAAGTGGAAAACTGATGTGGGATCGAAAATCCCCATGTACATGCAGTCAATGTAAGCGAGAATTTAAAATCATATGAACATGGCATTTTAAGCAACCCTTTAAACACGTTGTTCATGTGGGTTGATTTTAATTCTAGTAGTTCTATATATCATGCATGCAGTTGATATTTGCGAAAAGCATCGAATAAATAAAAGGGACTTGTGAGGCGTACTTTCGAGCGAAGCTTGAAATTAACCTACAAAACGAGAGTGTTAGTGATGGCTTGAGAAATAACTAAGCAATTTTAAGAATGCGAAAATTTAAATGACAGTTGATTGAATACGAGAAACGATGGATTTCACGCATACGAAAATGAGATGCTGAGTTTGATAAAAAAGATGACAGTTGATTGTATGCGAAAAATGATGGATTTTAAGCATGCGAGAATTTAAATGCTACGTTGATTACATGCGAAAAATGATTGATTTTAAGCACACGAGAATTTAAATGTTGTGTTGATTGCATGCGAAAAATGATTGATTTTACGCATACGAGAATTTAAATGCTGGGTTGATTACATGCGAAAAATGATGGATTTTACGCATACGAGAATTTAAATGCTGGGTTGATTGCATGCGAAAAATGATTGATTTTACGCATACGAGAATTTAAATGCTGGGTTGATTGCATGCGAAAAATGATTGATTTTACGCATACGAGAATTTAAATGCTGGGTTGATTGCATGCGAAAAATGATGGATTTTACGCATACGAAAATGAAATGCTGTTTTGATAAGTGCAGAAAAATTAAATGCTATTGGTGATTTACAGGGAAGAAAAAAAGTTTAATGATTTGCAGAAAATAAAACAGGTTGATAATGCAGGGAATAAACAGTTGGATATTTGCGGAAAATAAACAGTTGATATTGCGACCGACCATGTAGGCGGTATTGAATTTAAATTGCTGAAAGTAAATTGCTGAAATTTAAAGTGCGGAAAAGTAAACAGTTGATAATTTGCGGAATGATTTCCAGCAGTTTTGCGAAAAATTAAAGCAGTTGATATTGCAGAAAATAAACAGTTGATATTGTGACCGACCATGTAGGCGGTCTTGAATTTAAATTGCTGAAAGTAAATTGCTGAAATTTAAAGTGCGGAAAAGTAAAGTGCGGAAAAGTAAACAGTTGATAATTTGCGGAAGGATTTCCAGCAGTGTGCGAAAAATTAAAGCAGTTGAATATTTACGAAAATTAAAATGCGACAGACCATGTAGGCGGTATTGAATTTAAATTGCTGAAAGTAAATTGCTGGAATTTAAAGTGCGGAAAATTAAACAGTTGATAAGTGCGACCGACCATGTAGGCGGTATTGAATTTAAATTGCCGAAAGTAAATTGCGGAAAATTAAAGTGCGAAAAATTAAACAGTTGATAATTTGCGGAAGGATTTCCAGCAGTGTGCGAAAAATTAAAGCAGTTGAATATTTACGAAAATTAAAATGCGACCGACCATGTAGGCGGTATTGAATTTAAATTGCTGAATATAAATGACTGAAGTTAGATAACATTAAAATAAATATCACAATAAGAAATGAGCAATTTACGTATAAAAACAATTCAATAAACAACTTGATGCAAGAATAAGCATACGAAATATTTTACGGAAAAAAGTGAACAAAACAATTCATGTATAAAATATATGAAAAATAGCACATATCACAAATAATAATCATACGAAGCATGTTAGCATTTTTCGTAAAAAATGACGACTCGAAGGCTCGAAAAAATTATAAATGGGCTGGGCCCAGCTTGGAAGTTTGGAGAAATGGGCCAGGAACAATTCTTGGCCCATGGAAATTAATTAAAATGGTGATGGGCCAAGCCCATCACCCTTCTTTTATTTCTGCGTGAAGGGCCATGCGGCCCAAGTCACCATCTTCTTCCTCACGTCGCCGGAGCCACTGCCGGCGACGGAGGTGATGAACCAGGCGGCCAAATCGCCTGGTTCTTGGCCCGAAAGAAAGGTCTCCCTCCCAGCAGCACAAATACACTATCACAGCAAGGAAAACGGGAACAATGCAAGGACGTTTTTGGATAGAACGGAAAGGTGCATATTTACATTAATTAGTGAAACAATTAAACTAGGCTAGGATAATTTAAACGGATGTTAGCATGGTAAATTAGGCTGGAAACAAAGTGATTGCAGCAAGTTTTAATGCTTGATTAATTAGCCAAGCTTTAAACGGGATTTAAAAGAAAGGAAGAAAATAAGAGAGAGAACCGCTCACCGTGGTGCTGCTGCCGGCGGACCACGGCGAGGAACGGGAGTGGGGGTGAGCGAACGAGGCTTAGGAGTACAGGAAAATGGAGAGGAGACAATGCTATTTTTTTCTTGCAAAAATTCGGACCCTTTTGTTCGAAGGGAACGCGGCTATTTATAGCCAAAGGGGTCGCGTGGTGGCCGGACAGAGGGGCTGCGCGTGGAGGAGGGGCTGGACGTGATGATGGCGGAGCTAGGGAGCTACGGGCTAAGACGTGGCTGTGATGGGAGCAGGTGGCTCGGGCGAAGACGTGGCTGTGGGTTCTCCGGCACTGTGCATGTGCATTATGCACATTAAATCAAGGGCCATTGATCTGGTTGACTTTCGTTGGTTGACCAGATCAATGGCCATGATCAAATGGACTTTCATCTGATTTAAATGGCCTCGAGCCGGTTCCCGCGACCCAACGTTCTGACTTTCCGAGCCGAAGGTACCGTCGCGTAGAGAAAAATACGACGGGTTTAACCGTCTACAGCGAATGACGAGAATTTTTCGTTTAACGTGTTTATTTTTGCGTTCAAAAATGTGAAACGTTTGAACGGAAAAATAAAGATGTTACGCCGAAAATTACACGAAACGCTGTAGACCGTTGAGAGCAGAAAAAAATCTAGCAACTAGTTGATGGAAAACATTTTAAAGTGGAGCTATTGTCCGAGCAGACTTACTCGAGTCCAATAAAAGCTCGAATGAAAATAATAATAAAATAATAAAAATACTAAAAAATGCGCTAAAACATAAAAAATCCTAAAAATCATGAGATGACCTAAAACGAAGAAAAAACTAGCAAACGACTGCCGGATAGTAAAAAATGTGACTTTTAAGGCTAAAAATATTAATGATGATAATAATGAAAATACATGCCGAAAAATTAAAAATGCGATTTCGAAAGCTGACGATGCTAACGATGATGCTAAAATGCAACGAAACACCTAAGAATGCTAGCGACATTAAATCAACTAAAAATGACTGTAAATTAACTAAATAACAGAAATGCTAAAATTAAATAAAAATGGCGTCAAAATTCGGGTATCAACAGTTGCCCCCTCTTTACTGTCTTATCGAAGTATTTGATAAGCAGTAAAGACAGTTGCCCCTAGATATCCGAATTTTGGCGACACGGCAGGTCTTACCTCAAACTTACAGTGATGAGGTCGCTCTGGGAGGAGGTAGTTGCTTGATGTCGCTCTGGGAGGAGGAGATTGATTGATGTTGTTACTGGGGATACCAGGTGCTTGCTTGACGTCACTCTGGGAGGAGATAGGTTGTTGATCCTGCAAAGACGTAAACTTAGATCTGCTCGGGTATTGAGAGGCACATAAGTTGCAGGGAATGTAAATGACAACTACTCTACCGGGGACGGAAAGTAATTTTACGAAAATGTAAACGACAGCCCCACTGGGGGGATGATCACTTGACATGTGACTGATGTTGCTTCGGAAGATAGTGCGCGATTCGCAGAAGTATGAATGATTTGTCCTAATGATGTCACTCTAGGAGGAGGAAAATAATTATGCAGAAATGTAGAATTGTATGAATGATGTTGCTCTGGGAGGGGAAGAAATGCTAAGGTTGAAAAAGGTAGAACTACGCTATGCTATCACTCTGGGAGGAGAAGAAATGCTACGCGGGAAACTAAATGCTGTCACTCTGGGAGGAGGAGAAATGCTACGCTGGAAACTAAATGCTGTCACTCTGGGAGGAGCAGAAATGCTAATGCTGAAACTAAATGCTGTCACTCTGGGAGGAGAAGAAATGCTAATGCTGAAACTAAATGTTGTCACTCTGGGAGGAGAAGAAATGCTACGCTGAAAACTAAATGCTGTCAATTCCCGTAAGAGAAAGCGCGAGATGCTGAAATTAAACTAAGGTCGCTCTGGGAGGAGAAGAATGCTAAGTGTTGTCGCTCTGGGAGGAGAAGAATGCTAAGGCAGAAAATTTAAACAACGCCGATTCCCGTAGGAGAAGGCGCGAGATGCGGAAATTAAACTAAAGTCGCTCTGGGAGGAGAAGAATGCTAAGTGCTGTCGCTCTGGGAGGAGAAGAATGCTAAGGCAGAAAATTTAAACAACGCCGATTCCCGTAGGAGAAGGCGCGAGATGCGGAAATTAAACTAAAGTCGCTCTGGGAGGAGAAGAATGCTAAGTGTTGTCGCTCTGGGAGGAGAAGAATGCTAAATGCTGTCGCTCTAGGAGGAGGAGAATGCTAAATGTTGTCGCTCTGGGAGGAGGAGAATGCTAAATGCTGTCGCTCTGGGAGGAGGAGAATGCTAAATGCTGTCGCTCTGGGAGGAGAAGAATGCTAAATGTTGTCGCTCTGGGAGGAGGAGATGCTAATGCTAAAGACTAAACTATGATGTCACTCTGGGAGGAGAAGAAAGCTATCGCCAGCGGCCTTGATACGAACCTAGAATGCGTCTGCGTCCTGCTCAGGAGGTAACGACCCCAAGGACAAGACTTTCCCACGATTTGCAGCCGTAAGCAGTCCTCACCTGATATTAGTGTTTGCACTCACGCTCTGAAACAAGGCTAAGTGTTTTACACTCATAAAGATGCAACTAACATGATACATAATTTACAGTTCGCAATGTCAATCCGAGTGAATAGACTTCAAATGAAGATGCACATGCATGGGCATTCTAATAATCGATGGGACTTTTACGGAAAAGAATGAAAGGACATGAAACGTCCGGAAATGAGTTTGTTTTTAAAAAAGGTTGCTTTGCTGGAAGGTTTTTGATGACTGATGCTTTGCTGATGAGGGCGAGGTACGTGAGCCTTTTCGCTTTTCGCTGAGGATGCTTGCTTGACAGAGTGCGTGAGCTCTGGGATCCTTGCTGGGGGGTGCTTTTTGTTCGGCCTGGGGCCCTTTTCTTGAGTCCTCATTGGGGAGTGTCGTCGCTGTTCTTTTTGCGACTCACTACTTGAGTTGGCGTGGGGCCCCTTTCTGCTTGCTTTGAGGTTTCTTGAGTTGGCGTTGGGCCTCTTTTGCTTGACTTTACTGGGGAAGGATACTTTGAGATTTCTCGAGTTGGCTTGGGCTTTTCTACTCGAGTTCACTGGGGAAAGTTGTCTTCGAGATTTTCTCGAATTGAGTTGTCCCCGGGCTGTGCTTGCTTTGGCTCTCCGACTGTTTGTATTCTTCGAATGTCTCTGAGCATTTCTCTCTTCTTCTTCTTTTTCCCCTCTCTTTTTTTTTCCTCTCATTTCCCCTCTTTCTTTTTCTTTTTTTTTTTTTTTTTTATATATCCCTCCCCTTTTTGATTTGATTTGAAAATGCAACACAGCAGAGCAAGCACAGCCTTTGTCTTGATCTCTTCCCCTTCTGTCTTGAGGCCTCGGCCTTCGTCGTTGCTGCTTCTTCGGTGATAGTCCTTAGCGATCTCTTGGTGACCTTTTCCGTCTCCTTCATCGTGAATTTGAACTTGGCGTGCTTTTACTTCCGGCTGGCAATTTAGCTGAAACTGCTCTTTGGCTCCCGGGGTATGAGTGATATTGACGGTTTGGGGGGAGTGATGACATATATAGTGGAAAGAGGGAAGAAACGAAAAAAGTGGAGAAAATCATAAAAGTCCCACGTCATTTTATAGCTATCCCATGTCTAATGGCGCATGTACCCTGGATATTATGCGAACTCAACTAGTATCTAGTCAGGCCCTTACACTCATGAAGGATAAGACGTGATGGCTCAAAGATGCTTACCGGGATTTGTTTGTGACTGCTTACGTCGGAGCAAACCGCGGATATAAGAGCAAATAAGTAATATCATGCATGGCACGTAATTTGGATAGATGCTGGAGTTAACAGAGGGATTAAATATTCCTAACCTATGTTGTGCATGAAAATGCTTATGAGAGTAGTATGCTTTTGTTTGAGCCGGGCTAAAGAGGGATTTTTGATTGATTTTTGATTTTTGATTGATTGATGATTTGATTGCCGGATGGTTTGATTGCTAGACGTTTGATTGCTGGATGTTTGATTGCTAGATGGTTTGATGGCCAGATGTTTGATTGCTAGATGGTTTGATGGCCAGATGTTTGATTGCTAGATGGTTTGATGGCCAGATGTTTGATTGCTGGATGTTTGATGGCCAGATGTTTGATTGCTAGATGTTTTGATTGCTAGACGTTTGATTGCTAGAATGTGGGGGACGACTTATTTGCAACGTTCTAACGAGGACCTAAGGTTGCCCCCCAGTGGGCCAGACGACCGTACTCGACTCAAAGCTAACAAAGCGAGCAGGAATAAAAACAAATTTAAATAAAGGGGAAAGAAAGAGGGACTCCCCTGAACCGCGCAGCGGGGCTGCGCGGGCGTCTTCCACGAGCTCCATGCGGATGACAGCGAGATGCTTCCCGTCCCTGTGAGATGCAGAGGGGAAAACGGAAAGGGAAATTAATTTGAAAACAAAACTAAGATAAGTTCAGGGATTCTCCCTTCCTTTAACTCGGCTTTTTGAGGGTGCTTATGACGTAGTCCCAGCTCCAGAATGCCTTGCTTAGATGCGCTGATTGGTTTCTTTTTCAGCTGCTTCATGGGAACCGCCGATCCAGGTTGAAGGGATGATGAGATACGCATTTGGTCCATTTACTTACCGGTTCTTGTTAGACCTTCGTTGATGGGCTTCGTGATTGCTCGGGGGTAAAGGGGAAATCCTCTGTCTCCGAGATGTGCAGCGGGGCCGTAAGGGTGTATGCTTACCTTTCTTCTGCAGGCAACGAATTGGGACGACCTAGTCCCTGAAAAAGACAAGGTGATGACAAATAAGGAGTAAATGCAAGACAATTTTTAGCAAAAGTAATGTGATTGATAAGTTTTAAGCTCTCCCTTTTAGACGGGCTATCCGTGGGTCATTGCGGTGTGATTTGCATCGGATGGGCTTTGTGACTTTGGTCCAACGTTTAGTCCTTTGAGACCTATTATTTGCGATGCCGGCTGCGCTGGTAGCACTGCGAGGAAAAGAAATTTCGCTTTAGATGGTGATGGTTTGTCTTAAAATCTTTCCTGATTCGCTCTTGAAGGTGGCCTGCTACGACAATTCAACAGCTCCTGCGAGCGGAACTCTATGGTTTTATCGTGACGACGATTTGAGGCGTGAGACCTTACGTCTCTGCAAAACCGAAGAGTGATTAGTGGCGTTAGCCTAAGTGATGTGTCTTACGTCCCGAGCTACTCCTGGGGAGCCATCCATGGCATGCGTCCTTTTGTCATCTCACAAGTTAGAAGGAAAAAAAAAAGGATAACAAAATTTTAAAATAATGAGCATCCCCTGAAAAAAAGTTGTTTTATTAATTTCAGGACAAATGTTTGTGCTAGATTGTCATGATAAAATTCTATGTCTTTGGCTGACCGGACGCCCTGTCCACGATGCTTCAGGCGAAGTATTTCTTGACTGCATCGGCATTTACCGGTTTCGGGAGATCGTCTCCATCCACGTTGGTTAGCATTAGGGCACCCCCTGAGAATGCACTTTTGACCAGGTACGGGCCCTCGTACCTTGGGGCCCACTTTCCTTGACTGGCCTCCTGATGAGGGAGAATTTTCTTTAGCACTACATTCCCAGCCTCGAATTTGCGAGGTCGCACTTTTTTGTTATAAGCGTTGACCATTCTTTGCTGATATAATTGCACATGGCAGATAGCGGCCAAGCGCTTTTCGGGAAGGAGGTTCAGCTGCTCGTACCTCACTCTCGCCCAATCAGATTCTTCTACTTCAGATTCGGCCAGGATTCTGAGAGAAGGAATTTCTACCTTGAGGGGAATTACGGCTTCCATGCCGTAAACTAATGAGTAGGGAGTTGCCCCTGTGGACGTACGGGTTGCTATCCGATAAGCATGTAGTGCGAAGGGAAGCATGTCGTGCCAGTCTTTGTGAGTGATTACCATCTTTTGGATGATCCTCTTCAGGTTCTTGTTTGCTGCTTCGACTGCGCCATTCATCTTTGGTCGATATGGTGACGAGTTCCGGTGCTTCACCTTCCAACGTTGGCAATGATCGTCAATCATCTTTCCATTGAGATTGGTGCCGTTGTCCGTGACGATGGTTTCTGGGACCCCATGACGGCAAATGATGTTTCTCTCAATGAATCGCATGGTCGTTTTCTGAGTAATGCTAGAGTAAGAGGCGGCCTCTACCCACTTGGTGAAGTAGTCAATTGCTACGAGGATGAAGCGATGGCCATTAGAGGTTGTTGGATGAATTTGGCCGATGATGTCGATTCCCCACATTGCAAAAGGCCAAGGCGATGTCATGCTGAAGAGAGGGGCTGGAGGGACGTGGAGATGGTCCGCGTAGATTTGACATTTGTGGCACTTCCGAAAATAGCTGATGCAATCTCGTTCGATGGTGAGCCAAAAATAACCTTGTCTCATTATCTGCCTGGCCATCATGTGTCCACTTGCGTGTGTGGAACAAACCCCTTCGTGGATCTCTGCTATGATTCTCTTTGCCTCGGTCATGGTGACGCAGCGAAGCAAAGCTCCATCAGCTCTCCTTTTATATAGAACCTCGCCGTCGAGGTAGAAGTCTAGTGCTAAGCGCTGGAGGGTCTTTTTGCTAACCCGACTTGCCCCCGGTGGGTACTCCCGGTTTCTGATGAACTGTACTAGGTCGTAGAACCATGGCTTGCCGTCAGGTTCCTCTTCCAAGGCAACACAACATGCCGGAGTTCCCTTTACTTCCACTCTCAATGGTTGAAGCATTACTCCGCATTCTAACTTAAACATCGAGGCCAACGTGGCTAACGCGTCTGCGAAGCGGTTCTTTTCTCTGTCGGCTCGGTCGAATTCGGTTTCCTCGAATTCCCGAGTGAGTTGGGTGAGTAACTTTTGATAAGGGATGAGCTTGGAATCCCGTGTCTGCCATAAATCCTGGGCTTGATAGATGACGAGTGCTGAATCGCCGAAGATTCGGAGCTTCTTTACTTTTAAGTCGATGGCTGCTATCAGACCGCTGATGCACGCTTCATACTCGGCGACGTTATTGGTGCATGGGAAGTTCAATTTGTATGCTATGGGGAATTGACGGCCATCTGGGGCTATGACTACGGCTCCCACTCCCTTGCCCGAGAGGTTCACCGCACCGTCGAAGAACATGGTCCACCAGTCATCTTCTCGGAGATTTTCTGTGATCTCATCTTCAATCATTATGATGTCCTCATCGGGGAAGTCGAAGCTCAACGACTCGTACTCGTCTGAGGCATGATCGGCCAAGTGATCGGCGAGGGCGCTTGCTTTAACCGCTTTCTGAGTCACATAGATGATCTCGTGCTCAGCTAATAAGACTTGCCATCTACAAATGCGACTTGACAGGTACGGCTTTTCGAAAATGTATTTCAAAGGGGTCCATGCGAGAGATTAGCCAAGTCGTGTAATACAACATGTACTGCCGGAGCCTTCGGGCGCACCATGCTAGGGCGCAACAAGTTCGTTCCAACATAGAGTAACGCATCTTGCACTCGTTGAATTTTTTGCTGAGGTAGTAGATGGCTTGTTCACGCCTTCCAGACTCGTCGTGCTGTCCCAAAACGCAACCCATGGCGCTAGCCGTGACTGTCATATACATGAGCAAAGGCCGTCCTGGCGTCGGAGGAACTAGTACTGGCGGGTTTTGCAGATACGTCTTGATTTTCTCGAAGGCTTCCTGGCAGTCTTCGTCCCATTCTGCATCTCCGTGCTTCCTTAGCATTTTGAACATCGGCTCGCAAGTAAGTGTTAACTGGCTGATAAAGCGAGCGATGTAGTTGATGCGCCCTAAAAAACTTCTTACTTCTGTTTCGGTGCTGGGAGCGGGTAGCTCCTGAATGGCTTTTATCTTATCAGGATCCACTTCTATGCCTTTGTTGCTGACGATGAATCCCAATAACTTCCCGGAAGTCACTCCGAAGGTACACTTAGCTGGGTTTAGCCATAGCCGAAATTGCCTCAACATTTCGAACACCTTTCTCAGGATGTCTACATGATCTTGCGTGCCGCGAGACTTGGCTATCATGTCGTCGACATATATTTCCAATTCTTTATGCATCATGTCGTGGAAAAGGGTGACAGCAGCACGTTGGTACGTGGCTCCTGCGTTCTTTAATCCGAAGGGCATCACTTTGTAGCAGAAGGTTCCCCAGGGCGTGATGAAGGTCGTCTTTTCACTGTCCTCGGGTGCCATCTTGATCTGATTGTACCCCGAGAATCCGTCCATGAAAGAGAACATGTCATTTCTGGCGGCACTATCTACCAAGATGTCGATATGGGGAAGAGGGAAGTCGTCTTTAGGGCTAGCTCGATTGAGATCCCGAAAGTCCACGCACATGTGAACCTTCCCATCTTTCTTAGGCACTGGCACTATATTGGCGATCCATTCTAGGTACTCCGCAACTCTCAAAAAACCCGCGTCTAGTTGCTTGGTAACTTCTTCTTTGATTTTCAGAAGGATGTCTGGATGCATCCTCCGAAGTTTTTGCTTGACAGGCTTAAACTCAGGTTTTAACGGAATACGATGGTCAACTATCCCGGGATCAAGACCTGGCATGTCGGCGTATGACCATGCGAATACATCGGAGTAGTCTTTGAGGAGAGAAATCAACCTTTCTCTCTGAGTCGTATCCAGGGTAGTTCCGATCTTGACCAGTTTTTGATTCTCATTGCTTGCCCCCAAGTTTACTTCGTCCAATTCCTCCCGATGAGGGGTTATTTCCTTTTCTGAACTTTCTAGTAAACGGGTCAGTTCGTCGGAGACTTCGGCCTTGTCTTCGGTCGTAGCGATGATTTCTTCGCCAGTAAAGACATAGGTTTTATCAAAACAATCCGAACTAACACTCATCCTAAAATTAAAAGTGCAAAAAAAAAGAGATGCATGAAAATGAAAATTTGCATATATATTGATTTCTAACAAAAGGGAACATAAGTCCCTACAAAATGGCTTCATAAGAAAGCGTGCAAACATATATATGTTTTTCAAAAGGAGAAATTACGGAGAGACATCCGGAAGCATGGTGATGGTCCAGTTGCGCACAGACTCCCCTGACTTCTTTACGAAAATGACTGAACCAGACAACGATTCTTCTTCTCCCGGAGCATCAATACAGGAATCTGAAGCTATACTGACCACGGTATGATTTATATTGACGATTTCGACTGTGAGGGAGAATGTGGCTCCGATGTGGGGATACATTCTGTCTTCCATGTCATGCCCCCAATATCAGCAAATTCACTTGTTACTGGCCCAGCTTGAGGCATATATTTGTGGGAACAAGAAGTGGAAGGACCGTTATTGACGGTGTCAACTGTCTCTAACTCGCAAGTCTTCTTCTTAACCGTTTCCATCGAAATATCATTCATACCTTCACCACCTGAGGCACGGTTTGGGAGAGGGTCGATGGCCGTGTTAGGTCCTTTTGCCAAGCCCTCGAAGGAGACCCCTCCACTTTTGATTAGGTGTTTTACCTTCATTTTAAAGGCAAAGCATTTGTCCAGCGTATGGCCCGACGCCCTAGCGTGATATTCGCACACAATGTTGGGATTGTACCAACTTAGGCTTGGAGATTGCTGAAGTCGGGCTGGGATTGGCACGATCTGTCCAGTTGTGATGAGATGCCTGTATATTTCCCCTGTGGGGAGTGGGAGTGGCGGTACCGGTTCTTGATTCGGCTCCCTGGGTGGGATGGAGGGCTTAGGTTATGCGGGTCTTTCGGTTAAATCCTCGAAAGAGATCCATCCACGTCTGATCAAACAGTAAACCTTTCTCTTAAAGGTGCGGCAGTCTTTTATGGTGTGACCAAGGGCTTCAGCATGGTATTTGCATCTAGCATCAGGATCGTACCAACTTGGATAAGGAGGCTGTAAAGGTCGGATTGGGGTGGGTGCAATTTGTTTAGCTGCCAAAAGGCGCTCATAGATCTCTCCTAAAGGAATGGGAAGCGGTGGCAGTGACCCTCGATCCCAACGGTTATTTTGATTTCTTGGTTTTTTTGGTGGGTTATATGGTCTACGTTGCGTAAGTCGCGATATTTGTGTTGGGGGTGATGGGAAAGGTTGCCTATCATTCGAAGGAAAAGAAATCCTCGCGGCTAGTTCTTTCCGTTTCTGAGCATAAGTTTTTACTGATCCCTCAGCCCTTTTCTCTAGATTTCGCAAATCAGAACGGTTAGGTGTGATTTCTGCATAGAGCTTGTACCGTTCAGATGTTTCGCAGTGGTGGATTTTGAGGCGAGTTTTGGGGCGTTCAATCCCCGTGTACCTTTCGAATTGTGGAATCTTGAATTTCTGAGGCGTCGTAGTTCCTTGTATCATGCTTTTATCAGCGGGATACCTAGGGTCATATCCTTCAATAACCTTTAACTCGTCCTCTCGTGGGATCAATCGATCAACACTGGACCCTTTTGCACTAATGGCGCCAAAACCTATGGTCGGTGAATATTCACGAGAGGACTGTAGCTGTATCGGATTGCTTCCCGGAAGTTTAATTTCCGATGGTCCCGAAATCGCGACTTGGGCAGAACGAACCTGAGATGGGTGGGAACACTGTCTGGTTGTACCTACTGCAGCTGTAGGGTTGGTTGAAAGGTGCTGAAGTGATGGGGAGATCTCTTCACCCATCTTAACTGGTGGATTTGCAGCGGTGGGTACAGTGAAGGGACTAACCCATCTCCAATGGCCCACGGGGCCAGAAAGTGGCGGGAGTACAAAAGGTCCTGCGACGGCGAGCGAAGAGGAAGGTCCGTTTGTTTGAGGGAGATCAAAACCCGGTGGCACTTCGGTGACAGCTTCATCTCTTTCCTTTTCGGCCCTGGCGGCCCTTTCTGTACTGATCCTAACTTGCTCCTCTAACTCGGCTATTCTAGCCATTAGTGCTTCATCGGTCTTGGCCAGTTCAGTCATTTTTCGTTTTTGAAGTCTAGTAAAAGGGAGCCTGTGCGGAGTAGCTTGCTTCCAAGGAGCTATCGTGAACCTGAAAAAGGGAAAAACACAGAAAAGAGTAAGTACAAGTGCGGATACACAAGTGATGTGCAATCCCGAGGTCTCCACATTTGCTCATCCGCTTTTCCGGCAGTGCTTTCATTTGATATTTTCAGGGCGGTCGGAGAGGCGAGGAATCCCAGTGGTTGACAAAATACGAAGGAAGCCTCTATACATTCCAACGATATGAAGCAAATCTGAGACGCTAACGGCGATACCCAAATCAGCAGGGGCAACCAATGCCGCCATGCTAGGAAGATCTCTTTTTACGCTATACTTTTGACGATGCAAGGCCTGATGCCTGGTGAACTCAACCGAGGGGAGAGACGACAATCTTTTTTTTTGAGTTTTTTGTGATACACTAGGAGGACATGGCCATGAGTGAGCGATACTCGGAGGTTTTGAATACTTGTTCTGATTTTTTGGAATTTCGATGAGACGATTGTGTTTTATCCCGGAGGGATTTTCTCTTTTTGCGATGGTTTTTTGAGTTTGTATTGGAGGGATAGTTGATATGGAAAAGATGAGGCGATTTAATAAATATCCGAAAGAGTACGACTTTATTAAAAAGCGTTTACAAAATATGGTAAACTTGCCAACTTCCTAAATTCATCAAAAATGGCTAAGATAGATGAAATCAGGGGTCCTAGCTAAAAAGAAAAGGTCTGCCGATATCCAAGCCTTTCCCTGAAGGTGTCATTCCTGGGCGTTCGAGTCTTCTTGCTCCTGCCAAAGGTACTCCATTGAAGCCAACTCCTCTTTCTGCATCTCTAGCTCAGCCTCTAAGGTGGTGATTCGGTTTTGCAGTGCTTGGTTTTTTCTTTCTCCCAAGTCTGCGCGAGTAGTCAAAACCCTTATCGTTGAATCCCTGTCTTTGATTATGGCACTTGATGCTTCTCTTTTGCGGGTTTCACTGCTCAAGCGTTCCTTAAAGGCCCTGAGGGCCACCTTCTTTTGTACTGCTTGTACGCGGATGAAATCCTTGTGCTGCCTGTCTAGTTCATTGATCTGGACTTTTGCGTAGCATTGACGTGCTTCATATCCCTTTCCTCTATCATCAGATCTCGTTCTTCTTGCGCTGCTCGCATCTGTTCTACCACTCGAGCGTAAGCCATGACATCCATTCCTTTGCTCACTTGAGATTTCCCTTCTTCTTCCATTGGTTTTTGATTTTTAGGGCGAGGCAAGATATTGCCATTAACTCGTCTCGACCTCCACTGTGGATATTCTGGTATTGTGGTTGCAGGGATGCCGTGTCCTTTGAGGCAAAAAGGGTGGGCCCAGTCTTGGGCGTACAGCTGAATGTTCTGATTTTCTCCGGTGTGTGGCAGATCTAATTTCGTCATGCCGAAAGTTACTGGAATGATTTGGGTGATGCAAAACTGTCTGACGACGAGGGCAGGGCAATAGTGAGTGCATCCCCATGCTCCGATCAAAGGAACCCAAGGTAAGGGTCCGCAACAGACGATGGGATTGGAAGTCTGCAGCCATTTGGCGTGCCAACTGAAGTCTTCTTCTGAGAGGTTTATGAATCGGCCGATCCAGACATCCTTATTTTCCATCTCCCATCTATCCGTGGTCATTGCGTTGATAACCCTGAGAAGAGGACATGACCTTATGTAGCTTGCGAAGAAAATGGTCTGATCAGGAATCTGTTTGAAGTGGCTGACCAACCATACTGTCAACAACTGGGTGCAACAAGTAAGTCTCCCTTTCCCTTTTCTTCGACAAGAGTCCAAGGAGCGAAAGGTTTCGGCCAGAATGGCTGTTGTAGGATTGATGGCATTTGTTTCCATCTCGTAAAAGATGTTGGCTGCTGCAAAGTCGATGGCATTCCTCATTTTTGGAAAGAGGACAAATCCTACAATGGCGAAGGCCAGAATCCTTAAGCGTTTCTTTCCGTTGGACAATCGAAAGCGTGCCTCAATATCTGACCAGCACCAGAAGTAGTCCCCCTCTCTGACACGAGTAGTGATTCCTAACAGCTTATCGAGCCTTATTTTGACACTTGAGGAGTCGAGTCGAACATTCTGGTATATGGCCGATATAGGAGAGGTGAAGCACATCAGAGCTGAGTACTCCTCTAGCGTAGGGGTCAAGTCTACCTCTTTGTCGAAAGAGAAGCACCGATAATAGGGATCCCAGAATTTTAGGGCTGCTCGGATGCAACCCTAGTCAGTCTTTACGTCAACTAGGGTTAGTAGCTTTCCATAGATACCCTCAAACTGTGTCTCTTCGTCTTCAGTCAGCTTATTTCTCAACATCCGAATCTTAGTTAAGTCAAAGTCCACAACTTCTACTTTGATCTTGGTGGTGATGTCAGGGGCGAACCCACGTTCCAACAGATCTCCTTGTGCGGCCTGATCGTCGAAACTTCGTCCCCCGAAAATATCAAATGAAAGTAGTGTAGGTGCCGACATGTCGAATGAGCAAGATGGGTCCTATGGGACAAAAATAAAATTTTAAATGCAAAGTAACCTGCACGTGTAAGAAATCTTCAGTTCATATAATAGAAAAAAATCACGTCAATATGCTACGACAAACAGGTATAATCATGATGCACGTGCTGGGGCTCTGATTCCGACATTTCTAACTGGCTTGAATGGTTCCCGGATGATACCATGAAAAGGTCCCTAAAGTGTCGTCCAGTCGCCCGATTTCTTGCGAAATCGTATAACCTTTCGACTGGCTTTAGGGGTTCATCCGAGTTGGGATTGGTGAACACTACCCAGGACATGTGTCCTAGGGCGTCACTACTACCCTCCTATTTTGGTAATTGTCCCCTGGGTGTAGGGCGCTATGAAATGCATATGACAATTGATAAAGCAAATAAATAAACAGGCCAACAATTGATCAAAGCAAATAAATAAACAAATAAAACACCTCTCTAAAAAGATAAAACCGGCTCCGACCCTAAGTCCCCAGTGAAGTCGCCAAACTGTCGCGCCCCGAAAATTAAAAATTCGCGAGTGTGCAACGAAATTTGAGACCTTCAGATGCTTGGCGTAAAAGGGACGCCTAGCAGCATGCAATGAAGTCGCCACCCTAATTTGGTTGCTAGGCTTAGGGAACCCTAATCGTCATGGCATAGAAAATATAATAAGTAAAAAACTAAAGGCACAAAAAAAAAGGGGTCTGGACCCCAGACAAAGGTTCGGGGTCGTATTATGGTCTCGGGAAGGTGTTAGGCACCCGAGACACATCCGAAAACGGTTACCGGTTGATGAGAGAGGTGTTTAAAAAGGTGTTTGAGAAATGCGTTTTGAAAAAGGGGGCCCTCAGAGGAATCGTCACTTTAGTCTTTTTTATGATCGTGATGGGACTGAATTTTCCGTAAGACTGAATGAACGCCCTCTTTTTTCATCATCGGGCCATGCATGATTAACCTAATTACTACGTGATCCTAACATGGATTGCTAACAGAGTACAGATTTAAATGATTGATTTTAAAGTGGAAAACTGATGTGGGATCGAAAATCCCCATGTACATGCAGTCAATGTAAGCGAGAATTTAAAATCATATGAACATGGCATTTTAAGCAACCCTTTAAACACGTTGTTCATGTGGGTTGATTTTAATTCTAGCAGTTCTATATATCATGCATGCAGTTGATATTTGCGAAAAGCATCGAATAAATAAAAGGGACTTGTGAGGCGTACTTTCGAGCGAAGCTTGAAATTAACCTACAAAACGAGAGTGTTAGTGATGGCTTGAGAAATAACTAAGCAATTTTAAGAATGCGAAAATTTAAATGACAGTTGATTGAATACGAGAAATGATGGATTTCACGCATACGAAAATGAGATGCTGAGTTTGATAAAAAAGATGACAGTTGATTGTATGCGAAAAATGATGGATTTCACGCATACGAGATTTAAATGCTGGATTGATTTGCATGCGAAAAATGATGGATTTTAAGCATGCGAGAATTTAAATGCTACGTTGATTACATGCGAAAAATGATTGATTTTAAGCACACGAGAATTTAAATGCTGTGTTGATTGCATGCGAAAAATGATTGATTTTACGCATACGAGAATTTAAATGCTGGGTTGATTGCATGCGAAAAATGATGGATTTTACGCATACGAGAATTTAAATGCTGGGTTTATTGCATGCGAAAAATGATTGATTTTACGCATACGAGAATTTAAATGCTGGGTTGATTGCATGCGAAAAATGATTGATTTTACGCATACGAGAATTTAAATGCTGGGTTGATTGCATGCGAAAAATGATGGATTTTACGCATACGAAAATGAAATGTTGTTTTGATAAGTGCAGAAAAATTAAATGCTATTGGTGATTTACAGGGAAGAAAAAAAGTTTAATGATTTGCAGAAAATAAAACAGGTTGATAATGCAGGGAATAAACAGTTGGATATTTGCGGAAAATAAACAGTTGATATTGCGACCGACCATGTAGGCGGTATTGAATTTAAATTGCTGAAAGTAAATTGCTGAAATTTAAAGTGCGGGAAAGTAAAGTGCGGAAAAGTAAACAGTTGATAATTTGCGGAAGGATTTCCAGCAGTTTTGCGAAAAATTAAAGCAGTTGATATTGCAGAAAATAAACAGTTGATATTGCGACCGACCATGTAGGCGGTATTGAATTTAAATTGCTGAAAGTAAATTGCTGAAATTTAAAGTGCGGAAAAGTAAAGTGTGGAAAAGTAAACAGTTGATAATTTGCGGAAGGATTTCCAGCAGTGTGCGAAAAATTAAAGCAGTTGAATATTTACGAAAATTAAAATGCGACCGACCATGTAGGCGGTATTGAATTTAAATTGCTGAAAGTAAATTGCTGGAATTTAAAGTGCGGAAAATTAAACAGTTGATAAGTGCGACCGACCATGTAGGCGGTATTGAATTTAAATTGCCGAAAGTAAATTGCGGAAAATTAAAGTGCGAAAAATTAAACAGTTGATAATTTGCGGAAGGATTTCCAGCAGTGTGCGAAAAATTAAAGCAGTTGAATATTTACGAAAATTAAAATGCGACCGACCATGTAGGCGGTATTGAATTTAAATTGCTGAATATAAATGACTGAAGTTAGATAACATTAAAATAAATATCACAATAAGAAATGAGCAATTCACGTATAAAAACAATTCAATAAACAACTTGATGCAAGAATAAGCATACGAAATATTTTACGGAAAAAAGTGAACTAAACTATTCATGTATAAAATATATGAAAAATAGCACATATCACAAATAATAATCATACGAAGCATGTTAGCATTTTTGTAAAAAATGACGACTCGAAGGCTCGAAAAAATTATAAATGGGCTGGGCCCAGCTTGGAAGTTTGGAGAAATGGGCCAGGAACAATTCTTGGCCCATGGAAATTAATTAAAATGGTGATGGGCCAAGCCCATCACCCTTCTTTTATTTCTGCGTGAAGGGCCATGCGGCCCAAGTCACCATCTTCTTCCTCACGTCGCCGGAGCCACTGCCGGCGACGGAGGTGATGAACCAGGCGGCCAAATCGCCTGGTTCTTGGCCCGAAAGAAAGGTCTCCCTCCCAGCAGCACAAATACACTATCACAGCAAGGAAAACGGGAACAATGCAAGGACGTTTTTGGAGAGAACGGAAAGGTGCATATTTACATTAATTAGTGAAACAATTAAACTAGGCTAGGATAATTTAAACGGATGTTAGCATGGTAAATTAGGCTGGAAACAAAGTGATTGCAGCAAGTTTTAATGCTTGATTAATTAGCCAAGCTTTAAACGGGATTTAAAAGAAAGGAAGAAAACAAGAGAGAGAACCGCTCACCATGGTGCTGCTGCCGGCGGTCCACGGCGAGGAACGGGAGTGGGGGTGAGCGAACGAGGCTTAGCAGTACAGGTAAATGGAGAGGAGACAATGCTGTTTTTTTCTTGCAAAAATTCGGACCCTTTTGTTCGAAGGGAACGCGGCTATTTATAGCCAAAGGGATCGCGTGGTGGCCGGACGGAGGGGCTGCGCGTGGAGGAGGGGCTGGACGTGATGATGGCGGAGCTAGGGAGCTACGGGCTAAGACGTGGCTGTGATGGGAGCAGGTGGCTCGGGTGAAGACGTGGCTGTGGGTTCTCCGGCACTGTGCATGTGCATTATGCACATTAAATCAAGGGCCATTGATCTGGTTGACTTTCGTTGGTTGACCAGATCAATGGCCATGATCAAATGGACTTTCATCTGATTTAAATGGCCTCGAGCCGGTTCCCGCGACCCAACGTTCTGACTTTCCGAGCCGAAGGTACCGTCGCGTAGAGAAAAATACGACGGGTTTAACCGTCTACAGCGAATGACGAGAATTTTTCGTTTAACGTGTTTATTTTTGCGTTCAAAAACGTGAAACGTTTGAACGGAAAAATAAAGACGTTACGCCGAAAATTACACGAAACGCTGTAGACCATTGCGAGCAGAAAAAAATCTAGCAACTATTTGATGGAAAACATTTTAAAGTGGAGCTATTGTCCGAGCAGACTTACTCGGGTCCAATAAAAGCTCGAATGAAAATAATAATAAAATAATAAAAATACTAAAAAATGCGCTAAAACATAAAAAATCCTAAAAATCATGAGATGACCTAAAACGAAGAAAAAACTAGCAAACGACTGCCGGATAGTAAAAAATGTGACTTTTAAGGCTAAAAATATTAATGATGATAATAATGAAAATACATGCCGAAAAATTAAAAATGCGATTTCGAAAGCTGACGATGCTAACGATGATGCTAAAATGCAACGAAACACCTAAGAACGCTAGCGACATTAAATCAACTGAAAATGACTGTAAATTAACTAAATAACAGAAATGCTAAAATTAAATAAAAATGGCGTCAAAATTCGGGTATCAACACCATGATTGGTTGAGACTCTTAATAAATGTAAATAAATTAAACATTTATATAAATTATAAAGAAATCTACACATTTTAAACTTTATATTGGAAAATTTAAAGATAATGTTAGATTTTGATAAAATTACACTCAGTTAAGAATGTATGATAATACTTTTTTTAAAGGAATAAAATAAATTTGAATCAAAACATGGTTCAACCAAATTTCTTGCCTGAGTTTTAGGTGAAATTTTAATTGAATGTCTTGAGCTTTGACCAAAATAGATTATTAGAATTTTGAAGGGTCTTTTACACTGTTCAGTTGAAGATTTAGTAAAAGAAAAAATGTTTGCTTATTATCATTTCAATTTTATTATGAAAAATAGAAAGAAAAAAAAGTGGTTCTTTATTTGACGGAGGTGAGTATTTTAGCAGGGCTATTAGCATTTCATCTTGTCTATTAAGACTCTTCTTTTTATTACTGAAAAACAAAAATATCCTTATAAAAAAAATACTAATTAAAAATTATCCAAAAGGTTCCATATTATTTGTCACATATATTTATCGTAAAATTAATTTCAAAAAAATTATCTTCTTATAATCTTCTCGGTATTGCCGCCCACCACTTATGAGCAAGAAAAGAATAAGGTGTTACTCATCTAATAGAATAAGCAAACTTATTTTCACACTTTTATATTTATCATTATCTCAATTAAAAAGTATATATTAAAAACACGAACTTGTTAAACACATTTTTTTTAACAAATTATTATTTTTCTTTGTATACGGAAATATGTTTGCTACTAGTTAATTAAGAAATGCATTGCAGATTTGTTAGAATTTTAGTGAAATGATTTTTGTTATTACATTTTTTTTAAACTTAATTAGGTATACTCTCTCTGAGTAGTCGTTTTTAAACCAGTTTTTTCCAATTAGTTATTTTATTTACATTTTCTAAATTATTATTTAATAATTTTTACTCTTTTATTAGTAATTAATTACTCCCTCCGGTTTTGTTTATATGACCCTTAAATGTATGATGATGTGGAGATAATAATTAATAAATTTAGGAATATTATTATTTTTTAAATTCTTATTCCAAAAGAAATCTTGTAAGATTATAATTAAGAAAGATCAATAAAAAACGGACAGAGAGATGTGAACAATATAAAACAAGATACTATCCCAATAATTGGTACGTGGATAATGAGTAGTAGATAATGACCGAGAGTAAGTCAGGAAGGCCGTTATCCACACCCACTATAAATTGATGACAGTGGAACACATTTTCTCCATTCCATATTTTCCAGTACTAGCTGCTACTATCTCAATTTTGTTATAATTATAGTATACATATTTACTTATTTGTGTATATTCTCTAGTATTCAAAAAAAGTACTACTCAATAATTAGCGTTTACACAGTAAAATTAAGATAACCATGATTGGTTGAGACTCTTAATAAATGTAAATAAATTAAACATTTATATAAATTATAAAGAAATCTACACATTTTAAACTTTATATTGGAAAATTTAAAGATAATGTTAGATTTTGATAAAATTACACTCAGTTAAGAATGTATGATAATACTTTTTTTAAAGGAATAAAATAAATTTGAATCAAAACATGGTTCAACCAAATTTCTTGCCTGAGTTTTAGGTGAAATTTTAATTGAATGTCTTGAGCTTTGACCAAAATAGATTATTAGAATTTTGAAGGGTCTTTTACACTGTTCAGTTGAAGATTTAGTAAAAGAAAAAATGTTTGCTTATTATCATTTCAATTTTATTATGAAAAATAGAAAGAAAAAAAAGTGGTTCTTTATTTGACGGAGGTGAGTATTTTAGCAGGGCTATTAGCATTTCATCTTGTCTATTAAGACTCTTCTTTTTATTACTGAAAAACAAAAATATCCTTATAAAAAAAATACTAATTAAAAATTATCCAAAAGGTTCCATATTATTTGTCACATATATTTATCGTAAAATTAATTTCAAAAAAATTATCTTCTTATAATCTTCTCGGTATTGCCGCCCACCACTTATGAGCAAGAAAAGAATAAGGTGTTACTCATCTAATAGAATAAGCAAACTTATTTTCACACTTTTATATTTATCATTATCTCAATTAAAAAGTATATATTAAAAACACGAACTTGTTAAACACATTTTTTTTAACAAATTATTATTTTTCTTTGTATACGGAAATATGTTTGCTACTAGTTAATTAAGAAATGCATTGCAGATTTGTTAGAATTTTAGTGAAATGATTTTTGTTATTACATTTTTTTTAAACTTAATTAGGTATACTCTCTCTGAGTAGTCGTTTTTAAACCAGTTTTTTCCAATTAGTTATTTTATTTACATTTTCTAAATTATTATTTAATAATTTTTACTCTTTTATTAGTAATTAATTACTCCCTCCGGTTTTGTTTATATGACCCTTAAATGTATGATGATGTGGAGATAATAATTAATAAATTTAGGAATATTATTATTTTTTAAATTCTTATTCCAAAAGAAATCTTGTAAGATTATAATTAAGAAAGATCAATAAAAAACGGACAG
Source organism: Viola odorata (assembly GCA_963691705.1). Taxonomy (NCBI): domain Eukaryota; kingdom Viridiplantae; phylum Streptophyta; class Magnoliopsida; order Malpighiales; family Violaceae; genus Viola; species Viola odorata. The sequence goes on from OY829546.1 coordinate 36,061,939, forward strand.
AGAGATGTGAACAATATAAAACAAGATACTATCCCAATAATTGGTACGTGGATAATGAGTAGTAGATAATGACCGAGAGTAAGTCAGGAAGGCCGTTATCCACACCCACTATAAATTGATGACAGTGGAACACATTTTCTCCATTCCATATTTTCCAGTACTAGCTGCTACTATCTCAATTTTGTTATAATTATAGTATACATATTTACTTATTTGTGTATATTCTCTAGTATTCAAAAAAAGTACTACTCAATAATTAGCGTTTACACAGTAAAATTAAGATAACCATGATTGGTTGAGACTCTTAATAAATGTAAATAAATTAAACATTTATATAAATTATAAAGAAATCTACACATTTTAAACTTTATATTGGAAAATTTAAAGATAATGTTAGATTTTGATAAAATTACACTCAGTTAAGAATGTATGATAATACTTTTTTTAAAGGAATAAAATAAATTTGAATCAAAACATGGTTCAACCAAATTTCTTGCCTGAGTTTTAGGTGAAATTTTAATTGAATGTCTTGAGCTTTGACCAAAATAGATTATTAGAATTTTGAAGGGTCTTTTACACTGTTCAGTTGAAGATTTAGTAAAAGAAAAAATGTTTGCTTATTATCATTTCAATTTTATTATGAAAAATAGAAAGAAAAAAAAGTGGTTCTTTATTTGACGGAGGTGAGTATTTTAGCAGGGCTATTAGCATTTCATCTTGTCTATTAAGACTCTTCTTTTTATTACTGAAAAACAAAAATATCCTTATAAAAAAAATACTAATTAAAAATTATCCAAAAGGTTCCATATTATTTGTCACATATATTTATCGTAAAATTAATTTCAAAAAAATTATCTTCTTATAATCTTCTCGGTATTGCCGCCCACCACTTACGAGCAAGAAAAGAATAAGGTGTTACTCATCTAATAGAATAAGCAAACTTATTTTCACACTTTTATATTTATCATTATCTCAATTAAAAAGTATATATTAAAAACACGAACTTGTTAAACACATTTTTTTTAACAAATTATTATTTTTCTTTGTATACGGAAATATGTTTGCTACTAGTTAATTAAGAAATGCATTGCAGATTTGTTAGAATTTTAGTGAAATGATTTTTGTTATTACATTTTTTTTAAACTTAATTAGGTATACTCTCTCTGAGTAGTCGTTTTTAAACCAGTTTTTTCCAATTAGTTATTTTATTTACATTTTCTAAATTATTATTTAATAATTTTTACTCTTTTATTAGTAATTAATTACTCCCTCCGGTTTTGTTTATATGACCCTTAAATGTATGATGATGTGGAGATAATAATTAATAAATTTAGGAATATTATTATTTTTTAAATTCTTATTCCAAAAGAAATCTTGTAAGATTATAATTAAGAAAGATCAATAAAAAACGGACAGAGAGATGTGAACAATATAAAACAAGATACTATCCCAATAATTGGTACGTGGATAATGAGTAGTAGATAATGACCGAGAGTAAGTCAGGAAGGCCGTTATCCACACCCACTATAAATTGATGACAGTGGAACACATTTTCTCCATTCCATATTTTCCAGTACTAGCTGCTACTATCTCAATTTTGTTATAATTATAGTATACATATTTACTTATTTGTGTATATTCTCTAGTATTCAAAAAAAGTACTACTCAATAATTAGCGTTTACATAGTAAAATTAAGATAACCATGATTGGTTGAGACTCTTAATAAATGTAAATAAATTAAACATTTATATAAATTATAAAGAAATCTACACATTTTAAACTTTATATTGGAAAATTTAAAGATAATGTTAGATTTTGATAAAATTACACTCAGTTAAGAATGTATGATAATACTTTTTTTAAAGGAATAAAATAAATTTGAATCAAAACATGGTTCAACTAAATTTCTTGCCTGAGTTTTAGGTGAAATTTTAATTGAATGTCTTGAGCTTTGACCAAAATAGATTATTAGAATTTTGAAGGGTCTTTTACACTGTTCAGTTGAAGATTTAGTAAAAGAAAAAATGTTTGCTTATTATCATTTCAATTTTATTATGAAAAATAGAAAGAAAAAAAAGTGGTTCTTTATTTGACGGAGGTGAGTATTTTAGCAGGGCTATTAGCATTTCATCTTGTCTATTAAGACTCTTCTTTTTATTACTGAAAAACAAAAATATCCTTATAAAAAAAATACTAATTAAAAATTATCCAAAAGGTTCCATATTATTTGTCACATATATTTATCGTAAAATTAATTTCAAAAAAATTAACTTCTTATAATCTTCTCGGTATTGCCGCCCACCACTTACGAGCAAGAAAAGAATAAGGTGTTACTCATCTAATAGAATAAGCAAACTTATTTTCACACTTTTATATTTATCATTATCTCAATTAAAAAGTATATATTAAAAACACGAACTTGTTAAACACATTTTTTTTAACAAATTATTATTTTTCTTTGTATACGGAAATATGTTTGCTACTAGTTAATTAAGAAATGCATTGCAGATTTGTTAGAATTTTAGTGAAATGATTTTTGTTATTACATTTTTTTTAAACTTAATTAGGTATACTCTCTCTGAGTAGTCGTTTTTAAACCAGTTTTTTCCAATTAGTTATTTTATTTACATTTTCTAAATTATTATTTAATAATTTTTACTCTTTTATTAGTAATTAATTACTCCCTCCGGTTTTGTTTATATGACCCTTAAATGTATGATGATGTGGAGATAATAATTAATAAATTTAGGAATATTATTATTTTTTAAATTCTTATTCCAAAAGAAATCTTGTAAGATTATAATTAAGAAAGATCAATAAAAAACGGACAGAGAGATGTGAACAATATAAAACAAGATACTATCCCAATAATTGGTACGTGGATAATGAGTAGTAGATAATGACCGAGAGTAAGTCAGGAAGGCCGTTATCCACACCCACTATAAATTGATGACAGTGGAACACATTTTCTCCATTCCATATTTTCCAGTACTAGCTGCTACTATCTCAATTTTGTTATAATTATAGTATACATATTTACTTATTTGTGTATATTCTCTAGTATTCAAAAAAAGTACTACTCAATAATTAGCGTTTACATAGTAAAATTAAGATAACCATGATTGGTTGAGACTCTTAATAAATGTAAATAAATTAAACATTTATATAAATTATAAAGAAATCTACACATTTTAAACTTTATATTGGAAAATTTAAAGATAATGTTAGATTTTGATAAAATTACACTCAGTTAAGAATGTATGATAATACTTTTTTTAAAGGAATAAAATAAATTTGAATCAAAACATGGTTCAACCAAATTTCTTGCCTGAGTTTTAGGTGAAATTTTAATTGAATGTCTTGAGCTTTGACCAAAATAGATTATTAGAATTTTGAAGGGTCTTTTACACTGTTCAGTTGAAGATTTAGTAAAAGAAAAAATGTTTGCTTATTATCATTTCAATTTTATTATGAAAAATAGAAAGAAAAAAAAGTGGTTCTTTATTTGACGGAGGTGAGTATTTTAGCAGGGCTATTAGCATTTCATCTTGTCTATTAAGACTCTTCTTTTTATTACTGAAAAACAAAAATATCCTTATAAAAAAAATACTAATTAAAAATTATCCAAAAGGTTCCATATTATTTGTCACATATATTTATCGTAAAATTAATTTCAAAAAAATTATCTTCTTATAATCTTCTCGGTATTGCCGCCCACCACTTACGAGCAAGAAAAGAATAAGGTGTTACTCATCTAATAGAATAAGCAAACTTATTTTCACACTTTTATATTTATCATTATCTCAATTAAAAAGTATATATTAAAAACACGAACTTGTTAAACACATTTTTTTTAACAAATTATTATTTTTCTTTGTATACGGAAATATGTTTGCTACTAGTTAATTAAGAAATGCATTGCAGATTTGTTAGAATTTTAGTGAAATGATTTTTGTTATTACATTTTTTTTAAACTTAATTAGGTATACTCTCTCTGAGTAGTCGTTTTTAAACCAGTTTTTTCCAATTAGTTATTTTATTTACATTTTCTAAATTATTATTTAATAATTTTTACTCTTTTATTAGTAATTAATTACTCCCTCCGGTTTTGTTTATATGACCCTTAAATGTATGATGATGTGGAGATAATAATTAATAAATTTAGGAATATTATTATTTTTTAAATTCTTATTCCAAAAGAAATCTTGTAAGATTATAATTAAGAAAGATCAATAAAAAACGGACAGAGAGATGTGAACAATATAAAACAAGATACTATCCCAATAATTGGTACGTGGATAATGAGTAGTAGATAATGACCGAGAGTAAGTCAGGAAGGCCGTTATCCACACCCACTATAAATTGATGACAGTGGAACACATTTTCTCCATTCCATATTTTCCAGTACTAGCTGCTACTATCTCAATTTTGTTATAATTATAGTATACACATTTACTTATTTGTGTATATTCTCTAGTATTCAAAAAAAGTACTACTCAATAATTAGCGTTTACACAGTAAAATTAAGATAACCATGATTGGTTGAGACTCTTAATAAATGTAAATAAATTAAACATTTATATAAATTATAAAGAAATCTACACATTTTAAACTTTATATTGGAAAATTTAAAGATAATGTTAGATTTTGATAAAATTACACTCAGTTAAGAATGTATGATAATACTTTTTTTAAAGGAATAAAATAAATTTGAATCAAAACATGGTTCAACCAAATTTCTTGCCTGAGTTTTAGGTGAAATTTTAATTGAATGTCTTGAGCTTTGACCAAAATAGATTATTAGAATTTTGAAGGGTCTTTTACACTGTTCAGTTGAAGATTTAGTAAAAGAAAAAATGTTTGCTTATTATCATTTCAATTTTATTATGAAAAATAGAAAGAAAAAAAAGTGGTTCTTTATTTGACGGAGGTGAGTATTTTAGCAGGGCTATTAGCATTTCATCTTGTCTATTAAGACTCTTCTTTTTATTACTGAAAAACAAAAATATCCTTATAAAAAAAATACTAATTAAAAATTATCCAAAAGGTTCCATATTATTTGTCACATATATTTATCGTAAAATTAATTTCAAAAAAATTATCTTCTTATAATCTTCTCGGTATTGCCGCCCACCACTTACGAGCAAGAAAAGAATAAGGTGTTACTCATCTAATAGAATAAGCAAACTTATTTTCACACTTTTATATTTATCATTATCTCAATTAAAAAGTATATATTAAAAACACGAACTTGTTAAACACATTTTTTTTAACAAATTATTATTTTTCTTTGTATACGGAAATATGTTTGCTACTAGTTAATTAAGAAATGCATTGCAGATTTGTTAGAATTTTAGTGAAATGATTTTTGTTATTACATTTTTTTTAAACTTAATTAGGTATACTCTCTCTGAGTAGTCGTTTTTAAACCAGTTTTTTCCAATTAGTTATTTTATTTACATTTTCTAAATTATTATTTAATAATTTTTACTCTTTTATTAGTAATTAATTACTCCCTCCGGTTTTGTTTATATGACCCTTAAATGTATGATGATGTGGAGATAATAATTAATAAATTTAGGAATATTATTATTTTTTAAATTCTTATTCCAAAAGAAATCTTGTAAGATTATAATTAAGAAAGATCAATAAAAAACGGACAGAGAGATGTGAACAATATAAAACAAGATACTATCCCAATAATTGGTACGTGGATAATGAGTAGTAGATAATGACCGAGAGTAAGTCAGGAAGGCCGTTATCCACACCCACTATAAATTGATGACAGTGGAACACATTTTCTCCATTCCATATTTTCCAGTACTAGCTGCTACTATCTCAATTTTGTTATAATTATAGTATACACATTTACTTATTTGTGTATATTCTCTAGTATTCAAAAAAAGTACTACTCAATAATTAGCGTTTACACAGTAAAATTAAGATAACCATGATTGGTTGAGACTCTTAATAAATGTAAATAAATTAAACATTTATATAAATTATAAAGAAATCTACACATTTTAAACTTTATATTGGAAAATTTAAAGATAATGTTAGATTTTGATAAAATTACACTCAGTTAAGAATGTATGATAATACTTTTTTTAAAGGAATAAAATAAATTTGAATCAAAACATGGTTCAACCAAATTTCTTGCCTGAGTTTTAGGTGAAATTTTAATTGAATGTCTTGAGCTTTGACCAAAATAGATTATTAGAATTTTGAAGGGTCTTTTACACTGTTCAGTTGAAGATTTAGTAAAAGAAAAAATGTTTGCTTATTATCATTTCAATTTTATTATGAAAAATAGAAAGAAAAAAAAGTGGTTCTTTATTTGACGGAGGTGAGTATTTTAGCAGGGCTATTAGCATTTCATCTTGTCTATTAAGACTCTTCTTTTTATTACTGAAAAACAAAAATATCCTTATAAAAAAAATACTAATTAAAAATTATCCAAAAGGTTCCATATTATTTGTCACATATATTTATCGTAAAATTAATTTCAAAAAAATTATCTTCTTATAATCTTCTCGGTATTGCCGCCCACCACTTACGAGCAAGAAAAGAATAAGGTGTTACTCATCTAATAGAATAAGCAAACTTATTTTCACACTTTTATATTTATCATTATCTCAATTAAAAAGTATATATTAAAAACACGAACTTGTTAAACACATTTTTTTTAACAAATTATTATTTTTCTTTGTATACGGAAATATGTTTGCTACTAGTTAATTAAGAAATGCATTGCAGATTTGTTAGAATTTTAGTGAAATGATTTTTGTTATTACATTTTTTTTAAACTTAATTAGGTATACTCTCTCTGAGTAGTCGTTTTTAAACCAGTTTTTTCCAATTAGTTATTTTATTTACATTTTCTAAATTATTATTTAATAATTTTTACTCTTTTATTAGTAATTAATTACTCCCTCCGGTTTTGTTTATATGACCCTTAAATGTATGATGATGTGGAGATAATAATTAATAAATTTAGGAATATTATTATTTTTTAAATTCTTATTCCAAAAGAAATCTTGTAAGATTATAATTAAGAAAGATCAATAAAAAACGGACAGAGAGATGTGAACAATATAAAACAAGATACTATCCCAATAATTGGTACGTGGATAATGAGTAGTAGATAATGACCGAGAGTAAGTCAGGAAGGCCGTTATCCACACCCACTATAAATTGATGACAGTGGAACACATTTTCTCCATTCCATATTTTCCAGTACTAGCTGCTACTATCTCAATTTTGTTATAATTATAGTATACACATTTACTTATTTGTGTATATTCTCTAGTATTCAAAAAAAGTACTACTCAATAATTAGCGTTTACACAGTAAAATTAAGATAACCATGATTGGTTGAGACTCTTAATAAATGTAAATAAATTAAACATTTATATAAATTATAAAGAAATCTACACATTTTAAACTTTATATTGGAAAATTTAAAGATAATGTTAGATTTTGATAAAATTACACTCAGTTAAGAATGTATGATAATACTTTTTTTAAAGGAATAAAATAAATTTGAATCAAAACATGGTTCAACCAAATTTCTTGCCTGAGTTTTAGGTGAAATTTTAATTGAATGTCTTGAGCTTTGACCAAAATAGATTATTAGAATTTTGAAGGGTCTTTTACACTGTTCAGTTGAAGATTTAGTAAAAGAAAAAATGTTTGCTTATTATCATTTCAATTTTATTATGAAAAATAGAAAGAAAAAAAAGTGGTTCTTTATTTGACGGAGGTGAGTATTTTAGCAGGGCTATTAGCATTTCATCTTGTCTATTAAGACTCTTCTTTTTATTACTGAAAAAGAAAAATATCCTTATAAAAAAAATACTAATTAAAAATTATCCAAAAGGTTCCATATTATTTGTCACATATATTTATCGTAAAATTAATTTCAAAAAAATTATCTTCTTATAATCTTCTCGGTATTGCCGCCCACCACTTACGAGCAAGAAAAGAATAAGGTGTTACTCATCTAATAGAATAAGCAAACTTATTTTCACACTTTTATATTTATCATTATCTCAATTAAAAAGTATATATTAAAAACACGAACTTGTTAAACACATTTTTTTTAACAAATTATTATTTTTCTTTGTATACGGAAATATGTTTGCTACTAGTTAATTAAGAAATGCATTGCAGATTTGTTAGAATTTTAGTGAAATGATTTTTGTTATTACATTTTTTTTAAACTTAATTAGGTATACTCTCTCTGAGTAGTCGTTTTTAAACCAGTTTTTTCCAATTAGTTATTTTATTTACATTTTCTAAATTATTATTTAATAATTTTTACTCTTTTATTAGTAATTAATTACTCCCTCCGGTTTTGTTTATATGACCCTTAAATGTATGATGATGTGGAGATAATAATTAATAAATTTAGGAATATTATTATTTTTTAAATTCTTATTCCAAAAGAAATCTTGTAAGATTATAATTAAGAAAGATCAATAAAAAACGGACAGAGAGATGTGAACAATATAAAACAAGATACTATCCCAATAATTGGTACGTGGATAATGAGTAGTAGATAATGACCGAGAGTAAGTCAGGAAGGCCGTTATCCACACCCACTATAAATTGATGACAGTGGAACACATTTTCTCCATTCCATATTTTCCAGTACTAGCTGCTACTATCTCAATTTTGTTATAATTATAGTATACACATTTACTTATTTGTGTATATTCTCTAGTATTCAAAAAAAGTACTACTCAATAATTAGCGTTTACACAGTAAAATTAAGATAACCATGATTGGTTGAGACTCTTAATAAATGTAAATAAATTAAACATTTATATAAATTATAAAGAAATCTACACATTTTAAACTTTATATTGGAAAATTTAAAGATAATGTTAGATTTTGATAAAATTACACTCAGTTAAGAATGTATGATAATACTTTTTTTAAAGGAATAAAATAAATTTGAATCAAAACATGGTTCAACCAAATTTCTTGCCTGAGTTTTAGGTGAAATTTTAATTGAATGTCTTGAGCTTTGACCAAAATAGATTATTAGAATTTTGAAGGGTCTTTTACACTGTTCAGTTGAAGATTTAGTAAAAGAAAAAATGTTTGCTTATTATCATTTCAATTTTATTATGAAAAATAGAAAGAAAAAAAAGTGGTTCTTTATTTGACGGAGGTGAGTATTTTAGCAGGGCTATTAGCATTTCATCTTGTCTATTAAGACTCTTCTTTTTATTACTGAAAAAGAAAAATATCCTTATAAAAAAAATACTAATTAAAAATTATCCAAAAGGTTCCATATTATTTGTCACATATATTTATCGTAAAATTAATTTCAAAAAAATTATCTTCTTATAATCTTCTCGGTATTGCCGCCCACCACTTACGAGCAAGAAAAGAATAAGGTGTTACTCATCTAATAGAATAAGCAAACTTATTTTCACACTTTTATATTTATCATTATCTCAATTAAAAAGTATATATTAAAAACACGAACTTGTTAAACACATTTTTTTTAACAAATTATTATTTTTCTTTGTATACGGAAATATGTTTGCTACTAGTTAATTAAGAAATGCATTGCAGATTTGTTAGAATTTTAGTGAAATGATTTTTGTTATTACATTTTTTTTAAACTTAATTAGGTATACTCTCTCTGAGTAGTCGTTTTTAAACCAGTTTTTTCCAATTAGTTATTTTATTTACATTTTCTAAATTATTATTTAATAATTTTTACTCTTTTATTAGTAATTAATTACTCCCTCCGGTTTTGTTTATATGACCCTTAAATGTATGATGATGTGGAGATAATAATTAATAAATTTAGGAATATTATTATTTTTTAAATTCTTATTCCAAAAGAAATCTTGTAAGATTATAATTAAGAAAGATCAATAAAAAACGGACAGAGAGATGTGAACAATATAAAACAAGATACTATCCCAATAATTGGTACGTGGATAATGAGTAGTAGATAATGACCGAGAGTAAGTCAGGAAGGCCGTTATCCACACCCACTATAAATTGATGACAGTGGAACACATTTTCTCCATTCCATATTTTCCAGTACTAGCTGCTACTATCTCAATTTTGTTATAATTATAGTATACACATTTACTTATTTGTGTATATTCTCTAGTATTCAAAAAAAGTACTACTCAATAATTAGCGTTTACACAGTAAAATTAAGATAACCATGATTGGTTGAGACTCTTAATAAATGTAAATAAATTAAACATTTATATAAATTATAAAGAAATCTACACATTTTAAACTTTATATTGGAAAATTTAAAGATAATGTTAGATTTTGATAAAATTACACTCAGTTAAGAATGTATGATAATACTTTTTTTAAAGGAATAAAATAAATTTGAATCAAAACATGGTTCAACCAAATTTCTTGCCTGAGTTTTAGGTGAAATTTTAATTGAATGTCTTGAGCTTTGACCAAAATAGATTATTAGAATTTTGAAGGGTCTTTTACACTGTTCAGTTGAAGATTTAGTAAAAGAAAAAATGTTTGCTTATTATCATTTCAATTTTATTATGAAAAATAGAAAGAAAAAAAAGTGGTTCTTTATTTGACGGAGGTGAGTATTTTAGCAGGGCTATTAGCATTTCATCTTGTCTATTAAGACTCTTCTTTTTATTACTGAAAAAGAAAAATATCCTTATAAAAAAAATACTAATTAAAAATTATCCAAAAGGTTCCATATTATTTGTCACATATATTTATCGTAAAATTAATTTCAAAAAAATTATCTTCTTATAATCTTCTCGGTATTGCCGCCCACCACTTACGAGCAAGAAAAGAATAAGGTGTTACTCATCTAATAGAATAAGCAAACTTATTTTCACACTTTTATATTTATCATTATCTCAATTAAAAAGTATATATTAAAAACACGAACTTGTTAAACACATTTTTTTTAACAAATTATTATTTTTCTTTGTATACGGAAATATGTTTGCTACTAGTTAATTAAGAAATGCATTGCAGATTTGTTAGAATTTTAGTGAAATGATTTTTGTTATTACATTTTTTTTAAACTTAATTAGGTATACTCTCTCTGAGTAGTCGTTTTTAAACCAGTTTTTTCCAATTAGTTATTTTATTTACATTTTCTAAATTATTATTTAATAATTTTTACTCTTTTATTAGTAATTAATTACTCCCTCCGGTTTTGTTTATATGACCCTTAAATGTATGATGATGTGGAGATAATAATTAATAAATTTAGGAATATTATTATTTTTTAAATTCTTATTCCAAAAGAAATCTTGTAAGATTATAATTAAGAAAGATCAATAAAAAACGGACAGAGAGATGTGAACAATATAAAACAAGATACTATCCCAATAATTGGTACGTGGATAATGAGTAGTAGATAATGACCGAGAGTAAGTCAGGAAGGCCGTTATCCACACCCACTATAAATTGATGACAGTGGAACACATTTTCTCCATTCCATATTTTCCAGTACTAGCTGCTACTATCTCAATTTTGTTATAATTATAGTATACACATTTACTTATTTGTGTATATTCTCTAGTATTCAAAAAAAGTACTACTCAATAATTAGCGTTTACACAGTAAAATTAAGATAACCATGATTGGTTGAGACTCTTAATAAATGTAAATAAATTAAACATTTATATAAATTATAAAGAAATCTACACATTTTAAACTTTATATTGGAAAATTTAAAGATAATGTTAGATTTTGATAAAATTACACTCAGTTAAGAATGTATGATAATACTTTTTTTAAAGGAATAAAATAAATTTGAATCAAAACATGGTTCAACCAAATTTCTTGCCTGAGTTTTAGGTGAAATTTTAATTGAATGTCTTGAGCTTTGACCAAAATAGATTATTAGAATTTTGAAGGGTCTTTTACACTGTTCAGTTGAAGATTTAGTAAAAGAAAAAATGTTTGCTTATTATCATTTCAATTTTATTATGAAAAATAGAAAGAAAAAAAAGTGGTTCTTTATTTGACGGAGGTGAGTATTTTAGCAGGGCTATTAGCATTTCATCTTGTCTATTAAGACTCTTCTTTTTATTACTGAAAAAGAAAAATATCCTTATAAAAAAAATACTAATTAAAAATTATCCAAAAGGTTCCATATTATTTGTCACATATATTTATCGTAAAATTAATTTCAAAAAAATTATCTTCTTATAATCTTCTCGGTATTGCCGCCCACCACTTACGAGCAAGAAAAGAATAAGGTGTTACTCATCTAATAGAATAAGCAAACTTATTTTCACACTTTTATATTTATCATTATCTCAATTAAAAAGTATATATTAAAAACACGAACTTGTTAAACACATTTTTTTTAACAAATTATTATTTTTCTTTGTATACGGAAATATGTTTGCTACTAGTTAATTAAGAAATGCATTGCAGATTTGTTAGAATTTTAGTGAAATGATTTTTGTTATTACATTTTTTTAAAACTTAATTAGGTATACTCTCTCTGAGTAGTCGTTTTTAAACCAGTTTTTTCCAATTAGTTATTTTATTTACATTTTCTAAATTATTATTTAATAATTTTTACTCTTTTATTAGTAATTAATTACTCCCTCCGGTTTTGTTTATATGACCCTTAAATGTATGATGATGTGGAGATAATAATTAATAAATTTAGGAATATTATTATTTTTTAAATTCTTATTCCAAAAGAAATCTTGTAAGATTATAATTAAGAAAGATCAATAAAAAACGGATAGAGAGATGTGAACAATATAAAACAAGATACTATCCCAATAATTGGTACGTGGATAATGAGTAGTAGATAATGACCGAGAGTAAGTCAGGAAGGCCGTTATCCACACCCACTATAAATTGATGACAGTGGAACACATTTTCTCCATTCCATATTTTCCAGTACTAGCTGCTACTATCTCAATTTTGTTATAATTATAGTATACATATTTACTTATTTGTGTATATTCTCTAGTATTCAAAAAAAGTACTACTCAATAATTAGCGTTTACACAGTAAAATTAAGATAACCATGATTGGTTGAGACTCTTAATAAATGTAAATAAATTAAACATTTATATAAATTATAAAGAAATCTACACATTTTAAACTTTATATTGGAAAATTTAAAGATAATGTTAGATTTTGATAAAATTACACTCAGTTAAGAATGCATGATAATACTTTTTTTAAAGGAATAAAATAAATTTGAATCAAAACATGGTTCAACCAAATTTCTTGCCTGAGTTTTAGGTGAAATTTTAATTGAATGTCTTGAGCTTTGACCAAAATAGATTATTAGAATTTTGAAGGGTCTTTTACACTGTTCAGTTGAAGATTTAGTAAAAGAAAAAATGTTTGCTTATTATCATTTCAATTTTATTATAAAAAATAGAAAGAAAAAAAAGTGGTTCTTTATTTGACGGAGGTGAGTATTTTAGCAGGGCTATTAGCATTTCATCTTGTCTATTAAGACTCTTCTTTTTATTACTGAAAAACAAAAATATCCTTATAAAAAAAATACTAATTAAAAATTATCCAAAAGGTTCCATATTATTTGTCACATATATTTATCGTAAAATTAATTTCAAAAAAATTATCTTCTTATAATCTTCTCGGTATTGCCGCCCACCACTTACGAGCAAGAAAAGAATAAGGTGTTACTCATCTAATAGAATAAGCAAACTTATTTTCACACTTTTATATTTATCATTATCTCAATTAAAAAGTATATATTAAAAACACGAACTTGTTAAACACATTTTTTTTAACAAATTATTATTTTTCTTTGTATACGGAAATATGTTTGCTACTAGTTAATTAAGAAATGCATTGCAGATTTGTTAGAATTTTAGTGAAATGATTTTTGTTATTACATTTTTTTAAAACTTAATTAGGTATACTCTCTCTGAGTAGTCGTTTTTAAACCAGTTTTTTCCAATTAGTTATTTTATTTACATTTTCTAAATTATTATTTAATAATTTTTACTCTTTTATTAGTAATTAATTACTCCCTCCGGTTTTGTTTATATGACCCTTAAATGTATGATGATGTGGAGATAATAATTAATAAATTTAGGAATATTATTATTTTTTAAATTCTTATTCCAAAAGAAATCTTGTAAGATTATAATTAAGAAAGATCAATAAAAAACGGGCAGAGAGATGTGAACAATATAAAACAAGATACTATCCCAATAATTGGTACGTGGATATTGAGTAGTAGATAATGACCGAGAGTAAGTCAGGAAGGCCGTTATCCACACCCACTATAAATTGATGACAGTGGAACACATTTTCTCCATTCCATATTTTCCAGTACTAGCTGCTACTATCTCAATTTTGTTATAATTATAGTATACATATTTACTTATTTGTGTATATTCTCTAGTATTCAAAAAAAGTACTACTCAATAATTAGCGTTTACACAGTAAAATTAAGATAACCATGATTGGTTGAGACTCTTAATAAATGTAAATAAATTAAACATTTATATAAATTATAAAGAAATCTACACATTTTAAACTTTATATTGGAAAATTTAAAGATAATGTTAGATTTTGATAAAATTACACTCAGTTAAGAATGTATGATAATACTTTTTTTAAAGGAATAAAATAAATTTGAATCAAAACATGGTTCAACCAAATTTCTTGCCTGAGTTTTAGGTGAAATTTTAATTGAATGTCTTGAGCTTTGACCAAAATAGATTATTAGAATTTTGAAGGGTCTTTTACACTGTTCAGTTGAAGATTTAGTAAAAGAAAAAATGTTTGCTTATTATCATTTCAATTTTATTATGAAAAATAGAAAGAAAAAAAAGTGGTTCTTTATTTGACGGAGGTGAGTATTTTAGCAGGGCTATTAGCATTTCATCTTGTCTATTAAGACTCTTCTTTTTATTACTGAAAAACAAAAATATCCTTATAAAAAAAATACTAATTAAAAATTATCCAAAAGGTTCCATATTATTTGTCACATATATTTATCGTAAAATTAATTTCAAAAAAATTATCTTCTTATAATCTTCTCGGTATTGCCGCCCACCACTTACGAGCAAGAAAAGAATAAGGTGTTACTCATCTAATAGAATAAGCAAACTTATTTTCACACTTTTATATTTATCATTATCTCAATTAAAAAGTATATATTAAAAACACGAACTTGTTAAACACATTTTTTTTAACAAATTATTATTTTTCTTTGTATACGGAAATATGTTTGCTACTAGTTAATTAAGAAATGCATTGCAGATTTGTTAGAATTTTAGTGAAATGATTTTTGTTATTACATTTTTTTTAAACTTAATTAGGTATACTCTCTCTGAGTAGTCGTTTTTAAACCAGTTTTTTCCAATTAGTTATTTTATTTACATTTTCTAAATTATTATTTAATAATTTTTACTCTTTTATTAGTAATTAATTACTCCCTCCGGTTTTGTTTATATGACCCTTAAATGTATGATGATGTGGAGATAATAATTAATAAATTTAGGAATATTATTATTTTTTAAATTCTTATTCCAAAAGAAATCTTGTAAGATTATAATTAAGAAAGATCAATAAAAAACGGACAGAGAGATGTGAACAATATAAAACAAGATACTATCCCAATAATTGGTACGTGGATAATGAGTAGTAGATAATGACCGAGAGTAAGTCAGGAAGGCCGTTATCCACACCCACTATAAATTGATGACAGTGGAACACATTTTCTCCATTCCATATTTTCCAGTACTAGCTGCTACTATCTCAATTTTGTTATAATTATAGTATACATATTTACTTATTTGTGTATATTCTCTAGTATTCAAAAAAAGTACTACTCAATAATTAGCGTTTACACAGTAAAATTAAGATAACCATGATTGGTTGAGACTCTTAATAAATGTAAATAAATTAAACATTTATATAAATTATAAAGAAATCTACACATTTTAAACTTTATATTGGAAAATTTAAAGATAATGTTAGATTTTGATAAAATTACACTCAGTTAAGAATGTATGATAATACTTTTTTTAAAGGAATAAAATAAATTTGAATCAAAACATGGTTCAACCAAATTTCTTGCCTGAGTTTTAGGTGAAATTTTAATTGAATGTCTTGAGCTTTGACCAAAATAGATTATTAGAATTTTGAAGGGTCTTTTACACTGTTCAGTTGAAGATTTAGTAAAAGAAAAAATGTTTGCTTATTATCATTTCAATTTTATTATGAAAAATAGAAAGAAAAAAAAGTGGTTCTTTATTTGACGGAGGTGAGTATTTTAGCAGGGCTATTAGCATTTCATCTTGTCTATTAAGACTCTTCTTTTTATTACTGAAAAACAAAAATATCCTTATAAAAAAAATACTAATTAAAAATTATCCAAAAGGTTCCATATTATTTGTCACATATATTTATCGTAAAATTAATTTCAAAAAAATTATCTTCTTATAATCTTCTCGGTATTGCCGCCCACCACTTACGAGCAAGAAAAGAATAAGGTGTTACTCATCTAATAGAATAAGCAAACTTATTTTCACACTTTTATATTTATCATTATCTCAATTAAAAAGTATATATTAAAAACACGAACTTGTTAAACACATTTTTTTTAACAAATTATTATTTTTCTTTGTATACGGAAATATGTTTGCTACTAGTTAATTAAGAAATGCATTGCAGATTTGTTAGAATTTTAGTGAAATGATTTTTGTTATTACATTTTTTTTAAACTTAATTAGGTATACTCTCTCTGAGTAGTCGTTTTTAAACCAGTTTTTTCCAATTAGTTATTTTATTTACATTTTCTAAATTATTATTTAATAATTTTTACTCTTTTATTAGTAATTAATTACTCCCTCCGGTTTTGTTTATATGACCCTTAAATGTATGATGATGTGGAGATAATAATTAATAAATTTAGGAATATTATTATTTTTTAAATTCTTATTCCAAAAGAAATCTTGTAAGATTATAATTAAGAAATATCAATAAAAAACGGGCAGAGAGATGTGAACAATATAAAACAAGATACTATCCCAATAATTGGTACGTGGATAATGAGTAGTAGATAATGACCGAGAGTAAGTCAGGAAGGCCGTTATCCACACCCACTATAAATTGATGACAGTGGAACACATTTTCTCCATTCCATATTTTCCAGTACTAGCTGCTACTATCTCAATTTTGTTATAATTATAGTATACATATTTACTTATTTGTGTATATTCTCTAGTATTCAAAAAAAGTACTACTCAATAATTAGCGTTTACACAGTAAAATTAAGATAACCATGATTGGTTGAGACTCTTAATAAATGTAAATAAATTAAACATTTATATAAATTATAAGGAAATCTACACATTTTAAACTTTATATTGGCAAATTTAAAGATAATGTTAGATTTAGATAAAATTACACTCAGTTAAGAATGTACGATAATACTTTTTTTAAAGGAGTAAAATAAAGTTGAATCAAAACATGGTTCAACCAAATTTCTTGCCTGAGTTTTATGTGAAATTTTAATTGAATGTCTTGAGCTTTGACCAAAATAGATTATTAGAGTTTTGAAGGGTCTGTTACACTGTTCAGTTGAAGATTTAGTAAAAAAAAATGTTTGCTTTTTATCATTTCAATTTTATTATGAAAAATAGAAAGAAAAAAAAGTGGTTCTTTATTTGACGGAGGTGAGTATTTTAGCAGGGCTATTAGCATTTCATCTTGTCTATTAAGACTCTTCTTTTTATTACCGAAAAACAAAAATATCCTTATAAAAAAAATACTAATTAAAAATTATCCAAAAGGTTCCATATTATTTGTCACATATATTTATCGTAAAATTAATTTCAAAAAAATTATCTTCTTATAATCTTCTCGGTATTGCCGCCCACCACTTACGAGCAAGAAAAGAATAAGGTGTTACTCATCTAATAGAATAAGCAAACTTATTTTCACACTTTTATATTTATCATTATCTCAATTAAAAAGTATATATTAAAAACACGAACTTGTTAAACACATTTTTTTTAACAAATTATTATTTTTCTTTGTATACGGAAATATGTTTGCTACTAGTTAATTAAGAAATGCATTGCAGATTTGTTAGAATTTTAGTGAAATGATTTTTGTTATTGCATTTTTTTTAAACTTAATTAGGTATACTCTCTCCTAGTTGTCGTTTTTAAACCAGTTTTTTCCAATTAGTTATTTTATTTACATTTTCTAAATTATTATTTAATAATTTTTACTCTTTTATTAGTAATTAATTACTCCCTCCGGTTTTGTTTATATGACCCTTAAATGTATGATGATGTGGAGATAATAATTAATAAATTTAGGAATATTATTATTTTTTAAATTCTTATTCCAAAAGAAATCTTGTAAGATTATAATTAAGAAAGATCAATAAAAAACGGGCAGAGAGATGTGAAAAACATAAAACAAGATACTATCCCGATAATTGGTACGTGGATAATGAGTAGTAGATAATGACCGAGAGTAAATCAGGAAGGCCTCTATCCACACCCACTATAAATTGATGACAATGGAACACATTTTCTCCATTCCATATTTACCAGTACTAGCTCCTACTATCTCAATTTTTTTATAATTATAGTATACAATTTTACTTATTTGTGTATATTCTCTAGTATTCAAAAAAAGCACTACTCAATAATTAGCATTTACATAGTAAAATTAAGATAACCATGATTGGTTGAGACTCTTAATAAATGTAAATAAATTAAACATTTATATAAATTATAAGGAAATCTACACATTTTAAACTTTATATTGGCAAATTTAAAGATAATGTTAGATTTAGATAAAATTACACTCAGTTAAGAATGTACGATAATACTTTTTTTAAAGGAGTAAAATAAAGTTGAATCAAAACATGGTTCAACCAAATTTCTTGCCTGAGTTTTATGTGAAATTTTAATTGAATGTCTTGAGCTTTGACCAAAATAGATTATTAGAGTTTTGAAGGGTCTGTTACACTGTTCAGTTGAAGATTTAGTAAAAAAAAATGTTTGCTTTTTATCATTTCAATTTTATTATGAAAAATAGAAAGAAAAAAAAGTGGTTCTTTATTTGACGGAGGTGAGTATTTTAGCAGGGCTATTAGCATTTCATCTTGTCTATTAAGACTCTTCTTTTTATTACCGAAAAACAAAAATATCCTTATAAAAAAAATACTAATTAAAAATTATCCAAAAGGTTCCATATTATTTGTCACATATATTTATCGTAAAATTAATTTCAAAAAAATTATCTTCTTATAATCTTCTCGGTATTGCCGCCCACCACTTACGAGCAAGAAAAGAATAAGGTGTTACTCATCTAATAGAATAAGCAAACTTATTTTCACACTTTTATATTTATCATTATCTCAATTAAAAAGTATATATTAAAAACACGAACTTGTTAAACACATTTTTTTTAACAAATTATTATTTTTCTTTGTATACGGAAATATGTTTGCTACTAGTTAATTAAGAAATGCATTGCAGATTTGTTAGAATTTTAGTGAAATGATTTTTGTTATTGCATTTTTTTTAAACTTAATTAGGTATACTCTCTCCTAGTTGTCGTTTTTAAACCAGTTTTTTCCAATTAGTTATTTTATTTACATTTTCTAAATTATTATTTAATAATTTTTACTCTTTTATTAGTAATTAATTACTCCCTCCGGTTTTGTTTATATGACCCTTAAATGTATGATGATGTGGAGATATAATTAATAAATTTAGGAATATTATTATTTTTTAAATTCTTATTCCAAAAGAAATCTTGTAAGATTATAATTAAGAAAGATCAATAAAAAACGGGCAGAGAGATGTGAAAAACATAAAACAAGATACTATCCCGATAATTGGTACGTGGATAATGAGTAGTAGATAATGACCGAGAGTAAATCAGGAAGGCCTCTATCCACACCCACTATAAATTGATGACAATGGAACACATTTTCTCCATTCCATATTTACCAGTACTAGCTCCTACTATCTCAATTTTTTTATAATTATAGTATACAATTTTACTTATTTGTGTATATTCTCTAGTATTCAAAAAAAGCACTACTCAATAATTAGCATTTACATAGTAAAATTAAGATAACCATGATTGGTTGAGACTCTTAATAAATGTAAATAAATTAAACATTTATATAAATTATAAGGAAATCTACACATTTTAAACTTTATATTGGCAAATTTAAAGATAATGTTAGATTTAGATAAAATTACACTCAGTTAAGAATGTACGATAATACTTTTTTTAAAGGAGTAAAATAAAGTTGAATCAAAACATGGTTCAACCAAATTTCTTGCCTGAGTTTTATGTGAAATTTTAATTGAATGTCTTGAGCTTTGACCAAAATAGATTATTAGAGTTTTGAAGGGTCTGTTACACTGTTCAGTTGAAGATTTAGTAAAAAAAAATGTTTGCTTTTTATCATTTCAATTTTATTATGAAAAATAGAAAGAAAAAAAAGTGGTTCTTTATTTGATGGAGGTGAGTATTTTAGCAGGGCTATTAGCATTTCATTTTGTCTATTAACACTCTTCTTTTTATACCGAAAAACAAAAATACCCATATAAAAAAAAATACTAATTAAAACTTATCCAAAAGGTTCCATATAATTTATCACATATATTTATCGTAAAATTAATTTCAGAAAAATTATCTTCTTATAATATTCTCGGTATTGCAGCCCACCACTCACGGGCAAGAAAAGAATAAGGTGTTACTCATCTAATAGAATAAGCAAACTTATTATCACACTTTTATATTTATCATTATCTCTATTAAAAAGTATATATTAAAAACACAAACTTGTTAAACACATTTTTTTTTAACAAATTATTATTTTTCTTTGTATACGCAAATATGTTTGCTACTAGTTAATTAAGAAATGCATTGCAGATTTGTTAGAATTTTTGTGGAATGATTTTTGTTATTGCATTTTTTTTAAACTTAATTAGGTATACTCTCTCCGAGTAGTCATTTTTAAACCATTTTTTTCCAATTAGTTATTTTATTTACATTTTCTAAATTATTAGTTAATAATTTTTACTCTTTTATTAGTAATTAATTACTCCCTCCGGTTTTGTTTATATGACCCTTAAATGTATGATGATGTGGAGATAATAATTAATAAATTTAGGAATATTATTATTTTTTAAATTCTTATTCCAAAAGAAATCTTGTAAGATTATAATTAAGAAAGATCAATAAAAACGGATAGAGAGATGTGAAAAACATAAAATAAGATACTATCTCGATAATTGGTCTGTGGATAATGAGTAGTAGATAATGACCGAGAGTAAATCAGAAAGTCCGTTAGATCGGTATATCGTCCGAAATATTTCGGTATTCGGATGCAAAAAAAAAAATACCATACCGTACTGAACTAAATTTCGGTACCGTACCGAAATACCGAAATTAGTTCGGTACGGTATTTCGGTACCGAAATACCGAAATTAATTCTTTATTAATGAATTCAAAATTTCATAATTTCATACAATTAGCATACTGTTTGATTTCACAACCTTTGATTTCACAAACTGTTTGCATACAGTTCTCTAATCAAGTCATTCACCAAATCCTAACCTAAAACTACTAAGGAATTCAACACCGGAAAACTCTCAATTTAAATTCACAGAAAAACCACCCATTTTTTAAAGCAGATATTCAACCTGTGATGATGATTCAGCATCACCAATGCAGACATAAGAGACAGCTGCATAAACTTGGCACATAGCTTGCATTGATCTGCTCTCGGTTAACTGAACAAACAACACATGGAACATTTAGTGCTCCATCATACAACAAACCACAATTCCTTGATAGACAAATATGTAAAGGCAACACCAAACTTTAAAGATTAGTTAAAAATCTGTCAATTCAAATATAAATTCTGAACAACCAATTGATCATCAATGCATAATGTGCTCTGAGTTGTGCATCAGAAATTAACGAAAGCACCTTTGCCGCTTCAATGTAGTGAAAAGCAGCTTCATTATAGCAGCCAACAGAATGAGCATACTGCCCTCTCAGCATCTCAATAATACACTCAGTTGCCTGTAAAATTGTTGGAAACCGAATGAACCACTCTTTCATTTGCACTAATGCCTGGCAACAATATGTACATGATTAGTATTTGCACTATGTTAACTCTAACAGTACCAAATAATGATATGGACAAATGAATCAGAGACATGACAGCATAAGAGCAGCAACTGAAAAAACAGTGATGGTGGTGCAAATGGTTTCACCGCAAATAGTTCATTTAATCTGTCAGCATTATGACAGTCCATCCCACTACAGATCCAATGATCCAAACTGTATAAATGTTCATAATTGGGGGAGATAAATGTCTACTGCAGTTTTAACCATTGTATTTGCGGTGAGCAAAAGTAGAACTCAACCCCAAAACCCTAGAAGCTGCTAAATGACAATTACTAATATGATTAAGTATTTAGGTGCCCCATTCAAATTCAACATATAGGGTAGGAGGTATACCACCCACCTGTTGTGCTTCCACAAATTCAGATCGGGTGAGCTCTACAGCCACTTTATTAGCCACTACTAAAAGCCAAAACCCACTACTAAAAGCCAAAACCCTAATCAAGTCATTCACCAAATCCTAACCTAAAACTACTTCAATTCCCAGAACTCTAACGCATGCGAAATCTCTAGCTACCTCACAAAACCCAAAACCCTTAGAAATCAATTCACAGATCGCAATATAAATCCACAAAACCGTAAGGAGCAGACGAAATTCTTCAATATACACAAGCAAGTAAGAAGAGACAGGACCTGGAAGACGGCGATTTGCAAGCGAGTGAAGAGATCGTGAATGAAGAAGATGAGGTCTTCTTTGTTGGAGCCAGAGGAAGGGTGGGAGAGGACGATGGCGTTGGATTGGTGGAGGGCGCCAGATCTGAACAGCAAATCGAGGTCGTGGAGTTTGTTGGAGAGGGAAGAGGAGGCGATGTCGAGAGTGAGAGATTTAGAAAACCCAAAAGGAGTAAGTAAAAGGGATTTTCGGTACGGTACCTACCCAAATTCATACCGTACCGTACCGTACCGAAAATTACCGTACCGAATTACCGAATAGTAAATTCGGTCGGAAAAATACCATCCGAATTTGTGTTATTTCGGTTCGATTCGGACGGTATTTCGGTACGGTAATTCGGTGGACAGCCCTACATGGTTCAACCAAATTTCTTACCTGAGTTTTAGGTGAAATTTTAATTGAATGTCTTGAGCTTTGACCAAAATAGATTATTAGAGTTTTAAAGGGTCTGTTACACTGTTCAATTGAAGATTTAGTAAAAAAAAATGTTTGCTTATTATCATTTCAATTTTATTATGAAAAATAGAAAGAAAAAAAAGTGGTTCTTTATTTGACGAGGTGAGTATTTTAGCAGGGCTATTAGCATTTCATCTTGTCTATTAACACTCTTCTTTTTATACCGAAAAATAAAAATACCCTTATCTAAAAAATACTAATTAAAACTTATCCAAAAGGTTCCATATGATTTATCACATATATTTATCGTAAAATTAATTTCAAAAAAATTATCTTCTTATAATCTTCTCGGTATTGCCGCCCACTACTCACGGGTAAGAAAAGAATAAGGTGTTACTCATCTAATAGAATAAGCAAACTTATTTTCACACTTTTATATTTATCATTATCTCTATTAAAAAGTATATATTAAAAACACAAACTTGTTAAACACATTTTTTTTTAACAAATTATTATTTTTCTTTGTATATGCAAATATGTTTGCTACTAGTTAATTAAGAAATGCATTGCAGATTTGTTAGAATTTTTGTGAAATGATTTTTGTTATTGCATTTTTTTTTTAAAACTTAATTAGGTATACTCTCTCCGAGTAGTCGTTTTTAAACCATTTTTTTTCAATTAGTTATTTTATTTACATTTTCTAAATTATTAGTTAATAATTTTTACTCTTTTATTAGTAATTAATTACTCCTTCCGGTTTTGTTTATATGACCCTTAAATGTATGATGATGTGGAGATAATAATTAATAAATTTAGAAATATTATTATTTTTTAAATTCTTATTCCAAAAGAAATCTTGTAAGATTATAATTAAGAAAGATCAATAAAAAACGGATAAAGAGATGTGAAAAACATAAAATAAGATATTATCCCGATAATTGGTATGTGGATAATGAGTAGTAGATAATGACCGAGAGTAAATGAAGAAAGTTTGTTATCCAGACCTACTATAAATTGATGACAGTGGAACACATTTTCTTCATTCCATATTTACCGGTACTAGCTGCTAGTATCTCAATTTTGTTATAATTATAGAGGAGGAGGAGAAGAAGATGAGATCAGGGGAGTTGTTGTTGATTATGTGGTTGGGGGTGCTGCTGCTGCACAGCAGCACAACAGAGATAGAGGCGGAGGACAGTTGGGCGGCGGATTTAGAGCAGAAATCGAAGCCAGAGTTGGACACGGGAGGGCTCTCTCGGAACAGCTTCGGCGAAGATTTTGTGTTCGGCACCGCAACCTCCGCCTATCAAGTGGAAGGGATGGCCAGTAAAGGCGGCCGCGGACCAAGCATCTGGGATGAGTTCGTTAAAATCCCTGGTAATACTCAGCGGCAGCGCTATCTTCTTCTTTCTAATCCATCCACCACTTAAATTAAGTTTATAATAGTAACTATATCTAATCCATTTCGTATCGTGAAATGTGATTGATTGTTGTCGGTGAGCAGGAATCGTGGCCGGTAATTCAACTGGAGAGGTTTCCGTCGACCAGTACCACCGCTACCCTGTACGCTTCTTCTTACTTTTATTCCCTTTGTTGTTTTGTATCATCATTTTTCAATTATCAATTCTTTATTAATATTTTAATTAATTAATTAATTAATCATTAATACTTATAATAATAATAGTACTTTGGATGAAGAAAAATTAAGGACTAGGAAATTGTAAAGCAATATTATTGGTTTAAGGTTCGAAAATTATAGTAATAATAATTAATAATATAATTTTTTTTAAAAAAAATGACAAAAACAAAAGCTATGCATAATCCTTTGGAAAATATAATTTTTTTTTGTGACAGTAGTAAAAAAAAAAGGAAAACGATATCATCAGCACAATAATTCTCCAACCCCACACCCCTTCTTTCACTTTTTATTTTATTTTTATCTTTGATCTTTTTCTTTTCAAATTGATCATGACATGCACAGAGGCACACTGTCTTTAATAATTAATCCCATTATATTTCAATTGCATTAATTAATCATATTTTGGGTCAAAAATTCTCCCTTTTTTTCTCCAATGGATTTCAGATTTATCTAACTCTGCTTTTCAATTATCAATTATGTTTCCCGTCTCCAACTAGAACATTGCTTTACTTCCTTCTTTTCTTTTAATCACTCACACTCTTGTTTGTCACCGTAGTACTTTGTTAACTATTACATATATACAACTAACTAACTAATCTCATAATGATGGACATCTAAAAATCACACTGCAGTATCATGCTGAACTTAAACCTTTTTTTTCCCTCAAATGTGACAGATTGATATAACCATCATGAAACGGTTGAACTTCGATGCATACCGATTCTCAATTTCTTGGTCCAGAATTTTCCCAGGTAATTCATTAATAATTAATTGGCTTATTTACTTTTCATGACAAAAGAAGAAGCTGAAGTATCAATCCGTGATGGTTTGTTTATTTAAACTTCCTACTTACTTTTGATGTAGATGGAACTGGAAGAGTGAACTGGGAGGGAGTTGCTTACTACAATAGATTGATCAACTATATGATTCTCAAAGGTTCACCTTTTTTCTCTACTCGGAATTTAAGAATATTGCAGACAGTGTATTGTTCATTTCCAACCTGTTATTTTTCTTCTATTTTGCGGTTAACAATTTTATTTCTTTTGTAGGCATTACTCCGTATGCAAACCTTTACCACTACGATCTCCCCCTTGCACTTGAGAAGAAATACAAGGGACTGCTGAGCCGTGAAGTTGTGTAAGCATTACATTCTCTTCATAAATAAGTTTAAAGGCTTTAGAAAAAAGGGTAGGATATATAGTGGCATGGAGTAATCATGTCTATGGAGGTCTTTTGGATTTTAAAAATTGTTTTGAAACCCTGCAGGAAAGACTTTGCCGATTATGCTGATTTTTGCTTCAAGACGTTTGGAGACCGAGTAAAGAACTGGATGACATTCAATGAACCCAGGGTGGTGGCCGCACTTGGGTATGATACCGGATTCTTTGCTCCTGGGAGGTGCTCCAAAGCGTATGGAAACTGTACAGAAGGGAATTCTGGTACAGAACCTTATATTGTTGCTCATAATTTGATCTTAGCTCATGCAGCTGCAGTGCAGAGATACCGTCAAAAATATCTTGTGAGCATCTGTTCTTTCATTTGTGAACTGGATAACAGCTACGCCATTAATTGCATCAGTCTTATATGTTGTCTTTGTGAATATTTGTACATGAATTTCAGGAAACACAGAAGGGAAGGATTGGAATACTCTTGGATTTTGTTTATTATGAGCCTCTGACCAGATCAAAAGCCGACAACTATGCAGCACAAAGAGCAAGGGACTTCCATGTTGGATGGTAAGATCTCTTTGGACCTTGATAATCAAAATGCCGCATTTAATTTATAGCTTGAGACAAACTTAAAGTTGTATTCTTAACTTATGCTGCCTTTGGCTTTGATAAAATTCCATTTGGTTGTAGTTTATGATAACATGATAGAACTAGAATAATATAGCATGACTATGCACATTTAGTTAGACTGAAGTTGTTAATACACTTTTTTTTATCCATAGTATACAGGATTTCAACTTTCTAGTTGATACAATGGTGTTGGCTTCATGTAGGTTCCTTCATCCCATTGTGTATGGTGGGTATCCAAGGACCATGCAAGACATTGTGGCAGGTAGGCTACCCAAGTTCACTGATGAAGAGGTTAAGATGGTGAAGGGCTCATTTGACTTCATTGGCATCAATCAATATACCAGTTACTATATGTTCGATCCACATCAAGAGAAACCAAAGGACCTGAGCTACCAGCAAGACTGGAATGCTGGATTTGCTTGTAAGGAGCTTATACTTTCTTTCTTTACATAGACATGAAACTTCAGTATTTATGAACTCCATCGGTTAATGACATGCTGTTTGTGTGGGCTGATATAGATGCCAAGAATGGAGTGCCAGTTGGTCAAAAGGTAATGTTTGTATTTCACGTGCATCAGTCTATTCAAATAACCAAAAGAGTTGACTCAATTTTGTACGCCAATTACTTCTACTTTTGCAGGCATATTCGTATTGGCTTTACGAAGTGCCAAGAGGGATGTACAATGCACTGATGTATGTAAAAGAGCGCTATGGAAACCCTACAGTGATATTATCAGAGAATGGTATGCTTGCTTAGATACACATATTTCCATTTGCATTATACCAATTCATAAAACTGTGGGCTTTACCTTTAATCTGGTAAGAGTGATTTCTTTGAACTGTGTATAGGCATGGATGATCCTGGGAATGTTACAATGCACGAGGGATTGTATGATACTGGTAGGATTAACTTCTACAAGAGCTATTTGACTGAATTGAAGAAGGCAGTAGATGATGGAGCCAATGTGGTTGGATACTTTGCATGGTCGTTGCTTGACAATTTTGAATGGAGGTCAGGCTATACTTCAAGATTCGGCATTGTCTATATTGATTTCACCACCTTAAGGAGGTATCCGAAATTCTCGGCCTATTGGTTCAGGCAATTGCTTAAGAAGAAGCATTGAGAGCAGTTAGGTTGTCTTAGGGTTTCGGTAGTCTTAATTCTATGTGTAGAAAATTCTCTTTATGATTTTAGTAGGTTGATGCCTAGGAATGAACTCTAGCTGGTTTCTTGTAGGAATAATGCAGTTGATTCTGCTACTTAGTTATTGAGTTCGGTTCTTCAATTTAATAAATAAAGCCTTGGATAGTTTCCAATCCTAGTGTGTGATGGATTCTGTGATCCTGCCATCTCTTTCTTCCCGTTTTAAAAATAATTTTATAAACCTAAACAATAACATGAAGTAAAGTAGTTCCACGAGCACATCCAGCAGTTTGTAGCTCAATAGTATACTTTGCAGGTATAATAAGATCTCAAGTTTTCTTATCTACATTCATG
The DNA here is from genome assembly GCA_963691705.1 of Viola odorata. Classification (NCBI taxonomy): domain Eukaryota; kingdom Viridiplantae; phylum Streptophyta; class Magnoliopsida; order Malpighiales; family Violaceae; genus Viola; species Viola odorata. The sequence goes on from OY829546.1 coordinate 36,090,118, forward strand.
CCGTTTACAAGAAAAAAACAGTTTTGCTCCCAACAATGCTAAGAAGCATCTAAAAAATGGCCAGCACATTGCAATTGAATGTTTTAATGTTACAACTACACACGAGAAAAGAAACTCAAGATTGTCCTCTTTTGATTCTCAAGATTCTTGTCATTACTCTTCTTAGACTTGGCACTTTTACTATCAGGAATTGTTTTAGGTTTAGAACTCACACTTTCTTGAGATTCTTTATCGATGAAAGAGATGTCTGAATTTACTACCTCACTCTGATCCATGTGAATGTTGTCAAATTTTCGTTTACTGCGATGGCCACTGTTACAAGGTGTAAGATGCGACCGGTAAAGGTTTCCCTCGGGAGTAATACTTGTTACATTCAACTGTCCATCTTCAATCATAACTGACGCTTGTTCATTACAGCTCGTTCTCCGGTCTATGCTGGTTTCTGATGAGTTCTTAGGAACCTTCATTTGAACACCGAGGGTAACAGTTGATGCCACTGATAAGTGGGATTCTGATGGCAAAATTACTTTTTGAAGTGCTAAAGCTTCAATGATGTACTTTCTTTCGGTCGAAACCGAATCCTCCTGCACTACTACACCTGCCAGCACAAACCCATACATCAGAAAACAGCCAAAATGCAAAACTATGTATCATGCAAACACATTCAAGAGCATATAGATGTATAACTTGATGATACTGTGATAAACTCCATAGTCGAGAAAGAAGGCTTATCAATTTTCTCATTTATTGGTGAAATTAAAGAACTTGCCAGCAGAATCTTCGGATGTAGTTCTATAGGAAGCCGAGCTCTCAAAGTAACTCTTCTGTTTGACAACCATTTTGGCTTCGGATTTCAAGTGGTTAAGGGGATTTTGAGCAATACCAACACGAAAGCCAGAACTTGGAAAGCAATCAAAGGCCTCCATTGTTCTAGGATTCAACTTCCCCTCAGCAATTGCAGATGCTACTGAAGCAGGAATTTCTCTGATACCATTAATTGTCCGTATAGGAAAATTTGTCTATGACCAGTGGGAGAGACAAATGAGTGCCATGATACTCTAAGCTGAAAAGAAGCTGTCATGATGGACATGAACATTTAGAAACAGAATGAATAAATCAGATAGGATACGGTCCAAGGAAATCCAGTTTCTCATCAAACGCTTCCATGAAGTTTTGTGGAAGAGGCTTCCAATGTATTAGTGCCTTGTTGAGGGCATCATATCTGCATAAAATGTACAAAATCAGTTTGAACTGAAGGAAAAAGGTTATAACTTGTCAGCAATAAATTTTGGCAGAGTCACTCTTAAGATTTAATTTACTCACATTCGAGCATGCTGGAAAACTGCAAGTGCTTCTTTGAAGGATTTGGTGTAATCTTCAGGCATTTGATTGCCTTTCTGTGACTTCAAAACTGATAGAACCTGCAAGCATGCCTCCCGATAACGATTCTTTTCTATAATGGTAGTGTGATCATACGAGACGGATGACATCAACTAGATGGCAACTACTACTATGCAAACTAAAAAGATCAAGCATTAGAACATGAACATAGATCTGTTTTAGCTTATCAGAAAAAGGAGGGGAAAAAAACACAGATCTGTTTTGAACTTGTATTTGGGATATCTTTGTTGAAGCGAATATTATTTCAGTCATATGAGACATGTCCATGAAATTGTTCTCTACAAGAATTTCAAGTTATTTTGAAGACTATTCTTTCATCTGGTTCAAAGTATTGCAATCTGACCAAACTAGTCAATATAACTGTGCAGATCCGGAATATTAACTTAACTCTCTGTAACTTTATCTTTACGAATTCAACAAATAACATGTTCCATGGGAAACCTTAAAACCACTCGAGAGTACTTACTCGATCTAAATTCCGATACTTGGAAACAAAGGAGTGAGCCTTTGCAATCCCAATTCCAGGAACAGATGGAAGGAAATCACAGCCAGCTAAGACACACATGCCTGTAAATGTCACAAATGAGCCAACTATCAATTCAAATGCAATGAGGTCAAAGATGATGAATGAAAAAGACTTTGATGCATGCAAGGTACCATAAGCTCATAGAGGCACACAAATCCTTTGAAAAATGCTTTTCTCAAGGTGTTTTTTTTTTTCTTCTTCCTTTTCATTTGGTTTATGCTTAACTAGTTGTAGACATGCTTATGCACAGACAGCAGACTAACCTGTGAACAATTCACCATCAAAAGACTGGAATGAGGGTTTGCAAGCCACAGCATTGAAAACCTTGTCTAACAATAGCACTTCACCATTGCCAAATCGATCCATCTTAAAGATAGTCTGTTAGAAACACCGGAAGATGAGAACAGGACAACAACAATAGCTCCAATTCCAGGAAAGACATCAATATTATATGGGAAGTAGTAGATCTCCATCTAACATATATCAAAATTGCTTAGAAATTCTTACAGTTGGAGAACCGTATGCCAACAGATCGCTGTCCTCTGTGATGACAGCTTCTATACCACCCTTTTCAGGTTGAAGACTTGATAGGTATGCTAACTGTGCATCAGCCTCATAAGGAGCTACCACAAATTCAATGTTTTCTGATCTCAAAATCTAAAAAGTGATCACAGAGAAGAAGAAATCAGTTTGAAGATATTGTCCACGTGATGATTTCTGGGACCACAACAAAAAAGGAGCAGCCACTAGAAATTCACAAGTACTTTCAAATAACACTAAGAAATGCATCTATATCTGACCATGGGCATAAGTTTCCAGACCAGAAGCTTCAAAACGTGAAAAAAACAAGTCAGTTATATACCTGAATTAGCCGGTGTGCCATGAGTGGGCTGACATGTACTGCTCTCTACAAGTGCAGAGAAAAAAATAGCCAAAGTGAAGATCTTTTGAAATCAAATGAATAATGGCACCAGAAATAATGAAGTTTGCAACTAAACAATGTAGGCCATGGTCATCCGCTACTAAGAGACTACTACTGTAGAGGAAGATAAACATTGATACCTGGAAGAAATCAGTTGCAGCACCTACATTTCCTTCATTAAGCTTCTCCATTGCCAATTCAAAATTAGCATTCCTTTTCCTAAACCCAAAATCAACCCACATCTCAAAATTACCATCTTGTAAAACACGGATACGAAGAAGTTTAGTTGATTAGTAATGAGCAAAAGAATTAAAGATGAATAAATACAAGAAACAGTTAAGTTTACTTGTATCTTTGATTTTCTGTTGCAGCTTTACAAGGAATGCTTCCTCCATCAAATACAACAACTGAAGTTATCTCGTAGTGTCTAAGTAGATTGATTCTGTGCATAAAGTAGTCCAAATATCTCAGTTTCTTATCACTATTTGAATCAAGGCATATCTCCATGCTACACGAATAAGCTGCCCATTTTTTAAGAACAAAAAACACCCAGCTTAATACATAAATGTTAAGTAAAACAATAATCAAACTGTATCAGTATAAAATTGAATACCTCCTTTGTGGAGCCAAGAATATGCATCAATACCCACCTGCAATAAAATCAGGAATGGCCCAGATGAATTACAGAACAGACCCAGAGGCAAAAAGAGAAGAAAAAAAGTTAGAATGTGAAAGGTTAGATGCATGTTTACTCGCTTGCCGGCATATTTCTTGATGTGAACGGGCTTAATGTAGGGTTTCATGAACTTGAGCAGATCTTTAATGCCCATTCCTCTCTGTTCTCCCTACTAATTTGCTTTGATCTTTTGGCCTATTATTAGAAAATTGTGCTTTATTTTCATTTTATGCTTTTAATAATGAGAGGAAATGGCGGGAAGAAGCCAAAATGTCAAAATGCGGAGGGAAGGGAAGACAGATGCGGCTGTTACGGGAAGAAAATTTAGTTACATCGAGTACTTATCACTCGATACCTCTACACGTTAAAAATCAACATATGTTAATGTTTCACTGATCTGATAAAAAATGAATGGTTCTATATTATATTATATTTTATTCAATTATTGTCACGTGTTAATTTTTCACGTAAAAAGGTACCAAGTGATAGATACTTCCGATGTACTTAAGATTTTCTCGTTGTTACTGTTATTGATGTCCTCACACCGTAAACAAATCTCATCTATATCTATATCTATATCTATATCTATATCTATATCCATGTACATATATGAAAGCGAAAAGTGAGAGTGTTTCGTTATAATGATATCATGTCAGGAAATGGATATCACATCAACTACCAAGTTGGTAGTTGATCAATGTGGTTAGGGGTGTCAATTGGACCCGAGACCCATAGACCCGTCCTGGATCCGGGATTTCGGGTCGGGACCGGGTCCAATATTTGGACCCGTTTTTGGTCGGGACTAAGTCTGGTCCCGACCCGAATTTGGCCGGTCAGACCCGGCGGGTCTCGGGTCTAGACCCGGCAAACTCCTAAAATATTTTCTTTTCCTTCTTTTCTTTCCTTTCCAGTTTCCACGATCTCACTCTCTCTTTTTCTTTCCTTTCTTTTTTCTTTCTTTTCCTTCTTATTTTCTTTCTTTCCCTTTTTTTTTTCTTCTTCCTATTTCACTGCTGGATTGGATTGGATAGAGGGGGCGATATGGTTGTTTTTAGGTGGTGGGTTGTTTTGTGTGTTGAGGCAGTGATGATTGTGGTGGCTGGATCGGTTGTTTTTGTCGGCGGTTGGGTGTTTCGCGGCTAGGTTTGGTGGTTGCCGGAGGAGAGCGAGATGGTTGTTTTGTTGGTCCGGTCGGGGCAGTGGTTTGATGGATGATTTGGTTGCTGGTCGACGGCAATGGTTTGATGGGTTTGGTTGAGGTCGATGTTGGTGGTTGGCAATTTGGCAGTGGCGGTTCGGCCGGAGGTTGGTGCGGCTGTGATGGGAGGAGGAGGAGGTGTGGATTGTTTTGGATTGGATTTTTTGCAGGGAGGTTGGTGCGGCTGTGATGGGTGGAGGTGCAGCCGGGTCCATTTTTCCCGGACCGGGATCGAATTTTGGTCCCGTTTTTTATCGGGACCACCCGATTGTCTTCGGGTCTAGACGGGCCGGGTCGGATCTGGACCCATAGACCCGAATTGGCACCCCTAAATGTGGTGATACCATGTCATCATCAACTTTACCATGATATCATATAAACTTTCATATTCTTTTAATAATTGTTAAAATGCAATTAATATCACATTATTAATTTAATATTAATATATTTAGAATATAAATAACTAAAATTTAAAATTTTATAATATCAAAACATGAATTGTGTTATGTTGTAAAATGTTAATTAAAAATCTATAATACAAAGAAAAATAACAATCAAGGAAATAATAAAAAAAGAGTAAAATATACAATAAAAAAGTATGACAGAAAATATGTATTACTACTAAAGTCATGTTTGATGCTATAAGAACGATTTTCTGCACCACGGGGTCCCTAACATTATTATTTTTATTTTAGTTAGTCCCTAACGGCGACTTTTGTTCAATTTAATCCCGAATGTTTATTCCATTAGTCGCCCGAGGTCCCTTTTGTCATAACGGAGATAACGGCCGTTATCTTTCAATTTTTTATTATTAAAACTGAAAAAGCATCTAACAGCGGCCCCACATGTCATATTTTTCTAACATCTTATCCGAAAAAATGTAAAAATAATAATTTTATTAATTATTTCAAAAAATAAAAAATCTCAAATTAACAAAACAAAAAAAATAGATTATCAAAAAATAAATTAATAAAATTTATGTTAACAAAACCAAAAAAAAATATTATATTTTTTTATCTTCTTATTATCTAAAATATTAGTTTTATTAATTAGTTAATTTATTTTCAAAAAATAAATTAATAAAAAGTTACAAAAATGAAAAGGATAAATTATTAAAATTCCAAAAAAATTAAAGTGGGACCCACTTATGTTCAAATTTTACTTCATCTCCTTCCCCTCTCTTCGTCTATACCCATCCTTTACTAAAATAAGTATTCCCTGTTTTTTCAAACACCATAGCTTCACCATCGTCTTCAAAATTGTAATTTTATTTCTAGTTTTTTTCTTTGTTTCACATAAAAACTAAAAATCCTATTTCGCCTTCACTAAACCTAAAATTAGCGATCTAGTCCAACCAGAAACACAAACATTGTTCTCCCTCGGCCGACCAACATCATCACCATCACCAACCCTACTACCGCTGATGACAGCCACCACACTCTCAACGCCGTTGCCGCCCAGCCGCATCCACACAACCAAAATGCTCCACCAATCACCAATTCACACACCCTCTCCCTCATTCGAATCGACAAATTAACACCAAAAGCCATCCTCTGCAATTTCAAGCAATCTCCCTTGTGAAATTAATTTGAGCAATCTGCGAATTAATTTCTACAAACCGATTTCAATTTCAGCCTTCGCAATTAATCCTCACTGCCATCCTCAATCTCAAATCACCACTGTCAACACCAAAAATCCATTCGCACACCGTCGTGCCTCCACCAAAACTCAGCCGCACCACACGCCGCACCTCCAGCAAACCCAGCCGCACCTCACAACCGCCACTGCTAGCCAAACCTATACCAACAAATATCAAATTAAACCTCCACCGAACCTCCTCCTCAACCAGCCGAAACAAACACCTGACCCGATCCACCAAACACCGTCTCCGTAAAACCCAATCGTCTCCCTCTCAACCAATCCAAACCAGAAAAGAAAGGAAAAGAGAATAAAGAAAGGGAGGGCAGAGGAAAGGAATAAGAGAAAGAAAAGAGGAAGAAGAAGAGGAAAGTGATGTTCTGAATGAAATATTTGGAATTTTAATAATTTATTCTTTTTATTTTTTTAACTTAAATTTTTTTAATTTATTTTTTGAAAATAATTAATAAAACTGTTATTTTCAGATTTTATTAAATATTTAGAATTTTAATATTTTTTTTAAACTTAAGTTTTATTAATTTATTTTTTGAAAATAAATTAACTAATTAATAAAACTAATGTTTTTAGATAAAAAGAAAATAAGAAATTAGAAAAAATCTGATTTGTGGTTCCCAGTTGTCAGATACTTTTTCAAATTTAATATTAAAATATTGGAGATAACGGCCGTTATGTTCCGTTATGACAATAGGGACCCCGGGCTACTAACGGAGTAAACGTTCGGGATTAAATTGAATAAAAGTCACCGTTAGGGACCAACTAAAATGAAAATAATAACGTTAGGGATCTCGTGGTGCCATAACCCTATATATTATTTTAAAATAAAATAAAAAATTCGAGAGCATCATACTGTAGGTACTGCTCTAACTACCTAATAATTTTTTTTTAATATGTGAGAACTATGCAAGGATTGGGAAATGATTATATATCAAAATATTTTCTTCAAACCTCATACCTCAAATGTACCCTGCCCTAAATCCGAACTCAAACACCCCAATTGGACAATGGGGATATAAAATGAAAGTTTTATAAAATAATAATAATAATAAGGGAACCACTATTTCTACAGTGTTTATTTTCACATCACAAAACTTAATTTGTCTCTATTTTTACTTTAAATTAATGTTTTTATTGTAGTATTTTGTTTTAAAAAAATATGGGATAGAAGAACAAAAATTAATAAAAAGATTATACTTTACCCATTCAAATTTACCAGTAAAAATAGTAAAAAAAAAAAAATTTTTAATTTATGATGTGAAAATAGAGACTAACTAATAATAATCTCTAACCTCTATTATAATTAAAATTAAAATTAAAATACCTTAAATTCGCATAATACGTAAAATTAGAACTAAGAGTAAAACTTTAAACCCTCTATCAAATTGTATCAAATCAAGAAAGTTATTTGATTGTGATATTAGGTCCTGCGGTGAAATAAAAAATTATAAAAAAATATATTAATTAATAATTTTTTATATTGATTACTTGAAAGTAATTTATACACAGTAAAAAAATTAATATATTATGTAATTATAGTTATGAACCTATTAACATAATAATATATAATTTATTTAGAGGTTACTGATAACTACTAATAAAACATCAAGGGCGTTATTGTCCTACACCCCTAACGGGGCCCAGAGTACCGTGGCGGCAGGCATCGTAACCTACCTACCATTTTACCCACTTACCAGAGATCTAGGGATGGTCGACATCAGCGCGGAGGGGGGGGGGGGGTCTCGATCCATATCCATCTATACACGGCGTTATCCCATCCCTAGCTAACGTGCAACGATAATGCGCATCACTAATAGGCCACTCCAATAGACTGTCAGACCCGTTATCACCCCTAGATAACGGGGTTCTTCGAGATAATACCCAGTTCCTGCCTATAAATGCCCATGAGATCGAGGGGAAAGGTAAGCCTAAGATTGCTGGTCAAAACTCTGCCACTTTCACTACTCATACTGACTTAAGTATCGGAGAATCTACGCCGGTGACCCCCTCCGGCGCTTTGCAGGTACACCGGGCGGCGAGGAACAGTGATCCCAGGGAGCCATTTTACCCTTCTGCCCTCCAACAGAATCTGGAATCTTATCAAATTGGTGCTTTCATTGAGAGCTTTGGTTCTATTAAGTGAGCGTTCTTAATAGCCAAGCTCTGTTTTCTTGGAGATCGAAGGATCATGGCTTCTGATTCAGATTCTACACCGCCTCAATCTTCTGGTCTTCTATTTGCTACGCGCAGAGAACTTTTTCCTTTTGCTACTACTGCTGTTTCTATCACAGTGCAGGAAACCCCTCTAGGATCTTCAGATTTCTCTTTTGGACAAACAACTGGAACCATTGTTGTAAAAACCGGACCGGCCCGGCCGGTTCGACCGGTCCGACCGGGGACCGGTGGCCTGACTGGTCCGGTTAACCCCTAAAACCGGACTCTTGCTGACCCGGCAAAAACCCGGGTGACCCGGCGGTTCAACCGGCGACCCGATGACCCGGTGCCGGGTCAAACCGGGTTGGCCGACTTTTTTACAAAAATGCCACTCCTTTCCTTTAATCCCATTTCATTAATTCATTTTCACGATTTTCAGCCCTAATTCCTTCTCTTCCTCTTCCCGCAGCCGTTCTCCTCAACTCCTCATTCACCACCGCTCCTCATCCGGCCACCGTCTCCTCCATAACCACCGCTCCTCACTCCTCAGCCTCACTCTCCTCTATTTCTCAGACCGTTGTTGTTTGTCTCCTATCTCCCTCATCCTCTCGACGTCGTCGTCATCAGCTCTCGGATCTCGATCTGTTTCTCCTCCACCACCCACCACCTCGGCGTCTCCTCCTCCACTAGATTCTGTTGGTAAGTTTCGTGTAAACCCTAATTTCCTAGAATCCCTCTAATCTTATAAACCCTAATTTCTTAGAGGTGGATTAAAACCGGTGTTTATTTACTTTTAATCGTGTTTTTGTTGCTAGGTTGTTGTTGTTTTCTTGTTTTTGTTGAGTAGTTGTTAATTCGAATGGGATTGTTGCATACCCTTTTTCATCATTTCTAGGTTTTGCTCTGTTGTTGTGAGTCTTGTGACTGAATTCAATATTAGCTCTTCGTGCTCAGTTAGACCATCTGACTGAGTTAGCTGCAGGGTTTAAGCCCAATATCTCAGGGCCTAGCATTCCTTCTCACATAGTTTTTACTCCATCTATTGTCACCGATCGGCCGCTATCACCTCGGCAGCATAGGAACATTCCGCTGATCTCGCCCACCACGATGACCCCTGTCAGTTTCATGCAACTCGCCCATAGGCAAGTGGAACCTTCTACGCAGCGTACGCAAGAAATTCCTATTTTTCAAGAGGAACGATGGCATGACGAGTACAGAGATCGTTGGGATGGAAGGCGAGATGAGATATTTAGGGACCTATCCCCTAGACATGGTGAAAGATCGAGTAGTAGAAGAGATCGAACCTGGATTCCCAGGAGTCGCAGTCGGTCCCCCAGGCGGTATCATGAGCACGACCCTCGAGGTCAAAGGCGTCATTTAAAAGTTTCTCCTCCCCGTCATCCTCGTGGAATCCCTGATGATAACCCCGGTCACCCGTTCAGCTATCACATAAGACACTACTAGGTCAGTCGACACGTGAAGCTTCCTACAGAGTCGTACGATGGCACGAGGGATTCCATTTCTCACCTCAATAAGATGAAGGATTTTGTACAGTTTCAAACTCATAGTGACGTGGCTTTGTGTCAGATATTTGTCATGACATTGTCGAGAGTAGCACGTCTTTGATTTGAAGGACTCCCGGCGGGGTCGATTGATAGTTTTCCACAGTTGGAAGCTAAGTTTCAGAGCCGGTTTAGCACGGCTATCCCCATCAAGAAATCTACAGCAGCGTTATTTGATATCCATCAAAAACCTCAAGAGTCCTTGAAGGATTTCCTTGGTCGCTTTGATCTTGAAATGTCGCTAACGCCAGGTGTTACCATTAATTTCGTTGTGGAAGCCTTGAAACGCAATTGTTGTTATGGGAAGTTACGAGACACATTAATGGTGGACCCCCCACCAACGCTGGATGCGTTAAGGCTGAAAGCTCATAATTATGCGAGGATGGAGGAGGAAGAAAATAGAGACAGAGTTCGAAACGCGCCACAAGACGCACATCTTATTCCTACCGCTCCTACTAACGCGGCCCCAAATACCCGTCCAAGTGACGACTACGGCCATCAAAAAGATCATATCCCTAGGACCGCAAATCGATAAAGGGGCAATTTTTTGAGAGGAAGGCCTGGTAATTCTCCTACTAGACGACAAGCGGATCCACCAAAGGGCCGAGTTTACGACCCTGACCTTCCTTCCCTCATACTTTCGAGAGCGGAAATCTTGGCGATCGTTCAGCAACGAAACCTACCCATCCGTTATCCAGCTCCTGTGAAACCAGGAGTAATTATGGGAGGAAGGGAAAATGCCTTTTGTAAATTCCACAAGGCCAAAGGACACTCCACGGACGTGTACAGAGAGTTAAAGTTAGCAATAGAGTGTTTAGTGGAAGAAGGTTACCTTGGAGAGTTTGCCACCAAGGCGAGAGAAGAAGCCAGAGGCAACCCGACAAGTAAAGCGTCAGACAGTAGGCAAGCACCTCTTCACCTCCCTAGAGGCAATGATATCCCTGGCGGGAGAGTGAGAGAGACGTTAGCAGTCCATGATGATGGCATTCCCATTATCAACATCATTGCTAGTGGCACAACATATCTTGACGAGCCTGTGCAGTTAACGCCCAGTTTAGGGGAAAAGCGTAAGCGAGAAGGCGCGTTAGTGAAAAACGAAGCGATAAGTGTCTTGGATCGAATGGTGTTATCCTTCTCCGAAAAGGACGAGAAAGGCGTCGTGTTCCCATATAACGATGCGTTAGTGGTGACACCCGTTATCGGCAATCATGGAGTTAGAAGAACTCTTATTGACAATGGAAGTGCGGTAAATTTATTTTCATTGGAGGCTTACAACCTCATGAAACGTCCTGACAGCAAGCTGATGCCTTGCAAGAAGCCAATAATTGGAGTAGATGGGGTGCCAATCCCTGTGACTGGAGTCACATTGTTGCCAGTATACTTTAGAGAAGATACATCCAAGCGGTCGGAGGAGTTGTTATTCCTGGTCGTAGACTTAACTTTGCCCTATAACGCCATACTTGGACGACCGTTCCTCAACCGTTTTGGGGCAGCGATATCTCAAAAGTACTTGAGGATGAAATATCCCTCTTGGGATGGAGTAGTCTCGATCAAGGGCGACCAGAAGCTAGCGGTTGAATGTTATCTACTCATGACCCAGAAGAGTTGTGATAGATATGTGTGCGTAACGGCGGATCCATATGAACAGAATGATGAGAAACGCACTCAACCTATGAACAAGATGGTACCCGTGCCAGTTAACGGGGTCAGTGAAGCAAATTTCTTGGTTAGCGAAAAGATAAGCCCAGAAGAAAACCTTCAGTTAGCTCAGTTATTGAATAAGTGCAAAGGAGAATTCGCTTGGAAGCCTGCAGATATGCCTAGAATTTCGCGAGAAGTGGCAGAGCATCGACTTAACGTCATACCAGTTCAGCAGAAATGACGAGCGTTCTCTACAGAGAAGGCGATAGCCATTGAGAAGGAGATAGCGAAACTCCTTGATGCGGGTTTTATTCGGGAGGTTCAATACCGGACATGGCTAGCTAACCCTGTTCTAGTTCCAAAGCCTAACGGAGATTGGCGAATGTGTATTGATTTCACTGATCTAAATGACGCCTGTCCCAAGGACTGCTACCCTCTCCCTCGAATCGACCAGCTGGTCGACCAAACTACTAGGTACGCATATCTAAGCTCCTTAGACACCAATTTCGGATACCATCAAATCCCCATGGCTATTAAAGATGAGGAAAAGACAACCTTCATCACTCCAAAAGCCACATACTGTTATACAGTGATACCGTTCAGATTAAAAAATGTTGGAGCCACGTTTCAGCGTATGGCCAACAAGATCTTTGAGAAGCAAATCGGGAAGAAAGTAGAGGCATATGTGAATGACGTATTAATAAAAAGCCGAAGTTTTGAGGATCACTTAACAGACTTGGAAGAAGTTTTCAATGTGATGAGAGAATACAAAATGAAGTTGAATCCCCGTAAATATATGTTCGCGTTTCAAACGGGTAAATTTTTGGGTTATGTGGTCAGCAAGAAAGGTATCCAGCCTAACCCTTCGAAGATCAAAGCTATCCAAGATATGATATCTCCTCGAACAGTCAAGGAAGTACAAAAGCTCACAGGGCGCGTTATCGCTCTACGGCGGTTCATTTCTAAGCAAGGCGAGAGATGCCTACCTTTCTTCAAGGTTATACGTAAAAAAACTCCTTTTGGGTGGACAACAGAATGTGAAGAGGCGTTTACAAGCCTAAAAGCCTATTTATCATCTGACCTGGTATTGACGAGACCAGAACCGGGCGATACTCTATACTTATAACTCGGTGTAGCCGACGAAGTGGTTAGTGTCGTCCTTGTACGAGACGACAACCGCGCTCATCACCCTATCTTCTTTGACAGTCATGTCTTGAAGGACGCCGAGCTGTGATATGCCCGGATTGAAAAAATAGTGTTCGCTTTAGTACAGGCTACGCGGAAAATGGACAGATATTTTCAAGCCTACCCCGTCATCGTGCTCATAGACTAACCTCTGAAAAGGATATTCAGGAAACCTGAGTCCTCAGGAAGAATGCTGATTTGGGCTATTGAGCTCGAGAAATATGGGTTGCAGTACAAAGCCCGACCATCCGTAAAAGCCCAAATCCTAGCAAACTTCATAGCTGGGTGTACTTTTACACAAGATGCATTGACGGACTTACCAGAAGAGGAAAAAGATGACTTGGATCTTCCGTTCTCGGAAACCTACACTGACCTATGGGTTATCCATGTAGACGGGGCCAAGAATCAAGAGCTAGCTGGAGCTAGAATTTTTATGATCGGGCCGCAAAGCATATAGATACGATATGTCATTTGAATCTTACAACCATTATCTAACAACGCGGCAAAATATGAGGCGTTGCTAGCTGGACTCAGGATAGGAAGAAGCTTCTCCACCAAAGCTATACATGACACTAGAATGATGGGAGACTTGCGATTGAAGATATGTAGAGACTCCAAACTAATAATAGACCAAGTCTTGGGAAACTCTTAGACTAGAGAGACTATCATGGTTCAATATCTCTCTAAATTGAAACCCGAGTTAATAGAAATAAAGAAAAGCGGCATGCAGGTCAGCTTTGAGCATATTCCTCGAGAGGATAACGCTGAGGCTGACAACCTCCAAAATCGCAGCGAACCCGAAAGCGTCCATACCTAAGGGTGTGTACTATGGAGAAGTGTCTGTGCCTTCTTTCATGGAAGAACAAGTGTCGCTTCGCGTCGAAGAAATCAAAAATGATTGGCGAATCCCCGTAATAAAATACTTGAAGCATGATGAGCTACCCATAGATAACGCGGAGAAGAAGAAAGTGTTGAAGCAAGCATCACGGTGTACATACTATGACGGGAAACTAGTTCGGAGATGTTTCTCTCACCCAGCCGCCAAGTGTATAACGGAACAAGAGGGCCTTCATACCTTGCGGGAAATCCATGAAGGAATATGTGGCATGCATGTGTCTGGCGGTAACTTAGCCGCGCAAGTCTTCAGGTCAGGCTTCTACTGGCCTACTATTCGTAGGGATTGCCATAATTATGTGCAAACTTGTTAGAAATGTTAGGAGTTCTCCAAGATTCCTCGACATCCCGCCACAGAAATCTCTGAAATTGTCTCTCCTTGTCCTTTTGCTAAATGGGGGATTGATATCCTAGGAAATCTCTGAAAGGCAAGATCCCAGTTAAAGTTTGTGGTCGTGGCGGTGGACTACTTCACGAAATGGGGAGAAGCGGAGGCGGTAGCTAACATCACCACGGAAAAGATTTGGCGTTTCTTTAAACACCAAGTCATTATGCGATTCGGTGTACCTCGCGTATTAGTCAGCGATAACGGAACACAATTCACGAGTCAGGTTTTTAGAGATTAGTGCACGGAATTTCAGATCGAAAAAAGATTTTCTTCCGTAGCACATCCGCAGACTAATGGTCAAGCGGAGGTAACCAATCGTAGCATCCTTAGTGGTATCAAGAAAAACCTGGAAGGTTCTAAAAAGAAATGGGCGGACGAGCTACCGTACGTAATGTGGGCCTACCGTATGACTGTCAAAACCAGCACAGGGGAAACCCCCTTCCCATTAGCTTTCGGCACTTAAGCCGTCATGCTAGTAGAAATTGGCACCTTGAGCCTGAGGGTGGCATATTTCAAAGAAGAGATAAATGAAGAGAGGTTACGAGCTAACCTCGACGCGTTGCCAGAGTTACAAGAGGAAAATCTTCTGAAAACACTGCATTATAAGAGAAAAATGGCACACTATCACGGCAGACGAGTCAAAGAACGACTACTTAAAGCAGGAGACCTAGTGCTCAGGGATAAACGAGCAGCTGGACAACTCATGGGAAAACTCAGTCCAAACTGGGATGGCCCGTACCGCATTACGCGCGTTATCGGAAAGGAAGCGTATCACTTGGAAACATTTGACGGTACTCCCTTACCAAACTCTTAGAATATAGCTCGTTTGAAATTATACCATGCTAGAGTCTGATATTTTCTCTATGCTGTAATATTAATAACACGCGAATCGAGAATATTTCTTGTGCACTCTGTGGTTGATAGTGTGCAGATAATGAAGGGTGTCATGAGTGAAAATCCTATCCTTGTGACAACCGCTCCTGATTAGACGACTCACTAAGACGATGCACGCCCTAACACACATAAAGATTCAACGCCGGGAGTGAAAATCCTATCCTTATGACAACCATGCTAACATAGACGGCTCATTAAGACGAGGCAGGCCCCGGCACCCCCGGAAGTGAAAATCCTATCCTTGTGACAACCGTGCTAACATAAATGGCTCACTAAGACGAGGCACGCTCCGAGGAAAATGAAGACTCCGCCCTGGAAGTGAAAATCCTATCCTTGTGATGGTCGTGCTAACACAGACGTCTCACTAAGACGAGGTACACTCTAGGGAAGTGAGGACTCAACACCTGGAAGTGAAAATTCTATCCTTGTGACAACCGCTCCTGATCAGACGGCTCACTAAGACGAGGCACTCTCCAGGCCAACTGTAGTAACATGAGACACGAGTACTGCCCCAGCAAGTAATCGGACGACAAATACCCGGTGAAGTGAGGCTGGAAGAGCAACGCCCCGATAAAGTAATTCCCAAATTCAACACCGGAAGTGAAAATCCTATCCTTATGACAACCGTGCTAACATAGATGGCTCATTAAGATGAGGCACGCCCCGGCACCCCTAGAAGTGAAAATCCTATCCTTGTGACGGTCGTGCTAACACAGGCGCCTCACTAAGATGTGGCACGCTCCAGGGAAGTAAGGACTGAACACCTGGAAGTGAAAATCCTATCCTTGTGATGACCGTGCTAACACAGACGCCTTACTAAGACGAGGCACGCTCCAGGCCAACTGTTGTAACACGAGATACGGGTACTACCTCAACAAGTAACCGGATGACAAATACTTGGTGAAGGGAAGTTGGAAGAGTAATGCCCCGACTTTGCTGAATAATAAAGTAATGCCCTGGCGAGGCCAGAATCAGCAAGGCTGAATTGATCCTCCCTAGCAACATCAAAGGGACGACATTAATATATCCTCCCTAGCAACATTAAAGGGACGACGTTGATATATCCTCCCTAGCAACATTAAAGGGATGGCATTGATCTATTCCCCAGGCAGCACTAAAGGGGTGATGATATGATGATTTCAAGAGGTCTTTCCCTCTGTACCGCTAAAGGGGCGTCAACTATACTATATACAAGAATTGATTCCTAACTCTTGTTAAAGAGAAATGCAAGGAGAAAGTAATGTGAAGAATCCTACATCAATAAGCGTTATATGGTATGAATCAAATTATTGTGTCCCTCTCAAAAGGAGAGGATATTGGAGCTCATTATTATGTGTGATTCATGAGGAAGATCTTTTTATCACCACGGAATCTTTATTGTTGGCAAAAGGATTTGCCTGTGGGAATATTTCTCCTCTTCTATCGACATGTTTTCAAAGTCAGAAAGATATTATCTTATTATATCTGCATATCTTCAAAGGGAGAAATAGTTTAATATCCCCTCATGCGACATGTCGGTGCTCTCGTGGAGAGTCGAAAATAGTTTATCTTGAAGTTATGTTGTTAAGGCCACGACAACTAAACCTTCAAATAAGGTACGATAATAATAACATTTCAATTTTAATGGTATCACTAACTATATTATGACAGAAATATTGTGAAAGGAGAATTGACAACTGAAATTCCGAGTAAAAGGGAGCAATAACTGTTCAAGGCCACAATACCATTACAAAAATTCCAAACATCCTTAAGGATGGGCAAAAGTGTGCCAGTAACAAAAAACAAAAAGTCAGAGCATAACGCTCATGGAGGAGCCACCGCATCATCTCTCTCTTGCTCAGCGGCCTTACTTGCATAGAAGTCCTTGTCGGATATATTATTGGCCTTCTCCAAATACAACTGAGAAAGATCATCAAAGTGGAGGGCATTTGCTCCGTAGCGTATCATGAAAGCATCCGCAATGAGCCCTGCCCCCTCTCGCATGTACCAGCGACATTTCTCACTAGATAGGCTAAGCTCCGCGGATAACTCTGCGTTCCTGCGCCTCTCCGCCTCTAACTCGGCGTTAAGAGTAGCATTCCTAGCTTCCTCCTCAGAAAGACGCGTCCCTAGAGCGACCCCTTTCTGCTTCTCTTTATCCAGGGAGAGTCTAGCATTCTCCGCTTCCTTCCTGGCATCCTCTGCTTCCTTCCTGGCAGTTGTCAAATCGTCTAATAGACCTTGACACTCGCTCGTCAGTCAGTCTATCTCTCCTTGCTTTTCTACGGCTGTCCTTGTGCTATCCTCATCCCAATAGTTAAGATTGAAAAACGAAGAGAATAACTGAGAACGGAGGAGATTTACACGCTCCTGACGACTTTTGGCCAAAAACACATCTCTTTCCCCTTTATGAGACATTAGTCGAGCCGCCAAAAGAGATGAACATGCGAGAGCGTTATCATCGCCCTCAGCACAAAAAAACGGCAAGGCTTCCTCTCGTAAGGCACCCAGATTGACTTGGTGGGTGACAGGCCCAGAGGGAGCAAACGTGCTTAAACCAACCATTAAACCAGGAGCAACATTATCCCTTCCCTTGAGAGATGGGGACTGGAGGAACCTCCCAGGTCATGCGCAAAAGGCCCAGGACCAGCAAACGCCTCAAAATCGGGGCCCATCACCTCCGAAGAGAAGTCCATGGGGATAGAGGAGGAGTGAAGAGGAGAGTTTTTAGCAAAAGGATGAAAGTCCCTATCCATGTTAGCACCCCCAGGAGATTCATGAAATGGACCACCTTCTATGGTGACTCTCGGGGGAGAGATAACAACGGATGATGCCTGACCAATAGGACTACCCTAAAGGTCATGGCGAGCCTTCTTCTTACGGCCCTCAAGAAAATTTGTGAAGTTCGTGTTCATGTTGGAAGGGGTATGAGCGGAAACAGTACATGCCTCATAAAAGAACAAAATACGCTGAAAAGATGATGAAAGAAGAAAAGGAAATGATATGGATGAAGAATGAAAATACCTGACCAGATGAAGAAACTATTGGCACTCCCGTGGGAACAACACCAACAATTGTCACTTCTGAGGAAGTAACACTTTGGAGAGGAGCAGAATGCACTCTGCCTCTACTTCTACTTTTCTTTCTCCTTACCACGCGAACTCGGAAGGAAGACGCTTGACTGGTATCAACGGTAGCGGCAACCTCTTGAAGAGGCGGGGGATCAGATCAACAGTAACTGCAGTGGTAGCAGCAGTAGTAGCGGTAGCAGTGGCGGCTGCAGTGGTGACAGTAGTGGCAGCGATAGTAGCGACATCGGCAACGACTGCTTTTTCTCTTTGCTGCTGGGCCCTTCTCTTTTTTCTTCTGATATATTCTAGCTCCCAACCAGGCGGAGGCACTGTATATCAGCAGAATAATGTCAGTGTTAGTATTTCTCTATGAAATAAAGAAAATGGGTCAAATACTCACCAACAAGGCAAGCGAGAACATCCACCCCGTTGGCCACATCACGGGTGTCAACGCTAAAGTTTAATTCGAGGAGTTTCTGTAGCCAGCTGTCCTCCGGTGAAGAAAGTGGTTTTCTACCACCCCAGGCTCCATCCTTAATAACATGATTAAAACCCGTCCTCCACCAGGGAACAGGCAGATCAACAAAAAAAAATCCTTCTTTCCAACTAGCAATGGAAGACTCGAGGTGCATGAGTTTCCAGGTGAATGGTTTCAGTGACTCGTCGTCGTAATGGGGTGCTATCGTTATCACCCCTCTACGGGAATACAGTTGAAAAATATTTTGAAGTAACAAAATGGAAGGAGACTCAATTCCCTTAAACCTACACAATTTTATGAAAGCATAAACAACACAGAGCGCGTTGGGACTCAGTTGGGTGGGGTTCAAATCGAATTGGGTTAACAACTGTTCTATTAATGGGTCGAGAGGAAGTCGGAACCCATAGTCGAACATTTTGGCATATAATATCCTACTGTTGTTGGGTAATTCGCTGTTAAGGCGAAGGGATTCAGAAGCGACCTGAATCGAGCAACCATCAGGAAATTGTGCATTGAATGCATCTAACCCCTGCTGGAGCATGGGCAAGGAGTAGAGAGAAGTTAGGGTATTTTCAATCTTTTCTTCCCTAATAGATTTTTTAGAACGACGGGTTCTCGCCATGATTAAACACAGATGAGAAAGTAAAAAGAGAAAATAGAAATAAGTGTACCTTCGCTAAGAACGCAAGGAATCCCAGACAGAGGAGGAAGAAAAATGCAAGTCGCTGTTTGAAGTGGTGTTGTGTAGGGAAAGAGATAAAAAAGAAAAATGGAGGCGCGGGGAAAGTTATATACAACCCTAAAGGGGTTGAGAGACGCAACCAGTGGGCAATAGACACATGGAAAAGTGGCGTGTTAGAAAAAACGACACGCGCGAGGGATGCAACCTTTGAAAATGGAAAAATGCTTCAGTTCTTGTTACTCCCTACGGGCATTTGGTTCAAACGCCTCCCAGAAAGAGAGACACGTGTCTTTTCTCACCATGACTCCTTTAATCACATTAATGAGGGGATTTCTAGCATTTAATGCTCTAAAAAGTAGCTCCAACTTTAGCACGTGATCTCAGAGAAAGCTCGAGACAACGCCAATAATAGCGATACGGGAGCAAACAGGTGTTAACAGACATGATAAGCGTTAATAACAAAATACACGGAAATTCAAGATCTACAAAAGGGAAGTAACGCTTCGCAGTATACGCGTTATTAAAAAACAAATAGCGTTAAATAGTTTTATGGTACAACATCTTGAAAAATAAAGGGAAAGTGAACAAGAATGTAATCAAGCTCGAGACAAGTCCCGATAGCGGTCAATCATCCGAAGACAGGAATCTTCAAGCGTTGTCGCCATCATCGGGGAAGTGTAATCGGCAATCTTAGCTGGATCGGAAGAGCTACTCCCATGGTAATCTGCAAAACCAGAGTTAAAGGCCTGCATAACCTTCTTCTTCCACCACTCTATCTTCAGTGGGACCCTGGCAAGCTCCTCGTCTCGGGCTAATATTTCTTCATGAAGGAGAAAGTTGTTCTTCTTCTCTGTCAGTAATTTTGCCTCCAAAACACCGACATGGGCTTTCCCTTTGGATCTCTCTCTTCTCAACTCCTTCTGGGTTTCATTCTGGAGTTGCGTTATCAACTTCACTTGGCTTAACGCTCGGTCCAGCTGTACCTTTTGAGCGTGCACCGTAGTGGAAAGATCTTGCAACTGGCTTTCATAAACCTCGACTGTGTAGTCCAAATAATGGAAGATGTCTAAAGAATCATTCATGACGCGCGCATATCGAGCTTTTTGAGAAAGTTGTAGAAATTTCTCCCTTTCCTTAGAAAGACTCATCATCTCGCCTATCAAAGATGACGTTAATTCATCTCCTGTGAAAGGGTTTGATACCCCTGCGATGCGGAGCCCATCAACGCCAGGCCCTATCAAGTCTAGTTGATGGGATGGGATCCCCTTTGGACCTTGAGAAGAGAGATTAACCGTTAGGGTCGGAGAAGAACCTGTACCCAAACCATCTGCTCTAGTAACGGAAGTGAAAAACAACCGTTGAGGGGCCTTCAGTAACGGTTCAGAAGATGAATTCACATGGGTAGTTGTCATCACCACGTCTGGAATACAGGAAGAAATAAGAGAATCGGGGGCGTTAGCCGGCGGAGGCGAATCTGCTACCAAGGGAACTCTAGCGGTAGAGGGGGGAGTGACAACTGTCACCTCAGGAACCTTGGTCGTTTGAGAAGAACTCGCCATAGTAGAAATGTCGACCCTAACGGGGGGACCTCGTCAGCATCTCCGGAAGAAACCCCAATCGCCTGCCCACTTTTCTCTATTCTGAGTTTCTTTCGTTGGGCGGCAGAGGCTTGACGAAGACCTGTGTCAGTATCCATCTCCTCGCTATCGCTGTCGACTAGTCTAGTTATGGGTGGGCCCAAATTAACTCCTTTGCCCCGAACTGGTAGCTAATTTTCGAGAAAACGTGATGTTTGGGCAGAAACACCCCATCCCCTTCCTGCGACCATTTTAGTTCTCCTTTTCTTTAACGGGACATCCTGACGACTGGAGCTCCCAGATGGCGGAGAAGCCGGTAGTGTTTGAAGCGGTACCACATTCAGGGAGCGTTATTCCCTCCGGATGATTGGCCCTCAATGTTTCCTGCCAATAAACTATGTCAGAACGCAAGCCAAATCAGAGTGATAACGTGAAAATGGTGAAACTCACCTATAACGCACTCTTCCAAGTGTCTGTACAGAGCAAACTCCCGAATACGGAAGGACGTCTCTATCTCTAGCAGGGCGTTAGCCTGAGCCAACTCGTCTCTAGATAACACTACTGGTTTTACCCAGACTGCATGAACGCGTCATTCCACCTCGGGGTAATATCGACCAGACAATTACGACACTCTAGGCTAAGAAATTTGCGGAATAAATTGATGGACGGAATGAAGATACCTTTCGTCTCGCAAGCACGAAGAAAGGCATAAATCCCACACCAGGAAGAAGGAGTTATCTGAGCCAGATTAACATCACACCGACGCAGCAATTTCTATACAGAACTATGAACAGGAAGACGAAAGCCATAAAGGAACATCTTTAAATATACCATCCTATAGTTTCCCCACAAGGGACCATGCAGTCGTAGATCCTTCTCAGGGAGAATGACGGAATAACCAGGGGGGAAAGAGATACCGTGGCCCTCTAATTCAGCCTTGAGAATCGTTTCACAAGAAAAAATACTGGGAGTTTTATCGACTTCTGGATCTAAGGGTCTCTGAAAACTCCTAAAAGCTCTAGCCCTACGCATAGTGAACAAGCGAAAAGAAAATCTGAAGAAGATGGAGTGAAATACCTTGAAAAAGAAGAATTACAGACGAGTCAGCGGTGGACGGCTGACGAGAGAGGAATCCTTCGCGAGAAAGCAGAATGACAAGAAAAAGGGAAATTTGAAATGAGGCAACAAGAGTAAGGAAGAAGAAGCAGTCTCCTTTTAAAGGGTTAAATTCCACCGCATTAATTAAGTGACCTATCGCCTGAAGACGCGTGTAGAGAAAGAAGCCACGTGGAGTCATAATAAAGAGAATTTAAGACCAAGCAGTTACTAGTCACGTCTTTTCAAGGAGCAGTTAATTTTGACCGGGGCAGACGGTTATGGAGTAATCGTTTCAAAGTAAATGACAGATTCGTGTTAGCTACTAAAGAAAATGGGAGAAAACGCGAAAGCGGTAGCCAAGGATAGTTGCAAATAATTCATAATAGCCATACAACATCTACAAAGCGTTAGACATACATACTAATTGTTGATACCCGAATTTTGACGCCATTTTTAATTAATTTTAGCATTTCTGTCATTTTAGTTAATTGACTGTCATTTTTAATTAATTTACTGTCCTTAGCATTTTTCAATTTTCATCGCATTTTTATCGTCGTCGTTAGCATCGTCAGCGTTCGAAATCACATTTTTATTTGTTCGCCACGTATTTTCATTATTATTATCATTAATATTTTAACCTTAAAAATCGCATTTTTAATTATCCGTCAGTCATTTGCTAGTTTTTTCTTCGTTTTAGGTCATCACACGAATTTTAGGATTTTTAGTATTTTGTCACATTTTTTAGCATTTTTATTTTTTTATTATTATTTTTGTTCGAGCTTTTATTGGACCTGAGTAAGTTCGCTCGGACGATAGCTCGAATTTAGAATGTTTTCCATCAACTAGTTCCTACCCTTTTTTATGTTCACACCGGCCTACAGCGTTTCGCATATTTTTCGTCATAACGTCATTTATTTTTCGTCCGAACGTTTCATGTTTCTGAACGAGAAAATAAACACGTTAAACAAAAAATTCTCGTCATTCGTTGTAGACGGTTAAACTCGCCGTATTTTTCTCTACGCGCTGGCACTTTCGGCTCGAAAATTCGGAACGTTTGTTCGCAAAATCGGCTCGAGGCCATTTAAATAAACTAAAGGGCCATTTGATCATGGCCGTTGATCTGGTCAACCAAGGAAAGTCAACCAGATCAACGACCCTTGAATTAATGTGCATGGTGCACATGAATAGCGTGGGCGTGAACCAGCAGCGGAGCAGGCCACCGAGCAGCCTGCTCCCGACGTCCTGTCCCGTCCTTCATCATCACAACGCCGTAGACCTGCCATCACGACAACCCTAGCTCCACCACCTCGACGTTCGGCCTAGCCACGCGCAACACCGCGTCCTTCACCCATGCGATCGAGTGCCTATAAAAAGGCCCCTGCCTTTAACGTAAAATGGTCACCAATTCACCCAAGCAAGCCTTGCTTCTTCTCCCTTGATAGATTGCTCATTTTGATCGATAATCGTCACTAGTTCAAGCTTTCCCGTAAGCTTTCTTTTTCAAGCTTTTCTTTAGTTTTCATGCGCTTTTCTTTCTTTAATTAGTTAAATGTTTTTTTGATCAAATAAACTGTTTATTTTTATGCCAATAATTCATATACATGCTATAGATTAAATATATACTTTTAATTTGATTAATCGTTAGCTAAATCTCGCGAATTAATTAGTTTTCGATAATTAACGGTTTCCTCATTTTTTCGAAATTAAACTCGGCACGTTTTAAATTAAAATTCAAGGTTCGTACGGTCGAGAAGCCGTCGAGGAGACGAGCATCTCAGTACGAAGATCTTTCAAAACAGCCACCTGTGGCCGGAGCTTGGCCGCCGGCAGTGGCGCCGACGACCAAGGAAGGTGACGATAAATAGTGCCATAATGGCCTATTCATGCGTCAAGGTGATGGGCTTGGCCCATCACCGTGCCTTCCATTTTTTCATGGGTCAGGCACTATTCCCGACCTATTTCTCATTTCCTTTCACTTTTTTTAACTGGGCCCAACCCATTTTTTGTTATTTCTGAGATTTCGAATCGCGCTTTCTTTCGTAAAAATATTTCATATGCTTCGTATGATTATTTTTTCTGACACTTTAATTTTCTATACTTATCAACTGTTTAAATTATTCGCACTCTAGTTTCCGCAATTTACTTTCGGCAATTTAAATTCAATTTACCGCCTACATGGTCGGTCGCAAATATCAAACTGTAAAATTTCCGCAATAGCAATTGTTTATTTTCCGCAATCATCAACTGTTTATTTTCAGCAATATCAATCATTTAATTTTCTGCAATATCACTTGTCTAATTTTCTGCAATATCAATTATTTATTTTCTGCAATATCACCTGTTTAATTTTCTGCAATATCCCTTGTTTTATTTCCTGCAAATTATCACTTGTTTTATTTTCTGCAATATCACTTGATTAAATTTCTGCAAATCATCAACTGTTTCATTTTTTGCAAATCATCATTTAATTTTCCGCAAACAGTCAACTGCTTAAATTTCTGCGAATATCAAATCTTTAATTTCTTCGTCAAATCATCACTTAATTTTTCGTCAAATCATCATTTAAATTCTCGCACTTATCAACTGCCATCGTTTAATTTTCGCACCTCATCAAATCAGCATTTAATTTCTCGCACTTGGCAAATCAGCATTTAAATTTTCTGCACTTATCAAATCATCACTTAAATTTCCATATGCGTCAAATCATCATTTCTCGCATACATAAAATCAACATTTAAATTTTCGCACGCACCAAGTCATTATTTAATTCTCGCATGCATATATATTGCTTATTTATTTTTCGAGCTATCACTAACACTCTTATCTTGTAGGTTTTAAATTCAAGCTTCGCTCAAAATTACGCCTTTCGCTCCCTTTTATTTATTTCAACGCTTTTTTGTAAATATCAATCGTATGCCTGATATATAAAATTGCTAGGATTTAAAATCAACCCGCATGAACAACGTGTTTAAAGGCTTGCTTAAAAATGTCATGCTCATTTGATTTTAAATTCCGCTTATATTGACTGCATGTATTTGGTGGCTTCGACCCCACATCGGTTTATCATTTCAAAACTTCTTATTTAATTTGTACTCTGTTAAGCTATCCCTGATAGAATCACATAGTAATTAATTTAATCATGCATGGCCCGATGATGAAATAGAGGGCGCTCATTCAGTCTTACGGAAAATTCAGTCCCATCACTACGGTCTGGAATAATCGATCGGTTCAACGATCAATTATTCCTGAACGGTCCCGATTGTGGAAAATACTAAAGTGACGATTCCTCTGAGGCCCCCCTTTCAAAACGCATTTTATCAAACACCTCTCTTATCAACCGGTAACCATTTTCGGATGTGACTCGGGTGCCTAACACCTTCCCGAGACCATAATACGACCCTGAACCTTTGTCTGGGGTTCAGACCCTTTTTTTTGTGCCTTTAGTTTTTTATTTATTATATTTTTATGCCATGACGATTAAGGTTCCCTAAAACCTAGCAACCAAATTAGGGTGGCGATTTCATTGCATGTTGCGAGGCGTCTGTTTACGCTGAGCATCGTATGGTCTCAAATTTCGTCGTACACTCGCGAATAAAAACTTTTTTTGTTTAATTTTTAGGGCGCGACAGTTTGGCGACTCCACTAGGGAACTTGTAGGGTCGGAGTCGGTTTCATTTTTGAGAGGTGTTTTAGTTGTCTATTTACATGCTTTGATAAATTGCTGATCTGTTCATTTATTCACTTTATCAATTGTCATATACATTTCATAGTGCCCTACACCCCGGGGACAATTACCAAATTAGGAGGGTAGTAGTGACGCCCTAGGACACACGTCTTGGGTAGTGTTCGCCAATCCCAACTCGGATGAACTCCTAAAGCTAGTCGAAAGGTTACACGATTTCGCAAGGAATCGGGACACTGGACGACACTTTAGGGACCTTTTCATGGTATCATCCGGGAACCGTTCAAGCCAGTTAGAAAAGTCAGAATCAGAACCCCAGCACGTGCATCATAATTATATCTGCTTTGCCATGGTTCTATTTGTCTTGTTGCCATGATCTTTCATTTTTCGTAAATGTTCTGTTATACGAACTGTAAATCTCTTACACGTGCAGGTTACTTTGCATTTAAAATTTTCATTTTTGTCCCACAGGACCCATTTTGCTCATTCGATATGTCGGCACCTACGCTACTTTCACTTGATATTTTCGGGGGAAGAAGCTTCGACGATCAGGCTGCCCGAGGAGATCTGTTAGAACAACGATTCACCCCTGATATCACCACTAAGATCAAAGTAGAAGTCGTAGACTTTGACTTAACTAGGATTCAAAAATTGAGAAATGAGCTGACTGAAGACGAGGAGACACAGTTCGAGGGTAGTTATGGAAAACTACTAACCCTGGTTGACGTAAAGACTGATTGGGGTTGCATCCGGGCAGCCCTAAAATTTTGGGATCCCTATTATCGGTGCTTCTCTTTCGATAAAGGAGTAGACTTGACTCCTACACTGGTGGAGTACTCCTCTCTGATGTGCCTCACATCTCCTATATCGTCCATATACCAAAATGTTCGACTCGACTCCTCGAGTGTCAAAATAAGGCTCAATAAGTTGTTAGGAATCACCACTCGTGTCAGAGAAGGTGACTACTTCTAGTGTTGGTCGGATATTGAGGCACGATTTCAATTGTCCAACGGGAAAAAACACTTAAGGATTCTGGCTTTCACCATTGTAGGGTTTGTCCTCTTTCTGAAAATGAGGAACGCCATCGATTTTGCAGCAGCCAATATCTTTTACGAGATGGAAACAAATGCCATCAATCCTACGACAGCTATCTTGGCCGAGACCTTTCGCTCCTTGGACTCTTGTCGAAGAAAAGGGAAAGGGAGACTTACCTGTTGCACCCAGTTGCTGATAGTATGGTTGGTCAGCCACTTCAAACAGATTCCTGATCAGTCCATTTTCTTCGAAAGCTACATAAGATCATGCCCTTTACTCAGGGTTATCAATGCAATGACCACGGATAAATGAGAGATGGAAAATAAGGATGTCTGGATTGAACGATTCATAAATCTCTCAGAAGAAGACTTCAGTTGGCACTTCGATTCCATCGTCTGCTGCGGACCCCTACCTTGGGTTCCTTTAATTGGAGCATGGGGTGCGCTCACTATTGCCCTGCCCTCGTACTCAGACAGTTTTGCATCACCCAAATCATTCCAGTGACATTCGGCATGACGAGGTCAAACCTGCCACACACTGGAGAAAATAAGAACATTCAACTATACGCCTAAGACTGGGCCCACCCTTTTTATCTTAAAGGACGCGTTGCCCCTGCGGCAACGATACCACAATATCCGCAGTGGAGGTTAAGGCGAGTCAACGACAATGTCTTACCTCGCCCAGAAAATTAGAAACCGATAGAAGAGGAAGGGGAATCTCAAGTAAGCGACGGAATGGATGCCATGGCTTACGCTCAAGTGGTAGAACAGATGCGAGCAGCGCAAGAAGAACGAGATCTGATGATAGAAGAAAGAGATATCGCTGAAGCCCATCAATGCGGCCTAGAGGTCCAGATGAATGAGTTGGAAAGACGTAGCAAGGATATTATCCGCGTACAAGCAGTAAAATAGAAGGTGGCCCTCAGGGACTTTAAAGAACGTTTGAACAACGAGATCCGCAAGAAAGAAGCGTCCAGTACCATAATTGAGGACAAGAATTCGGCGATAAGGGTTTTGACTACTCGTGCAGACTTGGGGGATAGGAAGAGCCAGGTATTGCAAAGCCGAATTACCACTTTAGAGGCTGAGATAGAAATGCAGAAAGGGGAGATGGCCTCGATGGAGTACCTTTGGCAGGAGAAAGAGAACTCTAACGTCCAAGATTGACACCTTCGTGGGAAGGCTCGAATATCGGCAACCTTTTTTTTCCCATGTAACTAGGACCCCTGATTTCATCTATCTTAGCCATTTTTGATGAATTTAGGTAGTTGGCAAGTTTACCATATTTTTGTAAACACTTTTTAATGAAGTCGTACTCTTTCGGATATTTACTTCGCCTCAACTTTTCATATCAATTATCCATCCAATACAACTCAAAAGACCATCGCAAAAGGAAAGAGAAAATCTCTCCGGGATAAACACAATCGTCTCGCTAAAATTCTGAAAACTATCGAATATTCGAAACATCCGAGTATTGCTCACTCATGGCCATGTCCTCTTAGCTTAGCACAAACTCCAAGTTCATGGTATAGATCGTCGTCCCTCCCTTCGGTTGGGTTCACCAGGCATCAGGCCCTACGTCGTTCGAAAGCATAGTATAAAAGAGATCTTCCTAGCATGGCGCATTGGTTGCCCCTACTGATTTGGGTTTCACAGATAGCATCTCAGGTTGCTTCGCATCGTTGGAATGAATAGAGGCTTCCTTCATATCTTGTCAAATAACCGGGATATCTCGACTCTCCGACCGCCCTGAAAATATCAAGTGAAAGTGAAGCCGGAAAAGCGAATGAGCAACGTGGAGGCCTCAGGATTGCACATCACCTGCATATCCTCACTTATACTTACTATTTTTCTGTGTTTTTCCTTTTTCAGGTTCACGATAGCTCCACGAAAGCAAGCTACTTCGCACGGGCTCCCCGTAACTAGACTTCAAAAATGAAAAATGACTGAACAGGCTAAGGTCGACGAAGCGCTAACAGCTAGAATCGTGGAATTAGAGGAACAAGTTAGGATTACTACAGAAAGGGTCGCCAGGGCCGAAAAGGAAAGAGATGAAGCTACCACCGAATTCCCACCGGGTTATTATCCCACTCAAACAGGAGGACCTCCCTCTTCGCTCGCCTTCACAGGACCTTCAGTACCTCTGCCACTTTCTGGCCCTGAGGGCCAGTGGAGATGAATCAGTCCCTTCACTGTACCCACCACCGCAAATCCTATGGTTAATGCAGGTGAAGAGATTGCCACGTCACTTCAACGCCTTTCAACCAACCCTGTTGTGGACTCCGGCAAGAGCCCGGCCCACCTAGAGGCCTCGTATCTCCCTCCCCTTCTTCCGAGCACAGTTCCCGGACCTGTGGGAATTCAGCCTCCTATTTTTAATCCAGCACAATCTCAGTTCTCGTTAGAACCTCTACTACCCTTCGGTCCTAACCCCATTATGGCTGAGAAACCAAAAAGTGACAGGCTGAATCTGCTCGAAGAAAAACTCCGAGTGATTGAAGGGGTTGATCCCTTTGACCCTACTGGTCCCGCCGATATGTGTATGGTCCCCGGGATCGTTATACCACCCAAGTACAAGATCCCCGACTTCGAAAAGTATACTGGGGTAAAGTGCCCAAAGACCCACCTCAGAGCGTACTGCAATAAGATGGCAGAGATGATCCACAATGAGCCGTTGTTGATTCATCTATTCCGAGAAAGCTTGACCAAGCATGCCCTAACTTGGTATATGGGTCTAGACAGAGCCAGGATTATGACATGGAGAGACCTGTCCGATGCCTTCTACAGGTAATATAAATTCAACATGGAGGTAGCTCCAGACCACGCCGACTTGCAAAATCTGGAAAAGAAAATCGGCGAGTCCGTGAAGACTTATACTCAGAGATGGAGAGAGTTGGCTTCTAGAATCTCTCCACCTTTAAGCGATAAGGAACTCTTGTCGATTTTCTTGCACACTTTTAAAGCTCCCTACTACACCTACCTGATCTCGAACCCTTCAAACAGCTTCTCCGACATGGTCCTAATTGCCGAAAGAGTCGAGCAAGGGATTAAGTCTGGACGAATCATACCTGAGGCACCAGAGCCTGCGCCAAAGAAAGCGTCCATCGTAAAAAGGGATGTTGGATTTGTTGCTCCCCAAGCTAATCACGGGCAACCATTTTCACCACCTTCGCCTTATTTATCGCCAACGCCCTACCCTTTGCCATCACTATATCAACCCACCTTCTTTCCGTTTACCTTACCACCAGTTGCTAATGTCGCGCCTCAAAATCCTATGCATTTCTCACCGCCTCCGGTACAAACATTACAACCCATGCAACCTAAGTCGTATAACCCACCAAAGGACCCAAATAACCAAAACACGTCAAACAATCGATAGAACCGAGAGCCTTTACCTCCTCTCCCTCTTCCTGCAGGAGAAATCTACAAGCATCTCTTGGCGGCCGGATAGATCGTACCAGTTCTAGCTCAACCTCAAATGCCTCCTTACCCGAAATGGTATGATGTCAACGCAAGATGCGAGTATCACGCTGGAGCCCCGGGTCACACTCTAAAAAATTGCTTTGCATTCAAAGTGTCGCGCCTCGGAAATTTAAAAAAAAATTCGCGAGTGTGCAACGAAATTTGAGACCTTTAGATGCTCGGCGTAAAAGGACGCCTCGCAGCATGCAATGAAGTCGCCACCTTAATTTGGTTGCTAGGCTTAGGGAACCCTAATCGTCATGGCATAGGAAATATAATAAGTAAAAAAACTAAAGGCACAAAAAAAAAGGGTCTGGACCCCAGACAAAGGTTCGGGGTCGTGTTATGGTCTCGGGAAGGTGTTAGGCACCCGAGACACATCCGAAAACGGTTACCGGTTGATGAGAGAGGTGTTTAAAAAGATGTTTGAGAAATGCGTTTTGAAAAAGGGGGCCCTCAGAGGAATCGTCACTTTAGTCTTTTTTATGATCGTGATGGGACTGAATTTTCCGTAAGACTGAATGAACGCCCTCTTTTTTCATCATCGGGCCATGCATGATTAACTTAATTACTACGTGATCCTAACATGGATTGCTAACAGAGTACCAATTTAAATGATTGATTTTAAAGTGAAAAACTGAAGTGGGATCGAAAGTCCCCATGTACATGCAGTCAATACAAGCGAGAATTTAAAATCATATGAACATGGCATTTTAAGCAACTCTTTAAACACGTTGTTCATGTGGGTTGATTTTAATTCTAGCAGTTCTATATGCATGCAGTTGATATTTGCGAAAAGCATCGAATAAATAAAAAGGACTTGTGAGGCGTACTTTCGAGCGAAGCTTGAAATTAACCTACAAAACGAGAGTTTTAGTGATAGCTCGAGAAATAAATAAACCATTTTATGAGTGCGAAAATTTAAATGACAGTTGATTGCATACGAGAAATGATGGATTTCACGCATACGAAAATGAGATGCTGAGTTTGATAAAAATGATGGCAGTTGATTGTATACGAAAAATGATGGATTTTACGCATACGAGATCTAAATGCTGAATTGATTTGCATGCAAAAAATGATGGATTTTACGCATACGAGAATTTAAATGCTACATTGATTGCATGCGAAAAATGATGGATTTTACGCATACGAGAATTTAAATGCTGTGTTGATTGCATGCGAAAAATGATTGATTTTACGCATACGAGAATTTAAATGCTAGGTTGATTGCATGCGAAAAATGATTGATTTTACGCATACGAGAATTTAAATGCTAGGTTGATTGCATGCGAAAAATGAGTGATTTTACGCATACGAGAATTTAAATGCTGGGTTGATTGCATGCGAAAAATGATTGATTTTACGCATACGAGAATTTAAATGCTGGGTTGATTGCATGCGAAAAATGATGGATTTTACGCATACGAAAATGAAATGCTATTTTGATAAGTGCAGAAAAATTAAATGCTATTGGCGATTTACAGGGAAGAAAAAAAAGTTTAATGATTTGCAGAAAATAAAATAGGTTGATAATGCAGGGAATAAACAGTTGGATATTTGCAGAAAATAAACAGTTGTTATTGCGACCGACCATGTAGGCGGTATTGAATTTAAATTGCTGAAAGTAAATTGCTGAAATTTAAAGTGCGGGAAAGTAAAGTGAGGAAAAGTAAACAGTTGATAATTTGCGGAAGGATTTCCAGCAGTTTTGCGAAAAATTAAAGCAGTTGATATTGCAGAAAATAAACAGTTGATATTGCGACCGACCATGTAGGCGGTATTGAATTTAAATTGCTGAAAGTAAATTGCTGAAATTTAAAGTGCGGAAAAGTAAAGTGCGGAAAAGTAAACAGTTGATAATTTGCGGAAGGATTTCCAGCAGTGTGCGAAAAATTAAAGCAGTTGAATGTTTACGAAAATTAAAATGCGACCGACCATGTAGGCGGTATTTAATTTAAATTGCTGAAAGTAAATTGCTGGAATTTAAAGTGCGGAAAATTAAACAGTTGATAAGTGCGACCGACCATGTAGGCGGTATTGAATTTAAATTGCCGAAAGTAAATTGCGGAAAAGTAAACAGTTGATAAGTGCGACCGACCATGTAGGCGGTATTGAATTTAAATTGCTGAAAGTAAATTGCAGAATTAAAGTGCGAAATTTAAACAGTTGATATTTGGCGGAAGGATTTCCAGCAGTTTGCGAGAATTTAAAGCAGTTGAATATTTACGAAAATTAAAGAAGCGACCGACCATATAGGCGGTATTTTAAATGACTGAAATTTAAATTGCCGAAAGTAAATTGCTGAAATTTAAAGTGCGGAAAATTAAACAGTTGATAATTTGCGGAAGGATTTCCAGCAGTTTTGCGAAAAATTAAAGCAGTTGAATATTTACGAAAATTAAAAAAAGCGACCGACCATATAGGCGGTATTTTAAATGACTGAATTTAAACAGTTAGATATAAATGACTGAGGTTAGATAACATGACAATAAATATTATGATAAAGAATGAGCAATTCATGTATAAAAACAATTCGAGAAACAACTTGATAAAAAATAAGCATGCGAAATATTTCACGAAAAAAGTGACCGAAACAATTCATGTATAAAACATACGAGAAATAGCATGTATCGTGAAAAATAAATATATGAAACATGCGAGCATTTTACGTAAAAAAATGATGAATCGGAGGCATGGAAAAACGTGAATGGGCTGGGCCCTATTTAAAATTTGAAGAAATGGGCCAGGAACAGTTCCTGGCCCAAGGGAATTCATTTAAATGGTGATGGGCCAAGCCCATCACCTTTCCTTTATTTCGCACGAAGGGCCGAGTGGCCCGTGGCATCATCTTCCTCCTCACGTCGCCGGAGCCACTACCGGCGACGGAGGTGATGAACCAGGCGCCCAAATCGCCTGGTTCTTGGCCCAAAAGGAGCCTGTGCCCTCCACCAATGCAACCAACCAATCACAGTAGGAAACCAGCCACGAAAACAGTGGCAATTGCAACAAGAACACTACCGTGCATTAATCCATTTAATTAGCAAATAAATATTTCAAGCATTTAAATGATTTAATTGATGCTAGCGTAATGAAATTAACTCAACACTCAAGCAATTAGAACACATTTGAGCAGTTAAGTAATCATCTAAAGCAAGAACGGAATTTAGAGAGAGAAACCGTAAGTGAGAGAGAGAGAGAGAAACTTACAATGCCGTTGCTGCCGCGAGCGGACGGACGAACGGGAGTGAGGCTTGAGGGTGTGTGAATTGGTCCAGGAAAATGGAGAGGGAGAGTGTTCTTTTTTTTTTGTAAAATTTCGGCCCCCGCGAAGGGAAATGGTGACGGCTATTTATAGCCGAAGAGAGGCGCGTGATGGCCGGACGCGGGCTGCGCGTGGAGGAGCTGGAGGCGTGATGATGGTGGAGCTAGGGAGCTACGGCTAGGGGCTCGGACGAAGACGTGGCTGAGAAGGAGAGCAGGTGGCTCGGGCGCGGGCTCGTGGCTGAGAATTTCCTTGCACTGTACATGTGCATTATGCACAATAAATCAAGGGCCATTGATCTGGTTGACTTTCCTTGGTTGACCAGATCAATGGCCATGATCAAATGGCCTTTCATCTGATTTAAATAGCCTCGAGCCGGATCCGTCGAGCAACCGTTCCGACTTTTCGAGCCGAAGGTGCCGGCGCGTAGAAAAAAATACAACGGTTTTAACCGTCTACAGCGAACGATGAGAACTTCTCGTTTAACTCGTTTATTTTAGTGTTCAAAGGCGCAAAACGCGGGAACGAAAAAAATAAAGCGTTACACCGAAAATTACACGAAACGCTGTAGACCGTTGCGACCGGAAAAAAATCTAGCAACTAGTTGATGGAAAACATTTTAAAGTCGAGCTATTGTCCGAGCGAACTTACTCGGGTCCAATAAAAGCTCGAACGAAAATAATAATAAAAAATAAAAATACTAAAAAATGTGCGAAAATATAAAAAATCCTAAAATTCGTGTGATGACCTAAAACGAAGAATAATTTAAGAAACGACTGCCGGATAATTAAAAATGTGATTTTTAAGGCTAAAAATAATAATGATAATAATAATGAAAATACTTGACGAAAAATTAAAAATGCGACTTCGAAAGCTGACGATGCTAACGATGATGCTAAAATGCAACGAAACACCTAAGAATGCTAGCGACATTAAATCAACTGAAAATGACTGTAAATTAACTAAATAACAGAAATGCTAAAATTAAATAAAAATGGCGTCAAAATTCGGGTATCAACAGTTGCCCCCTCTTTACTGTCTTATCGAAGTATTCGATAAGCAGTAAAGGCAGTTGCCCCTAGATATCCGAATTTTGGCGACACGGCAGGTCTTACCTCAAACTTACAGTGATGAGGTCGCTCTGGGAGGAGGTAGTTGCTTGATGTCGCTCTGGGAGGAGGAGATTGATTGATGCTGTTACTGGGATACCAGGTGCTTGCTTGACGTCACTCTGGGAGGAGATGGTTGGTTGATGTCGCTCTGGGAGGGGAAGAAATGCTAAGGTTGAAAAAGGTAGAACTACGCTATGCTATCACTCTGGGAGGAGAAGAAATGCTACGCTGGAAACTAAATGCTGTCACTCTGGGAGGAGGAGAAATGCTACGCTGGAAACTAAATGCTGTCACTCTGGGAGGAGCAGAAATGCTAATGCTGAAACTAAATGCTGTCACTCTGGGAGGAGCAGAAATGCTAATGCTGAAACTAAATGCTGTCACTCTGGGAGGAGAAGAAATGCTATGCTGAAAACTAAATGCTGTCAATTCCCGTAAGAGAAAGCGCGAGATGCGGAAATTAAACTAAGGTTGCTCTAGGAGGAGAAGAATGCTAAGTGCTGTCGCTCTGGGAGGAGAAGAATGCTAAGGCAGAAAATTTAAACAACGCCGATTCCCGTAGGAGAAGGCGCGAGATGCGGAAATTAAACTAAAGTCGCTCTGGGAGGAGAAGAATGCTAAGTGCTGTCGCTCTGGGAGGAGAAGAAATGCTAAGGCAGAAAATTTAAACAATGCCGATTCCCGTAGGAGAAGGCGCGAGATGCGGAAATTAAACTAAAGTCGCTCTGGGAGGAGAAGAATGCTAAGTGCTGTCGCTCTGGGAGGAGAAGAAATGCTAAGGCTGAAAACTAAATGTTGTCACTCTAGGAGGAGAAGAAATGCTAGGTCGGAATCTAAACTATGTTGTCACTCTGGGAGGAGAAGAATGCTAATGCTTTTGATGGTGTTATTTGGTGATGAGGGAATTGATGTTGGCACTGGGGATAAAAAAAGTGTTTACAAAATTGATGATGTTGTTCGTGGATGTCACTCTGGGAGGAGATGGTTGGTTGATGTCACTCTGGGAGGAGGTATGCTTTAAATTCTAGTCTGGGCGAGGCTATCGCATTGCTTGATGCTGGTATGAAAAATAAGGTTGCATGTCGGTGCGAGGCTATCGCTCTTCGGACGATGATGTGGAAATACGGATAAAGGTCCGTGCGAGGCTATCGCTCTCCGGACGTCGTCGTGGTGATGTGAATGAATGTCCGTGCGAGGCTATCGCTCTCCGGATGTTGACGTGGCAATGTAAATGAATGTCCGTGTGAGGCTATCGCTCTCCGAGTGTTGACGTGGCAATGCGGATGAAGGTCTGTGCGAGGCTATCGCTCTCCGGACGCTGGTGCTGAAAATGTAGTCACTCAAGGAGGAGTTATTCAGATATGCAGAAAAGTAGTCGCTCAAGGAGGAGTATTTTTAGATAGACGAAAAAAAAAGTAGTTGCTCACGGAGGAGTGATAATTATGCAGAAATATAGAATTATGTAAATGAGAGTTGTAACGTACCTTCGCTCGGATATTGATTGACGATAACATACCTTTGCCCTGATGTTGATTTGATATTTGGGGTGACTGTTTATGAATTTTCAAGATATGGTGTGGGGACGTGACCTGACACAACATTAACAGATGACATGTGCGGACGTGACCAGACACAATATTAACAAACGCGATGTGGGGACGTGACCCTTCAACGCTTAACAGACAATATGCGTGGACGTGACCAGACACAACCTTATCAGACGACTGTGCGGACGTGACCGGACCTGACATTAACAGCATGATGTGGGGACGTGACCAAGCACACTTTTAAATGACACGATGTGGGGACGTGACCCTTCACAACGCTTAACGGACAACATGTGCGGACGTGACCAGACACCACATTATCAGACGACATGTGCGGACGTGACCAAGCACACTTTTAAATGACATGATGTGGGGACGTGACCCTTCACAACGCTTAACAGACAACATGTACGGACGTGACCAAACACAACATTATCAGATGACTGTGCGGACGTGACCGGACACTTTTAAATGACACGATGTGGGGACGTGACCCTTCACAACGCTTAACGGACAACATGTGCGGACGTGACCAGACACCACATTATCAGACGACATGTGCGGACGTGACCAAGCACACTTTTAAATGACATGATGTGGGGACGTGACCCTTCACAACGCTTAACAGACAACATGTACGGACGTGACC
Source organism: Viola odorata (assembly GCA_963691705.1). Lineage (NCBI taxonomy): Eukaryota > Viridiplantae > Streptophyta > Magnoliopsida > Malpighiales > Violaceae > Viola > Viola odorata. The sequence goes on from OY829546.1 coordinate 36,126,848, forward strand.
AAACACAACATTATCAGATGACTGTGCGGACGTGACCGAACACTTTTAAATGACACGATGTGGGGACGTGACCCTTCACAACATTTAACAGACAATATGTGCGGACGTGACCAGACACAACATTATCAGATGACTGTGCGGACGTGACTGGACACTTTTAAATGACACGATGTGGGGACGTGACCCTTCACAACGTTTAACAGACAATATGTGCGTACGTGACCAGACACAACATTATCAGATGACTGTGCGGACGTGACCGGACATGACATCAACAACACGATGTGGGGACGCGACCCTCCACAACGCTTAACGGACAATATATGCGGACGTGACCAGACACAACATTATCAGACGACATGTGCGGACGTGACCAAGCACACTTTTAAATGACACGATGTGGGGACGTGACCCTTCACAACGTTTAACAGATGGTGTAAAAAGGGAAAACAAGTCTTACCTTGAACTTACCGTATGAACTGAAATGGAGAGTAGTTGACCGTGAGGGAACGAGATTCACCGCACGAAGCTGATTTGGGAGTGGTAACGTACTCCATTCGATGCTGATTGGATTTTGATGAAAATCCAAGATGGCGAGGGCTTTACAACGATGTCGTCATCGAAGACCCATGGTGAGGAGTGGTGATGTTCTTCATTCGACGTTCGATCCAAGGCGAGGGCTTTACAACGATGTCGTCATCGAAGACCCATGGTTGAGGAGTCACCGGAGCATATCTGTGTCCTGCAAATTGGAAGGAAGCAAATACAAAGTAGCAACAAAATAGAAAAAGGAGAGAGCAATTGACCTGTGAGAAATATCAAATATTCCTACCTTTAACCCACGGCTTGCCCCCAAGTTTTTTTGTTTGGAATGAAAATGATTTCTTTGTTTAAGAAAATAAATTCAAGCCTTTTTCTCTTTTTGGATAAAATGTGCGTTCAGTTTTCATTATATGAACATGATTGATTCAAGTCTAGATAACGTTTACGTCTTGTTCAAGAAATAACGACCTTAAGGACAAGACTTTCCCACAACTTGCAGCCGTAAGCAATCCTCACCTGATATTAGTGTTTGCACTCACGCTCTGGAACAAGGCTAAGTGTTTTACACTCATAAAGATGCAACTAACATGATACATAATTTACAGTTCGCAATGTCAATCCGAGTGAATATACTTCGAATGAAGATGCACATGCATGGGCGTTCTAATAATCGATGAGACTTTTACGGAAAAGAATGAAAGGACATGAAAAGTCCGGAAAGGAGTTTGTTTTGGGAAATATTGCTTTGTTGAGGAGTTGGAAGGCTTTTGATGAGTGATGCTTTGCTAATTGGCCAGGATGAGGGCGAGGTGCGCGAGTCTTTTCGCTTTTTGCTGGGGATGCTTGCTTGACAGAGTGCGTGAGCTCTGGGATCCTTGTTGGGGGTGCTTTCCCTTTGGCCAGGGGCCCTTTTCTTGAGTCTTCATTGGGGAGCGTCGTCGCTGTTCATTTTGCGACTTACTACTTGAGTTGGCCTGGGGCCCCTTTCTCTTCTCGGGTTCTCACTAGGGATACTTGCTTTGAGGTTTCTTGAGTTGGCCTTGGGCCTCTTTTGCTTGACTTTACTGGGGGAAGGCTGCTTTGAGATTTCTCGAGTTGGCCTTGGGCCTTTCTACTCGAGTTCACTGGGGAAAGTTTTCTTCGAGATTTTCTCTAATTGAGTTGCCCCCGGGCTGTGATTGCTTTGGCTCTTCGATTTTTTATATTCGTCGAAGGTCTCTGAGCACTTTTCTTTTCTTTTCCCTTTTTCCCCTCTCTCCTTTTTCTTTTTTTTCTCTCCTTTTCTCCCTTTTTTTATATATATATATATATATATATATCCCTCCCCTTTTTGATTTGATTTGAAAATGCAACAGAGCAGAGCAAGCACAGCATTTGTCTTGATCTCTTCCCCTTCTGTCTTGAGGCCTCGGCCTTCGTCGTTGCTGCTTCTTCAGTGATGGTCCTTAGCGATCTCCTGGTGACCTTTTCCGTCTCTTTCATCGTGCTCTTGGACTCGACGTGCTTTTACTTCCGGCTGACGATTTTAGCTGAAACTGCTCTTTGGCTCCCGGGGTATGAGTGATATTGACGGTTTGGGGAGTGATGGCATATATGGTGGAAAGAGGGAAAAAACGAAAAAAGTGGAGAAAATCGTAAAAGTCCCATGTCACTTTATAGCTATCCCATGTCTAATGGCGCATGTACCCTGGATATTATGCGAATTCAACTAGTATCTAGTCAGGCACTTACACTCATGAAAGAAACAAAGCGTGAAGCCCCAAAATACTCACAGGGATATGTTTTGTGATTGCTTATGTCTAGACATGCCATGGATATAAGAGCTAACAGACAAAATCATGTATGTTTCATATAATTTCTAATGAACGCACAAGTCATCCATGTCGTGATAAAGTATGCTTAAAAAAAAAAAAAAAATTTCAAACGTGAAAATTTTGTTTTCATCCTCTCCCTCCTCTTTTTTTTTTTTAGCCCAAGTTGCACATGTATAAAGACAATTTTTTTGCGAACACTAAGGATTTTAGCCAACATGACGCACGCACCCTTGCAATCACTGTAAATAGCGGAAAAATTGTGAAAATGTAAATTGCGAATATATAAATTACGGAAACAGAAATTGCGGAAACGGAAATTGCAAAAATGTAAAAGGACAACTTCCTTGAAAAATGAGCTCGGACATTTTTTTTTCCTTCTTTTGGTCGTCGCTTCACCTGCTTGCCCCCAAGTTTACAAGTCTCGTTGCACCTGAAATGCAAAACCACGGAAATGTAAACTGCGAGACCATAATTTTCAGAAACGTAAATTGCGACAAGGGGAAATTGAAAACATGAAGGACAACTTCCTTGAAAAATGAGCTTTGACATTTTTCAACACCTTCCTTCGGTTGTCACTTCATTCGCTTGCCCCCATATTTACAAGTCTCGCTGCACCTGAAATAAAGAGACAGTCAAATAATAAATTCATAGGGAAAAGGTACCCCAAGATGTTGAATTTAAAATTAACGAAAGAGAATAATTGAAAAGAACACGTGGGTTGCCTCCCACGAAGCGCCCTTGTTTAAAGTCGTAGGCTCGACTATGGTGTGCGTTTGAGCCTTGTGCTTTTGGATCAACATCCCTTTGAACTTCATTGCTTGCCACCAAGACTTTTCCTGATGAGGGACTATCTCCTTTTCCGCCCTTTCTCTTAAATGGACCGATTTGCATGGAATCCCGGCCTCATTCTTAATTGTGGTGATACTTTCTTTATCGCTAAAGACATAGGGTTTATCAAAACCCACTGAATCAACATTCATCCTGAAACGCGAATAGTACAAGACGCTCGAAGAGGGGGTTAAATATATTTATTTATTTTTAAACCAAAGGGGAACACAAGTCCCTATAAACAAGACATGCACACATATTACAAAGAGACATCAGGAAGCGTGGCGGCGGTCTAATTACGCAGAGCCCCCCTCCCAGACTTCTTCACGCAAATGGTCGAGCCCTATATCATCCTTCCACTACCCAAAGTATGATTTGGAATAGGGTTGATGGTCATGCTAGAACCTTCGAAAGAGATGCATTTGTTCTTGATCAAGCGATCAACCTTTCCTCTAAGGGCAGAGCAGTCTTCTATGGCGTGGCCTTGAGCTCCAGCGTGGTACGTGCATCTAGCAATAGGGTTGTACCACTTCGGATAAGGAGGTTGTATAGGCTGAATCGGGATTGGCGCAATTTGCCCGGCTGCCAAGAGATGCTCGTAAATTTCCTCTAAAGGAATGGGAAGAGGTGGTAGCGGTTTCCTGTTCCAATGGGTGTGTTGGTTCTTTTGTGGGATATGTGGTGGAGGTGATGGGGAAGGTCGCCGGTTGCTAGGTCCCGAGGAGACAAAGATGACATCTTCCTTCATGATGGGTGCTCCTTTAAGCGTTTCTTCTGGTGTGGAAGCGGTGATCCTCCCAGATTTAATTCCTTGTTCAACTCTCTCAGCCACCGTGACTATGTCAGAAAAGTTATTTGATGGATTGGATATAAGATAGGTGTAGTAGGGAGCCTTGAAAGTGTTTATGAAAATTGACGAGAGTTCTTTGTCATTTAGCGGAGGAGAAATTCTAGATGCTAGCCCTCTCCACCTCTGAGCGTAAGTCTTCACTGATTCGTCGGTCCTCTTCTCTAGATCCTGTAGATCAGAACGGTCTGGTGCAACTTCCAAGTTGAATTTGTATTGCCTGTAGAAGGCATCGGACAGGTCTCTCCATGTCCTGATCCTGGCTCTGTCTAGGCCCATATACCAAGTTAGGGCGTGTTTGGTCAAGCTTTCTCGGAATAAATGGATCAACAACGGTTCGTTGTGGATCATCTCTGCCATCTTGTTGCAGTATGCTCTGAGGTGGGTCTTCGGGCATTCTACCCTAGTATATTTTTCGAAGTCCGGGATCTTGTTCTTCGGAGGTATGACGATCCCGGGGACCATGCACATGTCGGCGGGGCCGGTAGGGTCAAATGGATCAACCCCTTCAATTGCTCGGAGTCTCTCCTCGAGAAGATTCAGTCGATCCCCTTTCGGTTGCTCGGCCCCAATGGGGTTAGAATCGAAGGGCAGCATTGGTTCTGATGAGAACTGAGGTTGTGATGGGTTGAAAGTGAGGAGTTGAGTTCCCACAGGTCCGGGAACTGTGCTCGGAGGAATAGGAGGGAGATACAGGTCCTCTGGGTGGGCCTGGCTCTTGCTGGGGTCCACAGCAGGGTTGATTGAAAGGTACTGAAGCGACGGGGAGATCTCTTCACCCGTCTTAACTGGAGGACTCGCAACGTTGGGTACAGTAAAGGGACTAACCCATCTCCAATGGCCCGGGGGACCAGAAAGTGGCGGGAGTACGGAAGGTCCTGCGACGGTGAGCGAAGAGTGAGGTCCTTTTGTTTGAGGGAGATCAAAACTCGGTGGTACTTCGGCGACAACTTCATCTCTTTCCTTTTCGGCCCTGGTGGCTCTTTCTGTAGTGATCCTAACTTGCTCCTCTAACTCCGTGATTCTAGCCATTAGTGCTTCATCGGTCTTGGCCGGTTCAGTCATTTTTCATTTTTGAAGTCTAGTTAGGGGGAGCCTGTGCGGAGTAGCTTGCTTTCGAGGAGCTATTGTGAACCTGAAAAAGGGAAAAACACAGAAAAAGTAAATACAAGTGAGGATATACAGGTGATATGCAATCCCGAGGCCTCCACGTTGCTCATTCATTTTCCGGCCACACTTTCACTTGATATTTCCAAGGAGGTCGGTGAGGCGAGGAATCCCAGTGGTTGACAAGATACGAAAGAAGCCTCTATACATTCCCCCGATATGAAGCAAACCTGAGATGCTAACGGCGAAACCCAAATCAGCAGGGGCAACCAATGCCGCCATGCTTAGGAAGATCTCTTTCATACTGTGCTTGCAAACGACGTAGGGCCTGACGCCTGGTGAACCCAACCGAGGGGAGGGATGACAATCAATGCCATGAACTTGGAGGTCGTGATAAGCTAAGAGGACAAAGCCACGAGTGGGCAATATTTGGCTGTTTTTGTTTTTTTTTTGTTTTGTTTTGTTTTTTTTTTTGAATGTTTGGTCTGATTTTTGGTTCTTTGGGTGAAACGACTGTGTTTATCCCGGAGGGATTTTCTCTTTCTTTTTGCGATAGTCTTTTCAGTTGCGTTTGGATGGATAATTGATATGGAAAAGATGAGGCGATTTTAATAAATATCCAAAAGAGTACGACTTTATTAAAAGTATTTACAAAAGTATGGTAAACTTGCTAAATTTATCAAAAATGGCTAAGATAGGTGGAATCAGGGGTCCTAGCTAAAAGAAAAGATTTGCCGATATCCGAGCCATTCCCTGAAGGTGTCATTCTTGGACGTTAGAGTCCTGTTGCCAAAGGTACTCCATCGAAGCCAACTCCCCTTTCTTCATCTCTAACTCAGCCTCTAAGGCGGAAATTCGGCTTTGTAGTGTCTGATCGTTGAAACTTTGTTCCCCGAAAATATCAAGTGAAAGTAGTGTAGGTGCCGACATGTTGAATGAGCAAAACGGGTCCTGTGGGACAAAAAATAAAATTTTAAATGCAAAGTAACCTGCACGTGTCAGAAAATTTTCAGTTCGTATAACAGAAAAATCACGTCAATATGCCACGACAAACAGGTATAATCATGATGCCTATGCTGGGGCTCTGATTCCGACACCTCTAACTGGCTTGAATGGTTCCCGGATGATACCATGAAAAGGTCCCTAAAGTGTCGTCCAGTCACCCGATTCCTTGCGAAATCGTATAACCTTTCGACTGGCTTTAGGGGTTCATCCGAGTTGGGATTGGTGAACACTACCCAGGACATGTGTCCTAGGGCGTCACTACTACCCTCCTATTTTGGTAATTGTCCCCTGGGTGTAGGGCGCTATGAAATGCATATGACAATTGATAAAGCAAATAAATAAACAGGCCAACAATTGATCAAAGCAAATAAACAAATAAAACACCTCTCTAAAAAGATAAAACCGGCTCCGACCCTAATCTCCCCACTGGAGTCGCCAAACTGTCGCGCCTCGGAAATTTAAAAAAAAATTCGCGAGTGTGCAACGAAATTTGAGACCTTTAGATGCTCGGCGTAAAAGGACGCCTCGCAGCATGCAATGAAGTCGCCACCCTAATTTGGTTGCTAGGCTTAGGGAACCCTAATCGTCATGGCATAGGAAATATAATAAGTAAAAAAACTAAAGGCACAAAAAAAAAGGGTCTGGACCCCAGACAAAGGTTCAGGGTCGTGTTATGGTCTCGGGAAGGTGTTAGGCACCCGAGACACATCCGAAAACGGTTACCGGTTGATGAGAGAGGTGTTTAAAAAGATGTTTGAGAAATGCGTTTTGAAAAAGGGGGCCCTCAGAGGAATCGTCACTTTAGTCTTTTTTATGATCGTGATGGGACTGAATTTTCCGTAAGACTGAATGAACGCCCTCTTTTTTCATCATCGGGCCATGCATGATTAACTTAATTACTACGTGATCCTAACATGGATTGCTAACAGAGTACCAATTTAAATGATTGATTTTAAAGTGAAAAACTGAAGTGGGATCGAAAGTCTCCATGTACATGCAGTCAATACAAGCGAGAATTTAAAATCATATGAACATGGCATTTTAAGCAACTCTTTAAACACGTTGTTCATGTGGGATGATTTTAATTCTAGCAGTTCTATATGCATGCAGTTGATATTTGCGAAAAGCATCGAATAAATAAAAAGGACTTGTGAGGCGTACTTTCGAGCGAAGCTTGAAATTAACCTACAAAACGAGAGTGTTAGTGATAGCTCGAGAAATAAATAAACCATTTTATGAGTGCGAAAATTTAAATGACAGTTGATTGCATACGAGAAATGATGGATTTCACGCATACGAAAATGAGATGCTGAGTTTGATAAAAATGATGGCAGTTGATTGTATGCGAAAAATGATGGATTTTACGCATACGAGATCTAAATGCTGAATTGATTTGCATGCGAAAAATGATGGATTTTACGCATACGAGAATTTAAATGCTGTGTTGATTGCATGCGAAAAATGATTGATTTTACGCATACGAGAATTTAAATGCTAGGTTGATTGCATGCGAAAAATGATTGATTTTACGCATACGAGAATTTAAATGCTAGGTTGATTGCATGCGAAAAATGAGTGATTTTACGCATACGAGAATTTAAATGCTGGGTTGATTGCATGCGAAAAATGATTGATTTTACGCATACGAGAATTTAAATGCTGGGTTGATTGCATGCGAAAAATGATGGATTTTACGCATACGAAAATGAAATGCTGTTTTGATAAGTGCAGAAAAATTAAATGCTATTGGCGATTTACAGGGAAGAAAAAAAAGTTTAATGATTTGCAGAAAATAAAACAGGTTGATAATGCAGGGAATAAACAGTTGGATATTTGCAGAAAATAAACAGTTGTTATTGCGACCGACCATGTAGGCGGTATTGAATTTAAATTGCTGAAAGTAAATTGCTGAAATTTAAAGTGCGGGAAAGTAAAGTGCGGAAAAGTAAACAGTTGATAATTTGCGGAAGGATTTCCAGCAGTTTTGTGAAAAATTAAAGCAGTTGATATTGCAGAAAATAAACAGTTGATATTGCGACCGACCATGTAGGCGGTATTGAATTTAAATTGCTGAAAGTAAATTGCTGAAATTTAAAGTGCGGAAAAGTAAAGTGCGGAAAAGTAAACAGTTGATAATTTGCGGAAGGATTTCCAGCAGTGTGCGAAAAATTAAAGCAGTTGAATGTTTACGAAAATTAAAATGCGACCGACCATGTAGGCGGTATTTAATTTAAATTGCTGAAGTAAATTGCTGGAATTTAAAGTGCGGAAAATTAAACAGTTGATAAGTGCGACCGACCATGTAGGCGGTATTGAATTTAAATTGCCGAAAGTAAATTGCGGAAAATTAAAGTGCGGAAAAGTAAACAGTTGATAAGTGCGACCGACCATGTAGGCGGTATTGAATTTAAATTGCTGAAAGTAAATTGCAGAATTAAAGTGCGGAATTTAAACAGTTGATATTTGGCGGAAGGATTTCCAGCAGTTTGCGAGAATTTAAAGCAGTTGAATATTTACGAAAATTAAAGAAGCGACAGACCATATAGGCGGTATTTTAAATGACTGAAATTTAAATTGCCGAAAGTAAATTGCTGAAATTTAAAGTGCAGAAAATTAAACAGTTGATAATTTGCGGAAGGATTTCCAGCAGTTTTGCGAAAAATTAAAGCAGTTGAATATTTACGAAAATTAAAAAAAGCGACCGACCATATAGGCGGCATTTTAAATGACTGAATTTAAACAGTTAGATATAAATGACTGAGGTTAGATAACATGACAATAAATATTATGATAAAGAATGAGCAATTCATGTATAAAAACAATTCGAGAAACAACTTGATAAAAAATAAGCATGCGAAATATTTCACGAAAAAAGTGACCGAAACAATTCATGTATAAAACATACGAGAAATAGCATGTATCGTGAAAAATAAATATATGAAACATGCGAGCATTTTATGTAAAAAAATGATGAATCGGAGGCATGGAAAAACGTGAATGGGCTGGGCCCTATTTAAAATTTGAAGAAATGGGCCAAGAACAGTTCCTGGCCCAAGGGAATTCATTTAAATGGTGATGGGCCAAGCCCATCACCTTTCCTTTATTTCGCACGAAGGGCCGAGTGGCCCGTGGCATCATCTTCCTCCTCACGTCGCCGGAGCCACTGCCGGCGACGGAGGTGATGAACCAGGCGCCCAAATCGCCTGGTTCTTGGCCCAAAAGGAGCCTGTGCCCTCCACCAATGCAACCAACCAATCACAGCAGGAAACCAGCCACGAAAACAGTGGCAATTGCAACAAGAACACTACCGTGCATTAATCCGTTTAATTAGCAAATAAATATTTCAAGCATTTAAACGATTTAATTGATGCTAGCGTAATGAAATTAACTCAACACTCAAGCAATTAGAACACATTTGAGCAGTTAAGTAATCATCTAAAGCAAGAACGGAATTTAGAGAGAGAAACCGTAAGTGAGAGAGAGAGAGAGAAACTTACAATGCCGTTGCCGCCGTGAGCGGACGGACGAACGGGAGTGAGGCTTGAGGGTGCGTGAATTGGTCCAGGAAAATGGAGAGGGAGAGTGTTCTTTTTTTTTTGTAAAATTTTGCCCCCCGCGAAGGGAAATGGTGACGGCTATTTATAGCCGAAGGGAGGCGCGTGATGGCCGAACGCGGGCTGCGCGTGGAGGAGCTGGAGGCGTGATGATGGCGGAGCTAGGGAGCTACGGCTAGGGGCTCGGACGAAGACGTGGCTGAGAAGGAGAGCAGGTGGCTCGGGCGCGGGCTCGTGGCTGAGAATTTCCTTGCACTGTGCATGTGCATTATGCACAATAAATCATGGGCCATTGATCTGGTTGACTTTCCTTGGTTGACCAGATCAATGGCCATGATCAAATGGCCTTTCATCTGATTTAAATAGCCTCGAGCCGGATCCGTCGAGCAACCGTTCCGACTTTTCGAGCCGAAGGTGCCGGCGCGTAGAAAAAAATACAACGGTTTTAACCGTCTACAGCGAACGATGAGAACTTCTCGTTTAACGCGTTTATTTTAGTGTTCAAAGGCGCGAAATGCGGGAACGAAAAAAATAAAGCGTTACACCGAAAATTACACGAAACGCTGTAGACCGTTGCGACCGGAAAAAAATCTAGCAACTAGTTGATGGAAAACATTTGAAAGTCGAGCTATTGTCCGAGCGAACTTACTCGGGTCCAATAAAAGCTCGAACGAAAATAATAATAAAAAATAAAAATACTAAAAAATGTGCGAAAATATAAAAAATCCTAAAATTCGTGTGATGACCTAAAACGAAGAATAATTTAAGAAACGACTGCCGGATAATTAAAAATGTGATTTTTAAGGCTAAAAATAATAATGATAATAATAATGAAAATACTTGACGAAAAATTAAAAATGCGACTTCGAAAGCTGACGATGCTAACGATGATGCTAAAATGCAACGAAACACCTAAGAATGCTAGCGACATTAAATCAACTGAAAATGACTGTAAATTAACTAAATAACAGAAATGCTAAAATTAAATAAAAATGGCGTCAAAATTCGGGTATCAACACAAAGCAAAAGTCCATCACTTGATCAAAAGTGGATGGGTATCTTTCGAAGGGTTAGCAAAAGGACCCAACACATCCACCAATCCTCTCCCCAATCATTCCCAAGGAAAGGGAGGGGTGAACGCCATCTCGGCAGGAGAAAGCAACGACCTTCTTTCTTTGGCATCGAGCTGGCCACAAGAACAACTTTTCTTGGCCTTAGCTCGAGGAGGACATATGCCATACTCGGAGAGCAATCCAAGTCACTGCATGTACTGCAAGGGAAGTGACGGTCATAAGATCTAAGGTTGCGAGTTGTTCGCAGGAAAGGTGAGACAACTCTCGAGTCTTGAAGTAATACAAACCCAGAAAGTAACCCACGGGGAAGGATCTATTAACGTCATCGGAGAAGGATTTCCTATCCCGCCTAACTCCAAAGGAACCCCACTCCAAATCATCCAAAAGAAAAGATCAACTTCGTCGGGCAAACGGTTCTCCACGCGCCGTGACCAAGGCGACCGCGAGATTGACACTTTGGGTCAGCCTTCCGGGAAATTCGACTACCTTGTCAGGTATTCAGTACCACCCTCCCATTCTAGCACAATGCCATTACTATCCTCTTGGGAATCCTCGGACTCCGAATCATACCCTTCACCGATGTGGTCACTTCCTCCGTTTCCTTTGAAGGAGATCTACGCAAGCCTCCTGGCAGACGGGCAGATTACACCATCCCCACTCTCGCCTCAATCAACTCCTTACCCTAGCTGGTATGATCCAAAGGTTAGCTGCAAATATCACGCCGGAACCCGAGGGCACTCCCTAGAAGACTGTTACGCCTTTAGAGAAAAGGTCGATCATCTAACCAAGCAAGGACAAATCTCTTCCGAAGGTTTAGCAAAGGGTCCTGATGTGACCACCAGTCCTCTACCGCACCATAATCCTGGGGTGAACGGTATTCTTTCTGGAGGAATCGACGATTCTCCCCTCTCAGTAAAGGGAATACCCAATGAAGAACTGTTCTTCGCATTAGCTAACAACGCATATCTGCCATTCCCGGGGAATAATCAGGCCCAGTGCCTATTCTGCTAAGGAGAAAGCAACCACGAAATCCAGGACTGCAGAATTTTTCGGCAGAAAGTCAAGCAACTCACAACATTCGGGATCATTCAGACCGAAGGGAAAACCTGAGGAGCAATCAACGCCATCGAGGGTAATTCTCCAGCACCGTATTCCTTCGAATATGTGGCCCAAACAGGGGATACGGCCATGACCCTACGCAAAGTAGTGTTCACATTAGCTGTGAATACTCTTAGCCGAGATAGACATCAAGGGCGTTATTGTCCCTACACCCCTATTACATGCCCATCTAGGCCATTCTTCTGATATTTCATGTGTTGTGCATATCTTAAGTCAGCTTATGACCACACTACGCTCAACTTATTTTCCTGTTGTTCTTCGCATTTTCGCTATGTCTAAAGAACTATCTTCAATGACCTACACTTTCCAACTTTCTCTAATGAACTATATGTTTATTCTAATGTTGATTGCATAGACAATCCAATTGATAGGTGATCCACTTATAGCATATCGTTTCTCCTTGGGGATTCTTTTATATATATCTTGGCGTCGTAAGAAACAAAAAAATATTGTTCTATGAAGCACTGGAGTTGAATATCGTGCTCTTGCCGATACCACATCTCAACTAATTTGGCTTCGTTAGTTATTGGCAGACGTGGAAGTTCCCCAACTTCTCCCCACTTCTCTATATTGTGATAGTTAAATTCCTCGTAAGGATAATTTTCTATGGACGAACGAAGCTTATCAGAATTGATTGCCACTTTATCCGTCACAGTTTAAGTGAAGGCACGCTTCAACTAAACTCCGTGATCAACATGATTATATATTCATGACAAGTTATTCTTTTTATTGTTCAAATTATCATCTCAAATGTCTCCTTGAGTTAGGAGGGGATGTTAATATAGTAAATATGATTGAATCCATGTAATTAGTTTAGCTTGCTTACATGGCATAAAGAGCCTTGTACATTTTAATTATAATAATACAAGTCTATATAATACATATTTACTTATTTGTCTATATTCTCTAGTATTCAAAAAAAGTACTACTCAATAATTAGCATTTACATAGTAAAATTAAGATAACCATGATTGGTTAAGACTCTTAATAAATGTAAATAAATTAAACATTTATATAAATTATAGAGAAATCTACACATTTTAAACTTTATATTGGAAAATTTAAAGATAATGTAAGATTTTGATAAAATTACACTCAGTTAAGAATGTATGATAATACTTTTTTTAAAGGAGTAAAATAAATTTGAATCAAAACATGGTTCAACCAAATTTCTTGCCTGAGTTTTAGGTGAAATTTTAATTTAATGTCTTGAGCTTTGACCAAAATAGATTATTAGAGTTTTGAAGGGTCTGTTACACTGTTCAGTTGAATATTTAGTAAAAAAAAATGTTTACTTATTATCATTTCAATTTTATTATGAAAAATAGAAAGAAAAAAAAGTGGTTCTTTATTTGACGGAGGTGAGTATTTTAGCAAGGCTATTAGCATTTCATCTTGTCTATTAACACTATTCTTTTTACACCAAAAAATAAAAATACCCTTATCAAAAAAACACTAATTAAAACTTATCCAAAAGGTTCCATATGATTTTTCACATATATTTATCGTAAAATTAATTTCAGAAAAATTATCATCTTATAATCTTCTCGGTATTGCCGCCCACCACTCACGGGCAAGAAAAGAATAAGGTGTTACTCATCTAATAGAATAAGCAAACTTATTTTCACACTTTTATATTTATCATTATCTCTATTAAAAAGTATATATTAAAAACACAAACTTGTTAAACACATTTTTTTTAACAAATTATTATTTTCCTTTGTATACGCAAATATGTTTGCTACTCGTTAATTAAGAAATGCATTGCAGATTTGTTAGAATATTTGTGAAATGATTTTTGTTATTGCATTTTTTTAAAAACTTAATTAGGTATACTCTCTCCGAGTAGTCGTTTTTAAACCATTTTTTTCCAATTAGTTATTTTATTTACATTTTCTAAATTATTAGTTAATAATTTTTACTCTTTTATTATTAATTAATTACGCCCTCCGATTTTGTTTATATGACCCTTAAATGTATGATGATGTGGAGATAATAATTAATAAATTTAGGAATATTATTATTTTTTAAATTCTTATTCCAAAAGAAATCTTGTAAGATTATAATTAAGAATGATCAATAAAAAACGGACAGAGAGATGTGAAAAACATAAAACAAGATACTATCCCGATAATTGGTACGTGGATAATGAGTAGTAGATAATGACCGAGAGTAAATCAGGAAGGCCGTTATCCACACCCACTATAAATTGATGACAGTGGAACACATTTTCTCCATTCCATATTTACCAGTACTAGCTGTTACTATCACAATTTTGTTATAATTATAGTATACACATTTACTTATTTGTGTATATTCTCTAGTATTCAAAAAAAGTACTACTCAATAATTAGCATTTACATAGTAAAATTAAGATAACCATGATTGGTTAAGACTCTTAATAAATGTAAAAAAATTAAACATTTATATAAATTATAAAGAAATCTACACATTTTAAACTTTATAGTGGAAAATTTAAAGATAATGTAAGATTTTGATAAAATTACACTTAGTTAAGAATGTATGATAATACTTTTTTTAAAGGAGTAAAATAAATTTGAATCAAAACATGGTTCAACCAAATTTCTTGCCTGAGTTTTAGGTGAAATTTTAATTGAATGTCTTGAGCTTTGACCAAAATAGATTATTAGAGTTTTGAAGGGTCTGTTACACTGTTCAATTGAAGATTTAGTAAAAAAAAATGATTGCTTATTATCATTTCAATGTTATTATGAAAAATAGAAAGAAAAAAAAGTGGTTCTTTATTTGACGGAGGTGAGTATTTTAGCAGGGCTATTAGCATTTCATCTTGTCTATTAACACTCTTCTTTTTATACCGAAAAACAAAAATACCCTTATCAAAAAAACACTAATTAAAACTTATCCAAAATGTTCCATATGATTTATCACATATATTTATCGTAAAATTAATTTCAGAAAAATTACCTTCTTGTAATCTTCTCGGTATTGCCGCCCACCACTCACGGGCAAGGAAAGAGTAAGGTGTTACTCATCTAATAGAATAAGAAAACTTATTTTCACACTTTTATAATTATCATTATCTCTATTAAAAAGTATATATTAAAAACACAAACTTGTTAAACACATTTTTTTTTAACAAATTATTATTTTTCTTTGTATACGCAAATATGTTTGCTACTAGTTAATTAAGAAATGCATTGCAGATTTGTTAGAATTTTTGTGAAATGATTTTTGTTATTGCATTTTTTTTAAAACTTAATTAGGTATACTCTCTCCGAGTAGTCATTTTTAAACCATTTTTTTCCAATTAGTTATTTTATTTACATTTTTGAAAGTATTAGTTAATAATTTTTACTCTTTTATTAGTAATTAATTAGTCCCTCCAGTTTTGTTTATATGACCCTTAAATGTATGATGATGTGGAGATAATAATTAATAAATTTAATAAAAATAGAAAAAAATCAAAAAAGGAGTGAACGACGTGTCATTCGTTGTTTGAACGACTTGTCGTTCACGACCCAAATAAATGACCCATTTTCAAGCCCGTTCCAGCGTGATTTGGGTCGGGTTTGCCACGTGGCATGACACGTCATCATGTTTATGACGTGGCATGCCACGTGACGTGCCACGTCAGCGGATAACGGAGGAATGGTGACATCATTCGTGGGAGGTGCCAAATGTGTCATACGTAAGAAGTACAGGTGTCTTTTAAACCATTTTTTCAGTAGAGGTGCCAAATGAGTCAATCAATTCATGCACAGGTGCCTTTTTTGGATTTAAACCAATTTATTATACAGAAGCATTAGCAAAACATGATCATCACTTTTCAAAGGGGCCTTAATTAAATTAATTGTAATAATATAAAAAGAGAAGGAAATAATGCAGAAAGATAGAAACAAATTAGTAAAAATAAAATTTTTTTTTCCATTTATGTTGCTATAAAAAAATATAAAAAATTGACAATAAGGGTAAAGTGGTAAAAATAATTAAATTTCATTTCCTTTCCATCCATGTTGCCATACACAAATATTAAAATTTCCTTCCTTTTCCTTTGTATATAAAAGTTGTAGCCATACACGGGAATTTCTCTACAAGTTCCCTCCCTCTCCTTTCCTTTCCTTTCCCTAGTTAAACTTCCCCTCTTATCCTTTGTGCACTTTAGTTCCCATGCAAAGCATAAAGGACACAATTTGTTTTGAACATTGTAATTAATATGTTTTAGTATATATATAGATTATTTAAATTAATCTATTTCTTTAAGCAAATAGTTAACATTTTATTTATAACAAGAATTAAAACTTCATTATAACAGATGGTGACTCCATCACCGACAGGGAGCATACGGATCTCAATCCTGGGGTCAGCAGCAAGGTACTTGTTGAGTTCCAAAACAAAATCTCTGTAATACCTAACATACTTCCTCATGGGTGCCTCAACTGGTTGAGCCACATATCCATTTCATAGGGTGCTGTCATATCCAATCACTCCTCCAACCTTAACCAAATTAATCAACCTCTTGTGGTAGTTTATGTAATTGTCCTTATCAGCATCAACAAAGATGAAATCAAAACTCCCATGGTTCTTCACCTGCATTATTTCACAATAACACAACAATTCAATCACTCTTTTGATCCAACCATCAACAATTTTCCTAGTGTTTTGCCTTTCAGTTTCATGGCATAATTTGGTTCAAAACAAATCTTTGTTCTTTCACAAGAGTTTAGAAGTCAAAGCATTTTTCACCCATATTTTTCAGGCATTAAAGTAACAGTTACTGTCTGTATTTTCTGAGATTCGATTATTCACAATATAGGAGACGAAATGAGAAATTTGCTGGAAACACAAATCAAAATTAGCAATCTGCAATTACAGAAACGAAGTACACAACTCTAACCGTGGTGAGGTAAAGTTGATAGTAGCCAAACTACTAGGCACTATTGGCTTGTCCAATGCAATTTCATGCAGCCAACAAAGTGTGCCATACAAAACAAAGATTTATGAGCTAGAAGAAAATGATTGAAAAAAAATATCTTGGATGTGGCACTAGGATACCAATGAGCATATAGGTCAATGATATTTCTTGCAAAGAAAGGAGCATTGCGGGCTCAAGTCCCTATTTTGGTATCCTATAACCAAAAAAGAAAAAGAAAAAGATGTGGCACTACTCACTAGGATAAAGGACACTAGATAGAAACATATCAACTCATTTTCCACTTGAAAATAGGAAAATCACACACTCCTCAGATGATCAATAGCTAGCAGCCCCCACAATTTGCATATATTCCCAACCACAGCTGCTCAATCAAAATTAGCATGCACCGTAAAAATGTAGTCGGAAAAAGAGTAGAAAGGGATGAAGATGAACATAGAGTAGTCATATACCTGGAAACTCCAGCAAATATGACTTGATTAGAGAATTGAACACTAAACTGAAAGAAATTAGAAAATATGATGTACAAGTGGAAATGGTATATGTAGGCAATAGAAACATGAGTGAAGCTATCAGACACATTTTAACCATCATCAACGAGGAAATGCATAGTAACCTATTCACTTTCACCAAACAACAACTCTTTTGGCTTAGATTTCGAAGATCTGTCAAGAAAACTGTTGGGGGGATTTTTTGTATGTTCGAGACTATTTTTGTGTCTTCCGTTTGGATTTAGTTTTTCCTCTCTTCTTCAAAGTTGTATATCTGTGAATTTCGAGTCTTTTGGAAGTGATTTTGTAATTTTCAGACAAAGTTTGATATAGTTTCGGATCATATTTCAAAGATCTATCAAGAAAACTATTGGGGGAAATTGTTTGTGTTCGACACCATTTTTGTGTGTCTTCCGTTTGGATTCAGTTTTTTCTCTCTTTTTTTAAGTTGTAGATCTGTGAATTACGAGTCTTTTGGAAGTGATTTCATAATTTGCAGACAACGTTTGATACGGTTTCGGATCATATTTCGAAGATCTATCAAGAAAACTGTTTGGGAAAAACTTTTGTGTGTGGCGGTACAAAAGTGTTTGGCGGCCCAACCACCAAGCACTGTTTGGTGGATAATCGGTTCTGGAATAACACTAAGGAAGCTTTTAAGCTTAACTTGTTTATCTAACTCTAATAGAAGTAGTAAAGTCACCAAAGTGACCTCTGCTACGGACATTACCAAGTTAGACATTTCAAGTGTGGTGTTCATAATTTCAGGTGGATAGTTATCGGCCCAAAGGAAGATGACAGTTTGGCAGAAATTATAAATACGATAGTGATGAATTCAAGCTTTATAGCTATTAAGAGATTTATTGCAAGTGTTTGATCGGCCCAAAGGAAGGTCAAACATTTAACAGAATCAAGCTATAAAATTCACACTATGGCAGGTTAATTAATTGTGAGTTGTGTTTTTAGTCCAAAGATTAAACACAATGTCATGTAATTAATTTCTTGATTTAATCAATGTGTTATTCATTAAGTTTATTGCTAAAGTGAGCTGATTAAATGTTGTGTTCCTTCAGATATGAACTCAGCAAGCTCGGTATCTGCCAATTTGAATAGTGTACCACTGTTATCTTCTAGTAACTTCAAGTTATGGAAGAGAAAGGTAGAGACAACACTGTGTTGTATGAATAAATATCTTGCGCTCTATAAGGATTGCCCTGAGGAACCAGATCTCGAAAGTTCTAATATGGACCTCTAGGCTTTCGAGGACTGGAAGCAATCAAACAGAGCTTGTCGTTTGGTCATACTAAGTGCTATCCCTATATCCATGCAGAGTTCACTGGATAAGGAAGAAAGTGCCAGTAAGATCTTAGAGATCTTAGCCAGCCACTACACCCATACGACGAAGGCCAAGATTAGGGATACCATTTGTAAATTCTCAACCATAAAGTACAGGGGTGATAGCAACATAGGGGAGTATGTCCAAGAAATTGTCAATCTGGCTGAGAAGTTGAAAGCACTTAAAGTTGATTTACCTGATGATTATTTGGTGCATCATGTGCTTACTTCACTACCACCTTAGTATAGTAAATTTGAGGTGAGTTACAATTTTGAAGAGAATAAATGGACAATTGATCAGCTTACGGTTCAACTGGTTCAGGAACAAGACAGATTGAGACATGCTAAGTTGGACAGTGCTTACCTGGCTACTACCTCTTCACCTGGTTTTAAGAAGAGGAAAGGCAAAGAGACTGCAGGATCTGGTTCTCAGAAGAAACCTAAGGGCTTAGATACTGAGCATAATTGACCAAGATGTTTCTTCTGCAAGAAAGCAGGTCATTTCAACTTGGCGTGAAAAGAAAGGTATGTCCATGTCTCTTGTTAGTACAGAATCCCTTCTAGTTTCTGTGGCTAAGAACACTTGGTGGTTAGATACAGGAACCACTAAATATATAAGTGTCTCTTTGCAGGGTTGCAGACTGTACCGGAGGCCCATGGAATATGAGAGATTTCTCTATATGGGTGCAGGTGACCCGGTATCGGTTGAAGGAATCGCTACGATTGAATTAATTTTATATACTGGTTATATATATTAGAGTTAAAAGAGACTTTTTATGTACCATTTTTTCGACGGAATCTGATTTCTATTTCCTCGTTGGACAAAGAGGGTCATATTTTCAGATTTGGGAATAATAAAAGTCTTCTTTATTTTAACTTTGCTTTGGTTGGAATCGGTACATTGATTGTATTTATTGCATTCGGTTGATAGCAATAATGAATGTTATGCTAGCGAGTCTAGAGGGATTACACGTAGATTGCCAACTGAGGATTCATTCAGGCTATGACACAAACGTTTAGGTCATATCTCCACAAGGAGAATAGGGCAAAATGTGTCAGATGGAATCCTTGAAGCACTCGATCACACAGACCAACAGGTTTGTATTGAGTGCATAAAGGGCAAAACAACTAATAAGAGGAGGTTTAAGGCTGAGAGTTGTACGGAAACTCTAAGACTGATACATACCGATATTTGTGGTCCATTCCCTACGGGATCCTGGAATAGTCAATGGTATTTTATCATGTTTATAGATGACTTCTCTCGTTACGGTTATTTGTACCTTTTAAAGGAAAAGTCTGAGGCTTTAGACACTTTCAAGTCGTTAAAGCCGAAGTTGAAAATCAACTCGGAAAGGCTATTAAGGCTGTCAGATCAAATTGTGGTGGTGAATACTACGGTCGAGATGATGGATCAGGTGAACAACGTCCTGGGCCATTTGCTCAATTTCTCGATGAGTGTGGGATAGTTCCATAGTACACCATGCCGGGATCTCTGACCATGAATGGTGTAGCTAAAAGGAGGAACCGTACCCTTAAAGATATGGTGAGGAGTATGATTGCCAATACCACCTTACCTACATCACTTTGGGGAGATGCCTTGAAAACTGCAGTCTACATTCTCAATAGGATACTAACTAAAGCGACTAACAGAACCCCATATGAGTTATGGACTGGCAGAAAACCTGTCTTAAAGCATTTAAAGGTTTGGGGGTGTCCAACAGAGGCAAGGCCTTATAGGCCCGATGAAAGAAAATTGGACTTAAGGACTGTTAGTTGTTATTTTGTTGGATATCCGGAGAGGTCACGGGGGTATAAGTTTTACAACCCTACTACCCAAACATTTTTTGAGACGGGAAATGCCTGATTCTCTGAGGATGTTGAATTTGAGGGGGAAGATAGACGATCGAATGTCATTTTTTAGGAGGATTCAGTTATACCTCTTCATGCAGTTCCTGAGGGTCAGGATAAGCTCATTGTTCATATCCCTGTATTTGTCCCTCAGCAGGCAAGAAACGATACTATTAACTTTCCTGCAGGACAAGATCCACAGGTTATACCTGAGGATCATTAGGAAGTCCATGAAGATCCACAACAGGATCAATCACAACACCCTCAAGTGGTTGAGGACCAGGTAGATATGCCACTTAGGAGGTCCACTAGAGTGAGAAGAAATGTGATTCCGGATGATTATATCGTATTTCTGCAAGAACATGAGGAGACTATTGACTCTTTGGAGTATGACCCGGTCACCTTCACCGAGCCCATTAGTTGTTCTGATGCTCAAGAGTGGATACGGGCCGTGGCGGATGAATTCCAATCCATGAAGGACAATGACGTTTGGGAGCTCGTACCATTGCCTAAGAATGTGAAACCGATAGGTTGTAAATGGGTTTTCAAAACCAAACGGGATTCACAAGGCAATATTGAGAGGTACAAAGTACGTCTTGTTGCAAAAGGATTCACCCAAAAGGAAGGAATAGAATATAAAGAGACCTTCTCTCCAGTTTCATCAAAGGACTCTTTTAGGACTATTATGGCCTTGGTGGCGTATTTTAATCTTGAGCTACATCAAATGGATGTAAAGACTGCTTTTCTCAATGGAGTTCTTGAGGAAGAAATCTACATGAAGTGACCAGAGGGTTTATCCTCTAATGAGGATAGTCAATTGGTTTGTAGATTAAAGAAATCTATCTATGGGCTCAAGCAAACTTCTCGTCAATGGTACTTAAAGTTCCATCGCGTTATTACTTCATACGGTTTTAAGGTAAACGCTGTAGAGGACTGTCTATACCATAAGTTCAGTGGGAGTAGGTTTGCATTTCTATTGTTGTATGTGGATGACATTTTGCTTGCTACGAATGATGTAAAGCATCTTAAGGATACTAAGACTTTTCTCTCAGATAACTTTGAGATGAAAGACCTTAGTGAAGCATCTTTTGTGCTGGGAATACAGATCCATCGTGATCGTTCATAGGGTATCCTCGGGTTGTTGGGGAGATACCCGACTGTAAGTTCATGGAGGGTGTTCCATATGCTTCGGCTGTAGGTAGCATCATGTATACACAAGTTTGCACCCGTCCGGACCTTGCGTTTATAGTTGGTATGTTGGGGAGATACCAGAGCAATCCCGGAAGGGACCATTGGGTTGCAGCCAAAAGAGTCTTTCGGTATCTACTGAAAATGAAGGACTACATGCTCACATACAGGAAATCAGATCAGCTTGAGATCATCTGGTATTCTGATTCTGATTTCGCTGGATGCCAGGATAGTCGAAGATCGACTTCAGGATATGTCTTTCTATTGGCTGGAGGAGCAATTTCTTAGAAGAGTGCCAAACAGTCACTAGTCTCTTCTTCCACTATGGAGGCAGAGTTTGTAGCTTGCTACGAGGTATCCAGTCATGCTATTTGGCTGCATAATATGGTTAAGGGACTACGAGTTGTCACTGGCGTTGAGAGACCTTTGAGGATCTTTTGTGACAACGGGGCTGCAGTGTTGTACTCAAATAATAATAGAAGTTCATCAAGGTCTAAGCACATTGACATCAAGTTTCTTGCCGTAAAGGAGAGAGTTCAGAGTGGTTAAGTTAGCATTGAGTTATTGGGTACAAACGCAATGATTGCGGATTTGCTGACAAAGGCATTGGCACCTGTTGCGTTTCATGGCCATGTATCTAGCATGGGTGTCCTTAGCTTAGATGCTTGAGATTAGTGGGAGTTTGATTTGTACTTTTGTGACTCATAGATGTATTGACTGTGTATTATGTTATTTCACAGTTTATGAATATTGATTTTATTCAATATATGCTCTAGTTTTTGATCTCATAAAGTAAAAAGGATCAGTTGAAAATAAACATGTATAGATCATTTTACATGTAATTTCCATGCTGCACATGCACACTGGATCCTTGTCATTAATTAGTTAGTGCTCGTAATCATCATGAGTTTAGTCGCTTGAACTGCGACGACTACTCGTTTGGTTCTTGCATTGATGAAACTAATGGACCGGATTGAATTAGATAGGTATCATGCTAGCATTTGGGAAGTTAACATATACCTATATGACTAAAGGTTGGTACTATAAGGATCACACATTGTCGAGTTGTCCAAGTGGGAGATTGTTGGATTTTGGACAACGGGACTAGTGTATTAGTACTGTAACATATATGTTATAACATATGGACGCATATGTTGAGTATATTTAATCATATAGTATAATGTTAATATAAGGTTTATTGGACCAATTTAATGATCTAATAAAGTTAAGGGGTCCAATTGTCTAATTAATACAGTGTGGGGGCACAATCTGTAATTGTGCAGAATCCCGGGTTAATTACTAATTATTAATGGGTCAATTAGTAATTAATATAAATTAAATAATTGGGATTAGGTCCCTGGTGGAAGTTGCTTTTAAATATAGTTCTTCTGTTACAACAACTGTACATACAGACACAAAAGAAAACGCACGATTGAACAAAACAGAGAACTACTTTGGTTCCCCATCCGGCCCTGAAGCAACGATTCACCAGAAGACCTTCGTTCTCGGACTTCTGCAAGATTATGGCATCATCATCAGGTACGCTTCCGCATTTCGTTTAATTTATGCAATAATCTGAATTGATTACGGTCCTAGATTGTTAATCATACGATTTAGAACAACAGTAATCTCCTCCGGTTATAACACAAAAGTCCAATTAGGCCAAGCGTCTCATTATTTTCTCACTTTAACTTGGCATTCAATTTATAATTAGTTTCAAATTTACACTCTACTTTCCCTTTGTTATTTGATTCTGCACTCAATTTTTCTCTGTTAGCAACCCAATTCTTTTCAACCCAGTTTCTGTTCATCTATTTACTCTAAATGGAACTGCACCAAAGCAACAAAGAAGAAGGCAAAACAAACCAAAATTCTGGATGGGCATCCCTTATGTTGAGACACCTAAATATGACATTTAGGCAAGCAAACTTGTGTGGATTACACAAGCAAAGGGTATAAGAGAATCGATCAACAACAGATAATTCATAAAAGGAAAGAATTGGAGAGAATCGATCAACAACAGCAGACATGACACATGTACAAGATTAAACACAAAAAAATGAGGAAAAAAAATGATACCTTGGAAGACAAAAATTGGTCTTTTAAGAGAGAATTGGAGAGAAGAACAAGAACAAGAGGCGATGATGGGTTGGTGTAGAACGTAACCGACAGAGAGCAAAAAAAGGGGAAAAGAAGAAGAACATGTCTATTAAAAATAGAAGAAGCTTAAAAGAAACAAAACAGACGAAGAAGGAGCAGATCCAAAACGAGAGAGGGAGAGAGAAACCTGAATTTTGCAGATGTCCAGGAGAATGAGGAGAAAGAGCTGATTTGTTTCACCCTCAATGCGACTGTTTTGCCTTCAATGTCGCCTACACCAAAACCCTAATTTTGCAGATGTCCAGGAGAATGAGGAGAAAGCCGATTGAGAATGAGGATGATGACTATTTTTTTATATTTATACATGGTATACTCGTAATTAAGAAGGAATCACCTCAATATTTTTGTCCAAAATATTAGCCTAATAGCTTCCCGTGTTCTTCTCAAAACTAAGGTTTTGAGGCTGGAGCAATTTGCTCCTTTTCCAAAACCAAGGAAAAAAACCAACTTTTCAAGAAGCCCAGTTTAGAAAGGTGTTTACCAAACACCAATTGGAGCTTTTTGGTTTTGAAAACCAACTTTCCAGAATAGAACCGGAACGCCAAAGGGCCACATAGTCGTAGACAAAATAACATTTATATTACGGTTAATGAGATTTTTGGCACCTGCACTCACCTTAGTGTATTGATTTGGCACCTGCACTCATTTTCGGTTTTAAATGACCCTTGCACTCGAATGATTGTTCTCATTTGGCCCTGATAACAATCAAGACAATTTTAGGGGCATTTTCGTCACTACCCCCACGTCAAGGCCGGACACGGCGGAACCTTCCGTGCGCCTACCGCGGAGGTTGCCGCCCTTCAGCGAGAGAAGAGCCCTGGGATGGTCGACATCAGCGGGGGGAGGGGGGTCTCACGCGTCATTTGCTCACACGCACGGCAATATCTCATCCCAGGCTAGCCATGACATCACTAGGGGTTACCTGTCATGACGTCACCAGGGGTTACCTGCCATGACGTCACCGGGGGCGTTATCACACCTGAATAACGTCCTCTCCCCTGGAGGTAACGCTCGCGCCCTGCCTATAAATACCCCACCATTCAAAACAAGAGGTAGGCCTAAGATCGCTACTCGAACCTCTACGCTACTCGAACCCCTACCATTTAGAACAACTATACTAACTTAAGCATCAAAGTGTCTACGCCAGAGCCCCCCCTCCGGTGCCTTGCAGGTACACTCGACGGGAACTACAGTGACTCCGAGCGGCCATAATCCTCCCCCCGATCATTCAGAACTTCGAATCTTATCAAAGTGGTGCTTTCATTGAGAGCTTTGGTTTATTAAGTGAGCGTCCTTAATAGCCAAGCTCCGTATTTCTTAGAAAATCGGAACGACCATGGCTTCTGATTCGGAGTCCACCCGACCTCCACCTTCTGGCATTCCTTTTGCGATTCGCAGGAAACTCTTTCCTTTTGCCACTACTGACGATTCTACCACGACACTGGAGATTACTCTGGAATCTTCAGATCTCTCTTTTAGACCGATCAGAGGAACGCCTTCTTCCCAGATAAGCACTCCTTTATCCCAGACGAGGGAACCTAGTTTCTCCACTCCACCTCCGAGGGGATTTATGTTGGATAGCGTGAACAACTCCCTCGCGAGTGAAATATCTGCCCTTCGGTCTCGGTTGGATTACTTGACCGAGCTTGCTGCAAGAATCACGTCGGGCCCTTCTGGATCGAGTGTTCTATCCCAGGCTATTTTTACATCATCAATTATCACCGAACGACCCCTATCACCTCTATACCGCGGGAGTATTCTGTTGACCTTGCCCACGACAGATACACCAGTCAGCTTTGTGCAACTCGCTCAGGGGCGAGTGGAACCTTACGTGCCACAAGTGCCACAAATTCCCGTCTCTCAAGGAGATAAGCGGAAGCGGGAGGGCGCGTTAATAAAAAGCGAAGCGATAAGCGCTTTAGATCAAATTGTGTTATCTTTTTCCGAAGAGGACGAGAAAGGTGTCATTTATCCACATAACGATGTGTTAGTGGTCACACCCGTTATCGCTAATCACAGAGTTAGAAGAACTCTCGTTGACAATGGAAGTGCTGTGAACTTATTTTCATTGGAAGCTTACAACCTTATGAAGTACCCCGATAGCAAGTTAACTCCTTGCAAGAAGCCAATAGTTGGAGTAGACGGAGTCCCAATCCTAGTGACTGGGGTAACCGCCCGGCCCGTGTACTTTAGAGAGGATACATCCAAGCAGTCAGAGGAGTTGCTATTCCTGGTCGTGGACCTAAATTTGCCCTATAATGCCATACTTGGATGACCTTTCCTCAACCGCTTCGGAGCAGCGATATCCCAAAAGCATTTGAGAATGAAATATCCCTCCTGAGATGGAGTAGTCTCAATCAAAGGCAATCAGAAATTGGTGGCTGAGTGTTACCTACTCATGACTCAGAAGAGTTGTGATAGGTACGTGTGCGTAACAGTGGATCCATATGAGCAGAACGACGAGAAACGCACTCAGCCCGTAGACAAGATGATACCCATGATAGTTAACGGGATCAATTAAGCAAACTTTCTGGTCAGCGAAAAGCTCAACCCGGAAGAAAACCTCCAACTAGCTCGGCTATTAAATAAATGTAAAGGAGAATTCGCGTGGAAGCCGACGGATATGCCCAACATCTCATGAGAAGTAGCGGAGCACCGACTCAATGTTGACCCCGACATCAAGCCAGTCCAGCAGAAACAACGTGCATTTTCTGCAGAGAAAGCGTTAGCTGTTGACAAAGAAGTGACAAAGCTCCTAGACGCAGGCTTCATCCAGGAAGTTCAATACCCGACCTGGTTAGATAACCCGATCCTCGTTCCAAAGCCCAACGGAGATTGACGTATGTGCATCCACTTTACTGACCTGAACAGTGCTTGTCCCAAAGATTGCTACCCGCTCTCTCGAATTGATTAGCTAGTCGATCAGACTGTCGGATACGCCTATCTAAGTTTGTTAGATGCCAATTCGGAATATCATCAAATCCCCATGGCCATTGAGGATGAGGAAAAAACCACTTTTATTACTCCGAAAGCCACTTATTGCTATACGGCGATGCCATTCGGGTTGAAGAACGCTGGAGCAACCTTCCAGCGTATGGCGAATAAAATATTCAAAAATTAAATTGGAAAGAATGTAGAGGCCTACGTTGACGATATACTGGTCAAAAGCCGAAGCTTCTAGGACCACTTGCTCGACTTGAAAGAAGTTTTTGATGTAATAAGAGAATACCAGATGAAGCTGAACCCCCGTAAATGCATGTTTGCATTTCAAACAGGTAAAGTTTTGGGCTATGTGGTCAGCCAGAAGGGTATCCAGCCTAATCCCTCGAAAGTCAAGGCTATACAGGACATGATATCTCCTCGAACCGTCAAAGAGGTACAAAAACTAACAGGGCGTGTTATCACCCTAGGACGGTTTATCTCTAAGCAAAGCGAGAGATACCTGCCCTTCTTCAAGGTCATACGCAAAAAAGCTCCTTTCGGGTGGACAACAAAATGCGAAGAGGTGTTTATGGGCCTAAAAGCTTATTTATCGTCTGACTTAGTGTTAAGAAGACCTGAACCAGGAGATACCTTGTATCTATACCTCGGTGTTGCCGATGAAGTGGTTAGTGCTGTCCTCGTGCAAGAGGACAACCATCTACACCACCCTGTGTATTTCGTAAGTCATGTTTTGAAAGATGCCGAGCTGCAGTACGCTCGCATCGAGAAAATAGTGTTTACGCTAGCGCAAGCCATAAGGAAAATGGACAGGTATTTCCAAGCTCATCCTGTTATCGTGCTTACTGACCAACCTTTGAAGAGGATATTCAGGAAACCTGAGTCTTCGGGAAGGATGTTAATTTGGGCCATTGAACTTGAGCAATACGGGTTGCGGTACAAAAATCGACCCTCCGTGAAAGCCCAAATCCTAGCAAACTTCATAGTTGAGTGCACTTTTACAGAAGATCCTCTGACGGATTTAACCGAAGAGGAAAAGGACAACTTGGATCTCCCATTCCTGGAAACTTACACTGACTTATGGGTCATCCACGTGGATGGGGCCAAGAATCAAGAATCAGCTAGAGCTGGGATCTTCATGATCGGACCGCGTGATATACATATACGATACACCATAAGAATCCTACAATCGTTATCTAATAACGCGGCAGAGTACGAGGCACTATTGGCTGGGCTCAGGATAGGAAGAAACTTCTCCAGTAAAGCTATACACGATACGAGAATGATGGAAAACCTGCGACTAAAAATCTGTGGAGATTCCAAGTTGATAATAGACCAAGTCCTAGGGCACTCTCAAGCTAGAGAGCCCATCATGGTGCAATACCTCACCAAGGTGAAGCGCAAATTATTGGAAATAAAGAAAAGTGGCATGCAAGTCAGCTTTGAACACATCCCTCGAGAGGATAACGCTGAGGCAGACAACCTCGCTAAACTCACGGCAAACCCGGAAGCGTCCATACCTAAGGGTGTGTACTATCGTGAGATATCCGTGCCTTCCTTCATGGAGGAGCAAGCGTCACTCTGTGTTGAAGAAATTGAAAATGACTGGCGAATACCCGTCATAAAATACTTGAAACATGAGGAGTTACCCACAGATAACGCTGAAAAGAAGAAGGTGCTGAAACAAGCAGCACGATGTACATATTATGACGGGGAACTGGTGCAGAGATGTTTTTCTCACCCAGCCGCCAAGTGTATAACGGAATAAGAGGGTCTTCACACTTTACGAGAAATCCACGAAGGAATATGCGGCATGCACACATTCGGCGGTACCTTAGCCGCGCAAGTATTTAGGTCATGATTTTACTGGCCTACTATTAACAAAGATTGTCATAACTATGAGCGAACTTGTCAAAAATGTTAGGAATTCTCTAAGATTCCTTGGCAAGCCGCCACGGAAATTTCTGAAATTGTGGCTCCTTGCCTTTTTGCGAAATGGGGGATAAATATCCTGGGCCCATTTCCAAAGGCTAGGTCTCAGCTAAAGTTCGTGGTCGTGGAGGTGGATTACTTCACGAAATGGGCAGAAGCGGAAGCGGTGGCCAACATCACAACGGAAAAAATTTGGCGTTTCTTTAAACACCAAGTTATCATGCGGTTTGGTGTACCCCGTGTGCTAGTAAGCGATAACGGGACGCAATTCACCAGCCGATTCTTTAGAGACCAATGTGTGGAATTCCAGATCGAGCAAAGATTCTCTTCCGTGGCTCACCCACATACCAATGGTCAAGCGGAGGTGATGAACCGAAGTATTCTTAGTGGTATCAAGAAAAACCTGGAAGGGTCCAAAAGGAAATGGGCAGACGAACTGCCGTATGTGATGTGGGCGTACCGCATGACCGTCAAAACCAGTACTAGAGAAACACCCTTCGCATTGGCTTTTGGCACGGAGGTCGTCACGCCGGTGGAAATTGGTACCATGAGCCTGCGAGTTGCCTACTTTCGGGAAGAATTGAATGAGGAGAGGTTACGAGCTAACCTTGACGCATTACCAGAATTGCAAGGGGAAACCCTTCTAAAAATGTTACATTACAAACAAAAAATGGCGCGATATCACAACAGGCGCGTCAGAGAACGGTTGCTGAAAATAGACGACCTGGTACTCAGAGACAAACGAGCGGCTGGTCAGCGCGTGGGAAAGCTCAGTCCGAACTGGGACGGGCCATATCGCGTTACCCGTGTCATTGGGAAGGGAGCGTATCACTTGGAAACACTTGACGATACTCCCTTACCTAACTCTTGGAATATAGCTCGTTTGAAATTATACCATGCTAGACTTTGATATATCTCTGCACATTTTGCTAACGTCAGCCCTGACTTGTGCTAACACTCGAATAGAGAGTATTCTTGTGTGTTTTATGGCTGACTGTGTGCAGATAATAAAGGGTGCCAGGAGTGAAAAGTCCTATCCTTGTAACGGTCGGTCCTGATCAGACGGCTCACTAAGACGAGGCACGCCCTGACATACCTAAAATTTAGTGTTGGGAGTGAAAAGTCCTATCCTTGTGGTAGCCATGCTAACACAGGTGGGCCATTGAGACGAGGCACGTCCCGACGCCCCCGGGAGTGAAAAGTCCTATCCTTGTGGTAAACCGGGCTAACATAGACGGCCCACTAAGATGAGGCACGTCTCGGCATCCCTGGGTGTGAAAAGTCCTATCCTTGTGTCGACGGTGCTCTTGGAGATGGCTCGCCAAGATGAGGCACGCCCTAGAGAGATAGTAACTCCATCTTGGAAGTGAAAATCCTATCCTTGTGATAACCGAGCTAATACAGATGACTCACTAAGACGAGGGCACGATTCCGGGATGTGAGGTCAACGCCTGAAAGTGAAAAACCTAGCCTTGTGATGACCAATCCTGATCCGATGGCTCACTAAGATGAGACACTTTCCAGGGCGATCGTGAAAATATGGAAACGTGAAGAATTGCAAAATCCCAGCGAGTAACCAAATGGGAAATCCTTGGTGAAGATAGCTGGTGGAGAAAGCGATACGAGCGACATCGGCAACAACACCCCGAAACGGAAGCGAGAAGGCTCCTACGGGTAACTAATGTCTATTATTGCACGATATTTTACTAATAACCTATGATTTAGAATGTGCAGAGATATCATTCGGACGACTAAGAGATTGACGCTTGTGCAGACAACAATGTTACGAGGCTCATTATTGGGATTGACGTGCTATTGATACCAACGATCTTGTTATCGTGACTCGAGAAACATGGTCTGAAGGACATATGTGCTAGGTCTCTCTTTGGCAACTATTCCCATGGAAAGGGATACGTTGGAACCTATCTACATGGCACCCTCAGCCGTTAATCGAGAATATCTACGACAACGCGATTGTACGTTATGCGTTGCTGCGAATAACGGTCGTGGTCTCTATCTTCTATGAGTTCTTATCTCCGAGAATGCTGAATGATAATTAAAATGTGCATGACGAGGTCATGTCGCGATACCCAGCGGAGCACCTATCATCAATATTAACGATTTATCGATTGGATGGCAATACTATAGCCAGCCTACTCCTACTAAAATTTGTTATCTTGCAGCATCAAGTTCAGACCCGTTAACGTTATCGTAGTGATAATGATGCCATTGTCATATTGAAAGAAGCTCGAAGAGAAAGAAATAAGGAAAAGGAAGTCAGCAACAAAAGAAATTAGTAAGC
This sequence comes from Viola odorata, assembly GCA_963691705.1. Classification (NCBI taxonomy): domain Eukaryota; kingdom Viridiplantae; phylum Streptophyta; class Magnoliopsida; order Malpighiales; family Violaceae; genus Viola; species Viola odorata. The sequence continues at coordinate 36,157,846 of OY829546.1, forward strand.
CGAATACGTATATGCGATAATTGTTCAGAAAACCCGGAAGGGTTACAAAAGACAAGGCCTCTAAGAGCGAAGAACAAAATGGATGGTATCCGACCTACAAAAAGAGTGACAAAAGGCCTTCTGCGCGGCAGCATCATTATCTCCTTGCCCTTCGCCACCTCCCGTTTCCACCTGGTCGAAACGATCTTCTACAAGAACGCTTGACTTCTTGAGAAAGGCGTCAGAAAGAACGTCGCCACGATACACTTCCTCCCTGTGAATCTCCACGAAACACTCAGACATGATGCGGGCGGTCGTCTCAATATACCACTTCTTCTTCGCTGCCGCCTCTCCCTCCAGCGCGGCACTCCTAGCTCTCTCTGTCGATAGAACACAGTTAAGATCAGATACCCTAGTGATCTCTCGCTCTGCGGCATACCTCGAGTCCTTCTTGGTTTTTGCCAAGCTTGTTAGCCCAAGGGCAACTTACTCTTGTTTTGATGATTTTAGACACACAAACTAATTAATATTACTAATGTAATTTGAAGTTAAAGTGTGTGTAGTTTGCGATGGAACGAACAAGAGGCAACAAATCAAGATATCGCAAGCTAGAAGATCAAGTGTACATTAGGACTTTTATCATGTAAGTATGACTCTAATTAGCACTTGATTTATGTTCAAGATACCTCAAGAAAAGTTTTCAAAAAGGTTTTGTGCGAAAACGTTTTTCAAAACTCAAGATAAGGAACTATCTGTTCCTGGCGGCATACCGCCAGGAAGGAGTTGTGTCTGGCGGCATACCGCCAGATTCGGCAAAATGAATTAATTCCGAAGCGAAGCTAGCGGCATACCGCCCCAGCCTTTTCATTTCTGGCGGCATGCCGCCAGAGCCCAGGAGACAGGCTCCAACAGCTATGTTTTCCACTATAAACGGCTAGTTTTGAATTCCTTAATTCATGGACGAATGTTTTCTTGCTCTACACTATAAATACTCATCTTAGATGAGTTATTAAACAACAAGAAACACAAGAACACAATCATAAACTCAAGAAAGCTCTCATCTATTTTCAAAGCCAAAATCTGAATTTTTGCAAAGCTTACAAATTCAAACTTTCATAACGCAAGCTTTACTCATCCGAATTTACTCATTCTTGCGTCTATCTTTCAAGTAAGTTTTAAGCTTTCTATTAAGGTATTCTTGTTCATTTATTGGTGTTGATTATTGAATCATACATAGTTTATTTGTACACCAATTTGTGTTGCCATTTAACCACTCTCTTGTCAAGTTATCTAAATTGTATTAGGTTGTGATTGAGCTCGGAAAAATCACATTGTAAGGTTTATTGGTTGAGCCCGCAAAAACCAAGGTGAAAGGTTTATTGGTTGAGCCCGGAAAAACCAAAGTGTAAGGTTTGAGTTGAACCCGTAAAAACTCAAGGTAAATAACGAAGTGGTCGTTGTTCAAAATCCTAAGAGGAGGACTCTTAGGTAGTGGAGTACAATTCATTGAGGAATTGGAACCACTATATATCTTTGTGTTTTTACATTCTATTTCCGCACTCATATTTCCTTACATTTTGTGTTAGAATTTTATTTGCCTATTCACCCCCCCTCTAGGCCGTTTATCAATTGGTAGCGGAGCAAGGTACTTGTTTTGTAGGTTTAATCGCCTTAAGTGAAAGATCAAATGGCTCAAGAGGGACTATATGTTTCAAAAGAAAGTGTTGCACTCAATCGTCCACCATTTCTTGACGGAAACAACTACTTGCAATGGAAGACAAAGATGTTAGCCTTCCTAGGTGGACAAGATCAAATCATGCTAGATTGTGTCCTACATGGATTTGCCACTCCCATGGAACCAGCTGCTGAAGATGGATCAACAAAACCTCTTCCTTTTGATAAGTGGCCAGCTGGATCTATTTCAAGAAAACAAAGTGAAGACAAGGCAAGGTACGCTTTATTTTGTGCAATTTCTCAAAACGAATTTAATCGTGTTAGTGCTTGCAAATTGTCTAAAGATGTTTGGCAAACTTTGGAGACTGCACATGAAGGCACTCCTCAAGTAAGAACCATCCGACTCAACACACTCAAACGTGAGTATGAATTACTAGGTATGAAGAGTGGTGAATCTATTTATGATTTAAGCACTAGAATTCAAAATATTTGCAATGCTATGGGAAATCTTGGATGGACTCCTAGTGATGAGGAGATGGTAAGAAAACTTCTTAGTATTTTACCTAACTCTTGGAATGCCAAGACTTCTATTTTTGATGAGCTTGAAAAGAGACCTACCTTTTCTCAACTTGTTGGCAAGAAATAAGGAAAAGGAAGTCAGCAACAAAAGAAATTAGTAAGCCGAATACGTATATGCGATAATTGTTCAGAAAACCCGGAAGGGTTACAAAAGACAAGGCCTCTAAGAGCGAAGAACAAAATGGATGGTATCTGACCTACAAAAAGAGTGACAAAAGGCCTTCTGCGCGGCAGCATCATTATCTCCTTGCCCTTCACCACCTCCCGTTTCCACCTGGTCGAAACGATCTTCTACAAGAACGCTTGACTTCTTGAGAAAGGCGTCAGAAAGAACGTCGCCACGATACACTTCCTCCCTGTGAATCTCCACGAAACACTCAGACATGATGCGGGCGGTCGTCTCAATATACCACTTCTTCTTCGCTGCCGCCTCTCCCTCCAGCGCGGCACTCCTAGCTCTCTCTGTCGATAGAACACAGTTAAGATCAAATACCCTAGTGATCTCTCGCTCTGCGACATACCTCCTAGTGATCTCTCGCTCTGCGGCATACCTCGAGTCCTTCTTGGTTGTTGCCAAGCTCACCACCAATTTTTGGCAATTCTCCAATAGCTGCTTCTTTTCTTCCCCTTCCTTAGCAAGCTCCTTGGCCAGCTGATGATGAACGTCTCGTTCCTTAACAAGCTCTTCGGAGAGCTGTTGATGAGCGTCACGAAGCCCATCTGAGGTAGAAGTGAGAGAAGTGACCTGACGCAATATATGCCAGGACCAGTAGTGAAAATGAGAGAAAGAAGAAAATATGGTAGACCGCAAAAGAGCCACTTGCTCATCGGTTGACTGAGAAAGAAACATTTCCTCCTCCTCAGGGGACGATAGCGCATGAGCGGCTAAGAAAGAGGCAACCTGATACGATCCTGGTTCCTTGCGGAACTCTCCCCCCAGCAGCCGCAAACATGGTTCTCCGCAGGTTACCCAAGTCAATGTGATGGGTAACAGGACCAAACTCAGCTATCGAACTCACATCGGCCAGGAGATGAGGAATGGCAACCCCACCGGGGCGATACATTGAGGCAGTAGAAGGCACGAAATGCAGTGAGGAGGGAGAAGGAGGCTGGCTGGAGGACGTTCCCCCGGGAAGCCCAAAAGAACCAAAAGACTGAAAAGTCAAAAGGCCACCCCCCGTCAAATCCTCAGTGAAGCTCATCCCGTTAGAGAAAGAACCACGAGGTGACGAGCTGAGGAAATTAAGTGAAGAGTCCATAGCTCCCAATGGGCCAGAAGACTGATCGCCAAGGGGCGACATCGAATCAAAAGCGGAAACATTCTCTCCCTCATTGATAACGGGACCCATCGATGGACTCGAGCATTCCCCGACTAGCAGTTGTCTCTTGTCGGGACGCTGAAACACATGGGACAGGTTCATATCGCCTGACGGCGGTAACTGAGTGGGGGTAGCAGTGATATTCTGCAAAGAAGAACACGAGGAAGAATAAAAAAGTAGAAGAAAGAAAATGCTAAAAAGCGTTAAGAGACAAAAAGCGGGATGATGTAACCACAAAAGAAACACGCATAGTGGTAATATTGCTAACCAGCACCTCTGAGGAAGCTCCCGCATTTGAAGGAGGAATAAGGGCGGCAACACGTCTGGTCTTTTTCTTTTTTCTCTTCTTCGGAGGAGCCCGGGAAGAAGACGCCTGAGTGGGAGCAACGACAACTATCACGATAGGAACAGAAACAGGAATGGTGGTGGCACCCTCGCCAATAGAAGAGGAAGACGTTTGGACGGGATTAGCGGTCACAGTAGGCGGAACGACCGGGTTATTAGCAGCAGCGGCAGCGGTCTCTCATTGTAAAGCCCTTCTCTCCCGTCTCCTAACATTTTCAGGCTTCTGACCGTCCTTAGGCCCTACGCAAACACGGCACAACATTAGCGTTAGTATCGCCGGAAGTAATAAAGACAAAGACGCAACACTCACGGGTAATACAAGCTCGAATGTCAATCCCGCAAGCAAGATTGCGAGTGTGAACGTAGATCTCCAACTTGAGCAGCTTGTCGAGCCAACTTTTCTCGGGCAAAGGAAGAACCCCCCGCTGACCCCAGGCACTATCCCGGACATCTTGCTTAAAACCGGTCTGCCATCGGGGGTTAGGCAGTTCGACAACAAAAAATTCCTCTTTCCAATCTTCAACGGAAGACTCAAGGTGTAGAAGCTTCTAAGTGAAGGGCTTAAGCGAGTCATTGTCATAACGGGGAAATATCGCTAGCACACCCCTGCGGCGATACAGTTGAAAAAGGGACTTAAGTAATAACAGGGAAGGAGAGTCGATCCCTTTGTATTTACAGAGTTCCAAAAATGCATAAATGCAGCAGTACGCGTTGGGAGTTAACTGGACAGGATTCACATCTAGAGTAAGCAACAACTCTTCGATGAAAGAATTAAGGGGAAATCGGAAACCGTAGCTAAACATCTTGGCATACAAGATCCTACTGTTGCCAGGCATCACACTATTAAGATGGAGTGATTCAGGAGCAACAGAAACCTTATAATTCTTAGGAATACGGCCTTTGTTTCTGGCTAAATGGTTTTGAACTATGGCTCTCTGGTGAGGGTGGTAGCAGTATTGTCAATTTTTTCCTCATCTACGGATTTGGTTTGAGAATGACGAGTCCTAGCCATAGTGAAAGATAAAGAAAGAATGAAGAAGACGAAAGATTAGGGTAGAAATACCTTTTTGGAAGAGAAACCCAGAACGCCCAGATGATGAAAAGAAGAAACGCAAAATGGCTCGAGAAGGAGAAGGAGAGGCGAAAATAGAATGACAAAAGAGGGAAAGGGAAACTTTATGTTGGGTTTTATAACCTTAGACGTTGAATAAAATGACTGTAGTAATAGTCGTCGCGTGTGTAACGCTTGGTGAAGAAAAGACATGAGCAATGAGTATGATCCTAGGGAAACGAGAAGACGTTTCGATCTCACTGGTTCCTAGGGCACGCCAACCCCTAGCGCACCCTCAAACAGACACGTGTATTAGGATCATCGTGACTTCTCTCCTACATTAATGAAGGGATCTTGAGCATTTAATGCTCTGAAAAGTAGGATCAATTTTCAAATCAAGATAGGCGCAATAGCGCGGTTCCCAGGATAACGCACCTCAGCGTTAAGTCAAATGGCGCGTCATCAAGACAAGGCAAAGAATAGAGAGATATCGCGGTAGAAAACTGATGGTTATGTAAAGAAGAATCCCAGGAGTTATTACACATTAAACATTACAAGGTAAATGGCATCAATGTTCAGAATGAAAGAAGAAAAGAAAAGCAATCTCTGAGTGGGGACAGGTGGGGTCTTCAAAGTCCTCGAGGCATCAGCACCATCCGATTACAGGAGCATCTCGTCGTCGTTGCCATCATCCCTTTCTTCCTCTCCTGAAGAAAGAAAACCCTCTTGGCTCCTGTCTATCTCATTCATCTTCTCCGAGGCATAATCAACTATCCTATCAGGATCGAAAGACCCGCTGGGATAATAATCCATGAACTCGGTGGTGAAGGCCCACATGGTCTTTTTCTTCCACCAGCGTATCTTCGAAGGAACCCTTGCTAGATCCGCATCGCGAGACGATATCTCTTCACGAAGAAGAGAGTTTCTCTTGTCAGCGGCCACCAACTGAGCCTTAGCTGCCACCAACTCAGCCTCCAAGGACTCAACTTTGGCTTTCCCCTTGGATTTCTCCCTTGCCAGTTCAGCACAGCGATCATTCAACTATGCCAAGGTACTATTCTGAAGTCGCATCAACTCTTTCACTTTAATCAAGGCGGCATCCAGTTGCTCCTTTGAATTAGGTGTACCTCGAAGCTTGTCGCCATGAGCTTTGAGAAAGTAGTGTATCTTGCGGAAGCGGACCAAGGCATTGTTCAGGATATGTGCGTGCTGAATATCGGGAGGAAGGCGTAAAAAGTCCTCTTCATCCTTAGGTGAGCCGAATATCTCACCCGCCAAAAAGGTTGTCGGCTGATCCCGCGATAAGGGGTCCGACACGCCTAAGGCGTGAAACCCGCTGGTACCGAGAGTTGATAAGTCTAAACGAAAAGAAGGAACTCCTTGAGGACCCTGGGGAGAAAAATTGGCGATAATAGAGGGAGCGGAACCCTTGGCGGAACTGTCGAGACCTGAAATGAAGTAAGGAACAGCAGCGGAGGACCCCCCGTCGGTGGATCAGGAAGTGCGCTTGAATTAGGAGCTGACGCCATCACATCGGGAATACAAGAGGAAATAGGAGAGTCAGGAAAGGTAGTCGGCGGAAGTGAATCTGCTATCGGTGGATTTTCAGTAACTAGGGAAGGAGGGACAGATGCCGCCTCCGTAACCTTTGCCGCTTGGGAAGTACTCGCCATAGTAGAAGCGTTAATCTCCATGGTGGGGACATCGTCAACATTCCATGAAGGAATCCCAACATTAGGACCGTCTTTCTCCACTCTGAGCTTCTTCCGTTGAGTCGAGGAAGCAGGGCTAAGTTCGGTGTTGATATCCATACTTTCACTATCGTTGTCTGTTATCCTAGTTACGGGCCGTCCCGAAGTTACTCCTTTATCCCGAACCGGTATCCAATTGTCAAGGAAACGGGAGGCTCGAACTGAAATACCCCCCCTCCCCCCCCCGCGCCTACTGTCTTAGTTCTCCTCTTCTTCAGCGGAGTTGTCTGACGGCTGGAACCCTCAGGTGGTGGAGAGGCCGGTAACGTTTGGAGCGGCGTCATGTTTAGAGGAACGTTATCCCCCTCAAGCGGTTGACCCTCAACGTCATTTGCCAGCAAGATATATTAGAACAGCGAACAAGTCAAAGTGATAACGCAGAGAGAGAAAAACTCACCTATAACACACTCTTCCATGCGCCTGTACAAGGCAAACTCTCGGATGCGGAATGAAAAATTTATCTCTAGCAGGGTGTTAGCCTGAGATAGCTCCCCCCTAGATAACACTACTGGGTTGTCCCAGACAGGACCGATAAGTCCTCGATTGAAGCCCCTAGGCCACGTAACGAAAGGCAACCCAACAATGAAGAAGCCACTTTTCCAGTCAGCTACAGTCTCTTCGAAGCCCTGAAACCTCTGCATGAATGACTGAACGAGCGCATCATTCCATCTTGGGGTGATATCGACCAAAAAATTGCGACACCTACAACTAAAAAATCTACGAAATAGATTGACGGACGGAGTAAAGATTCCATGCAACTCGTAAGTGCGAAGAAAGGCATAAATCTCGCGCCAGGAAGAAGGGGTTATCTGAGCCGGGTTAATATCGTACTCGAGCAACAACGTTTTTACAGAAACATGAATGGGGAAACGAAAACCATAAAGGAACATCTTAAAATAGACCATTCTATAATTTTTTGACAGAGGGTCATTAAGCCGCAGACCAGCCTCAGGAACCATAACAGAATAATCACGGGGAAAGAAGATACCATTACTCTCCAGCTCAGCCTTTAGAACCGTGTCACAAGTAAAAAGACTGGGTGTTCTCTCGACTTCTATATGATCCTAGGGAAACGAGAAGACGTTTTGAAGTCACCGGTTCCTAGGGCACGCCAACCCCTAGCGCACCCTCAAACAGACACGTGTATTAGGATCATCGTGACTTCTCTCCTGCATTAATGAAGGGATCTTGAGCATTTAATGCTCTGAAAAGTAGGATCTATTTTCAAATCAAGACACGGGCAATAGCGCAGTTTCCAAGATAACGCACCTCAGCGTTAACTCAAATGGCGCGTCATCAAGACAAGGCAAAGAATAGAGAGATATCGCGGTAGAAAACCGATGGTTATTTAAAGAAGAATCCCAGGCGTTATTACACATTAAACATTACAAGGTAAATGGCATCAATGTTCAGAATGAAAGAAGAAAAGAAAAGCAATCTCTGAGTGGGGACAGGTGGGGTCTTCAAAGTCCTCGCGGCATCAGCACCATCCGATTACGGGAGCATCTCGTCGTCGTTGCCATCATCCCTTTCTTCCTCTCCTAAAGAAAGAAAACCCTCTTGGCTCCCGTCTATCTCATTCATCTTCTCCGAGGCATAATCAGCTCTCCTATCAGGATCGAAAGACCCGCTGGGATAATAATCCATGAACCCGGTGGTGAAGGGCCACATGGTCTTTTTCTTCCACCAGCGTATCTTCGAAGGAACCCTTGCTAGATCCGCATCGCGAAACGATATCTCTTCACGAAGAAGAGAGTTTCTCTTGTCAGCGGCCAACAACTCAGCCTCCAAGGACTCAACTTTGGCTTTCCCCTTGGATTTCTCCCTTGCCAGTTCAGCACAGCGATCATTCAACTCTGCCAAGGTACGATTCTGAAGTCGCATCAACTCTTTCACTTTAGTCAAGGCGGCATCCAGTTGCTCCTTTGAATTAGATGTACCTCGAAGCTTGTCGCCATGAGCTTTGAGAAAGTAGTGTATCTTGCGGATGCCGACCAAGGCATTGCTCAGGATATGTGCGTGCTGAATATCGGGAGGAAGGCGCAAAAAGTCCTCTTCATCCTTAGGTGAGCCGAATATCTCACCCGCCAAAAAGGTTGTCGGCTGATCCCGTGATAAGGGGTCCGACACGCCTAAGGCGTGAAACCCGCTGGTACCGAGAGTTGATAAGTCTAAACGAAAAGAAGGAACTCCTTGAGGACCCTGGGGAGAAAAATTGGCGATAATAGAGGGAGCGGAACCCTTGGCGGAACTGTCGAGACCCGAAATGAAGTAAGGAACAGCAGCGGAGGACTCCTCGTTGGTGGATTAGGAAGTGCGCTTGAATTAGGAGCTGACGCCATCACATTGGGAATACAAGAGGAAATAGGAGAGTCAGGAAAGGTAGTCGGCGGAAGTGAATCTGCTATCGGTAGATTTTCAGTAACTAGGGGAGGAGGGACAAATGCCTCCTCCGTAACCTTTGCCGCTTGGGAAGTACTCACCACAGTAGAAGCGTTAATCTCCACGGTGGGGACATCGTCAACCTTCCGTGAAGGAATCCCAGCATTAGAAAAACTCACCTATAACACACTCTTCCATGCGCCTGTACAAGGCAAACTCTCGGATGCGGAATGAAAAATTTATCTCTAGCAGGGTGTTAGCCTGAGATAGCTCCCCCCTAGATAACACTACTGGGTTGTCCCAGACAGGACCGATAAGTCCTCGATTGAAGCCCCTAGGCCACGGAATGAAAGGCAACCCAACAATGAAGAAGCCATTTTTCCAGTCAGCTACAGTCTCCTCGAAGCCCTGAAACCTCTGCCAGAATGACTGAACGAGCGCATCATTCCATCTTGGGGTGATATCGACCAAACAATTGCGACACCTACAACTAAAAAATCTACGGAATAGATTGACGGACGGAGTAAAGATTCCCTGCAACTCGCAAGTGCGAAGAAAGGCATAAATCCCACACCAGGAAGAAGGGGTTATCTGAGCCGGGTTAATATCGTACTTGAGCAATAACGTTTTTACAGAAACATGAATGGGGAAACGAAAACCATAAAGGAACATCTTAAAATAGACCATTCTATAATTTTTCGATAGAAGGTCATGAAGCCGCAGACCAGCCTCAGGAACCATAACAGAATAAGCACGGGGAAAGAAGATACCATTACTCTCCAGCTCAGCCTTTAGAACCGTGTCACAAGTAAAAAGACTGGGTGTTTGATAACAATTGGATTGCTCCTGACGGCAATATTGTAGCTACGGCATCTATCCTTGACGAGTTTCTATACGCTTCCCTGAAAAACCAACCTATCGCCCGGGCCGGCGGACGTTCCTAGGATGGTCGACTTCAGCGGGGGGGATCTCATGCATCTTTACGCGCACGGCGTCATCCCATCCTAGGGAAACGGAGAGGATGCCGCTCCTGATAGGCCTTACGTGATTATCGCCCGCGATGGCTTACCTATTATCGCCGGAAGCGATGACTTCGGACGATGCTTATCGCTGCACCCTTATCGCTGTCAGGTATCGCCAACTTCGGCCTATAAATACCCCCATCTTTCCAAACAGAAGGTAAGATCGAGATCATCTTAGAGAACCTCTACCATTCTGAAAACCCGAACTGACTTAAGCATCGGAGTGTCTACGCCGGAGTCCCCCTCCGGCGCTTTGCAGGTACCTCCGACGCCGATCGCTTCCCCTCCGACTAGCTGTAGCAACCGTTTCTGACCCGAAGAGATCTCGGATCTTATCAAATGGTGCTTTCGTTGAGAGCTTTGGTGTATTAAGTGAGCGTCCTTAATAGCCAAGCTCTGTTTAGTTGGGAGACCGGAACGGTTATGATAGCCAGATCGGAGCCAGACCGGTCTACATTTTCCAATATTCCTTTCTCAACTCGCAGGCGGTTATTTCCTTTTGCTACTGCTGACCTCTCTATGACGACACAATCGACTATCTCGGGACCTCTGGACCTCTCGGTCGGGATCGCCGGAGGATCTATCTCCTCACAGACGGTCATTTCTTCATCACAGACGGTGGGATCTGATCTTTATACTCCTCTTTTGGAAGAATCTGTGCTTAACAATGAAAATCCCTTTGCTATGGAAATAGCGGCCCTTCGTGCCCGCTTGGAATATTTGACTGAAATGGCCACTAGAGTCACGCCTGGTGCTTCTGGATCTAGCATTCCTCCTCGCGTCATGTTCACACCATCTATTGTTGCTGATCGACCTTTGCCCCCGTTGTTTCCAGAGAACCCCCAAGTGCCTTTATCCGCAGGAAATCCCCCGGTTGGTCACGTACAGCTCACTCAAGGAGGAGTAGAGGCTTATGTACCACAAATGCCGCAAAGACTTCTTCTGCAGGAAGACAGACAGCTTGAGGCGTTGAGGAACCGTTGGGCCGGACGGAGGGAAGGAACAAACAGGAGTTTATCTCCCGTATACAGTGAAAGATCCAGTAGCAGAAGATATCGAAGTCGTTCTCCCAGGAGTCGCAGTCGGTCTCCCAGGCGACATCATATACCTGAACCAAGGGAAGGAGGGCGACAAGGAGACATATCTCCCCCACGTCATGCGCGTGAGATTCTTGATGATACCTCAGGTCACCCTTTCAGTCGTCATATAAGACGTCACAGGGTCAGCAGGCGAGTGAAGCTTCCCGCTGATACTTATGATGGTACTAAAGATCCTATTTCGCACATCAACAAAGTGAAGGATTTCGTCCAGTTTCAAACCCACAGTGATGCGGCTTTATGTCAGATATTTGTTATGACCTTATCGGGAGTTGCTCGTCTTTGGTTTGAAGGTCTTCCTGGCGGATCCATTAGTAACTTCGCACAGTTGGAATCCAAATTTCGGAGCAGATTTAGTACAGCAATTCCAATTCGGAAATCTGCCGCAGCGTTATTTGACATACAGCGAAAGCCCCAAGAGACATTGAAAGAATTCCTCAGTCGATTCGATCTGGAAATGTCATTAACGCCGGGCGTTACCGTTGATTTCGCCATAGAAGCTCTGAAAAGAAACTGCCATTATGGAAAACTGAAAGATGCATTGATGGTGGATCCTCCAATATCCTTGGACGCACTAAGACTTAAAGCCCATAATTATGCGAAAATGGAAGAAGAAGAAAATAGAAATAGAACATTTAATATGCCGCCTGGGGCACCTCACATCCCTGCCGCTCCCGCAAATCCTCTGGTTGACGATCATTACACTGATGATTACGCTCGACGGAAAGATTACATCCCAAAGACCTACGATAAGCAAAAAGGAAATTCCTCGAAAGGAAAACAAGGTAGTTCCCCTCATCAGCGTCAAGGGAACGCTAACAAAAATCGGGCGTATGATCCGGATTTTCCCTCTTTGAATGTACCAAGAGCGGAGATCTTGGCGATAGCGGAACAGCGAGATCTTCCTATCCGTTATCCTGCACCCACAAAACCTGGAGTGCTTTTAGGCAGAAGAGAAAACGCTTACTGTAAATTCCATAAAGCCAGAGGACATTCCACAGAGGCTTGCAGAGAATTAAAGTGGGCGATAGAACGCTTGGTGGAGGAAGGATATCTGGGAGAATTTGCGACTCAAGTAAGGGAAGATGCCCGAAACAATCCTATAAGAAGAGCGGCAGACGAACGACCAAGGCCCCCTCCAGTCCCACAGCCGGATAGCGCTCCCAAAGGAAAGGGTGTGGAAACCTTCGCGATAGATGGCGACGACATCCCCATAATCAATATCATAGCGGGAGGGATCCCCTACGCAGATGAATCAGAACAGTCGATGGTGGCGAAAGGGGAAAAGCGTAAGCGAGATGGCATGACAAAGAAAGGTGGAGCGATAGACATACTTGACCGCATGATCTTATCCTTTTCAGAAGAGGATGAAAAAGGCGTTATCTACCCCCATAATGACGCCTTGGTAGTCACAACTGTCATCGCCAGTCATGGTATAAGAAGGACTCTTGTGGACAACGGGAGTGTCGTGAACCTTTTTTCGCTGGAAGCTTACAACCTCATGAAACGCCCCCACGATGAGTTAACGCCTAGTAAGAGACCCATAGTCGGAGTGGATGGGACCCCTATCCCTGTTACGGGAGTAATCACCTTACCCGTGTACTTCCGAGAAGACACTTACAAACGGTCAGAGAATTTGTTGTTCCTTGTTGTGGATCTGAATCAGCCCTATAACGTCATACTCGGACGGCCTTTCCTCAATCGCTTTGGAGCGGCGATATCACAAAAACATCTAAAGATGAAATACCCCTCCTGGGACGGGGTGGTATCGATAAAAGGTGATCAGAAACTGGCGGCAGAATGCTATTCGCTCATGACCCAGACAAGCTGCGATAGATACGTGTGTATAGCGGCAGACCCCTACGAGCAGGGTGATGAAAAGCGCACTCAACCCCTTGACAAGATGGTACCCGTATCAGTGATAGGCAAAGAGGGAGCTAGCTTCCTGGTCAGCGATAAGCTCAGCCCAGCGGAAAATCTTCAACTGGCACGGCTGTTGAACAAATGCCAAGGAAATTTCGCATGGAAGCCCGCCGATATGCCAGGTATATCACGAGAAATAGCCGAGCACATGCTTAACGCTGACCCTGACGTCAAGCCAGTTCAGCAAAAACGACGGGCGTTCTCCACCGAAAAAGCGTCGGCTGTGGAAAAGGAGGTTGTAAAGCTCCTTGACGCGGGTTTCATTCGCGAAGTACAGTATCCCACTTGGTTAGCCAACCCGGTTCTTGTTCCTAAACCCAATGGAGACTGGCGTATGTGCATTGACTTCACCGACTTGAACGACGCTTGTCCTAAGGATTGCTACCCGCTTCCTCGCATAGATCAGTTGGTTGATCAAACCGCTGGATACGCGTATCTAAGCTCATTGGACGCCAATTCCGGATATCATCAAATCCCTATGGCCCTAGAGGATGAGGAGAAGACCGCCTTCCTTACTCCTAAAGCCACGTATTGCTACACAGCGATGCCATTTGGACTAAAGAATGCGGGGGCCACGTTTCAGCGAATGGCAAATAAGATTTTTGAGGAACAAATAGGGAGAAATGTGGAAGCATATGTTGACGACATACTGGTGAAGAGTGCGAATTTTCATGATCACCTGCAGGATCTAAAGGAAGTTTTTGATGTAATGAAAAGGTATCGCATGAAGCTAAACCCCCGGAAGTGCATGTTTGCATACCAGACGGGTAAGTTCTTGGGCTACGTAGTTAGCCAGAAAGGTATCCAGCCTAATCCTTCCAAGGTTAAAGCTATACATGATATGATATCACCGAGAACCGTTAAGGAAGTGCAAAGGCTAACGGGGCGCGTTATCGCTCTGGGACGATTCGTCTCCAAGCAAGGAGAAAAGTGCCTCCCTTTTTTCAAAGTCATACGACGGAAAGCCACGTTTGGGTGGACCCCAGAATGTGAGCAAGCATTTGTGGACTTAAAAGACTATTTATCATCTGATTTATTATTGACAAGGCCCGAGTCCGGCGATACCCTATACTTATACTTGAGCGCGGCGGACGAAGTGGTCAGCGCCGTCCTTGTTCGTGACGATAACCACACTCATCGCCCAGTTTACTTCGTGAGTCATGTCTTAAAGGACGCGGAACTGCGATATGCTCGTATTGAGAAAATAGCGTTCGCCCTTATACAAGCCGCCCGCAAGATGGACCGATACTTCCAGTCTTATCCCATCGTTGTACTTACAGACCAACCCTTGAAGAGGATATTTCGAAAGCCTGAATCTTCAGGAAGAATGCTGATCTGGGCCCTAGAACTCGAACAATATGGTTTGAGGTACCAGTCCCGGCCATCCGTAAAGGCTCAGGTCCTTGCTGATTTTATAGCAGAGTGTACTTTCACAGAGGACCCTTTGAGTGGTGTACCTGAAGCGGAATGGAACGATATGGATCTCCCATTCCCGGAAACATATACGGATCTTTGGATCGTTCATGTGGACGGAGCCAAAAACCAAGAACTGGCGGGGGCCGGAGTCTTCATAAACGGGCCGCACGATATGCATATACGGTATGCTATTCGAATCTTGCAGCCTTTGTCCAATAACGCAGCTGAATATGAGGCGTTGCTAGCTGGACTCAGAATAGGAAGAGAGTTTTCTTCAAAGGGAAGGCACGATACCGGCCAAACAGGAGATCTGCGTCTAAAAATTTGTGGAGACTCCAAACTGATAATTGACCAGGTCTCAGGACACTCTCAGGCTCGAGAACCTATTATGGTGCAATACCTCTCTAAGGTAACACGAGAACTAGTGGAAATAAAGAAAGAGGGCATGCAAGTCAGCTTCGAGCACGTTCCCCGAGAGGAAAACGCTGAAGCCGATTACCTTGCCAAGCTGGCCGCGAATCCTGAAGCATCTATACCTAAAGATGTGTATTATCGTGAGCTATCGGTGCCGTCCTTCATGGAGGAACAAGCCTCTTTGTGTGTGAATGAGCTCGAGAATGATTGGCGGATGCCAGTAATAAAATACCTGATGCACGAAGAGCTGCCTGACGGTAACGCTGAAAAGATGAAAGTATTAAGACAGGCTGCTCGTTGCACGTACTATAACGGGGATCTAATTCGAAGATGTTTTTCTCACCCCGGCGCCAAATGTATAACCGAACAAGAGGGCCTTCACACCTTACGCGAAATCCACGAAGGGATATGCGGAATGCACGCGTCAGGCGGCACCATGGCGGCACAAGTTTTCAGATCAGGATTCTACTGGCCCACCATACGAAGGGATTGCCACAATTATGTACAAGCATGCCCCAAATGTCAGGAATTTGCTAAAATTCCTCGACGTCCGGCCACGGAAATATCAGAAATCATCGCCCCTTGCCCTTTTGCCAAATGGGGGATTGACATCCTGGGTCCATTTCCAAAGGCAAGGTCCCAACTGAAATTTGTGATAGTGGCTGTGGACTATTTTACAAAGTGGGCGGAAGCTGAAGCGGTTGCCACAATCATGGCAGAAAAAACATGGCGTTTTTTCAAACATCAAGTTATCATGAGATTCGGGGTGCCTCGTATCCTTGTCAGCGATAACGGGACCCAGTTCACCAGCCAATTCTTCAAAGGCCAATGTTCAGAATTCGGGATTGAGCAGAGATTCTCTTCCGTGGCTCACCCACAAACCAACGGACAGGCAGAGGTAACTAATAGGAGCATCCTCAGCGGTATTAAGAAAAACATAGAGGGGTCTAAGAAGAAGTGGGCTGATGAATTGCCATACGTGATGTGGGCATACCGCATGACCGAAAAAGTTAGCACTGGAGAAACGCCTTTCGCGTTGGCTTTTGGAACTGAAGCCGTTACGCCAGTGGAAATTGGGGCCATGAGCCTACGGGTGGCTCACTTTCGTGAGGAACGAAATGAGGAACGGTTACGTGCTAACCTGGACGCGTTACCAGAGGTTCGAGAAGAAGTCCTACTGAAAACGCAACACTACAAGAGAAAAATGGCCCGTTATCATAACAGGCAGGTCAAAGAGCGATTGTTGAAAAACGGTGACCTGGTGCTCCGAGACAGGCGAGCAACCGGACAACGTATGGGAAAGCTTAGTCCTAACTGGGAAGGACCGTATCGCGTAACCCACGTTGTCGGAAGAGGGGCCTATCGCCTGGAGACACTTGACGGTACGCCCTTATCCAACTCCTGGAATATCGCTCGTTTGAAGTTATATTATCCTAGAGTTTAATTTTATCTACACTATTTGGATTATAACGACCCTAACCGTGGCTAACGCTCAATAGGAGAGTTTTCGTGGGTTTGTGGTTGCTTTTGTGCAGATAAAAAGGGGGGTACCCTGGGAGTGAAAAGTCCTACCCTTGTGATGGTCGGTCTTGATCAGATGGCCCACTAAGTGAGGGCACGACCCCAGCGTATCCTTGATTAGCGTCGGATTGAAAGATCCTTGACGCCCCAGGGGGTGAAAAGTCCTATCCTTGTGATGACCGATCTTGATCAGATGGCTCACTAAGTGAGGGCACTGCCCGGTATCTTTGGGAGTGAAAAGTTCTTTAATGATAACCGATCTCGTGGAGACGGTACATCAAAACAAGACACGCCCCAAAGAGTTAGAAACTCTGTTTAGAAACAAGAATCCTATCTTAACGGTCGGGCTGGTGCAGCTAAACCGTTAAGTAAGGACACGGTTCTAAATGAGAGGACAACGCCTATAAAAGTGAAAATTCCCTAGCCTTGTGATAAGCCGTCCAGATCCGACAGCTCACGAGATGAGGCACTTAGAAAGGCCGAACGAGAGATAAGGGAAACGTGAAGGATCGCGTAATTCCAGCTAGTAACCGGATGAGTAATCCCTGGCGAAGTATAGAGCCGAGGGACAACGCGATTCGAAACGGGTTCCGTGATAAAGCCCAATGATGGCAGCAAACAGGCTCCTACGGGTAATCACCGTCTCTCAAATTTCGTTTTGTTATTGACGATCTACAATTAGAAATGTGAAGAATACTTCTGAGCAGCGGAAGGAGCGGTGGTCATGATACCGATAGGCTTATCGAAAGGCCAAACTGACATAGATCTTGGTCATCTTGGTATAAATACCAAGGATCTGCTCAAGAAAGTAAACGCACCGTGAGGATAAGGCAACCTCAGTGACGAGAGAAGTCTCGCGATGAGAAAAATAAAAGAAGAACACCGATAAAGGGATTGTCTAGAAATATTAAAGGCATCTCAAAGATTTACAAAGATTCACTATTCAAAATATTTATGCTGCAAAGGCAAAAGACAAAAGCCAAGCGATATTTGATCGCTGGAGGGAACGGCAAAATATCGCGACACATCAGCTCTCGGGGTCTTTTCGTTTCCAGCCCGCTGCCTTGGCTTGGCGATAGCCTGCCTCGTTGATATGGGCAGAACTTTGTAGAAAGGCTTTCGCGACATCTTCGCCCTTGTACGCATCCACCCCATGAATTTCTTCGAAACACTTAACTAGAACACGGGCGGTCTGTTCAGCATGCCACCAGCCCATATCGACTGACTCTTCCGCCAAAGCTGCCTTCTCCTTTTCTAAAGAGGACTTCTCACTCTCCAAAGCAGTCACTTTGGCCTGTTCCTCTGACAAAGCCGTTTCCAGAGCGGAATGTTGTTTCTGTAACTCGTGGTGAGCCAGCAGTATCTTGGAACGATCTGCCAACACCTTTTTCTTTTCATCTTGCTCCTTGGACAGCTCCGCCGAAACAGAACGGAGGGAAACAGTCCGATGCTTCATCTCCTCCGCCCAGTAGTGAAACTTCATCATATTGGAGAAAAGGCTAGCACGGAAAGAGTTCACTTGGTCATCTTCCGCCAGGGAAAGGAAAGCTTCCCGTTCTGCAGATGAGGCAAGAATGTGAGAAGCCAGCAGCGCAGAAACCTCATCTGAACCATCGCCCCCGATGGCTGCCAAACCATGGGTACGGAAGTCGAACAACTCAACCTGATGGGTCACTTCGCCGAGCCCGTTCAATGGACAAAGGTCCGCCGCAAAATTGAAAGAGGTTCCGGCTTCATTATAGCGTTGCCGCCAAGGAACGCTAGAGGGAACGAAAGCCAGAGGACCAGGGGCGCGAACCTGTGAAGAAGAACTGCCCGGGGGCAGGAAGGTACCATGAGGCTGATAGCCCGAAAGGTCCTGCAAGACGTCTTGATAGCCTAAAGAAGAGGAATAATGATGCACAGGCCCACCGAAGGAACTGGGCGAAGCACCAAAGGGGTCCGCACCTCCTAGGTCCCCCAAAACTTCCGCGGAATGTCCACCCGGAGGAACCACTGCGGAATTAGGAACGTTAACGGAACCACCTTCCCCCGCGATGTTAGAGGAGGGTATGTTCTCATCCTCGCCTTCTATCCGGGCCCTCTTCGCGGAACCCCTCAGCACATAAGTGAGATTCATATCGCCTGAAGGAGCGGAAGCAGTAATTACAACGGCCTCCTGCAAGGAGTACGAATTGAGAAAAAGGAAAATAGATCAAATGACGAAAGATATTGAGGCACAACACGCTTACGGTAGCGGTGTTGAATGAAGGTAGTGCCTCAGAAGAACCCGCAGCGTCGGGAGAAGGAGTAAGAGTGGCGATACTCCGTGTTCTTTTCTTCTTTTTTCCTGTGGCAATGGCCTTAGGAGCCTGAGAAGACGAGGGAGCAGCAATGGTCACGATGGGAACACCTTCAGGGATGTCGGTATCCCCTTCGCCAACTGAGGAGGAGGATACTTGAGCGAGATTCGCGGAAGTAGCCGGAAGCTCAGAAGGATTATCAGTGGCCTCTGAATCGAGCTTTTCCCTTTCTTCTCTTTTATGAGCTCTCCTTAAGCGTCTTCTTACGCTTTCCGGTTTATAATCAGGATCCGTCGCTGCAAAATCACAAAATAACGTCAGCGTTAGTATCAGTGATGAAAGGGAAAGGTAGCGCGATACTCACGTCTAACGCACTCCTGAATGGCCATTCGGCAGGCCGTGAGTCGAATATGAACGCTGATCTCCAGTTGGAGTAAGGTGTTTAACCATCCTTGTTCACGAGCGGGAAGGGTCCCTGGTCGACTCCAAATGCCATCTTGGACGTCCTGGTTGAACCCAGAACGCCACTCGGGACCAGGAGCGTCAGGAAAATTTATCAGAAAGAACTCCTTTTTCCAAGCCTCAACAGAAGACTCAATATGGAGCAACTTCCAAGTAAAAGACTTGAGAGAATCATCGTCAAAACGAGGCGATATGGTTATCACACCCCGGCACTTCATCAATTTAAAAAGGGATCTAAGCAGCAAAAGAGAAGGGGAAGTGATCCCCTTATATCTACAGAGTTCCAAAAAAGCATAAACACAGCAATATGCATTTGGGGCTAACTGGGCAGGATTGAAATTGCCAGCAATAAGCAAACCCTTGACGAAAGAATCGATAGGGAGCCGGAAACCATAGCAAAACATCTGGGCATATAACACCCTTTGATTGCCGGTCAGAACGCTGTTTAAACGAACTGACCTAGGGGCAACAACAGCTTGGCAACCGTCAAGAATAACGACACCGTGAGTAGCCAAATGCTCCTGGAGAATGGCCTCCGTGGTAATAACACTGACCGTGGTATCCATTTTCTTCTCATCAATGGATTTTGACTCAGAACGACGAGTCTTTGCCATGGCAGGACTAAGGAAATAGAAATAAAGAAGACGAGGGAAAGGAAGGGAAGTACCTTTGAAAGGAAAGAACTTTGAAAGCCTTGAATGGAGGTGAGAAGGGCAAGACGGCCGAGAGATAATATGAAAAAGTGGAGTGAAAAAGAAAAGGGAAGAAATAAAGAGGGTTTATAACCCTAGTAATTAAAAGGAAACGACGGATGCTGCAGTCGTTGTGTCGAAGTGGCATGAGGGATAAGACTCAAGCAATGAGTACGACTCTAGAAGAAGCGCGACAAGCGCTTCGATCTTGTTAAAATTTCTAAACACGCTAAGGTGGAGAGGCAGAAGAAACGAACACGTGTGTCTGCACCATCATGACTTTTCCCGCGCACCGACGGAAGGGTCGCGAGCATTAAATGCTCTGGAAAGTAGATGTGACTTTTTGATAAAAAGCAAAAGCGATGTCACAAGAAAGGAAATGATACAAATCGGCGTTGAATAAAAGAACAGTTCTCAAGACAGTACAAGAGAGCGAAATAAAATAAGATATCGCCCGAAGAGCAAGGTACCGATATCGCCTCGAGATAGGACGTTATTACAAGACATGGAAAACAAATAGCAATGTTCTTCAATGGATCAATTAAGAGTCATCGCATGCCTCATCATTCCCTTGCTTTTCCCCAGAAGAAGGAAAACCCCTTTCGCCTTCACTAAGATCTTTAATTTTTTGGGAAGCGTAATTGGCCAACATGGATGAATCGACGGCGCCTCGGATATGGAGATCCACAAATCCTGCGATACAAACCTCAATGGTCTTACTCTTCCACCAAGCTATCCTCGAAGGAACTTTGGCCAAATCGGCATCACGAGATGACAACTCTTCCCGAAGGAATACGTTCTTTTTATCAGCCACCACCAGTTCCGCCTCCATTAGCTCTGCTCTCGCTTTCCCCTTCGACTTCTCCCGAGAAAGTTCAGCGCGACAATCCTCCAACTCCGCCCGAGTTCGTTCTTGCAACTGCGATAGCTCCTTCGCCTTCGCCAAGGCCGCGTCTAATTGATCCTGCAAATCCGAAGAGGGTCGAGTTTTGTTACGCTGGTCTTCAAGAAAATAATGAAATTTCCGAAAGCTAGCCAGCATGTCGTTCATAAGGTGTGACTGTCGTGTCTCGGGAGCATGCTGTAAAAACTCTTCCCTGTCCTTGGAAGAAGTAAACATCTGTCCCACTAGGGGACCCACGGGCTCTTCTCGCGATAACGGATCCGATATTCCTAAGGCACGAAGCCCGTCAGTGCCGAAAGAGGACAAATCCAGCTGATATCCAGTGGGGCCCTGGGACCTCTGAGGAGAAAGGTTGGCGATATAAGGAGGGGAACAACTTTTTGCGCAATCACCAACGCCCGAAATTGAAGACAGAAACAAAAGAGGAGGCTTCCGTGGGAGAAGGTCAGGAGGAACGCTTAAATTCGAAACCGGTAGGGTTGCCTCTGGGATAAAAGAACCTATCGGGGAAGCAGGATGGCCCGATGACAAAGGAGAGGTCGCGGCTGCCGAGGTCTCATTGTTTTCGATAAGAACGGCGGAAGGTACCCTGATAGCTTTGATATTTTTCACCACTTGCGAAGTACTCGCGACATGAGAAGCGTTAATATTCTCGGGGGGGACCGCGTTAACTCCCTTCAACGGGGGAACTGGGGGGTTAGTTTTCTCTGTGCGAACCTTCTTTACGAGACGCTCCGTCTCTTCTGCAATTTCTTCGCTATCGTCCTCAGCCGATTCCGCCGTGTCATCATTCCTCCGCGACCTAAGTTTCATCCTTTGAGCCATAGTAGCATGACGTAATTCAGGACCAGTGTCCATGCTCTCGCTATCGCTGTCAATTTTCTCAAACACAGGATCGCCTTGAGCTACCCTCTTGCCACGGGACGGAAGCCAATTTTCAAGGAAACAAGAAGGTCAAGTGGAGGCTCTGCGAGTTGTGACGGTTTTAGTCCTTTCCCTTCCAGGCGGAATGGGTGGGCGGCGGGAATTTTCAGGCGGAGGAGAAGGAGGCAGCGACTGGAGAGGTGTTACGTTCAAAGGGGCATCACTTTCCCCAGAAGAACTACTCTCAGCGTTACCTGCCAACAAAACATATTAGCAAATTAAGAAGATTGAAGCGATAAAGAAGAAAAAGGAAACTCACCCACAACGCACTCTGACAAGGGCCTGAACCGAGCAAACTCCCGAATACGGAAAGACCCTTCTATTTCTAACAAGGCGCTAACGTTGGAAACATCCTGGCTTGACAGCGCTTCCGGTCTTTTCCAAACACCACTATTGATTTTTCGATTGAAACCCCCGCGCCAGAGTCGTGACGGCAAACGAAGGGTGAAAAAGCCAGACTTCCAGTCATCTAAGTGTTCCTCAAAACCTTGAAAGTTCCGCCAGAACAGTTGCACAATGACATCATCCCATCTGGGGGTAATATCTACCAGGCAGTTGCGACAACTCAAGACAAAGAACGTGCGGAATAGATCAAGCGATGGAGCAAATATACGCTTCATCTCGCATGAACGAAGGAAAGCGTAAATACCACACCAAGAGGGTGGAGTAATCTGGATGGGATTAAGGTCGTAATGATCTAGCAGTTTCAGCAGAGAAGTATGGAGTGGGAAACGGAATCCGTAAGTAAACATCTTGAAATAAACTAACCGGAATGTTCCCCACATGGCGTCAGGCAGCCGAGTGTCCTTCAAAGAGACAAAAGGGCGATAGCCCGGGGGAAAAGTAATACCACTCTCCTCTAATTCAACCCTCAAAACCTCATTACAATTGAATATGCTGCGAGTTCTCCTAGCTTCAGGATCTATGGGGTTTTCAACAGTTGAAGACATAAGGGACAGGGAAAGTAAATCTACGGCGGTAGAAGGAGTAAATACCTGGAGTAAAAAGCCAGTGAGCCGGTCGCCGGCACCAGTGAGCGGTCGCAGTAAAACCTCTCGAAGAAAAGAAGTGCAGAAGAGAGAGGAAATGTGCAGAAACTCAAAATATTTGCAAAAGCAGTAAAAGAGAGAGATGATTTCCTTATAAAGGAAAGCCTAAAGAAGAGACAACCTGTAAAAATGAAACACGTACAGAACAGGAAAAGACACGTGGATAGTCATTTGTGCCTTCCGAAAGAAAACAGTTACCGATTAGAAGTTGAAGGCGGTTACCCGTAGCGAAAGGGACGCTTCCGCGATAACCCGGAACGCTCAGAAAGAAACAATAAGTAAGCGATGAGAAGCGAAAAGGAAGTAAAACCATCATTCATTATTATGAGAAAGGCCATACGGCATCTACAAAAAGAAGGATTAGGCCCTACTCTTCACCGTCGGACCAAGTAATGCCGTAGCAATAGACTACGTCCTCTTCGTCATCGCCACCCCAGAAGGGTGAATCCACAACAGCAGGGGGAGAAGACTCACCGACCCTCTTTCTAGCGGCAGTAGTCGACCCGGTTGTTTTCTCCTTAACGTTTGGCGATACTGCATCAACGGCTGAACCAGCAGAAGGAACCCACGGAGGCGAATAACTCAAAAGAGGAAACGATTTTTTCTCCTCCCTAGCCAGAGAAGCCAGAGAGTCGAAAAATGACTCAGAGGCCTTGGCAGCCTCCTTCCTTCGTTGTTCAACTTCCTTCCTCCGCCTCTTGCGACCTCGCCGGCGGACAACCGGCCTCCAAGGAGGCGATGGGGGAGGATTATCTGTGTCAGGGGTAGTCGGAGGAGTTGGCGGTGAAATCCCCGAAGCCGTACCTAGCAAATAAGAATCAGCCATGAGACTCGCAGAGGATCTATAATGAAGAAAAATAAAGGAGAAAGAAATGGATAAGAATGAAGGAGGAAAAGCCTCATTAAATAGCCGGGAAAAGAAGAAAAGAGACTCTTCGATCCTCCAACCCGACTCTTGAAGATTGGCACGTGTACAGTCTGAAGTGCAAATGTAGATTTGCAGTCATGCCTGTTGAAATCTCGCGCAAATCAAGAATAATGCTAATATCTGCTGATCAGTTGTTATAATGAGGACGGCGCGGAGTTAAGGCAGAACGATCAACCGAAAAACCGCCCAATGGCAAGACTGTTTTCAGTTGGGCTAAGAATATTCCTTGGAACATGACAAAGAGCGCAGTAAAGAAGAAGAACAGTTACAAGGCGGAATGATTGAAACGATTTATTTATTATGGCCTACCGGCCGAAAGATACAATTACAAGGCAAGAGGAAAAGAAAAAGGCCCAAAAGGAGCCACCGTTATCAGGTGTCAGAACCAGTATCCTCGGGCACCTCAGGAAGGTCCCTCAAGGAATCCATGACCAGGACAAGATCATGGGAAGTGGCCCTCATCCCCTTCAGGCAGCACCCCAACATGTCCTTACGCTGCTGCAGCATGGCGATTACTACCTGAATCCGAGCGATGGAGGCGGACAACTTTGATACGCTCTCCAAAGGACTGAAGTCCTCCAGGGAAATGGCCCCCAGCCGGGAATAAAGCGGAGTCAGCATCCCTTGCAGCTCCAGAATATCCTCAGAAGTCTTGACCAGCATGTTCTCCAGGAAACCGACGTCACCGTCGTTGAGGTTCCTGAGTGAATGACCCTTGGAGAGAAGAAAATTCTTAGTCAAATGATCCATGATGCTAGCTGATAAAGATGAGGAGAACGTGGGTGGAGAAAGCTCTCCGATTTATAGGCTCCAGTGAAGGGAGGCCTTGGGAAAAGAAATTGAGGTCCTCAAAAGACGAGCCACCCCGAAAACCTCGAGGATTGATAAGCGTAGAACGGAAAGGACGGGTGACGTTCACGATACAGATACTGGAAGGAGTACGAGGCAGAGTCTGAAAAACGTTGAAAGGCACGGTGTCACTGGTAGCCCTGACGCTAAAACCATAAGGTTGCCGGTATCCACAGTGTAAGGCCGCGTTGATGTCGCAGGTGGCCCTGGATGCGTAAAACCGCGATGACATCACAGGCGTCTGGTGGTATGAAGCCGCGCTGATCATAAGGAAGCTGATGGTATAAAGCCACGCTGATACCGCTGTTTTCTCGAGCGTAAAAGAAAAATTGGGCTCGTGTAACCTCGAACCTCTGTAAGTATAAAGTTTGCTAACTTCTATATAAGTTTCTATCTCCTCTGTGTCTTTGCAGAACACTTGGAGGGACGATAGACCCGAAATATATGCCAGCCCCTGGCACGGCCTGGTTGAATATACGCGACGATATCGCAAGTGACCTATTGACGGTCCTTCCATGACTCAAACAAAGCTGAGACTTCATAAGTCCTATTGAAAGGCCAAATGGGCCAGTATCGCTGAATAAAAGTAAAGCCTTCAGAATCACGAGCGCCCCAGCGGCCTCCTAGTAGAATTCTTAATGTCTCGAGGAGACAGGTCTTTTTGACAAGAAACAAGGACGAACTTGACCGAGTTAGTGGGAAGTTGTGGATCTAAGCCCCCGTTCCGCATTGGGATTGATCAGCCTTTGAACAATAAAGAAAGCTCAAGCCCTCTGTGGAAATATCGCCTCATGACAGAGTAAACCCCTATCTAAGGATATCGGACATGGATAGCCCTTGGTGAACACTCGGGCTAGTTTTCAGTTGGGCTTATGATAACAATTGGATTGCTCCTGACGGCAATATTGTAGCTACGGCATCTATCCTTGACGAGTTTCTATACGCTTCCCTGAAAAACCAACCTATCGCCTGGGCCGGCGGACGTTCCTAGGATGGTCGACTTCAGCGGGGGGGGATCTCATGCATCTTTACGCGCACGGCGTCATCCCATCCTAGGGAAACGGAGAGGATGCCGCTCCTGATAGGCCTTACGTGATTATCGCCCGCGATGGCTTACCTATTATCGCCGGAAGCGATGACTTCGGACGATGCTTATCGCTGCACCCTTATCGCTGTCAGGTATCGCCAACTTCGGCCTATAAATACCCCCATCTTTCCAAACAGAAGGTAAGATCGAGATCATCTTAGAGAACCTCTACCATTCTGAAAACCCGAACTGACTTAAGCATCGGAGTGTCTACGCCGGAGTCCCCCTCCGGCGCTTTGCAGGTACCTCCGACGCCGATCGCTTCCCCTCCGACTAGCTGTAGCAACCGTTTCCGACCCGAAGAGATCTCGGATCTTATCAGTGTTCTCTCGACTTCTAGATCTATAGGTGTCTGAAGACCCCTGTGGTCTCTAGTCATACGCATAATGAACCAACAAGCAGAAAATCTGAAGAAGATGGAGCAAAATACCTTGAAGATGAAAGCAGGGAATAGGTCGTCGGCGCCGACGAACGGTTGAGAAAAACTCCTTCGAGCAAAAGAAGGAACGAAGAGAGAGAATGATGTGGAAAATTTGAAGCGCGAGTAAAAGTGTGAAAAGAGAACAGTTGCTTCCTTTTAAAGGTCAAGCTCGGAAATCGAACAGCCTATGAAGACAGGACACGTACAAAGCAGAAAATGACACGTGGAGAGACCTTCGAAAGATATTTATGACTAAGCATTTATATCTCTGGGAGGGTAGTTGACAAATGGAAGTTGAAGAAGCGGTTACATCGAGCGACAATCAACCTCTCAGCGATAACCGACCAACATTTGAGGGGTTAACGCGGGAGGGTGACTAAGAAAGGAGAAAAACGTAAAGCGTTATTTTATTTCATAAAGGCCATACAACATCTACAGAAAAACACGACGTGCAGAATTAATCATCGTCGGGCCAATAGGAAGACCAATAGCAGTATTCCCCATCCGAAAGCGGAAACTCCTCGTCAACATGCGGGAAAGGTTCCTCAGCGTTCCCCCGACCAGCTTTAACGAGCTTGACTCTCCTTTGGCAGCAGAGGCCGTGGTATCAGCACCAATATCGCTGGTAGAACTCCTTTCCATGAAACGATCGATGTGAGGAAATAGTTCGTCGCCCCTCCGGACAGGAGGGACGTAGAAGTGAGGAGACGGATCGACCGTCTTCGAAGTTCTTCTCTTCTTCAACCTCTTACGACTTTTACGGCGAGGAAACCGCCTCTTCAGGCATGACGACGAAGGAGGGTTATCAAAATCCGGTAAGTCAGAGGAGTTGGGGGAGAACCGCGTTCAGCAATGTCTAAAGAGTATGAATCGGCTAAGAAACTACAAGTGGTTTTAATAGAAAAATATGAAGAAGAAGATGAACAGAAAAAGGGGGGAAATCCCCTTAAATAGTCGAAGCAAAGAAGCTTTTCTACCTTCTTGCGCGACCTTTGAGAAAATCAAGGCACTTCGAGAAGAATGATCTTAATCACAGAATCGGATCCTGTGATCACACCTGTCAGAATTTCTCGCTGATCAAGAGACACCAAAAACCACCCAATCAGTTGATACTAAAGAGGCGGCGTGCAATCAATGTGGAATGGTTCACAAGAGTAACCGTTGCTATCTGACGACCAAGACAAAACAAGCGATGCAGAAGTCCAACCAATGGCGGACTCGTATTCAGTTGGGCATATGTGGCCCTCAAATGAACGGTTAACTGACATGTTGCAAAAAGAAAAGAAGAAGAAAATGCAATATAACGAAAAGACACTTTTATTTATGGCCTAACGGCCCAAAGCCTACATCCGCCTGTACGTAGAGAACATACAAAAGGAAATAAGGGGATGCGACGATGGCGACAAGTGGTCAAGCATTGGACCTAGCATCATCCTCCCCTGGCACCACCAGGATCTCCCTCAGAGCATCAGTAACCGAGGACAGCTCAGAAGAGCAGACCCTCATTCCCTTTAGACAGCAGCCCAGCAAGTCTTTCCTTTGCCGCAGCATGGCGATCACCACCTCGATGTGAGAGATAGTGGTGGCCAACTTAGTGACACTCTCTAGAGGGCTGAAGTCCTCCAAGGAAGTCCCAAGCTGCTTGGAGAGAAGAGGGGTCATCATCCCTTGAAGTTCCATAACATCTTCGGAAGTCTTCCTCACCATGGTTTCCAGGAAACCAATGTTCGCCTCAGTGAGATTCTTCAAGGTGTGGGCTTTGGAGAGCAAGAAGTTTCTTGTCAATTTGTCCATGATGAAAATGCCAAGAGAAATGCTAAAGAGATGTGAAATTTGCGCGGAGAAAGTTCAAATTTATAGGCCCCAAAGGAGGGGCGAATGGAGACACGTGTCCCTCGAAGATCGAGCCATGACGTCACCCGGGGCATTATCACACCTGAATAACGCCCTCTCCTCTGGAGGTAACGCTCGCGCCCTGCCTATAAATACCCCACCATTCAAAACAAGAGGTAAGCCTAAGATCGCTACTCGAACCCCTACCATTTAGAAAAGCCATATTAACTTAAGCATCGGAGTGTCTACGCTGGAGCCCCCCTCCGGTGCCTTGCAGGTACACTCGACGGAAACTACAGTGACTCCGAGCGGCCATAATCCTTGCCCCGATCATCCAGAACTTCGAATCTTATCAGGCCCCTCATACTGACGTTGTTAAACGTGAACCGTTAAGTTGCCGACGTGACATGTCATGTCATATTCCATGTGGTTGTTTGCTGACGTGTCATGCCACGTCAGCAAATTTGATCCGGATCCAACGAAAAATGGGTCTGGGTAAATGGATATCATAACGGGTTTGGGTCATTTAAATGAAATGACGTCATTTTTAAAGTTTTTTTTTTCAAAACACGTTCATCCTTCTCTTTCTCTTCATTCAATATGTTCTTGGAATTAATTATGGATTTGCCCAAATTGTTCCTAACATATTTTTCCAGCCAGCAATTGAAAAATCAAACCCAATATATTTGTATCCTTGTGGATTTAGAATTAATTTTATTTTGCACTAGATTTGCTCAGGAGAGATCAGGACCACCACCGATGTCGATTAGACCGTAAGATCCGATGGGGACGGATCCGATGATGAAGGACATGAATGGTATTCTAGAGCTTGAAGGGCGCAGCGTTGTTGGACGTTTGCGGTTCCAGCCACATTGGGGTTGCCGCCGGAGGGGAGATGACGGGAGGAGCGGCGACTTCCTTCGTCATGGTGGCGGAGAAATGGTGAAGTTTGAGGCTGCGATGGCGGCGGAATGGAGGAGGGCGGTGAAGAAAAAGGTGGAGAGAGCGGCAATGGTGTTTAATATGTTGGCGGGAAGAATGATAATTTGGATATACAGTGTTCTGGGCTGTGGAGTGTTGGATGAAGGAGAAAGAATATGATTGTTGTTGGTCTTATTTTTCTATTTTTTAATATATTTTTTTCGTTGGATCAAAGAAGAGTGAGGAAGAGAAATTTAGGTTGCAAAGGACGAGGAGAAGGAAAAGGATGAATACTTTTGTTCATTTTTATTCTTCATTTTAAACCAAAAATTACGTTGTTTCTGGTAAATATGAGTATCCGTTTACCCAGACCCATTTTTCGTTGTATCCGGATCAAATTTGTTGATGTGGCATGACACGTCAATAAACAACCACGTGGAATGTGACGTGGCATTCCGCGTCGGCAACTTAACGATTTGCGTTTAATGACTTCAGTATGAAGGGCCAAATGAGAATGATCATTCGAGTGCAAGGGGCAATTAAAACAAAAAATGAGTGCAGGTGCCAAATCAATACACTAAGATGAGTGCGGGTGCCAAAAATCTCATTAACCCTTTATATTATGTTGTCTACACGTAAGTTGGCACACTATTTTTTGTGTCTAAGTAGATGTGTATGAATGGGTAACAACTAGTCGTTTGTACAAAAATATCAAAATATTATTCCCTCCCTTATTTTTCGTTATCTTTTTTTAATTATGTATATTATTAAAGTAGTTAATTTTGATTATATTTTTAATTTTTGACAAAAATACTTATATATTTATTAATTAATTTTACCATTTATAATTAAATGTCCATACATAAACTAACATAATCATTATGTGGTTAGTTTTTATAATTAAGTTAATTAGAGATAAGAAGATAAAAATCATTAACTAACCATCTAAAAAGAATAAAATGAAAACTATTTGGAATTTATTTTTTTGGTAAATCCAACTACTAAAAGAGAATGAAGAAAGTAACTCTTTCCGCATCCCCCTAATTTGGATAAATATATATTATTTTACTGAAAGTGTTATTATTTTCATAAGGTTTGGTTTGTAAGGGTTATATCTTGAAAGTATTCTAACATGATAAAACTTTAATAACATTTAGCATGAAAAAAATTCTTCTAAGGAAAGTTAATAAAAAAAATTTGTAGTGGGGTCAATGGCGTTTTATATATTTTCAATTAAGAAAAATCAAACCGAACATAGTGTTTAGAATTCAAACATATCCTATATACTTCCTCTGTTTCTAAATATTAAAAAAATGTGATGATTGTGTATTTTTAGTTGGTACTTTTTAAAGTTATACTTTGAGTTGCTTTTTACTTTTTAGATGGAAATTACGAAATAATAAAACTCAAGACACTTTGTTAAGTTCCCAATGAAGTCGAGTCCCTAGTAGAATCGCCAAACTATGAACATGGATTTAAATCCTATTTTTATTTTCGGTTATATATTTATTAAAAAGTCTCATGACTAAACATTTGGTTGGACCCGAAGAGGTTTTTGGTTCGATTCAACTATTTGACCAGATATGCATGCGAACCAAAAAAAATCGGTCGAACTGGCCAATTTTTACAAAACCGGCGACCCAACCGGTTACCTGCCAACCCGGCTGGTTCAATGCGTCTTCTCCAAAATGGTGTCGTTTTGGTATTGGATTTTTTTTTAATAAGAATATGGAAATTTTGATGGGCCGGCCCATCAGAATATAAAAACTTACCGGTTCAATCTAGTTCAATCCGGTTCAATTATCTAAGATTGAACGATTCGATGCGTGAACGATTCAAAATGGTCGAATGGGTCAAACCTGGTTGAACCATTAAATTTTCATTTCCGATTCGCTGTCCGGTCAGGTTTTTAAAACATTGGTCAATACACCGAATAGGTGGTGACTTGTCCATCAAGCCGAGTTGAATGCATCCATATTCACGCCTTTGCCACTATGCCACCGAAAATTAGATTTTCCTTTATTTTTTTGATTTTCAGAAATTTTGAAATTTCAACCTACTATTCACTATAAATACAACCGTCCAGTTGGGGAAGAAATTAATGAATTTGAAGCTTACCGTTGGTCTATTCACTCCTTTCATAATATAGTATCGATGAATTTAAATTACCGGCCAGTAATATGACTTAAGTGCGGTCCATTACTCTTAATGTGGCTTGGGGTCCACCTGTTTCGAGAGAAATTATTTTCAAATTTAAGATGTTGAGGTTGTTAGATTTGGAACGTAAGTTTATGGTTAGTGAACTACCAAATGATGTTGGGAATCTTTTTAACTTAAAGTATTTTAATTTGGGTAGCGTTTGGTTCACAAAATGCTACTTTCCCTCTTTCAATCACTCTCCCCGATAGAATGATACCCGAGAGAGTGATTAGAGGGAATGTTAGATTTTTATGTTTGGATGGGATTTAAGATTCCTAAGAAAGTACTCCCTCCGTCCTTAATTGTTTGTCTTTTACTAATCCAGCACGCATCTCAAGACGGTCGGATGACTCACTATTTGAGACAATTTTGCCCCTAATGTTTTCTCGGAAGTACGTTAAGGATTAACGTACGTTCGAAAAAAAGAACGAAATTTTTTGGGGTCAAATAGTGAGTCATCTGGCCGCCTTGAGATGCGTGCTGGAATAGTAAAAGACAAACAAAAAAAACCGGAGGGAGTAACATTCTTGTGTTTGTTTTGTACTTTGGAATTATAAGGGAAAGTAAGAAAAATTACTACTTTATCCTTAATAGATAATAATTATTAGTAGGCAATAAAAACAAAATTCAAATTAGATAATCAAACTTATTCACTGATTAAAAATTTGATAAATTTCTAGAAGGTTTGAAATTATGCACATGACTTGACAAATGAGAATGAAGTTGGCGATGAAACAGTTTTATACTAGGTTATTTTTCTATTTTTTTGGACAAATATGTAATTTAAAAAAGAAAATAATTTTCCTTGTACGAGAGAATCACTTTCCCTACCCTCTAGCCAAGAAACCACTTTCCCCCATTTTATGGGAAAGTGAAGGGGTTAAGGAAAGTTGGATTTCGGGGAGTCCAACTTTCTTTGTGTCAAGTAAACGCAATAAAGCTCGGAATTTTAGATTCCCGAGGCACTTTCCCCCTTGATTCCGCTAACCAAACGCTACCTTGAGAGGAACTTCCATAAAAAGGGCTTCTAAATTTGATTGGGCAACTTCTTAATCTTTAGACCTTGGACATCTCTAGAACAGGGATAAGAGAACACCATGAAGTCACATTGATCCTACAAGACTGTGGGGATGAGATCCGAATACCATTTCATATTAGTAAGCTAAATAAGCTGCAAGTCCTAGTTGGGGTCTGCATTGAAGGTGAGACGCTGAGACAACTCGGTACCTTGACACAACTCATAAGACTTGATAAATTAGAAGTGCTTGACTATAGTGGAGATTTGAATGAGGCGATAGGTAGGTTGAAACTCCTGCATCATTTTTATTTAAAGTCACATCGGATGAGAGGCTACATACCCATTGAGAATTTGATCATACCACTCAACCTTAAGAGACTTAAATTGAACGCATATATGAAATTTCAGTCACATTGGTTTTCCTCACTTCAGAATGTCCAATATCTGGAATTGGATTGGTGTTATATGAGTGGAGATCAACTCCCTCACGTCATAGCACTCTCCAATTTAGTTACCCTTGAACTCTTGGTTGTTTTAAGGGATGAAGAAGTACTGCACTTTTGTGGTGGCTTTACAGAGTTGAAACGTTTATCTTTAGAGAGCTTGATCATTTCATGCCTCTATCTACAAGCATTGCCGAATCTACAAATGTTGGAGTTGGAAGTCCGTCCAGAATTAAAAGAAAATTTTGAAGAAGGAATATATGCGCACCATCAACATCGAGTACTTCAGAGAATGATTCCATTCGTAAGCATGCAATGATGAGTTTTCCATATCTTATTACAATTTCTTAATTAATGGTGTTCCTCCTCTAATCATGAAATGATACTAGAAAGAGAAAAAAATAATTAAAAAAATTGTATAGCATGCATCAAACTTAATTTATTATGTATACATTTGTAACTTAATTATTTCTTTATTAAGTATGGTGTCATCATTAATGAACATGTGTGAAGCCATAAAATTAGAGATGGTTCAGAGGAGCATATCTGTCTATGCAAAGATTATTTTCTATCTATTAAGGCAACTCAAGATAAGTGATTTCTGATTATGAGATTGAGTTTCTTTTATAGTGGGGATCCTATTCCCCAAATTACGGTTCCTAAGAGAAAATCCTCCCTGCTCCCTTTCCTTTCTCATCATCTTCATCTATGCCCCACTTTCTTCTTACTTCCTTTCAGGGCTGTTTTTTTTCTTTAGGTTTTTGTCTTGTGTATACAAGTGAGTCTCACTGTTTTGATTTTCTGCTCTGTATTTGTCATCTCTTATAGGGCTGGTTTTATTGTTTGCACCTCTTGGATTATTCTGTGATTATGGATGGCTCTACTTCTTCTTCGACTCGGGAAGGAAAAGGGAAATCGGTGGTGGCTATTGGGGATGTGGTCCCTTTTATTCTGCGTTCATCAGCGGCTGCGGAGGGTGATATGCTGGTTTTGGGATGGGTAGCTAGTGAGAAATCTTTTCATGTTCCTTCTTTTTTCGCGGTTATGAAATCGATTTGGCAACCTTTTGGTAAATTTGAGCAAACGCAGATTGAGAAGAACCTGTTCTTGTTCATGTTTTCGTCAGCACGGGATCACTTGAAGGTGATGGAGGGGTCCTCATGGTTGTTCGATAATAAACTGGTGGTGCTAGAAACTGTTGACGGTGGAGCCCAATTTTCGAAGGTTAAGCTGAATGAGGTATGTTTTTCGATTCGTGTATTTGATCTTCCTTTCAATTTGTGGACTGAGGAAAATATTAAGGGAATTACGTCAATGATGGGGGTTGTTTTTGTTTCGGTGAGTGAATCGGATTTACAGGGTTGTTGGAATTTTGTTAAATTTCGGGCTAGATTACTTGTTGATGAACCTCTAGTAATTAGTTTGGAACTTAAGGTTGATATTGGTCCAGCAATTCTTCTGTCATTCCAGTATGAGAAGCTTCCAATTTATTGTTACTTTTGTGGCATTATGGGTCATATACATAGAAGTTGTGTTGGC
Organism: Viola odorata; assembly: GCA_963691705.1. Taxonomy (NCBI): domain Eukaryota; kingdom Viridiplantae; phylum Streptophyta; class Magnoliopsida; order Malpighiales; family Violaceae; genus Viola; species Viola odorata. The sequence continues at coordinate 36,191,870 of OY829546.1, forward strand.
TGGAATTTAGCCAGGGCTAGCGAGTCTGTCGTTTTGCCTTATGATGTGGAGTTACGGGTTTCATCGGAGCATTTGGTGCATTATCAGTTTGATAGTCACGGAAGTTCAAGCCGAGGTAGCCGTGGGAGATCGAGTTCGATGGGTCGTTTTTCTTCTCCTATGCGCCCGAAACGCCTTGAGTTTTTTGGTCATCGGCATGGGTTGGTTGATGCTTTTTCTAATCTGGAGCAATCTCCCATGGTTTCCTTGCCAAGGGGAGATCTGCACAATAATGATTCTTTAATTTTGAGTGGTTACGAAAATAAAGAGGAGGTAATAAAGGAGGTTAATAGTGGGAAGGATTTGGCTGTTATTGACCAGTTAATGAGCAGCATTAAATCGCTAATTATTGGAGGGAATTATGGGAGAGTTACTAGTGATTTAAATGGCAATAATTTGGCATTTAAAAAATTAGCAGAGTTAGTTATTGAGGAAGTTAAGAAATAGGGGTTACAGGTTTATGTTGTGATTGATTTGGATGATAATGGGTTGTGTACTGGTGTGGATTGGGTGAATAAATCTGTAGCTAGGCTGACCAAGTCTGGTGGGCCGCGGTCTGATCCCTCAAGCCCAAATCAGGCACTAGGAATAGGTGCAGGCCTTTATTCCAAGCCTGTTAGGCCTCCCTCTTCTAGGTTGCTGACGTCGGATGGACCAACCTCGTCTGCTTCTGGGCCGCACCAGCCTGCTACTGAACAACTCCCTCGTTCAGATGCGCAGCAGTTCGCGCTTCCCTCATTGGTTGGGCAGACTTCCTCCTTGGTTGGGCCGTCCTTTTCTCTTGGGTCTTGGCCGGGAGCTGGCCCAGGGACTCATATTGATGGGCCTCTCATTTCTCCTCCTTGTCTTGGGCTTTCATCCCCAAACCCATCCATTAAGTTGGTACTGTATTCCCCTTCGCCTACTACCTTTTCAGATGTTCAGAATAATCCGGATCCTGAACTCAGCCTCGATTCTAGTTTCAATTTTCCAGGAGGGATGCCTCAGGTAGAGGGGGGCTCCCACCAAAGGGCCAGTTGAGACTAAAGAATAGTTGGCAACTTTACAAAAGGGTGTGGAGAAGTATAAGGCTCTTCGTAATGCAAAGACTAAGGGTGTAAATGGGTTGGTTCGGTCCGGTTCTACGGTTAGAACCGGACCGAACTGGAAAATTCCGATTCTGATATGCCAGAACCGGACCCAAATCGGAAAATTCCGGTTCCGGTTTCAGATTTTTAGAAGAAAATTTTAATTTTTTTAAAACAATTAGGAAAACTACTATTTATTCATGCAAAAAAAATATTTCTTTGTTATCATGGATATTTTAAAACAATTAAGAAAAAGTGGATTTTTCAAAAAAATAAATAAAGAAAGAAATGGCCTGGCCCAGCCCAGCCCCAGCTCGCCCCAGCAATGAAGGAAAAAAATAAAAAAATTTGAGCCCTTCCTTTTTGTAAGAGAGTGAAAGATTTAACCACTGAACCAAAGCTAAACTTTTGATAATTAATGCATATATATATATATAACTTTCCGGTTCAAACGGTTCTACGGTTCGGTTTTACGGGTTTTATATTCTTAGACCCGGACCGAACTAAAAAAAATTCGGTTCTAGATTGGTAGAACCAGACCGAACTGAAAAGTTACGGTTCGGGTCAAAAGTCTCCGGTTCCGGTTTGGTTTCCAGATCGGTCCGGTTTCCAGATCGGTCCGGTTTCTTACACCCCTAGCAAAAACTGCTGAGAAGTTTGAGGTCATGAATCATTTTGGGGTCTCGAATGGAGACATCTCGGAGGCAAATAAGAAAAGGATTTATTCTTATGTTACGATGGGACCTTGTATATACCGTTTAAGGAAAAAGAAGTGTGTGATTCCACAATGGGCGGGTAAGAAGAGATTTTTTGATGGACTCACTGATGTGACGGTGGAGTTTGGAGGCTCGGTTACACCAAAGAAACTGCGGGAAGATGTTTCCCCTCCTGGACTAGAGGCGGAGGCCGCTAAGCAGCCCCGCCTACAGATATGATTGCTTTGTCTTGGCACTGTCGGGGGCTTGGGAACTAGTCGATAGTTGAGATTCTCTCTAAGTTCTTAAAGCTTGAAGCTCCCTCTCTGGTATTTTTATGTGAGACTAAGAAGAAAGTATCAGAGATTAGGATTTTGAATAAAAGTTGGGGTTACAAACATGTCATAGGTGTGGATTGTGATGGCCCCACTAGGAGGGGTGGTTTGGCTCTCTTGTGGAATGATTCCCTTAATGTCTCCGTTCTTTTTTTAAGCTTGCATTGTATTGATGTTAAAATAAATGAAATAAATTACCCTTTAGCCAATTGGCGGTTTTCTGGCTTGTATGGTTGGCCTTCGGGGGGAGATAAACACAAAACTTGGGAGTTACTTCGCTCTCTTAAGGGTAACTGTCAACTGCCTTGGGTTAGTTTGGGGGACTTTAACAAGATCCTATGGTATGATGAAAAGCATGGAGGACGTAATAGGCATATCTCTGCCATGTTAGACTTCCGTCAAGCCTTAAATGATTGTTGTTTGTAGGACTTGGGCTACAAGGGGGCTCCTTTCACATGGTGTAATAACAACGGGGTACTGGCTTAATTCTGGAAAGAATAGATAGAGGGGTTGCGACACAGGGTTGGAAGGACGTCTTTCCTGATAACTGCTTGTACCATCTTCCTCGGTTTGGGTCGAACCACTGGCCGTTGTTACTACAATTTTGACAAAAGAAATCGGAGCGGCGAAGAGGTAAGCAGTATCGTTTTGAGGCTGCATGGTTGAGGGAAGATAACTGTAAGAATGTGGTGGAAGAAGCATGGCAGTCTTTTGGAGCCTGGGGTGGTAGCCCCCCTATTACGGACAGATTGCGTCATTGTGGAGAGTCCCTTACAAAGTGGAGTAGAGTCTCTTTTGGTTTCATTCCTAGGAGGATTAGATTCTGTAGGGACAGATTAGGGCAGCTACAACAGTTACCGGTGTCGGATCAAACAAAAGATGAGATTCAATGGGCATCGAGGGAATTGGCAGAGCTTATTCACATGAAGAAGATTATGTAGTAGCAACGGTCCCGCACTTTGTGGTTGGAGGCTGGGGATAAGAATGCTAATTTTTTCCATAGGCAAGCTAGTCAACGACGGAAGAAAAATCGCCTCCAGGGAATCAATGATGAGCTCAGGGTGTGGCATGAAGATCTTGGAGCAGTAGAGTCCATTTTCACAGAATACTTCAAGAAGCTGTTTACATCAACTGGTCCTGCAAATGTGACGGATGTATTGCGTCCCATCCACCCGATCGTGTCGTCGGCTATGAATGATCACTTGATGGACCCCTATACTAAAGAGGAGGTGCATCGAACGCTAAAACAAATGAAACCTAAAACAGCTCATAGCCCTGATGGTATGCCCACTCTTTTCTATCAAAACATTTGGTGCCTTGTAGGAGACTCTATATGTGTTGTTGTTCTTAATGTTCTTAATCATGCTGCTGACCCTTCTTACTTGAACCATTCCTTCATCACTTTGATACCTAAGGTTGATAACCCATTAGATTGTTCCCATTTTAGACCTATTAGTCTATGCAATGTTATCTTTAAGCTTGTTACTAAGGTCATAGTTAATAGATTGAAACTCTTCCTTCCTGACATCATCTCTGAGAATCAAAGTGCTTTCATTCCGAATAGATTGATTACTGATAATACTTGTGTTGCACAAGAGATTTTTCATGCCATGCAGACTAGGAGGACTGGTCGAGGCCTGATGAGTCTCAAACTCGACATGAGTAAAGCCTATGATAGGGTGGAGTGGCAATACCTAGGTCAAATATTTCGCAAGCTTGGATTTGATAACGGGTGGGTGGATCTCACTGCGTCTCGACGGTGTCGTACTTCGTTCTTGTGGAAGTAGCCCTAGCCCGACTTTCAGTCCAATGAGAGGCCTCAGGCAAGGAGATCCCCTCCCCGCTACCTTTTTATCCTTTGTACAGAAGGTTTATCGGCGATGCTACGTGAGGCCAACCACCTTCAGCTGATCCATTGCATTTCGGTGAGTTAGGGGGGTCTCTGTGTGAGTCATCTCTTCTATGCAGATGATAGCCTGATTTTTGCTAGAGTCACCCCTTGTGAAGCTGATGTCATAGCATGGATTCTAGCTAAATATGAGGAAGCGTCGGGCCAAAAGATTAATTTGGAAAAATCAGAGGTGGTGTTTAGTAGAAACGTTGGTGGTGACGTTAGGTCAGCAATCCAACGTAGCCTCGACATTAGAGTTGTGAGTTATCATTCTAAGTATCTAGGCCTTCCGGCTGGTTTTGGTCGCTCTAAAATGGTGATGTTCAGTTCAGTTCGCGATCGATTATGCAAACGCCTAAGCGGCTGGAAAGAGAAAATGTTGTCCCAAGCAGGGAAGGAAGTATTGATTAAGTCGGTCGCACAAGCGATCCCCACATACTTAATGAGCTATTTTGAGATGCCCCGCGGAGTTTGTGAGGAGATTGATCGAGCCATGAGGCAATACTGGTGGGGGGAGCGATGAAAAACGTAAAACTAGTTGGATCTCGTGGGATGTGCTCTATAAGCCTAAATAGGATGGTGGCTTGGGATTTCGTAAATTACGGGAGTTTAACCTTGCGTTATTGGCTAAACAGGGTTGGCGGATTATTCACCATCCGTCCTCTCTTCTCTCTAGGGTTTTAAAAGCCAAATACTTCCTAATAGAGAATTTTCTAGACGCCTCGCTGGGCCCTCGTCCTAGTTATATTTGGAGGAGTTTTTTAGCTGGCGGAGATGCTTTGGCGAAAAGAAGTATTTGGCGGGTGGGGGATGGTGAGCATATTCGAATTTGGGACGATCCTTGGATCCCGTGTTCCTTATCTGGATTAGTTCAGGCGCCGGTCTCTCGTCTACAAGCAGACGCTATGGTCAACGAGCTGATGGAGCATGATTTGGGTCGTTGGAATGTTCCTCTAGTTCGTGAGATCTTTGGACCTGCTGAATCTGATGCCATTCTGACGATGCCATTAGTTTATTTTGTTCGCTTGATAGACTTGTTTGGCGTTTCGGAGAAATTTTTGGTGAAGAGTTGCTACCATCTTTTATTGCCAAATCTTTCCGATGGGGTTGACTTTTGGTGGGCTGGGTTGTGGAAACTACATATTCCTCCTACATTTAAGATCTTCATTTAGAGGTTGGTCCATGATGGCCTCCCAACACGGGAGAAGTTGTTGATTAGAGGCATTGTGGGAGAGAACATGTGTCCATTCTGTCATCAGGAGCCTGAGACAATTGACAACACTGTATGGTAATGATGACCATCTGGAGGTCGAGCCATATCCCTTCGAGTTGCTATTCTCCCCTGTTTCAACGCTCCGTGGTTGGTTGGGGGACATGAGGGCCACTGCCTTGATCTCTATTCTAGAAGAAGTGTTATCTATCCTATAGGCTCTTTGGAATGCCAGAAATGATCTGGTATTCTCCTAAGCTGAGTCATCTCCTCAGGAAATCCTTTTTCGTGACACTCGGTTGCTGAGAGAGTACAGAATGGTACACGAGTGTAGTGCTGATGAGCATCGACTTGCTAATCAGGGCTTTGCGTCAGAATGGCCCCCTTAGAGAGGGGATTATCTGCCTTAATTCAGACACGGTTGTTGGTCCTTCTCGTACTGGTTTGGGGTTCATTGCTCGGGATAGCTCCGATAGATGCATTTTTTTGGGTCATGAGTGTGCCCAATATCGTCTTGATGTCGTTGTGGCAGAAGGGTTAGCCGTACGAAGAGTCCTTGAAATAACCGCTGAGCGCAATATCGGTCATATCCAAATCCAGTCCGATTGTCTTGAATTGATTCAAGCCATTCTCACTAATTCCCAGTCCCACTCAAGTTTGGGTGTCATCGCTGTTGATATTAATTGCCTTGCTTCCTGTTTTAGTTTATGCAATTTTGCGCATGTTCGAAGAACTGCTAATGTAGATACTCATACACTTGCTAGGAGAGCATATGTACTAGGCGTGTCTGATTGCTGGGACGGATTGTGTCCTGAACAACTCGATTATTTTATGAATCCTTAGTAATGAAAAGTCGTTATTTATCACACACAAAAAAGATAAGTCATTTCTCTTCCCTAAATTAGTTTTGGTATTGATTTATGGAATGTTAATTATTTCAATTTTGTCTATTATCTTTAGGTAACATCTAGTTAGCGGAACTAAAAGGGAAAATGACTCAAAAACTTGTGATTCCAAAGTTTATTACGTTTGGTTGACACAAGGAAATTAGTTGGACTCCCCGAAGTTTAACTTTTCTTAACCCCTCAACTTTCTCCCATAATTCCCTAGCTAGGGGGTGGAGAAAGTGATTCTTAAATCCAGAGAAAGTTATTTTTTTTTTTAAATTACATATTCGTTCATTTTATTTTATTATATACATTAATCTATATTTAAAAAAGAATGAGTTTACACTCAACCTTTTCTCATTATTATTTTTTATTTTGTTTGTTAACTTAATTTTTACCAAATATATTATTTGCATTTTTAACTGTATTATATTTTAGAATAACTTAAAAATATTCATTTTGTATTGTATTTAAAATAATTAAATTATTATTATTATTTAAGGATAAAGTAGTAATTTTTCTTACTTTTCTTTTAGGATTTTCGTGTATAAAACAAACACAAGAATAATACTTTCCAGGAAATCTTAAATGATAAGCTAATGCAAAAAACTTACATTCCCTTCAGTCACTCTCTAAGGTATCACTCTCTCTGGAGAGTGATTGTAAAATAATATTCCGTCGACCAAACACTACTTTAGTGTTGCAGTGTAAGAGATCTACTCAGTTTTAACTCATGTTTTGAGATTTCTAGACGATGCTCGAATATTATTGATAAGATTCGGACTTCTAGGGGAACCGGGGGTGAGGACTATGGACGCTCAGAATTACTGTGCTCGCCGTCTGATGTACCTGCAAAGCGTCGAAGGGGGGGCTCCGGCGTAGACACTCCGATGCTTAAGTCAGTATGGCTGTTCCAAATGGCAGGGGTTCGACTAGCAATCTTAGGCTTACCTCTCATCTTGAGTAGTGGGGTATTTATAGGCGAAAAAAGGGTGTTATTCAGGGGGTGGGTGTTATCTAGGGAAGATAACGCCTTGAGTGACGTCATGGCTGACCCGGGATGGGATAACGTCGTGCGTGTAGGCAGATAACGCGTGAGACCCCCCTCCCCGCTGATGTCGACCATCCCAGGATTCCTTGTTGAGTGTGGGGTGGCATCCTTGTCGGCAAGCGCCCGATAGGGGCTACAGTGCTCAAGCGTTAACGCTGTGTGCAAAGACGGAAATGCCCCTGGAATTGCCTCTATTGCTATCACAAGCCCAACTGAAAACGAGCCCGAGTGTTTACCAAAGGTTGTCACTTCGTCATTCCTCGCTGTTGTGGTTGACGGTCCTCGAGATAACGGGGTGGTTTGATTTTCGAGGGACATGTCTTCTCAACCGCCCTTTCTTTGGGCCTATAAATTTGAACTTCCATCGCATAAATTTTCAACCGCCCTTTCTTTAGCACTTCTTTTGGCATTTTCACTATGGACGAACTGACAAAAAACTTCTTGATCTCCAAGGCCCACACTCTGAAGAATCTCACTGAGGCTGACATTGGTTTCCTGGAGACCATGATGACCAAGACCTCCGAGGACGTCTTGGAGCTTCAGGGAATGATGACCCCTCTTCTGTCCAGGCAGCTTGGAACTTCTCTGGAGGACTTCAGTCCTTTGGAGAGCGTGACGAAGTTGGCCGCCATCATTTCCCATATTGAGGTGGTCACCACCATGCTGCGATACAGGAAGGACCTACTGATGTGTTGCTTGAAGGGGATGAGGGTCTGCTCCTCCGAACTGACCTTCGTTGCTGATGCTTTGAGGGAGATTCCTATTGTGCCAGATGACGACGCCGGGTCGAATGCTTGACTGTCGGTGATCATCTTTTTATTTTCTTTTTATGCTTCCCATGCTCTTGTTGTACGCGCTTAGGCGCTTAGGCCTTATAGGCCATAAATAAATAAAGTGTCTTTTCCCCATCTTGCCTGTGACATCTTTTCTTTCATGGTATGCCAATTAACGCTTTCAGTTAAATGCTGCATTAGCCCAACTGAAAATGAGTCCGCCACTGGTTGGACTTCTGCAGCGCTGGTTCTCGCTTGTTTGCCAAGTGGCGCCAATCACTCTTCCTAACCGTTCCGCATTAAATCTGCGTCGTCTCTTCAGTGTCAATTGATTGGACGGTTTTTTAACATCTCTTGATCAGTGAGAAATTCGACCAGGCGTGATCACAAGATTCAATTCTACAATTATGATTGTTCTTCTCAAAGCGCATTGATTTCTCTCAGAGGGCGTACAAGAAGGTGGGGAGGCCTCTTCGCTTTGACTATTTAATGGGATTTTTCCTTCTTTTTCCTGTTCATCTTCTTCTTTGCATTTCTCCACTGAGATTGCCTATGATTTTATGGCTGATTCATATTCCATGGATGTCTCTGAACGTGATCCTCCACCGACGCCTCCGACTTCACCAGATTCTGACGATCCTCCTCCGCCGTACCTGAAAAGGTGACCTTCCCGACGCAAGGGTCGTAAGAGACCGAAGAGGAAGGCCTTCGAGGCAACCAATACGCCTCTTAACCTCCATGTTCCTACTGTTCGGAAGGGCGATGAACTGTTTCCTCACATTAGTCATTCCATGGAAAGAGGTTCGTCTAACGATATCGATGTTGAGATAGCGGCTTCCGTCACTAAGGGGGAGTCAAGTTCGTCAAAGGCTGGTCAAGAGAAAAGGGTTGACGAGCCTTTCCCTTTTGCTGACGAGGAGTGGCTGTCTTCGGATGGAGATGACTTCTACTGGCCTTCCTACTGGTTCGACGAGGATTAATCTTTATGCTTCATGCATGTTGTAGACACCGTATGGCTTTTTTATGAATAAAATAACGCTCTTCGTTTTCTTTCTCTTGCTGTTATATTTTCGCGTTATCTCTATAGTCGTTGTGCGGTTAACTCTAGGCGACTAGTTATCATTTCGTGTAACCGTTTCTTCAGCTTCTAGTTGTTAACTGTCTTCTTCTCGGGATATAAATGCTCAGCTTTAAATATTCTTCTGATGTCTTTCCACGTGTCATCTTCTGTTTTGTGCGTATCTTATTTTTACTGATGGCTCAGTCATTAGGTTTGACCTTTAAAAGGAAATAACCCTCCTCTTCTTACACTTTTTCTCGTGCTTCAATTTTTTCTCTGCCATTCTCTCTTTCTACTTCTTCTTTTGCTCCAAAGAAAACTTCTTCAACTGTTCGCTGGCGCAGGCGGTCTATCCACCGCTTTCTTCCTCAAGGTACTTCTCTCCATCTTTTCCCGATTTTCTTTTTACTGGTTCGTCATGCGTAGGACTAAAGCAACCAGAGGTTTCCAGAGATTGAAAAAACACCCAGTCTTTTTTCTTGCGAAACAGTTCTAAAGACCGAATTAGAGGGTCATGGTATCTCTTTTCCTTCTGGTTATTCTGTTATCATTCCCGAGGATAGTCTGCGACTCCACGATCCGTTATAGGGGAGGTATAGACTGGTTTACTTCAAAATGTTTCTTTATGGCTTTCGTTTCCCAGTTCATACTTCCGTAGAGAAATTGTTACGCCGATATGATCTTAAGCCCGCTCAGATGACTCCTTCTTCCTGGTGTGGGATTTATGTCTTTCTTTGCGCTGCGAGACGAAGGGTATCTTTACTCCATCCGTCAATTTAATCTGCAAATTCTTTAGCTTAAATTGTCGCAACTGTTTGATTGATATCGCCCCAAGGTAGAATGACGCGTTTGTGCAGTCATTCTGGCAGAAGTTTCAGGGCTTTGAAGCGACTGTGTCTGATTGGAAGAGCGGTTTCTTCATTCTTGAACTGCCTTCCCGTTTGTGGCGCGGGGGTTTTAATCGAGAGATTACTAGTGCTGCCTGGGTAAACCCAGTAGTGTTGTCTAGGGATGAGTTAGCTCATGCTAACACCTTGCTAGAGATAGATACGTCTTTTCGTATACAGGAACTCACTTTGTACAAACGTCTGGAAGAGTGCGTTACGGGTGAGTTTTTCTCTTTTCACGTTATCGCTTTGATTTGCTTGTTGTTCTGACATATTTCCTTGACAGAAGACGCTGAGGGTCAATCATCTGGAGGGAATAACACTCCCTTGAACGTGGTGCCGCTCCAAACGCTACCGGCCTCCCCACCACCTGAGGGTTCCAGCCATCAAAGTACTCCGCCGAAGAAGAGGAGGACTAAGACAGTCGCAGGGGGAGGGCGCGGTATTTCTGCTCGAACCTCTCATTTTCTTGACAATTGGTTACCGGTTTGGGGCAGAGGATAACTGACAACGATAGCGAGGATATGGATATCAAGACAGAGCTTCGCCATGCTTCCGCAACTCAACGGAAGAAGCTCAGAATGGAAATAGATGGTCAGGCTACTAGGATTTTTTCAAAAAAGTTTGACGAAGCCCCCACCATGAGGGTTGATGTTTCTACTGTGGCGAGTACTTCTCACATGAAAAAGGTTACTGAGGCGTCAACTGTCATTCCTCCAATGGTCACTGAAGTTCCGCTGTCGGCAGCTTCTCCTCCGCCAGTTAACGTCCCCGACTCTCCTATTTTTTCCTGTATTCCTGACGTGGTAGTGTCGCCTCCCAACTCAGGTGTACGTCCTGGTCCACCGACGGGGGGTCCCCAGCCATTATTCTTTACTTCCATTTCGGGTACCGATGACTCTACTAAGGGTTCCACTCCCTCCATTATTGCCAACCTTTCCCCTCAGGGTCCTCAAGGGCTCCCTTCTTACCAGTTGGACTTGTCGACCCTGGGCACTAACGGGCTTCGTGCGCTAGGGGTGTCGGACCCATTATCACGAGATCAGCCGGCGGCCTACCTGGTGGGTGAGATATTTGGCTCACCTGAAGATAAAGAAGAATTGGTGCGACTTCCCCCCGATATTCAGCACGCGCGCGTCTTGAATGATAAGCTGGCCGGCTTCCACCAAATGCATTACTTTCTCATGGCTCATGGTGACAAACTTCGAGGCTCACCCGACTCAAAGGAGCAATTGGATGCCGCCTTGACTAAAGTGAGGGAATTAACCCGGCTTCAGAATCGTACTCAGGCAGAGCTGAACGATTGTCGTGCTGAACTTGCAAGGGAAAAATCCTAGGGGAAAGCCAAAGTTGAGCTTTTAGAGGCAGAGCTGGCAGCAGCTGACAAGAGAAATTCTCTTCTTCGTGAAGAGATATTGGCTTGTAATGCGGATTTGGCAAAGGTTACTTCAAAGATGAGCTGGTTGAAGAAAAAGACAATGTGGGCCTTTACCACCGGGTTCGGGGACTACTACCGCAGTAGGACTTTTGATCCTGCTAAGATAGCCGATTATGCCTCTGAAAAAATGAATGAGATAGACAGGAGCAAGGAAGGTTTTCTTTCTTCAGGAGAAGAAGAGGGAAATAATGGCGGCGATACCGAGGCGCTCCCGTGACCGGATGGTGCTGATGCCGCTCAGGACGTTGAAGACTCCACTCGTCCCCCCTGATTGTTATTTCTTTATCAATTTAAACATTGACACAATTCAGTTTGTAATAATTAATAACGCCTGCCTTGTAATAACGCCTAGAGTTCTCCTTTGAATAACGATTGATCTTTGTTGCGTCATCCCTTGCCTTTGGCGTTATCTCGACAGCCGTTAGTCAAGTTAACGCTGAGCCGCGTTATCTTGATCATCGCGTTATTGCGCCTGTCTTGGTTTAAAAATCGATTCAACTTTTCAGAGCATTTAATGCTTGAGAATCCCTCATTAATGCGAGGGAGAAGTCATGATGGCCAGAACACACGTGTCTGTTCACAGAGGCATTAGGGGTTGGCGTGCCCTAGGAATTGGTGAGACCGAAGCGTCTTTTCGCTTTTCTAAAATCATACTCATTGCTCGTGTCTTTTCCTTGTAATGCGTTACACGCGCAACGACTATTACAACAGTCATTTTGCCTAACTGCTAGGGATATAAAACCCAACACACGTTTCTTTTTCTCTCTTTTGTTATTCCTCATCTTCTCGAGCCGACTTGCGTTTCTTCTTTTCATCATCTGGGCGTTCTAAGTTTCTCTCCCAGAAAGGTATTTCTATTTTCTTCTATCGTCTTCTTCATCTTTTTATTCTTTATTTCTGCCATGGCTAGAACTCGAGCCAAGTCTGTTGATAAGGAAAAAATTGAGAATACTATTACTACCATCACCTCCACAGCCATTCTTCAAGAGCATTTAACCAAATACAATGCCCATATTATTGAGGATTATAAGGTTTATGTCGCCTCTGATTTGATGCGCCTTAATAGCATATTATTCGGCAACCGTAGACTTCTGTATGCCAAAATGTTTAGCTATGGTTTCCAGTTTCCTCTTAATTCTTTTGTAGAAGGGTTGTTTGTTGCTCTTGACTTGAATCCTGTACAGTTAACTCCCAACGCGTACTGCTGTGTCTACGCATTTTTAGAGCTCTGTAAATACAAAGGGATTAACTCTCCTTCCCTTTTGTTGCTTAAATCACTTTTTCAATTGTATAGCCATAGGGGTGTGATAGCGATATCACCCCGTTATGACAATGACTCACTTAAACCCTTCACCTGGAAGCTCTTGCACCTTGAGTCTTCCATTGAAAATTGGAAAAATGAGTTTTTTGTCATTGAACTGCCTAGCCCACGGTTTTAGTCACAATATCCGGGATAGCGCCTGGGGTCGACGGGGGGCTCTTCCTCCACTTGAGCAAGGCTAGTTAGACAAACTGCTCGAGTTGGACATCAGCGTTCACACTCGCAATCTGGCGTACGGGACTGATATTCGAGCCTGTGTTGAGAGTGAGTGTTGTGTCATTTTCTTTGTTATTTCTAGCGATACTAACGCTAACGTTATATCGTGATTGTGCAGCTCCTGATCCTGGTTGGAAGCCTGAAAGTGTTAGGAGACGAGAGAGAAGGGCTCTAAGAAGAAGAGAGAGAGAGAGGAAGCCGCTGCCGCCGTTGCAGCTGTTAATCCGGTTGTATCGCCTGCTGTGACCGTAAATCCCATCCAAGCACCTTCTTCTCCGATCGGCGAGGAAATTGCCACCATTCCTGTTTCTATTCCGGCTGTAACTATTGTCGTCGCTCCTACTCAGGCGTCTTCCTGTAGGGGTCTCGCTAAAAAGAAAAAGAAAAAGAAGAAGACCAGATGCGTTGCCGCCCTTACTCCTCCTTCAGACGAGGCAGCTTCTTCAGAGGTACCGGTTAGCAACATTGCCACTGTGCGTGTTTCTTTTACAGTCGCGTTATCATCATCTATTGTTTCTTAACATTTTTTTATCATTTTCTTTTACTTTCTTATCCTTCACAACATTTCTCTTTGTACGATACCGCTATTGCCTCCACTCATTTATCGCCAACAGACGACATGGACTTAACCCATGTGTTTCGACGTCCTGAAAAGAAGCCACGACATGACGGGGAAACCGCAAGGCTGCCAACGGGTCTCGTTATTGATGAAGGGGGGAATGGTACCATTTTTGCTTCCTTGTCGCCTCCTGGCGGTCAATCTTCTGACCCTTTGGGATCTGTGGGCATTTCTGGGTCTTTTGACGCTTCGCCCAATCCGTTCGACACGTCAATTCCTCCTTCCTTTTCCCACGTCATGGGCTTTAATGAGGACTTAACGGGGACTGGTTTTTCGGGTTATCAGTCTCATGGTTCCTTTGGGCTTCACGGGGGCATTTCTCCCAATCAACGTCCATGCCCATCTACTCTGGTTTTTGTTCCCTCTAGTGCCTCGATGTACCAGCCTTCTGGGGGTGGGGTTGCTACGCCCCATCTCACGGCCGATTTGAGTTCAATAACTGAGTCTGGTTCCGTTACTCATTAACGCGACTTGAGTAACTTGCGCAGATCTGGGTTCGCAATTGTTGGGGGCGACAGTTCTGTCGCGATTTCTTCTTTTTTGGCCGCTCACGCGTTAACGTCCTCTGAGGAGAAGGAAGTGTTTCTTTCTCAGCCTGCCAATGAGTAACTGGGCTCAGTGCATTCCACTATATTCTCTTCTTTCCTCAAGTTTCATTATTGGGCCCAGCAGATGTCGCGCAAGGTTGCCTCTCTTACTTCTTCCACAAATGAGCTTCATGTCGCTCATGATCAGCTTTCCAAAGATCTCGCTGAGGAACAAGAAGAAAGGAAGAAGTTGTCGGGGGAATGTCGGGGTTTGGTGCTAGCCTTGGCGATGGCTAAAAAGGACTTGAAGAATGCTAGAGAGTAGGAGGTCGCTAGGGTGTCTGATCTTGACGCTGCCCTGGCGGCAGAGAGAGCTAAGAATGTCGCGCTAGAGGGGGAGAAGGCGGCATTGAAAGAGGAAAAGGTAGTACTAGAGAGGGAGTCGGCAGAAAAGCGTAAGTGGTATATTGAGACCACTGCCGGCATCATATCTGACTGCTTTGTGGAGATCCACGGGGAAGAGGTGTACCACGCAGACGCCCTTATTGACCCTTTTCGAAAGAGGTCTGAGATCCTCACAGATGATCATTTTCGCGGGGCAAAGACGGGGGGCCGCGAAGAGCAAGGGGATAGCGAGACTGCCGCGCAATAGACATTTTGTCTCCCTCTTGAATATCGGGCGCCGCCTATTTTTATTTTTCACCCTTGGAGATTTTTGTCTTTTCTAACCCTTCAAGGGTTTTTTCGAACAATCATATATTCTGCTTATTAAATTCCTTTTCTTTGAGCCCCATGATAAATGGCGTCAATATTACCACGGTGATGTTGATAAGTCTAGGCATAATACCGCGAGATAACAGAATTCCAGCAGAGATAAAATAGCCATAGCACTGTCGTTCTTTCTGTAGGATTATAAACACTGATAATGGGTATTTGGCAAGATATCGCGACATGATTAGTCATGTGCATTTCAATCGTCACTTAGCAGATAGCTTTTAGAAAACTCATGGGAGAGAGAGAAGTATCGCCACTGATACTTCCAGCGATATGTAGTCACAAGAGAAGATATCGTGGCTCTATCGCCATATATGCCTTTAAATCGGCAGTATCCTTCCCGATTCTTGGCCAATGGCAAAGAATTTCATATAGATAGATGCGAACATATCCCTTTCCGTAGGAATAATTGCTAGAGAGAGATATAGCCCATACATTCTTCAGACGATATTTCTCGAGTCAAGATGACAAGAATATCGGCTGTTAATAGTACGCTTTCCCCAATGATAGGCCTCGTAATACTATCGCTTGTACGGGCGTCAATCTTCTCATTATTTCCCCAATGTCCCTGCACATTCTTAATCATCGCTTTAAAGCGTAGTAAAATATCATGCAATAACAAACGTTAGTTGCCCCTAGGAGCCTTCGCGCATCCATCTCGAGGTGTTGTCAATATTACTCGTATCACTTTCTCCACCAGCCATCTTCACCAGGGATTTCCCATCTGGTCACTCGCTGGGATTTCACGATTTCTCTTCACGTTTCCAAATTTCCACGATCGGCCTGGAGCGTGCCTCGTCTTAGTGAGCCGTCTGATCAGGATCGGCCATCACAAGGATAGGATTTTCACTTCTAGGATGAAGTTACTATCTCCCTGGGGTGTGCCTCGCCTTAGTGAGCCGTCTATGTGAGCATGGTCAGCACAAGGATAGGATTTTTACTCCCAGGGACGCTGGGACGTGCCTCGTCTTAGTGGGCCGCCTGTGTTAGCACGGTTGCCACAAGGATAGGATTTGCACTCCCAGGGGTATCGAGACGTGCCTCATCTTAGTGGGTCGCCTGTGTTAGCACGGTTACCATAAGGATAAGACTTTTCACTCCCAACACTAAGTTTTTAGGTATGCCAGGGCATGCCTCGTCTTAGTGAGCCGTCTGATCAGGACCGGCCGTCACAAGGATAAGACTTTTCACTCCAGGCACCCTTCTTCATCTGCACATAACCAGCCACAAGAATACTTTCTATTCAAGCGTTAGCACAAGTCAGGGCTAGCGTTAACAAAATGTGCAGAGATATATCAAAATCTAGCATGGTATAACTTTAAACGAGCTATGTTCCAAGAGTTGGGTAAAGGAGTACCGTCAAGTGTTTCCAGGTGATATGCTCCCCTTCCAATAACGCGAGTGACGCGGTATGGGCCATCCTAGTTTGGACTGAGTTTCCACATGCGTTGTCCAGCTGCTCGTTTGTCCCTGAGTACCAAGTCTCCTACTTTCAGCAATCGATCTTTGACGCGCCTGTTGTGATAACGCGCCATTTTTCGCTTATAATGTAGCGTTTTCAGAAGAGTTCCCTTGTGTAGTTCTGGTAACGCATCGAGGTTCGCTCGCAACCTCTCTTCGTTTAGCTCTTCTTTGAAGTATGCTACTCGCAAGCTTAGGGTGCCGATTTCTACCGGTGTAACGGCCTCAGTGCTGAAAGCCAACGCGAAAGGTATTTTGCCAGTGCTGGTTTTGACGGTCATGTGGTATGCCCACATCACATACGGCAGCTCGTCTGCCCATTTCTTTTTGGACCCTTCCATGTTTTTCTTAATACCACTGAGAATGGTTTGATTCATCACCTCCGCTTGACCGTTGGTCTGCGGGTGGGCCACGGAAGAGAATCTTTGCTCGATCTGGAATTCTGTGCATTGGTCTCTAAAGAATTGACTGGTGAACTACGTTCCATTATCGCTGACTAGCACACGGGGTACACCAAACCGCATGATAACTTGGTGTTTAAAGAAACATCAAATTTTCTCTATTGTGATGTTGGCTACTGCTTCCGCTTCTGCCCATTTTGTGAAGTAGTCTACCGCCACAACCATAAATTTTAGCTGAGACCTTGCCTTTGGAAACGGGCCTAGGATATTGATTCCCCATTTCGCAAAAGGACAAGGAGCCACAATTTCAGAAATTTCCGTAGCGGGCTGTCGAGGAATCTTGGAAAACTCCTGACATTTCTGACAAGTTTGCACGTAATCGTGGCAATCCCTGCGAATAGTAGGCCAATAGAATCCTGTCCTGAAGATTTGCGCGGCCAAGGTTCCGCCAGATGCATGCATGCCACATATTCCTTCATGGATCTCTCGTAAGGTATGAAGACCTTCTTGTTCTGTTATACACTTGGCAGCTGAATGAGAAAAACATCTTCGAACCAGTTCCCCGTCATAATATGTACACCGTGCCGCTTGTTTCAGCACTTTTTTCCTCTCGGCGTTATCCGCAGGTAATTCCTCATGGTTCAGATATTTTATTGCGGGGATTCGCCAGTTGTTTTCAATTTCTTCAACGCAAAGCGACGTTTGCTCCTCCATGAAGGAAGGCACGGATATTTCTCGATAGTACACACCCTTAGGTATGGACGCTTCCGGGTTCGCTGCAAGTTTGGCAAGGTTGTCCGCCTCAGTGTTATCCTCTCGAGGGATATGCTCAAAGCTGACTTGCATACCTCTTTTCTTTATTTCCGCCAAATCATGTTTCACCTTAGCAAGATATTGAACCATGATGGGCTCTCTGGCCTGAGAGTGTCCCAAGACTTGATCTATTACCAACTTGGAATCTCCACAGATTTTTAATCGCAGGTCTCCCATCATTCCCGTGTCATGTATGGCTTTGGTGGAGAAACTTCTTCCTATTCTAAGTCCAGCCAGTAATGCTTCATATTCCGCTGCGTTATTAGATAACGGCTGCAGGATTCTGATGGCGTATCGTATCTGTATGTCGTGTGGCCCAATCACGAAGATTCTGACTCCGGCTAGTTTTTGATTCTTGGCTCCATCTACATGAATGACCCATAAGTCAGTGTAGGTTTCAGGGAATGGGAGATCCAAGTCATCCTTTTCTTCTTCGGGCAACTTTGTCAACAGTTCTTGCGTAAAAGTGCACTTAGCTATGAAGTCTGCTAGGGCTTGAGCTTTTATGGATGGTCGGGCTTTATACTGCAACCCATATTGTTCGAGTTCTATGGCCCAAATCAGCATTCTCCCTGAAGACTCAAGTTTCTGAAATATCCTTTTCAAAGGTTGGTCTGTAAGCACGATGACGGGATGGGCCTGGAAATATCTGTCCATTTTCCGCGTGGCCTGTATTAAAGCAAAGGCTATTTTCTCAATGCGAGCATATCGCAGCTTGGCATCTTTCAAAACATGACTCACGAAGTACACAGGGTGGTGCAGGTGGTTGTCGCGTCGCACAAGGATAGCACTAACCATTTCATCGGCAACCCCAAGGTATAAATGCAGGGTGTCGCCCGGTTCTGGTCTTGTTAACACCAGGTCAGACGACAAGTAGGCTTTTAGTCCCGTAAATGCATCTTCACATTCTGTTGTCCACCCAAATGGAGCTTTTTTATGGATGACCTTGAAGAAGGGCAGGCATCTCTCACCTTGCTTAGAAATAAACCGTCTTAGAGCGATAGCGTGCCCTGTTAGCTTTTGCACCTCTTTGACGGTTCGAGGAGATATCATATCTTGAATAGCTTTGATCTTCGAAGGGTTAGGCTGGATACCTTTCTGACTGACCACATAACCCAAGAATTTACCCGTTTGAAACGCAAACATGCATTTACGGGGGTTCAGCTTCATTTTGTATTCTCTCATCACGTCAAAAACTTCTTTCAAGTCGGCTAAGTGGTCTTTGAAGCTCCGACTTTTAATCAGTATATGTCGCGCCTCGAAATTTAAAAATTCGCGAGTGTGCAACGAAATTTGGGACCTTCAGATGCTCGGCGTACAGGACGCCTAGCAGCATGCAATGAAGTCGCCACCCTAATTTGGTTTCTAGGCTTAGGGAACCCTAATCGTCATGGTATAGGAAATATAATAAGTAAAAAAAACTAAAGGCACAAAAAAGGGGTCTGGACCCCAGACAAAGGTTCGGGGTCATATTATGGTCTCGGGAAGGTGTTAGGCACCCGAGTCACATCCGAAAATGGTTACCGGTTGATGAGAGAGGTGTTTAAAAAGGTGTTTGATAAAATGCGTTTTGAAAAATGGGGCCCTCAGAGGAATCGTCACTTTAGTCTTTTTTATGATCGTGATGGGACTGAATTTTCCGTAAGACTGAATGAGCGCCCTCTTTTTTCATCATCGGGCCATGCATGATTAACTTAATTACTACGTGATCCTAACATGGATTGCTAACAGAGTACCAATTTAAATGATTGATTTTAAAGTGAAAAACTGAAGTGGGATCGAAAGTCCCCATGTACATGCAGTCAATACAAGCGAGAATTTAAAACCATATGAACATGGCATTTTAAGCAACTCTTTAAACACGTTGTTCATGTGGGTTGATTTTAATTCTAGCAGTTCTATATATCATGCATGCAGTTGATATTTGCGAAAAGCATCGAATAAATAAAAAGGACTTGTGAGGCGTACTTTCGAGCGAAGCTTGAAATTAACCTACAAAACGAGAGTGTTAGTGATAGCTTGAGAAATAACTAAGCAATTTTAAGAGTGCGAAAATTTAAATGACAGTTGATTGCATACGAGAAATGATGGATTTCACGCATATGAAAGTGAGATGCTGAGTTTGATAAAAATGATGACAGTTGATTGTACGCGAAAAATGATGGATTTTACGCATACGAGATTTAAATGCTGAGTTGATTTGCATGCGAAAAATGATGGATTTTAAGCATGCGAGAATTTAAAGGCTACGTTGATTGCATGCGAAAAATGATTGATTTTACGCATACGAAAATTAAATGCTGGGTTGTTTGCATGCGAAAAATGATTGATTTTCAGCATACGAGAATTTAAATGCGAGGTTGATTGCATGCGAAAAATGATTAATTTTATGCATACGAGAATTTAAATGCTACGTTGATTGCATGCGAAAAATGATTGATTTTAAGCATACGAGAATTTAAATGCTAGGTTGATTGCATGCGAAAAATGATTGATTTTAAGCATGCTGTTGATACCCGAATTTTGACGCCATTTTTACTTAATTTTAGCATTTCTGTCATTTATTTAATTTACCGCCATTTTTACTTAAATTACAGTCGTGTGTAGTTAAGATTACTGTCGCTAGCATTTTTAGGGTTTTCATCGCGTTTTAGCATCATCGTTAGCATCGTCAGCTTTCGAAAATCGCGCTTTTAATTTTTCGGCAAGTATTTTTCATTATTATTATCATTATTATTTTTAGCCTTAAAACTCACATTTTTGACTATCTGGCGGTCGTTTACTAGTTTTTTCTTCGTTTTAGGTCATCTCGTGAATTTTAGGATTTTTAATGTTTTAGCGCATTTTTTAGTTTTTTTATGTTTTTTATTATTATTTTATTCGAGCTTTTATTGGACCCGAGTAAGCCTGCTCGGACAATAGCTTGACGTCAAAATGTTTTCCATCAACTAGTTGCTCGCAACGGTCTACAGCGTTTCGTGTAATTTTTGGCGTAACGTCTTTATTTTTCCGTTTGCGCGTTTCACGCTTTTGAATGAGAAAATAAATACGCTAAGCGAAAAATTTTCATTTTCGCTGTATACGGTTAAACCCGTCATATTTTTCTCTACGCGCCAGTACCTTCGGCTCGAAAAGTCAGTACGTTTGCCCACAAGACTCGGCTCGAGGCCATTTAAATAAGACTTAAAGGCCTTTGATCTCAACCGTTGATCTGGTCAACCAAGGAAAGTCAACCAGATCAACGGTTGACAATTTAATGTGCATAATGCACATGAACAGTCCGATCAACACGCAGCGAAGCAGCCCACGCCCGAGCCACCTGCTCCCGTAGCTCCTGTCCCTCCGCCATCATCACGGCTAGCCCGTAGCCTTGCCACCACGACGTCCGGCCACCACGCGCAGCTCCCTCCGCCACTCTCCCACGCGTCTTTCGGCTATAAATAGCCGCCCTGTTCCTTCGCAAAGGGGCCGGATTTTTGCAAAAAAAAAAACACCCTACTCCCTCTCCATTCTCCTAGCCAACTCACGAACACTTGACCCCTCTTCCTTGTGCAATCTTTTCCTCTCTAGACAAACGGTGGTAAGCTTGCTTCTTTCTCTCTCACTCACTTATTTCTCTCTCTAATTTTCATCCTTGCCGTAGACGATCATTTAGCTTGCTCAAATGTGTTCCAAGTGCTTGAGTTTTCAGTTAATTTCATCACCCTAGTATCGATTGAATTGTTTAAACACTTGAAGTATTTATTTGCTAATTAAACGGATTAATGCACGTTATTGTTTTTGTTGCAATTGCAACTGTTTTCGTGGTTGGTTTCTTGCTGTGATTGGTTGGTTGTACTGATGGAGGGCACAGGCTCCTTTTGGGCCAAGAACCAGGCGATTTGGCCGCCTGGTTCATCACCTCAGTCGCCGGCAGTGGCTCCGGCGACGTGAGGAAGAAGAAGGGTGACACGGGCCGCATGGCCTTCGGGCAAGGAAAGGAAGAAAGGTGATGGGCTTGGCCCATCACCATTTAAAAGAATTACCTTTGGGCCAGGAACTGTTCCTGGCCCATTTCTTCAAATTTTAAGCTGGGCCCAGCCCATTCACGTTTTTTCATGCCTCCGATTCGTCATTTTTTTTACGTAAAATGCTCACATGCTTCGTATGATTATTATTTGCGATACATGCTATTTTTCATATGTTTTATACATAAATTGTTTGATTCACTTTTTTCGTAAATTATTTCGTATGCTTATTTTTTTTTCAAGTTGTTTCTTGAATTGTTTTTATACGTGAATTGCTCATTCTTTATCGTAATATTTATTTTCACATGATCTAACCTCAGTCATTTATATCTAACCGTTTAAGTTCAATTATTTATTATACCGCCTATATGGTCGGTCGCATTTTAATTTTCGCAAATAATCAACTGCTTTAATTTTTCGCAAACTGCTGGAAATCCTTCCGCAAATTATCAATTGTTTAATTTTCCGCACTTTAATTTTCCGCAATTTACTTTCGGCAATTTAAATTCAATACCGCCTACATGGTCGGTCGCACTTATCAACTGTTTAATTTTCCGCACTTTAAATTTCAGCAATTTACTTTCGGCAATTTAAATTCAATACCGCCTACATGGTCGGTCACACTTATCAACTGTTTAATTTTCCGCACTTTAAATTCCAGCAATTTACTTTCAGCAATTTAAATTCAATACCGCCTACATGGTCGGTCGCATTTTAATTTTCGTAAACATTCAACTACTTTAATTTTTTGCACACTGCTGGAAATCCTTCCGCAAATTATCAACTGTTTACTTTTCCGCACTTTACTTTTCCGCACTTTAAATTTCAGCAATTTACTTTCAGCAATTTAAATTCAATACCGCCTACATGGTCGGTCGCGATATCAACTGTTTATTTTCTGCAATATCAACTGCTTTAATTTTTCGCAAAACTGCTGGAAATCCTTCCGCAAATTATCAACTGTTTACGTTTCCCCACTTTACTTTCCCGCACTTTAAATTTCAGCAATTTACTTTCAGCAATTTAAATTCAATACCGCCTACATGGTCGGTCGCAATATCAACTGTTTATTTTCTGCAAATATCCAACTGTTTATTCCCTGCATTATCAACCTGTTTTATTTTCTGCAAATCATTAAACTTTTTTTTTTGTTCCCTATAAATCGCCAATAGCATTTAATTTTTCTGCACTTATCAAAACAGCATTTCATTTTCGCATGCCTAAAATCCATCATTTTTCGCATGTAATCAACGCAGCATTTTAAATTCTCACATGCGTAAAATCCATCATTTTTCGCATGCAATCAACTAGCATTTAAATTCTCACATGCGTAAAATCCATCATTTTTCGCATACAATCAACTAGCATTTAAATTCTCACATGCGTAAAATCCATCATTTTTCGCATACAATCAACTAGCATTTAAATTCTCACATGCGTAAAATCCATCATTTTTCGCATGCAATCAACTAGCATTTAAATTCTCACATGCGTAAAATCCATCATTTTTGGCATGCAAACAACTAGCATTTTAATTCTCATATGCGTAAAATCCATCATTTTCCGCATGCAATCAACTAGCATTTAAATTCTCACATGCGTAAAATCCATCATTTGTCGCATGCAATCAACTAGCATTTTAATTCTCACATGCGTAAAATCCATCATTTTTTGCATGCAATCAACTAGCAATAAATTCTCACATACGAAAAATCCATCATTTTTCGCATGCAATCACCTAGCAATAAATTCTCGTATGCTTAAAATCAATCATTTTTCGCATACAACCAAACTCAGCATCTCATTTCGTATGCGTGAAATCCATCATTTCTCGTGTACAATCAACTGTCATTTAAAATCTTGCACTCATAAATTGCTTATTTATTTCTCGAGCTATCGCTAACACTCTCATTTTGCAGGTTTTAGTTTCAAGCTTCGCTCGAAAGTACGCCTTTCGATTCCTTTTTATTTATTCGGTGCTTTCTGCAAATATCCATTGTATGCATGATACATAGAACTGCTAGAACTAAAATCAACCCACATGCACAACGTGTTTAAAGACTTTCTTAAAATGCCGCGTTCATGTGATTTTAATTCTCGCTTATATTGACTGCATGTACATGGGGACTTTCGATCCCACAGCAAACTATCACTTTAAATCCATCATTTAAAATGGTACTCTGGTAGCAATCCATGTTAGGATCACGTAGTAATTAAGTTAATCATGCATGGCCCGATGATGAAAAAAGAGGGCGCTCATTCAGTCTTACGGAAAATTCAGTCCCATCACGATCATAATAAAGACTAAAGTGACGATTCCTCTGAGGGCCCCCTTTTTCAAAACGCATTTCTCAAACACCTTTTTAAACACCTCTCTCATCAACCGGTAACCGTTTTCGGATGTGTCTCGGGTGCCTAACACCTTCCCGAGACCATAACACGACCCCGAACCTTTGTCTGGGGTCCAGACCCCTTTTTTGTGCCTTTAGTTTTTTACTTATTATATTTCCTATGCCATGACGATTAGGGTTCCCTAAGCCTAGCAACCAAATTAGGGTGGCGACTTCATTGCATGCTGCTAGGCGTCCCTTTTACGCCGAGCATTGTAAGGTCTCAAATTTCGTTGCACACTCGCGAATTTTTTTTTAAATTTCCGAGGCGCGACAGTTTGGCGACTTCACTGGGGAGTGCTAGGGTCGGAGCCGGTTTTATCTTTTTAGAGAGGTGTTTTATTTGTTTATTTATTTACTTTGATCAATTGCTGGTCTGTTTATTTATTTGCTTTATCAATTGTCATATGCATTTTATAGCGCCCTACACCCAGGGGACAATTACCAAATTAGGAGGGTAGTAGTGACGCCCTAGGACACATGTCCTGGGTAGTGTTCACCAATCCCAACTCGGATGAACCCCTAAAGCCAGTCGAAAGGTTATACGATTTCGCAAGGAATCGGGCGACTGGACGACACTTTAGGGACCTTTTCATGGTATCATCCGGGAACCATTCAAGCCAGTTAGAAATGTCGGAATCAGAGCCCCAGCACGTACATCATGATTATACCTGTTTGTCGTGACATATTGATGTGATTTTTCTATTATACGAATTGCAAATTTCTCACACGTGCAGGTTACTTTGCATTTAAAATTTTATTTTATTTTATTTTGTTTTTTTGTTTTTTTGTCCCACAGGACCCATTTTTTTGCTCATTCGATATGTCGGCACCTATACTACTTTCACTTGATATTTTCGGGGAACGAAGTTTCAACGATCAGACACTACAAAGCCGAAGTGCCGCTTTAGAGGCTGAGATAGAGATACAGAAAGGGGAGTGGGCTTCAATGGAGTACCTTTGGCAAGAGAACTCGGACGCCCAGGATTGACACCTTCAGGGAAAGGCTCGGAAATCGGCAAATCTTTTCTTTTATGTAGGACCCCTGATTTCATCTATCTTAGCCATTTTTGATGAACTTAGGAAGTTGGCAAGCTTACCATACTTTTGTAAACACTTTTAATAAAGGCGTACTCTTTCGGATATTTATTAAAATCATTTCATCTTTTCCATATCGATTATCCATCCAAACGCAACTGAAAAGACCATCGCGAAAAAAAGAGAGGAGAAAATCCCTCCAGGATAAACACAGTCGTTTCACCCAAAGAATCGAAAAATCAGACCAAACATTCAAAAAAAAAAAACAGCCAAATATTGCCCACTCGTGGCTTTGTCCTCTTAGCTTATCACGACCTCCAAGTTCATGGCATTGATTGTCATCCCTCCCCTCGGTTGGGTTCACCAGGCGTCAGGCCCTACGTTATTTGCAAGCACAGTATGAAAGAGATCTTCCTAGCATGGCGGCATTGGTTGCCCCTGCTGATTTGGGTTTCGCCGTTAGCATCTCAAATTTTCTTCATATCGTTGGAATGTATAGAGGCTTCCTTCGTATCTTGTCAACCACTGGGATTCCTCGCCCCTCCGACCACCCTGAAAATATCAAATGAAAGTGTTGCCGGAAAGCGATTGAGCAAACATGGAGGCCTCGGGATTGCACATCACCTGTATATCCTCACTTGTACTTACTCTTTTCTGTGTTTTTCTCTTTTTCAGGTTCACAATAGCTCCTCGGAAGCACGCTACTCCGCACAGGCTCCCTATGACCCGACTTCAAAAACGAAAAATGACTGAACAGGCTAAGACCAACGAAGCACTAATGGCTAGGATTGCCGAATTAGAGGAGCAAGTTAGGATTACTACAGAAAGGGCCGCTAGGGCCGAAAAGGAAAAGGATGAAGCTACCACCGAATTCCCACCGGGTTTTGAGCCTCCTCGAACCGTAGGACCTCCCTCTTCATTTGCCATCGCAGGATCTTCAGTACCTCCGCCACTTGCTGGCCCCGAGGGCCAATGGAGATGGGTTAATCCCTTCACTGTACCTACCGTTGCAAATCCTATGGTTAATACGAGTGAAGAAATTGCTACGTCACTTCAGCACTTTTCTACCGATCCCGCTATGGACTCCGGCAAGAGCCAGGCCCACCTAGAGGCCTCGTATCTCCCTCCCCTTCTTCCGAGCACAGTTCCCGGACCTGTGGGAATTCAGCCTCCCGTTTTCAATCCAGCACAACCTCAGTTCTCGTCAGAACCTCTACTACCCTTCGGCCCTAACCCCACTATGGCCGAGAAACCCAAAAATGACAGGTTGAATCTGCTTGAAGAAAGACTCCAAGCAATTGAAGGGACTGATCCCCTCGACCCTATTGGTCCCTCCGAGATGTGCATGGTCCCCGGGATCGTTATGCCACCGAAGTACAAAGTCCCCGACTTCGAAAAGTACACTGGGGTCGAGTGCCCAAAGACCCACCTTAGAGCATACTGCAATAAGATGGCAAAAATGATCCACAACGAGCCGTTGTTGATTCATCTGTTTCGGGAAAGCTTAACCAAACATGCCCTAACTTGGTATATGGGCCTAGACAGAGCCAGGATCAGGACATGGAGAGACTTGTCCGACGCCTTCTACAGACAATATAAATTCAACATGGAGGTAGCTCTCGACCGCGCCGACCTGCAAAATTTGGAAAAGAAAATCGGCGAGTCCGTAAAGACCTATGCTCAGAGATGGAGAGAGTTGGCTTCCAGAATCTCTCCTCCTTTAAGCGACAAGGAACTCTTGTCGACTTTCTTGCACACCTTCAAGGCTCCCTACTACACCTACCTGATCTCGAATCCTTCAAACAGCTTCTCCGACATGGTCCTAATTGCCGAAAGAGTTGAGCAGGGGATTAAATCCGGACGAATCATGCCTTCGGCACTAGAGTCTGCACCCAAGAAAGCATCCATCGTAAAAGGAGATGTTGGATTTGTCGCTCCCCAAGCTAATCACGGGCAACTATTTCTACCACCTCCACCTTATCTATCGCCACCGCCCTATCCTTCGCCATCACTATATCAACCCACCTTCTTTCCTTTTGCCTCACCACTCGTTGCTAATATCGCACCTCAAAACCATACATGTTTCCCACCATCTCCAGCACAAACATCACAACCGATGCAGCCCAAGCCATATAACCCACCAAAAGACCCAAACAACCAAAACACGTCAAGCAATCGGTGGAACCGAGAGCCTTTGCCTCCTCTTCCTTTCCCCGCGGGAGAAATCTACAAACATCTCTTGGCAGCTGGACAGATCGTACCAGTTCCAGCTCAGCCTCAAACGCCTCCGTACTCGAAATGGTATGATCCCAACGCCAGATGCGAATATCACGCTGGAGCCCCGGGTCACGCTTTGGAAAATTATTTCGCATTCAAAGCAAAAGTCCATAACTTGATCAAAAGGGGATGGGTATCTTTCGAAGGGTTAGCAAAAGGACCCAACACGTTCACCAACCCTCTCCCCAATCATTCCCAAGGAAAGGAAGGGGTGAACGCCATCTCAGCAGAAGGAATCAACGATTCTCGCCCTTCAATCAAGGAAGCGCCTAACGAAGAACTGTTCTTCGCATTAGCTAAAAATGCACACCTACCTTTCCCAGAGAATAATCAGGCCCAATGCCTATTCTGCCAAGGGGAAAGCAAGCACGAAATCCAGGATTGTAGACTTTTTCGGCAGAAAGTCAAGCAACTCACGACATTCGGAATCATTCAGACCGAAGGAAAAACCCGAGGAGCAATCAATGCCATCGAGGACCATTCTCCAGCACCGCATTCCTTCGAATATGTGGCCCAAACAAGGGATACTGCCGCTTTCCCCTTCGCAGCCGAAACCATCAATGGGAGTCTAATAGAGGTATCAGACCTCCGTATGAGCACTCTGGGAGAAGAAGAGCCGTCGCCTAGTTCAGTCATTTTCGTAAAGAAGTCAGGAGAGTCTGTGCGCAACTGGACCATCACCATGCTTCCAGATGTCTCTCCGTAAATCACTCCTTTCAAAAATATCTACGTTTTTGCACGTCTTCTTACGAAGACACTTTTGTAGGGACTCATGTTCCCTTTTGTTAAAAATCAATATGTATGCAATCTTCATTTTACGCATCTCTTCTTTTCGCATTTTAAATTTCAGGATGAATGTTAATACGGATTGTCTTGATAAAACCCATGTCTTTACCGGCGAAGAAATCATCACTACAACTGAAGACAAAGCCGAAATCCCCAACGAACTAGCCCGTTTACTAGAAAATTCAGAAAAGGAAATAACTCCTCATCGGGAGGAATTGGACGAAGTAAACTTGGGGGCAAGCCACGAGAATCAGAAGTTGGTCAAGATCGGAACTACCTTGGACGTGACTCAGAGAGAAAGGTTGATTTCTCTCCTCAAAGACTACTCTGACGTCTTCGCATGGTCATACGCCGATATGCCGGGTCTCGATCCTGGGATAGTTGAGCATCGCATCCCTTTGAAGCCTGAGTTCAAACCGGTCAAGCAAAAGCTTCGGAGAATGCATCCAGACATCCTTCTGAAAATCAAAGAAGAAGTTACCAAGCAGCTAGAGGCGGGCTTCCTAAGAGTTGCCGAATACCCGGAATGGATCGCCAACATAGTGCCAGTACCTAAGAAAGATGGGAAGGTCCGCATGTGCGTGGATTTTCGGGATCTTAACCGAGCCAGCCCTAAAGATGATTTCCCACTTCCCCACATCGACATATTGGTAGATAGTGCCGCCAGAAATGACATGTTCTCCTTCATGGACGGATTTTCGGGGTACAATCAGATCAAGATGGAACCCGAAGATAGTGAGAAGACGACCTTCATCACACCCTGGGGAACCTTCTGCTACAAAGTGATGCCTTTTGGACTAAAGAATGCAGGAGCCACTTATCAACGTGCTGCCGTCACCCTTTTCCACGACATGATGCATAAGGAATTGGAGATATATGTCGACGACATGATAGCCAAATCCCGTGGAACGCAAGACCACGTGGACATCTTGAAGAAGGTATTCGAGAGGCTGAGGCAGTTTCAGCTAAGGCTAAACCCAGCCAAGTGCACCTTTGGGGTAACCTCCGGAAAATTGTTAGGATTCATCGTCAGCAACAGAGGCATAGAAGTGGATCCTGATAAGATAAAAGCAATACAAGAGCTACCCGCTCCCAGCACCGAAACGGAAGTACAAAGCTTCCTAGGGCGTATTAACTACATCGCTCGCTTTATCAGCCAGCTAACACTCACTTGTGAGCCGATGTTCAAAATGCTAAGGAAACACGGAGAAGCAGAATGGGATGAAGACTGCCAGCAAGCCTTTGAGAAAATCAAGACATATCTGCAAAACCCACCAGTACTGGTTCCCCCAACGCCAGGGCGACCCTTGCTCATGTACATGACAGTCACAGCTAGCGCCATGGACTGCGTCCTGGGACAACATGACGAATCAGGAAGGCGGGAACAAGCCATCTACTATCTCAGCAAAAAATTCAACGAGTGCGAGATGCGCTACTCCATGTTGGAACGAACTTGTTGCGCCCTAGCATGGTGCGCCCGAAGGCTCCGGCAGTACATGTTGTATTACACGACTTGGCTAATTTCCCGCATGGATCCCCTGAAATACATCTTTGAAAAGCCGTATCTATCGAGTCGTATCTGTAGATGGCAAGTCCTATTAGCTGAGCACGAGATCATCTATGTAACCCGGAAAGCGGTTAAGGCAAGCGCCCTCGCCGATCACTTGGCTGATCATGCCTCAGACGAGTATGAGTCATTGAGCTTTGACTTCCCTGATGAGGACATCATAGTAATTGAAGAGGAGATCGCGGAAGATCTCCGAGAAGATGACTGGTGGACCATGTTCTTCGACGGAGCGGTGAATCTCTCGGGCAAGGGAGTAGGAGCCGTGGTCATATCCCTAGACGGTCGTCAATTCCCCATAGCGTGCAAGCTGAACTTCCCATGCACCAATAACATCGCCGAATACGAGGCATGCATCAACGGTCTGATGGCAGCAATCGACTTGAACGTGAAGAAGCTCAAAATCTTTGGCGACTCAGCACTCGTCATCTATCAAGCCCAGGATCTCTGGCAGACACGGGATTCTAAGCTCATCCCTTACCAAAAGTTACTCACCCAGCTCACACGGGAATTCGAGGAAACCAAGTTTGACCGAGTCGACAGAGAAAAGAATCGCTTCGCAGACGCATTGGCCACATTGGCATCAATGTTCAAGTTAGAATGCGGAGTGATGCTTCAGCCATTGAGAGTGGAGGTAAGGGAAACTCCGGCTTGCTGCCTCGTCTTAGAAGAAGAACCCGATGGGAAGCCATGGTTCTACGACTTGGTACAGTTCATCAAGAACCGGGAGTATCCACCGGGGGCAAGCCGGGTTAGCAAGAAAACCCTCCAGCGCTTAGCATTAGACTTCTACCTCGACGACGAAGTTCTATATAAAAGGAGAGCTGATGGAGCATTGCTCCGCTGCGTCACCATGGCCGAAGCAAAGAGAATTATAGCAGAGATCCACGAAGGAGTCTGTTCCACTCACGCGAGTGGACACATGATGGCCAGGCAGATAATGAGGCAAGGTTATTTTTGGCTCACCATCGAACGAGATTGCATCAGCTATTTTCGGAAGTGCCACAAATGTCAAATCTATGCGGACCATCTCCACGTCCCTCCAGCCCCTCTCTTCAGCATGACGTCGCCTTGGCCTTTTTCGATGTGGGGAATCGACATCATCGGCCAAATCCATCCAACAGCCTCTAATGGCCATCGCTTCATCCTCGTAGCCATCGACTACTTCACCAAGTGGGTAGAAGCCGCCTCTTACTCCAGCATCACTCAGAGGACGACCATGCGATTCATTGAGAAGAATATCATTTGCCGTCATGGGGTCCCAGAAACCATCATCACGGACAACGGCACCAATCTCAACGGAAAAATGATCGACGGTCTTTGCCAACGTTGGAAAGTGAAGCACCGAAACTCATCACCATACCGACCAAAGATGAATGGCGCGGTCGAAGCAGCAAACAAAAACCTGAAGAAGATCATCCAAAAGATGGTAATCACTCACAAGGATTGGCATGACATGCTTCCCTTCGCGCTGCATGCTTACCGAATAGCAACTCGCACATCCACAGGGGCAACTCCCTATTCGTTAGTTTACGGCATGGAAGCCGTAATTCCCCTCGAGGTAGAAATCCCTTCTCTCAGAATCCTGGCAGAGTCTGAAGTAGAAGAATCAGATTGGGCAAGAGTGAGGTACGAGCAACTAAACCTCCTTCCCGAAAAGCGCCTGGCTGCTATCTGCCATGCACAGTTGTACCAGCAACGGATGGCCAACGCTTATAACAAGAAAGTGCGGCCTCGCCAATTCAAGACTGGAGATTTAGTGTTGAAGAAGATTCTCCCTCATCAGGAGGCCAGTCAAGGAAAGCGGGCTCCAAAGTACGAGGGTCCGTATCTGGTCAAGAATGCATTCTCAGGAGGTGCCCTAGTGCTAACCAACATGGACGGAGACGATCTCCCAAGACCGGTAAACGCCGATGCAGTCAAGACATATTACGCCTGAAGCGTCACGAACCGCCGCCCGGTCAGACCAAAGACATAGGGTTTTATCATGACAATCTGGCACGAACATTTGTCCCGAAATTAATAAAATAAGTTTTTTCAAGAGATGCTTATTGTTTTAAAAGAATTTGTTGTCCTTAGCTTTTTTCTTAAAACTTGTGAGATGACAAAAGGAGGCATGGCATGGATGGCTCCCCAGGAGTAGCTCGGGACGTAAGACGCGCCACTTAGACTAACGCCACTAATCAATCTTCAGTTTTGCAGGGACGTAAGGTCTCACGCCTTAGCTCGTCATCACGATAGAACCAGAGAGTTCCGCTCATAGGAGTTGTTGATTGGCCGCAGCAGGCCACCTTCAAGAGCAAATTAGGAAAGATTTTAAGACAAACTATCTTGTCTAAAGCGAAATTCTTTTTCCTCGCAGTGATATCAGCACGACCAACATCGCAAACAACCTGTCTCAAAAGACTGAATGCTGGACCAAAGTCACAAAACCCGTCCAACGCCGACTGAGCTGTCAAGACATTAGCAACATTGGCTCCCATCTCCGTTCACCTATTCGGAGGAGCTCACCACCAAACACCGTGGTCGCCCAGCGCACCCTTACAGGCAAGAACTCTTGGAAAAAGCACGACAAAAAGTCTTCCTCCTAGGACCACCGTCAACATACTTAATGCGGTCTTGTTCAAGAGGATTCCCAACATCCGCACCGTGATCAACACGAGGAAGATCAATCCTCTAATTTGTGGGCCGCCAGCCGCTGACTGACGATATCACCTGAACTAAGATAAGAGCTGTGATCAAACCCCTAGAGCAAAGCCATCATCAACAAACATCCAACACAAGTCACACCACAGTGACCTATGGATGACCCGTCTAAAAGGGAGAGCTTAAAAACTTATCAATCACATTACTTTTGCCAAAAATTGTCTTGCATTTGCTCCTCATTTGTTCTCGCCATGTCTTTTTCAGGAGCTGGATAGCCCCATTCATTGCCTGCATAAGAACGGTAAGCGTACACCCATGCAGCCCCGCTGCACAATTCAGGGACAGAGGGTTTTCCCCTCTACCCTAGAGCAACCACGAAGCCAATCAGCGAAGGTCCAGCAATGACCAGTAAGCAAATGAACCAAATGCAGATCACGTCCCCACTCTGACTTGGATCGGCGGTTCCCACAAAGCAGCTGGAAAAGAAACCAATCAAAGCAAAGCGTCCCTGAGCTGGGACGACGTCGTAGACACCCTCCAAAATTACCTGCCACGCATGATATGACTTGTTTGCTCTTATATCCGTGGTTTGCACCGACGTAAGCAGTCAAAAACAGATCCCGGTAAGCATTTGTGAGCCATCGCAGCATATCCTTCATGAGTGTTAGAGCCTGACTAGATACTAGTTGAGTTCGCATAATATCCAGGGTACATGCGCAATTAGACATGGGATAGCTATAAAGTGACAGGGGACTTTTACGATCTTCTCCACTTTTTTCGTTTCTTCCTACCTTTCTACCGTATGTCATTACTCCCCCCAAACCTTCTCTATCACTCATACCCCGGGAGCCAAGATGCAGTTTCAGCTAAAACTGCCAGCCGGAAGCACAAGCAACACGTCAGGTCCAAGAACACGACGAGGGGAACGAAAAGGTCACCAAGAGATCGCTAAGGACTATCACCGGAAAAAGCAGCAACGACGAAGGTCGAGGCCTCAAAACAGAAGGGGAAGAGATCAAGGCGAAAGTTGTGCTTGCTCTGCTCTGATGCATTTCAAGCCAAATCAAAAAAAAAGAAAGAAGGAAAAAGAGAAAGGAAAAAAGAAAAAAAAAGGGAAAAAAGCTCAGAGACATTAGAAAAATACAAACGATCAAAGAGCCGAAGCAAGCACAGCCCGGGGATAAGTCAATTCGAGAAAACTCGAAGAAAACTCTCCCTAGTGGACTCGAGTAAAAAGGCCCAGGCCGACTCGAGAAATCTCAAAGCAACCTTCCCCAGTAAGCTCAAGCAAAAAAGGCCCAAGGCCCACTCGACACAACTCAAGCAGCGAATAGCAAGAAAAGAACAGCGACGACACTCCCAAGTGAATACTCAAGAAAAAGCCCCTGGCCGAACGAAAGGCGCCCCCAGCCAGAATCCGAGAGCTCATGCACTCTATCCAGGAAGCATCCCCAGCAAAGCACGAAGAAGTTCGCACACCTCGCCCACATCAGGGCCAATTAGCAAGACATCGCCCACATCAGGGCCAATCAGCAAAACATCACCTTCCATCAAAAGCATTCCAGCAAAGCAATCTTCGCCAAAACAAGCTTCTTTCCGGACTTTTCATGTCCTTCTCATTCTTTTTCATAAAAGTCCCATCGATTATTAGAACGCCCATGCATGTGCATCTTCATTCGAAGTCTATTCACTCGGATTGACATTGCGAACTGTAGATTATGTATCATGTTAGTTGCATCTTTATGAGCGTAAAACACTTAGCCTTGCTTCAGAGCGGGAGTGCAAACACTAATATCAGGTGAGGACTACTTACGGCCGCAAATCATGGGAAAGTCTTGCCCTCGGGGTCGTTACCTCCTGAGCAGGATGCAGATGCATTTTAGGATCGTATCAGCGCCACTGGTGACAGCACAATTTAGTTTCCAGCATAGCATCTTCACCTCCTAGAGTGTCAGCATGCGTTTTCCTTCCTCCCAGAGTGTCATCAGCATTTCCTTCCTCCTAGAGTGTCAGCATTAGCATCTCCTCCTCCTAGAATGACCTTAGGTTAATTTCCGCATTTCACGTCTTCTCCTACGGGAATTGACGTTGTTTACCTTTCTGTACCGTATTTCCTCCTCCTAGAGTGTTAGCATGCATTTTCCTTCCTCCCAGAGTGTCATCAGCATTTCCTTCCTCGTAGAGTGTCAGCATTAGCATCTCCTCCTCCTAGAGTGACCTTAGGTTAATTTCCGCATTTCACGTCTTCTCCTACGGGAATTGACGTTGTTTACCTTTCTGTACCGTATTTCCTCCTCCTAGAGTGTCAGCATGCGTTTTCCTTCCTCCCAGAGTGTCATCAGCATTTCCTTCCTCCTAGAGTGTCAGCATTAGCATCTCCTCCTCCTAGAGTGACCTTAGGTTAACTTCCGCATTTCACGTCTTCTCCTACGGGAATTGACGTTGTTTGCCTTTCTGTACCGTATTTCCTCCTCCCAGAGTGTTAGCATGCATTTTCCTCCTCCCAGAGTGTCATCCTTCACATAATTCTACATTTCTGCATAATTATTCTCCTCCTCTTAGAAAGACATCATTAGGACAAGTCATTCATACATCTGCGAATCACGCATTATCCTCCCTAGGCGACGTCTGTTGCATGTCAGCCCCCAGTGGAGCAGTCATTTACATTTTCGTAAAAACTATTTTTCATTCCTGTCAAAATAGTCTTTGTTTACGTTTCCTGCAATTTAGGCTCTCTCGATACCCGAGTAGATCTAAGCTTATATCTTTGCAGGATCAACAACCTATCTTCTCCCAGAGCGACCGCAATCTCCTCCTCCCAGAGCGACATCGGCAGTTCCGTGGACACCTTTTAATCCCCAGTGATAGCATTCTTCTCCTCCCAGAGTGACATCAACCTATCATCTCCTTCCAGAGCGTCAGCAATTTCCTCCTCCCAGAGCGACATCATCCCTACAAACCTAAGGTAAGACCTGTCGTGTCGCCAAAATTCGGATATCTAGGGGCAACGGTCTTTACTGCTTATCAAATCCTTCGATAAGACAGTAAAGAGGGGGCAACTGTTGATACCCGAATTTTGACGCCATTTTTACTTAATTTTAGCATTTCTGTCATTTATTTAATTTACCGCCATTTTTACTTAAATTACAGTCGTGTGTAGTTAAGATTACTGTCGCTAGCATTTTTAGGGTTTTCATCGCGTTTTAGCATCATCGTTAGCATCGTCAGCTTTCGAAAATCGCGCTTTTAATTTTTCGGCAAGTATTTTTCATTATTATTATCATTATTATTTTTAGCCTTAAAACTCACATTTTTGACTATCTGGCGGTCGTTTACTAGTTTTTTCTTCGTTTTAGGTCATCTCGTGAATTTTAGGATTTTTAATGTTTTAGCGCATTTTTTAGTATTTTTATTTTTTTATTATTATTTTATTCGAGCTTTTATTGGACCCGAGTAAGCCTGCTCGGACAATAGCTTGACGTCAAAATGTTTTCCATCAACTAGTTGCTAGCTTTTTTTCTGCTCGCAACGGTCTACAGCGTTTCGTGTAATTTTTGGCGTAACGTCTTTATTTTTCCGTTTGCGCGTTTCACGCTTTTGAATGAGAAAATAAATACGCTAAGCGGAAAATTTTCATTATTCGCTGTATACGGTTAAACCTGTCATATTTTTCTCTACGCGCCAGTACCTTCGGCTCGAAAAGTCAGTACGTTTGCCCACGAGACTCGGCTCGAGGCCATTTAAATGAGACTTAAAGGCCTTTGATCTCAACCGTTGATCTGGTCAACCAAGGAAAGTCAACCAGATCAACGGTTGACAATTTAATGTGCATAATGCACATGAACAGTCCGATCAACACGCAGCGAAGCAGCCCACGCCCGAGCCACCTGCTCCCGTAGCTCCTGTCCCTCCGCCATCATCACGGCTAGCCCGTAGCCTTGCCACCACGACGTCCGGCCACCACGCGCAGCTCCCTCCGCCACTCTCCCACGCGTCTTTCGGCTATAAATAGCCGCCCTGTTCCTTCGCAAAGGGGCCGGATTTTTGCAAAAAAAAAACACCCTACTCCCTCTCCATTCTCCTAGCCAACTCACGAACACTTGACCCCTCTTCCTTGTGCAATCTTTTCCTCTCTAGACAAATGGCGGTAAGCTTGCTTCTTTCTCTCTCACTCACTTGTTTCTCTCTATAATTTTCATCCTTGCCGTAGACGATCATTTAGCTTGCTCAAATGTGTTCCAAGTGCTTGAGTTTTCAGTTAATTTCATCACCCTAGTATCGATTGAATTGTTTAAACACTTGAAGTATTTATTTGCTAATTAAATGGATTAATGCACGTTATTATTTTTGTTGCAATTGCAACTGTTTTCGTGGTTGGTTTCTTGCTGTGATTGGTTGGTTGTACTGATGGAGGGCACAGGCTCCTTTTGGGCCAAGAACCAGGCGATTTGGCCGCCTGGTTCATCACCTCCGTCGCCGGCAGTGGCTCCGGCGACGTGAGGAAGAAGAAGGGTGACACGGGCCGCATGGCCTTCGGGCAAGGAAAGGAAGAAAGGTGATGGGCTTTGCCCATCACCATTTAAAAGAATTACCTTTGGGCCAGGAACTGTTCCTGGCCCATTTCTTCAAATTTTAAGCTGGGCCCAGCCCATTCACGTTTTTTCATGCCTCCGATTCGTCATTTTTTTTACGTAAAATGCTCACATGCTTCGTATGATTATTATTTGCGATACATGCTATTTTTCATATGTTTTATACATAAATTGTTTGATTCACTTTTTTCGTAAAATATTTCGTATGCTTATTTTTTTTTCAAGTTGTTTCTTGAATTGTTTTTATACATGAATTGCTCATTCTTTATCGTAATATTTATTTTCACATGATCTAACCTCAGTCATTTATATCTAACCGTTTAAGTTCAATTATTTATTATACCGCCTATATGGTCGGTCGCATTTTAATTTTCGCAAATAATCAACTGCTTTAATTTTTCGCAAACTGCTGGAAATCCTTCCGCAAATTATCAATTGTTTAATTTTCCGCACTTTAATTTTCCGCAATTTACTTTCGGCAATTTAAATTCAATACCGCCTACATGGTCGGTCGCACTTATCAACTGTTTAATTTTCCGCACTTTAAATTCCAGCAATTTACTTTCAGCAATTTAAATTCAATACCGCCTACATGGTCGGTCGCATTTTAATTTTCGTAAACATTCAACTACTTTAATTTTTTGCACACTGCTGGAAATCCTTCCGCAAATTATCAACTGTTTACTTTTCCGCACTTTACTTTTCCGCACTTTAAATTTCAGCAATTTACTTTCAGCAATTTAAATTCAATACCGCCTACATGGTCGGTCGCGATATCAACTGTTTATTTTCTGCAATATCAACTGCTTTAATTTTTCGCAAAACTGCTGGAAATCCTTCCGCAAATTATCAACTGTTTACTTTTCCGCACTTTACTTTCCCGCACTTTAAATTTCAGCAATTTAAATTCAATACCGCCTACATGGTCGGTCGCAATATCAACTGTTTATTTTCTGCAAATATCCAACTGTTTATTCCCTGCATTATCAACCTGTTTTATTTTCTGCAAATCATTAAACTTTTTTTTTTCTTCCCTATAAATCGCCAATAGCATTTAATTTTTCTGCACTTATCAAAACAGCATTTCATTTTCGCATGCCTAAAATCCATCATTTTTCGCATGTAATCAACGCAGCATTTTAAATTCTCACATGCGTAAAATCCATCATTTTTTGCATGCAATCAACTAGCATTTAAATTCTCACATGCGTAAAATCCATCATTTTTCGCATACAATCAACTAGCATTTAAATTCTCACATGCGTAAAATCCATCATTTTTCGCATACAATCAACTAGCATTTAAATTCTCACATGCGTAAAATCCATCATTTTTCGCATGCAATCAACTAGCATTTAAATTCTCACATGCGTAAAATCCATCATTTTTCGCATGCAATCAACTAGCATTTAAATTCTCACATGCGTAAAATCCATCATTTTTGGCATGCAAACAACTAGCATTTTAATTCTCATATGCGTAAAATCCATCATTTTCCGCATGCAATCAACTAGCATTTAAATTCTCACATGCGTAAAATCCATCATTTGTCGCATGCAATCAACTAGCATTTTAATTCTCACATGCGTAAAATCCATCATTTTTCGCATGCAATCAATTAGCATTTAAATTCTCACATACGAAAAATCCATCATTTTTCGCATGCAATCACCTAGCAATAAATTCTCGTATGCTTAAAATCAATCATTTTTCGCATACAACCAAACTCAGCATCTCATTTCGTATGCGTGAAATCCATCATTTCTCGTGTACAATCAACTGTCATTTAAAATCTTGCACTCATAAATTGCTTATTTATTTCTCGAGCTATCGCTAACACTCTCATTTTGCAGGTTTTAGTTTCAAGCTTCGCTCGAAAGTACGCCTTTCGATTCCTTTTTATTTATTCGGTGCTTTCTGCAAATATCCATTGTATGCATGATACATAGAACTGCTAGAACTAAAATCAACCCACATGCACAACGTGTTTAAAGACTTTCTTAAAATGCCGCGTTCATGTGATTTTAATTCTCGCTTATATTGACTGCATGTACATGGGGACTTTCGATCCCACAGCAAACTATCACTTTAAATCCATCATTTAAAATGGTACTCTGGTAGCAATCCATGTTAGGATCACGTAGTAATTAAGTTAATCATGCATGGCCCGATGATGAAAAAAGAGGGCGCTCATTCAGTCTTACGGAAAATTCAGTCCCATCACGATCATAATAAAGACTAAAGTGACGATTCCTCTGAGGGCCCCATTTTACAAAACGCATTTCTCAAACACCTTTTTAAACACCTCTCTCATCAACCGGTAACCGTTTTCGGATGTGTCTCGGGTGCCTAACACCTTCCCGAGACCATAACACGACCCCGAACCTTTGTCTGGGGTCCAGACCCCTTTTTTGTGCCTTTAGTTTTTTACTTATTATATTTCCTATGCCATGACGATTAGGGTTCCCTAAGCCTAGCAACCAAATTAGGGTGGTAACTTCATTGCATGCTGCTAGGCGTCCCTTTTACGCCGAGCATTGTAAGGTCTCAAATTTCGTTGCACACTCGCGAATTTTTTTTTAAATTTCTGAGGCGCGACACATGCGAAAATGAAATGCTGTTTTGATTATTGCAGAAAAATTAAATGCTGAGGGCAGAAAAATTAAATGTAGTTGACGATTTACAGGGAATAAAAAAAGTTTGACGCCTAGCAGCATAAACAGTTGGATCTTTGCAGAAAATAAACAGTTGATATTGCGACCGACCATGTAGGCGGTATTGAATTTAAATTGCTGAAAGTAAATTGCTGAAATTTAAAGTGCGGAAAAGTAAAGTGCGGAAAATTAAAGTGCGGAAAAGTAAACAGTTGATAATTTGCGGAAGGATTTCAGCAGTTTTGCGAAAAATTAAAGCAGTTGAATATTTACGAAAATTAAAATACGACCGGCCATATAGGCGGTATTGAATTTAAATTGCTGAAAGTAAATTGCTGAAATTTAAAGTGCGGGAAAGTAAAGTGCGGAAAAGTAAACAGTTGATAATTTGCGGAAGGATTTCCAGCAGTTTTGCGAAAAATTAAAGCAGTTGAATATTTACGAAAATTAAAATACGACCGGCCATATAGGCGGTATTGAATTTAAATTGCTGAAATTTTAAAGTGCAGAAAAGTAAAGTACGGAAAAGTAAACAGTTGATAATTTGCGGAAGGATTTCCAGCAGTTTTGCGAAAAAGTAAAGCAGTTGAATATTTACGAGAATTAAAATACGACCGACCATGTAGGCGGTATTGAATTTAAATTGCTGAAAGTAAATTGCTGAAATTTAAAGTGCAGAAAAGTAAAGTACGGAAAAGTAAATAGTTGATAATTGCAGAAAATAAA
This sequence comes from Viola odorata, assembly GCA_963691705.1. Taxonomy (NCBI): domain Eukaryota; kingdom Viridiplantae; phylum Streptophyta; class Magnoliopsida; order Malpighiales; family Violaceae; genus Viola; species Viola odorata. Next base: position 36,232,015 of record OY829546.1, read on the forward strand.
CAGTTGATATTACAGAAAATTAAAAGTGTTAGTACGACAAATAATCATACAAAGCATACGCGTATTTTACGAAAAACGTGATCCGAAGTTTTGAAAACAATTAAAAATGGGCTGGGCCCAATTGAAGAATGAAAAGAAGTGAAAAATGGGCCAGGAATAGTGCCTGGCCCATGAGAATTTAAAAGGGAATGGGCCAAGCCCATTCCCGCGTGAACAGTGTCGTTGGCCTGGCACTGTTCGTTCGTCACCTTTCTTGGTCGCCGGCGTACTGCCGGCGGCAAAGCTCCGGCCACAAGTGGCCGATTTGAAAATCGTTCGTACCAAAATGTTCGTCTCTTCGACGACTTCCCGACCGTACCAACCCCGATTTTTAGTTTGACTCGTACAAAATTTAATTTTGAAAAAATGACAAAATCGTTAATTATCGAAAACTAATTAATTCACACAAACTAACCGACGATTTTTAAAAGTGAAAGCATGTATTTAATCTATGTTATGTGTGTGAATTAATGACACAAAAGAAAGCAATTAAATTGCTCAAACAAGAGGCAAACGAATTTAAACAAAACTTTGGCTTAAAAACCGAAAAAAGGCTAGAGAGAGAAAGCTCACCTCAAGGCCTTGAACTTGGACGATCTTCGCTTGAAATAAGCAACTGATCAGAGGAGGGAGAGAGGGCAAGAAAGCTTGCCAATTTGGTGCCCCGAATGCGTTGGAGGAGGGGGGCTATTTATAGCCGAAGATCGCGTGAGGAGGGAGACGCGGGGCTACGCGTGGTGGCCGGCTGGTCGCGGTGGCAAGGCTAGGCGAGCTAGCCGTGATGATGGCGGAGGGACAGGAAGCTATGGACGCGACGGGAGCAGGTGGCTCGGGCGTGGGCTGCTTCGCTGCACTCCCTTGGCACTATTCACGTGCATTATGCATGTTAATTCAGGGGCCATTGATCTGGTTGACTTTCCTTGGTTGACCAGATCAATGGCCATGATCAAATGGCATTTTCTCTGATTTAAATGGCCTCGAGCCGGTTCCCGCGACCAAACGTTCTGACTTTTCGAGCCAAAGGTTCCGGCGCGTAAAGAAAAATATGACGGGTTTAACCGTCTACAACGAATGATGAGAATTCCTCGTTTAACGTGTTTATTTTCGCGTTCAAAAATGTGAAACGTTTGAACGGAAAAATAATAACGTTACGCCGAAACTTACACGAATCGATGTAGACCGTTGCGACCAGAAAAAAATCTAGCAACTAGTTGGTGGAAAACATTTTAAAGTCAAGCTATTGTCCGAGCGGACTTACTCGGGTCCAATAAAAGCCCGAATAAAAATAATAATAAAATAATAAAAATACTAAAAAAATGCTAAAATATAAAAAATCCTAAAATTCATGTGATGACCTAAAACGAAGAAAAAATTAGCAAACGACTGCCGGATAATTAAAAATGTGATTTTTAAGGCTAAAAATATTAATGATAATAATAATGAAAATGCATGCCGAAAAATTAAAAATGCGATTTCGAAAGCTGACGATGCTGACAATGATGCAAAAATGCAACGAAACACCTAAAAATGCTAGTGACATTAAATCAACTGAAAATGACTGTAAATTAGCTGAATAACAGAAATGCTAAAATTAAATAAAAATGGCGTCAAAATTCGGGTATCAACAGTTGCCCCCTCTTTACTGTCTTATCGAAGTATTTGATAAGCAGTAAAGACAGTTGCCACTCTGGGAGGAGAAGAAATACTACGCTGGAAACTAAATGTTGTCACTCTGGGAGGAGGAGAAAAGCTACGCTGGAAACTAAGGTCGCTCTGGGAGGAGAAGAATGATAAGTGTTGTCGCTCTGGGAGGAGAAGAATGCTAAGGCAGAAAATTTAAACAACGCCGATTCCCGTAGGAGAAGGCGCGAGATGCGGAAATTAAACTAAGGTCGCTCTAGGAGGAGAAGAATGCTAAGTGTTGTCGCTCTGGGAGGAGAAGAATGCTAAATGTTGTCGCTCTGGGAGGAGAAGAATGCTAAATGCTGAAAAGTAAGACAATGTCAATTCCCGTAGGAGAAGACACGACATGAGAAAGCTAAACTAAGGTCACTCTGGGAGGAGGAGATGCTAATGCTGAAGACTAAACTATGATGTCACTCTGGGAGGAGGAGAATGCTAATGCTGAAAACTAAATGTTGTCACTCTGGGAGGAGAAGAAAGCTATCGCCAGCGGCCTTGATACGAACCTAGAATGCGTCTGCGTCCTGCTCAGGAGGTAACGACCCCAAGGACAAGACTTTCCCACGATTTGCAGCCGTAAGCAGTCCTCACCTGATATTAGTGTTTGCACTCACGCTCTAAAACAAGGCTAAGTGTTTTACACTCATAAAGATGCAACTAACATGATACATAATTTACAGTTCGCAATGTCAATCCGAGTGAATATACTTCGAACGAAGATGCACATGCATGGGTGTTGATACCCGAATTTTGACGCCATTTTTAATCAATTTTAGCATTTCTGTCGTTTATTTAATTTACCGTCATTTTTACTTAATTTACAGTCATCTGTAGTTAGTTTACTATCGCTAGCATTTTTAGGGTTTTCCTCGCATTTTAGCAACATCGTTAGCGTCATCCGCTTTCGAAATCGCATTTTTAATTTTTCGGCAAGTATTTTCATTATTATCGTCAATATTATTTTTAGCCTTAAAAATCACATTTTTGACTATCCGGCAGTCGTTTGTTAGTTTGTCCTTCATTTTTTACCATCTCGTGAATTTTAGGATTTTTTGTATTTTATCGAATTTGTTTAGTATTTTTATTATTTTATTACTATTTTTATTCGAGCTTTTATTGGACCCGAGTAAGCCTGCTCGGACAATAGCTCGACTTTAAAATGTTTTCCATCAACTAGTTGCTAGATTTTTTTCTGGACGCAACGGTCTACAGCGACTCGTGTAATTTTCGGCGTAACGTTATTATTTTTCCGTTCAAACATTTCACGTTTTTGAACGCGAAAATAAACACGTTAAACGAGAAATTCTCGTCATTCACTGTAGATGGTTAAAACCGGCGTATTTTTCTCTACGAGCCAGTACCTTCGGCTCGAAAGGTCGGAACGTTTGCCCGCGAGACTCGGCTCGAGGCCATTTAAATGAGACTTAAAGGCCTTTGATCTCAACCGTTGATCTGGTCAACCAAGGAAAGTCAACCAGATCAACGGTTGACAATTTAATGTGCATAATGCACATGCACAGTGCCGGGGAATTCTCAGCCACGAGCCCACGCCCGAGCCACCTGCTCCCATCGCGTCTAAAGCCCCTAGCCCGTAGCCCCCTAGCTCCGCCATCATCACGGCCATGCCCTCCTCCACGCGCAGCTCCTCCTCCGGCCACCCACGCGACTCCCGCGGCTATAAATAGCCACGTTCCCTTCGAACAAAGGGGTCGGAAATTTTACAAACAAAAAAAGCTCTACTCCCTCTCCATTCTCCTAGCCAATTCACACACGGCTCACCTCCCTTCTCCTACCCAATTCATCCACCCGAACCAAGGCAAAGGAAAGCAATCAAGGTGAGTTTATCAAGCTTTCTCTCTCTAGCTTCTCTCCTTTAATTTTCGTTTTTAGCTTTAAACATTTAATCAATGGCTCAAATCTGTTTTGTATACTTCATTTTCAAGTTGTAAACGTGTTACTTGCTTCAATTCAAATGCCTGCTGTTTCCTTTAATTAATTATGAATTTTTGGGCTTTAATGCGTATATTTGTTCAAACGTGAAATTGCTCCTCGTCCATGGATGAAGTGGTTTAATTCTGGTCGGGTTTTGGTCGTCGCTTGACCCCGGTCGCATTGTGACCATTTTGGAGGTGTTCGGGTGGCCGGAGCTCCTCCCTTGTCGCCGGCAGTAACGCCGGCGCAAGGAAGAAGATGAACAGCGGCTGCTGTTCTTCATGAGGAAGGTGACGGGCTAAGCCCGTCCCTCCTTTCTTTTAGCATGCTGATGGGCTTTGGCTTAAGCCAAGCCCATCCTTTCCTTTCCCTTCAATTTAAGTTATGGGCTAGGATTTATTCCTAGCCCATTTTAACTAAATTTCAGCACATGGGGCCCAGCCCATTAATTCTTCGTCAAGCATTCGAGTCATTTTTTTTATTTCATGCTCGTACGTAATGTTTAATTTAATTCGTATACCATATTTAATTAATCATTATTTACAATACTTGTTTATTATTTCGCTTTGCTTAAATATTTATATACCATGATTAAATATGTATGCACGAAATTAAATAGTTGTATACCATGCTTTAAATGTTTATACATGATTTAAATGCTCACATGCGTCATTTCCGTGTTCATATTTTTCGTCTGCTCATTCTTGCGACAATTTGTTATTTAATTGTTTTTATACGTGAATTGCTCATTTCTTATCGTGATATTCTTTTTACGTTATCTAACTTCAGTCATTTATATTCAGCAATTTAAATTCAATTATTTATTATACCGCCTACATGGTCGGTCGCATTTAATTTTCGTAAATATTTAACTGCTTTAATTTTTCGCAAACTGCTGGAAATCCTTCCGCAAATTATCAACTGTTTAAATTATTCGCACTTTAATTTTTCGCAATTTACTTTCAGCAATTTAAATTCAATATACCGCCTATATGGTCGGTCACGTTTTAATTCTCGCAATTTATCAACTCCTTTAATTTTTCGCAAACTGCTGGAAATCCTTCCGCAAATTATCAACTGTTTACTTTTCCGCACTTTAATTTTCCGCACTTTAATTTGCCGCACTTTAATTTTTCGCAAGTTACTTTCGGCAATTTAAATTACCGCCTACATGGTCGGTCGCATTTTAATTCTCGTAAATATTCAACTGCTTTAATTTTTCGCAAACTGCTGGAAATCCTTCCGCACTTTAAATTTCAGCAATTTACTTTCAGCAATTTAAATTCAATACCGCCTACATGGTCGGTCGCAATATCAACTGTTTATTTTCTGCAATATCAACTGCTTTAATTTTTCGCAAAACTGCTGGAAATCCTTCCGCAAATTATCAACTGTTTACTTTTCCGCACTTTACTTTCCCGCACTTTAAATTTCAGCAATTTACTTTCAGCAATTTAAATTCAATACCGCCTACATGGTCGGTCGCAATATCAACTGTTTATTTTCTGCAAATATCCAACTGTTTATCCCCTGCATTATCAACCTGTTTTATTTTCTGCAAATCATTAAACTTTTTTTTCTTCCCTGTAAATCGCCAATAGCATTTAATTTTTCTGCACTTATCAAAACAGCATTTCATTTTCGTATGCGTAAAATCCATCATTTTTCGCAGGCAATCAACACAGCATTTAAATTCTCGTATGCGTAAAATCCATCATTTTTCGCATGCAATCAATGTAGCATTTAAATTCTCGTATGCGTAAAATCCATCATTTTTCGCATGCAAATCAATTCAGCATTTAGATCTCGTATGCGTAAAATCCATCATTTTTCGCATACAATCAACTGCCATCATTTTTATCAAACTCAGCATCTCATTTTCGTATGCGTGAAATCCATCATTTCTCGTATGCAATCAACTGTCATTTAAATTTTCGCACTCATAAAATGGTTTATTTATTTGTCGAGCTATCACTAACACTCTCATTTTGCAGGTTTTAGTTTCAAGCTTCGCTCGAAAGTACGCCTTTCGATTCCTTTTTATTTATTCGGTGCTTTCTGCAAATATCCATTGTATGCATGATACATAGAACTGCTAGAACTAAAATCAACCCACATGCACAACGTGTTTAAAGACTTTCTTAAAATGCCGCGTTCATGTGATTTTAATTCTCGCTTATATTTACTGCATGTACATGGGGATTTTCGATCCCACAGCAAACTATCATTTTAAATCCATCATTTAAAATGGTACTCTGGTAGCAATCCATGTTAGGATCACGTAGTAATTAAGTTAATCATGCATGGCCCGATGATGAAAAAAGAGGGCGCTCATTCAGTCTTACGGAAATTTCAGTCCCATCATGATCATAATAAAGACTAAAGTGACGATTCCTCTGAGGGCCCCCTTTTTCAAAACGTATTTCTCAAACACCTTTTTAAACACCTCTCTCATCAACCGGTAACCGTTTTCGGATGTGTCTCGGGTGCCTAACACCTTCCCGAGACCATAACACGACCCCGAACCTTTGTCTGGGGTCCAGACCCCTTTTTTTGTGCCTTTAGTTTTTTTACTTATTATATTTCCTATGCCATGACGATTAGGGTTCCCTAAGCCTAGCAACCAAATTAGGGTGGCGACTTCATTGCATGCTGCGAGGCGTCCTTTTACGCCGAGCATCTGAAGGTCTCAAATTTCGTTGCACACTCGCGAATTTTTTTAAATTTCCGAGGCGCGACAGTTTGGCGACTTCACTGGGGACATAGGGTCGGAGCCGGTTTTATCTTTTTAGAGAGGTGTTTTGTTTGTTTATTTATTTGCTTTGATCAATTGCTGGTCTGTTTATTTATTTGCTTTACCAATTGTCATATGCATTTCATAGCGCCCTACACCCAGGGGACAATTACCAAAATAGGAGGGTAGTAGTGACGCCCTAGGACATATGTCCTAGGTAGTGTTCACCAATCCCAACTCGGATGAACCCCTAAAGCCAATCGAAAGGTTATACGATTTCGCAAGGAATCGGGCGACTGGACGACACTTTAGGGACCTTTTCATGGTATCATCCGGGAACCATTCAAGCCAGTTAGAAATGTCGGAATCAGAGCCCCAGCACATGCATCATGATTATACCTGTTTGTCGTGGCTCTATTTGTCTTGTTGGCATATTGACATGATTTTTCTGCTATACGAACTGTAAATTTCTTACACGTACCGGTTACTTTGCATTTAAAATTTTATTTTTGTCCCATAGGACCCATTTTGCTCATTCAACATGACGGCACCTACACTACTTTCATTTAATATTTTCGGGGGATGAAGTTTCGACGATCAGGTCGCACAAGGAGATCTGTTGGAACGTGGGTTCACCCCTGACATCACCACTAAGATCAAAGTAGAAGTCGTGGACTTTGACTTAACTAGGATCCGGATGTTGAGAAATGAGCTGACTGAAGACGAAGAGACACAGTTTGAGGGTATTTGTGGAAAGCTACTGACCCTAGTCGACGTAAAGACTGATTGGGGTTGCATCCGGGCAGCCCTAAAATTCTGGGATCCCTATTATCGGTGCTTCTCTTTCGACAAAGAGGTAGACTTGACCCCTACGCTAGAGGAGTACTCAGCTCTGATGTGCTTCACCTCTCCTATATCGGCCATATACCAGAATGTTCGACTCGACTCCTCAAGTGTCAAAATAAGGCTCGATAAGCTGTTAGGAATCACTACTCGTGTCAGAGAGGGGGACTACTTCTGGTGCTGGTCAGATATTGAGGCACGCTTTCGATTGTCCAACGGAAAGAAACGCTTAAGGATTCTGGCCTTCGCCATTATAGGATTTGTCCTCTTTCCGAAAATGAGGAATGCCATCGACTTTGCAGCAGCCAACATCTTTTACGAGATGGAAACAAATGCCATCAATCCTACAACAGCCATTCTGGCCGAGACCTTTCGCTCCTTGGACTCGTGTCGAAGAAAAGGGAAAGGGAGACTTACATGTTGCACCCAGTTGTTGACAGTATGGTTGGTCAGCCACTTTAAGCAGATTCCTGATCAGACCATTTTCTTCGCAAGTTACATAAGGTCATGTCCTCTTGTCAGGATTATCAATGCAATGACCACGAATAGATGGGAGATGGAAAATAAGGATGTCTGGATCGACCGATTCATAAATCTCTCAGAAGAAGACTTCAGTTGGCGCGCCAAGTGGCTGCAGACCTCCGATCCCATCGTCTGTTGCGGACCCTTACCTTGGGTTCCCTTGATCGGAGCATGGGGATGCACTCACTATTGCCCTGCCCTCGTCCTCAGACAGTTCTGCATCACGCAAATAATTCCAGTAACTTTCGGCATGACGAAATCAGATCTGCCACACGCTGGAGAAGATCAGAACATTCAGCTGTACGCCCATGACTGGGCCCACCCTTTCTGCCTCAAAGGGCACGGCATCTCTGCAACCACAATACCAGAATATCCACAGTGGAGGTCGAGACGAGTTAATGGTAATGTCTTACCTCGCCCAGAAAATCAAAAACCGATGGAAGAAGAAGGGGAATCGCAAGTGAGCGAAGGAATGGATGTCATGGCTTACGCTCAAGTGGTAGAACAGATGCTAGCAGCACAAGAAGAACGAGATTTGATGATAGAGGAAAGGGATATGGCTGAAGCTCGTCAATGTGGCTTAAAGGTCCAGATGAATGAACTGGACAGGCAGCACAAGGAGTTCGTCCGCGTACAAACAGTACAAAAGAATGTGGCCCTTAGGGCCTTTAAGGAACGCTTGAGCAGTGAAACCCGCAAAAGAGAAGCATCAAGTGCCATAATTGAAGACAGGGATTCAACGATAAGGGTTTTGACTACTCGCGCAGACTTGGGAGAAAGGAACAACCAAGTACTGCAAAGCCGAATTACCGCCTTAGAGGCTGAGTTAGAGATGAAGAAAGGGGAGTTGGCTTCGATGGAGTACCTTTGGCAGCAGGACTCGGACGCCCAAGAATGACACCTTCAGGGAAAGGCTCGGAGATCGGCCCATCTGTTCTGTTTAGCTAGGACCCCTAATTTCATCTACCCTAGCCATTTTTGATGAATTTAGGAAGTTGGCAAGTCTACCATATTTTGTAAACGCTTTCTAATAAAGTCGTACTCTTTCGGATATTTATTAAATCGACTCATCTTTTCCATATCAACTATCCCTCCAATATAAACTCAAAAAAATAAAAAAATAAAAATAAAAAAAAAAATTCCCCCCGGGGTAAAACACAATCATCTCACCGAAATTCCGAAAAATCAGAACAAGTATTCAAAACATCCGAGTATCACTCACTCATGGCCATGTCTTCCTAGTTTATCACAAAAACTCCAAAGATTGTCGCCTCTCCCCTCGGTTGAGTTTACCAGGCATCAGACATTACATCGTCAAGAGTATAGCGTAAAAGAGACCTTCCTGGCATAGCGGCATTGGTTACCCCTGCTGATTTGGGCTTCGCCGTTAGCATGTCAGATTGGCTTCATATCGGGGGAATGTATAGAGGCTTCCTTCGTATCTTGTCAACCACTGGGATTCCTCGCCTCACCGACCTCCTTGAAAATATCAAATGAAAGTGTGGCCGGAAAACGAATGAGCAAATGTGGAGGCCTCGGGATTGCATATCACCTGTATATCCTCACTTGTATTTACTTTTTCTGTGTTTTTCCCTTTTTCAGGTTCACGATAGCTCCTCGAAAGCAAGCTACTCCGCACAGGCTCCCCCTAACTAGACTTCAAAAACGAAAAATGACTGAACTGGCCAAGACCGACGAAGCACTAATGGCTAGAATCGCAGAGTTAGAGGAGCAAGTTAAGATTACTACAGAAAGAGCCACTAGGGCCGAAAAGGAAAGAGATGAAGTTGTCGCCGAAGTACCACCGGGTTTTGATCTCCCTCAAACAAAAGGACCTCACTCTTCGCTCACCGTCGCAGGACCTTCCGTACTCCCGCCACTTTCTGGTCCCCCGGGCCATTGGAGATGGGTTAGTCCCTTCACTGTACCCAACGTTGCGAGTCCTCCAGTTAAGACGGGTGAAGAGATCTCCCCGTCGCTTCAGTACCTTTCAATCAACCCTGTTGTGGACCCCAGCAAGAGCCAGGCCCACCCAGAGGACCTGTATCTCCCTCCTATTCCTCCGAGCACAGTTCCCGGACCTGTGGGAACTCAGCTCCTCACTTTCAACCCAGCACAACCTCAGTTCTCATCAGAACCAATGCTGCCCTTCGGTTCTAACCCCATTGGGGCCGAGCAACCGAAAGGGGATCGACTGAATCTTCTCGAGGAGAGGCTCCGAGCAATCGAAGGGGCAGATCCATTCGATCCCACAGGTCCCGCCGACATGTGCATGGTCCCCGGGATCGTCATACCTCCGAAGTACAAGATCCCGGACTTCGAAAAATATACTGGGGTAGAATGCCCGAAGACCCACCTCAGAGCATACTGCAACAAGATGGCAGAGATGATCCACAACGAACCGTTGTTGATCCATTTATTCCGAGAAAGCTTGACCAAACACGCCCTAACTTGGTATATGGAGCTGGACAAAGCCAGGATCAGGACGTGGAGAGACCTGTCCGATGCCTTCTACCGACAATACAAATTCAACATGGAGGTGGCTCCTGACCGCGCCGACCTGCAAAATCTGGATAAAAAAATCGGCGAGTCCGTGAAGACCTATGCGCAAAGATGGAGAGAGTTGGCTTCGAGAATCTCTCCACCCTTAAGTGACAAGGAACTCTTATCGATTTTCTTGCACACCTTCAAAGCTCCCTACTACACCTACCTGATCTCGAACCCCTCAAACAGCTTCTCCGACATGGTCCTAATTGCCGAAAGAGTCGAGCAAGGGATTAAGTCTGGGCGAATCATGCATCCAACACCAGAGTCTGTACCAAAGAAAGCATCAGTCGTGAAAAGGGACGTCGGATTTTTCGCTCCCCAAGTTAATCAGGGGCAGCCGTTTCCGCCACCACCGCCTTATTTGGTACCACTGCCGTATCAGCCGGCATCACTATATCAACCCACCTCCTTTCCTTTTAATTCACCACCAATCGCTAATATCCTACCTCAAAATCCTACTCATTTCCCACCACCTCCAGTGCAAACATCACAACCTATACAACCCAAACCATATAACCCACCAAAAGACCCAAATAACCAAAACACGACCAACAATCGGTGGAACCGAGAGCCTCCACCTCCTCTCCCTCTCCCTGCAGGAGAAATCTACAAACATCTCCTGGCGGCCGGACAGATCGTACCGGTTCCGGCTCAGCCTCAATTGCCTCCTTACCCAAAGTGGTATGATCACAACGCAAGATGCGAATATCACGCTGGAGCCCCAGGTCACACTCTGGAAAATTGCTTCGCATTCAAGGCAAAGGTCCATCACTTGATCAAAAGTGGATGGGTATCTTTCGAAGGATTAGCAAAAGGACCCAACACATCCACCAACCCTCTTCCCAATCATTCCCAAGGAAAGGGAGGGGTGAATGCCATCTCGGCAAGAGAAAGCAACGACCATTTATCTTCCGCATCGAGTTGGCCACAAGAACAGCTTTTCCAGGCCTTAGCTCGAGAGGGATATGTGCTATACTCAGGGGGCAATCTGAGTCACTGCATGTACTGCAAAGGAAGCGACGGTCACAAGATCCGAAGCTGCAAGTCGTTCGCAGAAAAGGTGAGACAACTCTCGAGTCTCGGGGTAATACAAACCCAGAAAGTGACCCCTGGGGAAGGATCCATCAACACGATCGGAGATGGATTTCCTATCCCGCATCACGCCAATGGAACCCCGCTCTAAATGGTCCAGAAGAAAAGATCGACTTCATCGTGCAAGCGGTTCTCCGCGCGCCGCGACGAAGGCGACCGCGAGATTGACACCTTGGGCCAACCTTCCGGGAAGTTCGATTACCTTGTCAGGTATTCGGCACCACCTTCCTATTCTAGCACAGTGCCCTTACTACCTTCTTGGGAATCCTCAGACTCCGAGTCATACCCTTCACCGACATGGTCGCTTCCTCCGTTTCCTTTGAAAGAGATCTACGCAAGCCTTTTGGCAGACGGGCAGATTACACCATCCCCACTCTCACCTCAATCCCTTCCTTACCCTAGCTAGTATGATCCAAAGGATAGCTGCGAATATCACGCCGGAACCCGAGGACATTCCTTGGAAAACTGCTACGACTTTAGAGAGAAGGTCGAGCACCTAACCAAAGAAGGACGAATCTCGTCCAAAGGTTTGACAAGGGGTCCTGATATGACAACCAGTCCTCTACGGCACCATAATCCTGGGATGAGCGACATTTCTTCCATTGGAATTGACCTTTCTCACCTATCGATGGGGGAAGTACCCAATGAAGAATTGTTCTTCGCATTAGCCAACAACGCTTATTTGCCATTCCCAGGGAATAGTCAGGCCCAATGCCTATTCTGCCAAGGGGAAAGCAAGCATGACATCCAGGATTGCAGACTTTTTCGGTAAAAAGTCAAGCAACTCGCAACATTCGGGATCATTCAAACCAAAGGGGAAACCCAAGGAGCCATCAACGCCGTCGAGGACAATCCACCAGCACCTTTCTCCTTCGAATATGTGGCCCAGGCAGGGGAGGCAGCCACGATCCCACGCAAAGTAGTATTCACATTAGCTGTGAATACTCCCAGCCGGGACTTACACGCGGTCCCATTCAACTACGGATACACGGTGGTCACCACCCCTCCTGCAGTCGCACCAACAACACTCGCTATCGGCGAAACCTCTCATATCGGGGGCATGACCCGCACTGGAAGATGTTACATTTCGGAGGAAGTAGAAAAGCAACGACAAGCCAAAGGGAAAGACCCTGTGATCCGCGAAGAGACGATAGAGGAGGCGCAAGGTTTGAGCAAACCTGTAACCGAGGACGAGACAGCTGAGTTCCTCAAGATCATGAAACAGAGCGAGTTCAGCATCATCGAACAGCTAAAGAAAACCCCAGCTCGTATCTCCATCATGGAGCTGATCCTCACTTCAGAGCCGCATCGCCAAGCTCTCTTAAAAGTCTTGAAACAAGCTTTCGTGACTAAGGATATCACCAAAGAAGGGGTGGAAAACCTTGTCGGAAGGATCCAAGCCTTAAGCAGCATTTCCTTCTCGGAAGAAGAGATCGACCCCTCGGGAAGAGATCACAACAAGGCCCTATACATCACGGTGGAATGTAAGAGACACGTCATAGCAAAGGCCCTAATCGACAATGGGTCCGCACTTAATGTCATGCCCAGGCAAGTCCTTGAACAGCTGTCGGTCGATTCCTCCCTCATAAAACCTAGCGGAATGATGGCGAGGACTTTCGATGGCACCACTCGAGAGATCATCGGGAACATTGAGTTGGATATGGTCATCGGGCCCCACCCTTTCATCTTGACATTCCAGATCATGGAAATCCAACCCGCCTATAGCATGCTTCTAGGACGGCCTTGGATCCATTCAGCGGGAGCCGTCCCCTCTTCCCTGCATCAGTGCCTCAAATACGTCAAAGACAATGCCCTCATCACGATAAAGGCTGAAGAAGCCTTGATTTTGGCCAAGCATGCATCCGTGCCTTACATCGAAACTGCCGAAACCTTGGAGAGTTCCTTCCAAGCCTTTGAAATCGTCAACGCGGGTTGGATCGAGGAGGGATCCCCCGTTTGTGAAACCTCAAAATCGGGGGTAGCCGAAACAACCACTAAGTCAACACTAGAGGGAAGCTTCCAATTAGGAAAACGGCTCGGGGCCGAGTTACAAGGATCGAAAGGCTGGGCGCCTCCGAAGAGCTTCGGAGATCGATTTGGGTTAGGGTACCAACCCAGCAAAGCCGATTTCACCAGGATCGCCCAAGAAAAGAAAGAAAAGCAGCTGGCTAAGCTATTTGGACGTTCTGCGCCAGAGGGCAAAATGCCGATTCCCCATATCAGAACCACGTTCCCCTTCGCCGCTGAAACCATCAATGAAAATCCAATCAGGGTATCAGACCTCCGTATCTGCACTCTAGGAGAAGAAGGATCGTCGCCTGGGTCAGTCATTTTCGTTAAGAAGTCAGGGGAGTCTGTGGGCAACTGGACCATCACCATGCTTCCGGATGTCTCTCCGTAATTTCTCATTTTGAAAAATATATATGTTTTTGGCACGTTAAACATTTTTGTAGGGACTCCTGTTCCCTTTTGTTAAAAATCAATATATATGCAAATTTTCATTTTACGCATCTCTTTTTTTTTCGCGCTTTTAATTTCAGGATGAGTGTTAGTTCGGATTGTCTTGATAAAACCTATGTCTTTACTGGCGAAGAAATCATCGCTACGACCGAAGATAAGGACGAAGTCTCCGACGAACTGACCCGTTTACTAGAAAGTTCAGAAAAGGAAATAACCCCTCATCGGGAGGAATTGGACGAAGTAAACTTGAGGGCAAGCAATGAGAGTCAAAAACTGGTCAAGATCGGAACTACCCTGGATACGACTCAGAGAGAAAGGTTGATTTCTCTCCTCAAGGACTACTCCGATGTATTAGCATGGTCATACGCCGACATGCCAGGTCTTGATCCCGGGATAGTTGAGCATCGTATTCCGTTAAAACCTGAGTTTAAGCCTGTCAAGCAAAAACTTCGGAGGATGCATCCAGACATCCTTCTGAAAATCAAAGAAGAAGTTACCAAGCAACTAGACGCGGGTTTTTTGAAAGTTGCGGAGTACCCAGAATGGATCGCCAACATAGTGGCAGTGCCTAAGAAAGATGGGAAGGTTCGCATGTGCATGGACTTTCGGGATCTCAATCGAGCTAGCCCTAAAGACGACTTCCCTCTTCCCCATATCGACATCTTGGTAGATAGTGCCGCCAGAAATGACATGTTCTCTTTCATGGACGGATTCTCGGGGTACAATCAGATCAAGATGGCACCCGAGGACAGTGAAAAGACGACCTTCATCACGCCCTGGGGAACCTTCTGCTACAAAGTGATGCCCTTCGGATTAAAGAACGCAGGAGCCACGTACCAACGTGCTGCTGTCACCCTTTTCCACGACATGATGCATAAAGAATTGGAAATATATGTCGACGACATGATAGCCAAGTCTCGCGGCACGCAAGATCATGTGGACATCCTGAGGAAGGTGTTCGAACGGTTGAGGCAATTTCGGCTACGGCTAAACCCAGCTAAGTGTACCTTCGGAGTGACTTCCGGGAAGTTATTGGGATTCATCGTCAGCAACAAAGGTATAGAAGTGGATCCTGATAAGATAAAAGCCATTCAGGAGCTACCCGCTCCCAGCACCGAAATGGAAGTACGAAGCTTTTTTAGGACGCATCAACTACATCGCTCGCTTTATCAGCCAGTTAACACTTACCTGCGAGCCGATGTTCAAGATGCTAAGGAAACACGGAAATGCAGAATGGGACGAAGACTGCCAAAAAGCCTTCGAGAAAATCAAGACATATCTGCAAAGCCCACCGGTACTAGTTCCCCCGACGCCAGGACGGCCCTTGCTCATGTACATGACAGTCACGGCTAGCGCCATGGGTTGCGTTTTGGGACAGCACGACGAGTCTGGAAGGCGTGAACAAGCCATCTACTACCTCAGCAAAAAATTCAACGAGTGCGAAATGCGCTACTCTATGTTAGAACAAACTTGTTGCGCCCTAGCATGGTGCGCCCGAAGGCTCCGGCAGTACATGTTGTATTACACGACTTGGCTAATCTCTTGCATGGACCCCTTGAAATACATTTTCGAAAAGCCGTACCTGTCAAGTCGCATTTGTAGATGGCAAGTCTTATTAGCTGAGCACGAGATCATCTATGTGACTCAGAAAGCGGTTAAAGCAAGCGCCCTCGCCGATCACTTGGCCGATCATGCCTCGGACGAGTACGAGTCATTGAGCTTCGACTTCCCCGATGAGGACATCATAATGATTGAAGATGAGATCACAGAAAATCTCCGAGAAGACGATTGGTGGACCATGTTCTTCGACGGTGCGGTGAACCTCTCGGGCAAGGGAGTGGGAGCCGTGGTCATAGCCCCAGATGGCCGTCAATTCCCCATAGCATGCAAATTGAACTTCCCATGCACCAATAATGTCGCCGAGTATGAGGCATGCATCAGTGGTCTGACAGCAGCCATCGACTTAAAAGTAAAGAAGCTCCGAATCTTCGGCGATTCAGCACTCGTCATCTATCAAGCCCAGGATCTATGGCAGACACGGGATTCCAAGCTCATCCCTTATCAAAGGCTACTCACCCAACTCACACGGGAATTCGAGGAGACCGAATTCGACCGAGTCGACAGAGAAAAGAACCGCTTCGCAGATGCATTAGCCACGTTGGCCTCAATGTTTAAGTTAGAATGCGGAGTAATGCTCCAACCATTGAGAGTGGAAGTAAAGGAAACTCCGGCATGTTGTGTCGCCTTGGAAGAGGAACCTGACGGCAAGCCATGGTTCTACGACCTAGTACAGTTCATCAGAAACCGGGAGTACCCACCGGGGGCAAGCCGGGTTAGCAAAAAGACCCTCCAACGCTTAGCACTAGACTTCTACCTCGACGGCGAGGTTCTATATAAAAGGAGAGCTGATGGAGCTTTGCTTCGCTGCGTCACCATGACCGAGGCAAAGAGAATCATAGCAGAGATCCACGAAGGGGTTTGTTCCACACACGCAAGTGGGCACATGATGGCCAGACAGATCATGAGGCAAGGCTACTTTTGGCTCACCATCGAGCGCGATTGCATCGGCTATTTCCGGAAGTGCCACAAGTGTCAAATCTACGCGGATCATCTCCATGTCCCTCCAGCCCCGTCTCTTCAGCATGACATCGCCTTGGCCTTTTGCGATGTGGGGAATCGACATCATCGGCCAAATTCATCCCACAGCCTCTAATGGCCATCGCTTCATCCTGGTAGCGATCGACTACTTCACTAAGTGGGTAGAGGCCACCTCTTACTCCAACATCACTCAGAAAACCACCATGCGATTCATTGAGAGAAATATCATTTGCCGTCATGGGGTCCCAGAAACCATCATCACGGACAACGGCACCAATCTCAACGGAAAGATGATTGACGATCTTTGCCAACGTTGGAAGGTGAAGCACCGAAACTCGTCACCATATCGACCAAAGATGAATGGCGCAGTCGAAGCAGCAAACAAGAACCTGAAGAGGGTCATCCAAAAGATGGTAATCACTCACAAAGACTGGCACGACATGCTTCCCTTCGCACTACATGCTTATCGGATAGCAACCCGTACGTCCACAGGGGCAACTCCCTACTCATTAGTTTACGGCATGGAAGCCGTAATTCCCCTCGAGGTAGAAATTCCTTCTCTCAGAATCCTGGCAGAATCTGAAGTAGAAGAATCTGATTGGGCGAGAGTGAGGTACGAGCAGCTGAACCTCCTTCCCGAAAAGTGCTTGGCCGCTATCTGCCATGCGCAATTATATCAGCAAAGAATGGTCAACGCTTATAACAAGAAAGTGCGACCTCGCAAATTCGAGGCTGGGAATTTAGTGCTAAAGAAAATTCTCCCTCATCAGGAGGCCAGCAAAGGAAAGTGGGCCCCAAGGTACGAGGGCCCGTACCTGGTCAAAAGTGCATTCTCAGGGGGTGCCCTAATGCTAACCAACATGGATGGAGACGATCTCCCGAAACCGGTAAATGCCGATGCAGTCAAGAGATACTTCGCCTGAAGCATCGTGGACAGAGCGTCCGGGCAGACCAAGGACATAGGGTTTTATCATGACAATCTAGCACAAACATTTGTCCTGAAATGAATAAAATAAGTTTTTTCAAGAGATGCTTTGTTTTAAAATTTGTTGTCCCCTGTTTTTTCTTAAAATTGTGAGATGACAAAAGGAGGCATGGCATGGATGGATCCCCAGGAGTAGCTCGGGACGCAAGACGCGTCACTTAGACTAACGCCACTAATCATTCTTCAGTTTTGCAGGGACGTAAGGTCTCACGCCTCAGCTCGTCATCACGATAGAACCAGAGAGTTCCGCTCGTAGGAGCTGTTGAATTGCCGTAGCAGGCCACCTTCAAGAGCGAATCAGGAAAGATTTTAAGACAAACCATCACCATCTAAAGCGAGATTTCTTTTCCTCGCAGTGCTACCGGCGCAGCCGGCATCGCAAATAATCGGTCTCAAAGGACTAAACGTTGGACCAAAATCCCAAAGCCCATCCGATGCAAGTCACACCGCGATGACTCACGGATAGCCCGTCTAAAAGGGAGAGCTTAAAACTTATCAATCACATTACTTTTGCTAAAAAATTGTCTTGCATTTACTCCTCATTTGTCATCACCTTGTCTTTTTCAGGGACTAGGTCGTCCCAATTCGTTGCCTGCAGAAGAACGGTAAGCATACACCCTTGCGGCCCCGCTGCACATCTCGGAGACAGAGGATTTCCCCTTTACCCCCGAGCAATCACGAAGCCCATCAACGAAGGTCTAACAAGAACCGGTAAGTAAATGGACCAAATGCGTATCTCATCATCCCTTCAACCTGGATCGGCGGTTCCCACAAAACAGCTGAAAAAGAAACCAATCAGTGCATCTAAGCAAGGCATTCTGGAGCTGGGACTACGTCATAAGCACCCTCAAAAAGCCGAGTTAAAGGAAGGGAGAATCCCTGAACTTATCTTAGTTTTGTTTTTAAATTAATTTCCCTTTCCGTTTTCCCCTCTGCATCTCACAGGGACGGGAAGCATCTCGCTGTCATCCGCAGGGAGCTTGTGGAAGACGCCCGCGCAGCCCCGCTGCGCGGTTCAGGGGAGTCCCTCTTTCTTTTCCCTTTATTTAAATTTGTTTTTATTCTTGCTCGCTTTGATTAGCTTTAAGGCGAGTACGGTCGTCTGGCCCACTGGGGGGCAACCTTAGGTCCTCGTTAGAACGTTGCAAATAAGTCGTCCCCCACATTCTAGCAATCAAACGTCTAGCAATCAAAACATCTAGCAATCAAACATCTGGCCATCAAACATCCAGCAATCAAACATCTGGCCATCAAACATCCAGCAATCAAACATCTGGCCATCAAACCATCTAGCAATCAAACATCTGACCATCAAACCATCTAGCAATCAAACATCCAGCAATCAAACATCTGGCCATCAAACATCCAGCAATCAAACATCTGGCCATCAAACCATCTAGCAATCAAACATCTGGCCATCAAACCATCTAGCAATCAAACATCCAGCAATCAAACGTCTAGCAATCAAACCATCCGGCAATCAAATCATCAATCAATCAAAAATCAAAAATCAATCAAAAATCCCTCTTTAGCCCGGCTCAAACAAAAGCATACTACTCTCATAAGCATTTTCATGCACAACATAGGTTAGGAATATTTAATCCCTCTGTTAACTCCAGCATCTATCCAAATTATGTGCCATGCATGATATTACCTGTTTGCTCTTATATCCGCGGTTTGCTCCGACGTAAGCAGTCACAAACAGATCCCGGTAAGCATTTTTGAGCCATCGCGCCTTATCCTTCATGAGTGTAAGAGCCTGACTAGATACTAGTTGAGTTCGCATAATATCCAAGGTACATGCGCCATTAGACATGGGATAGCTATAAAATGACGTGGGACTTTTACGATTTTCTCCACTTTTTTCGTTTCTTCCCTCTTTCCACTATATATGTCATCACTCCCCCCAAACCGTCAATATCACTCATACCCCGGGAGCCAAAGAGCAGTTTCAGCTAAAATTGCCAGCCGGAAGCAAAAGCACGCCAAGTTCAAATTCACGATGAAGGAGACGGAAAAGGTCACGAAGAGATCGCTAAGGACTATCACCGAAGAAGCAGCAATGACGAAGGCCGAGGCCTCAAGACAGAAGGGGAAGAGATCAAGACAAAGGCTGTACTTGCTCTGCTCTGTTGCATTTTCAAATCAAATCAAAAAGGGGAGGGATATTAAAAAAAAAAAAAAAAAAAAAAAAAGAAAAAAAAAGAGGAAAATGAGAGAAAAAAAAAAGGAGAGAGGGGAAAAAGGGAAAAGAAAAGAAAAATGCTCAGAGACCTTCGACGAATACAAACAATCGAAGAGCCAAAGCAGTCACAGCCCGGGGACAACTCAATTCGAGAAAGTCTCGAAGACAACTTTCCCCAGTGAACTCGAGTAGAAAAGCCCAAGGCCAACTCGAGAAATCTCAAAGTATCCTTCCCCAGTAAAGTCAAGCAAAAGAGGCCCAACGCCAACTCAAGAAACCTCAAAGCAAGCATCACTAGTAAAGACCCGAGAAGAAAGGGGCCCCACGCCAACTCAAGTAGTGAGTCGCAAAAAGAACAGCGACGACACTCCCCAATGAGGACTCAAGAAAAGGGCCCCAGGCCGAACAAAAAGCACCCCTCAGCAAGGATCCCAGAGCTCACGCACTCTGTCAAGCAAGCATCCTCAGCAAAAAGTGAAAAGGCTCACGTACCTCGCCCTCATCAGCAAAGCATCAGTCATCAAAAACCTTCCAGCAAAGCAACCTTTTTCAAAACAAACTCATTTCCGAACGTTTCATGTCCTTTCATTCTTTTCCGTAAAAGTCCCATCGATTATTAGAATGCCCATGCATGTGCATCTTCATTTGAAGTCTATTCACTCGGATTGACATTGCAAACTGTAAATTATGTATCATGTTAGTTGCATCTTTATGAGTGTAAAACACTTAGCCTTGTTTCAGAGCGTGAGTGCAAACACTAATATCAGGTGAGGACTACTTATGGCTGCAAATCGTGGGAAAGTCTTGTCCTTGGGGTCGTTACCTCCTGAGCAGGACGCAGACGCATTCTAGGTTCGTATCAAGGCCGCTGGCGATAGCTTTCTTCTCCTCCCAGAGTGACATCATAGTTTAGTCTTTAGCATTTAGCATTCCCCTCCTCCCAGAGCGACAACATTTAGCATTCTTCTCCTCCCAGAGCGACAGCACTTGGCATTCTTCTCCTCCCAGAGCGACTTTAGTTTAATTTCCGCATCTCGCGCCTTCTCCTACGGGAATCGGCGTTGTTTAAATTTTCTGCCTTAGCATTCTTCTCCTCCCAGAGCGACAGCACTTAGCATTCTTCTCCTCCCAGAGCGACAGCACTTAGCATTCTTCTCCTCCCAGAGCGACCTTAGTTTAATTTCCGCATCTCGCGCTTTCTCTCACGGGAATTGACAACATTTAGTTTTCAGCGTAGCATTTCTTCTCCTCCCAGAGTGACAGCATTTAGTTTCAGCATTAGCATTTCTTCTCCTCCCAGAGTGACAGCATTTAGTTTTCAGTGTAGCATTTCTTCTCCTCCCAGAGTGACAGCATTTAGTTTCAGCATTAGCATTTCTTCTCCTCCTAGAGTGACAGCATTTAGTTTCAGCATTAGCATTTCTGCTCCTCCCAGAGTGACAGCATTTAGTTTCCAGCGTAGCATTTCCCCTCCTCCCAGAGTGACAGCATTTAGTTTCCAGCGTAGCATTTCTTCTCCTCCCAGAGTGATAGCATAGCGTAGTTCTACCTTTTTCAACCTTAGCATTTCTTCCCCTCCCAGAGCAACATCATTCATACAATTCTACATTTATGCATAATTATTTTCCTCCTCCTAGAGTGACATCATTAGGACAAATCATTCATACTTCTGCGAATCGCGCACTATCTTCCGAAGCAACATCAGTCACATGTCAAGTGATCATCCCCCCAGTGGGACTGTCGTTTAAATTTTCGTAAAATTACTTGCCGTCCCCGGTAGAGTAGTTGTCATTTACATTCCCTGCAACTTATGTGCCTCTCAATACCTGAGCAGATCTAAGTTTACGTCTTTGCAGGATCAACAACCTATCTCCTCCCAGAGTGACGTCAAGCAAGCACCTGGTATCCCCAGTAACAGCATCAATCAATCTCCTCCTCCCAGAGCGACATCAAGCAACTACCTCCCAGAGCGACACGTTAAACGAGAAATTCTCATCATTCGCTGTAGACGGTTAAAACCGGCGTATTTTTCTCTACGCGCCAGTACCTTCGGCTCGAAAGGTCGGAACGTTTGCCCGCGAGACTCGGCTCGAGGCCATTTAAATGAGACTTAAAGGCCTTTGATCTCAACCGTTGATCTGGTCAACCAAGGAAAGTCAACCAGATCAACGGTTGACAATTTAATGTGCATAATGCACATGCACAGTGCCGGGGAATTCTCAGCCACGAGCCCACGCCCGAGCCACCTGCTCCCATCGCGTCTAAAACCCCTAGCCCGTAGCCCCCTAGCTCCGCCATCATCACGGCCATGCCCTCCTCCACGCGCAGCTCCTCCTCCGGCCACCCACGCGACTCCTGCGGCTATAAATAGCCACGTTCCCTTCGAACAAAGGGGTCGGAAATTTTACAAACAAAAAAAGCTCTACTCCCTCTCCATTCTCCTAGCCAATTCACACACGGCTCACCTCCCTTCTCCTACCCAATTCATCCACCCGAACCAAGGTAAAGGAAAGCAATCAAGGTGAGTTTATCAAGCTTTCTCTCTCTAGCTTCTCTCCTTTAATTTTCGTTTTTAGCTTTAAACATTTAATCAATGGCTCAAATCTGTTTTGTATACTTCATTTTCAAGTTGTAAACGTGTTACTTGCTTCAATTCAAATGCCTGCTGTTTCCTTTAATTAATTATGAATTTTTGGGCTTTAATGCGTATATTTGTTCAAACGTGAAATTGCTCCTCGTCCATGGATGAAGTGGTTTAATTCTGGTCGGGTTTTGGTCGTCGCTTAACCCCGGTCGCATTGTGACCATTTTGGAGGTGTTCGGGTGGCCGGAGCTCCTCCCTTGTCGCCGGCAGTAACGCCGGCGCAAGGAAGAAGATGAACAGCGGCTGCTGTTCTTCATGAGGAAGGTGACGGGCTAAGCCCGTCCCTCCTTTCTTTTAGCATGCTGATGGGCTTTGGCTTAAGCCAAGCCCATCCTTTCCTTTCCCTTCAATTTAAGTTATGGGCTAGGATTTATTCCTAGCCCATTTTAACTAAATTTCAGCACATGGGGCCCAGCCCATTAATTCTTCGTCAAGCATTCGAGTCATTTTTTTTATTTCAGCATCTCATTTTCGTATGCGTGAAATCCATCATTTCTCGTATGCAATCAACTGTCATTTAAATTTTCGCACTCATAAAATGGTTTATTTATTTGTCGAGCTATCACTAACACTCTCATTTTGCAGGTTTTAGTTTCAAGCTTCGCTCGAAAGTACGCCTTTCGATTCCTTTTTATTTATTCGGTGCTTTCTGCAAATATCCATTGTATGCATGATACATAGAACTGCTAGAACTAAAATCAACCCACATGCACAACGTGTTTAAAGACTTTCTTAAAATGCCGCGTTCATGTGATTTTAATTCTCGCTTATATTTACTGCATGTACATGGGGACTTTCGATCCCACAGCAAACTATCATTTTAAATCCATCATTTAAAATGGTACTCTGGTAGCAATCCATGTTAGGATCACGTAGTAATTAAGTTAATCATGCATGGCCCGATGATGAAAAAAGAGGGCGCTCATTCAGTCTTACGGAAATTTCAGTCCCATCACGATCATAATAAAGACTAAAGTGACGATTCCTCTGAGGGCCCCCTTTTTCAAAACGTATTTCTCAAACACCTTTTTAAACACCTCTCTCATCAACCGGTAACCGTTTTCGGATGTGTCTCGGGTGCCTAACACCTTCCCGAGACCATAACACGACCCCGAACCTTTGTCTGGGGTCCAGACCCCTTTTTTTGTGCCTTTAGTTTTTTTACTTATTATATTTCCTATGCCATGACGATTAGGGTTCCCTAAGCCTAGTAACCAAATTAGGGTGGTGAGTTCATTGCATGCTGCGAGGTGTCCTTTTACGCCGAGAATCTGAAGGTCTCAAATTTCGTTGCACACTCGCGAATTTTTTTTAAATTTTCGAGGCGCGACAATGGGTGTTCTAATAATCGATGGGACTTTTACGGAAAAGAATGAAAGGACGTGAAATGTCCGGAAAGAAGTTTGTTTTGGAAAAGATTGCTTTGCTTGGGAGTTGGAAGGCTTTTGATGAGTGATGTTTTCTTGATTGGCCCTGATGAGGGCGAGGGGTGCGAGCTCTCTCCCTTTTTGCTGGGGATGCTTTCTGGACAGAGTGCGTGAGCTCAGGGATCCTTGCTGGGGGTGCTCTTCGTTCGGCGAGAGGGCCTTTTCTTGAGTCTTCATTGGGGAGTGTCGTCGCTGTTCTTTTTGCGACTCACTACTTGAGTTGGCCTTGGGCCCCTTTCTCTTCTTGGGTCCTTACTAGGGATGCTTGCTTTGAGGTTTCTCGAGTTGGCCTTGGGCCTCTTTTGCTTGACTTCACTAGGGAAGGATTGCTTGACTAAAGAGGGATTTTTGATTGATTTGTGATTTTAGACTGATTGGTGGTTCGATTGCTAGAGGGTTTGATTGCTAGACGTTTGATTGCTGGATGTTTGATTGCTGGATGTTTGATTGCTAGATGGTTTGAGACGACTTATTTACAAAGTTCTACCTAGAACCTAAGGTTGCCCCCAGTGGGCCAGACGACCGTACTCGACTTAAAGCTAACAAAGTGAGCAGGAATAAAAACAAATTTAAATAAAGGGGAAAGAAAGAGGGACTCCCCTGAACCGCGCAGCGGGGCTGCGCGGGCGTCTTCCACAAGCTCCATGCGGATGACACCCAGATGCTTCCCGTCCCTGTGAGATGCAGAGGGGAAAACGGAAAGGGAAATTAATTTGAAAACAAAACTGAGATAAGTTCAGGGATTCTCCCTTCCTTTAACTCGGCTTTTCGAGGGTGCTTATGACGTGGTCCTAGTCCTGGGACGCCTTGCTTAGATGCGTTGTTTGGTTTCTTTTTCAGCTGCTTCACGGGAACCGCCGATTCCAGGATGATGAGATCCGCATTTGGTCCCTTTGCTTACCGGTTCTTGCTAGACCTTCGTTGATTGGCTTCGTGGTTGCTCGGGGGTAAAGGGGAAATCCTCTGCCCCCAAAATGTGCAGCGAGGCTGCAAGGACGTATGCTTACCGTTCTTCTGCAGGCAACGAATTGGGACGACCTAGTCCCTGAAAAAGACAAGGTGATGACAAATGAGGAGTAAATGCAAGATAATTTTTAGCAAAAGTAATGTGATTGATAAGTTTTAAGCTCTCCCTTTTAGACGGGCTATCCGTGGGTCATTGCGGTGTGATTTGCATCGAATGGGCTTTGTGACTTTGGTCCAACGTTTAGTCCTTTGAGACCGATTATTTGCGATGCCGGCTGCGCCGGTAGCACTGCGAGGAAAAGAAATTTCGCTTTAGATGGTGATGGTTTGTCTTAAAATCTTTCCTGATTCGCTCTTGAAGGTGGCCTGCTACGGCAATTCAACAGCTCCAACGAGCAGAACTCTATGGTTTTATCGTGGCGACGATTTGAGGCGTGAGACCTTACGTCTCTGCAAAACTGAAGAGTGATTAGTGGCGTTAGCCTAAGTGACGCGTCTTACGTCCCGAGCTACTCCTGGGGAGCCATCCATGCCATGCGTCCTTTTGTCATCTCACAAGTTAGAAAAAAAAGGATAACAAAATTTTAAAATAATGAGCATCCCCTGAAAAAAACTTGTTTTATTAATTTCAGGACAAATGTTTGTGCTAGATTGTCATGATAAAATTCTATGTCTTTGGCTGACCGGACGCCCTGTCCACGATGCTTCAGGTGAAGTATCTCTTGACTGCATCGGCATTTACCGGTTTCGGGAGATCGTCTCCATCCATGTTGGTTAGCATTAGGGCACCCCCTGAGAATGCACTTTTGACCAGGTACGGGCCCTCGTACCTTGGGGCCCACTTTCCTTGACTGGCCTCCTGATGAGGGAGAATTTTCTTTAGCACTAAATTCCCAGCCTCGAATTTGCGAGGTCGCACTTTCTTGTTATAAGCGTTGACCATTCTTTGCTGATATAATTGCGCATGGCAGATAGCGGCCAAGCGCTTTTCGGGAAGGAGGTTCAGCTGCTCGTACCTCACTCTCGCCCAATCAGATTCTTCTACTTCAGATTTGGCCAGGATTCTGAGAGAAGGAATTTCTACCTCGAGGGGAATTACGGCTTCCATGCCGTAAACTAATGAGTAGGGAGTTGCCCCTGTGGACGTACGGGTTGCTATCCGATAAGCATGTAGTGCGAAGGGAAGCATGTCGTGCCAGTCTTTGTGAGTGATTACCATCTTTTGGATGATCCTCTTCAGGTTCTTGTTTGCTGCTTCGACTGCGCCATTCATCTTTGGTCGATATGGTGACGAGTTCCGGTGCTTCACCTTCCAACGTTGGCAAAGATCGTCAATCATCTTTCCGTTGAGATTGGTGCCGTTGTCCGTGACGATGGTTTCTGGGACCCCATGACGGCAAATGATATTTCTCTCAATGAATCGCATGGTGGTTTTCTGAGTGATGTTGGAGTAAGAGGTGGCCTCTACCCATTTGGTGAAATAGTCAATTGCTACGAGGATGAAGCGATGGCCATTAGAGGCTGTTGGATGAATTTGGCCGATGATGTCGATTCCCCACATTGCAAAAGGCCAAGGCGATGTCATGCTGAAGAGAGGGGCTGGAGGGACGTGGAGATGGTCCGCGTAGATTTGACATTTGTGGCACTTCCGAAAATAGCTGATGCAATCTCGTTCGATGGTGAGCCAAAAATAACCTTGTCTCATTATCTGCCTGGCCATCATGTGTCCACTTGCATGTGTGGAACAAACCCCTTCGTGGATCTCTGCTATGATTCTCTTTGCCTCGGTCATGGTGACGCAGCGAAGCAAAGCTCCATCAGCTCTCCTTTTATATAGAACCTCGCCGTCGAGGTAGAAGTCTAGTGCTAAGCGCTGGAGGGTCTTTTTGCTAACCCGGCTTGCCCCCGGTGGGTACTCCCGGTTTCTGATGAACTGTACTAGGTCGTAAAACCATGGCTTGCCGTCAGGTTCCTCTTCCAAGGAAACACAACATGCCGGAGCTCCCTTTACTTCCACTCTCAATGGTTGAAGCATTACTCCGCATTCTAACTTAAACATCGAGGCCAACGTGGCTAACGCGTCTGCGAAGCGGTTCTTTTCTCTGTCGACTCGGTCGAATTCGGTTTCCTCGAATTCCCGTGTGAGTTGGGTGAGTAACTTTTGATAAGGGATGAGCTTGGAATCCCGTGTCTGCCATAAATCCTGGGCTTGATAGATGACGAGTGCTGAGTCGCCGAAGATTTGGAGCTTCTTTACTTTTAAGTCGATGGCTGCTGTCAGACCGCTGACGCACGCTTCATACTCGGCGACGTTATTGGTGCATGGGAAGTTCAATTTGCATGCTATGGGGAATTGACGGCCATCTGGGGCTATGACTACGGCTCCCACTCCCTTGCCCGAGAGGTTCACCGCACCATCGAAGAACATGGTCCACCAGTCATCTTCTCGGAGATCTTCCGCGATTTCCCCTTCAATCACTATGATGTCCTCGTCGGGGAAGTCGAAGTTCAACGACTCATACTCGTCCGAGGCATGATCAGCCAAGTGATCGGCGAGGGCACTTGCTTTAACCGCCTTACGGGTTACATAGATGATTTCGTGCTCAGCTAATAAGACTTGCCATCTACAAATGCGACTTGACAGGTACGACTTTTCAAAGATGTATTTCAGGAGATCCATGTGAGAGATTAACCACGTCGTGTAATACAACATGTACTGCCGGAGCCTTCGGGCGCACCATGCTAGGGCGCAACAAGTTCGTTCCAACATAGAGTAACGCATCTCATATTTGTTGAATTTTTTGCTGAGGTAGTAGATGGCTTGTTAACGCTTTCCGGACTCATCGTGTTGTCCCAAAACGCAACCCATAGCACTAGCCGTGACTGTCATGTACATGAGCAATGGCCGTCCTGGCGTCGGAGGAACTAGTACCGGTGGATTTTGCAGATATGTCTTGATTTTCTCGAAGGCTTCCTGGCAGTCTTCGTCCCATTCTGTATCTCCATGTTTCCTTAGCATTTTGAACATCGGCTCGCAGGTAAGTGTTAACTGGCTGATAAAGCGAGCGATGTAGTTGATGCGCCCCAAAAAGCTTCTTACTTCCGTTTCGGTGCTGGGAGCGGGTAGCTCCTGAATGGCTTTTATCTTATCAGGATCCACTTCTATGCCTTTGTTGCTGACGATGAATCCCAATAACTTCCCGGAAGCCACTCCGAAGGTACACTTAGTTGGGTTTAGCCGTAGCCGAAATTGCCTCAACCTTTCGAACACCTTTCTCAGGATGTCTACATGATCTTGCGTGCCGCGAGACTTGGCTATCATGTCGTCGACATATATTTCCAATTCTTTATGCATCATGTCGTGGAAAAGGGTGATGGCAGCACGTTGGTACGTGGCTCCTGCATTTTTTAATCCGAAGGGCATCACCTTGTAGCAGAAGGTTCCCCAGGGCGTGATGAAGGTCGTCTTTTCACTGTCCTCGGGTGCCATCTTGATCTGATTGTACCCCGAGAATCCATCCATGAAAGAGAACATGTCATTTCTGGCGGCACTATCTACCAAGATGTCGATATGGGGAAGAGGCAAGTCGTCTTTAGGGCTAGCTCGATTGAGATCCCGAAAGTCCACGCACATGCGAACCTTCCCATCTTTCTTAGGCACTGGCACTATGTTGGCGATCCATTCTGGGTACTCCGCAACTCTCAAAAAACCCGTGTCTAGTTGCTTGGTAACTTCTTCTTTGATTTTCAGAAGGATGTCTGGATGCATCCTCCGAAGTTTTTGCTTGACAGGCTTAAACTCAGGTTTTAATGGAATACGATGCTCAACTATCCCGGGATCAAGACCTGGCATGTCGGCGTATGACCATGCGAATACATCGGAGTAGTCCTTGAGGAGAGAAATCAACCTTTCTCTCTGAGTCGTATCCAGGGTAGTTCCGATCTTGACCAGTTTTTGATTCTCATTGCTTGCCCCCAAGTTTACTTCGTCCAATTCCTCCCGATGAGGGGTTATTTCCTTTTCTGAACTTTCTAGTAAACGGGTCAGTTCGTCGGAGACTTCGGCCTTGTCTTCGGTCGTAGCGATGATTTCTTCGCCAGTAAAGACATAGGTTTTATCAAAACAATCCGAACTAACACTCATCCTGAAATTAAAAGTGCGAAAAAAGAGATGCGTAAAATGAAAATTTGCATATATATTGATTTTTAACAAAAGGGAACAGGAGTCCCTACAAAAATGTTTTCGTAAGAAAACGTGCCAAAAACATATATATATTTTTCAAAATGAGAAATTACGGAGAGACATCCGGAAGCATGGTGATGGTCCAGTTGCCCACAGACTCCCCTGACTTCTTAACGAAAATGACTGAACCAGGCGACGATCCTTCTTCTCCTAGAGTGCAGATATGGAGGTCTGATACCCTGATTGGATTTTCATTGATGGTTTCAGCGGCGAAGGGGAACGTGGTTCTGATATGGGGAATCGGCATTTTGCCCTCTGGCGCAGAACGTCCAAATAGCTTAGCCAGCTGCTTTTCTTTCTTTTCTTGGGCGATCCTGGTGAAATCGGCCTTGCTGGGTTGGTACCCTAACCCAAATCGATCTCCGAAGCTCTTCGGAGGCGCCCAGTCTTTCGATCCTTGTAACTCGGCCCCGAGCCGTTTTCCTAATTGGAAGCTTCCCTCTAGTGTTGACTTAGTGGTTGTTTCGGCTACCCCCGATTTTGAGGCTTCGCAAATGGGGGATCCCTCCTCGATCCAACCCGCGTTGACGATTTCAAAGGCTTGGAAGGAACTCTCCAGGGTTTCGGTAGTTTCGATGTAAGGCACGGATGCATGCTTGGCCAAGATCAAGGCTTCTTCGGCCTTTATCGTGGCGAGGGCATTGTCTTTGACGTATTTGAGGCACTGATGCAGGGAAGAGGGGACGGCTCCCGCTGAATGGATCCAAGGCCGTCCTAGAAGCATGCTATAAGCAGGTTGGATTTCCATGATCTGGAATGTCAAGATGAAAGGGTGGGGCACGATGACCATATCCAACTCAATGTTCCCGATGATCTCTCGAGTGGTGCCATCGAAAGCCCTAGCCATCATTCCGCTAGGTTTTATGAGGGAGGAATCGACCGGCAACTGTTCAAGGGCATGCCTGGGCATGACATTAAGTGCGGACCCATTGTCGATTAGGGCCTTTGCTATGACGTGTCCTTTACACTCTACCGTGATGTATAGGGCCTTGTTGTGATCTCTTCCCGAGGGGTCGATCTCTTCTTCCGAGAAGGAAATGCTGCTTAAGGCTTGGATCCTTCCGACAAGGTTTTCCACCCCTTCTGTAGTGATATCCTTAGTCACGAAAGCTTGTTTCAAGACTTTTAAGAGAGCTTGGCGATGCGGCTCTGAAGTGAGGATCAGCTCCATGATGGAGATACGAGCTGGGGTTTTCTTTAGCTGTTCGATGATGCTGAACTCGCTCTATCTCATGATCTTGAGGAACTCAGCTGTCTCATCCTCGGTTACAGGTTTGCTCAAACCTTGCGCCTCCTCTATCGTCTCTTCGCGGATCACAGGGTCTTTCCCTTTGGCTTGTCGTTACTTTTCTACTTCCTCCGAAATGTAACATCTTCCAGTGCGGGTCATGCCCCCGATATGAGAGGCTTCGCCGATAGCGAGTGTTGTTGGTGCGACTGCAGGAGGGGTGGTGACCACCGTGTATCCGTAGTTGAATGGGACCGCGTGTAAGTCCCGGCTGGGAGTATTCACAGCTAATGTGAATACTACTTTGCGTGGGATCGTGGCTGCCTCCCCTGCCTGGGCCGCGTATTCGAAGGAGTAAGGTGCTGGTGGATTGTCCTCGATGGGGTTGATAGCTCCTTGGGTTTCCCCTTTGGTTTGAATGATCCCGAATGTTGCAAGTTGCTTGACTTTTTGTCAAAAAAGTCTGCAATCCTGGATGTCATGCTTGCTTTCCCCTTGGCAGAATAGGCATTGGGCCTGACTATTCCCTGGGAACGGCAGATAAGCGTTGTTGGCTAATGCGAAGAACAATTCTTCATTGGGTACTTCCCCCATCGACAGGTGAGAAAGGTCAATTCCAATGGAAGAAATGTCGCTCATCCCAGGATTATGGTGTGGTAGAGGACTGGTTGTCATATCAGGACCTTTTGTCAAACCTTTGGACGAGATTCGTCCTTCTTTGGTTAGGTGCTCGACCTTCTCTCTAAAGTCGTAACAGTTTTCCAAGGAGTGTCCTCGGGTTCCGGCATGATATTCGCAGCTATCCTTTGGATCATACCAGCTAGGGTAAGGAAGGGATTGACGCGAGAGTGGGGATTGTGTAATCTGCCCGTCTGCCAAGAGGCTTGCGTAGATCTCTTTCAAAGGAAACGGAGGAAGCGACCATGTCGGTGAAGGGTATGACTCGGAGTCTGAGGATTCCCAAGAAGGTAGTAAGGGCACTGTGCTAGAATAGGAAGGTGGTGCCGAATACCTGACGAGGTAATCGAACTTCCCAGAAGGTTGGCCCAAGGTGTCAATCTCGCGGTCGCCTTCGTCGCGACGCGCAGAGATCCGCTTGCACGATGAAGTCGATCCTTTCTTCTGGACCATTTGGAGTGGGGTTCCATTGGCGTTATGCGGGACAGGAAATCCATCTCCGATCGTATTGATGGATCCTTCCCCAGGGGTCGCTTTCTGGGTTTGTATTACCCCGAGACTCGAGAGTTGTCTCACCTTTTCTGCGAACAACATGCAGCTTTGGATTTTGTGACCGTCGCTTCCCTTGCAGTACATGCAGTGACTCGGATTGCCCCCTGAGTATAGCACATATCCCTCTCGAGCTAAGGCCTGGAAAAGCTGTTCTTGTGGCCAACTCGATGCGGAAGATAAATGGTCGTTGCTTTCTCCTGCCGAGATGGCATTCACCCCTCCCTTTCCTTGGGAATGATTGGGGAGAGGGTTGGTGGATGTGTTGGGTCCTTTTGCTAATCCTTCGAAAGATACCCATCCACTTTTGATCAAGTGATGGACCTTTGCCTTGAATGCGAAGCAATTTTCCAGAGTGTGACCTGGGGCTCCAGCGTGATATTCGCATCTTGCGTTGTGATCATACCACTTTGGGTAAGGAGGCAATTGAGGCTGAGCAGGAACCGGTACGATCTGTCCAGCCGCCAGGAGATGTTTGTAGATTTCTCCTGCAGGGAGAGGGAGAGGAGGTGGAGGCTCTCGGTTTCACCGATTATTGGTCGTGTTTTGGTTATTTGGGTCTTTTGGTGGGTTATATGGTTTGGGTTGCATAGGTCGTGATGTTTGTACTGGAGGTGGTGGGAAATGAGTAGAATTTTGAGGTAGGATATTAGCGATTGGTGGTGAATTAAAAGGAAAGGAGGTGGGTTGATATAGTGACGCCGGCTGATACGGCGGTGGTACCAAATAAGGCGGTTGTAGCGGAAACGGTTGCCCCTGATTAGCTTGGGGAGCAACAAATCTGACGTCCCTTTTCGCGACTGATGCTTTCTTTGGTACAGACTCTGGTGTTGGATGCGTGATTCGCCCAGACTTAATCCCTTGCTCGACTCTTTCGGCAATTAGGACCATATCGGAGAAGCTGTTTGAGGGGTTCGAGATCAGGTAGGTGTAGTAGGGAGCTTTGAAGGTGTGCAAGAAAATCGACAGGAGTTCCTTGTCGCTTAAGGGTGGAGAGATTCCCGAAGCCAACTCTCTCCATCTTTGTGCATAGGTCTTCACGGACTCGCCGATTTTCTTTTCCAGATTTTGCAGGTCGGCGCGGTCAGGAGCCACCTCCATGTTGAATTTGTATTGTCGGTAGAAGGCATCGGACAGGTCTCTCCACGTCCTGATCCTGGCTCTGTCCAGCCCCATATACCAAGTTAGGGCGTGCTTGGTCAAGCTTTCTCGGAATAGATGGATCAACAACGGTTCGTTGTGGATCATCTCTGCCATCTTGTTGCAGTATGCTCTGAGGTGGGTCTTCGGGCATTCTACCCCAGTATATTTTTCGAAGTCCGGGATCTTGTACTTCGGAGGTATGACGATCCCGGGGACCATGCACATGTCGGCGGGACCTGTGGGATCGAATGGATCGGCCCCTTCGATTGCTCTGAGTCTCTCCTCGAGAAGATTCAGTCTGTCACTTTTCGGTTTCTCGGCCCCGATGGGGTTAAAACCGAAGGGCAGCATATGTTCTAATGAGAACTGAGGTTGTGCTGGGTTGAAAGTGAGGAGCTGAGTTCCCACAGGTCCGGGAACTGTGCTCGGAGGAATAGGAGGGAGATACAAAGCCTCCAGGTGGGCCTGGCTCTTGCTGGGGTCCACGGCAGGGTTGACTGAAAGGTGCTGAAGCGACGGGGAGATCTCTTCACCCGCCTTAACTGTAGGATTTGCAGTGATGGGTACTGTGAAGGGATTATCCCATCTCTAATGGCCCGGGGGACCAGAAAGTGGCGGGAGTACGGAAGGTCCTGCGACGGTGAGCGAAGAGGGAGATCCTTTTGTTTGAGGGAGATCAAAACCCAGTGGCACTTCGGCGACAGCTTCATCTCTTTCCTTTTCGGCCCTGGTGGCTCTTTCTGTAGTGATCCTAACTTGCTCCTCTAACTCTGCGATTCTAGCCATTAGTGCTTCGTCGGTCTTGGCCAGTTCAGTCATTTTTCGTTTTTGAAGTCTAGTTAGGGGGAGCCTATGCGGAGTAGCTTGCTTTCGAGGAGCTATCGTGAACCTAAAAAAAAGAAAAACACAGAAAAAGTAAATACAAGTGAGGATATACAGGTGATATGCAATCCCTGAGGCCTCCACATTTGCTCATTCGTTTTCCGGCCACACTTTCATTTGATATTTTCAAGGAGGTCGGTGAGGCGAGGAATCCCAGTGGGTGACAAGATACGAAGGAAGCCTCTATACATTCCCCCGATATGAAGCAAATCTGAGATGCTAACGGCGAAGCCCAAATCAACAGGGGCAACCAATGCCGCCATGCTAGGAATATCTCTTTTTACGCCATACTTTTGACGATGCAAGGCCTGATGCCTGGTAAACTCAACAGAGGGGAGAGACAACAATCTTTTCATGAACTTGGAGTTTCTTTTTGTGATAAACTAGGAAGACATGGCCATGAGTGAGCGATACTCGGGTGTTTTGTTCTGATCTTTCGGAATTTCGGTGAGATGATTGCGTTTTATCCCGGAGAGAGTTTTTTTTTTTTTTTTTTTTTTTTTTTTGTTTTTTTTGTTTTTTTTTTTTTTTTTTTTTTTGGGTTTGTATTGGAGGGATAGTTGATATGGAAAAGATGAGGCGATTTAATAAATATCCGAAAGAGTACGACTTTATTAAAAAGCGTTTACAAAATATGGTAAACTTGCCAACTTCCTAAATTCATCAAAAATGGCTAGGATAGATGAAATTAGGGGTCCTAGCTAAAAAGAAAAGATGGGCCGATCGCCGAGCCTTTCCCTGAAGGTGTCATTCCTGGGCGCCCGAGTCCTGCTGCCAAAGGTACTTCATCGAAGCCAACTCCCCTTTCTTCATCTCTAACTCAGCCTCTAAGGCGGTAATTCGGCTTTGCAGTACTTGGTTGTTCCTTTCTCCCAAGTCTGCGCGAGTAGTCAAAATCCTTATCGTTGAATCCCTGTCTTCGATTATGGCACTTGATGCTTCTCTTTTGCGAGTTTCACTGCTCAAGCGTTCCTTAAAGGCCCTGAGGGCCACCTTCTTTTGTACTGCTTGTACGCGGACGAAATCCTTGTGCTGCCTGTCCAGTTCATTCATCTGGACCTCCAAGCCACATTGACGAGCTTGGGCCATATCCCTTTCCTCTACCATCAGATCTCGTTCTTCTTGTGCTGCTCGCATCTGTTCTACCACTTGAGCGTAAGCCATGACATCCATTCCTTCGCTCACTTGAGATTCCCCTTCTTCTTCCATCGGTTTTTGATTTTCTGGGCGAGGTAAGACATTGCCGTTACCCCGTCTAGACCTCCACTATGGATATTCTGGTATTGTGGTTGCAGGGATGCCGTGCCCTTTGAGGCAAAAAGGGGTGGGCCCAGTCATGGGCGTACAGCTGAATGTTCTGATCTTCTCCAGCGTGTGGCAGGTCTGATTTCGTCATGCCAAAAGTTACTGGAATGATTTAGGTGATGCGAAACTGTCTGAGGACGAGGGCCGGACAATAGTGAACGCATCCCCATGCTCCGATCAAAGGAACCCAAGGTAAGTGACCGCAGCAGATGATGGGATCGGAAGTCTGCAGCCATTTGGCAAGCCAACTGAAGTCTTCTTCTGAGAGATTTATGAATCGGTTGATCCAGACATCCTTATTTTCCATCTCCCATCTATCCGTGGTCATTGTATTGATAACCCTGAGAAGAGGACATGACCTTATGTAACTTGCGAAGAAAAGGGTCTGATCAGGAATCTGTTTGAAGTGGCTGACCAACCATACTGTCAACAGCTGGGTGCAACATGTAAGTCTCCCTTTCCCTTTCCTTCGACAAGAGTCCAAGGAGCGAAAGGTCTCGGCTAGAATGGTTGTTGTAGGATTGATGGCATTTGTTTCCATCTCATAAAAGATGTTGGCTGCTGCAGAGTCGATGGCATTCCTCATTTTTGGAAAGAGGACAAATCCTACAATGGCGAAGGCCAGAATCCTTAAGCGTTTCTTTCCGTTGGACAATCGAAAGCGTGCCTCAATATCTGACCAGCACCAGAAGTAGTCCCCCTCTCTGACACGAGTAGTGATTCCTAACAGTTTATCGAGCCTTATTTTGACACTTGAGGAGTCGAGTCGAACATTCTGGTATATGGCCGATATAGGAGAGGTGAAGCACATCAGAGCTGAGTACTCCTCTAGCGTAGGGGTCAAGTCTACCTCTTTGTCGAAAGAGAAGCACCGATAATAGGGATCCTAGAATTTTAGGCTGCTCGGATGCAACCCCAATCAGTCTTTACGTCAACTAGGGTCAGTAGCTTTCTATAGATACCCTCAAACTGTGTCGCTTCGTCTTCAGTCAGCTCATTTCTCAACATCCGAATCCTAGTTAAGTCAAAGTCCACAACTTCTACTTTGATCTTGGTGGTGATGTCAGGGGCGAACCCACGTTCCAACAGATCTCCTTGTGCGGCCTGATCGTCGAAACTTCGTCCCCCGAAAATATCAAATGAAAGTAGTGTAGGTGCCGACATGTCGAATGAGCAAGATGGGTCCTATGGGACAAAAATAAAATTTTAAATGCAAAGTAACCTGCACGTGTAAGAAATCTGCAATTCATATAATAGAAAAAAATCACGTCAATATGCCACGACAAACAGGTATAATCATGATGCATGTGCTGGGGCTCTGATTCCGACATGTCTAACTGGCTTGAATGGTTCCCGGATGATACCATGAAAAAGTCCCTAAAGTGTCGTCCAGTCGCCCGATTTCTTGCGAAATCGTATAACCTTTCGACTGGCTTTAGGGGTTCATCTGAGTTGGGATTGGTGAACACTACCCAGGACATGTGTCCTAGGGCGTCACTACTACCCTCCTATTTTGGTAATTGTCCCCTGGGTGTAGGGCGCTATGAAATGCATATGACAATTGATAAAGCAAATAAATAAACAGGCCAACAATTGATCAAAGCAAATAAATAATCAAATAAAACACCTCTCTAAAAAGATAAAACCGGCTCCGACCCTAAGTCCCCAGTGAAGTCGCCAAACTGTCGCGCCTCGAAATTTAAAAATTCGCGAGTGTGCAACGAAATTTGGGACCTTCAGATGCTCGGCGTACAGGACGCCTAGCAGCATGCAATGAAGTCGCCACCCTAATTTGGTTGCTAGGCTTAGGGAACCCTAATCGTCATGGTATAGGAAATATAATAAGTAAAAAAAACTAAAGGCACAAAAAAGGGGTCTGGACCCCAGACAAAGGTTCGGGGTCGTATTATGGTCTCGGGAAGGTGTTAGGCACCCGAGTCACATCCGAAAATGGTTACCGGTTGATGAGAGAGGTGTTTAAAAAGGTGTTTGATAAAATGCGTTTTGAAAAAGGGGGCCCTCAGAGGAATCGTCACTTTAGTCTTTTTTATGATCGTGATGGGACTGAATTTTCCGTAAGACTGAATGAGCGCCCTCTTTTTTCATCATCGGGCCATGCATGATTAACTTAATTACTACGTGATCCTAACATGGATTGCTAACAGAGTACCAATTTAAATGATTGATTTTAAAGTGAAAAACTGAAGTGGGATCGAAAGTCCCCATGTACATGCAGTCAATACAAGCGAGAATTTAAAATCATATGAACATGGCATTTTAAGCAACTCTTTAAACACGTTGTTCATGTGGGTTGATTTTAATTCTAGCAGTTCTATATATCATGCATGCAGTTGATATTTGCGAAAAGCATCGAATAAATAAAAAGGACTTGTGAGGCGTACTTTCGAGCGAAGCTTGAAATTAACCTACAAAACGAGAGTGTTAGTGATAGCTTGAGAAATAACTAAGCAATTTTAAGAGTGCAAAAATTTAAATGACAGTTGATTGCATACGAGAAATGATGGATTTCACGCATACGAAAGTGAGATGCTGAGTTTGATAGAAATTATGACAGTTGATTGTACGCGAAAAATGATGGATTTTACGCATACGAGATTTAAATGCTGAGTTGATTTGCATGCGAAAAATTATGGATTTTAAGCATGCGAGAATTTAAAGGCTACATTGATTGCATGCGAAAAATGATTGATTTTACGCATACGAAAATTAAATGCTGGGTTGTTTGCATGCGAAAAATGATTGATTTTCAGCATACGAGAATTTAAATGCGAGGTTGATTGCATGCGAAAAATGATTAATTTTATGCATACGAGAATTTAAATGCTACGTTGATTGCATGCGAAAAATGATTGATTTTAAGCATACGAGAATTTAAATGCTACGTTGATCGCATGCGAAAAATGATTGATTTTAAGCATGCGAAAATGAAATGCTGTTTTGATTAGTGCAGAAAAATTAAATGCTGAGGGCAGAAAAATTAAATGTAGTTGACGGTTTACAGGGAATAAAAAAAGTTTGACGATGTGCCGAAAATAAAACAGGTTGATAATGCAGAGAATAAATAGTTGGATCTTTGCAGAAAATAAACAGTTGATATTGCGACCGACCATGTAGGCGGTATTGAATTTAAATTGCTGAAAGTAAATTGCTGAAATTTAAAGTGCGGAAAAGTAAAGTGCGGAAAATTAAAGTGCGGAAAAGTAAACAGTTGATAATTTGCGGAAGGATTTCCAGCAGTTTTGCGAAAAATTAAAGCAGTTGAATATTTACGAAAATTAAAATACGACCGACCATATAGGCGGTATTGAATTTAAATTGCTGAAAGTAAATTGCTGAAATTTTAAAGTGCAGAAAAGTAAACAGTTGATAATTTGCGAAAGGATTTCCAGCAGTTTTGCGAAAAAGTAAAGCAGTTGAATATTTACGAGAATTAAAATACGACCGACCATGTAGGCGGTATTGAATTTAAATTGCTGAAAGTAAATTGCTGAAATTTAAAGTGCAGAAAAGTAAAGTACGGAAAAGTAAACAGTTGATAATTGCAGAAAATAAACAGTTGATATTACAGAAAATTAAAAGTGTTAGTACGACAAATAATCATACAAAGCATACGCGTATTTTACGAAAAACGTGATCCGAAGTTTTGAAAACAATTAAAAATGGGTTGGGCCCAATTGAAGAATGAAAAGAAGTGAAAAATGGGCCAGGAATAGTGCCTGGCCCATGAGAATTTAAAAGGGAATGGGCCAAGCCCATTCCCGCGTGAACAGTGCCGTTGACCTGGCACTGTTCATTCGTCACCTTTCTTGGTCAACGACGTATTGCCGGCGGCAAAGCTCCGCCCACAAGTGGCCGATTTGAAAATTGTTCGTACCAAAATGTTCGTCTCTTCGACGACTTCCCGACCGTACCAACCCCGATTTTTAGTTTGACTCGTACAAAATTTAATTTTGAAAAAATGACAAAACCGTTAATTATCGAAAACTAATTAATTCACACAAGCTAACCGACGATTTTTAAAAGTGAAAGCATGTATTTAATCTATGTTATGTGTGTGAATTAATGACACAAAAGAAAGCAATTAAATTGCTCAAACAAGAGGCAAACGAATTTAAACAAAACTTTGGCTTAAAAACCGAAAAAAGGCTAGAGAGAGAAAGCTCACCTCAAGGCCTTGAACTTGGACGATCTTCGCTTGAAATAAGCAACTGATCAGAGGAGGAAGAGAGGGCAAGAAAGCTTGCCAATTTGGTGCCCCAAATGCGTTGGAGGAGGGGGGCTATTTATAGCCGAAGATCGCGTGAGGAGGGAGACGCGGGGCTGCGCGTGGTGGCCGGCTGGTCGCGGTGGCAAGGCTAGGCGAGCTAGCCGTGATGATGGCGGAGGGACAGGAAGCTATGGACGCGATGGGAGCAGGTGGCTCGGGCGTGGGCTGCTTCGCTGCACTCCCTTGGCACTGTTCACGTGCATTATGCATGTTAATTCAGGGGCCATTGATCTGGTTGACTTTCCTTGGTTGACCAGATCAATGGCCATGATCAAATGGCATTTTCTCTGATTTAAATGGCCTCGAGCCGGTTCCCGCGACCAAACGTTCTGACTTTTCGAGCCAAAGGTTCCGGCGCGTAAAGAAAAATATGACGGGTTTAACCGTCTACAGCGAATGATGAGAATTCCTCGTTTAACGTGTTTATTTTCGCGTTCAAAAATGTGAAACGTTTGAACGGAAAAATAATAACGTTACGCCGAAACTTACACGAATCGATGTAGACCGTTGCGACCAAAAAAAAATCTAGCAACTAGTTGGTGGAAAACATTTTAAAGTCAAGCTATTGTCCGAGCGGACTTACTCGGGTCCAATAAAAGCCCGAATAAAAATAATAATAAAATAATAAAAATACTAAAAAAACTCTAAAATATAAAAAATCCTAAAATTCATGTGATTACCTAAAACGAAGAAAAAATTAGCAAACGACTGCCGGATAATTAAAAATGTGATTTTTAAGGCTAAAAATATTAATGATAATAATAATGAAAATACATGCCGAAAATTTAAAAATGCGATTTCGAAAGCTGACGATGCTGACAATGATGCAAAAATGCAACGAAACACCTAAAAATGCTAGTGACATTAAATCAACTGAAAATGACTGTAAATTAGCTGAATAACAGAAATGCTAAAATTAAATAAAAATGGCGTCAAAATTCGGGTATCAACAGTTGCCCCCTCTTTACTGTCTTATCGAAGTATTTGATAAGCAGTAAAGACAGTTGCCCCTATATCCGAATTTTGATGACACAGCGGGTCTTACCTCAAACTTACAGTGATGATGTCGCTCTGGGAGGAGGAGATTGATTGATGCTGTCACTGGGGATACCAGGTGCTTGCTTGATGTCACTCTGAGAGGAGGAAAGTGATGCTGCCACTCTGGGAGGAGGTAATCCGCTGACGTCGCTCTGGGAGGAGATAGGTTGTTGATCCTGCAAAGACGTAAACTTAGATCTGCTCGGGTATTGAGAGGCACATAAGTTGCAGGGAATGTAAATGACAACTACTCTACCGGGGACGGAAAGTAATTTTACGAAAATGTAAACGACAGCTCCACTGGGGGGGATGATCGCTTGACATGTGACTGATGTTGCTTCGGAAGATAGTGCGCGATTCGCAGAAGTATGAATGATTTGTCCTAATGATGTCACTCTAGGAGGAGGAAAATAATTATGCAGAAATGTAGAATTGTGTGAGGGATGTTGCTCTGGGAGGGGAAGAAATGCTAAGGTTGAAAAACGTAGAACTACGCTTACGCTATCACTCTGGGAGGAGAAGAAATACTACGCTGGAAACTAAATGTTGTCACTCTGGGAGGAGGAGAAAAGCTACGCTGGAAACTAAATGCTGTCACTCTGGGAGGAGGAGAAATGCTAATGCTGAAACTAAATGCTGTCACTCTGGGAGGAGGAGAAATGCTACGCTGAAAACTTAAACAACGCCGATTCCCGTAAGAGAAGGCGCGAGATGCGGAAATTAAACTAAGGTCGCTCTGGGAGGAGAAGAATGCTAAGTGTTGTCGCTCTGGGAGGAGAAGAATGCTAAGGCAGAAAATTTAAACAACGCCGATTCCCGTAGGAGAAGGCGCGAGATGCGGAAATTAAACTAAGGTCGCTCTGGGAGGAGAAGAATGCTAAGTGTTGTCGCTATGGGAGGAGAAGAATGCTAAATGTTGTCGCTCTGGGAGGAGAAGAATGCTAAATGCTGAAAAGTAAGACAATGTCAATTCCCGTAGGAGAAGACACGACATGAGGAAGCTAAACTAAGGTCACTCTGGGAGGAGGAGATGCTAATGCTGAAGACTAAACTATGATGTCACTCTGGGAGGAGAAGAATGCTGATGCTGAAAACTAAATGTTGTCACTCTGGGAGGAGAAGAAAGCTATCGCCAGCGGCCTTGATACGAACCTAGAATGCGTCTGCGTCCTGCTCAGGAGGTAACGACCCCAAGGACAAGACTTTCCCACGATTTGCAGCCGTAAGCAGTCCTCACCTGATATTAGTGTTTGCACTCACGCTCTAAAACAAGGCTAAGTGTTTTACACTCATAAAGATGCAACTAACATAATACATAATTTACAGTTCGCAATGTCAATCCGAGTGAATATACTTCGAACGAAGATGCACATGCATGGGTGTTCTAATAATCGATGGGACTTTTACGGAAAAGAATGAAAGGACGTGAAATGTCCGGAAAGAAGTTTGTTTTGGAAAAGATTGCTTTGCTTGGGAGTTGGAAGGCTTTTGATGAGTGATGTTTTCTTGATTGGCCCTGATGAGGGCGAGGGGTGCGAGCTCTCTCGCTTTTTGCTGGGGATGCTTTCTGGACAGAGTGCGTGAGCTCAGGGATCCTTGCTGGGGGTGCTCTTCGTTCGGCGAGAGGGCCTTTTCTTGAGTCTTCATTGGGGAGTGTCGTCGCTGTTCTTTTTGCGACTCACTACTTGAGTTGGCCTTGGGCCCCTTTCTCTTCTTGGGTCCTTACTAGGGATGCTTGCTTTGAGGTTTCTCGAGTTGGCCTTGGGCCTCTTTTGCTTGACTTCACTAGGGAAGGATGTTTTGAGATTTCTCGAGTTGGCCTTGGCCTTTTTGTCGAGTTCACTGGGGAAGGATGTTTTGAGATTTCTCGAGTTGGCCTTGGGCCTTTTTGTCGAGTTCACTGGGGAAAATTTTCTTCGAGATTTCTCGAATTGAGTTTTCCCCGGGATGTGCTTGCTTTGGCTCTCCGACTATTTGTATTCTTCGAATGTCTCTGAGCATTTCTCTCTTCTTCTTCTTTTTCTTCTTTTTTCTTTTTCTTCTTTCTTTTCTTTTTCTTTTCTTTTCCTCTCTTTCCTTTTTCTTTTTTTTCCTTTTTTTTTTCTTTTTTCTTTTTCTTTCTTCTCTTTTTGATTCGATTTGAAATGCAACAGAGCAGAGCAAGCACCACCTTCATCTTGATCTCTTCCTATTTTGTCTGGAGGCCTCGGCCTTTGTCGTTGCTGCTTCTTCGGTGATAGTCCTTAGCGATCTCCTGGTGACTTTTTCTGTCTCCTTCATCGTGAACTTGAACTTGGCATGCTTTTACTTCCGACTGGCAATTTTAGCTGAAACTGCTCTTTGGCTCCCGGGGTATGAGTGATATTGACGGTTTGGGGGAGTGATGACATATATGGTGGAAAGAGGGAAGAAACGAAAAAAAAGTGGAGAAAATCGCAAAAGTCCCACGTCATTTTATAGCTATCCCATGTCTAATGGCGCATGTACCCTGGATATTATGCGAACTCAACTAGTATCTAGTCAGGCTCTTACACTCATGAAGGATAAGGCGCGATGGCTCAAAGATGCTTACCGGGGTTTGTTTGTGACTGCTTACGTCGGAGCAAACCGCGGATATAAGAGCAAACAGGTAATAACATGCATGGCACGTAATTTGGATAGGTGCTGGAGTTAATAGAGGGATTAAACATTCCTAACCTATGCGATGCATGAAAATGCTTATGAGGGTAGTATGCTTTTGTTTGAGCCGGGCTAAAGAGGGATTTTTGATTGATTTGTGATTTTAGACTGATTGGTGGTTCGATTGCTAGAGGGTTTGATTGCTAGACGTTTGATTGCTGGATGTTTGATTGCTGGATGTTTGATTGCTAGATGGTTTGAGACGACTTATTTACAAAGTTCTACCTAGAACCTAAGGTTGCCCCCAGTGGGCCAGACGACCGTACTCGACTTAAAGCTAACAAAGCGAGCAGGAATAAAAACAAATTTAAATAAAGGGGAAAGAAAGAGGGACTCCCCTGAACCGCGCAGCGGGGCTGCGCAGGCATCTTCCACAAGCTCCATGAGGATGACAGCGAGATGTTTCCCGTCCCTGTGAGATGCAGAGGGGAAAACGGAAAGGGAAATTAATTTGAAAACAAAACTGAGATAAGTTCAGGGATTCTCCCTTCCTTTAACTCGGCTTTTCGAGGGTGCTTATGACGTGGTCCTAGTCCTGGGACGCCTTGCTTAGATGCGTTGTTTGGTTTCTTTTTCAGCTGCTTCACGGGAACCGCCGATTCCAGGATGATGAGATCCGCATTTGGTCCCTTTGCTTACCGGTTCTTGCTAGACCTTCATTGATTGGCTTCGTGGTTGCTCGGGGGTAAAGGGGAAATCCTCTGCCCCCAAAATGTGCAGCGAGGTTGCAAGGACGTATGCTTACCGTTCTTCTGCAGGCAACGAATTGGGACGACCTAGTCCCTGAAAAAGACAAGGTGATGACAAATGAGGAGTAAATGCAAGACAATTTTTAGCAAAAGTAATGTGATTGATAAGTTTTAAGCTCTCCCTTTTAGACGGGCTATCCGTGGGTCATTGCGGTGTGATTTGCATCGGATGGGCTTTGTGACTTTGGTCCAACGTTTAGTCCATTGAGACCGATTATTTGCGATGCCGGCTGCGCCGGTAGCACTGCGAGGAAAAGAAATTTCGCTTTAGATGGTGATGGTTTGTCTTAAAATCTTTCCTGATTCGCTCTTGAAGGTGCTACGGCAATTCAACAGCTCCTACGAGCGGAACTCTATGGTTTTATCGTGACGACGATTTGAGGCGTGAGACCTTACGTCTCTGCAAAACTGAAGAGTGATTAGTGGCGTTAGCCTAAGTGACGCGTCTTACGTCCCGAGCTACTCCTGGGGAGCCATCCATGCCATGCGTCCTTTTGTCATCTCACAAGTTAGAAAAAAAAGGATAACAAAATTTTAAAATAATGAGCATCCCCTGAAAAAAACTTGTTTTATTAATTTCAGGACAAATGTTTGTGCTAGATTGTCATGATAAAATTCTATGTCTTTGGCTGACCGGACGCCCTGTCCACGATGCTTCAGGTGAAGTATCTCTTGACTGCATCGGCATTTACCGGTTTCGGGAGATCGTCTCCATCCATGTTGGTTAGCATTAGGGCACCCCCTGAGAATGCACTTTTGACCAGGTACGGGCCCTCGTACCTTGGGGCCCACTTTCCTTGACTGGCCTCCTGATGAGGGAGAACTTTCTTTAGCACTAAATTCCCAGCCTCGAATTTGCGAGGTCGCACTTTCTTGTTATAAGCGTTGACCATTCTTTGCTGATATAATTGCGCATGGCAGATAGCGGCCAAGCGCTTTTCGGGAAGGAGGTTCAGCTGCTCGTACCTCACTCTCGCCCAATCAGATTCTTCTACTTCAGATTCGGCCAGGATTCTGAGAGAAGGAATTTCTACCTCGAGGGGAATTACGGCTTCCATGCCGTA
The DNA here is from genome assembly GCA_963691705.1 of Viola odorata. Classification (NCBI taxonomy): domain Eukaryota; kingdom Viridiplantae; phylum Streptophyta; class Magnoliopsida; order Malpighiales; family Violaceae; genus Viola; species Viola odorata. The sequence continues at coordinate 36,276,518 of OY829546.1, forward strand.
AACTAATGAGTAGGGAGTTGCCCCTGTGGACGTACGGGTTGCTATCCGATAAGCATGTAGTGCGAAGGGAAGCATGTCGTGCCAGTCTTTGTGAGTGATTACCATCTTTTGGATGATCCTCTTCAGGTTCTTGTTTGCTGCTTCGACTGCGCCATTCATCTTTGGTCGATATGGTGACGAGTTCCGGTGCTTCACCTTCCAACGTTGGCAAAGATCGTCAATCATCTTTCCGTTGAGATTGGTGCTGTTGTCCGTGACGATGGTTTCTGGGACCCCATGACGGCAAATGATATTTCTCTCAATGAATCGCATGGTGGTTTTCTGAGTGATGTTGGAGTAAGAGGTGGCCTCTACCCATTTGGTGAAATAGTCAATTGCTACGAGGATGAAGCGATGGCCATTAGAGGCTGTTGGATGAATTTGGCCGATGATGTCGATTCCCCACATTGCAAAAGGCCAAGGCGATGTCATGCTGAAGAGAGGGGCTGGAGGGACGTGGAGATGGTCCGCGTAGATTTGACATTTGTGGCACTTCCGAAAATAGCTGATGCAATCTCGTTCGATGGTGAGCCAAAAATAACCTTGTCTCATTATCTGCCTGGCCATCATGTGTCCACTTGCATGTGTGGAACAAACCCCTTCGTGGATCTCTGCTATGATTCTCTTTGCCTCGGTCATGGTGACGCAGCGAAGCAAAGCTCCATCAGCTCTCCTTTTATATAGAACCTCGCCGTCGAGGTAGAAGTCTAGTGCTAAGCGCTGGAGGGTCTTTTTGCTAACCCGGCTTGCCCCCGGTGGGTACTCCCGGTTTCTGATGAACTGTACTAGGTCGTAAAACCATGGCTTGCCGTCAGGTTCCTCTTCCAAGGAAACACAACATGCCGGAGCTCCCTTTACTTCCACTCTCAATGGTTGAAGCATTACTCCGCATTCTAACTTAAACATCGAGGCCAACGTGGCTAACGCGTCTGCGAAGCGGTTCTTTTCTCTGTCGACTCGGTCGAATTCAGTTTCCTCGAATTCCCGTGTGAGTTGGGTGAGTAAATTTTGATAAGGGATGAGCTTGGAATCCCGTGTCTGCCATAAATCCTGGGCTTGATAGATGATGAGTGCTGAGTCGCCGAAGATTTGGAGCTTCTTTACTTTTAAGTCGATGGCTGCTGTCAGACCGCTGACGCACGCTTCATACTCGGCGACGTTATTGGTGCATGGGAAGTTCAATTTGCATGCTATGGGGAATTGACGGCCATCTGGGGCTATGACTACGGCTCCCACTCCCTTGCCCGAGAGGTTCACCGCACCATCGAAGAACATGGTCCACCAGTCATCTTCTCGGAGATCTTCCGCGATTTCCCCTTCAATCACTATGATGTCCTCGTCGGGGAAGTCGAAGTTCAACGACTCATACTCGTCCGAGGCATGATCAGCCAAGTGATCGGCGAGGGCACTTGCTTTAACCGCCTTACGGGTTACATAGATGATTTCGTGCTCAGCTAATAAGACTTGCCATCTACAAATGTGACTTGACAGGTACGACTTTTCAAAGATGTATTTCAGGGGATCCATGTGAGAGATTAACCACGTCGTGTAATACAACATGTACTGCCGGAGCCTTCGGGCGCACCATGCTAGGGCGCAACAAGTTCGTTCCAACATAGAGTAACGCATCTCACATTCGTTGAATTTTTTGCTGAGGTAGTAGATGGCTTGTTCACGTTTTCCGGACTCATCGTGTTGTCCCAAAACGCAACCCATAGCACTAGCCGTGACTGTCATGTACATGAGCAATGGCCGTCCTGGCGTCGGAGGAACTAGTACCGGTGGATTTTGCAGATATGTCTTGATTTTCTCGAAGGCTTCCTGGCAGTCTTCGTCCCATTCTGTATCTCCATGTTTCCTTAGCATTTTGAACATCGGCTCGCAGGTAAGTGTTAACTGGCTGATAAAGCGAGCGATGTAGTTGATGCTCCCCAAAAAGCTTCTTACTTCCGTTTCGGTGCTGGGAGCGGGTAGCTCCTGAATGGCTTTTATCTTATCAGGATCCACTTCTATGCCTTTGTTGCTGACGATGAATCCCAATAACTTCCCGGAAGCCACTCCGAAGGTACACTTAGTTGGGTTTAGCCGTAGCCGAAATTGCCTCAACCTTTCGAACACCTTTCTCAGGATGTCTACATGATCTTGCGTGCCGCGAGACTTGGCTATCATGTCGTCGACATATATTTCCAATTCTTTATGCATCATGTCGTGGAAAAGGGTGACGGCAGCACGTTGGTACGTGGCTTGATTGATGGTTTATTTTGGATGTTTTATCTTTTCTTCTATTATTAATTGAGATGATAATTATGCTACTTTAAGCCCTTTTGCTTCCTTTCCCTATAAACAGCCTTTGGAGCATCAATCTGAAGAAAAGGAGCAGAAAGCTTGAAGATTAGAGCTTAAATCAATCATTTGGTGATGGAGTTTCGTTTTCAGTTTTGCTGCCTTGAATTTGGTCCATTCGTCCCTAGGCCACTTCACTATTTTGCCGAAATCAGCTCTCCTCTAGGCCTCGACAAGAAGCGACCTTGCGGGATTCCAGCTGGACTTGCACTGACCATGTTTTTCCGTGCTACAATTAATTATTCTCTAGTGCATTTCCTGTCTTCTTGGGACTCATTTTTATCAGACACAAGACTTCTTGGGCCACTCCTTGTTATTCTCTTGAGCTTACAACTCCTTGGAAGAATGCATCAAACATTCTTCTTGATTTTGAGAGAATTTCCCCACTAGTGTACAAGCACTTTGAAGACAAGATCTTGGGAGCTTGTGAGCTAGTGTTGACTGACCTTGGAGAGGAGCATGCAGGCAGAGGGAGGACCATTTAAGATAGCATTTTCGGACTGAAGAACCAGACGGAGGAGAGGAGGAAAGTTGGGAGAAAATCAGCATTTCTCTCATTTTCCAGATTTTCCAGCTTTTTGTATTTTCGGTTTTACATTTCTTGTATCATTTTCTATTATGTTTTGTAACTAAGAACCTCCATTCCTGGTAGGGATCTTATGGTTGATGATTCCAGTAGGTTGTGAGACTCTTTGATCTTCAATAAAAACGTTTTTCATATTTCTCTCCTTCTTGTTTTAACTCCAATTTATTCATGTTTAAGTTTGAGTTTGGCCAACTTGGATTTTGATTTGAATGATTACAGTCAGTTCTCTTGTGATTAAATCACTCTTAGAGAACAGTAGTAGACGAATCAGCAGGGCATGAGGTGTATTTGCTTGGTCTAAGCTGATAGAAGGAACTGAACTAGACTACCCTCCCATCCCGAGGCCTTGAGAAGGGCCGACCTAGGTGACAGCTGGGTCAAGTGCCAGACTAGACCAGACTTGTGGATGACGAACAGCTACCATGTCTAGAAGAGGGACCTCACTGTTTTTAATCAATCTCTCAAGTGATTCCATAAGTATTCTGATTCCTTTGTTGACGGCATAGCCAAAGCAAAGTGGCGGGTTAGAATCTTAGGATGAACTTAGGAAGATTAGGGTGTTTGAAATGAAGTGATTCTTTTAAATACTTTTGTAGCAGGTTGGGAATCTAGTGTGAGCTGGTTCCACAACTTCTTCTATGAAACCGTTTTGAAAATACTTTTGTCAATGATCAACTAGCTTGGAATTGTCACCACATAAGGATCTCTACTAGGGATTTTCTTTCTCTTCTGTATTTCTTTATTTCACTACTGATTTCTTTCATGCATTCTTATTTTCGTACTTGTTGTTTGCCAACCAATCAAACTCTCACCTCTTTGCTGATTATTGTCATTTGCAGGAGCAACAAAGATCAGACCGATTTGTCCCTGTGTTCGAACCTCTTGCCGCTATCTACATTCATTTTTAGTTTAGTGACCAGTTGTAATCTTTTTATTTATGCAGGGCACGAGACAACCCTCGTCATAAATTGGCGCCGTTACCGGGGACAACGGTGTACTGATTTTCGTTTTTCTTGTTTGTGATAATTTTCAGTTTTCTTTTTTATGAGCAATTTCAATTATTTTTCTCAATCAACCCCTATTTCTCAAAGTTTTGGTGCAGGAGATGTGTCCAGCCATGAAGGATGTTTTGGTCCGCCACAGTGGGGATATGAGCCACATTATTATCCACCCATATCTACTCCTTATCCCACTTGGTGGAACCAGCAAAGATCAAATTATGGAGTGCAATCAGTTCCTAATTATCAATATTTCCAGCCTCCGCAACCTAGCCAAGTACCCAATGTTTCTGAAATTTTAATGAAAACCTTAGTTCCATTTATGCAGGAAACAGAGGAGAATTTAGCAAGGTTAGCGAAGCAAATGAGAGAACTTGCACTTGAGCAGGAAAGACAGAGATGCATACCTTCAAACTTCCAACCAAATATGGAATCTGATGACAACACTGCCTCTTTTGTGAGCAACAAAAATCTGCCCGAGCAGGTCGCTTCATCTCAAGGCCTTGGGATGAACGACCCAGAACCAGAAACAAGCCCAGGAAATTTAGCAGAAGTTGCCACTCAACTAAAGCAGTCCAATCAGACCCAAACTCATTCCAGCACGTCACTGGAGCAGGAGACGAAGTTTGTGGACACTTGTTGTAGCATCGAGCTGGAGGAGGATGGGAGGAAGATTGAGGAAGAAATCAAAGTGGTTGAGAATCCACAAACGGTTGTGTTTGAAAGGGAAGATTTAAATTTCTTTGATTATATTGATCCCTTTATGGAATTACCCTCTATTCACAACCATTATTTTATTTTTATTGTGCATGAACCCGAACCAGAATTTGAATCATTTTATGGTTGCATGCAGATTTCGTTGCTAGAAGACCATGCACGAAACGAAATCATTCTCATCAAACTTTGTGCATTCAAAGCATTATGTAGGATTGGTTGAAAAAGTGACGCTCAATGTCTAGTCCAAGACTATAAAGAGGGACGCTGCATGGGAGGCAACCCATGTTCCTTCCGTTTTTGTTTTCATTTCGTTATTTTCGTTTTTATTTCTAGTTAATCATTTTTTCTGTATAATAATGGATTTTTGGAATTTTTTCCAGTGCTGGCCTTCCGACTCTCCTCTAGGCCTCGAGACGAGCTGACCGAATCCTCCAGCTCTTCCCCTACCATGATCATTGCCCCGGGTTTTATCATTTCTTTCCCTCTCTTTTTCATTTTTTGTTCTGTTCGGTTTGTTTGTTTGCTTGTTTGTTGCATGGTTTTTCTTTCACATTGAGGACAATGTGTCCTTTAAGTGTGGGGGAGAGACACTTTCGTGTTTGTTTGTATTTTTTTTGTGTTTTTGTGCATGTTTGTTTTTCTGTTTTTATGCATGTTTTTCTGCTGTTTGTTTTTGGCGCATGTTTAGTTCAATTATTTTTGCATGCGCTTCTGCTTGTTTTCATTTATGCATGAGTCGTTTTTCTTTTCTTGTTGTGTTTCACCCTTTTGTATAGAATTGAAATCCCAAAACTGAACTCATGTAAATACTTGACTTATCAACTCCATCTTGCAATTCTGAATACTTCTGGCTTTACAACTTGTGCATTTATTTACATAGATGTATGATCAGTTTTGCTGTCCTAGAAAATACCTTGCTAGAGCTAATCTGTCTTCTCATCCCAAGGCCTAGGGATGAAGATCCTATCCTCTCATTGCTGCTAAGTCTTTTAATTATGCTTGCTTGCGTACCCTTTAAATTTTCTTGTGTGTGCTTTCTCATCATGCCCTCTGGATTGCACGATGTTGGTGGTTCGGCACCATCATCCCATCTTGGAGAAACTTCCAGTCGGTTGTGTGCTAACTCCCTTTGGTTGGACCGATCATAGCACCATGGTGAGAAATCAAGGTCTGCTTGTGTATGTGTTTGAAAAAAAAAAAAAAAAAAAAAAGAAAAAAGGGTTGTGGATGAAGGAAGTTGAAAAAGAAAAAAAAAAAGGTGGAGATTGCGCAAAGAAGGAAAGAAAAAAAGAAAAAAAAATAGAAAAGCAGAAAAAGAAAAAAAAAAGAAGAAAAAGAAGGAAGAGAAGAAAAAGAAAAAAATAGAATAAAAGAAGCCTTTGGCTCACTATTTGTTTTAATTTTTGTTCTTTAATTGTTGTATGTGCTTTTAAATTATTTTGCATGAGTGTCTGTGGTAGTGATTGGATTTAGAGTCGAAGGAGGAGAAGATAGTAGTTCTAGGGCTTTATTTCCTGGTTGAACAGCATGCTATCATACCACTATCTGAATATTTGTGCATTTGTGGTGTTTGGTGTGTTTGAGTATTGCTTGATTGAGTTGGTTTTTGAAGTATTTGTGTTAGTTCAGTCCAGGGGTTAATTTTTTGTTCAAAGAGGGTGTTGAGTCTGCGTTTTTCTTGGTTTTTTCTGTGTTTGTGTTCATGCTTGAGGGCAAGCATGGTTTAAGTGTGGGGGAATATGATTGATGGTTTATTTTGGATGTTTTATCTTTTCTTTTATTATTAATTGAGATGATAATTATGCTACTTTAAGCCATTTTGCTTCCTTTCCCTATAAACAGCCTTTGGAGCATCAATCTGAAAGAAAAGGAGCAGAAAGCTTGAAGATTAGAGCTTAAATCAATCATTTGGTGATGGAGTTTCATTTTCAGTTTTGCTGCCTTGAATTTGGTCCATTCGTCCCTAGGCCACTTCACTATTTTGCCGAAATCAGCTCTCCTCTAGGCCTCGACAAGAAGCGACCTTGCGGGATTCCAGCTGGACTTGCACTGACCATGTTTTTCCGTGCTACAATTAATTATTCTCTAGTGCATTTCCTGTCTTCTTGGGACTCATTTTTATCAGACACAAGACTTCTTGGGCCACTCCTTGTTATTCTCTTGAGCTTACAACTCCTTGGAAGAATGCATCAAACATTCTTCTTGATTTTGAGAGAATTTCCCCACTAGTGTACAAGCACTTTGAAGACAAGATCTTGGGAGCTTGTGAGCTAGTGTTGACTGACCTTGGAGAGGAGCATGCAGGCAGAGGGAGGACCATTTAAGATAGCATTTTCGGACTGAAGAACCAGACGGAGGAGAGGAGGAAAGTTGGGAGAAAATCAGCATTTCTCTCATTTTCCAGATTTTCCAGCTTTTTGTATTTTCGGTTTTACATTTCTTGTATCATTTTCTATTATGTTTTGTAACTAAGAACCTCCATTCCTGGTAGGGATCTTATGGTTGATGATTCCAGTAGGTTGTGAGACTCTTTGATCTTCAATAAAAACGTTTTTCATATTTCTCTCCTTCTTGTTTTAACTCCAATTTATTCATGTTTAAGTTTGAGTTTGGCCAACTTGGATTTTGATTTGAATGATTACAGTCAGTTCTCTTGTGATTAAATCACTCTTAGAGAACAGTAGTAGACGAATCAGCAGGGCATGAGGTGTATTTGCTTGGTCTAAGCTGATAGAAGGAACTGAACTAGACTACCCTCCCATCCCGAGGCCTTGAGAAGGGCCGACCTAGGTGACAGCTGGGTCAAGTGCCAGACTAGACCAGACTTGTGGATGACGAACAGCTACCATGTCTAGAAGAGGGACCTCACTGTTTTTAATCAATCTCTCAAGTGATTCCATAAGTATTCTGATTCCTTTGTTGACGGCATAGCCAAAGCAAAGTGGCGGGTTAGAATCTTAGGATGAACTTAGGAAGATTAGGGTGTTTGAAATGAAGTGATTCTTTTAAATACTTTTGTAGCAGGTTGGGAATCTAGTGTGAGCTGGTTCCACAACTTCTTCTATGAAACCGTTTTGAAAATACTTTTGTCAATGATCAACTAGCTTGGAATTGTCACCACATAAGGATCTCTACTAGGGATTTTCTTTCTCTTCTGTATTTCTTTATTTCACTACTGATTTCTTTCATGCATTCTTATTTTCGTACTTGTTGTTTGCCAACCAATCAAACTCTCACCTCTTTGCTGATTATTGTCATTTGCAGGAGCAACAAAGATCAGACCGATTTGTCCCTGTGTTCGAACCTCTTGCCGCTATCTACATTCATTTTTAGTTTAGTGACCAGTTGTAATCTTTTTATTTATGCAGGGCACGAGACAACCCTCGTCATAAATTGGCGCCGTTACCGGGGACAACGGTGTACTGATTTTCGTTTTTCTTGTTTGTGATAATTTTCAGTTTTCTTTTTTATGAGCAATTTCAATTATTTTTCTCAATCAACCCCTATTTCTCAAAGTTTTGGTGCAGGAGATGTGTCCAGCCATGAAGGATGTTTTGGTCCGCCACAGTGGGGATATGAGCCACATTATTATCCACCCATATCTACTCCTTATCCCACTTGGTGGAACCAGCAAAGATCAAATTATGGAGTGCAATCAGTTCCTAATTATCAATATTTCCAGCCTCCGCAACCTAGCCAAGTACCCAATGTTTCTGAAATTTTAATGAAAACCTTAGTTCCATTTATGCAGGAAACAGAGGAGAATTTAGCAAGGTTAGCGAAGCAAATGAGAGAACTTGCACTTGAGCAGGAAAGACAGAGATGCATACCTTCAAACTTCCAACCAAATATGGAATCTGATGACAACACTGCCTCTTTTGTGAGCAACAAAAATCTGCCCGAGCAGGTCGCTTCATCTCAAGGCCTTGGGATGAACGACCCAGAACCAGAAACAAGCCCAGGAAATTTAGCAGAAGTTGCCACTCAACTAAAGCAGTCCAATCAGACCCAAACTCATTCCAGCACGTCACTGGAGCAGGAGACGAAGTTTGTGGACACTTGTTGTAGCATCGAGCTGGAGGAGGATGGGAGGAAGATTGAGGAAGAAATCAAAGTGGTTGAGAATCCACAAACGGTTGTGTTTGAAAGGGAAGATTTAAATTTCTTTGATTATATTGATCCCTTTATGGAATTACCCTCTATTCACAACCATTATTTTATTTTTATTGTGCATGAACCCGAACCAGAATTTGAATCATTTTATGGTTGCATGCAGATTTCGTTGCTAGAAGACCATGCACGAAACGAAATCATTCTCATCAAACTTTGTGCATTCAAAGCATTATGTAGGATTGGTTGAAAAAGTGACGCTCAATGTCTAGTCCAAGACTATAAAGAGGGACGCTGCATGGGAGGCAACCCATGTTCCTTCCGTTTTTGTTTTCATTTCGTTATTTTCGTTTTTATTTCTAGTTAATCATTTTTTCTGTATAATAATGGATTTTTGGAATTTTTTCCAGTGCTGGCCTTCCGACTCTCCTCTAGGCCTCGAGACGAGCTGACCGAATCCTCCAGCTCTTCCCCTACCATGATCATTGCCCCGGGTTTTATCATTTCTTTCCCTCTCTTTTTCATTTTTTGTTCTGTTCGGTTTGTTTGTTTGCTTGTTTGTTGCATGGTTTTTCTTTCACATTGAGGACAATGTGTCCTTTAAGTGTGGGGGAGAGACACTTTCGTGTTTGTTTGTATTTTTTTTGTGTTTTTGTGCATGTTTGTTTTTCTGTTTTTATGCATGTTTTTCTGCTGTTTGTTTTTGGCGCATGTTTAGTTCAATTATTTTTGCATGCGCTTCTGCTTGTTTTCATTTATGCATGAGTCGTTTTTCTTTTCTTGTTGTGTTTCACCCTTTTGTATAGAATTGAAATCCCAAAACTGAACTCATGTAAATACTTGACTTATCAACTCCATCTTGCAATTCTGAATACTTCTGGCTTTACAACTTGTGCATTTATTTACATAGATGTATGATCAGTTTTGCTGTCCTAGAAAATACCTTGCTAGAGCTAATCTGTCTTCTCATCCCAAGGCCTAGGGATGAAGATCCTATCCTCTCATTGCTGCTAAGTCTTTTAATTATGCTTGCTTGCGTACCCTTTAAATTTTCTTGTGTGTGCTTTCTCATCATGCCCTCTGGATTGCACGATGTTGGTGGTTCGGCACCATCATCCCATCTTGGAGAAACTTCCAGTCGGTTGTGTGCTAACTCCCTTTGGTTGGACCGATCATAGCACCATGGTGAGAAATCAAGGTCTGCTTGTGTATGTGTTTGAAAAAAAAAAAAAAAAAAAAAAGAAAAAAGGGTTGTGGATGAAGGAAGTTGAAAAAGAAAAAAAAAAAGGTGGAGATTGCGCAAAGAAGGAAAGAAAAAAAGAAAAAAAAATAGAAAAGCAGAAAAAGAAAAAAAAAAGAAGAAAAAGAAGGAAGAGAAGAAAAAGAAAAAAATAGAATAAAAGAAGCCTTTGGCTCACTATTTGTTTTAATTTTTGTTCTTTAATTGTTGTATGTGCTTTTAAATTATTTTGCATGAGTGTCTGTGGTAGTGATTGGATTTAGAGTCGAAGGAGGAGAAGATAGTAGTTCTAGGGCTTTATTTCCTGGTTGAACAGCATGCTATCATACCACTATCTGAATATTTGTGCATTTGTGGTGTTTGGTGTGTTTGAGTATTGCTTGATTGAGTTGGTTTTTGAAGTATTTGTGTTAGTTCAGTCCAGGGGTTAATTTTTTGTTCAAAGAGGGTGTTGAGTCTGCGTTTTTCTTGGTTTTTTCTGTGTTTGTGTTCATGCTTGAGGGCAAGCATGGTTTAAGTGTGGGGGAATATGATTGATGGTTTATTTTGGATGTTTTATCTTTTCTTTTATTATTAATTGAGATGATAATTATGCTACTTTAAGCCATTTTGCTTCCTTTCCCTATAAACAGCCTTTGGAGCATCAATCTGAAAGAAAAGGAGCAGAAAGCTTGAAGATTAGAGCTTAAATCAATCATTTGGTGATGGAGTTTCATTTTCAGTTTTGCTGCCTTGAATTTGGTCCATTCGTCCCTAGGCCACTTCACTATTTTGCCGAAATCAGCTCTCCTCTAGGCCTCGACAAGAAGCGACCTTGCGGGATTCCAGCTGGACTTGCACTGACCATGTTTTTCCGTGCTACAATTAATTATTCTCTAGTGCATTTCCTGTCTTCTTGGGACTCATTTTTATCAGACACAAGACTTCTTGGGCCACTCCTTGTTATTCTCTTGAGCTTACAACTCCTTGGAAGAATGCATCAAACATTCTTCTTGATTTTGAGAGAATTTCCCCACTAGTGTACAAGCACTTTGAAGACAAGATCTTGGGAGCTTGTGAGCTAGTGTTGACTGACCTTGGAGAGGAGCATGCAGGCAGAGGGAGGACCATTTAAGATAGCATTTTCGGACTGAAGAACCAGACGGAGGAGAGGAGGAAAGTTGGGAGAAAATCAGCATTTCTCTCATTTTCCAGATTTTCCAGCTTTTTGTATTTTCGGTTTTACATTTCTTGTATCATTTTCTATTATGTTTTGTAACTAAGAACCTCCATTCCTGGTAGGGATCTTATGGTTGATGATTCCAGTAGGTTGTGAGACTCTTTGATCTTCAATAAAAACGTTTTTCATATTTCTCTCCTTCTTGTTTTAACTCCAATTTATTCATGTTTAAGTTTGAGTTTGGCCAACTTGGATTTTGATTTGAATGATTACAGTCAGTTCTCTTGTGATTAAATCACTCTTAGAGAACAGTAGTAGACGAATCAGCAGGGCATGAGGTGTATTTGCTTGGTCTAAGCTGATAGAAGGAACTGAACTAGACTACCCTCCCATCCCGAGGCCTTGAGAAGGGCCGACCTAGGTGACAGCTGGGTCAAGTGCCAGACTAGACCAGACTTGTGGATGACGAACAGCTACCATGTCTAGAAGAGGGACCTCACTGTTTTTAATCAATCTCTCAAGTGATTCCATAAGTATTCTGATTCCTTTGTTGACGGCATAGCCAAAGCAAAGTGGCGGGTTAGAATCTTAGGATGAACTTAGGAAGATTAGGGTGTTTGAAATGAAGTGATTCTTTTAAATACTTTTGTAGCAGGTTGGGAATCTAGTGTGAGCTGGTTCCACAACTTCTTCTATGAAACCGTTTTGAAAATACTTTTGTCAATGATCAACTAGCTTGGAATTGTCACCACATAAGGATCTCTACTAGGGATTTTCTTTCTCTTCTGTATTTCTTTATTTCACTACTGATTTCTTTCATGCATTCTTATTTTCGTACTTGTTGTTTGCCAACCAATCAAACTCTCACCTCTTTGCTGATTATTGTCATTTGCAGGAGCAACAAAGATCAGACCAATTTGTCCCTGTGTTCGAACCTCTTGCCGCTATCTACATTCATTTGTAGTTTAGTGACCAGTTGTAATCTTTTTATTTATGCAGGGCACGCGACAACCCTCGTCATGGCTCCTGCATTTTTTAATCCGAAGGGCATCACCTTGTAGCAGAAGGTTCCCCAGGGCGTGATGAAGGTCGTCTTTTCACTGTCCTCGGGTGCCATCTTGATCTGATTGTACCCCGAGAATCCGTCCATGAAAGAGAACATGTCATTTCTGGCGGCACTATCTACCAAGATGTCGATATGGGGAAGAGGCAAGTCGTCTTTAGGGCTAGCTCGATTGAGATCCCGAAAGTCCACGCACATGCGAACCTTCCCATCTTTCTTAAGCACTGGCACTATGTTGGCGATCCATTCTGGGTACTCCGCAACTCTCAAAAAACCCGTGTCTAGTTGCTTGGTAACTTCTTCTTTGATTTTCAGAAGGATGTCTGGATGCATCCTCCGAAGTTTTTGCTTGACAGGCTTAAACTCAGGTTTTAACGGAATACGATGCTCAACTATCCCGGGATCAAGACCTGGCATGTCGGCGTATGACCATGCGAATACATCGGAGTAGTCCTTGAGGAGAGAAATCAACCTTTCTCTCTGAGTCGTATCCAGGGTAGTTCCGATCTTGACCAGTTTTTGATTCTCATTGCTTGCCCCCAAGTTTACTTCGTCCAATTCCTCCCGATGAGGGGTTATTTCCTTTTCTGAACTTTCTAGTAAACGGGTCAGTTCGTCGGAGACTTCGGCCTTGTCTTCGGTCGTAGCGATGATTTCTTCGCCAGTAAAGACATAGGTTTTATCAAGACAATCCGAACTAACACTCATCCTGAAATTAAAAGTGCGAAACAAGAGATGCGTAAAATGAAAATTTGCATATATATTGATTTTTAACAAAAGGGAACAGGAGTCCCTACAAAAATGTTTTCGTAAGAAAACGTGCCAAAAACATATATATATTTTTCAAAATGAGAAATTACGGAGAGATATCCGGAAGCATGGTGATGGTCCAGTTGCCCACAGACTCCCCTGACTTCTTAATGAAAATGACTGAACCAGGCGACGATCCTCCTTCTCCTAGAGTGCAGATATGGAGGTCTGATACCCTGATTGGATTTTCATTGATGGTTTCAGCGGCGAAGGGGAACGTGGTTCTGATATGGGGAATCGACATTTTGCCCTCTGGCGCAGAACGTCCAAATAGCTTAGCCAGCTGCTTTTCTTTCTTTTCTTGGGCGATCCTGGTGAAATCGGCCTTGCTGGGTTGGTACCCTAACCCAAATCGATCTCCGAAGCTCTTCGGAGGCGCCCAGCCTTTCGATCCTTGTAACTCAGCCCCGAGCCGTTTTCCTAATTGGAAGCTTCCCTCTAGTGTTGACTTAGTGGTTGTTTCGGCTACCCCCGATTTTGAGGCTTCGCAAATGGGGGATCCCTCCTCGATCCAACCCGCGTTGACGATTTCAAAGGCTTGGAAGGAACTCTCCAGGGTTTCGGTAGTTTCGATGTAAGGCACGGATGCATGCTTGGCCAAGATCAAGGCTTCTTCGGCCTTTATCGTGGCGAGGGCATTGTCTTTGACGTATTTGAGGCACTGATGCAGGGAAGAGGGGACGGCTCCCACTGAATGGATGCAAGGCCGTCCTAGAAGCATGCTATAAGCAGGTTGGATTTCCATGATCTGGAATGTCAAGATGAAAGGGTGGGGCCCGATGACCATATCCAACTCAATGTTCCCGATGATCTCTCGAGTGGTGCCATCGAAAGCCCTAGCCATCATTCCGCTAGGTTTTATGAGGGAGGAATCGACCGGCAGCTGTTCAAGGACATGCCTGGGCATGACATTAAGTGCGGACCCATTGTCGATTAGGGCCTTTGCTATGACGTGTCCTTTACACTCTACCGTGATGTATAGGGCCTTGTTGTGATCTCTTCCCGAGGGGTCGATCTCTTCTTCCGAGAAGGAAATGCTGCTTAAGGCTTGGATCCTTCCGACAAGGTTTTCCACCCCTTCTGTAGTGATATCCTTAGTCACGAAAGCTTGTTTCAAGACTTTTAAGAGAGCTTGGCGATGCGGCTCTGAAGTGAGGATCAGCTCCATGATGGAGATACGAGCTGGGGTTTTCTTTAGCTGTTCGATGATGCTGAACTCGCTCTGTCTCATGATCTTGAGGAACTCAGCTGTCTCGTCCTCGGTTACAGGTTTGCTCAAACCTTGCGCCTCCTCTATCGTCTCTTCGCGGATCACAGGGTCTTTCCCTTTGGCTTGTCGTTGCTTTTCTACTTCCTCCGAAATGTAACATCTTCCAGTGCGGGTCATGCCCCCGATATGAGAGGCTTCGCCGATAGCGAGTGTTGTTGGTGCGACTGCAGGAGGGGTGGTGACCACCGTGTATCCGTAGTTGAATGGGACCGCGTGTAAGTCCCGGCTGGGAGTATTCACAGCTAATGTGAATACTACTTTGCGTGGGATCGTGGTTGCCTCCCCTGCCTGGGCCGCGTATTCGAAGGAGTAAGGTGCTGGTGGATTGTCCTCGATGGCGTTGATGGCTCCTTGGGTTTCCCCTTTGGTTTGAATGATCCCGAATGTTGCAAGTTGCTTGACTTTTTGCCGAAAAAGTCTGCAATCCTGGATGTCATGCTTGCTTTCCCCTTGGCAGAATAGGCATTGGGCCTGACTATTCCCTGGGAACGGCAGATAAGCGTTGTTGGCTAATGCGAAGAACAATTCTTCATTGGGTACTTCCCCCATCGACAGGTGAGAAAGGTCAATTCCAATGGAAGAAATGTCGCTCATCCCAGGATTATGGTGTGGTAGAGGACTGGTTGTCATATCAGGACCCTTTGTCAAACCTTTGGACGAGATTCGTCCTTCTTTGGTTAGATGCTCGACCTTCTCTCTAAAGTCGTAACAGTTTTCCAAGGAGTGTCCTCGGGTTCCGGCATGATATTCGCAGCTATCCTTTGGATCATACCAGCTAGGGTAAGGAAGGGATTGAGGCGAGAGTGGGGATGGTGTAATCTGCCCGTCTGCCAAGAGGCTTGCGTAGATCTCTTTCAAAGGAAACGGAGGAAGCGACCATGTCGGTGAAGGGTATGACTCAGAGTCTGAGGATTCCCAAGAAGGTAGTAAGGGCGCTGTGCTAGAATAGGAAGGTGGTGCCGAATACCTGACGAGGTAATCGAACTTCCCAGAAGGTTGGCCCAAGGTGTCAATCTCGCGGTCGCCTTCGTCGCGGCGCGCGGAGAACCGCTTGCACGATGAAGTCGATCCTTTCTTCTGGACCATTTGGAGTGGGGTTCCATTGGCGTTATGCGGGACAGGAAATCCATCTCCGATCGTGTTGATGGATCCTTCCCCAGGGGTCGCTTTCTGGGTTTGTATTACCCCGAGACTCGAGAGTTGTCTCACCTTTTCTGCGAACAACATGCAGCTTCGAATTTTGTGACCGTCGCTTCCCTTGCAGTACATGCAGTGACTCGGATTGCCCCCTAAGTATAGCACATATCCCTCTCGAGCTAAGGCAAGCTGTTCTTGTGGCCAACTCGATGCGGAAGATAAATGGTCGTTGCTTTCTCCTACCGAGATGGCATTCACCCCTCCCTTTCCTTGGGAATGATTGGGGAGAGGGTTGGTGGATGTGTTGGGTCCTTTTGCTAATCCTTCGAAAGATACCCATCCACTTTTGATCAAGTGATGGACCTTTGCCTTGAATGCGAAGCAATTTTCCAGAGTGTGACCTGGGGCTCCAGCGTGATATTCGCATCTTGCGTTGTGATCATACCACTTTGGGTAAGGAGGCAATTGAGGCTGAGCAGGAATCGGTACGATCTGTCCAGCCGCCAGGAGATGTTTGTAGATTTCTCCTGCAGGGAGAGGGACAGGAGGTGGAGGTTCTCGGTTCCACCGATTGTTGGTCGTGTTTTGGTTATTTGGGTCTTTTGGTGGGTTATATGGTTTGGGTTGCATAGGTTGTGATGTTTGTACTGGAAGTGGTGGGAAATGAGTAGAATTTTGAGGTAGGATATTAGCGATTGGTGGTGAATTAAAAGGAAAGGAGGTGGGTTGATATAGTGACGCCGGCTAATACGGCGGTGGTACCAAATAAGGCGGTGGTGGCAGAAACGGTTGCCCCTGATTAGCTTGGGGAGCAACAAATCCGACGTCCCTTTTCGCGACTGATGCTTTCTTTGGTACAGACTCTGGTGTTGGATGCGTGATTCGCCCAGACTTAATCCCTTGCTCGACTCTTTTGGCAATTAGGACCATGTCGGAGAAGCTGTTTGAGGGGTTCGAGATCAGGTAGGTGTAGTAGGGAGCTTTGAAGGTGTACAAGAAAATCGACAGGAGTTCCTTGTCGCTTAAGGGTGGAGAGATTCTCGAAGCCAACTCTCTCCATCTTTGTGCATAGGTCTTCACGGACTCGCCGATTTTCTTTTCCAAATTTTGCAGGTCGGCGCGGTCAGGAGCCACCTCCATGTTGAATTTGTATTGTCGGTAGAAGGCATCGGACAGGTCTCTCTACGTCCTGATCCTGGCTCTGTCCAGCCCCATATACCAAGTTAGGGCGTGCTTGGTCAAGCTTTCTCAGAATAGATGGATCAACAACGGTTCGTTGTAGATCATCTCTGCCATCTTGTTGCAGTATGCTCTGAGGTGGGTCTTCGGGCATTCTACCCCAGTATATTTTTCGAAGTCCGGGATCTTGTACTTCGGAGGTATGATGATCCCGGGGACCATGCACATATCGGCGGGACCTGTGGGATCGAATGGATCGGCCCCTTCGATTGCTCTGAGTCTCTCCTCGAGAAGATTCAGTCTGTCACTTTTCGGTTTCTCGGTCCCGATGGGGTTAGAACCGAAGGGCAACATAGGTTCTGATGAGAACTGAGGTTGTGCTGGGTTGAAAGTGAGGAGCTGAGTTCCCACAGGTCCGGGAACTGTGCTCGGAGGAATAGGAGGGAGATACAAAGCCTCCAGGTGGGCCTGGCTCTTGCTGGGGTCCACGGCAGGGTTGACTGAAAGGTGCTGAAGCGACGGGGAGATCTCTTCACCCGCCTTAACTGTAGGATTTGCAGTGATGGGTACTGTGAAGGGATTATCCCATCTCCAATGGCCCGGGGGACCAGAAAGTGGCGGGAGTACGGAAGGTCCTGCGACGGTGAGCGAAGAGAGAGATCCTTTTGTTTGAGGGAGATCAAAACCCGGTGGCACTTCGGCGACAGCTTCATCTCTTTCCTTTTCGGCCCTGGTGGCTCTTTCTGTAGTGATCCTAACTTGCTCCTCTAACTCTGCGATTCTAGCCATTAGTGCATCGTCGGTCTTGGCCAGTTCAGTCATTTTTCATTTTTGAAGTCTAGTTATGGGGAGCCTGTGCGGAGTAGCTTGCTTTCGAGGAGCTATCGTGAACCTGAAAAAGGGAAAAACACAGAAAAAGTAAATACAAGTGAGGATATACAGGTGATATGCAATCCCTGAGGCCTCCACATTTGCTCATTCGTTTTCCGGCCACACTTTCATTTGATATTTTCAAGGAGGTCGGTGAGGCGAGGAATCCCAGTGGGTGACAAGATACGAAGGAAGCCTCTATACATTCCCCCGATATGAAGCAAATCTGAGATGCTAACGGCGAAGCCCAAATCAACAGGGGCAACCAATGCCGCCATGCTAGGAATATCTCTTTTTACGCCATACTTTTGACGATGCAAGGCCTGATGCAAGGCCTGATGCCTGGTAAACTCAACAGAGGGGAGAGACAACAATCTTTTTATGAACTTGGAGTTTCTTTTTGTGATAAACTAGGAAGACATGGCCATGAGTGAGCGATACTCGGGTGTTTTGTTCTGATCTTTCGGAATTTCGGTGAGATGATTGCGTTTTATCCCGGAGAGAGTTTTTTTTTTTTTTTTTGTTTGTTTGTTGTTTTTTTGTTTGTTTTTTTTGTTTTTTTTTTTGTTTTTTTTTTTTGGGTTTGTATTGGAGGGATAGTTGATATGGAAAAGATGAGGCGATTTAATAAATATCCGAAAGAGTACGACTTTATTAAAAAGCGTTTACAAAATATGGTAAACTTGCCAACTTCCTAAATTCATCAAAAATGGCTAGGATAGATGAAATTAGGGGTCCTAGCTAAAAAGAAAAGATGGGCCGATCGCCGAGCCTTTCCCTGAAGGTGTCATTCCTGGGCGCCCGAGTCCTGCTGCCAAAGGTACTCCATCGAAGCCAACTCCCCTTTCTTCATCTCTAACTCAGCCTCTAAGGCGGTAATTCGGCTTTGCAGTACTTGGTTGTTCCTTTCTCCCAAGTCTGCGCGAGTAGTCAAAATCCTTATCGTTGAATCCCTGTCTTCGATTATGGCACTTGATGCTTCTCTTTTGCGAGTTTCACTGCTCAAGAGTTCCTTAAAGGCCCTGAGGGCCACCTTCTTTTGTACTGCTTGTACGCGGACGAAATCCTTGTGCTGCCTGTCCAGTTCATTCATCTGGACCTCCAAGCCACATTGACGAGCTTGGGCCATATCCCTTTCCTCTACCATCAGATCTCGTTCTTCTTGTGCTGCTCGCATCTGTTCTACCACTTGAGCGTAAGCCATGACATCCATTCCTTCGCTCACTTGAGATTCCCCTTCTTCTTCCATCGGTTTTTGATTTTCTGGGCGAGGTAAGACTTTGCCGTTAACCCGTCTGGACCTCCACTGTGGATATTCTGGTATTGTGGTTGCAGGGATGCCGTGCCCTTTGAGGCAAAAAGGGTGGGCCCAGTCATGGGCGTACAGCTGAATGTTCTGATCTTCTCCAGCGTGTGGCAGGTCTGATTTCGTCATGCCAAAAGTTACTGGAATGATTTGGGTGATGCGAAACTGTCTGAGGACGAGGGCCGGACAATAGTGAACGCATCCCCATGCTCCGATCAAAGGAACCCAAGGTAAGTGACCGCAGCAGACGATGGGATCGGAAGTCTGCAGCCATTTGGCGAGCCAACTGAAGTCTTCTTCTGAGAGATTTATGAATCGGTTGATCCAGGCATCCTTATTTTCCATCTCCCATCTATCCGTGGTCATTGCATTGATAACCCTGAGAAGAGGACATGACCTTATGTAACTTGCGAAGAAAAGGGTCTGATCAGGAATCTGTTTGAAGTGGCTGACCAACCATACTGTCAACAACTGGGTGCAACATGTAAGTCTCCCTTTCCCTTTCCTTCGACAAGAGTCCAAGGAGCGAAAGGTCTCGGCTAGAATGGTTGTTGTAGGATTGATGGCATTTGTTTCCATCTCATAAAGATGTTGGTTGCTGCAGAGTCGATGGCATTCCTCATTTTCGGAAAGAGGACAAATCCTACAATGGCGAAGGCCAGAATCCTTAAGCGTTTCTTTCCGTTGGACAATCGAAAGCGTGCCTCAATATCTGACCAGCACCAGAAGTAGTCCCCCTCTCTGACACGAGTAGTGATTCCTAACAGCTTATCGAGCCTTATTTTGACACTTGAGGAGTCGAGTCGAACATTCTGGTATATGGCCGATATAGGAGAGGTGAAGCACATCAGAGCTGAGTACTCCTCTAGCGTAGGGGTCAAGTCTACCTCTTTGTCGAAAGAGAAGCACCGATAATAGGGATCCCAGAATTTTAGGGCTGCTCGGATGCAACCCCAATCAGTCTTTACGTCAACTAGGGTCAGTAGCTTTCCATAGATACCCTCAAACTGTGTCTCTTCGTCTTCAGTCAGCTCATTTCTCAACATCCGAATCCTAGTTAAGTCAAAGTCCACAACTTCTACTTTGATCTTGGTGGTGATGTCAGGGGCGAACCCACGTTCCAACAGATCTCCTTGTGCGGCCTGATCGTCGAAACTTCGTCCCCCGAAAATATCAAATGAAAGTAGTGTAGGTGCCGACATGTCGAATGAGCAAGATGGGTCCTATGGGACAAAAATAAAATTTTAAATGCAAAGTAACCTGCACGTGTAAGAAATCTGCAGTTCATATAATAGAAAAAAATCACGTCAATATGCCACGACAAACAGGTATAATCATGATGCATGTGCTGGGGCTCTGATTCCGACATGTCTAACTGGCTTGAATGGTTCCCGGATGATACCATGAAAAGGTCCCTAAAGTGTCGTCCAGTCGCCCGATTTCTTGCGAAATCGTATAACCTTTCGACTGGCTTTAGGGGTTCATCCGAGTTGGGATTGGTGAACACTACCCAGGACATGTGTCCTAGGGCGTCACTACTACCCTCCTATTTTGGTAATTGTCCCCTGGGTGTAGGGCGCTATGAAATGCATATGACAATTGATAAAGCAAATAAATAAACAGGCCAACAATTGATCAAAGCAAATAAATAAACAAATAAAACACCTCTCTAAAAAGATAAAACCGGCTCCGACCCTAAGTCCCCAGTGAAGTCGCCAAACTGTTGCGCCTCGAAATTTAAAAATTCACGAGTGTGCAACGAAATTTGGGACCTTCAGATGCTCGGCGTACAGGACGCCTAGCAGCATGCAATGAAGTCGCCACCCTAATTTGGTTGCTAGGCTTAGGGAACCCTAATCGTCATGGTATAGGAAATATAATAAGTAAAAAAAAACTAAAGGCACAAAAAAGGGGTCTGGACCCCAGACAAAGGTTCGGGGTCGTATTATGGTCTCGGGAAGGTGTTAGGCACCCGAGTCACATCCGAAAACGGTTACCGGTTGATGAGAGAGGTGTTTAAAAAGGTGTTTGATAAAATGCGTTTTGAAAAAAGGGCCCTCAGAGGAATCGTCACTTTAGTCTTTTTTATGATCGTGATGGGACTGAATTTTCCGTAAGACTGAATGAGTGCCCTCTTTTTTCATCATCGGGCCATGCATGATTAACTTAATTACTACGTGATCCTAACATGGATTGCTAACAGAGTACCAATTTAAATGATTGATTTTAAAGTGAAAAACTGAAGTGGGATCGAAAGTCCCCATGTACATGCAGTCAATACAAGCGAGAATTTAAAATCATATGAACATGGCATTTTAAGCAACTCTTTAAACACGTTGTTCATGTGGGTTGATTTTAATTCTAGCAGTTCTATATATCATGCATGCAGTTGATATTTGCGAAAAGCATCGAATAAATAAAAAGGACTTGTGAGGCGTACTTTCGAGCGAAGCTTGAAATTAACCTACAAAATGAGAGTGTTAGTGATAGCTTGAGAAATAACTACGCAATTTTAAGAGTGCGAAAATTTAAATGACAGTTGATTGCATACGAGAAATGATGGATTTCACGCATACGAAAGTGAGATGCTGAGTTTGATAAAAATGATGACAGTTGATTGTACGCGAAAAATGATGGATTTTACGCATACGAGATTTAAATGCTGAGTTGATTTGCATGCGAAAAATGATGGATTTTAAGCATGCGAGAATTTAAAGGCTACGTTGATTGCATGCGAAAAATGATTGATTTTACGCATACGAAAATTAAATGCTGGGTTGTTTGCATGCGAAAAATGATTGATTTTCAGCATACGAGAATTTAAATGCGAGGTTGATTGCATGCGAAAAATGATTAATTTTATGCATACGAGAATTTAAATGCTACGTTGATTGCATGCGAAAAATGATTGATTTTAAGCATACGAAAATGAAAATGCTACGTTGATCGCATGCGAAAAATGATTGATTTTAAGCATGCGAAAATGAAATGCTGTTTTGATTAGTGCAGAAAAATTAAATGTTGAGGGCAGAAAAATTAAATGTAGTTGACGGTTTACAGGGAATAAAAAAAGTTTGTCGATGTGCCGAAAATAAAACAGGTTGATAATGCAGAGAATAAACAGTTGGATCTTTGCAGAAAATAAACAGTTGATATTGCGACCGACCATGTAGGCGGTATTGAATTTAAATTGCTGAAAGTAAATTGCTGAAATTTAAAGTGCGGAAAAGTAAAGTGCGGAAAATTAAAGTGCGGAAAAGTAAACAGTTGATAATTTGCGGAAGGATTTCCAGCAGTTTTGCGAAAAATTAAAGCAGTTGAATATTTACGAAAATTAAAATACGACCGACCATATAGGCGGTATTGAATTTAAATTGCTGAAATTTTAAAGTGCTGAAAAGTAAAGTACGGAAAAGTAAACAGTTGATAATTTGCGGAAGGATTTCCAGCAGTTTTGCGAAAAAGTAAAGCAGTTGAATATTTACGAGAATTAAAATGCGACCGACCATGTAGGCGGTATTGAATTTAAATTGCTGAAAGTAAATTGCTGAAATTTAAAGTGCAGAAAAGTAAAGTACGGAAAAGTAAACAGTTGATAATTGCAGAAAATAAACAGTTGATATTACAGAAAATTAAAAGTGTTAGTACGACAAATAATCATACAAAGCATACGCGTATTTTACGAAAAACGTGATCCGAAGTTTTGAAAACAATTAAAAATGGGCTGGGCCCAATTGAAGAATGAAAAGAAGTGAAAAATGGGCCAGGAATAGTGCCTGGCCCATGAGAATTTAAAAGGGAATGGGCCAAGCCCATTCCCGCGTGAACAGTGTCGTTGGCCTGGCACTGTTCATTCGTCACCTTTCTTGGTCGCCGGCGTACTGCCGGCGGCAAAGCTCCGGCCACAAGTGGCCGATTTGAAAATCGTTCATACCAAAATGTTCGTCTCTTCGACGACTTCCCGACCGTACCAACCCCGATTTTTAGTTTGACTCGTACAAAATTTAATTTTGAAAAAACGACAAAACCGTTAATTATCAAAAACTAATTAATTCACACAAACTAACCAACGATTTTTAAAAGTGAAAGCATGTATTTAATCTATGTTATGTGTGTGAATTAATGACACAAAAGAAAGCAATTAAATTGCTCAAACAAGAGGCAAACGAATTTAAACAAAACTTTGGCTTAAAAACTGAAAAAAGGCTAGAGAGAGAAAGCTCACCTCAAGGCCTTGAACTTGGACGATCTTCGCTTGAAATAAGCAACTGATCAGAGGAGGGAGAGAGGGCAAGAAAGATTGCCAATTTGGTGCCCCGAATGCGTTGGAGGAGGGGGGCTATTTATAGCCGAAGATCGCGTGAGGAGGGAGACGCGGGGCTTCGCGTGGTGGCCGGCTGGTCGCGGTGGCAAGGCTAGGCAAGCTAGCCGTGATGATGGCGGAGGGACAGGAAGCTATGGACGCGACGGGAGCAGGTGGCTCGGGCGTGGGCTACTTCGCTGCACTCCCTTGGCACTGTTCACGTGCATTATGCATGTTAATTCAGGGGCCATTAATCTGGTTGACTTTCCTTGGTTAACCAGATCAATGGCCATGATCAAATGGCCTTTTCTCTAATTTAAATGGCCTCGAGCCGGTTCCCGCGACCAAACGTTCTGACTTTTCGAGCCAAAGGTTCCGGCGCGTAAAGAAAAATATGACGGGTTTAACTGTCTACAGCGAATGATGAGAATTCCTCGTTTAACGTGTTTATTTTCGCGTTCAAAAATGTGAAACGTTTGAACGGAAAAATAATAACGTTACGCCGAAACTTACACGAATCACTGTAGACCGTTGCGACCAGAAAAAAATCTAGCAACTAGTTGGTGGAAAACATTTTAAAGTCAAGCTATTGTCCGAGCGAACTTACTCGGGTCCAAGAAAAGCCCGAATAAAAATAATAATAAAATAATAAAAATACTAAAAAAATGCTAAAATATAAAAAATCCTAAAATTCATGTGATGACCTAAAACGAAGAAAAAATTAGCAAACGACTGCCGGATAATTAAAAATGTGGTTTTTAAGGCTAAAAATATTAATGATAATAATAATGAAAATACATGCCGAAAAATTAAAAATGCGATTTCGAAAGCTGACGATGCTGACAATGATGCAAAAATGCAACGAAACGCCTAAAAATGCTAGTGACATTAAATCAACTGAAAATGACTGTAAATTAGCTGAATAACAGAAATGCTAAAATTAAATAAAAATGGCGTCAAAATTCGGGTATCAACAGTATATCATCAACATAGACTTCCATGTTCCTTCCAATTTTCTTCTCGAATACTTTGTTTGTCATGTGCTGGAAGGTTGCCCTAGCATTTTTTAGTCCAAACGGCATCGCCGTGTAACAATAGGTAGCTTTTGGAGTGATGAAGGCGGTATTTTCTTCATCTTCGACGGCCATAGGGATTTAATGATACCCAGAGTTGGCGTCTAACGAGCTTAGATAAGCGTACTCGGCAGTCTAATCAACTAACTGGTCGATTTGAGGGAGCGAGCGGGTAGCAATCTTTGGGACAGGCATCGTTCAGGGTAGTGAAATCGATGCACATACGCCAATCTCCGTTAGGCTTCGGAACGAGAACTGGGTTAGCTAGCCAGGTTGGATACTGGACTTCTCGGATGAAGCCCGCGTCTAGGATCTTAGTTACCTCCTTTTCAATAGCTAACGCCTTCTCTATAGAAAAGGCACGTCGTTTCTGTTAGACCGGCTTAACACAGGGATCGACGTTAAGTCGATGTTCCGCTACTTCTCGCGAGATTTCGGGCATATCCGTGGGTTTCCAAGCGAACTCTCCTTTACATTTGTTCAGCAACCGAGCTAACTGAAGGTTCTCTTCCGGGCTTAGCTTTTCGCTAACCAAGAAATTCACTTCACTGATCCCGTTAACTAGTACGGGTACCATCTTATCCACAGGCTGAGTGTGTTTCTCATCGTTCTGTCCATATGGATCCACCGTTATGCACACGTATCTATCGCAACTCTTCTGAGTCATGAGTAAATAACACTCAGCCGCTAACTTCTGATCGCCCTTGATTGAGACTACTCCATCCCAGGAGGGATATTTCATTCTCAAATATTTTTGAGATATCGCTGCTCCGAAACGGTTGAGGAAAGGTCGTCCGAGTATAGCGTTATAAGGCAGGGTTAGGTCTACAACCAAGAATAGCAACTCCTCTGACCGTTTGGAAGTATCTTCTCGAAAGTACACCGGTAGTGATGTGACTCCAGTCACTAGGATCGGGACTCCATCTACCCCAATTATCATCTTCTTACAAGGCATCAACTCACTATCAGGACGCTTCATGAGGTTGTAAGCCTCTAATGAGAATAAATTTACCGCGCTTTGGTTGTCAACAAGGGTTCTTCTGACTCCACGATTACCGATAACGGGTGTAACTACTAACGCGTCATTATGTGGGAATACAACGCCTTTCTCGTCCTCTTCAGAGAAGGATAACACCATTCGATCTAAGGTACTTATCGCTTCGCTTTTCATTAACACGCCTTCTCGCTTTCGCTTATCTCCTGCTGCGGGTGTTACCTGCACAGGCTCATCAAGGTACGGCGTGCCTCCAGCTATGATGTTGATGATGGGGACATCATCTTCATCAATCGTGAGTGTTTCCTTACCTCTCTCTGCAAGAGTAGCGTTGCTTCCTGGAGCGCGAGGAGGTGTCTGTCTGTTATCTGGTATCCTGTTTGTCGGGTTATCCCTGGTTTCTTCTCTTGCCTTAGTGGCAAATTCTCCGAGATAGCCCTCTTCTACTAGACGTTCTATCGCCAGCTTTAATTCTCTGCACACTTCTGTGGAGTGTCCTTTAACTTTGTGAAATTTGCAAAAAGCATTTTCCCTTCTTCCCATGACTACTCCTGGCTTCGCAGGGGCTGGATAACGAATGGGTAGGTTTCGCTGCTCCACAATCGCTAAGATTTTCGCTCTTGGCAATATAAGGGATGGAAGGTCTGGGTCATAAATTGGCCCTTTGGGGGATCTGCTTGCTGCCGAGTGGGGGAGTTACTGGATCTTCCTCTTGAGAAGTTGCCTCTTCGCCGATTGGAGGTCTTAGGCAGGGACGGAGGTACCGTATGACCAGGGGAGGCTATGGCCACCCCAAACTTTTTTAAAATTTTTTTTTTTTTTTTTAATATATGTCATTAGTATATTAGTAATAATAATAAAAAAAAAATTTGCACTCAATGACTCAAAATTTCCAACCCGTGCTCTCCCTCTCCCTCAAAAAAAAAAAATGAGCACTCAAAATTTCCAATTCCAACTCGTACTCTCCCTCTCCCTCAACCAAATTTCCTCCATTAAACCACGTTCTCCCAAAATTGAAACTTTAACTCCTAATCCTTCTCTAAACAAAACCCAACTTTCAATTTCGCTCCAAAAATACCCAAATTTTCTAAAAATTCGAAATCCCCAATTCGAAACCTAACTCTCAAAATTTTCACCATCGTGTATTGTAACTCGAAATGATGCACACCCATTGTTAGAATAATTTTGTTTGTACCGAGTTAGTGTGTTACAGTTTTAAAGTGCAACTTGCAAGGTAAAGTACAAATACTCTTAAACATTTTTTTCAATTTTTCGTTTAGCTCGTTTAACTTCCCTTTAAAATACTCAAAAAAAAAATTCGGGGCCGCTGCCCCCGAACCCCCGCACCCCCTGAATACAAATCCTAAATCTATCACTGCCGCCCCCCCCAAACATCGATTCCTGGCTCCGTCACTGGTCTTAGGGATGTGATCTTTTCGTTGGGCATAATCGTCGGTAAAATGATCGTCAGAGGTCGTGTTGATAGGAACGTTAAGAACCTGAGGCACGTTTTGTGGCATGTTTCGGGTTCTGTCCTTGTTCTCTTCCTCTTCCACCCTTGCGTAATTATGGGCTTTCAGCCTTAACGCGTCCAAAGTCACCGGGGGGTCTACCAATAACGTGTCTTGCAGTTTCTCATAATGACAGTTCCACTTCAAAGCCTCTATAGTGAAATTAATGGTAACGCCCGACGTTAAGGACATCTCCATGTCGAAACGACTAAGGAAATCTTTCAAAGATTCCTAAGGTTTCCTGTGTATATCGAATAAAGTTGCAGCAGATTTCTTGATGGGGACAGCGGTACTGAATCGGCTTCGAAACTTAGATTGCAGCTGTGAAAAATTGTTAATGGATTTGGCTGGGAGACCCTCAAACCAGAGACGTGCAACTCTTGACAAGGTCATAACAAATATCTGACACAAAGCTACGTCACTGTGCATTTGAAATTGCACAAAATCCTTCACCTTGTTAAGGTGGGAAATGGGGTCCTTGGTGCCGTCATAGAACTCCGTGGGAAGCTTCACATGCCGACTGACTCTGTGATGCCTTATGCGATGGCTAAACGGATGACCTAATGTGTCGTCAAGGATTTCGCGGGTATGACGAGACAGGGAGACTTCCAAATGACGTCTACGCCCTCGTGGCTCAGGGGTGCGATGCCGCCTTGGAGACCGGTTACGGCTCCTTGGAGACTGGTTGCGGCTTCTACTACTCGATCTCTCGCTACACTCAGGAGATACATCTCTACCTACTTCCTCACGCCCGCCATCCCAGTGATCTCTATACTCGTCACGCCATCGCTCTTCTTGCGATATGGGATTTCTCGCATGTGGGGCCCGGAGAGTTCTACTCGCCCATGAATAAGCTGCATAGAATTAACAAGATCCGTCGTTATAGACAATATCAGCGGGGTGCTCCCACGCTGCTGAGGCAATAACGGTCGATTAGCGACAATGGACAGAGTAAAAGTATATATCGAATGAGGGGGAGTAGTGAATCCTGAGACATTGGGAGTCAATCTAGCAGCTAACGCGGTCAGCTGGTCTAGTTGAGCACGCAAAGCTAACAAAGAACTGGCTAAAGGGTTATTCACGCTAACCATTGCAGATCCCATTGGAGGAGGAGTGGAATAGCTAGGTCCTGACATTTGGGAAGGTGGAATACTCATCTGGGGAAATGATATGCTCGTTGTTGGCCCGAAAAGGAAATCCCTCTGCGCAGAAGGGGTTGCATGGGCCGAGGCAAAGATGTCGGCAGAAGTAGAAGGAAAGAGCTCTCTGCGAGTGAGAATACCATGAGATTGGGTAGGTGTAGATTCTGAATCGGAAGCCATAATTTTTCGATTCCCAAAAAAATAGAGCTTGGCAATTAAGGAGGCTCACTTAATTGAACCAAGGCTCTCAATGAAAGCACCAGTTTAATAAGATTCAGACTTCTGGGGGAACCAGGGGTGAGGACTATGGCCGCTCATAATTACTGTTCTCGTCGTCCGATGTACTTGCAAAGCGCCGGAGGGGGGGCTCCGGCGTAGACACTCCGATGCTTAAGTCAATATGGCTGTTCCAAATAGCAAGGGTTCGACTAGCAATCTTAGGCTTACCTCTTATCTTGAGTAGTGGGGTATTTATAGGCGAAAAAAGGGTGTTATTCAGGGGGTGGGCGTTATCTAGGGAAGATAACGCATTGAGTGACGTCATGGCTGACCTGGGATGGGATAACGTCGTGCGTGTAGGCAGATAACGCGTGAGACCCACCCCCCACCCCCGGCGCTGATGTCGACCATCCCAGGATTCCTTGTTGAGTGTAGGGCGGCATCCTTGTGGGCAAGCGCCCGATAGGGGCTATAGTGCTCAGGCGTTAACGCTGGGTGCAAAGACGAAAATGCCCCTAGAATTGCCTCTATTGTTATCAATTATTAATTTTTTGCCTACTTTAATAGATGAAGATGGTCACTTGACTGCTTTTCTACTTATGTGGATAAATTTTTAATTTTACTAACGTGACACTCCACATCATCGAGAACTGACATGGAAACTACTCTTTTCATACACCCTACTCCAGCACCCTCTCATAATGGAACAGGATCAAAGATCTGGCATCGTAGTTGCTTCAAGTGGGATGCGTGGAATTTCAAAACATCTTGGAAGGAAAGAACCAATAGAAAAAATGTCAAGACTCCTAAATTATAACTCCAAAATTAGCAATAAAACTGTACAAACTAAGTAGGGGTGTCAAAACGGGTCAACCCGACCCATTTACAGTGACTCGTTTAATAAACGGGTCAAAATCGACTTGACCCTCTTCAACTCGTCAAATCCATTTAACCAACCAAAACGGCGTAATTTTGGTTAAACAAAACGACGTCGTTTTGATCTGATTAATCAAAACAGTGTTTGCTCTTGAATAAATAAAAAAATAAAAAAATGCGGAAAAAATTTATAAAATTATAAAAAATTAAGAAAAAAATATAATAAAATAAATAAAAATGCTGAAAATTTTATTTCTGAATTTTCTAGAATTTTTATGAGTTTTAGAAAAAAAAATTTGAATATTATAGGGACCAAACTTTATACATTGATGACAATTTGGTATAGATCGATCTAGTTCTGATATCACTAGCTAGGTCATATTATTAATTATTATTACAGACAAAACCCATAACCTACTTCATAAACAGATCAAAGGTACCAATAGAGTACCGAACTCAGATTACTCATCCATAAAAAAAAAATCACCCACTGCATACCCGTTAGACCGGGTATGACCCAGCTTCTGAAAGTGGTTTTGCCACCCCAAAAAAAAGTCAAAACAGGTCGACCCATTTTGAAACGGGTTGACTCGAACTCGTTTTATTGGGTACCATCTGACCCGTCTTAAACTAGTCGGGTATGGGTCAACCTAACGAATCAGAGCCGTTTTGACACCTAGGAATACAAAATAAATAATCACCAGACCAAAAATTCACACTCCAAATTCATTACTTGTATGCTACACAATTAATGGCTTTCTCATAAATTCATACATATAAAAAAATTACCATTTGGTGTGGTAGGAAACAAACGGGGATCCACGATGAGTCTAAAATTATCGGTAAAAATCTTCATATTTTGTAAACTCGATAAATTCAAACAATTTTATGGTATATATCGTTTTCACCTAATTTTTTAATTTGTCTGAGTTAGCTCGTAATTTTGTGTCATCCTTTTTAGTTTTACAACTTAAACTTATAACTGTAATTAAAATGTACGTTAATAAAATATTTATAATTATTTAATTATTAAAATAAATATAACTACTCTACTATCGAGAGCGTATTGGATGGTAGTGGTAGCTATATATTTCTAATTTATTTATTATTTAAATCACTTTTTTTCTTTTTTTCTGACAATAATAAAACATATTTTCCTAACTTTTCTCCATAATACAACCTCTAACTAGTTGTTTGGTAAAAGAATATAGACAAACGAAAAAAGGGAATGAAAAGTTGGAAATGGAATGAGTGAGAATGAAAATGAGTGGAAAAGAAAATAAATAGATACCCATAGGTGTTCTACTTCAAGAATAAAAATAAAAAGAATTTTTTTTTACCTTTATTTGGTATAAGAACTAAGGAAAATATGTAAATGTACAAATTATTTATTATATCGTTTTGTTAATTGTTAATATATATTTTTATATATATTAGTAAAAAAAATAAAACTTAACTAAAACTTGATGGTTTTTGCTATATAGTTTGGTAAATTTATAATTATGTAAAATTTGATGGTATAGGATGCTAACTAAATACATACGTGAGCCGGATTAAAATTCTATACGGTATCTTATTTGAGCGGTTAATGTTTTTTTATAAATCATTTTCTTGGTTTGCTTCTTATTGGACCTTGACGAATTAGTTAATTTAAACTTCTTATTCTTTAAAACCCACGCATCCCTTCGCTTTTAAATTAATGCAAGCCCATCGATGCGGCCCAGGGCCCACCATATATATTAAAGAAAGGCGTCCGTTTTTCCCTTTGTAACCAAAACCTCACTTTTTGTCGGGAGCGCAGTGTTTTTCCGTTCTCACACGTCTCCCCTATTGGGAAACGCCGACGACGAGGAAGAGTATGACCCTTACGACGAAGAAGATGACGATGACAGTTTCGCCGACGACATGGAGGCTCTCAAGCAGGCCTGGATGCTCACCGGCACTACCCTCCCCAGTCCGTCTCCTTCCGCCGCCTCTGATGGCATTGGCGGTGGTTCCTCCCCAGGCGGTGGGGCTGTTGGTTTGGCGTCTAATTCTGATGGCGATGATGATTTTGAACTCTTACGAAGTATATAGAATAGGTTATCGGTAGCCCCCGGACATGCGAGCGCCTCTCTCTGAAGCCTTTCTGCGCTCTTCCAATGGCCTCGGATGACGAGGACGATGATTATCAGACTCTTTGTGCCGTGCGGCGGCGTTTTTCTGCCTACGAACGCAGCGGTAAGATTTGTATCAATATAGTCATGATTTTTTTTTGTTGTATAATGTACTGTGTTTCTGAAAAACAAAGCACCATCTTTTTTTTTTCTTTTTAACATCTAGGTTCTTTGAGAAAGGAAAGAGGGAATTTCTCAACTATATCTTAGCCGGTTCATCAATCCACTTTGGCCTCTGAAGTTTTACCAGATGCTGAAGAGTTTCTTAGCAGAGAGATGCAACTTCCTGTTTTTGAGCCCATGGATCAGTGAAATGATTGTAATCCGCCGTCATCATTGCCGTTGAACTATTCTAGCTTCCCCAAGTCTGCTTAGTTATTCATTGATGCCATTAAGAGGAACAGGTCCTTGCAGAAGTTCTTTAGAAGTAAATTGACTCAGATTGAGGCAAGACTTGAGGAGAACAAGAAGTTGAAGCAGCGTGTTAAGGTCTTGAAAAACCTTCAAAGTTCATGTAGAAAAATTACTGGGCTTCATCTTGCCCGGAGAAAGGATCCTCGTTTCAAATTAATATCAGCTCGAAGGACAGTGAATTCAAAGGTTATAGTTTTCCCATATATTTTATTTCATTCGGATTGCTTTGTTTTTCCTATAGTTCTCTTAACATGACGAAGAAACAAAAGAACTGATACGATAAACAATTGTGTGTGATGAATACATAACCACACCAGCGGCTATTGCTAACCTGTAAGTTAATGGGCTGAATGTTAACAATGCCAAATTGGTTTGACCATCATGCGTGATGGTTACTAGATACAACTACTTTTATTTAAGCTTGTCCATAAATTGATTATTGCATTTATGCTGTGGATCCCCTATTCACCAAAAACATGCTTTGTTAATGCAGGGTAGTGAAAAAAAATCGTCTGCTATTTTTGATGGTCCAGTTGAGAACTCTCATGCGGCAAATTACAGGATGGCGTTGAAACATTTTCCACTTTCTCTTAATCACAAAAAATGGACAGAGGAAGAAAAGAAAAATCTTGCAAACGGACTAAGACAGCAATTCCAAGAGATGGTTTTTCAACTATCATTGGATCATCTCAGGTATGTTCAATGTCATATGTATAGTTTTTTCTTATTGCTTTAGATTGTGATTCTGAAAATTGTAATGCCTTGAGAAGAAAAGGAGGAGGCTCACCTGCATAAAGTATGTCATTTTGAACTCCATATTAAGTCAGTAATGCGTTGAGTTCTTTTGATTTTGATTTTCTTCTTTTTTGATAGAGGTATTTACAGTTTAATAAAGTTATCTTCTTCCACTAATCTTCCAAGAAACATAACAGTTCAACAAATGACTGTAGAGAAAAGTTTAAGGAAAAGTATTACTCTAGTGTACGATTAAGCCTGCGATCGGAGGTACTCTTTTCATCGACACTACTACACTTTGCATGATGGTTGTATTACGTTGCCCCTGCTTGCTAGTAGTTATCGCCACTATTTAGCTGGTGGAATACTACTCTTTGATAAGTCATGTCTGGAACTGCCATAACATTTACGCATTTATTATCTGCTGAAGCTGCTACATGAACCATAGTCAGGAAATCTGCTGATTTTCCCTAGGTCCTAAATATGCTTTCATGTTATCTAATACTTTGTGGTTTTAGAAACATCTGAGCGGCACCAATTTGCATTGAGATGAATTTGTAGATGTGTAGCATTAGCTGTTTGTGTCTTGAGTGTACAAGAGTGCATTTGTCAATAATCAATTATTAAACTAGGCCATGGTTGTTAAGAATAATCCACCTGTATAATTTAGTGGTAGCATCAGAATAGTTGTTATCTTAGCACCTTTAGGGCCAATTTGGTATGGGTTATAAAAAAAACGAGGGCTTTGCAAGTAGAGTACAATTAGGGGTTCTAAGGTTGAGCCTTGGTAGAAATAAAATTACTAAACAAAACATTTTTTTCCCCTTTAAAGTTTTTTACCATTCCCCTGATTAAGAGCTTACAACTAACTCTTGAAGATCCATAAAAAACAAGGTTTACCATTAAACATTAAGTCCTAAGAACCAGGAATTACAGTAGGTGCTTAGGTCTATTCAGTTTTGAGGTATTTGCTTCAGCCAAATGTGTCTCTCTTTTAAACTGTCAAAATTTTTATCATTTCTTTTGTGTCTTGAGGACATTTTTTCTAATGCACGCTTTATGTGATGAAGTGGTTCAGAAGGCTCTCTTGGTAATGCAAATAATTTGGATGGCGTTCTCACATCAATCAGGGATCTGGAAATTAAGCAGATTAGGGAGTTCCTTCCAAAGGTTAATTGGGATCAACTGGCTTCCCTGTATGTTGCGGGTCGTACAGGTGCCGAATGTGAAGCACAGTAAGCACTCTAAGCACTCTCGTGGATATCATTTTTTATTATGCTGTTCAACCATGAAGCTTTTGTTTATAAATAGCCTTCAGAATTTATTGAAGGTTATAGTTTTCAGAATTTATTAAAGGTTTTCTTTGCTTGTCCTTGTTTTGCAACATGCATTTTAAATGTATTGGGCATCTTTAACCAGCAGCTTGTCAAGAGTGTTTAAAAAATGCACGGATCACATAGTTCTATCAAATATAATTTAATCTCTCGTTTGGTGGTGATTATACATATCTGATGTAGTGCTATTGCTTTAAAATTTAATCATTAATCAGATAATATACAGGAGTGGTTCAAGTCACCACATATTTCAATCCTTCCATTTCTGTTTAATTCTTTGTCGCATGGAAAATTTGCCCTATTAGCATATAGAGGATTCTATTTTTGCAGTGGCTCAAGCCAGAGTGAACACTGGTGAGTGGTTCACCATGGAACTGTTCAAAGTGGCTTGTGCCAGGCAATAGAGACTTATGATCTAGAGAAAGAAGGGAGTGGGTTGGTTATTTGGGGTTGAGGACTACAAGAGGAGAGTATTTTGGACCTGAAGTTAATTTAAAGAGATACAAAACTGGGTATTATGAAACTTCAAAAGTTAGTGGCCTACACCATGCATGCATGCACTTTAATGTCCAGCATATGACCACATCTTCGTAGATGTTGATCGTTTATGCACTTTGTTATCTCAAATATCAAGTTTGTTGACAGTGAACATAGAACCTCATGCTGCTTGTGACATGAGTTTGAAATTGTCACATACATTGAGAAGACATGGATTTACATGGTATGCATCATGATACAACATGCCCTTGAAAGGCAAACATAAAATAGAGCAAGGACCCTGTTTGACTATTAAACCAACACAAGCTGATATGGAAGCCCAAATGTTTTAGGGATGCTTAGGTGTTTTCTGAAAATGTTAAGGGCAAGTAGCTTCACCCCGCCAAGTCTACTTGTGCCCAACCACAGCAGGTCCTTGCCGGCCTTTGCGTAATAGTGGTATGATGTTAAAATTTTCAATGTAATTGATTTGAAAATACAATTGATGTTCTTTGTGGTTAGACATTAGAAGCTCTGATACGCACCACTTTCAAATCATACAATGCCTTCACTGTATTTTATGCATCTGATTCGAGACTTAGTCTCGTGCTAATCATAGACTTTATTTTATTTCATTATACGATCTACAGTTTTTACCATTTTCTATCACATTTGTATGTTTCTTTCTTTCGTTTCTTCTTTCAAGTAGTTAATTTTCTTCTGCTCTAGATTCTCATTATGAGCTTACTATTCAATTTGATTCTGGCCTCAATCTGATAAATGGTTTCATGTTCGTTGATTTTTCCATGAAGCACCTTCTTCATCAAGCCAGTTTCGCAGACATATTATCATCACAGACATATTTACCATTGTGCAATATTATGCTGATCATACAGGTGGGATCCACACATGACATGTGCTTTACACTGGTGTTGATTGCGTCTGTTATGGTTGTCATCACAGATGTCTGTGACGTCCCCTTTGCTTATACCATAAACTTATTTGCACCTTTTTAACTCTCTTTGCTTCTTCTTTTTTCCCATTCTGATGCAATTGGTTTATGCCTACAGGTGGTTGAACTTTGAAGATCCTTTGATCAACTGGAACCAATGGACTGTTGAGGAAAATAAGAAGCTTTTGTTTCTTGTCCAGGAAAAGGGGATCACTAACTGGTTCGACATTGCTGTTAGCTTGGGGACAAATAGGACACCATCTTGTTGCTTGAAACGTTTCCAGAGGAGTTTAAATGCTGGCATATTGAAGAGCGAGTGGAGTAACGAGGAGGATGCTCAACTTCGTATTGCTGTAGAAACTTATGGTGAAAGTGATTGGCAGTCTGTGGCTTCCTCTTTGGAAGGACGTACTGGTACTCAATGCTCAAATAGGTGAATTTGCAGACTCAGAACTACCCATCTTTTTTCTAGATATGAGTGAAATAGGGCTTTGCAGTTTACATCATCTCCTGAATTCTTCTATCCATTAGTTATAATGTTTCTTTCCGCCAAATAGAAGTGAAAGCCTAAAATGGTCATGTTAATTCCCTTTTCATTGAATTAAGAGAATCCCAATTAGGTGAAGCCACAAAACAAAATCTACGCAAAAAAAAAAAAAAATGAAGCTTCTTTATTCCCCCCTCTTCCGGTTTGGCCTAGATAAACCAAAACATCTGTTTTCTTCTCGTGCACTAACCCTTCCTCATGAGTTTCTTCCTAACTTTGAGGAGGTCAGTTTTCTAACAAGTGCTGAAATTGTTCCCCAAGTTGTTTTTCTTCTCTCTGACTAGTGTATCATGACCTATAAATACTTTCCTGGAGACTTATGGGATATTCTTCAACGTATGTGAATTTTTTTCCTCATATATCTGTATCAACATTTTGAATTATTAGTTTGTAGTTTACAAATACAGCTAGGACAACAGCTAATTTCCCTCCAAATGTAGAGCACTATTTCGCTGTTGCTTACAGGAAACTGCGCTCGTATTGTTTGTTTATAACAAGGCATCCTGCACCCTTATTGTAGAGATTAGAACTCTAGTTTTCCACCAACCAGTTTAGTTTGTTTCTGGAAATTTCTCTGTATTTTGTTTTAAGACTTTCATGCTCTTAGATCTTCTACAAAAAAAATTATGTATTGCTTTTGTTGTCCATTTTGTGCAAGTTGTACTGCCTAAATGTTGACTCGGATCTTGTCTTTTGCACAAATACAAACAAATACGTCCTGCTCCATTTAGTTTGTTAACCTCATGCTACCTCCAAAGTTCGTTGGTGTATCCACTCTTCCTAATCAAATAATAGTTAGTTTTTTTTCTAATTTTTTGCCTGAACCTAAAGCTCGGTGCAGTTATGATATAAAATGTTTGTATTGTCACTGTCTTGCTGAAAATTGTTCACTTGAATTGATTTCTTCTTTAGTTCCAAAAGTTTCCCCCATATTCTGTTCGATTCCTCTGTTGTAGCCACTGATTGTTTTTGACACATCATTTTCTCATGATTCTTACCAGTCGTTTCAATCTATTGAATGAGTTGCATAGAATAATGTTTCATTATATGCAGGTGGAGGAAAACCCTTCACCCTGACAGGAAGAAGTTGGGGAGATGGACTGTGGATGAAGACAAACTTCTGAAAGTAGCTGTTAAGCTTTTTGGTCCAAAGAATTGGCCTAAAATAGCTCAGTTTGTGTCTGGGCGAACCCAAGTGCAATGTAGAGAAAGGTATTTTGTAATTTGTATAAATTATAATTCCAAAGGCAGTATAGATTCTGTTGATATGTCCTAACTTTGACTTTTTTGTTTGTTTGGAAGGTGGGTTAATTCTTTAGATCCTTCTTTGAATTGGAATAAATGGACTGAAGAAGAGGATTTAAGACTGAAAACAGCGATCGCAGAAAATGGATATTTGTGGTCGAAGGTTGCTGAATGTGTCCCAGGACGAACAGATAACCAGTGTATGAGGTATTAGATTTTGAATTTGATGGTGGATTAAAGGCTCTTATTCTGTCACTTTTTAATTATATATCAGTAATTCTTGATGCTTCATATCTCTAGACTTCATTTTAACTTGTACCTATATGACCAGGAGGTGGAGGGTGCTATCCCCAAATGAAGTGCCTTTGTTACAAGCTGCCAGGAGGATAAAAAAATCTGCTCTTAGGAAACTTTGTTGATCGTGAATCAGAGCGCCCTGCACTGGGTCCTAATGATTTTATTCCATTACCAATGATAGGACAAGCAGCATCTGAATCTGAAAATTTGAATCAATCTAGCAAATGTAAAAGGAAATCAAGGTATAACATTAAAGTTATTGTGTCAATGCATATTCTCATAATTTTCCATTCATATTATCTGCTCCATCTTTATTTAGGCTGAATCTCTTGGTCTTCTCATCTGTGAAGGAAGAAAATGTTTTCCAGCATATTTTTCTTTGTTTCTGGTTGATTTTCAACAAAACAAAATAAAATTGTGTTTTTTGTTGTCTCATTCGAGTGATGTTTCCTTGTTTCCTTGAATGCAGTAATGTTTTAAAGATCAGATCCAAGAGAGGTACCAAAAGGGTGGGAATTTCTGCCAGTGAGACCCCAGGGGTTTCTAGTGGCACTGAGGTTGACATTCTGAGTGCGAATCATAGTGTTGTGACTGGCAGCACGGTGAAATCTAATTCAGAAAGTAACACCCAAATGGAAACAGCTGGAGATCATCTGTCGACTAATTCTATTTCTAGAAAATCAATTGCAACTGGTGACATTGCAATTTATACTAGAAAGAAGAAGCAGCTTCCTAAGCCGCATTCAAGGGGCAATGTAATTGTTGAAAAAGAGGGGATAATAAATGGTGATGTTTTGCAAACCTTTGGTGGGAGAAGTAGTAGTAACTGCAAAGAAGACCTCATAAACTGCCTTCAAGGAGAAAGGTGCATGGTAAGTCAGGAATTACTGCTAATGATGCTGCATTGGTTCATGGTCATGTAGATTCAAATTTGTTAGTGACAACCTGTGAGGGGGATGGTCCGAGTGGCGTAGTTGGCCAGCCTGTTGCTTCTGGTGAGACGGTCCATGAGCCACCCACGACGAAAGAATTGTGTATTGGATCAGCTGAAGATGGTGAATGTCTAGTTTCTGCCCCAGAAGAGTTTGAGTTAATAAATATTGAACTGTCAGGGGAAGGTCACACTCCTTGCCATCAAGACAGCTCTAGGAGGAGAAGACCCTCTGGGAAATCTAATTCTAAGAAGGTTTTAAGAACAATGGATGACAGTGATGTCACACTTGCGTCCTTCCTGCGCAATAATAAATCGAAGAGAAGAAACCTTGAAGTTACTAAAATTCCTGGTCAGGGTTGCTCTTCTTCAGAGATGTCATTGGGATCAAATTTGCATCTTAATGATAGAAATACAATGCATTGTGAAACTCAGGCTTTTTGTGATGATGATGGATTTTTGGAAACTGCTTCCGGTTGTGAAAAGAACGCTCATCATTCAAAGAAGGTTAAGCTTGTTGCTCACCAGGGAGGCACATTGACAGGATCAGTCAGCATCAATCACGAAGGAGATCTTGGGGATGATGGAATAACTCTCGCTAGCTCAGAACGCAGTAAAGTGAAGAACAGGCGCTCGGTTACAGCTGGAAGTGGCAAGTTGCCTTTGAGGAAAGATACTCCGCCCTGTGGCACAGTTGCTCGCCAGGAAGGGGATACTGGCGCTGATGACATCACTCTTGCTAGCTTTGTACGTAGAAAATTGAAGAAACGCCCTAATGTTGCTGAGACGAGGGCTCATTCCACCTCCCACCAGACTGTGGGTTCAAAATTGCCCTCTGAAGAGAGGATATGACAACTAATATCATGATGCGTGGTTTTGTGAGATTCTATCAGTTGGTTCATGTTTTATGGCCGCGCTGCTACCGTTGGTGGTAACATTTAAGTTTGGTGGACTGGATTGGCATTGAGGATTGTCAGACCTTCGCAGCAGCCTTCAAGAGAATCTGTTATCAACTTGAGATTTCACCTGATCCAGGAGGAGGAAGAAAAACTGTATAGATTTTTTGCTGTAGTAGAGGAAATGCTATTTTTCTAAAAATATACGCATATATGAATTCTATGCAAGTGGAGCTTCTATGAAAGGCTATTTATGTGAGATGAGAATAATTGAAAATGATAAAGAAGAAAAAAGAAAATTGGATGTATGCCACTTTTTGCTTTTGTTTTTGATTTAACGATCCTTTTGGTTCCTGTGTTTGGTAAAGTTTTACACGAGGAGCATAGAATTACATGCATACTGAATTTTTATTAAGACGATAAATAGACACATAATTTTGAGTGTGGTTGGACTACCAAAATTTGAAAAAAAAGGTCAAATTAAATTTATATAATTACTCTTTCTAATTAGGGGTGAACACGAGCCGGTTTGGTCCGGTTTTGGGGCTAAAACCGAACCAAACCGGTAATTTACGGTTCTAATTACGGTAGAACCGGACCAGACCGGAATGTTACGGTCCAGTCCAGTTCTAAAATTTCCGGTTCTTAACGGGCCAGTTCCGGTTCCGGCCCGTTAATATTTTTTTTTTTGAATTATAAAAAAAAATTACAATGGGCCCCAGCCTTTTAACGGGCCGCCCAGCATTTTTATTTCATTCAACAATGTGCTGGCCCAACATTCCAAACCAAACGAAATCAACCATCCTCCACTATCTATACAAAAAATATGAGAAACAGAGGAGGAGGAGCTAAATTAGAGCTGCAACAAACACAATCATCTGCAGCAAACACAAGCAATATGCAACCTCTAATGCTTCTGCTGCAACAGAGACTGCCTGCACTCAAGAAGATGAGTACACAAAAAACATACTGGTTTAGTTATTTGCATCAAGCAATGAAGAAAAACGTATAAGAAACAATTTGAATGCCTCCATTACTCCATATGATACCTATTAACTAAAGCAAACTGCTTTATTAAGATGTGCAAATTCAAGTTCTCCAAAAATAAGGATCCACACACCAACAAAATCCTAAATTAGAGGTTGGTAAATGTATGACAGAAAGATTGGCAATAGATAGAAAACTATTTATCTAATTCTAAGGTGAGGGCATAATCTTTACCATAAACAGCATACGGTTGCTGGCTGTGTAAAGGTGTACAGAAATTTGAAAACCTTTAAACTGGATGTTTGTATTCAGCGCTATTTTATTGGATACAAAAAGTGACGGCATTTCGTATTTATTGCCATCAGTCAAAAATTACAGAGCACCATCCCACAGTTTGACAGTAAGACCAACAAATGTTTTACGTATACTCTATTTGCAAGGTTTCGCACAGAACCTCTTTTCTAATTCACTTCACCACTTAAACCACACATGTCCAATGAACCAGGACTACCAAGAAGTTGAGAAGGAAGAGTTTGTTCGAAAATAAGTAGGAGGGGATTCCGCAACGTAAATTAAACAAAAATAGAAAAATTAAACCTCTCCAATCCTTACATTGATGGATTCACCAATTGTGGTCATCTTGAGTGGCGACAGCAACGACAGGAGCGAGGAGGCTGCGATGAGATCGATGAGAGCGGCGACAGGAGCGAGCGACAGTGGCAACTTGTACGGTGAGAGCGATGCAGCGACGAGAGCAAGACGGCGTGGCGATGAGAGCGAGGAGGCGGCGTCGTGGTGAGGAGGCGGTTTTCTAGGGTTTGTGAAAGGAAATTGGATTTGAGAAGAAATTAGATTGAATGAACCTCAGTCACGTTGTAGTGTTGTTTGTTGTGAAATGGAGTCGTTTTGACTCTTTTGAATATTTTTTTTTTCAATTTTGATATACATGTAACATGATAAAGTATATTTAGAGCTTAAAAGGAAAAAAAATATTAATTTTTTTTTAAGGGAATTTTTTCTATTTTTTTGGTTCTTAATAGTTATTATGGAGACAATATATTTTAGATAATAAGTATTAATAATATATATTAACTATATAAATGGCTATTAATAAGTATTAATAATACATATTAACAATTAACTATATAAATAGCTATTATAATTTACAATAATATATTTTTGAACAATACTAACAATATGATGATAACATATATTTAGAGCTTAAAAGGAAAAATTATTAATTTTTTCTATTTTTTTGGTTCTAAATAGTTATTATGGAGACAATATATTTTAGATAATAAGTATTAATAATATATATTAACTATATAAATGGCTATTAATAAGTATTAATAATACATATTAACAATTAACTATATAAATAGCTATTATAATTTACAATAATATATATTTGAACAATACTAACAATATGATGATAATATATATTTAGAGCTTAAAAGGAAAAATTATTAATTTTTTCTATTTTTTGGTTCTAAATAGTTATTATGGAGACAATATCTTTTAGATAATAAGTATTAATAATATATATTAACTATATAAATAGTTATTAATAAGTATTAATAATACATATTAACAATTAACTATATAAATAGCTATTATAATTTACAATAATATATTTGGGAACAATACTAACAATAAGATGATAAGATTATGATGGATATACATTATGATGATAACATATATTTAGAGCTTAGTTAAGTTTCAAAGTTTAAAAGAGACAATGTCTTCTACTCATAATAATTCTTATATAACTTCCTTAATAACTTTTTCTATTTAAAATAAAAAAATGAAAAGGGAAAAATGAAAACTTTTAATTAAATTTAAAAGAAAAAAATGAGGTATTTTAATTAAATTTTGAAGGAAAAAACAAAGATAAGAAGTTAAGTTAAGAAAAAAGAAAAGAAAATGCAAGCTTGGGAATTTGAACCTTTCCCATTTAAGGTAATGGGTAAAATTTTAGCCATTAAACTAAATTTGTACTTTAATATTAATGTGCGTATATATATTAGATAAAAACCGGTTCTACCAGTTTTACGGTTCGGTTTGAATTTTTCAGCCTAGAAGAATCGGACCGAACCGGGACTGTCCGGTTCGGTTCATTTTTTCAAAAAGAAAAAAAAACCGGACCAAACCGGCGGTTCTGGTTCGGGCCGGTTTTTCTCACCCCTATTTCTAATTTTTATATAATCTACTGTAAATAATTAATTAAGTAATTGTCTAATTAATGGTAACCCTATTAGTTTATAGTTAGTTTTATCTCCATGTTTGTAAAATATTTCAATTAGACCCCTATATTTATGACATCTCATATTTCTTCAGGTATTAGGTATTATTATTAATTTTTTTATTCACTTTTTTTTGTCTCTAGAGTAATAATTAATTTCAATTCTCAATTTTGCCCTGCAACGCGTGGATTAATTTTGTAATCCATTATATAGTCAAATTGAGTTTGGTACTATATGATAACTCAAACCTACCGAAATAATTATGATTTTAGGTTTGGTTTCATTACAATTAAACAATCTAGTTCTAGACAAATTTTTGAGAAACAATCATTTTATATATTGGCCATAAGATTTCATAAGTTTATTATGTATTTAGAAATTGAAATAACGCTAGAAATATTAACTTCTTAATATATTTTATAAAGGTATTTAGAAATTGAAATAACGTTATGGTTTATGTTTGGGAAACACTTTTATTTATTAATTGATATGTTAAGAGATAATTTGACTTTATTCCTTTTTTATTAGGTTAATTATATTTTCTTTTTTAAAATATAAATATCAAATGAATATAAAAATGATACATGTATATTTAAACATAAAAGTTTATAGCAATATTAGTAGTCTAGTACAACTCTTTAGACTAACCTTATAATAACCTAAAAGCTCATTAAAATTAAAATGCAATCGTCCAAAAAAATAAAAATAAAAAATATTTATCAAAAATAATTGAAAAATAAATGAAATAGTCTAGTAGTATTTTTCTTTCAAAATAAAAGAATAACGAGCTCATTACTCTAAGTTGTTTGTGACATGGGTTTACAGTGTAAGTGTAATATTTGGTGTGTATTTTTTTTATTAAGTTGCTTATTTTTTGGGGTGTCACAATACTCTCCTTCCAAGGGCTCAACGTACTCACTATCACATGCGTGTATGGGTAGGCTCTACTACCATATATGTCACACCCCGTAACTATGTGAATATTGTCTACTTTAGCCTAACTCTACTGAACCAACTCACGGTTTGATTTAGGGGTTTCACCTACAAAACGCGTTTGTATGAGAACTTTATTATTTAAGTTAGGTAGTAAAAAGAATTATAGTACAAAAGAGTAAGATAAACTTTTTTGAAATGATTTAGCTTATTTTATATTTTTTACCTTGGCCAGAATTAGCAATCTAAGAGGCACACCTTATTAAAATGGTAAAGAAATAAGATTTTGTTCCCATTTTTGTCTCCTTAATAGGATGTTGTAGTTTAAGAATGATTGATGATATCCTTTCTTTATTTATCATCCCTATGCTCATGTTAGGAGAATTTGTATCAAGCATTGGTGGCTTTTTAGCCCATGTTGAGTTTTATCGCTAATAGATATTCTCCAATTTTCACAAAGACAATTTTCAAGTTTCTTTGGGGTTTTCTTGTTAAA
Organism: Viola odorata; assembly: GCA_963691705.1. Taxonomy (NCBI): domain Eukaryota; kingdom Viridiplantae; phylum Streptophyta; class Magnoliopsida; order Malpighiales; family Violaceae; genus Viola; species Viola odorata. The sequence continues at coordinate 36,320,106 of OY829546.1, forward strand.
GGCACATTTTCTTTGGATTTATATCTTATGACTTCTTGGAACTAGGTATTGATAGAAATTCTATAAGATTTTTTTTCTCTTTGTTTTGGTTTACTTTCCAAACATTTATTGGAAAGTTAAACCATGTTGTTTTATCCCATTTGTCTTGTACATGAAGAGGCGACTTTTGACTAGGCTCAGCATTCTTATATATTTTTATTTTTATAGGGTCATCATAGTTTTGACTTTTTTGTGAGACTTTTATAGGTTGGAGTTTTGTCTTTCCATTTGCTACACTTTTATATTCTGGATTTGTTCTTTTCTCTTATAGTGGAGTAACGAGTTACATAGTCTCTTCCATCGCACATGTTTGTTCTTCTCTTATACAATTTGTTTCGAAAATTGTGGTAAAAGATTTGTCTTTGGAATGTTTAAACCTAAATCTTAAGCTTTTTATGTAGCACTTACACTAATATCAAAAGAGTTAATGCATATGTCGCGCCTCGGAAATTAAAAAAAATTCGCGAGTGTGCAACGAAATTTGAGACCTTCAGATGCTCGGCGTAAAAGGACGCCTAGCAGCATGCAATGAAGTCGCCACCCTAATTTGGTTGCTAGGCTTAGGGAACCCTAATCGTCATGGCATAGGAAATATAATAAGTAAAAAAACTAAAGGCACAAAAAAGGGGTCTGGACCCCAGACAAAAGGTTCGGGGTCGTATTATGGTCTCGGGAAGGTGTTAGGCACCCGAGACACATCCGAAAACGGTTACCGGTTGATGAGAGAGGTGTTTAAAAAGGTGTTTGGGAAATACGTTTTGAAAAAGGGGGCCCTCAGAGGAATCGTCACTTTAGTCTTTATTATGATCGTGATGGGACTGAATTTTCCGTAAGACTGAATGAGCGCCCTCTTTTTTCATCATCGGGCCATGCATGATTAACTTAATTACTACGTGATCCTAACATGGATTGCTAACAGAGTACCATTTTAAATGATGGATTTAAAATGATAGTTTGCTGTGGGATCGAAAGTCCCCATGTACATGCAGTCAATATAAGCGAGAAGTAAAATCACATGAACGCGGCATTTTAAGAAAGTCTTTAAACACGTTGTGCATGTGGGTTGATTTTAGTTCTAGCAGTTCTATATATCATGCATACGATGGATATTTGCAGAAAGCATCGAATAAATAAAAAGGAATCGAAAGGCGTACTTTCGAGCGAAGCTTGAAACTAAAACCTGCAAAATGAGAGTGTTAGCGATAGCTCGAGAAATAAATAAGCAATTTATGAATGCAAGAATTTAAATGACAGTTGATTGTATACGAGAAATGATGGATTTCACGCATACGAAATGAGATGCTGAGTTTGGTTGTATGCGAAAAATGATTGATTTTAAGCATACGAGAATTTATCGCTAGGTGATTGCATACGAAAAATGATGGATTTTTCGTATGTGAGAATTTAAATGCTAATTGATTGCATGCGAGAAATGATGGATTTTACGCATGTGAGAATTAAAATGCTAGTTGATTGCATGCGAAAAATGATGGATTTTACGCATACGAAAATGAAATACTGAGTTGATTGCGTGCGAAAAATGATTGATTTTAAGCACACGAGAATTTAAATGCTGTGTTGATTGCATGCGAAAAATGATTGATTTTACGCATACGAGAATTTAAATGCTAGGTTGATTGCATGCGAAAAATGATTGATTTTACGCATGCGAGAATTTAAATGCTGGGTTGATTGCATGCGAAAAATGATGGATTTTACGCATACGAAAATGAAATGTTGTTTTGATAAGTGCAGAAAAATTAAAGGCTATTGGCGATTTACAGGGAAGAAAAAAAAAGTTTAATGATTTGCAGAAAATAAAACAGATTGATAATGTAGAGAATGGACAGTTAGATATTTGTGGAAAATAAACAGTTGATTATTGCGACCGACCATGTAGGCGGTATTGAATTTAAATTGTTGAAAGTAAATTGCTGAAATTTAAAGTGCAGAAAAGTAAAGTACGGAAAATTAAAGTGCGGAAAAGTAAACAGTTGATAATTTGCGGAAGGATTTCCAGCAGTTTTGCGAAAAATTAAAGCAGTTGAATATTTACGAAAATTAAAATGCGACCGACCATATAGGCGGTATTGAATTTAAATTGCTGAAAGTAAATTGCTGAAATTTAAAGTGCAGAAAAGTAAAGTACGGGAAAGTAAACAATTGATAATTTGCGGAAGGATTTCCAGCAGTTTTGAGAAAAAGTAAAGCAGTTGAATATTTACGAGAATTAAAATGCGACCGACCATGTAGGCGGTATTGAATTTAAATTGCTGAAAGTAAATTGCTGAAATTTAAAGTGCAGAAAAGTAAAGTGCGGAAAAGTAAATAGTTGATAATTTGCGGAAGGATTTCCAGCAGTTTTTGCGAAAAATTAAAGCAGGTGATATTTACGGAAATTAAAAAGCGACCGACCATATAGGCGGTATAATAAATGACTGAATTTAAATATCATGAAAATAAATATTGCGATAAGAAAGAAGCAATTCGGATATAGAACAATTAAATAACAAGTTGTCGCAAGAACGAGCATACGAAAAATATGGACCGGAAATGACGCATGTGTGCATTTAAATCATGTATAAACATTTCAAGCATGGTATACGGCTATTTAATTTCGTGCATAAATATTTAATCATGGTATATAAATATTTAAGCAAAGCGAAATAATAAACAAGTATTGTAAATAATGATTAATTAAATATGGTATACGAATTAAATTAAACATTACGTACGAGCATGAAAAAAAAATGACTCGAATGCTTGACGAAGAATTAATGGGCTGGGCCCCATGTGCTGAAATTGGTTAAAATGGGCTAGGAATAAATCCTAGCCCATAGCTTAATTTGAAAGGAAAAGAAAAGATGGGCTTGGCTTAAGCCAAAGCCCATCATCATGATAAATAAAAGGAGGGACGGGCTTAGCCCGTCACCCTCCCTTCTTCTTCCTCGCAAGAACAGCCCTGCTGTTCTTGCTTCCCACGTCGCCGGCGCCGTGGCCGGCGACTCAAATGACCCAAAACCCGCTTGTAACCCCCCCCAATTCGACTCGGATCAATCACTCAACATGCCAACGATCCAATCAAGCAAAAACAGCACCCCAAACGGGAGAAGAAGCCATGGTTTTAAAAGAAGAAGAAACATGTTAATTAAACATTTTTTGAGCAATTAATTAGTTAAAGCAACGAATGATTAAATTAAGGCAAGGGAAGTGAAGTTAGCATGGAAACAAAGCTTTTAAAACAGATTTGAGTGGTTGATCAAAGGCTTAAGGCTAAAAACGAAAATTAAAAGAGAGGAGCTTAGAGAGAGAAAGCTTGAAAGAAGCTCACCTTGCTTGCCTTTCTTTTCCTTGGTTCGGGTGGATGAATTGGCTAGGAGAATGGAGAGGGAGCAGGGCTGTTTTCATGCGAGAGTTTTTTGTAAAAATTTTTGGCCCCTTTGTTCGAAGGGAACGTGGCTATTTATAGCCACGGGAGTCGCGTGGTGGCCGGACGCGGGCTGCGCGTGGAGGAGCTAGGGGAGGCATGATGATGGCTGAACGGGGTAGAGAGCTACGAGCTCGAGCTAGGAAGCGATGGGAGCAGGTGGCTCGGGCGAAAATTGCTTCGCTGCACGTTCCTGTCACTGTTCATGTGCATTATGCACATTAATTCAAGTGCCTTTGATTTGGTTGACTTTCGTCAGTTGACCAGATCAATGGCCATGATCAAATGGCCTTTCATCTGATTTAAATGGCCTCGAGCCGAGTTTCGCGGGCAAACGTTCCGACTTTTCGAGCCGAAGGTACTGGCGCGTAGAGAAAAATACGCCGGTTTTAACCGTCTACAGCGAATGACGAGAATTCCTCGTTTAACGTGTTTATTTTCACGTTCAAAAACGTGAAATGTTTGAACGGAAAAATAATAACGTTACGCCGAAAATTACACGAGTCGCTGTAGACCGTTGCGTCCAGAAAAAAATCTAGCAACTAGTTGATGGAAAACATTTTAAAGTCGAGCTATTGTCCGAGCAGGCTTACTCGGGTCCAATAAAAGCTCGAATAAAAATAATAATAAAATAATAAAAATACTAAAAAATGCGCTAAAATATTAAAAATCCTAAAATCCATGGGATGACCTAAAACGAAGAAAAAACTAGTAAACGACTGCCGGATAGTCAAAAATGTGAGTTTTAAGGCTAAAAATAATAATGATAATAATAATGAAAATACTTGCCGAAAAATTAAAAAGCTCGATTTCCGAAAGCTGACGAAGCTAACGATGATGCTAAAATGCGAGGAAAACCCTAAAAATGCTAGCGACAGTAACTTAACTACAGACGACTGTAATTTAAGTAAAAATGACAGTAATGACAGAAATGCTAAAATTAAGTAAAAATGGCGTCAAAATTCGGGTATCAACAGTTGCCCCCTCTTTACTGTCTTATCGAAGTATTTGATAAGCAGTAAAGACAGTTGCCCCTAGATATCCGAATTTTGGCGACACGACAGGTCTTACCTTAGGTTTGTAGGGATGATGTCGCTCTGGGAGGAGAAAATTGATGTTGTCGCTCTGGGAGGAGATGATTGGTTGATGTCGCTCTGGGAGGAGAAGAATGCTATCACTGAGGATTAAAAAGGTGTCCACGGAACTGCTGATGTTGCTCGTGGATGTCGCTCTGGGAGGAGAAGATTGTTGTCGCTCTGGGAGGAGAGAGGTTGTGGATCCTGCAAAGAGATAAGCTTAGATCTACTCGGGTATCGAGAGAACATAAATTGCAGGAAACGTAAATAACGACTACTTTGACAAGAATGAAAAAAATAGTTTTACGAAAAAAGGGCAAATGACTGCTCCACTAGGGGGCTGACATGCAACAGACGTTGCCTAGGGAGGATAATGCGCGATTCGCAGATGTACGACTGACTTGTCCTAATGATATCTTTCTAAGAGGAGGAGAATAATTATGCAGAAATGTAGAATTATGTGAATGGTGTCACTCTGGGAGGAGGAAAAGTGCTAAGGCTAAGAAGGTAGAATTACGCTATGCTATCACTCTGGGAGGAGAAGAATGCTAATGCTAGGATGTAAACAAACGTCGAAGACGCGAAACTTGGAAATTGAAATATGGTCACTCTGGGAGGAGGGGAATTCTATGCTGAAATCTAAATGCTGTCACTCTGGGAGGAGGGGATATTACGCTGGAAACTAAATGCTGTCACTCTGGGAGGAGGGGATAATATGCTGAAAACTGAATGCTGTCACTCTGGGAGGAGGGGATATTACGCTGGAAACTAAATGCTGTCACTCTGGGAGGAGGGGATATTACGCTGGAAACTAAATGCTGTCACTCTGGGAGGAGGGGATAATATGCTGAAAACTAAATGCTGTCACTCTGGGAGGAGGGGATATTTATGATGTCACTCTGGGAGGAGGAAATACAGTACAGAAACGTAAACAACGTCAATTCCCGTAGGAGAAGACGTGATATGCAAAAATTAAGCTAAGGTCACTCTGGGAGGAGAAGATGCTATTGCTGTCACTCTGGGAGGAGAAAAATGCTATTGCTGTCACTCTGGGAGGAGAAAAATGCTATTGCTGTCACTCTGGGAGGAGAAAAATGCTATGCTTGCTAGCGGCCTTGATACGATCCTAGAATGCGCCTGCATCCTGCTCAGGAGGTAACGACCCCAAGAACAAGACTTTCCCACAATTTGCAGCCGTAAGCAGTCCTCACCTGATATTAGTGTTTGCACTCACGCTCTGAAACAAGGCTAAGTGTTTTACGCTCATAAAGATGCAACTAACATGATACATAATTTACAGTTCGCAATGTCAATCCGAGTGAATAGACTTCGACTGAAGATGCACATGCATGGGCATTCTAATAATCGATGGGACTTTTACGAAAAAGAATGAAAGGACATGAAAAGTCCGGAAAGGAATTTTTTTTGGGAGAGCTTGCTTTGCTGGGGAGGCTTTTGATGAAGGTGATGTTTTGCTGATTGTCCCGGATGTGGGCAATGTCTTGCTAAGTGGCCCTGATGTGGGCGAGGTATGCGAACTTCTTCGTGCTTTGCTGAGGATGCCTTCTTGATAGAGTGCATGAGCTCTGGGATCCTTGCTAGGGGTGCTTTTCGTTCGGCAAGGGGCCCTGTTCTTGAGTCTTCATTGGGGAGTGTTGTCGCTGCTCTTTTTGCGACTCACTACCTGAGTTGGCCTGGGGCCCTTTTTTCTCGTGTCCTTACTAGGGAGGCTTGCTTTGAGATTTCTCGAGTTAGCCTTGGGCCTCTTTTGCTTGACTTCCTGGGGAAAGATGCTTTGAGCTTTCTCGAGTTGGCCTCGGGCCTCTTTCTCTCGAGTCCACTGGGGAGGTTTTCTTCGAGATTTCTCGAATTGAGTTGTCCCCGGGCTGTGCTTGCTTTGGCTCTTCGATTGTTCAAAGATCTCTGAGCATTTTCTTTCTTTTCTTTTCTTTTCCCTTTTTCCCCTCTCTCCTTTTTCTTTTTCCTCTTTTTTTTTTTTTTTTTTTATATATATATCCCTCCCCTTTTTGATTTGATTTGAAATGCAACAGAGCAGAGCAAGCACAACCTTTATCTTGATCTCTTCCCCTTTTGTCTTGAGGCCTCGGCCTTCGTCGTTGCTGCTTCTTCGGTGATAGTCCTTAGCGATCTCCTGGTGACCTTTTTCGTCTCCTTTGTCGTGAGCTCGAACTCGGCGTGCTTTTACTTCCGGCTGGCAATTTTAGCTGAAACTGCTCTTTGGCTCCCGGGGTATGAGTGATAGCGAAGGTTTGGGGGAGTGATGACATTTATGGTGTAAAGACGGAAGAAACGAAAAGAGTGGAGAAAATCGTAAAAGTCCCATGTCATTTTATAGCTATCCCATGTCTAATTGCGCATGTACCCTGGATATTATGCGAACTCAACTAGTATCTAGTCAGGCCCTTACACTCATGAAGGATACGCCGCGATGGCTCAAAAATGCTTACCGGGATTTGTTTGTGACTGCTTACGTCGGAGCAAACCGCGGGTATAAGGGCAAACAAGTCATATCATGCATGGCATGCAACTTAGATGGATGTTTTTTTTTTTTTTTTTTTTTTGAAAATGGGATTGAAAATTCTCGGCCTATGCAATGAGTGAAAATGCTTATGAGAGTAGTATGCTTTTTTGTTTTAGCTGGGCTAAAAAGGGATTTGGATTGATTTTTGATTTTGACTGATTGATGGTTTGACTGCTGGGTTCGATTGCTAGACGTTGGATTGCTGGATGTTTGATTGCTGGATGTTTGATTGCTAGACGGTTGATTGCTGGATGTTTGATTGCTGGATGTGGGGGACGGCTTATTTGCAAGAGTCTAACGACGACCTAAGGTTGCCCCCAGTGGGTCAGACGACTGTACTCGAATTAAAGCTAATAAAGCGAGCCGGAATGAAAATAAAACTAAATAGGGGAAAGAAAGATAGACTCCCCTGAGATGTGCAGCGGGGCTACAAGAGCGTCTTCCACAAGCTTTATGAGGATGACAATGAGCTGATTTGTGTCCCTATGATGTGGTCCCAGCTCCGGGACACTTTGCTTTGATTGGTTTCTTTTTTTCAGCTGCTTCGCGGGGACTGCCGATCCAAGTCGGAGTGAGGACGAGATCTGCAGCTGGTTCACTTTGCTTACCGGTCATTGCCGGACCTATGTTGATTGGCTTCTTGATTGCTTGGGGATAAAGGGGAAGACCCTCTGTTCCCAAAATGTGCAGCGGGGCTACAAGGGCGTATGCTTACCGTTCTTATGCAGGCAATGAATGGGGGTAACCCGGTTCCTGAAACAGGCAAGGTGATGACAAATGAGGAGTAAATGCAAGATGATGTTTGGCAAAAGTAATGTGATTGATAAGTTTTTAAGCTCTCCCTTTTGGTCGGGCTATCCGTGGGTCACTGCGGTGTGACTTGTGTCGGATGTTTGTTGATGATGGCTTTGCTCTAGAGGCTTGATCACAACTCTTATCTTTGCTCGGGTGATATCGTCAGTCAGCCGCTGGCGGCCCACACATTAGAGGATTGGTCTTCCTCGTGCTGATTCTGTTGAGGAGCTTCTTGAACAAGACCGCATCATGTATGTTGATTGTGATCCTAGAGGGGATAGGCTTTTCATCGCGCTTCTTTTCTGGTAGTTCTGCTTACGAAGGTGCGCTGGGCGACACTGGCATTTTGGTGATGGGCTCCTCTGAATTGGTGACAGAGATGGGAGCCAATGTTGCTAGTGTTCCGACAGCTCAGTCGGCGTTGGATGGGCTTTGTGACTTTGGTCCAGCATTCAGTCCTTGGAGATGGGCCGTTTGCGATGCCGGTTGTGTTGGTAGCACTGCGAGGAAAAGAAAGTTCATTTTAGATGGTGATGGTTTGTCTTAAAATCTTTCCTGATTCGCTCTTGAAGGTGGCCTGCTATGGCAATTCAACAGCTCCTACGAGCGGAACTCTCTGGTTTTATCGTGACGACGATTTGAGGCGTGAGACCTTACGTCCCTGCAAAACTGAAAGTTGATTAGTGGCGTTAGTCTAAGTGACGCGTCTTGCGTCCCGAGCTACTCCTGGGGATCCATCCATGCCATGCCTCCTTTTGTCATCTCACAATTTTAAGAAAAAAAAACAGGGGACAACAAATTTTAAAATAAAGCATCTCTTGAAAAAACTTCTTTTATTCATTTCAGGACAAATGTTTGTGCTAGATTGTCATGATAAAACCCTATGTCTTTGGCTAACCGGACGCTCTGTCCACGATGCTTCAGGCGAAGTATCTCTTGACTGCATCGGCATTTACCGGTTTCGGGAGATCGTCTCCATCCATGTTGGTTAGCATTAGGGCACCCCCTGAGAATGCACTTTTGACCAGGTACGGGCCCTCGTACCTTGGGGCCCACTTTCCTTTGCTGGCCTCCTGATGAGGGAGAACTTTCTTTAGCACTAAATTCCCAGCCTCGAATTTGTGAGGTCGCACTTTCTTGTTATAAGCGCTGACCATTCTTTGCTGATATAATTGCGCATGGCAGATAGCGGCCAAGCGCTTTTCGGGAAGGAGGTTCAGCTGCTCGTACCTCACTCTCGCCCAATCAGATTCTTCTACTTCAGATTCTGCCAGGATTCTGAGAGAAGGAATTTCTACCTCGAGGGGAATTACGGCTTCCATGCCGTAAACTAATGAGTAGGGAGTTGCCCCTGTGGACGTACGGGTTGCTATCCGATAAGCATGTAGTGCGAAGGGAAGCATGTCGTGCCAGTCTTTGTGAGTGATTACCATCTTTTGGATGATCCTCTTCAGGTTCTTGTTTGCTGCTTCGACTGCGCCATTCATCTTTGGTCGATATGGCGACGAGTTCCGGTGCTTTACCTTCCAACGTTGGCAAAGACTGTCGATCAATTTTCCATTGAAGTTAGTGCCATTGTCCGTGATGATGGTTTCTGGGACCCCATGACGGCAAATGATGTTTCTCTCAATGAATCGCATGGTCGTTTTCTGGGTGATGCTGGAGTAAGAGGTGGCCTCTACCCACTTAGTGAAGTAGTCGATTGCTACAAGGATGAAGCGATGGCCATTAGAGGCTGTGGGATGAATTTGGCCGATGATGTCGATTCCCCACATCGCAAAAGGCCAAGGCGATGTCATGCTGAAGAGTGGGGCTGGAGGGACATGGAGATGATCCGTATAGATTTGACACTTGTGGCACTTCCGGAAATAGCCGATGCAATCGCGCTCGATGGTGAGCCAAAAATAGCCTTGCCTCATGATCTGTCTGGCCATCATGTGCCCACTTGCGTGAGTGGAACAGACTCCTTCATGGATCTCTGCTATGATTTTCTTCGCTTCGGTCATGGTGACGCAACGAAGCAAAGCTCCATCCGCTCTCCTCTTATATAGAACCTCGCCATCGAGGTAGAAGTCTAGTGCCAAGCGCTGAAGGGTCTTCTTGCTAACTCGGCTTGCCCCCGGTGGGTATTCCCGATTTCTGATGAATTGTACCAAGTCGTAGAACCATGGCTTCCCATCGGGTTCTTCTTCTAGGATGACACAGCAAGCCGGAGTTTCTTTGACTTCCACTCTCAATGGCTGAAGCATTATCCCGCACTCTAACTTGAACATTGATGCCAATGTGGCCAATGCGTCTGCGAAGCGGTTCTTTTCTCGGTCGACTCGGTCGAACTTGGTTTCTTCGAATTCTCGCGTGAGCTGAGTGAGCAACTTTTGATAAGGGATGAGCTTAGAATCCCGTGTCTGCCATAGATCCTGGGCTTGATAGATGACGAGTGCTGAATCGCCGAAGATTCGGAGCTTCTTTACTTTTAAGTCGATGGCTGCTGTCAGACCACTGATGCATGCCTCATACTCGGCGACGTTATTGGTGCATGGGAAGTTCAATTTGCATGCTATAGGGAATTGACGGCCATCTGGGGCTATGACCACGGCTCCCACTCCCTTGCCCGAGAGGTTCACCGCACCGTCGAAGAACATGGTCCACCAATCGTCTTCTCGGAGATTTTCTGTGATCTCATCTTCAATCATTATGATGTCCTCATCGGGGAAGTCGAAGCTCAACGACTCGTACTCGTCCGAGGCATGATCGGCCAAGTGATCGGCGAGGGCGCTTGCTTTAACCGCTTTCTGAGTCACATAGATGATCTCGTGCTCAGCTAATAAGACTTGCCATCTACAAATGCGACTTGACAGGTACGGCTTTTCGAAAATGTATTTCAAGGGGTCCATGCGAGAGATTAGCCAAGTCGTGTAATACAACATGTACTGCCGGAGCCTTCGGGCGCACCATGCTAGGGCGCAACAAGTTCGTTCCAACATGGAGTAGCGCATCTCGCACTCGTTGAATTTTTTGCTGAGGTAGTAGATGGCTTGTTCACGCCTTCCTGATTCGTCGTGCTGTCCCAAAACGCACCCCATGGCGCTGGCTGTGACTGTCATGTACATGAGCAGGGGTCGTCCTGGCGTTGGGGGAACCAGTACTGGTGGGTTTTGCAGATATGTTTTGATTTTCTCAAAGGCTTGCTGGCAGTCTTCGTCCCATTCGGCTTCTCCGTGTTTCCTTAGCATTTTGAACATCGGCTCGCAAGTGAGTGTTAACTGGCTGATAAAGCGAGCGATGTAGTTGATACGTCCTAAGAAGCTTCGTACTTCTGTTTCGGTGCTGGGAGCGGGTAGTTCTTGTATTGCTTTTATTTTATCAGGATCCACCTCTATGCCCCTGTTGCTGACGATGAATCCTAACAGTTTTCCGGAGGTAACCCCAAAGGTGCACTTAGCTGGGTTTAGCCGTAGCTGAAACTGCCTTAGCCTTTCGAATACCTTCTTCAAGATGTCCACATGATCTTGCGTTCCACGGGACTTGGCTATCATGTCATCGACATATATCTCCAATTCCTTGTGCATCATGTCGTGGAAAAGGGTGACGGCAGCACGTTGATAAGTGGCTCCTGCGTTCTTTAATCCGAAGGGCATTACTTTGTAGCAGAAGGTTCCCCAGGGCGTGATGAAGGTTGTCTTCTCACTGTCTTCGGGTGCCATCTTGATTTGATTATATCCCGAAAATCCGTCCATGAAGGAAAACATGTCATTTCTGGCGGCACTATCTACCAAGATGTCGATGTGGGGAAGTGGGAAGTCATCTTTGGGGCTGGCTCGGTTTAGATCCCGAAAGTCCACGCACATGCGGACCTTCCCATCTTTCTTAGGTACCGGCACTATGTTGGCGATCCACTCGGGGTACTCGGTAACTCTCAAGAAACCCGCATCTAGCTGCTTGGTAACTTCTTCTTTGATTTTCAAAAGGATGTCCGGATGCATCCTCCGAAGTTTTTGCTTGACAGGTTTGTACTCAGGCTTCAAGGGGATGCGATGCTCGACTATCCCAGGATCAAGACCTGGCATATCGGCGTACGACCATGCGAATATGTCTGAGTAGTCTTTGAGGAGAGAAATCAACCTTTCTCTCTGAACTGCGTCCAAGGTAGTTCCGATCTTGACCAACTTCTGATTCTCTTTGCTTGCCCCCAGGTTTACTTCGTCCAATTCCTCCTGGTGAGGAGTTATTTCCTTTTCTGAACTTTCTAGTAAACGGGCTAACTCGTTGGGGATTTCGGCTTGGTCTTCGGTTGTAGCGACGATTTCTTTGTCGGTAAAGACATAGGTTTTATCAAGACAATCCGAATTAACACTCATCCTGAAATTAAAAATGCGAAAAGAAGAGATGCGTAAAATGAAAATTGCATATATATTGATTTTTAACAAAAAAGGGAACATGAGTCCCTACAAAAAGGTCTTCGTAAGAAGACGTGCAAAAACGTATGTATATTTTTCGAAAGGAGTGATTACGGAGAGACATCTGGAAGCATGGCGATGGTCCAGTTGCGCACAGACTCCCCTGACTTCTTTACGAAAATGACTGAACTGAGCGACGGCTCTTCTTCACCCAGAGTGCAGATACGGAGGTCTGATACCCTGGATGGATTTTCATTGATGGTTTCGGCTGCGAAGGGGAACGTGGTTCTGATATGGGGAACTTGCATTTTGCTATTTGGCGCAGAACGTCCAAATAGCTTAGCTAGTTGCTTTGCTTTCTTTTCTTGGGCAATCCTGGCGAAATCGGCCTTGCTGGGTTGGTACCCTAACCCGAAGCGATCTCCGAAGCTTTTCGGAGGTGCCCAGCCTCTTGCTCCTTGTAGCTCGGCCCCTAGCCGCTTTCCCAGTCGGAAACTTCCTTCTAGGGTTGACTTAGTTGTTGCTTCGGCTACCTCAGATTTTGAGGTTTTGCAGATGGGGGATCCTTCTTCGATCCAATCTGCGTTGACAATTTCGAAGGCTTGGAAAGAACTTTCCAAGGTCTCAGCAGTTTCGATGTAAGGCACGGATGCATGCTTGGCCAAGATCAAGGCCTCTTCTGCCTTGATTGTGACAAGGGCGTTATCTTTGACGTATTTGAGGCACTGATGCAGGGAAGATGGGACAGCTCCTGCTGAATGAATCCATGGCCGTCCTAGAAGCATGCTGTAAGCGGGTTGGATCTCCATGATCTGGAACGTCAAGGCGAACGTGTGGGGTCCGATGACCATGTCCAGCTCAAAGTTTCCGAGGATCTCTCGAGTGGTACCATCGAAAGCCCTAGCCATCATTCCGCTAGGCTTCATGTGAGAGAGATCGACTGGTAGTTGTTCGAGGACATGCCTGGGCATGACATTCAGTGCCGACCCATTGTCGATTAGGGCTTTTGCTATGACATGCCCCTTGCATTCCACCGTGATGTATAGGGCCTTGTTGTGATCTCTTCCTGTGGGGTCTATCTCTCCCTCAGAGAAGGAAATGCTACTTAAGGCTTGAATCCTCCCAACGAGGTTCTCCACCCCTTCCGTGGTGATATCTTTAGTTACGAAGGCTTACTTCAAGACTTTTAAGAGAGCTTGGCGATGAGGCTCTGAAGTGAGAATCAGCTCCATGATGGAGATGCGAGCCGGGGTTTTCTTTAGCTGTTCGATGATGCTAAACTCGCTCTGTTTCATGATCTTAAGGAACTCGGCTGTCTCGTCCTCAGTTACTGGTTTGCTCAAACCTTGAGTCTCCTCTGTCATCTCTTCGCGGATCACAGGGTTTTTCCCTTTGGCTTGTCTTTGTTTTTCTACCTCCTCCGATATGTAGCATCTCCCTGTACGGGTCATGCCCCCGATATGAGAGGTTTCGCCGATAGTCAGCTCTGTTGGTGCGATTGCAGGAGGGGTAGTGACCACCGTGTATCCGTAGTTAAATGGGATTGCATGCAAGTCTTGAGTAGGGGTATTCACAGCCAATGTGAACACTACCTTGCGAGGGGTTGTAGCTGCACCCCCGGTTTGGGCCGTGTATTCGAAGGAGTACGATGCTGGAAGATTATCTTCGATGGCGTTGATTGCTCCTCGGGTTGCCCCTTCAGTTTGGATGATCCCGAATGTCATGAGTTGCTTGACTTTCTTCCGAAATAGTCCGCAGTCCTGGATGTCGTGCTTGCTCTCCCCTTGGCAGAATAGGCATTGGGCCTGATCATTTCCTGGGAATGGCAGATAAGCGTTGTTGGCTAACGCGAAGAATAATTCTTCGCTGGGTGTTTCCTCTATTGAAGGGGGAGGAACGCCGATTCCCATGGAAGCAATGTCGCTCTTCCCAGGCTTATGGTGTGGCGGAGGGCTGGTTGTTGCATCAAGACCCCTCACCAGACCTCTGGACGAGACTCGTCCTTGTCGGGTCAGATGCTCGACCTTCTCTCTAAAGGCGTAACAATCCTCCAGGGAGTGTCCTCGGGTTCCGGCGTGATATTCGCAGCTAACATTCGGATCATACCAGCTAGGGTAGGGAGTTGATTGAGGTGAGAGTGGGGACGGTGTGATCTGCCCATCTGCCAGGAGGCTTGCGTAAATTTCCTTCAACGGAAACGGAGGAAACGACCATGTCGGTGAAGGGTATGACTCGGAGTCTGAGGATTCCCAAGAGGGTAGTAAGGGCACTGTGCTAGAATAGGAGGGTGGTGCCGAATACTTGACGAGGTAGTCGAACCTCCCGGAAGGTTGGCCCAAGGTGTCAATCTCGCGGTCTCCCTCATCGCGACGCCTGGAGAACCGTTTACCCGACGAGATTGATCCTTTCTTTTGGATGTTTTGGAGTGGGGTTCTCTTGGCGTTATGTGGGATAGGAACCCCTTCTCCGATGGTGTGGATGGATCCTTCCTCGTGTGTTACTTTCTGGGTTTGAATTACTCCGAGGCTCGAGAGTTGTCTCACCTTTTCTGCGAACAAACCGCAGCTTTGGATCTTGTGACCGTTGCTTCCCTTGCAGTACATGCAATGACCTGAGTTGTTTTCCGAGCATGGCACATATCCTCCTCGAGCTAAGGCCAGGAAAAGTTGTTCCTGTGGCCAGTCTGATGCTGAAGAAAATAGGTCGTTGCTCTCTCCTTTTGAGATGGCGTTCACCCCTCCCTTTCCTTGGGAATGATCGGGGAGAGGGTTGGTGGAGGTGTTGGGTCCTTTTGCTGCCCCTTCGAAAGATACCCATCCACTTTTGATCAAGTGATGGACTTTCGTTTTGAATGCGAAGCAATTTTCCAGAGTGTGGCCTGGGGCTCCGGCGTGATACTCGCATCGTGCGTTAAGATCATACCACTTCGGGTAAGGAGGCAACTGAGGCTACGCTGGAACTGGTACGATCTGTCCGGCTGCTAGGAGATGCTTGTAGATTTCTCCCGCAGGGAGGGGGAGAGGAGGCAAAGGCTCTCGGTTCCACCGATTGTTCGATGTGTTTTGGTTATTCGGGTATCTTGGTGGGTTATATGGCTTGGGTTGCATGGGTTGTGATGCTTGTACCGGAGGCGGCGAGAAATGTGTAGGATTTTGAGGCGCGGTATTAGCAACAGGTGGTGATGTGAAAGGAAAGTAGGTGGGTTGATATAGCGATAGCAAAGGGTAGGGCGATGGCGATAGATAAGGTGGAGGTGATGGAAATGGCTGCCCACGATTAGCTTGGGGAGCAACAAACCCCACATCTTTCTTTGCGATGGATGCCTTCTTGGGTGCAGACTCTGGTGCCGAAGGCGAGATTCGTCCAGATTTAATCCCTTGCTCGACTCTTTCGGCGATTAGGACCATGTCGGAGAAGCTATTTGAAGGATTCGAGATCAGGTAGGTGTAGTAGGGAGCCTTGAAGGTGTGTAGAAAGATCGATAAGAGTTCCTTGTCGCTTAAAGGTGGAGAGATCCTAGAGGCCAGCTCTCTCCATCTCTGAGCGTAGGTCTTAACGGACTCGCCGACTTTCTTTTCCAAACTTTGTAGGTCGGCCTGGTCGGGAGCTACCTCCATGTTAAACTTATATTGCCGGTAGAAGGCATCAGACAGGTCTCTCCATGTCCTGATTTTGGCTTTGTCTAGACCCATGTACCAAGTTAGGGCATGCTTAGTCAAGCTTTCCCGGAATAGATGGATCAACAACGGCTCGTTGTGAATCATCTCTGCCATTTTGTTGCAATATGCTCTGAGGTGGGTCTTTGGACACTCGACCCCGGTGTATTTCTCGAAGTCAGGGATCTTGTATTTTGGTGGGATGACGATCCCGGGGACCATACACATATCAGCTGGGCCGGCAGGGTCGAATGGATCGGCACCTTCAATCGCTCGGAGCCTTTCCTCAAGCAAATTCAGTCGGTCACTCTTCGGTTGTTCAGCCCGGATGGGGTTAGAACCGAGGGATAGCGGAGGTTCCGATGAGAACTGAAGTGGTGCTGGATTGAAAGTGAGGAGCTGAGTTCCCACAGGTCCGGGAACTGTGCTCGGAGGAAGAGGAGGGAGATACAAAGCCTCGAGATGAGACTGGCTTTTGTTGGGGTCCACAGCAGGGTTGATTGACAGGTGCTGAAGCGACGGGGAGATCTCTTCACCTGCCTTAACCGTAGAATTTGCAGCGGTGGGTACGGTGAATGGACTAACCCATCTCCAATGGCCCGGGGGTCCAGAAAGTAGTGGGGGTATGGAAGGTCCTGCGACGGTGAGTGAAGAGGGAGGTCCTCTTGCTTGAGGGGGATCGAAACCCGGTGGGAATTCGGTGGTAGCTTCATCCCTTTCCTTTTCGGCCCTGGCGGCCCTTTCTGTAGTAATCCGAACTTGCTCCTCTAGTTCGGCGATTCTAGCCGCTAGTACTTCGTCAGCCTTAGCTTGTTCAGTCATTTTTCGTTTTTGAAGTCTAGTTAGGGGGAGCCTGTGCGGAGTAGCGCGCTTCCGAGGAGCTATCGCGAACCTGAAAAGAAAAAGAAAAGCACAAAAAGGGTGAGTACAAAGTCATACACAGGTGGTGTGCAATCCCGAGGTCCCCACATTTGCTCATTCACTTTCCGGCTGCGCTTTCATTTGATATTTCCAGGGCGGTTGGAGAGGCGAGGAATCCCAGTTGTTGACAAGATACGAAGGAAGCCTCTATACATTCCAACGATATGAAGTAAATCTGAGATGCTAACGGTGAAACCCAACTCCGCAGGGGCAACCAATGCCACCATGCTAAGAAGATCTCTTTTACCCTATGCTTTTGACGATGCGAGGCCTGATGCCAGGTGAACCCTGCCAAGGGGAGAGACGATGATCTATGCTATGAACTTGGAGTGTTTTGTGATAAGCTAAGAGGATATGGCCATGAGTGAACGCTACTTGGCTGTTTTGAATACTTGTTCTGATTTTTCGGAATTTCGGTGAGATGATTGTGTTTTACCCCGGGGGATTTTTTTTTTTTTTTTTTTTTTTTTTTTTTTGAGTTTGTATTGAAGGGATAGTTGATATGGAAAAGATGAGTCGATTTAATAAATATCCGAAAGAGTACGACTTTATTAAAAAGCGTTTACAAAATATGGTAAACTTGCCAACTTCCTAAATTCATCAAAAATGGCTAGGATAGATGAAATTAGGGGTCCTAGCTAAAAAGAACAGATGGGCCGATCTCCGAGCCTTTCCCTGAAGTTGTCATTCCTGGGCGTCCGAGTCCTGCTGCCAAAGGTACTCCATCGAAGCCAACTCCCCTTTCTTCATCTCTAACTCAGCCTCTAAGGCGGCAATTCGGCTTTGCAGTACTTGGTTGTTCCTTTCTCCCAAGTCTGCGCGAGTAGTCAAAACCCTTATCGTTGAATCCCTGTCTTCAATTATGGCACTTGATGCTTCTCTTTTGCGGGTTTCACTGCTCAAGCGTTCCTTAAAGTCCCTGAGGGCCACATTCTTTTGTACTGTTTGTACGCGGACGAAATACTTGTGCTGCCTGTCCAGTTCATTCATCTGGACCTCTAAGCCACATTGACGAGCTTGGGCCATATCCCTTTCCTCTACCATCAGATCTCGTTCTTCTTGTGCTGCTAGCATCTGTTCTACCACTTGAGCGTAAGCCATGACATCCATTCCTTCGCTCACTTGCGATTCCCCTTCTTCTTCCATCGGTTTTTGATTTTCTGGGCGAGGTAAGACATTACCATTAACTCGTCTCGACCTCCACTGTGGATATTCTGGTATTGTGGTTGCGGAGATGCCGTGCCCTTTGAGGCAGAAAGGGTGGGCCCAGTCATGGGCGTACAGCTGAATGTTCTGATCTTCTTCAGCGTGTGGCAGGTCTAATTTCGTCATGCCAAAAGTTACTGGAATGATTTGGGTGATGCGAAACTGTCTGAGGACGAGGGCCGGACAATAGTGAACGCATCCCCATGCTCCGATCAAAGGAACCCAAGGTAAGTGTCCGCAGCAGACAATGGGATTGGAAGTCTGCAGCCACTTGGCGTGCCAACTGAAGTCTTCTTCTGAGAGATTTATGAATCGGTGGATCCAGACATCCTTATTTTCCATCTCCCATCTATCCGTGGTCATTGCATTGATAACCCTGAGAAGAGGACATGACCTTATGTAACTTGCGAAGAAAATGGTCTGATCAGGAATCTGCTTGAAGTGGCTGACCAACCATACTGTCAACAACTGGGTGCAACATGTAAGTCTCCCTTTCCCTTTTCTTCGACAAGAGTCCAAGGAGCGAAAGGTCTCGGCCAGAATGGCTGTTGTAGGATTGATGGCATTTGTTTCCATCTCGTAAAAGATGTTGGCTGCTGCAAAGTCAATGGCATTCCTCATTTTCGGAAAGAGGACAAATCCTACAATGGCGAAGGCCAGAATCCTTAAGCGTTTCTTTCCGTTGGACAATCGAAAGCGTGCCTCGATATCTGACCAGCACCAGAAGTAGTCCCCCTCTCTGACACGAGTAGTGATTCCTAACAGCTTATCGAGCCTTATTTTGACACTTGAGGAGTCGAGTCGAACATTCTGGTATATGGCCGATATAGGAGAGGTGAAGCACATCAGAGCTGAGTACTCCTCTAGCGTAGGGGTCTAGTCTACCTCTTTGTCGAAAGAGAAGCACCGATAATAGGGATCCCAGAATTTCAGGGCTGCCCGGATGCAACCCCAATCAGTCTTTACGTCGACTAGGGTCAGTAGCTTTCCATAAATCCCCTCAAACTGTGTCTCTTCGTCTTCAGTCAGCTCATTTCTCAACATCCGAATCCTAGTTAAGTCAAAGTCCACGACTTCTACTTTGATCTTAGTGGTGATGTCAGGGGCGAACCCACGTTCCAACAGATCTCCTTGTACGGCCTGATCGTCGAAACTTCGTCCCCCGAAAATATTAAATGAAAGTAGTGTAGGCGCAGTCATAGCGAATGAGCAAAATGGGTCCTGTTGGGGACGAAAGTAAAATTCAAGTGCTAAGTAAATAGTGTGAGAAACCCGCAGTTTGTATAACAGGAAAAATCAGGTCAAAATGCCATCAAGACAAATAGAGCCACGAAAAACAGTTATAATCATGATGCACGTGCTGGGGCTCTGATTCCGACACCTCTAACTGGCTTGAATGGTTCCCGGATGACACCATGAAAAGGTCCCTAAAGTGTCGTCCAGTCGCCCGATTCCTTGCGAAATCGTATAACCTTTCGACTGGCTTTAGGGGTTCATCCGAGTTGGGATTGGTGAACACTACCCAGGACATGTGTCCTAGGGCGTCACTACTACCCTCCTATTTTGGTAATTGTCCCCTGGGTGTAGGGCGCTATGAAATGCATATGACAATTGATAAAGCAAATAAATAAACAGGCCAGCAATTGATCAAAGAAAATAAATAAACAAATAAAACACCTCTCTAAAAAGATAAAACCGGCTCCGACCCTAGAACTTCCCCAGTGAAGTCGCCAAACTGTCGCGCCTCGGAAATTAAAAAAAATTCGCGAGTGTGCAACGAAATTTGAGACCTTCAGATGCTCGGCGTAAAAGGACGCCTAGCAGCATGCAATGAAGTCGCCACCCTAATTTGGTTGCTAGGCTTAGGGAACCCTAATCGTCATGGCATAGGAAATATAATAAGTAAAAAAACTAAAGGCACAAAAAAGGGGTCTGGACCCCAGACAAAAGGTTCGGGGTCGTATTATGGTCTCGGGAAGGTGTTAGGCACCCGAGACACATCCGAAAACGGTTACCGGTTGATGAGAGAGGTGTTTAAAAAGGTGTTTGGGAAATACGTTTTGAAAAAGGGGGCCCTCAGAGGAATCGTCACTTTAGTCTTTATTATGATCGTGATGGGACTGAATTTTCCGTAAGACTGAATGAGCGCCCTCTTTTTTCATCATCGGGCCATGCATGATTAACTTAATTACTACGTGATCCTAACATGGATTGCTAACAGAGTACCATTTTAAATGATGGATTTAAAATGATAGTTTGCTGTGGGATCGAAAGTCCCCATGTACATGCAGTCAATATAAGCGAGAAGTAAAATCACATGAACGCGGCATTTTAAGAAAGTCTTTAAACACGTTGTGCATGTGGGTTGATTTTAGTTCTAGCAGTTCTATATATCATGCATACGATGGATATTTGCAGAAAGCATCGAATAAATAAAAAGGAATCGAAAGGCGTACTTTCGAGCGAAGCTTGAAACTAAAACCTGCAAAATGAGAGTGTTAGCGATAGCTCGAGAAATAAATAAGCAATTTATGAATGCAAGAATTTAAATGACAGTTGATTGTATACGAGAAATGATGGATTTCACGCATACGAAATGAGATGCTGAGTTTGGTTGTATGCGAAAAATGATTGATTTTAAGCATACGAGAATTTATCGCTAGGTGATTGCATACGAAAAATGATGGATTTTTCGTATGTGAGAATTTAAATGCTAATTGATTGCATGCGAGAAATGATGGATTTTACGCATGTGAGAATTAAAATGCTAGTTGATTGCATGCGAAAAATGATGGATTTTACGCATACGAAAATGAAATACTGAGTTGATTGTGTGCGAAAAATGATTGATTTTAAGCACACGAGAATTTAAATGCTGTGTTGATTGCATGCGAAAAATGATTGATTTTACGCATACGAGAATTTAAATGCTAGGTTGATTGCATGCGAAAAATGATTGATTTTACGCATGCGAGAATTTAAATGCTGGGTTGATTGCATGCGAAAAATGATGGATTTTACGCATACGAAAATGAAATGCTGTTTTGATAAGTGCAGAAAAATTAAAGGCTATTGGCGATTTACAGGGAAGAAAAAAAAAGTTTAATGATTTGCAGAAAATAAAACAGATTGATAATGTAGAGAATGGACAGTTAGATATTTGTGGAAAATAAACAGTTGATTATTGCGACCGACCATGTAGGCGGTATTGAATTTAAATTGTTGAAAGTAAATTGCTGAAATTTAAAGTGCAGAAAAGTAAAGTACGGAAAATTAAAGTGCGGAAAAGTAAACAGTTGATAATTTGCGGAAGGATTTCCAGCAGTTTTGCGAAAAAATTAAAGCAGTTGAATATTTACGAAAATTAAAATGCGACCGACCATATAGGCGGTATTGAATTTAAATTGCTGAAAGTAAATTGCTGAAATTTAAAGTGCAGAAAAGTAAAGTACGGGAAAGTAAACAATTGATAATTTGCGGAAGGATTTCCAGCAGTTTTGCGAAAAAGTAAAGCAGTTGAATATTTACGAGAATTAAAATGCGACCGACCATGTAGGCGGTATTGAATTTAAATTGCTGAAAGTAAATTGCTGAAATTTAAAGTGCAGAAAAGTAAAGTGCGGAAAAGTAAATAGTTGATAATTTGCGGAAGGATTTCCAGCAGTTTTTGCGAAAAATTAAAGCAGGTGATATTTACGGAAATTAAAAAGCGACCGACCATATAGGCGGTATAATAAATGACTGAATTTAAATATCATGAAAATAAATATTGCGATAAGAAAGAAGCAATTCGGATATAGAACAATTAAATAACAAGTTGTCGCAAGAACGAGCATACGAAAAATATGGACCGGAAATGACGCATGTGTGCATTTAAATCATGTATAAACATTTCAAGCATGGTATACGGCTATTTAATTTCGTGCATAAATATTTAATCATGGTATATAAATATTTAAGCAAAGCGAAATAATAAACAAGTATTGTAAATAATGATTAATTAAATATGGTATACGAATTAAATTAAACATTACGTACGAGCATGAAAAAAAAATGACTCGAATGCTTGACGAAGAATTAATGGGCTGGGCCCCATGTGCTGAAATTGGTTAAAATGGGCTAGGAATAAATCCTAGCCCATAGCTTAATTTGAAAGGAAAAGAAAAGATGGGCTTGGCTTAAGCCAAAGCCCATCATCATGATAAATAAAAGGAGGGACGGGCTTAGCCCGTCACCCTCCCTTCTTCTTCCTTGCAAGAACAGCCCTGCTGTTCTTGCTTCCCACGTCGCCGGCGCCGTGGCCGGCGACTCAAATGACCCAAAACCCGCTTGTAACCCCCCCCCCCCAATTCGACTCGGATCAATCACTCAACATGCCAACGATCCAATCAAGCAAAAACAGCACCCCAAACGGGAGAAGAAGCCACGGTTTTAAAAGAAGAAGAAACATGTTAATTAAACATTTTTTGAGCAATTAATTAGTTAAAGCAACGAATGATTAAATTAAGGCAAGGGAAGTGAAGTTAGCATGGAAACAAAGCTTTTAAAACAGATTTGAGTGGTTGATCAAAGGCTTAAGGCTAAAAACGAAAATTAAAAGAGAGGAGCTTAGAGAGAGAAAGCTTGAAAGAAGCTCACCTTGCTTTCCTTTCTTTTCCTTGGTTCGGGTGGATGAATTGGCTAGGAGAATGGAGAGGGAGCAGGGCTGTTTTCATGCGAGAGTTTTTTGTAAAAATTTTTGGCCCCTTTGTTCGAAGGGAACGTGGCTATTTATAGCCACGGGAGTCGCGTGGTGGCCGGACGCGGGCTGCGCGTGGAGGAGCTAGGGGAGGCATGATGATGGCTGAACGGGGTAGAGAGCTACGAGCTCGAGCTAGGAAGCGATGGGAGCAGGTGGCTCGGGCGAAAATTGCTTCGCTGCACGTTCCTGTCACTGTTCATGTGCATTATGCACATTAATTCAAGTGCCTTTGATTTGGTTGACTTTCGTCAGTTGACCAGATCAATGGCCATGATCAAATGGCCTTTCATCTGATTTAAATGGCCTCGAGCCGAGTTTCGCGGGCAAACGTTCCGACTTTTCGAGCCGAAGGTACTGGCGCGTAGAGAAAAATACGCCGGTTTTAACCGTCTACAGCGAATGACGAGAATTCCTCGTTTAACGTGTTTATTTTCACGTTCAAAAACGTGAAATGTTTGAACGGAAAAATAATAACGTTACGCCGAAAATTACACGAGTCGCTGTAGACCGTTGCGTCCAGAAAAAAATCTAGCAACTAGTTGATGGAAAACATTTTAAAGTCGAGCTATTGTCCGAGCAGGCTTACTCGGGTCCAATAAAAGCTCGAATAAAAATAATAATAAAATAATAAAAATACTAAAAAATGCGCTAAAATATTAAAAATCCTAAAATCCATGGGATGACCTAAAACGAAGAAAAAACTAGTAAACGACTGCCGGATAGTCAAAAATGTGAGTTTTAAGACTAAAAATAATAATGATAATAATAATGAAAATACTTGCCGAAAAATTAAAAAGCGCGATTTCCGAAAGCTGACGAAGCTAACGATGATGCTAAAATGCAAGGAAAACCCTAAAAATGCTAGCGACAGTAACTTAACTACAGACGACTGTAATTTAAGTAAAAATGACAGTAATGACAGAAATGCTAAAATTAAGTAAAAATGGCGTCAAAATTCGGGTATCAACAGCATATATCTTTAACCTAAATGTAGCGACCCTGTAGGTTCATATAACGTTGGTAGTAGAACAATACATTTTGTCTACAAATCATAAGTGGCCTCTAGCAAGACGTTATGACTACCCAAGTTAGAATAATGGTCAATTGATTCGAACCAACCTCTCAGAGCTCAATGTTATAATCCTTTTGTCACACAATATCTTGATTGAACATAAGGCATAGTTCTTGACACTCTTAATCAGTTATTGAATCATTTACACTTGATCTCCAAGTAAACTAATAAAGCAAATGACATTGATCACTTAATCAATTTATTTGAGCATAATCATGCATTTCTCAATCTTACTTATCGAGGAGCCCAAAGATCTCTCTCAAAAAAAAGGGACAAATTTAACTTTGACCAAACATTTCCTCTGCATAGATCCTAATATGCTCAATCTTAATCTTTATAATTATTCGGTTTAAGACAACATTTGATTAAGGTAAATCATATTATTTCTTATATAGAAATTTATGATGATCTCGCATATGACGATTCAATAACATGTCTACTATCATGTAGTAAGCTTATAGTGGGTCGGTCTAGTATCTTGTCTCCATATAAGTACCTATGATTTTGATTTGGATCTCCATACACCATAATCATCTTATGATTATCAATCAAAATGGTACTAGTCATAATTTATTATTCCTCATACAATAATAACAAACTATGGACATTTTATTATAAAGTAAACATGCAAACTTTATAATAAATATAATAAAATTTTATTAAGATAATAATCCAAAGTATTCATTCAAACAATTACATAAATAATGTTCCACTTGTATTAGGTCTAATCATACAAGTGTCCAATACCCATATATATAACATGACGCTCATTCTTTGTCTGTGGAAAAGGATTAACAATATTGTTATTTGTCGACACTTTGCATATCTTGACATCACTCCTGTCAATAATCCCTCGAATGAGATGGTAACATCTGAGTTTATGTTTGGATTGTTGATGTAATCTAGGCTCTTTTGCTTAAACAATGACACCATTATTTTCACAATAATGTCCATTGGGTTAGAATGCTAGGAACGACGCCTAGATCACCAAAAAACTTCTTGATCCAAACTGTCTCCTTAGTTGCATGTGATATTGTTATATACTTAGCTTAAGTTGTAGAATCTGCTACATTTGCTTGCTTTGAACTTTTCCAGCTAATAACACCTCCAACAAATCCTGATTGTGATCTTGAATCATCATAATCAATATGGAAGCTAGCATCTGTATAACCGGTTACAACAAGTTCATCTTCCAATCCACCTTACAACAAGAATGCATCCTTAGTTCTTCTTAAGTACTTAAAAGATGTTCTTAACTATTGTCCAATGATTCTTACTTGGGATCTGACTGGTATCTGCTAGTTATGCTCAAGGCGTATAAGATATCTGGTCGAGTACATAACATAGTGTACATGATAGATCCTATAGCTGATGCATGAGGGATCTTGCTCATCGTTAATCCTAGGACGTTGAGTCTTGCTAAGAGTATTGCCATAAGACATTGGCAAAAATCATATCTTGAATTCTTGCATACTGAACCTATTCAGTACTTTATCTATGTAAGTACTTTGATCTAACCCAGTGGCGGATCTAGAAATATATGTTAGGGTGGGCAGGGGTTCGGGGGCAGCGCCCCCGAATTTTTTTTTTTTGAGTATTTTAAAGGGAAAGTAAACGAGCTGAAAGGAAAGTAAAATCATCTCAACCTATTTTTTTGATTTTATATATTTTATCCTATTTTTTAAATATTTAATTCTTTGATAAGTAATTAATAAAACATAAAAATGATACTTCACGGGTTTGATAAGTAATACCTACTCTAGGACAAACAAGTAAAAAGTTTCACTAAGCCTCTGAAAAGAAGGGAAATTACAAATGGAAATTTATGTACCAAAAAATTTACAGAACCATTTATATATTAATTTGTCAAAAAATAAATTATTATCATTAATAATTAATAATAATCAGTGATATATAAAACAAAACCGTGATGGGATCATTAATTCATCAGTGAAATGGGATCATTAATAATAACTTGGTAGACCAAGTTATTTATAACTTACGCACTACTCTCTCAATTAAAAAATGAAAAATTGGAACAACCAATTCAGTAAAACCAGTATTAAATTCAGATTTGGCAGGCTTGGCAGCGGAGGAGGAGATATGGGAGGAAGAGATGGTTAGGGATTTCAGATTTGGATGGCTGACTGTGAGTGTGGGATTTGGGTTTTGGGTGTGGGTTGGGTGTGTGGGTTGGGGAGTGTAACTTGTAAGGCCCAAGCAGCCCAATAAAAAAAAATTCTCATCCAGCCCAGGGTAGGCGCAAGCCTACTCTCGCCCGGGTTGGATCCGCCACTGATCTAACCCGATCAGTCTTTTAGATCTATCTCTATAAATCCTTATCTTAAAGATATAGGCTGTCTCGTATAAGTCTTTCATTGAAAAACACTTTCTTAACCAAGTCTTAACGCTCCGTAAGGTAGGAATGACGTTTCCAATGAGAGACGAATGGTCGGATGAGCACCTGATCGTTTTCTACGCAATTCATTGAGTTGATGGAGTACCGCTGATTCTTGGAGAAGAATCAACTCTTCTCTTGAGTGAAGGCTATATACGGAAAGCACCCCAGTTACAAGTAATTAGGGTATTACTAAAGCACTAGTGGGTATGGGTAGCTTGGAGACTTAATGCTGGTAGTTTTCGTTCTCTCAGCTGGGAGGAGCTCTTTGGAGAACTACGAATGTGTCAGTCTCGGTTATCGAGCGGCATAGGCAGTGTTTGTCGCTGCAAATTGAAGAGAATGGGAGGAAGTGGATTTGCTCTCTATAAACCTTTATCCTAAGGATATAGGTTGTCTCGCTCCGTAAGGTAGGAATGAAGTTTCTAATGAGTAAACTAATTTCAATAGGTGATTTAGTCAAGAAATTTATATTGGTGATCACTTATTTCTAGAATTGCTAACCTCCACTTTTGTATTCATGCCATTTTTTATAACTTCAAAATATCATAAAAAACTTCATTTATTAGTTTTCCTTTTTTCATCTTTTTTCTTATTTCTATATTTTAGTTAACTTTTATAGTTCCAAAAAACAAAAAAAGTCCATTTTATTATTTTATTTATTTCTAGAATTGCTAACCTCATACTATTTTTATAATTTCAAAATATCATAAAACACTTCATTTATTAGTTTTTTTTTAATCTTTTTTCTTATAAAAAAACAAAAAAGTCCTATTTGTTCGGAAGTGCTCTGTTTGTATTTCTAATATTTTTCTGCATTTTATTTGATATCTTCTTTTCAAAACAAAATTGATTATCTTATTAACTATTATTACTAAGTATCAAAATCCTACATAATTCCAAATATCAAACTCATAACCTAGGTTATAAAAACAGCCTACACTAACTCATTAGACTCTCAAAAAAGAAAATTGTCAACAGCAAAAACAGTCATACAGTACAATAGGTACTGTTGTGATCTCTACGGCGAAAGTCTAGCATTCAGCTATAAAATCAAAAACCTGCAGTGTAATCAATCATAGCTTAAACATTGATCACGAGAAACACCTGCTGAGATACCCTAATTTGATATCCAAAGCACAAAACATGACAACTAATATGTGATTATCCAAAATCAAAGTAGTAGGGGGGAGGGGCTTTATCGCCACAATAATATCCAACATTAAAAAAGGAACAAAAATCCAACACTTTCAACAAAACCTTAAACATATTCTCGACTACTACAAAGAAAAGCATTTAGTTTTTCATCCAAAAAAAAAGAAATCCCCGCGACTACTTCAGGATTCCTAATAGCGACCAATCCCCCAGACTCTGATTACACCATCTGTATAACCACTGAACAAAGTGCTTCCATCCGCACTCCAGCTCAAACTTGTGCAGTAAATATGCTGCATAACACGCAATATACAAATATTGTGAGAAAATAATCATGGTTAACTTTGCAACCCAACCATACAAAATGCAGACCCCAATTGTAAAACAATACCTTGAGAGAAGAATCAAACACCAACAATTGAACATTATAAAGCTCATTTCAACCACACTCTTAGACCACTAACCAGTTAGAATTGCCAAATAAATCATATGCTCTACTACAATAACTAAATGATCGACCAAGCCATAGCCCAACAATGTGAAAAGGCACAAAACAAACTGCATCCAACACTAATATGTAAAATGCTAGTGTAGATGTTCAGCAAATAAGAAACAACAATTAATTCCCTTCAATAAATAATTGGAGTAACACAACATTCAAAACAGGACAAAACACCACCAAGTCAATTACAAACAGTTGCACAAGTACTTAAGCATATACAGGCATAGACCAATATACAATCACACAACAATACCCAGCCAACAACCAAAACTGAAAAACAAATAGAATTATAGAGAAGAATACCTTCTTCTTGGTGCCAGTGTTGGCAGCGGTACCATCAGATTTCTCAGCCTCAGCTTTGAGATCCACCTTCAAATCCTCAACAATGCTCTTGCTCTCAAGATCCCAGATCTTGATGCTGTTCTCAGTTGCAGCACAGAGCCAGTACCTGTTGGGACTAAAGCAAAGAGCATGAATAACAGAACCGGCATCCAAATTATAAAGCTTCTTCCCCTCAGCCAAATCCCACAGCAAAATGACTCCATCTTTTCCTCCGCTTGCACACAACGAACCATCAGGTGACACAGCAACCGTGTTCACATACCCACTGTGCCCGGACAGAGTGTTCCTAAGCTTGCAATTGGTTAAGTTCCAAACTTTAACAGTCTTATCCCACGATGCGGACACAATAGTGGGCTGAAGCGTGTTGGGGCTGAACCTGACACAGCTCACCCAGTCAGTATGAGCCTCGCTGTCCTGGATAGTATACTTGCACTCACCAAGTGTGTTCCAGAGCTTGATGGAACGGTCACGGGAGGCAGAAACGATCTGACGGTTGTCGATGGAGAAGGCGACGGAGAGGACATCCTTGGTGTGGCCAACGAAACGGCGAGTGCAAGTGCCCGCGGCGAGGTCCCAGAGGCGGAGCTCGCTGTCCCAGGAGCCGGAGAGGGCGAACTGGCCGTCAGAGGAGAGGACGACGTCTTGGATGAAGTGAGAGTGGCCGGTGAGGCGACGGCGGGGGACACCATAGTTCTTCTCCTCCTTGGTGAGGTGCCAGAGGATGAGGGACTTGTCGCGCGAAGCAGTGACAATCATGTCGGTGTTGTCGATGGGGGTGGCGATGGCCGTGATCTGGTCGGTGTGGGCATGCATGGTGCCACGCAGAACCAGAGATTCGCCAGACATTTTGGTGGGATTGATTACTGGGGTTAGGGGATAGATGAGAGGAGAGGCTGAGAAGAGGGGAGAGGAGTCTGATGATGCTGCTAAGGGAAAAACTGAAGAAATGATGTATTTATATAGTGAAAATGGGTTGGTATCTAGGGTTTTGAAGTTTTGACTTAGGTTTTTGGAAACAGGTTGGGCTTCGTAGCTTTGGGTTGGGCTTTCAAATTCCTTCGAATTGTAGTCTTTCCCATTTTTCCTGTATTTATAAAAATAAAAAATGTGGTTGACCGTTTTCAAAAATATTTTTAGTTCTCCTGGGTGTCCTTTTGACTGAAACTGGTCTTTTTCGAGTATTGTCGGACGAACCTCCAAAGTGTGATGATTCTCCCCGCATGATTTTCTTTATTCTCAAGACTCAAACTTGAGACTTTAGTTAAAAGTTAACAAGTTTTTTACCACTTGACCACAACCAATTTTTGTACTTTAAAAAATGTTGTAAGTGTTGCTACCCGAATTTTGATTTTCGTCACAATTTTTTCTCACTTTTATCGTTTATCGCACTTTGGCTTTTTATTTTAATATTTCGCTCCATTTCGTGTCATTTTAGTTTTTCGTATTTTTTACTATCTTTTCGCTCGAACTTCTATGGTCCCGAGCAAGATTCCTTGGACCATTGAACGCTTTCTTTATTTAATTGGTAATTATCTACTATTATTTTCTTTCGCGTCATTTCGTTTCGTCTCGTTCAATTTACTTCGCTATAGTGTTTATTTTTCGTTCGAACTTTTAGCAATTCTGAACGAGTAAATTCGGACCTTAAACCGAACTTTTTCTTTATTTACTGTTTACTATTTATTTTGTCTCATTTTTCTACATATTTTAGTCCTTTCAGTTCGCGTATTTTTTCATTTCAAACATATTAGCTCGTGCCGTAGCTCGAACCAAAAATATCCTGTTCGTGTTGCATTAATGCACATTAATGCATCCTCATCTTCAATCTCGTCACCTTTCTTCCAGCTGCCCTCGCCGATGTTGATTCATCATCATATTGCTCCCATCAAGAAGCTTCCATTAATCCTTGGCCACACAAACGAAACTTAGTCCCTAAGCCGGCCACTGCTCATCGTCATGCTCTCCTTGCTCACTAAGACATCCACGACCACGCGCGCCTCCCTCACCACACACTCGCAAGCTTCGCGCCTATAAATACCAAACAATCTCCAAATGAAGAAAGGGGGACCAATTCATGCTCTAGTCCACCCTTTTTTATTCACACTCTCTCCCAATTGCTAGCTTCAATTTATTTAATTGCTTGATCTTAATTAATTAATTGCCTCGGTTTTAATTAATTAATTGGTTCTATTTTTCAATTTATTGTTGCTACCTCTGCTAATCAATTGCTTGCTCTATATTTCTTTTTATTTTTCTGCATATTTATTTCATGTGTCTACTACTGTTTTGCCGCCGGTGAAGGGTGGCCATTGCTACTGTCGTTGCTGCTGCAGTCGCTCTTGGAGCTGTTGCCTTACCGCCAAAGCCGCTGCGTTGCTATTATGTTGCTTCTGGTCCGTGGCCAGCGTCGCTGCTGGAGGTTGAAGACGATGAACAAGAGAGTTGGAGAGAAAGAGCCACGGGCTTGGGCTGGCTTATTTAAATTGCTTGGTCATGGGCTTGGCTTGTGCCAAGCCCAAACGGAGAAAGGAAAGGATTTTAGGCTTGGTCTGCCACAAGCCCATCAGGAGGAAAGAAACGCTTTTGGGCCTAGCTAGATGGCCCCTGTTTGGCCCGGTTATCGAGGCCCACAGATTTATTTTTCATCGTAATAATTAGACAATAATTTGTAGAATTGTTGTAATAATTATTTTATCGCTTTATTCAATTGTTTATTTTAATTAAACTAATCATTTTATTTTGCTTATCATTTATCATTACTCATACTAATAATCTCATTTTGTAGGGTAAAATTAAATCTTCACTCGCAAGTACACTTCTTACCCCTTTTTATTTATTCAACGCTTTCCACACATATACACATATTCGTATACATGTTTATTTAGAAATGTTAAAAACTCAAATCATATTCTTATGCATGACATTTAGAATTGTTAGGAATTAAATCAATTTACATGGATAACTTGTTTAAATCACTCACTTTAAATGCCATGATTAATTGCTTTTATTTCCATGCGTATTAATACATGTGTTTTGGTGGCTTCGATCCCACACCTCGGTTTATTTATCGCATTCATTAAATCGGTACTTTGATAGTTATGCATGCTAGATCACGTAGTAATTAAAATTTAATCATGCATGGCCCGATGATAATAAAAGGGGCATCCGCTTTAGTAAAACGGTAACAATCCCGTTAAACAGAAAAACTTGTCCCGACCGGTCCCGAACAGTCTCGACCCTACGAAATACTAAAGCGGTGATTCCTCTGAGGGCCAATTACGTGCTTTTAATTGTTATTTAAACACCTCTTTTTTACCAGTAACCTTTTTGGATGTGACTCGGGTGCCTAACACCTTCTCGAGTCCATAATACGACCCCGAATTATTGTTCTCGGGTTTAGACCCTTTGTGCCTTAGTTTTTTTAATTTTTATGCCATGACTTTAGGTTCCCTAAACCTAGAAATAAAATAAGGTGTCGACTTCATATGCATTATGTGAGACGAGTCCAATTTTGTCTCACATCCGTCCCGAACCTGTTCGCGTAAAATCAAAAAGGGGGTGCGACAGTAAGTAATAATAAAAAATAGGAATTAATTTCTAAATCTTAAAAATAAAGAAAAAAATTAGAAATTAGAAAATAGAAAAATGCATTCATATTTGTTAGAGATATTAACTTATGAATTAACACTAACTAACTAATGTGTCAAGAAATGATTGAGATCCCTTTTTCATTATGTTAGATTTTCTTTTACCAAGTGAATATAAGATTAACACGTGTATATTTAACTAAAATAAATAATAGTGTCTTAGTACCTCTAACACTAATCAAAATAAATTATAGGTTGTTGAAATTAGTGTTAAAAAAATTATAGGTTATAAAAATTGATGTTGCAATCAAGTTTTATACGAGTTATAATTGTAGATTACAACATGATGCTACCCGATTTTGGATTTTAAAATTTTCATTTCTATCATCAATTTTCGAAAATTGTACTTCCACTTATTTTCCTTCAACTGATATTTATTTTTACGCCTCAAGTTACTTAAAATTTATTTCGTCACTTTTTCACATTTTTATCGCTTTTCCCGTTCGAACTCATATCGATTCCGAGTAAAATTCTCGAAACCGATGGTCGAACAATTTCACCCATTAGCTACTTAGCTTTTATTATTATTTTAACTCGCACCATTTTATTGTATTTCACTCAATTTATATTTTTAGCATTTTCTTACGCTCGAACTTTTATTACTTACATGCGAATTTTTATCGGACTATTCACCAAACTTTTCGTTACTCACTATATGCTAATTATCTTAGTTTATTTTATTCTACGTTCTGGCGTTTTCTGTTTAAGGCTTTAGCAAAATTTCTTGTATTATAAGCTCTAACCAAAAATATTATGTTCGTATGGTATTAATGTGCATTAATGCACATTAATCCATTTCTGCCAACCGCCTTACTGTTCGTTCTCAATCATCACCCAACGAGATTAGCACCACGTCCCGTCGTTGCACTGCTCATTGTCCTTGTCATCAAGACCACCTCATCCTCTCCTCCACCGCCTCAAGCATGCTATATATAGCATGAAGCACGTTCTCTTCACTTGGGGGAGGGGGGGAGGAAAAAGGAGCACGCAATCGCCGATCACCACTGCCCTCCATCCTCCACAGCCGCAGCACTGCCATCTTCTTTCCTTCACCACCGAAGTGCCACCGAAGTGCCACCGTTGCCGAGTTGCTGCGCTGCCGAGCCGCTACGCTGCCTCGCCGGAGTAACTGCAATCTCCTTGCTGCTGCTGGTGGTTGCCGCTGGAGCTGCCGTCTTTGCTACTGCTGTTGCGTCGCTGTCACCGGAGATGAGGCTGGTCGCTGGTCGGAGCTGCTGGAAAAAGAAGCTGCCGCTGTTGCCCAACCACCACAGGCTACGCCACACCTTAGCCCCACCCAAACGGCCTCGACCAGCCACGCCACGCCAAGCTGCACCACCATTTCTGCCACTGCCGTACGCCGTCGTGCCTTGCCTGACCGTTGCTGAGCTTCACCGCCGCTACTGACTGACCACTGTCGTGCCTTGTGCCGTGCTCTGCTGCGTTGCTCAAGGAAGAAGAAGACGCGGACGAAGGGAAGAGGATGATGAACAGGAGGCTTGGCCTCATTTTAATTAATTATGGGCTTGGCTAAACAGGAAAGGAAGAAGGAGAAGCGGGCTTGGGCTAGTTTTAATTTGGTTTGGCCATGTGCCAAGCCCAAATGCAAAGGAGAAAGGGCTTTGCAGCTGATGGGCCTAGCTAGTGGGCCCAATTTCTAGGCCCAGTGGGCTTAGTCCAATCTTTCTGTCCATTTAGTTTTCGTACCGATTTTTCTGCATGCTTGTACTGTTTATTTAATTTTCGTATGCTTGCATGCTCAATTTTCGTATACTTGCATGCTTAATTATTATTTTTGTATGCCTGTATATTTAATTATTACCTTCGTATGCTTTTGCATGTTTAATTATTCTGCTTACGCATAATCGTCAAAAATAATTATTTCGCCTGCGTACGATAATTTTGATTCCGATTATTCGTATGCTCATAATTTTTAATTATTTGCATGCTTTCGAATGCTTAAATAATTATTCCGCTCGCATTTAATTGCTAAATTAATTATGTCTCTCGTGATAAGGCATATGTTTTTCGATTATCATTTTCCCAAACTAATAATCTCGACTTTGCAGGGCAAATCAATCGATGCCCTTCACAAACATGCCTCATAACTTCGTTTGAAAAGGGTATATCTGTCTAATACCCTCCTCAAGTAAACATTTCTTACCCTTTTATTTCACGTTTTTTCACATTTACGCTCGTATGCATGATTATTTAAAATTGTTATAATTTAATCCATTGAGCAGGATAGCATAAATTAGGACTTTTATATTTTCCAAGCATGTTTAAACACCTCGTTTATCCGGTAACCTTTTTTAGGATGTGACTCGGGTGCCTAATACCTTCCCGAATCCATAATGCGACCCCGAACCATTGTTCTCGGGTTCAGACCCATTTTGCCTTAGCATTTTTATTTATTTATTTATTTTTGCCATGACTTTAGGTTCCCTATGCCTAGAAACAAAATAGGGTGGCGACTTCATTTGCATTATGTGAGATGAGTCCGATTTCATCTCACATCCAGTTCTAAGCCTGCGTCGCATTAGGAAAAATCCAAAAAGGGGGTGTGACAGTTTGGCGACTTCACTAGGGACTTAATAGGGTCAAAGTCGGATTTTTTTTGAGGTGTTTTTCAAATTGTTGAATTTGTTTCGTATGATTTTTGTACATGATTAATTGTTTTTCATTGATATGATAAATTATTGTATTGTCATATGATTCTTTATGCGTGATTATTATTTTTCTTGTATTTATTAATAAATTGTTCACATGATTTGTTAATTGCTTTGATAAACTGTCATTCATATGCATTTCACGCATAATGCCCTACCGCCGGGCCTTTTTCCAAATAGAAGTAGGTAGGTACTAGTGAGGCCCTGGGGCACGTATCCTGGGTAGTTTTCATGAACCCCATACTCGGATTCGAACCCCTAAATGGGTGAACGCCTAGAACTTTTGATGGTTCGACAAGCAATCACGTATCCATTTACTGAGGGACCACTTTTATGGTATCGTCCAAGAGTCTTCCAGCCAGTTTAGAAATAGTTGGTGTCACCCCAGCATATGCATCATGTTGAAATGCGTATATTGCGACTTTGTTTCACTTTTTTCAAAAATTCATTTACAGTTGATGTCTTAAAATTTTTCACAAACAATTTCTAAAGAAAAAATTCCACGTTTTACTAATGATTTCACAAAATTTTCACGTTTTACAAACTGATTTCGCAATTTTTTCCACATTTATAAAATTTTTGCAAAATTTTCCACATTGAAAATCTTTTTCCGCAAACTTTCCACGTTGGCATTTTTTTCCGCAAAATTTTCCATATTGGCAAATTTATCCATAAATTTGTCACATTTGCAGATTTTTCACAATTTATCCATATTTGCAAGTTTTTTGCAATGTCTCTATATTTGCAATTTTTTTCCACGATTTCTCAATATTTGTAAATTTTTCCGCAATCTTTTACATGTACAATTTTCCACAATTTTTCACACTGACAAAATTTTCCGAAAGTTTTTCCATGTGTGTAAATTCTTCCGCAATTTTCCCATGTATACACAAAAATTTCGCAATTTTTCACATGCAAATTCTTTCAGGATTTTTTCATGTTTATAATTTTGTCTCAATTATTTTCGTAATTCTCCATGCCTGCGATTTTTTTTATGGTGCCTACATTATTGCTATTATTGTACTTACCCCTCTTTTTCTCTCGCTACATGGAGACCTCGGGATACCATTTCACATACATATCACGGCTAAGACTCATGATTATTTCCTTTCATTTGTTTTCAGGTTAAAACTGGCTTCTGAAAAGTAAATGGCTCCCCACAGGCTCCCTATAACTAGACTTCAAATGTGAAAGATGGTCGAAAAGGTTCAGGCATTAGAGGCAAGGGTGGAGAAACTCGAAGAATATATTCAGGTAGCCACGGAAAGCACCACACCAGCTAAAAAAGAACAAAACAAGGAATTCTATGGCAGCGGCAGGATCCTTTCGGTAGTTCCACGCTCACCTCAGGCACTGTGACCAGACAAAGTGCAAACACTCCAGATGGCGAACCTCTTAATCCTTCGCTGGCTAAACCCACTCTTAATCTTGGCAAGCAGAAGATCTACTCAGAACCCCAATATTTTTCTAAGCTCCTGGGGGTAATAAGATATAACCACATGCATCCTTCGGGTATTCATCAGGTACTGGTTTTGGCACCAATAAAACAGAAGGGCCAAGTATCGACAGGTTGAGTTTGTTAGAAGAGAATGAGGGTTCCCTTCGACCCAACAACTCCTGCGGATATGTGTATGGTACCAGGGATTACCATACCTCAGAAATTTAAGATTTCAGAATTTGAGAAGTACACTGAGATTGTGTGCCCCAATACTCACCTCAACAATTACTGCAATGAGATGTCGGAGGTGATACATAATGAACCTTTGTCGATCCATTTATTCAGGGAGAGTCTGGCCAAGCACGCCTTGACTAGATACATGGGGCTGGATAAGATCAAGATCATAACCTGGAGAAGAGGACCGGTGAATCGGTGACGGCTTATGCTCTGAAATGGAGAGAGTTAGCCGCTGGAATCTCTCCTCCTTTGAGCGACAAAGAATTCATTTTCTGTAAGCACCTTCCAAGCTCCTCACAACACTCACCTCATCTCCAATCCGTCCACCAGTTTCCCTGACATGGTCCTAGTGGCAGAAAGAGTGGAACGAGGAATGAAATCCGGAAGGATCATTGTTTCCACGCCAAAGGAAACACTCAGGAGATCGCCTATCACGGAGAGAGATGTCAGCTTTGCCAACCACCGACCAGGATGCAAGCAACATTTTCCATCGCCTCAATCGCCACCTCTTCCCGTTCCTTTGGGAGAGATTTACAAGCATCTATGGGTAGCGGAGCAAATCGCGCCCACTCCAACCTATACGACCTCCTTATTCAAAATGGTATGGTCTTAATGCAAGATGCGAGTACCATGCTGAAGCTCAGGGCCACACAAAAGGAAACTGTTTTGCCCTTGAAGGAAAGGTCAATCATTTGATCAAGAGCGGATGCATCTCTTTCGAAGGGTTAGCCGAAAGACCGTACAACTCTTGAATAAACGCCCTCCAGGCCCACGATGGACCCATTCAGCTTATTCCTTTAGCAGGAATATTTCTGATATTCTTGTGTATCAGTCGAGCCTACGACTATAAACAAGGGCGCTCCATGGGAGGCAACCCACATGTTCTTCTCAAATATTTCAATTTTTGTCAGTTTTAATTTTGGGAAATCCTTCCCTCCAGATTTACTATTTAATTCCCCCTTTTATTTCAGGTGCAATGCTACTTATGAACTGGGGGGCAAGTAGTTGAAATGACGACCAGAAGAAGGCGTCAGGGAACGCCAAAGGTTGAGCACATTTTTACGGGGGGGCAAAGCGAAGAGAGCGTTAATTCGCAACGATGAGCTTTATGCGTCTATCCTCCCCTTGCATTCAGATCATCGCTATTCAGCGGAACATAAGAGACGTCTTCCTACCAACACTAGAAAGATCTCTACCAGAAAATTTACTATCACCAAATGCCCTTTGCCAACAGTTTCTCATCTTGGGGAAAGAAACATAGCAATGATAGATGTGTGCTCTTCAGACCCCAAGCAACATAAGGCGATCCTATTCTATAACGGCGTTCACGCCTTACCCGGGCCTGACTATGAATTTGAAATTCAACCACGATCAAAATCTTTCGTGTTTTGAATTTGGTCATCACGATCATCCTCAACAAGACGTCCTCGTACACAGGGAACATACAGAGAAGAATGACCCTTTACTTTGTGGACCAACGGGCGCCGAAATCGATGGGATGACATTCACTTGTTTCGGCCGCAATCCCTTCCTTCAAAATCTGGAATGTTGGAACTTCTCGGCAAAGAATCAACTAGCTAGATTCCCCAAAGGCACCTGAATCTCCAGCTGACCAAGGATTCTCTTTTATCACTCTAAAGGATGTTCAAGCCATACCCCTTGAACAAATCATCAGCAATTGGCCATCCTCAGCATGGAATATTTCTCCTCGCCTAGACAGTCAAGGAGAAAATCAGAAAATTTCAAGATGATCCTTCAGTCACCATAATGAGCTGGTTTCCTTGTAGAACATTTTGCATTTACAAACAGCCAGTCTCAAGGATTATCATGAGCTCATCTTTCCTTGGCAATCTGACCAAGTTCAAGAGCGATTTAGCTATTTCAAAGGCTGAATCCACATGAGAAGACTACGCATGCAATCTCGAGCAAGGAGCTATCATCTGATTATCCAGAAAACTATCTAAGCTCAGGACACCATTCTAGAACTTAATGGTCGTTCTTCGGAATGTTGTGATTGGCTATGTTGATAGCAATACTATTATCCAGTTTGAATACAAAAGATGTGGGATCAAAGTCACCAAGCCTACTCCGCGCTAACAAGTTTGTTCGGGGGTGTAAGTTGCCGGAGCTTTTCTCTCCATCCGCCTCCTCGGAAAATTCCACCATCAAGACACTACCGTCGCCAGGTGCCTTTTACAAGCAGGACCCTTGACCTTACAGAAATATGACGAATAGGTGTTCCCCTAGGGTCCCGATCAACATGCTTAAATCGGTTCTGTTTTGTGGCGTAAAGACATTCATGCCCCGCCATGCTCCAAACTACGGACTCAAATTCAATCATGGTCAAATCTTTCATGTGTCGAATTTGATCTTGTTCCGAAGCAATCACCGGCGTCTCTCTTCCCAAGCAGTTGATCATGATCGAACGAGTATTAATCCTTTCATGAGTGGGTAGCTTTTCAGGGATGACTATCACCCATGATCGAATGACCTTCTCTTCATCATCACTGTGGGGAATGAATAAAAGCTTCCCTTTGTATCTTAGTCAAGCTCACCAGCCTGGTGGTTCAAAAGGGTTGTCATCTCCTCAGCCATCACAATGTCCAGCAAAAGTCCAACGACGACCAAACGAGCAGAAGCCTCAAGATAACATGTTGATCTCATCATGATCATCACCTAAGAAGGTGCCACAAAGTTGAAGCTTCAGAGCCAAACAAGATTGTGGGTATCAAAATTCATCATGAGCAAAATCAGAAGGCCTTGAGTCATTGACACTGCATGACATTTTCAATCCTCTATACCTGGGGGCAAGCAAATCGGATGAGGGAGCCTTCGGAGAAGCCATCTCGTTTGTCCACCTCGCACCTTGATTATGGCACATACTAAATGGGCGTCATTCAAAGTCTGTCATTGTGATGTTGATCCACACAAAGGCCCAATTCAAGTGCCAAATCTTCAAAAGAGTATTCTTCGAAATGTGGTGCATGGACTTCATTTTCTGGATCCACCACAAGAGTCGCGAACCCTTATTAAAGGAATTTCCTATCCCTTCGAAAGGTGAAGCAATGTCTTTCCCCGAGGATGACATCAAAAGTCAGGCCTGAACCGATGCATTCCCAGAAGCAACCCACACAATTAAATTAGCTAAGAAAAGATCGGTCACACTAAGTCCGGAACACCAATCTGCATTTCCGCAAGGTGTCCGACTAAAGCCATCAACGTCCTTCTGCTTGTCGTATCCAGGATCGCGAGTGCTACTCTCGTCCGGATATGAAGATTTTAGCATCAACATCCTAGTGGGCAGCAGCGCCCGAGTGGATTCTTCATCCCAGGGGGCTAGCGGTGCCTGAACGGATTTCTCTTTCCGCATCAACCTTCCTGCGGGCAGCAACCCCCAAATGGAACTTTCATTTTTGTTCCCCATCAAAATCTCAATGGTCGGCAACATCCAAACATAATTCCGCAATGCATAAATGGGTTTCGACATCCAGTCAGAATCATGACGTGCCTGCCGATAAGCCTCGCTATACAAGGGAATTTGAATCATGCCATGGTTGCCTGCATCATGTCATGTTAGGAAATGAATCTTCGTCTTATCATCTCTCGAATGATCCTCCTCCCTGCCCCAGGACAGTATAAAAGCAAATCAGAAAAGGTCGTTTCTCCCTTGCTATGTAATCTACAGAGAATGGGTCTCTTCACAAAATAGACCACCACATCCTGCAAGCGACCCATCTCAAGGACGGATTCTTGGATCTGAAAATCCTAGCCATCAACCGCCCATCAGACAACAACGTCCAATTAGAGTTTCCATTTTAAACTCCCCGTCAACCTCCTAGTGGACAGCAGCGTTCGAGTGGGGTCTACACTTACTTTTCCGCGGCAGCATCCTTGCTCCAACCTCGCGGCCACTTACTGCACACATCCAGAGAAGTCCACTTACCTCTCTACCACTTTAATTTTTGTACAATCATTCATTCCCGTATTGGGGGAAATTCTTTTTAATTATTCATAAAATTCTTGTGATCGGTCATACCCTCACGTTTTGTCTGTAAAATTGCTAAAACTGTTAAAATTTGTTATAATTGTGCGTAAAATTCTTTGCATAAAATCCACACTACCCTCAAATTTTTCAAACCTTCTGCAGATTGAGCATGTTCAACATGTTATTGCATTATGGATAACTCGTACATCCATTCGAAATTATATGACATGCATGATCTCGCCTGCTAACTCTTATATCTGCAGCATGTTTAGGCGTAAGCAGTCATAAACACATCCCTGTGAGTATTTTGGGCCTTCACGCCATACTTCTTTCATGTGTGGAAATGCCAAACTAGGTGCTAGTCGGATTTGCATAATATCCAGGTTGCATGCACCATTAGACATGGGATAACAGTAAAATGACATTGGACTTTGCTCTTTCTTCCATTTTTTTATTTTTTTAATAAGACAATGAGCAGTGCCTGACTGAGAGGGCTAACTAGAGGAAAGGTGCACAGCGAACTTGGCTCGCGCAAGAAGGAATACGAAAGCTCTAAGAATTATTGATGGCCAGCGCTGGAAGAAGGCCGAACAAAAACAAGAGACAGAGGCCTCAGCCTTAAACCAGAACCGAAGAAAGTCAGCACGAAAACTGTACTTGCTTTGCTTGCTGATGTGTTTTGTGTTCGAAAAAAGAAGAAAGAAGAAAAAGAAAAGAAAAAAGAAAAGAGAAAAAAGAAAAAAAAGAAAAAAAAGAAAGGAAAAAAAGAGGAAAAAGGAAAAAGAAAAAATCAAAAGTGTTCAAAGAACACAACAAAGCAAAAGTAGAAGCAAGTGCAAAAGGGGTCCCATGGTTAACTCTTAAAAACTCCATCGAAAAAATCACTCCCGTGAAGATCCAAAAACTTGGGCACAGTGCCCTCAAAGCAATCAAGAATGAGCATCCCCCGCGAAGGTCTGAGGTCTAATGCACTTAGTCCACAATAGAGTGATCTTCAAAGGAAAAGGGGCATCCCCAATGAAAATCACAAAATTAGGCACAGTACCCCCTAAGGCGACCAAGAAGAAAATCACCCCGTGAAGATTAAAAAACTTGAGCACAATGCCCTCAAAGCAATCAAGAAGGCGCATCCTCAATGAAGATCAAAGACCTAGAGTGCCTTGTCATTGAAAATATAAAAAAGAAAAGCATCTCCAGGAAGGATTCAAGAATCTAGGCGTTACACCTTCAAAGTGATCGCGGGAAGAAGCATCCCCAACAAAGTCTGAAGAACTTGTGCACCTTGCCCCCACCGCGGCCAATCAACAGGCCCTGTTCATTGAGAAAAATATTTCTCCTCCCCAGCAAAGTCCTTTCGATTATATGAATGCCCATGCATGTGCATCTTCATCTGAAGTTTATTCACTCGGATTGACATTGCAAATCTGACTTTGTGCTATGTTCGTTGCATTTTGATGAGTGTAAACACGTAGCCTTATTTCTGAGTGTGAGCGCAAACACCAGTATCCGGTGAGGATTGCCTACGTCTACATGTTGTGGGAAAGCCTTGTCCTTGAGGTCGTTATCTCCTGGGCAAGATGCAGATGCTTTTCTAGGCTTGTATCAAGCATGCTTATATGATAGAAACTGGATGACATGTTCTCTAAAAATGCATAAACTTGTTGAACCTTCCCTTGATAGGGAAGTTGTTTTTATAAGATACTGGGGGCAAACCTTAGGGTAGTGTGGGAATACCTTCATATA
This sequence comes from Viola odorata, assembly GCA_963691705.1. Classification (NCBI taxonomy): domain Eukaryota; kingdom Viridiplantae; phylum Streptophyta; class Magnoliopsida; order Malpighiales; family Violaceae; genus Viola; species Viola odorata. Next base: position 36,362,094 of record OY829546.1, read on the forward strand.
CATCATATATGATTTGATTTCATTGTTTCCATTTATCAATTTCTCTCTTTTTCCATCCATGTTGCTGCTCCGTATTTGTTTCCTCCCTATTTACAGAATACAGATATGGTTCAGTGGAATCTCCACACCATCCACCAAGCAAACATCCGAATGGAGCACGTTACCACTCCACAATCAACTTCGTGCGGCGGATCACGCTCCCCACACCATCTACCAAGCAAACATCCGAATGGAGCATGTTACCACTCCACAATCAACTTCGTGCGGCGGATCACGCTCCCCACACCATCTACCAAGTAAACATCCGAATGGAGCACGTTACCACTCTACAATGAAATTCGTACGGTGGATCACGCTTCCCACACCACCCACCTTTCAAGATTTGTGTGGCAGTTCAAGACCCCACCTTTCAAAATTTCGCGTGGCGGTTCACCCTACCTCTTCAAAGTTTTGCGTGGTGGTTCAAAACCCCACCTTTCAAGTTTTGTGTGGTGGTTCAAAACCCCACCTTTCAAAATTTAGCGTGGCAGTTCAAAGCTCCACCTTTCAAGATTCGTGTGGTGGTTCAAAACTCCACTCTTCAAAATTTAGTTTGGCGGTTCAAGACCCCACCTTTCAAACTTTCGTGTGGCGGTTCAAAACTCCACCTTTCAAGATTCGTGTGGTGGTTCAAAACTCCACCTTTCAAAATTTCATATGGTGGTTCTTTTCAAAATTACGTGTGGTGGTTCAAGACCCCACCTTTCAAAATTTCGTGTGGTGGTTCTTTCAAAGTTTCGTGTGGCGGTTCAAAGCCCCACCTTTCAAACTTTCGTGTGGCGGTTCATCAAAACCCCACCTTCCAAGTTTTGTGTGGGGGTTCAAAACCCTACCTTTCAAAATTTCATGTGGCGGTTCAAAACCCCACCTTTCAAGTTTTGTGTGGCGGTTCAAAACCCCACCTTTAAAAATTTTGTGTGGCGGTTCAAAACCCCACCTTCCAAGTTTTGTGTGGCGGTTCAAAACCCCACATTTCAAACTTTCGTGTGACGGTTCAAAATCCCACCATCCAAGTTTTGTGTGGTGGTTCAAAACTCCACTTTTCAAAAATTCCGTGTGGACAACATGTCTTTTTTTTTAAAAATGTTGTAAGCGGTCACATCCCCACAACATGTTTTTAAATGATGTGAAAGGTCATCCTATTTTTAAATGGTGTGAAAGGTCATGTCCCTCACATCCTGTCTTTTAAAATATTGTGATTGGTCATGTCCTCGCAACATATCTTTAAATATCCCCACATACATCCTTTCTTCATTTTGTGCCACACCAATGTCCGGAGAGCGATAGTATCACACGGACGTGCATTTACATCTTCAGCACTGACATCCAACGGGCAACAGCGTCCGAGAGGAATTCAGCATTGACATCCGACGGGCAGCAACATCCGGAAGGATTTCATCATCAACCTCCCAATGGGCAGCAGCGTCCGAGTGGAGTTTTCATTTCAATTTTCGCATCCACATCCAACGGGTAGCAGTGTCCAGAAGGATTTCATCATCAGCCTCCCAGACGGGCAGCAACGCCCGAGTGGAGTTTTCATTTCAATTTTTAGCATCAACATCCAACGGGCAGCAGCGTCCGAAAGGATTTCATCATCAACCTCCCAGTGGGCAGCAACGTCCGAGTGGATTTCTCACCATCAACGACCTCACTATCACAGATCGTCCTCAGAGACCAGATCAACTTTCCTCATTATCAGAGAAGAGAAGCTCATCCTCCTCACTATCCGAGATCATCCACCTCAATATCCGAGATCATCCTCTTCACTATTAGAGAAAACCTCCTCGCTATCAAAGAAGATCATCCTCACACCAATGTCCGGAGAGCGACAGCATCGCACGGACGTGCATTTACATCTTCAGCACCAACCTCCAACGGGCAGCAGCGTCCGAGAGGAATTCAGCACTGACATCCAAGGGGAAGCAGCGTCCAGAAATATTTCGCATTAACATCCAACAGGCAACAGCGTATGAGTGGAGTTTTCCAAGTAGGGGGCAACAACGCCCAAGCAAAGCTACATCACCATTAATTTTCTGCATCAATCAGTGACGGCCTACGAGTACGACCCTCGATGTAGCTGAAGTTTACTTTTCTGCATCAATCAGCGACGACCTACGAATACGACCCTCGACATAGTTGAAGTTTACTTTTCTGCATCAATCAGCGACGACCTACGAGTACGATCCTCGACGTAGCTGAAGTTTAATTTTCTACATCATCAGCAATGGCCTACGAGTACGATCCTCGACGGAGTTGAAGTTTACATTTTCTGCATCGACGTCTGATAATTGCGGTGTCCCCGTTCAGATGTCAATTTCATTTCCAGCATCGAGGTCTCAGATCTCAAGTTTACATTTCAGTGATTTACTTTTCCGCACCGAGTGCTACCCTCGCCCTACTTGATTTATTGTTCTGCACAAAGGTATAGACTGCGAGTGCTACCCTCGCCCTACCTGATTTACATTTCATCATCTACATTTTACCCCACTATTAGGGAAGTCGACATTTACATTTCTGCCAATTTGCATTTCATCCCAGTATCAACATCATTTACATTTTTGCATCCATTTATCATCCCATTATCAGGGAAGTCTGCATTTGCATTTTGCATTTTTCAAACCATTGCTGGTTCGGCAGCAACCATCTTTACTGCTCATCAAAAATCTCGATTACATCGGATTTTTGATAAGACAGTAAAGAGGGGGCAACTGTTGCTACCCGATTTTGGATTTTAAAATTTTCATTTCTATCATCAATTTTCAAAAATCTTACTTCCACTTATTTTCCTTCAACTGATATTTATTTTTACGCCTTAAGTTATTTAAATTTTATTTCCTCACTTTTTCACATTTTTATTGCTTTTCCCGTTCGAACTCATATCGGTTCCGAGTAAAATTCTCCAAACCGATGGTCGAACAATTTCACCTATTAGCTACTTAGCTTTTATTATTATTTTAACTCGCACCATTTTATTGTATTTCACTCAATTTATATTTTTAGCATTTTCTTACGCTCGAACTTTTATTACTTACATGCGAATTTTTATCGGACTATTCAACAAACTTTTCGTTACTCACTGTATGCTAATTATCTTAGTTTATTTTATTCTACGTTCTGGCATTTTCTGTTTAAGGCTTTAGCAAAATTTCTTGTATTATAAGCTCGAACCAAAAATATTATGTTCGTATGGTATTAATGTGCATTAATGCACATTAATCCATTTCTACCAACCGCCTTACTGTTCGTCCTTAATCATCACCCAACGAGATTAGCACCACGTCCCGTCGTTGCACTGCTCATTGTCCTCGTCATCAAGACCACCTCATCCTCTCCTCCACCGCCTCAAGCATGCTATATATAGCATGTAGCACGTTCTCTTCACCGGGGGGAGGGAGGGAGGGAGGAAAAAGGAGCACGCAATCGCCGATTACCACTGCCCTCTATCCTCCATCCTCCATCCTCCACAGCCGCTGCACTGCCATCTTATTTCCTTCACCACCGAAGTGCCACCGTTGTCGAGTTGCTGCGCTGCCGAGCCGCTACGCTGCCTCGCCGGAGTAACTGCCATCGCCTTGCTGCTGCTGGTGGTTGCCGCTGGAGCTGCCGTCTTTGCTATTGCTGTTGCGCCGCTGTCACCGGAGATGCGGCTGGTCGCTGGTCGGTTGCCACTGTTGCCCAACCACCACAGGCCATGCCACACCTCAGCCCCACCCAAACGGCCTCGACCAGCGACGCCACGCCAAGCTGCACCACCATTTTTGCCACTTCCGTACGCTGCCGTGCCTCGCCTGACCGCTGCTGAGCTTCATCACCGCTGCTGGCTGACCGCTGCCGTGCCTTGCGCCGTGCTCTGCTGCGTTGCTCAAGGAAGAAGAAGACGCGGACGAAGGGAAGAGGATGATGAATAGGAGGCTTGGCCTAATTTTAATTAATTATGGGTTTGGCACAAGCCAAGCCCAAACGGGAAAGGAAGAAGGAGAAGCGGGCTTGGGCTAGTTTTAATTTGGTTTGGTCATGGGCTTGGCTAAGGAGAAAGGCCTTTGCAGCTAATAGGCCTTGCTAGTGGGCCCAATTTCTAGGCCTAGTAGGCTTAGTCCAATCTTTCTGTCCATTTAGTTTTCGTGCCGATTTTTCTGCATGCTTGTACTGTTTATTTACTTTCTGCACTTGTACTGTTTATTTAATTTTCGAATGCTTGCATGTTCAATTTTCGTATACTTGCATGCTTAATTATTATTTTTGTATGTCTGTATATTTAATTATTACCTTCGTATGCTTTTGCATGTTTAATTATTCTGCTTATGCATAATCGTCAAAAATAATTATTTCGCCTGCGTACGATAATTTTGATTCCGATTATTCGTATGCTCATAATTTTTAATTAATTATTTGCATGCTTTCGAATGCTTAAATAATTATTCCGCTCGCATTTAATTGCTAAATTAATTTTGTCTCTCGCGATAAGGCATCTGTTTTTCGATTATCATTTTCCCAAACTAATAATCTCGACTTTGCAGGGCAAATCAATCGATGCCCTTCACAAACACGCCTCATAACTTCGTTTGAAAAGGGTATATCCGTCTGATACCCTCCTCAAGTAAACGTTTCTTACCCTTTTATTTCATGTTTTTTCACATTTATGCTCTTATGCATGACTATTTAAAATTGTTATAATTTAATCCATTGGGCAGGATAGCATAAATTAGGACTTTTATATTTTCGAAGCATGTTTAAACACCTTGTTTATCCGGTAACCTTTTTTAGGATGTGACTCGGGTGCCTAATACCTTCCCGAGTCCATAATGCGACCCCGAACCATTGTTCTCCGGTTTAGACCCATTTTGCCTTAGCATTTTTATTTATTTATTTATTTTTGCCATGACTTTAGGTTCCCTACGCCTAGAAACAAAATAGAGTGGCGACTTCATTTGCATTATGTGAGATGAGTCCGATTTCATCTCACATCCAGTCCCAAGCCCGCGTCGCATTAGGAAAAATCCAAAAAGGGAGTGCGACACAACAACTGAAAAATGTCGATCACTTTAAGTAGCTAATGATCAGTCTAAAAGAATGAAGGAAAAAAATCACGCTTTAGTAAAAGAATTAGTAAAGTGGCTCATGTTTCGTTGTGGGTAGGGGTGAACATCTGACATGCCGACCCAACCCGACCCGCCAAAAGCTAAAAAAGTTACATAACCGCCCATATACAGATACATAACTGACCCGCCAATTTTGTGGTAGGTCGGTTCGCGGGTCAACTTTTAAAAACTCGCAAAAAAATCTACCCGACCCGACCCTAACCCTAAGTACACACATGTTTTGTTCCCAATTCCCATCCCGATTTCCTTTCCTTTTCCAATCAAAACCCTCACCGATTTCCTTCTTCTCTCATCCTCCTCCATCGCCGATTTCCTTACCGCCACACTCAACGCCGGCCGTATCATTTCCTTCTTCTCTCCTCTATCTCGATTTCCTTTCCTTTTCCAATTATCCTAATTCCTCTTCTAATCAAAACCCTTGCCGATTTCCTCTTCCCTCGCGAATTTCCTTCTTCTCTCATCCTCCTCCCTCGCAGATTTCCTTGCCGCCACACTCAACGCCGAGCACACATATAGACAAGGAGAGCACGAAGGAGTAAAAAAATCTCCTTTCATACATTGTTTTGAGTTTCTTCCATTCCTCACCTCCATCGTAGTAACGACTAAGCGTTCTGCTTTCTTGGTCGGCGTACTCGCCGTCGTTTCTTTTGATTTAGGCGTCGCCATTTTCCTTCAATCCGAGCTCCCTCCTCCTCCAAAACTCATCTTCACTTCCACTTCTCCTTCGAGGTAAGCAATAACATTATTTCTAACTAATTCAGCAGCCCATCGTCACAATTCAATTTCCCTTTCGATTAAACGCTTAATTGTTCTTAGTTTGAGCTTCGTTTCTTAGTTTGATTTGTGTTGTTTTGTCGTTAATTACTATTGTATGACCATGGTAGGGTTAATTTGAATGAGAATAATAAGGAGAGCTCATGCCTAAAGAAAACTGAGTGGTTGTCTCGTAGTGCAGTGGGAGATAATAGATCTGCAGAAATGATTTAATGTAGATGCGTATGCTAGAGTGAAGTTTTTTGTGTTGATATTGGTCTCTTATTGTTTGCCTAGTTAGTCTATTTTTTAAGGGGAGGGGAGGGTTTGCTCTACTTTACCTTCTTCCTAAAATCTAGAGATGAAATTCCTGTTTAACATAGCGATTAGTATGAATGGAAAGACAATTGAACTTCACATACATGAAATTCTATTTAATCATATTGTATTCATGATTGAGGCCTCTGAAAATGAGTAGATGAATGTTTTATTAATTATTTTATTCATAATAGATGGATGACGTTGAGGAGATGAATGTTGCTACTGGTTCAAATGTTGCTGCTGGTTCAAATGGTGAGGATCAAACTGAAACACAACAAGTTGTGATCATAAGAGAGAAAAGAGGTCATGAGCAATCTAAAGTATGGGAACATTTCACTCATGTTCTAGGGACTGCAGGTAAGAATCGCAGAGCTACTTCCAATCATTGTGGGTCCAAAAACATTGGGATTACTAATTTATGGTCACATTTAGATGGTAGATGTAAAAGATATGCTTATAGAGTTGTTAGAGATAAAAATCAGAAAACAGTACTCTTTCAACCTAAAAAAGAAGTGGGTATTGTTGATGGGGTTAGAACTGGTACGTTGAAAGCCATAGGTTATACAAATGATGCTTATAGGAAGGCACTAGCTAGTATGGTTATTGTGGATGAGATGCCTTTTAGGGTCGTAGAGGGTGCAGGTTTTCTGAATTTTTGTCAAGTTATTCAACTGTTGTTTAAAGTACCTTCAAGGGTGACTGTTGCAAGAGATTGCATGAAATTGCATTTTGAAGAAAAAACAAGGTTGAAAGAAAAAATTAAGGGTCAACGAGTTTGTTTGACAACTGACACTTGGACATCTATCCAAAACATCAATTATATGTGTCTCACGGCCCATTGGATTGATGATGATTGGAAGTTAAACAAACGAATAATTAATTTTTGTCAAGTTGCAAGTCACAAGGGTGAGGTCTTGGGTAAGGTTGTTGAGAATTGTTTATTGGATTGGGGGATAGATAAAATTTTAACATTGACGGTAGACAATGCAAGCTCCAATGATGGAGTTATCAGACACTTAAAGGGTGTGACTAGAGAGTGGAAAAATGTGGTATTTGAACATGAATTTTTGCATGTTAGGTATTGTGCACACATTATCAATTTAATTGTTACTGAAGGTTTAAAAGAAGTGAATGAGTCAATTGTTAAGATTAGGAATGCAATTAGATATGTGAGGTCTTCACCTTCCAGGCTTCATTCTTTTAAAAAGTTTACTGAAAATGTAAAGGTTTCAACTCAAAGTCTTGTATGTTTGGATATTGCAACGAGGTGGAATTCCACCTATAAGATGTTGGAAGTTGCTGAAAAGTTTGAAAAGGTATTTGATAGAATGAAAAAGGAAGATGTTAGGTTTTCTAAATACTTTGAGGAAGCGGGGAGGATTAATGGGGCACCTACATCACTTGACTGGAAAAATTCAAGAGTTTTTATCAAGTTCTTTAAGCTGTTTTATGTGGTCACTTTGAGATTTTCAGGTTCTTTGTTTGTTACATGTAATAGTTTTTTTCATGAACATGTGAACATGCAATCCAAGATAGTTCAATTGTCTAGAGGTAAGGATCCTTTGTTGAGTGGGATGGCAGCTGGTATGATGTTAAAGTTTGATAAATATTGGGGAAAGTTTGACAAAATTAATTTCTTGTTATATGTGGTTGTTGTGTTGGATCCACGTTACAAGTTGAGATATGTCAAATTTTGTTTTGGCAAAGTTTTTGATTCAATCACAGCTTCTGACTTGACAACTAAAATGAGGGCAACTTTTGTGAGGTTGTATGAACACTTTTCTGCTCAAGTGAATAAATCTGATGAGGGGAAGGGGAGTGGTAGTCCAAATACTGCTCAAGTGGAAGAGCATAATGAGTTGGCTTCTAAATTTAGAATGCATTTGATGGAGGAGGATAATGTAGAGAATAAGGATGAGGTTGAGAGGTATCTTTCAGATGGGTGTAAGGAGATTAGTGATGAAAAATTTAATATCTTGGATTGGTGGAAAACCAATGGGTACAAATATCAAATTCTTGCAATGATAGCTCGAGAGGTGTTGACTATCCCTGTGTTAATGGTCGCATCAGAATCTGCTTTCAGTATCGGTGGGCGTATACTTGATCCATTTCGAAGTTCTTTAGCTCCAACAATGGTGGAAGTGTTACTCTGCTGCCAAAATTGGTTGCGTTGCTCTCAAGAGCAAATTGACTTGCATGATGCATTGGAAGATATCAAAAGTTATGACGAAATTGAATCAGGTAACAATAAACTTATTGCAAAAGTGATATGGATCTAAGGAGGGACTTTTCTATAATCAGCATTCGAGTTTTCGACTTCTACGAAGACAAGTTCTTTATTCAAGAAGACAAATCCAATACATGTAAGAAGCTTGAGTTGCAATTATTTATTGGTGTATTTAATTCTCATGGTTATTCTCAAGATATTCCTAAGTGGCAAGAATCGAGCAAGGAATGAAAAAGATGATTTTATGCAGAGAACTATGGATGGAGCTTGTTCAAGTGTTCTAAGATTATTTATTTTATTTCATATAATCTTAGGCAACCAAGGAAGTGAAAGAGATGGAGATCAACATGAAGAAGATCAAAGTAATTTAATTTAAGTCGAGTCTTTTATTTTATTTAATTACCAAGGTTTGTTGCTATTTTATTTATTAATTAGGAAGTAGGCGTTTTCTGTTGTCGCGCACTAGGAGTGGACCTTTTAATTAATTAGTGGCCCATCTAATTAATTCAAAGGTCAACGTTAGTGTATGGCAATGGGTTGGGATTTTGTCCAAATCCATGTCACGCTACTAGTCTTTAATTTTATTTACCGAGTCCAAGTCGTAGTGGATTTGTTTCCATCTACTTTAGGTTAATTAGGTTATTTATTTGTATTATATATACTCATGTAATGCAACAGAATAAGGTGGCTGTTATATTTGATAAAAATAAGACTGTGTTTTCTCAAATTTCTGCCCATTGTTCATACGTTGAACACTTGTTCCTTCTAGTAGTCCACAAGCTCTAGTCGTCGCAAGTAAAATCCGAAGTTGCAAAACCCCATTGAGTCGTTTCCACTATGTTGGTTCTCACTGGTTGAGTTCAGGTATAGAAATTCAATTCAAGATCCTCACTTGAAATCGATTAGGTTGGTTCTCACAGGTTGAGTTCAGGTCTAAGTTCGTACTTGTTGAGTTAAAGTCTTCCGTTGCGTTACAAGAAATCCAATCCTTGAACTAGATCATCGTTGAGAGCATCCTACGCACCTAGGATCGTATCAAAAAGTTTATGGTTTTTTTGAATATTAATGAATTCTGATCATGTTTTCTGATTTTGCAGAATTTGCGTCAAAAGTTACTTTGGATCTTGATGTTGATGAAGAGTATATTTACTGAATTTTTTTTTCATCATTATTGTTGAGACTTTTTTTGATTTTTTTATCTATTATTAATGCATGTATAAAAGTTTGAAGGAGGATGAGGAGGCTGTTGCTTAAAAGCATGGTTGGTTTTTTCATATTTTTCCATTTTCATACATTTAATCTTTTGTTCTTTAAGCTTGCATTCATTACACAATTTCTTTACATTATGTTGATAGGAAATGGAGGAAGCCTACATATTTTTTTGGTTAATCGTTTCTCCTGTTTTTTTGGTTAATTGTTGCTGCTGTTTGTTGGTTAATTGTTGTTGCTGTTTGTTGGTTTTCTTTTGGATCGTTGCTCCTGTTTTTTGGATCTTCATCACAACTAAATTTTTTTGAATTGTTGCTCATATTTTTTGGATTTTGATAGCAGCTGAATTTTTTTGATGCTAGTAGTTATGTTCTTTTGAATCGTTAATGGTTGTTTTTTTTAGCATTTTTTTTTGTTAAGCCCGACCCATTATTTTAGGATCTGAAATATAACCGCCAACCCGCCAACCCGCGGATAACCGATCCGACCCGCTACACCCACCAAATTTTGGGCAGGTCGGTGGCAGGTTTGGCCTATAACCGACCCGACCCTACCCGTGTACACCCCTAGTTGTGGGTATGAAATGAATTAATAGTATTATAGGCTTAAATATGTGAAGAAATTTAAGTTATAGTGTGTGTTATTAAATGACAGAGTTTAGTTATGGAGTAAATATAAGGATAATATAATTTGCAACCTATCTAAATGAGAAAAGATAATCGATCCAAATTAAAATTTCATGGTATTTTTGGAGTGAAGTGCTTTTATCAAAGTGGAAAGGTAGAAACGATAAATGTTGAAAGTAATTACAAACTTATATTATCCTAGAGGGATAATTTATATAGCAATGTGGTTTTCATGAGTGAAGTTAAGCATTGTTTTTGTTTTTATGTCTGATTTGCACAATCTTAATCTAAAGTTGCATGACACTACCCCCCACCCACCCCCCCACACACACAAAAAATAGATGGGTGGTTTGAAAGGGTGATTCAAATATTAGATTAAATATGATCGGTATAAACATTTGTCGTTGGATGAACTTACTTACAATAACAATTAGTAAGCAAGCACCGATGCGACTTCATATTTGTATGGTAGGAAGTATAGAACACCAACTAGTTAAATGATAATTTCATATTTGTTTAGTTTGACCTTTGTAGTGATTTTGTGACTAATATAGTCTTTGTGGTCATAATTTTTTTTAATTTGGTTTCTAAGGTATTTTTTTAACTAACTCAATCCCTGACAGCATGCATATAATTCATATAAATGTCTTTCTTTTTTGTGTATTTTGAGCCTTAATTTTACTAATTAGTGTCTGTTTGGTTGCTTTTTGCAGAAAAGGGTATATAGGAGGCGCTTTTGGAAATGCAAGCTATTTGTTGGAATTCTGGCAAATTTTTTGTTACCATGCCCGAGATGAAGCATTTATGTTGTGACAGAAACATGAAGAGCAAGTCAGAGCACGCGTTAAGAAATGGAAAGTATAATTTTTGTGCGGTCTCAAATGTGACGTGTCCATCTCATCAGAGATCAATTAAAGAAGCTTAGTATGCCTAGAAGTAGGATTAGATCTTATTATACATAGAACTTCTAGGTTAAAAACAATTATCTTTTAGCCTACTTTTTTCGTAGCAAAACTTGTATATCCGACTTTGGAGAGTTGCTGCGATAGTAGTATTTTCTCCTTCTTTCCTCTTCTTAACACTTAGAACAATTTGTTTTTACTCAACTTTGTTATTTTAATTATGTTTATGCATAGCTAAACACCTCTTTATTAGTAAAGATTATCAAATGTTACGATTCAAATAATTGTGAGGTCTAATTGTTCTTAATGTATTCCAGTTCTTATATTTCTTTATTTATTGTTAGAATGTCAGTTTACTTGTGTGTGATTTAGGTTTAGCATAAGTGATTAAAACCATTTTAAAAGCTAAGTTCGTCATACGAGGCTGGAAGATTGAGTAGGCGTCTAATATGAAGTCATCATATCGTTGGTCTTTTAGGTTAGATAAATAAACAATTTTGATTAAAGGGTTCGAACGTATTGTTTCTCGTCCAAACGATTAGTCTTCCATCTACTTCATGGGTTTATAAGCGTACCTTAGGGGTTGTTAGGTAGTTAAGGTCTCTCTATAAGTGTACCTTAGAGTTGTTTCTCTTAAGAAGGAAAGTAGAGGACCTAAGCGTACCTGGTCTCTATAACTAATCTACAAGATAGGAATAGAATAGCCTTGTGTCGCACCCCTTTTACTGTTTTTTCACTCGAACAGGTTTGGGACGATGCGAAGCATAAATTGATGCCTCGCATAATGCAATGAAGTCGCCACCCTATTTTCCTAGGTTTAGAGAACCTAATCGTCATGGCATAAAAATAAAAAAACTAAGGCACAAAGGGTCTAAACCCAATATCGATGGTCCGAGGTCGTATTATGGCCATGAGAAGGTGTTAGGCACCGAGTCACATCCTAAAAAAGGTTATCGGTAAAAAGAGAGGTGTTTAAAAACATTTTTAAAAAACAACAAGTAATTGGGCCCTCAGAGGAGTCGTCGCTTTAGCTTTTATGTCGGGTCAATTGATTTTTACGGAATCATAATCGCATTTGTTTTTTTTGCTAAAGCGAGCGCCCACTGTCATCACCGGGCCATGCATGATTAAATTAATTAATACGTGATCTAGCATGCATAACTAACAAAGTACTAATTAATGAATGCAATAAACCGTATGGGATCGAAGCCACCAAAACACATGTATTTATGAGCATGGAAATAAACATTCAATCATGGCATTTAAAGCGAGTGATTAAACAAGTTGTTCATGTGAGTTGATTTTAATTCTAACAATTCTATATGTCATGCATATAAATATGATTTGAGTTTTAACATTTCTAAATAACATGCATATGAATAATATTTGCGGAAAGCATTGAATAAATAAAAGAGATGAGAAAATGTACTTGCGAGCGAAGATTTGATTTTACCCTACAAAATGATATTATTAATATGAGTAAAATAAACATCAAGGAAATAAATAAAATGATTGACAATTAAAAAGCAAGTAAAACAATTAATTTAAATAATTAAAAGCAAGCATAATAATTAATTAAACAATTAAAAGCTAGTAAAAAATGGCATAATTAATGACAAGCAATTAAGAAATTAACAGTTAAATATCTTGATAAAAGGTAAATAAAGTGATTAAAGGACAGAAAAGTAAATAAATACTTGGCCAGTTAAGTACTCGGCAAAAGATGATGGAAAAGTAAATATAGCGATTAAATTACGAAAAAGTAAATAAAGCAATTAAATTGCAGGAAAGTAAATAAAGCGATTAAATACAACAATTGGTTAAACATTGGAATTAAAATAAAAGGAGCATTTTAACAATTGCAAAACTAGATGGGCAATTAATATTACGAACGAGCAATGTATCGGTATGAAATACTTACGGTGGGCCGGAAAAACTGGGCCCACAGTTGGGCCAAAACAGCCCGGCCTTTTCTTTCTTTTCCTTTCCCGCATGGGCCAGACAGGCAGCCCATTCTTTCCTCCGTGTGGGCCAGCCAAGCTGCTTCTTTCTTCTCTTTCGCGTGGGCTAGAAGCCCAGCTTTTCCTTTTCTTGCTTGGGCTGACCAGGGACGCAACCCTCTTTTTCCTTCCGCTTGGGCCTAAGCAAATTGCTTGGCCCAGCAACCAAACCAACCCGTCACCTTTCCCTCTCATTTCTACTGTTCTTCTTCTTCCTCCAGCAAAACCTGCAACCCACAATAACCAAAAACCAAAATTAAATCACCATCAACAATCAATTAAATCAACAGCAGCAAATCAAATAAACTAAAGCAGCGATTAAGTGAAACCAAGGCAGAAATTTAATTAACCAAAAACAGTGATCATTTAGACAAAACAAAATTAAGCAAATTAAATAATTTGATCAATTGAACTAATTAAACAGCAAGTAATTTAGGCAAAATTAATTTTAAAGTAAGGACAACAATTGATTGAAAGCAATAAGAATAATTAATTGAATCAAAACCAGAAACAATTAATTGAAATCTGTCGCACCCCGAAAATAACAAAAAATTCGTGAGTATACGACGAATCTGAGACCTTACGATGCTCGGCGTAAAAGGACGTCTCCCAACATGCAATGAAGTCGCCACCCTAACTTTTGTCTCTAGGCTTAGGGAACCTAATCATCATGGCATAAAAAATAAAATAAATAAAAAACTAAAGTCACAAAAAAAGGGTCTAAACCCATGACAAAGGTTTGGGGTCGTATTATGGACTCGGGAAGGTGTTAGGCACCCGAGTGACATCCGAAAATGATTACCGGTTGATAAGAGAGGTGTTTAAAAGATGTTTGATAAAAATGCATTTTGAAAGGGGGTCCTTAGAGGAATCATCACTTTGGTCTTTTCTATGATCGGGACCGTTTATGAATAATTAATTGTTGGACGGGGTTACCGTTTTAAAAATCTTTTCGGACGGGGTTACCGTTTTCAAGACCGATTGATTATTCCTGACCGTAGCGTGATGGGACTGAGTTTTTCGTAAGACTGAATGAGCGCCCTCTTTTCATCATCGGGCCTATGCATGATTAAATTAATTACTAAGTGATTCTATAATGGATTGCTAGCAGAGTAAAAATTTAAATGAGAGATATTTTAAAATGATAAACCGATGTGGGATCGAAGCCACCAAACACATGCAGTCAATATAAGCAGAATTTAAAATAAATGAGCATGACATTTAAAGCGAGTTATTTAAGCAAGTTGTTCATGTGGGTTGATTTTAATTCTAGCAATTCTATATATCATGCATATGATTAATATTTACGGAAAGCCTTGAATAAATAAAAGGGAAAGAAAGGCGTACTTTCGAGTGAAGCTTAAATTTTAAACCTACAAAATGAGAGTGTTAGTGATAGCTCGAAAAATAAATAAGTAGTTTAGAATTTAAATAAATAGTTGATATACATCGAAGAATTAAATAATGATTTTGACAAGCACGAAAATAAAAATGACATTTGACACATACAAAAATTAAAATGGTGATTTGATGAGTACAGGAAAATTTAATTGATGATTTGATGCATGCAAAAATTTAAATGATGAGTTGATGCATACGAAAATTTAAATGATGATTTGACAAGTGCGAGAAATTTAAATGATGAATTGACGCATACGAAAGTTTAAATGATGATTTGACGAAAAATTAAAGATTTGATGATTTTTGGTGCCTACGAAATCGATGTTAGTAATCATTTGAAGATAATTAAAACATCAAGTAAAGCAAATAGATATGCATTTAAATTTAAACAAGTAAATAAATAATTAATTAAACATGGCATATGACATATATTAAATATTGCATACGAGCTATTAATTAAATAAACACGAAAATAAAAGGGACTCGAACAATTGACTAAACTTTAATGGGCTGGGCCCATGTGCAAGCTGAATTTTAATTAAAATGGGCTAGGAATAAATCCTAGGCCCATGACTTGAATCGAAAGAAGAACAGATGGGCTTGGCTTAAGCCAAGGCCCATCTGCGTTTAAAGAAGGAAGAAAGGACGGGTTTGACCCGCCACCTTTCTCCTTCAAGAACAGTTGCATGGCTGCTATTGTTCTTCTTCTTCCTTGCGCCGACGACAAGGGAGAAGCTCCGACCACCACAACGACGAAAAACAGTCACCATGCACAGAGGATGAAGCCAGGACCGAAACCCAACAAAAATCGAATCATTTCATCCACAAACGAAGCTCAATTTAACGATTGAAGAATAATGCGCATTAAAACCAATAATTCGAAATTAAATAATTCAAACAGCAGGTATTGAAATTGGAGCAAGCAAAATGATTATAACTTGAAAACGATGTGTTTAAAACAGATTTGAGTAATTTATTGATTGATTAGGATGGAAAATGAAAATTGACCAAAATTTCTAGAGAGAGAAAGCTTGAAAAAACTTACAGTGCTTGCTTCCTTTGCTTGGACTGATGTTGATGATGAAAGGGTGCCTCAACCCGTGTGTTTTAAGGGTGGAAGGGCAGGGTATTTATAGGAGTAGAATGTGTAGAGAGCAAGCAGGGTGACGCGGCCTTTCTTTGATTTATGTGGCTAGAAATGAACAGAGCAATTGGGAAGGAGTGACTAGCGTTCCAGAAGCCGTGACGAGGCTTTCTTCTCGAAGCCATGACGAGGCTGATTCTCGAAGCCATGACGAGGCTTCGATTTGGAGAAGAAATGCTTGCGGGAGATGAAAGGAAAATAGATGGTTTGGTTTTAATTAAGTGACCGTTGGATGGTTGACTAAGGACTTAGTCAACCAATCCAACGGTTGATTAAAAAGGGAGAAGAAAAAAATGTTTAGTAACTAATTGGGCTCGATCTATCAGTGCAATGAAACCGGTGAAAAATTTGAACGAAAGCAACTACGTTATAGAGAAAAATATGACGAGTTTAATAGTCTACAGTGAATGAAGAAAAATCTTTGTTTAACGTGTTTATTTTCTCGTTCGGAAACAAGAATATATTCAAAAAAATAAATGACGTTACGACGAAAATTGCACGAGACGAAGTTGACTAGCGTGAATGAAAAAAAGAGTAGGTAATTGTCAACTGAAGAAATAACACGTTTGATCAATGGTCTGAGCGAATTTACTCGGGTCCAATAAAAGCTCGAACAAAAATAATAATAAAATAAAAAATGCAAAAAAATATGATAAAATACTAAAAATCCTAAATTTTATGCGATGACCTAAAACGGAGAAATAAATAGCAAATGACTAACGGATAATTAAAAACATGATTTTTAAGGATGAAAATATTAATAATAATAATAATAAAAATACGTGACGAAAAATTAAAAATGTGATTTCGAATGCTGACAATGACAATGACAATGACGATGATAAAATGCGATGAGAATTAAAAATACTAACGATAGTAAATTAATTAAAAATGACAGTTAATTAAGTAAAATGACAGAAATGCTAAATTTAATTTAAATGGCGTCAAAATTTGGGTATCAACAGTTGCCCCCTCTTTACTGTCTTATCGAAGTATTCGATGAGCAGTAAAGACGGTTGCCCCCAAGTATCCGAATTTTGATGACACAGCAGGTCTTACCTTAATCTTACCATGATGATGTCGCTCTGGGAGGATAAAGTTTATTGATGTCACTCTGGGAGGAGGTAAGTTTGTTGATGTCACTCTAGGAGGAGATAGTTTTGATGACGTCACTGTGGGAGGATAATTCGTTGATGTCACTCTGGGAGGAGATAGTTGGTTGATGTCACTCTAGGAGGAGGTATAATTTTGATCCTGTCGCTCTAGGAGGAGATAATCGTTGATGTCACTCTGGGAGGAGATAGTTGGTTGATGTCACTCTGGGAGGAGGTATAATTTTTATGTTGTCGCTCTAGGAGGAGATAATCATTGATGTCACTCTAGGACGAGGTATAATTTGATGATGTCATTCGTTGATGTCACTCTGGGAGGAGATATATTCGGGGATGTCAATCTGATGGGATAATTTTGATGTTGTCGCTCTGGGAGGAGATAATCGTCGAAGTCACTCTGGGAGGAGGTATAATTTGATGATGTCATTCATTGACATCACTCTGGGAGGAGATATATTCAGGGATGTCAATCTGATGGGATAATTTTGATGCTGTCGCTCTGGGAGAAGATAATTGTTGATGTCACTCTAGGAGGAGGTATGCTTTTGAGGGTGTTATTCGTTGATGAGGAAATTGATGCTGTCACTCTGGGAGGATAACGTTCGATGATGTCACTCTGGGAGGAGATAATTTGATGTTGTCACTCTAGGAGGAGGTAGGTTTGGAAGCCATTGCGTGAATCGAGTTTTGACCGGACGTCCTTTGGTTTGATGTTGGTTGATAGTAACGTACCTTTGAGGGAAATGTCTCTGATAGTGAGGAAGATGGTTTTATTGGATAATGAGGATGGTTGTCTCTGATATTAAGGAAATGATGATCTTCTCTGATAATGAGGAAATGATCTTCTCTTACTGAAATCGGTTATCTCTGATAGTGAGGATGGTTGTCTCTGATAGTGAGGACGCTGATGATGTTTGTGAGATCCGAGCGGGGATACCGCAAAATTCGGACGTTTGGTGAAGAGATGAGATCCGAGTGGGGATACCGCAAAATTCAGAGGTTGATGTAGAAAGCGTAGAAATAGGGTCGCTCAAGGAGGAGTATTTATTATGCAGAAATGTAGAATTATGTAAAGGCATAGTTGCTCAAGGAGGAGTATTTAGTTTAGGCAGAAAAGTAGTCGCTCAAGGAGGAGTATTTGGATATGCAGAATAGAATTTGGTTATGCAGAAAAGTAGTCGCTCAAGGAGGAGAATTTGAGTATGCAGAAAAGTAGTCGCTCAAGGAGGAGATAATAATTATGCAGAAATGTAGAATTATGTAAATGAGAGTTGTAACGTACCTTCGCTCGGATATTGATTGACGGTAACATACCTTCACTCTGATGTTGATTTGATGTTCGGGGACATGACCCTTCACAACTTTTAACAGATGACATGTGCAGACGTGACCAGACACAACATTAAAAACACGATGTGGGGACGTGACCCTTCACAACGCTTAACAGACGACATGTGCGGATGTGACCAGACACAACATTAAAAACACGAGGTGGGGACGTGACCCTTCACAACGCATAATAGACGACATGTGCGGACGTGACCAGACACAACATTAAAAACACGATATGGGGACGTGACCCTTCACAACGCTTAACAGACAATAGGTGCGGACTTGACCAGACACCAGATTAAAAACACGATGTGGGGATGTGACCCTTTACAACGCTTAACAGACAATAGGTGTGGACGTGACCAGACACCACATTAAAAACACGATGTGGGGACGTGACCCTTCACAACGCTTAATAGACGATAGGTGCGAACGTGACCAGACACTACATTACAAACATGATGTAGGGACGTGACCCTTCACAACGCTTAACAGACGACATGTGCGGACGTGACCAATCACAACTTTTAAAGGACAAGGTCTATGTGGTGACGTGACCTATCACAACACTAAACAGACAAGATGTGGGGAAGTGACCAATCAAAACTTTTTAATGACAAGGTGTTGATACCCGAATTTTGACGCCATTTTTAATTGATTTTAGCATTTCTGTTATTTACTTAATTTACTGTCATTTTTAGTTAATTTGTTGTCGTTAGCATTTTTAAAATTTTCATCGCGTTTTAGCATCGTCATTATCATCGTCAGCATTCGAAATAGCATTTTTAATTTTTCGTCACGTATTTTCATTATTATTATCATTATTATTTTTAGCCTTAAAAATCACATTTTTAACTATCCGGCAGTCGTTTGCTAGTTTTTTTCTTCATTTTAGGTCATCTCATGATTTTTAGGATTTTTAATATTTTAGCGCAGTTTTTAGTATTTTTATTTTTTATTATTATTTTCGTTCGAGCTTTTATTGGACCCGAGTAAGTTCGCTCGGACAATAGCTTGAATTTGAAATGTTTCTCATCAACTAGTTGCTAGCTTTTTTTTCGTTCACAACGGTCTACAGCGTTTCGTGTAATTTTCGGCGTAACATCATTATTTTTCCGTTTGAACGTTTCACATTTTTGAATGAGAAAATAAACGCGTTAAACGAAAAATTCTCGTTATTCGCTGTAGACGGTTAAACCCGTCGTATTTTTCTCTATGCGCTGGTACCTTCGGCTCGAAAAGTCAGAACGTTTGCTCGCAGGAATCGGCTCGAGGCTATTTAAATAAGGTAAAAGGCAATTTGATCGCAACCGTTGATCTGGTCAACCAAGAAAAGTCAACCAGATCAACGGTTGACAATTTAATGTGCATGGTGCACATAAACAGTGTCGAGGAGCATGCAGCGGAGCAGACCACCGGGCTTCCTACTCCCGTCGTGTCCTAGCCTGCTCCCGCCGTTGCCCGTCCCATCCACCATCATCACAGCCACCGTAGCTACCACCTCTCCTCTCCTAGCCCCGCCAGCGCACGAGAAACGGCCACCACGCCCTCAAAGCCACGCGATCCTTCGGCTATAAATACCGAGCCCCATCCAACGTTCAAACGGTACCAATTTTTGCAAGAGAAAACTCTGCCCCTCCTCCCTTTTGACTGATAGCTCATGTAGAGCATCAGTTGCCAAGTTCCAAGCTTTTCCACAGTAGCACAGTAAGCGTTCTTTCTCTTATTTTTCCTTTAAATTTCATTTAAAGCTTTAGTCAATTAATTAATCGTTAAAACGTACTGAAATCACCTTGTTTTCAACCTAATTTTACCATGCTAACATCCGTTTAAATTATCGTTGCTTAGTTTAATTGTTTCATTAATTAACGTAAATATGCATTTCTTCGTTTTCTTCAAAAATCCCACTATTTTTGCTTCCATTTTTTTGTTGTACTTGCATGAGGGTACTACTGAAGGGAGGAGGCTTCTTTCTGGCCAAGAACCAGGCGGATCAGTCGCCTGGTTCGTCACCTCCGTCGTTGGCAGTGGCGCCGAATAAAAGAAGGGTGATGGGCTTGGCCCATCACCGTTAAAATTAATTTTCTTGGGCCAGGAATTGTTCCTGGCCCATTCCTCCAAATTTCAAGCTGGGCCCAGCCCATTTATATTTTTCCGAATCTTCAGTTCGTTATTTTTTTCACGTAAAATGCTCGCATGCTTCATATAATTATTCTTCATGATACGTGTTTATTTTTCCTATATTTTATACATGGATTGTTTAGTTCATTTTTTTTGTAAAGTATTCGTATGCTTTCTTTATTTATTTATTTCCTCACATGCTATTTGTTTGAATATTCCTATGCTTTTAATTTCTCGTATGCTTTCAAATTCTTACATACTTTTATTTAAATTCTCATACGCTTACATGTTTAATTTCTCATATGCGTCATTTCCATGTTCATATTTTTCGTATGCTCATTCTTGCGTCAACTTGTTTATTTAATTGTTTTTTTTATATACGTGAATTGTTTATTTCTTATCGCGAAATTTATTTTTATGTTATTTAACTTCAGTCATTTATATTCAGCAATTTAATTTCAGTCATTTAACTTACCGTCTATATGGTCGGTTGTCATTTAATTTTCCGCAAATTATCAACTGTTTAATTTTCTGCACTTTAATTCTTTGCAATTCACTTTCGGCAATTTAAATTCAATCATTCATTTTACCGCCTACATGGTCGGTCGCATTTTAATTCTCGTAAATATCAACTGCTTTAATTTTCTGCAAGCTGCTGGAAATTCTTTCGCAATTTATCAACTGTTTCATTTTCTGCAATTTATCAACTGTTTTATTTTCTATAATATCAACCATTTTATTTTCTGCCAATATCAATTGTTTATTTTTCTGCAAAAATATCAACCTGTTTATTTTCCGTAATATCAATTGTCTATTTTCTGCAAAATATCAACCTGTTAATTTTCTGCAATATCAATTATTTTATATTCCTGCAAATCGTCAACCGCTTAGTTTTTCGTCAAATCAAAATCTTTAAATTTTCGTCAAATGATCATTTAATTTTTTGTCAAATCATTTAAAGTTTCGTATGTGTCAAATCCATCATTTCTAGCATACAATCAACTCGGTATTTAAACTCTCGTATGCGTCAAATAAATCATTTCTCGCATGCAATCAACTCAACATTTAAACTCTCGTATGCGTCAACTAAATCATTTCTCGCATGCAATCAACTCAGCATTTAATTTTCGTATGCGTCAAATCCATCATTTCTCGCATGCAATCAACTGTCATCATTTAATTTCCTGCACTTATCAAACTCAGCATTTAATTCTCGTATGTGTTAAATCCATCATTTCTCACATGCAATCAACTATCATTTAAATTCTCGCACTCATAAATTGCTTATTTATTTTTTGAGTTACCACTAACACTCTCATTTTGTAGGTTTTAATTTCAAGCTTTGCTCGAAAGTACGCCTTTCGTTCCTTTTTATTTATTCAACGCTTTTCGTAAATATCAATCGTACGCATGATATATAGAATTGCTAGAACTAAAATCAACTCACATGAACAATGTGTTTAAAGATTTGCTTAAAATGCCATGTTCATATGATTTTAAATTCTCGCTTATATTGACTGTATGTACATGGGGACTTTCGATCCTACATCAATTTATCATTTCAAAATCTATCATTTAATCTGTACTCTGCTAAGCTATCCATGATAGAATCACGTAGTAATTAATTTAATCATGCATGGCCCGATGATGAAATAAGAGGGCGCTCATTCAGTCTTACGGAAAATTCAGTCCCATCACGTTACGGTCAGGAATGATCAATCGATCTTGATAAACGGTAACCCCGTCAGAAAGATTTTTTAATTATTCCTGAACGGGCACGATCATAGAAAAGACTAAAGTGACGATTCCTCTGAGGGCCCCCTTTTCAAAACACATTTTATCAAACACCTTTTCAATAACACCTCTCTCATCAACCGGTAACCATTTTCGGATGTGACTCGGGTGCCTAACACCTTCCCGAGACCATAATACGACCCCGAACCTTTTGTCTGGGGTCCAGACCCCTTTTTTGTGCCTTTAGTTTTTTATTTATTATATTTCTTATGCCATGACGATTAAGGTTCCCTAAACCTAGCGACAAAATTAGGGTGGCGACTTCATTGCATGTTGCGAGGCGTCTGTTTACGCTGAGCATCGTAAGGTCTCAAGTTCGTTGAACACACGCGAATTTTTAAATTTTCGGGGGCGCGATAGTTTGGCGACTTCACTAGGGACTTAGGGTCGGAGCCGGTTTTATCTTTTTAGAGAGGTGTTTTATTTGTTTATTTATTTATTTGCTTTGATCAATTGCTGGTCTGTTCATTTATTTGCTTTATCAATTGTCATATGCATTTCATAGCGCCCTACACCTAGGGGACAATTACCAAATTAGGAGGGTAGTAGTGACACCCTAGGACACATGTCATGGGTAGTGTTCACCAATCCCAACTCGGATGAACCCCTAAAGCCAGTCGAAAGGTTACACGATTTCGCAAGAAATCGGGACACTGGATGACACTTTAGGGACCTTTTCATGGTATCATCCGGGAACCATTCAAGCCAGTTAGAAATGTCAGAATTAGAGCCCCAGCACGTGCATCATGATTATACCTGCTTTGTCGTGGCTCTATTTGTCTTGTTGCCATGATAACCTTGTCTTTTATACGAACTGTAAATTTCTTACACGTGCAGGTTACTTTGCATTTAAAATTTTATTTTTGTCCCATAGGACCCATCTTGCTCATTCGACATATCGCCACCTACACTACTTTCATTTAATATTTTCGGGGGATGAAGTTTCGACGATCAGGCCGCAGGAGGAGATCTGTTGGAACGTGGGTTCGCCTCTGACATCACCACTAAGGTCAAAGTAGAAGTCGTAGACTTTGACTTAACTAGGATTCGGAAGTTGAGAAATGAGCTGACTGAAGACGAGGAGACACAGTTTGAGGGTAGTTATGGAAAGCTACTGACCCTAGTTGACGTAAAGACTGATTGGGGTTGCATCCGGGCAGCCCTAAAATTCTGGGATCCCTATTATCAGTGCTTCTCTTTCGACAAAGGGGTAGACTTGACTCCCACACTAAAGGAGTACTCAGATCTGATGTGCTTCACCTCTCCTATATCGGCCATATACCAGAATGTTCGACTTGACTCTTCGAGTGTCAAAATAAGGCTCGATAAGTTGTTAGGAATCGCTACTCGTGTCAGAGAGGGTGACTACTTCTGGTGTTGGTCAGATATTGAGGCACACTTTCAGTTGTCCAACGGAAAAAAAACACTTAAGGATTCTGGCTTTCGCCATTGTAGGATTTGTCCTCTTTCCGAAAATGAGGAACGCCATCAACTTTGCAGCAGCCAACATCTTTTACGAGATGGAAACAAATGCCATCAATCCTACAACAACCATTTTGGCCGAGACCTTTCGCTCCTTGGACTCTTGTCGCAGAAAAGGGAAAGGGAGACTTACCTGTTGCACCCAGTTGTTGACAGTATGGATGGTCAGCCACTTCAAACAGGTTCCTGATTAGACCATTTTCTTCGCAAGCTACATAAGATCATGCCCTCTACTCAGAGTTATCAATGCAACGACCACGGATAAATGGGAGATGGAGACTAAGGATGTCTGGATCGACCGATTCATAAACCTCTCAGAAGAAGACTTCAGTTGGCACGCCAAATGGCTGCAGACCTCCGATCCCATCATCTACTGCAGACCCTTACCTTGGGTTCCTTTGATCGGAGCATGGGGATGCACTCACTATTACCCCGCCCTCGTCCTCAGACAGTTCTGCATCACGCAAATAATTCCCGTGACATTCGGCATGACAAGGTCAGACCTGCCACACACCGGAGAAAATCAGAACATTCAGTTGTACACCCAAGACTGGGCCTACCCTTTTTGTCTCAAAGGACACGGCATCCCTGCAACCACAATACCAGAATATCCACAATGGAGGTCGAGATGAGTTAATGGCAATGTCTTACCTCGCCCGGAAAATCAAAAACCGATGGAAGAAGAAGGGGAATCTTAAGTGAGCAAAGGAATGAATGTCATGGCTTACGCTCAAGTGGTAGAACAGATGCGAGCAGCACAAGAAGAACGAGATCTGATGATAGAGGAAAGGGATATGGCCGAAGCCCGTCAATGTGGCTTAGAAGTCCAGATGAATGAGTTAAAAAGGCGTAGTAAGGACATTTTCCACATACAAGCAGTAAAACAGAAAGTGGCCCTCAGGGACTTCGAGGAACGTCTAAACAGCAAAATCCGCAAGAAAGAAGCATCCAGTGCCATAATTGAAGACAAGGATTCGACGATAAGGGTTTTGACTACTCGCGCAGACTTGGGAGATAGGAAAATTCAGGCACTGCAAAGCCGAATTACCGCGTTAGAGGCTGAGTTAGAGATGCAGAAAGGGGAGTTGGCTTCGTTGGAGTACCTTTGGCAGCAGAACTCTGACGTCCAGGATTGACACCTTCATAGGAAGGCTCGAATATCGGCAACCCCTTTTTCTTTTTCATATAACTAAGACCCCTGATTTCATCTATCTTAGCCATTTTTGATGAATTTAGGTAGTTGGCAAGTTTACCATATTTTGTAAACACTTTTTAATGAAGTTATACTCTTTCAGATATTTATTAAATCGCCTCAACTTTTGCATATCAATTATCCATGCAAAGCAACTCAAAAGACCATCGCAAAAGGAAAGAGATAAACACAGCCGTTTCACCAAAAAACTGAAAAAATCATACCAAACAGTCGAAAAAATCCGAGTATTGCTCACTCATGGCCATGTCCTCTTAGCTTATCTAAAAACTCCAAGTTCATAGCATAGATCATCGTCTCTCCCCTTGGTTGGGTTCGCCAGGCATCAGGCCTTGCATCGTCGAAAGCATAGTGTAAAAGAGATCTTCCTAGCATGCGACATTGGTTACCCCTGCTAATTTGGGTTTCGCAGATAGCATCTCCGATTGCTTCACGTCGTTGGAATGAATAGAGGCTTCCTTCGTATCTTGCCAATAGCTGGGATATCTCGCCTCTCCGACCGCCCTGAAAATATCAAGTGAAAGTGAAACCGGAAAAACGAATGAGCAATGTGGAGGCCTCGGGATTGCACATCACCTGCATATCCTCACTTGTACTTACTCTTTTCTATATTTTTCCTTTTTTTCAGGTTCATGATAGCTCCTCGAAAGCAAGCTACTCCGCATGGGCTCCCCCTAACTAGACTTCAAAAACAAAAAATGACTGAACAGGCTAAAGTCGATGAAGCGCTAACAACCAGAATCGCAGAATTAGAGGAACAATTTAGGATTACTACAGAAAGGGCCGCCAGGGCCGAGAAGGAGAGAGATAAAGCTATCGCTAAATTCCCACCGGGTTTTGATCCCGCTCAAAAAGTAGGACTTCCCTCTTCGCTCGTCGTCGCAGGACCTTCAGTACTCCCGCCACTTTCTAGCCCCGTGGGCCAGTGGAGATGGGTTAGTCCCTTCACTGTACCCACCGCAGCAAATCCTATGGTTAGTACGGGTGAAGAAATCGCCACGTCACTTCAGCACCTTTCGACCAACCCTGTTGTGGACTCCGGCAATAGCCAGGCCCATCTGGAGACCTCGGGTCTCCCTCCCCTCCTTCCAAGCACAGTTCCCGGACCTGTGGGAATTCAGCCTCCTATTTTTGACCCAGTACAGCCTCAGTTTGCATCTGAACCTCTACTGCCCTTGGGTCCTAACCCCATCATGGCCGAGAAACCAAAAAGTGACAGACTGAATCTTCTCGAGGAAAGGCTCAGAGCAATCGAAGGGGCCGATCCATTGGATCCTACTGGTCCCGCCGATATGTGTATGGTCCCCGGGATCATCATACCCCCAAAGTACAAGATCCCTGACTTTGAAAAGTATACTGGGGTAGAGTGCCCAAAGACCCACCTTAGAGCATACTGCAATAAGATGGCAGAGATGATCCACAACGAGCCGTTGTTGATTCATCTATTCCGAGAAAGCTTGACCAAACACGCCCTAACTTGGTATATGGGTCTGGACAAAGCCAGGATCAGGACATGGAGAGACCTATTCGATGCCTTCTACAGATAATATAAATTCAATATGGAGGTAGCTCCCGACCGCGTTGACCTGCAAAATCTGGAAAAGAAAGTCGACGAGTCCGTGAAGACCTATGCTCAGAGATGGAGAGAGTTGGCTTCTAGGATCTCTCCACCTTTAAGCGACAAGGAACTCTTGTCGATTTTCTTGCACACCTTCAAGGCTCCCTACTACACCTATATAATCTCTAATCCCTCAAATAGTTTCTCCGACCTGGTCCTAATTGCCGAAAGAGTCGAGCAAGGGATTAAGTCTGGACGAATCATGCCTTCGGCACCAGAGTCTGCGCCAAAGAAAGCATCCGTCGTGAAAAGGGATGTTGGATTTGTCGCTCCCTAAGCTAATCACGGGCAATCATTTCCACCACCACCGCCTTATTTATCGCCACCGCCTTATCATCCGCCATCACTATATCAACCCACCTCCTTTCCTTTTACCTCACCACCAGTTGCTAATATCGCACCTCAAAATCCTACATATTTCCCACCACCTCTAGTACAAACATCACAACCCATGCAACCCAAGCCATATAACCCACCAAAGGACCCAAATAACCAAAACACGTCAAACAATCGGGGGAACCGAGAGCCTTTGCCTCCTCTCCCTCTTCCCGCGGGAGAAATCTACAAACATCTCCTGGCGGCCGGACAGATCGTACCGGTTCCAGCTCAGCCTCAATTGCCTCCTTACCCGAAGTGGTATGATCTCAATGCAAGGTGCGAATACCACAGTGGAGCCCCGGGTCACACTCTGGAAAATTGCTTCGCATTCAAGGTAAAAGTCCATCACTTGATCAAAAGTGGATGGGTATCTTTCGAAGGGTTAGCAAAAGGACCCAACACATCCACCAACTCTCTCCCCAATCATTCCCAAGGAAAGGGAGGGGTGAACGCCGTCTCGGCAGGAGAAAGCAACGACCTCTTTTCTTCAGCGTCAAGCTTGCCACAGGAATAAATTTTCCTGGCCTTAGCTTGAGGCGGATATATGCCATACTCGGAGAGCGATCCAAGTCACTGCATGTACTGCAAGGGAAGCGACGGTCACAAGATCCAAAGTTGTGAGTCATTCGCAGGAAAGGTGAGACAACTCTCAAGTCTCGGAGTAATACAAACCCAGAAGGTGACCCACGGGGAAGGATCCATTAACGCCATCAGAGAAGGATTTCCTATCCCACCTAACTCCAAAGGAACCCCACTCCAAATCATCCAAAAGAAAAGATCGTCGTGCAAACAGTTCTCCACGCGCCGCGACGAAGGCGACCCGAGATTGACACCTTGGGCCAACCTTCCGGGAAGTTCGATTACCTCATCAGGTATTCGGCACCACCCTCCCATTCTAGCATAGTGTCCTTACTACTCTCTTGGGAATCCTCAGACTCCGAGTCATACCCTTCACCGACATGGTCACTTCCTCCGTTTCCTTTGAAAGAGATCTACGCAAGCCTCTTGGCAGACGGGCAGATTACACCATCCCTGCTCTCATCTCAATCATTCCTTACCCTAGCTGGCATGATCCAAAGGTTAGCTGCGAATATCACGCCGGAACCTGAGGACATTCCCTGGAAAACTGTTACGCCTTTAGAGAGAAGGTCGATCACCTAACCAAGCGAGGACGAATCTCTTCCGAAGGTTTAGCAAAGGGTCCTGATGTGACAACCAGTCCTCTGCCACACCCTAATCCGGGGGTGAATGGTATTCTATCCGGAGGAATCAACGATTCTCACCTTTCAGTGGAGGAAGTACCCAATGAAGAACTGTTCTTCGCATTAGCTAACAACGCGTATCTACCATTCTCGGGGAATAGTCTGGCCCAATGCCTATTCTGCCAAGGGGAAAGCAAGCACGATATCCAGGATTGCAGACTTTTTCGGCAGAAAGTCAAGCAACTCACAACATTCGGGATCATTCAAACCGAAGGGAAAACCCAAGGAGCAATCAACGCCATCGAGGATAATCCTCCAGCACTGTATTCCTTCAAATACGTGGCCCAAACAGGGGATGCAGCCACGATCCCACGCAAAGTAGTGTTCACATTAGCTATGAATACTCCTAGCCGAGACTTACACGCGGTCTCATTCAACTACGGATACACGGTGGTCACCACCCCTCCTGCAGTCACACCAACAGGACTCGCTATTGGCGAAGCCTCTCATATCCGGGGCATGACCCACACCGGAAGATGTTACATCTTAGAGGAAGTAGAAAAGCAACAACAGGCCAAAGGAAAAAATAGAAGAAACGGTAGAAGAGACGCAAGGTTTGAGCAAACCTGTAACCGAGGACGAGACAGCCGAGTTCCTCAAGATCATGAAACAGAGCGAGTTCAGCATCATCGAACAGCTAAAGAAAACCCCTGCTCGCATCTCCATCATGGAGTTGATCCTTACTTCAGAGCCGCATCGCCAAGCTCTCTTAAAAGTCTTGAAGCAAGCCTTCGTGACTAAGGATATCACCACGGAAGGGGTGGAAAACCTTGTCGGAAGGATTCAAGCCCTAAGCAGCATTTCCTTCTCTGAAGAAGAGATCGACCCCTCAGGCAGAGATCACAACAAGGCCCTATACATCACGGTAGAATGCAAGGGACATGTCATAGCAAAGGCCCTAATCGACAATGGATCCGCACTTAATGTTATGCCCAAGCATGTCCTCGAACAACTACCGGTCGATTTCTCTCACATGAAACCTAGCGGAATGATGGCTAGGGCTTTCGATGGAACCACTCGAGAGATCATCGGGAACTTTGATTTGGATATGGTCATCGGGCCTCACACTTTCGCCTTGACGTTCCAGATCATGGAAATCCAACCCGCTTACAGCATGCTTCTAGGACGACCTTCGATCCATTCAGCGGGAGTCGTCCCCTCTTCCCTGCATCAGTGCCTCAAATACATCAAGGACAATGCCCTCGTCACAATAAAGGCAGAGGAAGCCTTGATCTTGGCCAAGCATGCATCCGTGCCTTACATCGAAACTGCTGAAACCTTGGAGAGTTCTTTCCAAGCCTTCGAAATCGTCAACGCGGATTGGATTGAGGAAGGATCCCCCGTTTGCGAAGCCTCAAAATCTGAGATAGCCGAAACAACCACTAAGTGAATACTAGAGGGAAGCTTCCAATTGGGAAAATGGCTCGGGGCCGAGTTACAAGGATCAAAAGGCTGGGTACCTCCGAAGAGCTTCGGAGACCGCTTTGGGTTAGGGTACCAACCCAGTAAGGGCGATCTCGCCAGGATTGCCCAAGAAAAGAAAGAAAAGCAGTTGGCTAAGCTATTTGGACGTCCTGCATCGGAGGGTAAAATGCCAATCACCCATATCAGAACCACGTTCCCCTTCGCCGCCGAAACCATTAATGGAAATTCGATCAGGGTATCAGACCTCCGTATCTGCACTATAGGAGAAGAAGAATCGTCGCCTAGTTCAGTCATTTTCGTAAAGAAGTCAGGGGAGTCTGTGCGCAACTAGACCATCACCATGCTTCCGAATGTCTCTCCGTAATTTCTCCTTTTGAAAAATATATATGTTTTTGGCACGTTTTCTTACGAAAACATTTTTGTAGGGACTCGTGTTCCCTTTTGTTAAGAATCAATATATATGTAAATTTTCATTTTACGCATCTCTTTCTTTCGCACTTTTAATTCCAGGATGAGTGTTAGTTTGGACTGTCTTGATAAAACCTATGTCTTTACTGGCGAAGAAATTGTCGTCACCACCGAAGATAAGGTCGAGATTCCCTGCGAATTGGCCCGTTTACTGGAAAGTGCAGAAAAGGA
Source organism: Viola odorata (assembly GCA_963691705.1). Taxonomy (NCBI): domain Eukaryota; kingdom Viridiplantae; phylum Streptophyta; class Magnoliopsida; order Malpighiales; family Violaceae; genus Viola; species Viola odorata. Next base: position 36,392,188 of record OY829546.1, read on the forward strand.
AATAGCCCCTTATCGGGAGGAATTGGACGAAGTAAACCTAGGGGTGAGCAATGAGAATCAGAAGTTGGTTAAGATCGGAACTACCCTGGATACGACTCAGAGAGAAAGGTTGATTTCTCTCCTCAAAAACTACTCCGACGTATTCGCATGGTCATACGCCGATATGCCAGGACTCGATTCCGGGATAGTTGAGCATCGTATCCCGTTAAAGCCTGAGTTTAAGCCTGTCAAACAAAAACTTCAGAGGATGCATCCAGATATCCTTCTGAAAATCAAAGAAGAAGTTACCAAGCAACTAGACGCGGGTTTTTTGAGAGTTGCCGAGTACCCAGAATGGATCGCCAACATAGTGCCAGTGCCTAAGAAAGATGGGAAGGTTCGCATGTGCGTGGACTTCCGGGATCTTAATCGAGCCAGCCTTAAGGATGACTTCCCACTTCCCCATATCGACATCTTGGTGGATAGTGCCGCCAGAAATGACATGTTCTCTTTCATGGACGGATTTTCAGGGTACAACCAGATCAAGATGGCACCCGAGGACAGTGAAAAGACGACCTTCATCATGCCCTGGGGAACCTTCTGCTATAAAGTGATGCCCTTCGGATTAAAGAACGCTGGAGCCACGTACCAACGTGCGGCCGTCACCCTTTTCCATGACATGATGCATAAATAATTGGAAATATATGTCGACGACATGATAGCCAAATCACGCGGCACGCAAGATCATGTAGACATCCTGAAGAAGGTATTCGAAAGATTGAGGAGATTTCGGCTACGGCTAAACCCAGCTAAGTGTACCTTTGGAGTGACCTCAGGAAAGTTGTTAGGATTCATCGTCAGCAACAAAGGCATAGAAGTGGATCCTCATAAGATAAAAGCAATTCAAGAGCTACCCGCTCCCAACACCAAAACAGAAGTACGAAGCTTCTTAGGACACATCAACTACATCGCTCGCTTTATCAGCCAGTTAACGCTTACTTGCGAGCCGATGTTCAAAATGCTAAGGAAACACGGAGATGCAGAATGAGACGAAGACTGCTAGAAAGCCTTTGAGAAAATCAAGACATATCTGCAAAGCCCACCGGTACTAGTTCCCCCGACGCCAGGACGTCCCTTGCTCATGTACATGACAGTCATGGCTAGTGCCATGAGTTGCGTTTTGGGACAACACGACGAGTCCGGAAGGCGTGAACAAGCCATCTACTACCTCAGCAAAATATTCAACGAGTGCGAGATGCGCTACTCCATGTTAGAACGAACTTGTTGCGCCCTAGCATGGTGCGCCCGAAGGCTCCGGCAGTACATGTTGTATTACACGACATGGCTAATCTCTCGCATGGATCCCTTGAAGTACATCTTTGAAAAGTCGTACCCATCAAGTCGTATTTGTAGATGGCAAGTCTTATTAGCTGAGCACGAGATCATCTATGTAACCCGGAAAGTGGTTAAGGCAAGCGCCCTCGCCGATCACTTGGCTGATCACGCCTCGAACGAGTATGAGTCATTGAGCTTTGACTTCCTCGATGAGGACATCATAGTAGTGGAGGATGAGATCGCAGAGGATCTCCGAGAAGATGACTGGTGGACCATGTTCTTCGACGGTGCGGTGAACCTCTCGGGCAAGGGAGTGGGAGCCGTGGTCATAGCCCCAGATGGCCGTCAATTCCCCATAGCATGCAAATTGAACTTCCTATGCACCAATAACATCGCCGAGTATGAGGCATGCATCAGGGGTCTAACGACAGCAATCGACCTAAAAGTAAAGAAGCTCAAAATCTTCGGCGATTCAGCGCTCGTCATCTACCAAGCCCAGGATCTATGGCAGACATGGGATTCCAAGCTCATCCCTTATCAAAGGTTACTCACCCAACTCATGCGGGAATTCGAGGAAACCAAGTTCGACCGAGTCGATAGAGAAAAGAATCGCTTTGCAGACGCATTGGCCACATTGGCATCGATGTTCAAGCTAGAATACGGAGTAATGCTTCAGCCTTTGAGGGCAGAAGTGAAGGAAACTTCGGCATGCTGCGTAGGCTTAGAAGAGGAACCCGATGGGAAGCCTTGGTTCCACGACTTAGTATAATTCATCAGAAACCGGGAGTATCCACCGGGGGCAAGCCGGGTTAGCAAAAAGACCCTCAAGCGCTTAGCACTAGACTTCTAGCTCGATGGTGAAGTTCTATACAAAAGGAGAGCTGATGGAGCTTTGCTTCGCTGCGTCACCATGACAGAGGCAAAAAGAATCATAATGGAAATCCACGAAGGGGTTTGTTCCACACACGCAAGTGGGCACATGATGGCCAGACAGATAATGAGGCAAGGTTACTTTTGGCTCACCATCGAACGGGATTGCATCGACTATTTCCGGAAGTGCCACAAATGTCAAATTTACGCGGACTATATCCATGTCCCTCCAGCCCCTCTCTTCAGCATGACGTCACCTTGGCCTTTTGCTATGTGGGGAATCGACGTCATCGGCCAAATTCATCCAACAGCCTCTAATGGCCATCGCTTCATCCTCGTAGCAATTGACTACTTCACCAAGTGGGTAGAGGCCGCCTCTTACTCCAACATCACTCAGAAGACGACCATGCGATTCATTGAGAGGAACATCATCTGCCGTCATGGGGTCCCGGAAACAATCATCACGGACAACGGCACTAACCTCAATGGAAAAATGATCGACGGTCTTTGCCAACATTGGAAGGTGAAGCACCGAAACTCATCCCCGTATCGACAAAAAATGAATGGCGCAGTCGAAGCAGCAAACAAAAACCTGAAGAGGATCATCCAAAAAATGGTAGTCACTCACAAAGACTGGCATGACATGCTTCCCTTCGCACTGCATGCTTACCGGATAGCAAGCCGTACATCTACAGGGGCAACTCCCTACTCATTAGTTTACGGCATGGAAACCGTAATTCCCCTTGAAGTAGAAATCCCTTCTCTCAGAATCCTGGCAGAGTCTGAAGTAGAAGAATCAGATTGGGAAAGAGTAAGGTACGAGCAGCTGAACCTCCTTCCCGAAAAGCGCTTGGCTGCTATCTGCCATGCACAATTATATCAGCAAAGAATGCCCAACGCTTATAACAAGAAAGTGTGACCTCGCAAGTTCGAGGCTGGGGATTTAGTGCTGAAGAAGATTCTCCCTCATCAGGAGGTCAGTCAAGGAAAGTGGGCCCCAAGGTACGAGGGCCCATATCTAGTTAAAAATGCATTCTCGGGGGGTGCCCTAGTTCTAACCAACATGGACGGAGATGATCTACCAAGACCGGTAAATGCCGATGCAATCAAGATATACTACGCCTGAAGTGTCACGGGTCACGCACTCGGCCAGACCAAGGACATAGGGTTTTATCATGACAATCTAGCACAAACATTTGTCCGTAAATTAATAAAATAAGTTTTTTCAGGAGATGCTTATTGTTTTAAAATTTGTTGTCCCATTTTTTCTTAAACTTGTGAGATGACAAAAGGAGGCATGGCATAGATGGCTCCCCAGGAGTAGCTCGGAATGTAAGATGCGTCACTTAGACTAACGCCACTAATCAATCTTAAGTTTTGCAGGGACGTAAGGTCTCATGCCTCAGCTCATCATCACGATAGAACCAGAGAGTTCCGCTCGTAGCAACTGTTGAATTGCCTCAGCAGGCCACCTTCAAGAGCGAATCAGGAAAGATTTTGAGACAAACCATCACCATCTAAAGCGAAATTTCTTTTCTTCGCAGTGCTACCAGCACAACCGGCATCGCAAACAACCAGTCTCAAAGGACTAAATGCTGGACCAAAGTCACAAAGCCCATCCTACGCTGGCCGAGCGGTCGGAACACTAGCAACATCGGCTCCCATCTCCGTTCACCTATTCGGAGGAGCTTATCACCAAAACACCATGGTCGCCCAGCGCACCCTTGCAACTCCTGGAAAAAGCACGACAAAAAGCTGTCCTCCTAGGACCACCATCAACATACTTAATGCGGTCTTGTTCAAAAAGTTTCCCAACATCCACACCCTGATCAACACGGTGAAGATCAATCCTTTAATTGAGGGACAGCCGGACTGCAAGTATCACCCACGCCAAGGCAAGAGCTGCGGCAAAGCATCTAAAGTAAAGCTACATCCGATGCAAGTCACGCCGCAGTGACCCACGGATGGCCCGTCTAAAAGGGAGAGCTTAACACTTATCAATAACATTACTCTTGCTAAAAAATTGTCTTGCATTTACTCCTCATTTGTTCTCGCCATATCTTTTTCAGGGACTGGGTCGCCCCCATTCCTTGCCTGCATAAGAATGGTAAGCATACCCCCTTGCAGCCCCGCTGCACATTTCGGAGACAGAGGGTTTTCCCTTTTATCCCCGAGCAATCACGAAGCCAATCAACGAAGGTCCGGTAAGGATCGGTAAGCAAACGGACAGAATGCGGATCTCATCCTCACTCCGACTTGGATCTGCGGTCCCCGCAAAGCAGCTGAAAAAGAAACCAATCAAAGCAAAGCATTCTTGAATGTGGGACCACTCCGCAGGTACCCTCGAAAAAAAACCAGGCTAAGGAAAGGGAGAATCCCTGAACTTATGTCATTTTTGTCTTTAAGTCAATCATTCTCTTCTACTCCGCTGTTCCCTCTTCATTTCGCAGGGATGCGGATCGTCTCATTGTCATCCGCATAAAGCTCGTGGAAGACGCCCTTGCAGCCCCGCTGCTCACTTCAGGGGAGTTCATCTTTCTCCCCCTTTCATTAAATTTGTTTTCATTCCTGCTCGCTTTTATAGCTTTAAGTCAAGTACGGTCGTCTGGCCCACTGAGGGCAACCTTAGGTTCTCGTTAGACCCTTGCAAATAAGTCGTCCCCCACATCCTAGCAATCAAACTATCAGTCAATCAAACTATCAATCAGTCAAAAATTAATGATCAATCAAAATCCCTTTTTAGCCCGGCTAAAACAAAAGCATACTACTCTCATAAGCATTTTCATGCATTGCATAGGTCGGGAATGTCCAATCCCTCTGTTAAATAAAGCATCTATCTAAGTTACATGCCACGCATGATATTACCTGTTTGCTCTTATATCCGCGGTTTGCTCCGACGTAAGCAGTCATAGACAAATCCCGGTAAGCATCTTTGAGCCATCGCGTCGTATCCTTCATGAGTGTAAGGGCCTGACAAGATACTAGTTGAGTTCGCATAATATCCAGGGTACATGCGCAATTAGACATGGGATAGCTATGAAATGACGTGGGACTTTTACGATCTTCTCCATTTTTTTTTCGTTTCTTCCACCATATGCCATCACTCCTACCCAAAACCTCCATTATCACTCATACCCCGGGAGCCAAGGAGCAGTCTCAGCTAAGATTGCCAGCCGGAAATAAAAGCATGCCAAGTTCAAGTTCACGACGACGGAGACGGAAAAGGTCACCGAAAGATCGCTGAGAGCCATCACCGAAGAAAGACTAAAAACCCAAAGAGGAAAGTCGAGGCTTTAAGCTTAAACGAGAAGAGATCAAGACAAAGGTTGTGCTTGCTCTGCTCTATTGCATTTCAAATCAATTCAAAAAGGGGGGGGGATAGAGAAAAAAAGAGAGAAAAAAAAAAGAAAAAAAAAGAAAGAAAAGAAAGAAAGAAAAAAAAAGGGGGGAAAGAAAAAAAGAAAAAGGAGAGGGGAAAAAGGAAAAAAGAAAAGAGAGAAATGCTCAGAGACATTCGAAGAATACAAGCAATCGAAGAGCCAAAGCAAGCACAGCCCGGGGACAACTAAACTCGAGAAAACTCGAAGAAAACATTCCCTAGTAAAGACTCGAGAAAAAGGGCCCAAGGCCAACTCGAGAAATCTCAAAGCAAGCATCCCTAGTAAGGACACGAGAAGAAAAGGGCCCAAGGCCAACTCAAGTAGTGAGTCGCAAAAAGAACAGCGACGACACTCCCCAGTGAAGACTCGAGCAAAGGGCCCCTAGCCGAACGGAAAGCACCCCTAGCAAGGATCCCATAGCTCACGCACTCTATCCAGAAAGCATCCCCAGCAAAAAGCGAAAGGACTCGCACACCTCGCCCTCATCAGGGCCAATCAACAAAGCATCACTCATCAAAAACCTTCCAACTCATCAGCAAAGCAATCTTTTCCAAAACAAGCTCCTCTCCGGATATTTCATGTCCTTTCATTCTTTTCCGTAAAAGTCCCATCGATTATTAGAACGCCCATGCATGTGCATCTTCATTTGAAGTCTATTCACTCGGATTGACATTGCAAATTGAAAATTATGTATCATGTTAGTTGCATCTTTGTGAGCGTCAAACACTTAACCTTATTTCAGAGCGTGAGTGCAAACACTAATATCAGGTGAGGATTGCTTACGGCTGCAAATCGTGGGAAAGACTTGTCCTTGGAGTCGTTACCTCCTGAGCAGGATGCAGGCGCATTCTAGGTTCGTATCAAGGCCACTGGCAGCATTAGCATTTTTCTCCTCCCAGAGTGACATCATGCACTTTTCTCCTCCCAAAGTGACAGCATCAGCATTTTTCTCCTCCCAGAGTGACCTTAGTTTAGTTTCCGCATTTCACGTCTTCTCCTACGGGAATTGACGCTGTTTACGTTTCTGTACTGCATTTCCTCCTCCCAGAGTGACATCATGCATTTTTCTCCTCCCAGAGTGACAGCGTCAGCATTTTTCTCCTCCTAGAGTGACCTTAGTTTAGTTTCCGCATTTCACGTCTTCTCCTACGGGAATTGACGTTGTTTACATTTCTGTACTGCATTTCCTCCTCCTAGAGTGACATCATGCATTTTTCTCCTCCCAGAGTGACAACATTAGCATTTTTCTCCTCCCAGAGTGACCTTAGCTTAATTTCCCCATTTCACGTCTTCTCCTACGAGAATCGACGTTGTTTACATCCCTGTACTGCATTTCCTCCTCCCAGAGTGACAACATCATGCATTTTTCTCCTCCCAGAGTGACATCATCAGGCATTTCCTCCTCCTAGAGTGACAACGTTTGTATTTCCTCCTCCTAGAGTGACATCATTAGGGCAAATCATTCGTACATCTATGAATCACGCGTTATCCTCCCTAAGCAACGTCTGTTGCATGTCAGACCCCCCCAGTGGAGCCGTCATTTACATTTTCGTAAAAATACCTTTCATTCCTGTCAAAGTAGTCGTCATTTACATTTTCTACAACTTATGTTTCTCTCGATATCCGAATAGATCTAAGTTTATATCTTTGCAGGACATCCGATCGAATTCTTCTCCTCCCAGAGTGACATCAAAAGCATATCTCCTCCTAGAGTGACAACCAAAAATATATCTCCTCCCAGAGTGACAACAACGATCTATCTCCTCCCAGAGTGACAGCAGTTCATCTCCTCCCAGAGCGACGTCATCATTGCAAGCCTGAGGTAAGACCCACTGCGTCGCCAAAATTCGGATATGTAGGGGCAACCGTCTTTACTGCTTATCAAATACTTCGATAAGACAGTAAAGAGGGGGCAACTGTTGATACCCGAATTTTGACACCATTTTTAATTGATTTTAGCATTTCTGTTATTTACTTAATTTACTGTCATTTTTAGTTAATTTGTTGTCGTTAGCATTTTTAAAATTTTCATCACGTTTTAACATCGTCATTATCATCGTCAGCATTCGAAATAGCATTTTTAATTTTTCGTCACGTATTTCATTATTATTTTTAGCCTTAAAAATCACATTTTTAACTATCCGGCAGTCGTTTGGTAGTTTTTTCTTCATTTTAGGTCATCTCATGATTTTTAGGATTTTTAATATTTTAGCGCAGTTTTTAGTATTTTTATTTTTTATTATTATTTTCGTTTGAGCTTTTATTGGACCCGAGTAAGTTCACTCGGACAATAGCTTGAATTTGAAATGTTTTTCATCAACTAGTTGCTAGCTTTTTTCCGTTCACAATGGTCTACAACGTTTCTTGTAATTTTCGGCGTAACGTCATTATTTTTTCGTTCGAACGTTTCACATTTTTGAATGAGAAAATAAACGCGTTAAACGAAAAATTCTCGTCATTCGCTATAGACGGTTAAACCCGTCGTATTTTTCTCTACGCGCTAGTACCTTCGGCTCAAAAAGTCGGAACGTTTGCTCGTAGGAATCGGCTCGAGGCTATTTAAATAAGGTAAAAGGCAATTTGATCACAACCGTTGATCTGGTCAACCAAGAAAAGTCAACCATATCAATGGTTGACAATTTAATGTACATGGTGCACATGAACAGTGTCGAGGAACATGCAGCGGAGCAGACCACCGGGCTAACTACTCCCGTCGTATCCTAGCCTGCTCCCGCCGTTGCCCGTCCCATCCACCATCATCACAGCCACCGTAGCTGCCACCTCTCCTCTCCTAGCCCCGCCAGCGCACGAGAAATGGCCACCACGCGCAGCCACGCCCTCAAAGCCACGCGATCCTTCGGCTATAAATACCGAGCCCCATCCAACGTTCAAACGGTACCAATTTTTGCAAGAGAAAGCTCTACCCGTCCTCCCTTTTGACTGATAGCTCATGTAGAGCATCAGTTTCCAAGTTCCAAGCTTTTCCACAGTAGCATAATAAGCGTTCTTTCTCTTGTTTTTCCTTTAAATTTCATTTAAAGCTTTAGTCAATTAATTAATCATTAAAACTTACTGAAATCACCTTGTTTTCAACCTAATTTTACCATGCTAACATCCGTTTAAATTATCATTGCTTAGTTTAATTGTTTCATTAATTAACGTAAATATGCATTTCTTTGTTTTCTTCAAAAATCCCACTGTTTTTGCTTCCATTTTTTTGTTGTACTTGCATGAGGGTACTACTGAAGGGAGGAGGCTTCTTTCTGGCCAAGAACCAGGCGAATCGGTCGCCTGGTTCGTCACCTCCGTCGCCGGCAGTGGCGCCGGCGACGTGAGGTTGAAGATGATGATGATTTGGCCAAATGGCCTTCGCACAAAATAAAAGAAGGGTGACCGTTAAAATTAATTTTCTTGGGCCAAGAATTGTTCCTGGCCCATTCCTCCAAATTTCAAGCTGGGCCCAGCCCATTTATATTTTTTCGAATCTTCAGTTCGTTATTTTTTTAACGTAAAATGCTTGCATGCTTCGTATAATTATTCTTCATGATACGTGTTTATTTTTCCTATATTTTATACATGGATTTTTTAGTTCATTTTTTTTGTAAAATATTCGTATGCTTTCTTTATTTATTTATTTCCTCACATGCTATTTGTTTGAATATTCCTATGCTTTTAATTTCTCGTATGCTTTCAAATTCTTACATACTTTTATTTAAATTCTCATACGTTTACATGCTTAATTTCTCATATGCGTCATTTCCATGTTCATATTTTTCGTATGCTCATTCTTGTGTCAACTTGTTTATTTAATTATTTTTTTATATGCGTGAATTGCTTATTTCTTATCGCGATATTTATTTTTATGTTATTTAACTTCAGTCATTTATATTCAGCAATTTAATTTCAGTCATTTAACTTACCGCCTATATGGTCGGTTGTCATTTAATTTTCCGCAAATTATCAACTGTTTAATTTTCCGCACTTTAATTTTTTGCAATTCACTTTCGGCAATTTAAATTCAATCATTCATTTTACCGCCTACATGGTCGGTCGCATTTTAATTCTCGTAAATATCAACTGCTTTAATTTTCCGCAAGCTGCTGGAAATTCTTCTGCAATTTATCAACTGTTTCATTTTCTGCAATTTATCAACAGTTTTATTTTCTGCAATATCAACCATTTTATTTTCTGCAAATATCAATTGTTTATTTTTCTGCAAAAATATCAACCTGTTTATTTTCCGTAATATCAATTGTCTATTTTCTGCAAAATATCAACCTGTTAATTTTCTGCAATATCAATTATTTTATATTCCTGTAAATCGTCAACCGCTTAATTTTTCGTCAAATCAAAATCTTTAAATTTTCGTCAAATCATCATTTAATTTTTCGTCAAATCATTTAAACTTTCGTATGCGTCAAATCCATCATTTCTCGCATACAATCAACTCGGCATTTAAACTCTCGTATGCGTCAAATAAATCATTTCTTGCATGCAATCAACTCAACATTTAAACTCTCGTATGCGTCAACTAAATCATTTCTCGCATGCAATCAACTCAGCATTTAATTTTCGTATGCGTCAAATCAATCATTTCTCGCATGCAATCAACTTAGCATTTAATTTTCGTATGCGTCAAATCCATCATTTCTCGCATGCAATCAACTGTCATCATTTAATTTCCTACACTTATCAAACTCAGCATTTAATTATCGTATGTGTTAAATCCATCATTTCTCCCATGTAATCAACTGTCATTTAAATTCTCGCACTCATAAATTGCTTATTTATTTTTCGAGTTACCACTAACACTCTCATTTTGTAGGTTTAATTTCAAGCTTCGCTCGAAAGTACGCCTTTCGTTCCTTTTTATTTATTCAACACTTTTCGTAAATATCAATCGTACACATGATATATAGAATTGCTAGAACTAAAATCAACTCACATGAACAACGTGTTTAAAGATTTGCTTAAAATGTCATGTTCATATGATTTTAAATTCTCGCTTATATTGACTGTATGTACATGGGGACTTTCGATCCTACATCAATTTATCATTTCAAAATCTATCATTTAATCTGTACTCTGCTAAGCTATCCATGATAGAATCACGTAGTAATTAATTTAATCATGCATGGCCCGATGATGAAATAAGAGGGCGTTCATTCAGTCTTACGGAAAATTCAGTCCCATCACGTTACGGTCAGGAATAATCAATCGATCTTGATAAACGGTAACCCTGTCAGAAAGATTTTTTAATTATTCCTGAACGGTCACGATCATAGAAAAGACTAAAGTGACGATTCCTCTGAGGGCCCCCTTTTCAAAACACATTTTATCAAACACCTTTTCAAAAACACCTCTCTCATCAACCGGTAACCGTTTTTGGATGTGACTCGGGTGCCTAACACCTTCCCGAGACCATAATACGACCCCGAACCTTTTGTCTGGGGTCCAGACCCCTTTTTTGTGCCTTTAGTTTTTTATTTATTATATTTCTTATGCCATGACGATTAAGGTTCCCTAAACCTAGCGACAAAATTAGGGTGGCGACTTCATTGCATGTTGCGAGGCGTCTGTTTACGTTGAGCATCGTAAGGTCTCAAGTTCGCTGCACACACGTAAATTTTTAAATTTTCGGGGGCGCGACACAAGGTGTATGTGGGGACGTGACCTATCACAACACTAAACAGATGGTGTAAAGGGAAAATAAGTCTTACCTTAAACTTACCATATGACCTGAAATGGAGGGTGGTTTGAAGCCACTGCATGAACTGGGTTGGAGAGTGGTTGAAAGCCACCGCATTTGACAGATGGGTGAGTGGTTTAAAGCCACCGCATTGGTGAGTGGTTGGAAGCCACCGCATTGGTGAGTGGTTGAAAACCACCGCATTGGTGAGTGTTTGAAAGCCACCGCATTGGTTTGATTTGACCGTGAGGGAGTGTGATTCACCGCACGAAGTTGTTTGGGGAGTGGTAACGTACTCCATTCGAAGTTGATTGGATTTTGACGAAAATCTAAGATGGCGAGGGCTTTACAACGATGTTGTCATCGAAGACTCATGGTTGAGGAGTGGTAACGTTCTCCATTCGATGTTGATTGGATTTTGATGAAAATCCAAGATGGTGAGGGCTTTACAACGATGTTGTCATTGAAGACCCATGGTTAAGGAGTGGTAACGTTCTCCATTCGATTTGTTGATTGGATTTTGATGAAAATCCAAGATGGCGATGGCTTTACAACGATGTTGTCATCGAAGACCCATGGTTGATTTCAACGAAGCATATCTATGTCCTGGGAGTGGGGGTGAGCTGAAAATTCTAGTCCGGGTGAGGCTATCGCTTTGCGAGATGTTGGTACAAAAAATGAGACTGCATGTCCGTGCGAGGCTATCACTCTTAGGATGTTGACGTGAAAAAGGTGAAGGTGTACCCGTGCGAGGTTATCGCTCTTCGAACATTGACGTGGAAAATGTAGATGTATGTTCGTGCGAGGCTATCGCTCTCCGAACGTTATTGTGGAAAATGTTGATGTAGGTTCGTGCGAGGCTATCACTCTCCGAACGTTGATATGGAAATGTAGAAGGCATGTTCGTGTGAGGCTATCGCTCTCCGAACGTTATTATGGAAAAAGGTTGATGTAGGTTCGTGCGAGGCTATCGCTCTCCGAACGTTGATGTGGAAAATATGAATGTAGGTTCGTGCGAGGCTATCGCTCTCCGAACGTTGTTGTGGAAATGTTAATGTATGTTCGTGCGAGGCTACCACTCTCCGAACGTTGTTGGAAAATATGAATGAAGGTCCGTGTGAGACTATCACTCTCCGGAAGTTGGCGTGGAAGTGTGAAGCATGTCCGTGCGAGGCTATTGCTCTCCGAAAGTGAAAGTGTGAAAGTATGTCCGTGCGAGGCTATCGCTCTCCGAACGTTGGCGTGGAAATGTGAAAGCATGTCCGTGCGAGGCTATCACTCTTCGGACATTAACGTGAAAATGTGAATTAAGGTCCGTGCGAGGATATTGCTCTCCGGAAGTGAAAGTGTGAAAGCATGTCCGTGCGAGGCTATCGCTTTCTGGAAGTTGGCGTGGAAATGTGAAAGCATGTCCGTGCGAGGCTATCGCTCTTTGGACGTTAACGTGAAAATGTGAATTAAGGTCCGTGCGAGGCTATTGCTCTCCGAAAGTGAAAGTGTGAAAGCATGTCCGTGCAAGGCTATCGCTTTCTGGAAGTTGGCGTGGAAATGTGAAAGCATGTCCGTGCGAGGCTATCGCTCTCCAAAAGTTAACGCAAAAATGTGAATGAAGGTCCGTGCGAGGCTATCGCTCTCCGGAAGTTAGCGTGGAAATGTGAATGAAGGTCCGTGCGAGGCTATCGCTCTCTGCATGCTGGTGCTAAAAATAACTAACACGACCGTGCGAGGCTATCACTCTCTGGACGCTGGTGCTGAAAGTAACTAACACGACCGTGCGAGGCTATCGCTCTCCGGACGCTGGTGCTGAAAGTAACTACACGACCGTGCGAGGCTATCGCTCTCCGGACGCTGGTGCGTATGGATTGAAATGGACTTGAACATGAGGGAGCGTGATCTGCCACACGAATTTGATTTGGGAGTGGTAACGTACTCCATTCGATGTTGGTTGGATTTTGATGACAATCCAAGATGGCGAGGGCTTTACAACGATGTTGTCATTGAAGACCCATTTTGTGGCATGATTCCCTCAATGTGTATTTGTAGCCTGCAAATAGGAGAGAAGCAAACGCGAAGCAGCAACAAATAGAAAGAGAGAGAGCAAACGACATTCCTACATTTAACCCATGGCTTGCCCCCAAGTTTTTTTGTTTGGAATGAAAATGATTTCTTTGTTTAGGAAAATAAATTCAAGCATTTTTTTTGGATAAAATGTTTGTCCAGTTTTCGTTATATGAACATGATTGATTCAAGTCTAGATAACGTCTACGTCTTGTTCAAGAAATAACGACCTCAAGGACAAGACTTTCCCATGACATGCAGCTGTAAGCAATCCTCACTAGACATTAGTGTTTGCGCTTACGCTCAGAAAACAAGGCTATGTGTTTACACTCCTAAAAATGCAATAAACATAGCACAAAAATTAAATTTGCAATGTCACCAAGTGAATAAACTTCAAATGAAGATGCACCTACATGGGCCTGCTAATAATCGAAAGGACTTTGCGAGGGAAAAAAAGGGAGGCATTTGTAGAAGAAAGGAAAAGTGTTGTGTGTTTTTATTTTGCGAAAAGGTTTTAACGAGTTTGTGCTCGACAACTGATTGCGATGAGGACAAATTGCGGTGAACGATGCTCGACGTTTTGATCATGGTGAGAGCAAGTGCACAAATCCTTGACTCTTTGCTGGAGATGTTTCTTCTTGATTATTTTGAGGGCACCGTGCCCAAGTTTTCGATGATCTTTTTGAGATTATTTTGCTGTTGATGTTTGACCATTTTTGTTGTGTACTTGCTTTTGCTGTTGTTTTGGTGTTTCTTGAACGCTCTCTTTTTGATTTCGAGATCATTTTGACGAACCACACCAACTTTTGAATTTTTGCAGGGAATGATCTCTCTTTTTTTATTTTGAGATCATCACTCGTTGTTGACGAAGCGCACCTAGTTTTTTGAATCTCCGTTGGAAATGATCTCTCCCCCTCCTTTTTTAGATCATTGTTATCCTTCGACCATTTTTGTACTTGCTTCTACTATTGTTTTTGTTGATTGTGTTCTTTGAACATTTTTTTTTTTGAACACTTTTTGATTTTTTTTTATTGATGATTTTTTTTGAGCAAGCAAAGCAAGTAGAATTTTTATTTGGTCTGTCATCCTCTCTGTCTTTGGCAGAAGCTTTCAAGTCTTGATTTATTTGGCTTTCTTTCGACGTTGATTTGTCAGCGATCCTCTAAGGGCTCCCTTGTCATTCCCTTGCTTGATGTGTACTCCAGTTTAGTGGTCCTAGTCCAGCACTACTCACTTGGTTAGGAGAATAAAAGGCTTGGTTTTGAGTGTTTAATAGAATCGTACAGGGTGTACAAAGTATGCATTTAAGGAAAAACAGGTTGAAAATGAAAATGTGGAAGAAAAGCAAAGCAAAGTCCAATGTCATCTTACTGCTATCCCATGTCTGATGGTTCATGTACCCTGGATATTATGCAAATCTAACTAGCACCTAGTTTAGCATTTACACTCATGAAAGAAACAAGGCGTAGAGGCCCAAAATACTCACAGGGATATGTTTGTGATTGCTTACATCTAAACATGCAGTGGATATAAGAGTTGACAGACAAGATCATGCATGTTTATATAATTTCTAAAGAACACTCAAGTTATCCGTGACGTGATAAAATGATGAATATGCTTGATTTAAAAACGTTCAAAACGTGGGATTTTTGTTTTCCCCTCTTCTCCTTTTTTAGCCCAAGTTGCACATGTATAAAGAGAAAATTTTGCGAAAACTAAGGATTTTAGCCAACATGACGCATGCACTCTTGCAACAATGTAAATAGTGGAAATTTAAAATTGCAAAAATGTAAATTGCGAAAATATAAATTACGGAAATGTAAATTGCGAAAACGGAAATTGCAAAAATGTAAAAGGACAATTTCCCTGAAAAAAGGAGCTTTGACATTTTTTGACACATTCTCTTGGCCGTCACTCCACTTGCTTGCCCCCAAGTTTACAAGTCTCATTGCACCTGAAATGTAAAATTGCGGAAATGTAAATTGCAAAAACATAAATCACAGAAATGTAAATTGCGAAAGGGGAAATTGTAAACATAAAGGACAACTTCCTTGAAAAATGAGCTTTGACATTTTTCAATGCTTCCTTTGGTCGTCACTTCATTCGCTTGCCCCTAAGTTTACAAGTCTCATTGTACTTGAAATGTAAAATTACGAAAATGTAAATTGCGGAAACATAAATCATAGAAACGTAAACTGCGAAAGGGGAAATTGTAAACATAAAGGACAACTTCCTTGAAAAATGAGCTTTGACATTTCTCGGCGTCTTCCTTTGGTCGTCACTTCATTCGCTTGCCCCCAAGTTTACAAGTCTCGTTGTACGTGAGACCCTATCCTCATTTTCAGTTGTGGCGATACTTTCTTCACCGGTAAAGACATAGAGTTTATAAAAACCAACTGAATCAACGTTCATCCTGAAATGCGAACAGTACAAGATGCTCGAAGAAAGGGTTAAATATATTTATTTATTTTTAAACCGAAGGGGAACGCAAGTTCATATAAAAGACAATAAAACATTCATACATATTACAAGGAGACATCAAGAAGCGTGGTGGCGGTCTAATTACGCAGAGGCCCCCCTAGACTTCTTCACGAAAATAGCCGAGCCTTATATCATCCTTCCACTATCCAAAGCATGATTTGGAATAGGGTTGATGGTCATGCTAGACCCTTCAAAAGAGATGCATTTGCTCTTGATCAACTGATTAACCTTTCCTCTAAGGGCAGAGTAGTTTTCTAGGGTATGACCCTGAGCTCCAGCGTGGTACGTGCATCTAGCAATAGGGTTGTACCACTTCGGGTAAGGAGGTCGTATAGGCTGAATCGGGATTGGTGCAATTTACCCAGCTGCCAAGAGATGCTCGTAAATTTCCTCTAAAGGAACGAGAAGAGGTGGTAGCGGTTCCCTGTTCCAATGGGTGTGTTGGTTCTTTTGTGGGATTTGTGGTGGAGGCGATGGGAAAGGTTGCCGGTTACTAGGTCCCTGGGAGACAAAGATGACATCTTCCTTCATGATAGGTGCTCCTTTAAGCGTTTCTTCTAGTGTGGAAGCGGTGATCCTTCCGGACTTAATTCCTTGTTCAACTCTCTCTGCTACGAGGACCATGTCGGAGAAGCTACTCGACGAATTGGAGACGAGATAGGTGTAATAGGGAGCCTTGAAAGTGTTTATGAAGATTGACAAGAGTTCTTTGTCATTTAGCGGAGGAGAAATTCTAGATGCTAGCCCTTTCCACCTCTGAGCGTAAGTCTTCACCGATTCGTCGGTCCTCTTCTCTAGATCCTGTAGATCAGAACGGTCTGGTGCAACTTCCAAGTTGAATTTGTA
This sequence comes from Viola odorata, assembly GCA_963691705.1. Lineage (NCBI taxonomy): Eukaryota > Viridiplantae > Streptophyta > Magnoliopsida > Malpighiales > Violaceae > Viola > Viola odorata. Next base: position 36,408,826 of record OY829546.1, read on the forward strand.
TTGCTTGAAGAAAGCATCCGATAAATCTCTCCAAGTTTTGATCCTAACCCTATCCAAACTTATGTACCAGGTCAAGGCATGCTTGGCCAAACTCTCTCTGAACAGATGGATCAACAGGGGCTCATTGTGTATCATATCGGCCATTTTGTTGCAATAGGCCTTGAGGTGAGTTTTTGGGCACTCGATCCCAGTGTACTTCTCAAAATCTAGAATCTTGTATTTCAGAGGCATTATGATCCCCGAGACCATGCACATATCGGCGGGACCCGTAGGGTCAAAGGGGTTTGTTCTTTCGATAGCTCTGAGCCTTTCCTCTAGCAGGTTCAATCTATCCATACTTGGTCTCTCTATGATGATAGCTCTTAGACCAATGGGTGGCAATGGTTCCAACGTGAATGGTGGTTGCGTCGGATTGACAAAAGGAGGCCAACTTCCCATAGGATTGGGAATCGCGACTTGAGTGGAATGACCCTGAGGTGGGTGGAAGCCCTGGGGTTCCTGATGAATCTGATTTTTACTAGGGTCCAAGGTGAGGTTAACTAAGGAATGCTGTAAGGCTGTAGTAACTTCTTCACCTGTGTTTACTACAGGAATTGCGGAGCTAGGTATCACGAAAGGATCAATCCATTTCCACTGACCCCCAAGAACCGAAAATGATTGGGGTCCCGAAGATCCAGCGATGGCGGATGAGGAGGGTCCCATCATTTGACTAGGATCAAAACCGGGTGGGAACTCAGTGGTTGCTTCATCCCGCTCTTTTTCTGCCTGAGTGACCCTTCCTACAGTAACCCTTACTTGCTCTTCTAACTCTGTTATTCTAGCAGCCAATGCCTCTTTTGTCTTGGTTTGTTCGGCCATTTTTCGCGCTTGAAGTCTAGTTATGGGGGGCCTTGGCGGAGTAATTCGCTTGCGAGGAGCTATTTTTAACCTGACAGGGAAAAGAGGGAAAAAATGAGAAATAAACATAAGCGATAAACATGCATGGGATGTGCAACTCCGAGGCCTCCACGCTACTTATTCAATCTTTTGGCCACTTTTTCACTTGATACTTTTTTTGGGGGGGGGGGACGAAAAGACAATGCATAAAAGAAGTGTAGGTGCCGATATTTCGAATGAGAAAAATGGGTCCTGTGGGACAGAAATTTTAAGTGCCAAAATAACCTGTGCATGCAAGAAATTTACAGTTCGTATAAAAGAAAAATTGCGAAGAATGGCAACAAGATAAATAGAGCTACGACAAAGCAGATATGATCATGATGCATGTGATGGGGCTCTGATTCTGACTTTTCTAACTGGCTTGAATGGTTCCCAGATGATACCATGAAAAGGTCCCTAAAGTGTCGTCCAGTGTCCCGATTCCTTTCGAAATTGTGTAACCTTTCCCCTATCTTTAGGGGTTCATCCGAGTTGGGATTGGTAAAAACTACCCAGGACATGTGTCCTAGGGCGTCACTACTACCCTTCTAATTTGGTAATTTTCCCCGGGGTGTAGGGCACTATGAAATGCATATGACAATTGATATCAAAATGAATAAATAAACAAATCAGCAATTTATCAAAGCGGGTAGATAAACAAATAAACACCTCAAAAAAATAAAATCGGCTCCGACCCTAAACTCCCCAGTGAAGTTGCCAAACTGTCGCGCCCCAAAAATAACAAAAAATTCACGAGTATACGACGAATCTGAGACCTTACGATGCTCGGCGTAAAAGGACGCCTCACAACATGAAATGAAGTCGCCACCCTAATTTTTGTCTCTATGCTTAGGGAACCTAATCGTCATGGCATAAAAAATAAAATAAATAAAAAACTAAAGGCACAAAAAAAGGGTCTAAACCCAAGACAAAGGTTCGAGGTCGTATTATGGACTCGGGAAGGTGTTAGGCACCCGAGTCACATCCGAAAACGGTTACCGGTTGATAAGAGAGGTGTTTAAAAGATGTTTGATAAAAATGCGTTTTGAAAGGGGGTCCTTAGAGGAATCGTCACTTTGGTCTTTTCTATGATCGAGACCATTTAGGAATAATTAATCGTTGGACGTGGTTACCATTTTAAAAATCTTTTCGGACGGGGTTACCATTTTCGAGACCGATTGATTTTTCCTGACCGTAGCATGATGGGACTGAGTTTTCCGTAAGACTGAATGAGCGCCCTCTTTTCATCATCGGGCCTATGCATGATTAAATTAATTACTAAGTGATTCTATCATGGATTGCTAGCATAGTACAAATTTAAATGAGAGATATTTTAAAATGATAAACTGATGTGGGATCGAAGCCACCAAACACATGCAGTCAATATAAGCGGAATTGAAAATAAATGAGCATGGCATTTAAAGTGAGTTATTTAAGCAAGTTGTTCATGTGTGTTGATTTTAATTCTAGCAATTCTATATATCATGCATATGATTAATATTTACGGAAAGCCTTGAATAAATAAAAGGGAAAGAAAGGCGTACTTTCGAGCGAAGCTTAAATTTTAAACCTACAAAATGAGAGTGTTAGTGATAGCTCGAAAAATATATAAGCAGTTTAGAATTTAAATAAATAGTTGATATACATTGAAGAATTAAATAATGATTTTGACGAGCATGAAAATAAAAACGGCGATTTGACGCATACGAAAATTAAAATGGTGATTTGATGAGTACAGGAAAATTTAAATGATGATTTGATGCATGCGAGAATTTAAATGATGATTTGATGCATACGAAAATTTAAATGATGACAGTTGATAAGTGCGAGAAATTTAAATGATGATTTGATGCATACAAAAATTTAAAAGATGATTTGCCAAGTGCGAGAAATTTAAATGATGATTTGATGCATACAAAAATTTAAATGATTATTTGACAAGTGCGAGAAATTTAAATGATGATAGTTGATAAGTGCGAGAAATTTAAATGATGACTTGACGCATAAGAAAATTTAAATGATGATTTGATGAAAAATTAAAGATTTGATGATTTTTGGTGCCTACGAAATCGATGTTAGTAATCATTCGAAGATAATAAAACATCAAGTAAAGCAAATAGATATGCATTTAAATTTAAACAAGTAAATAAATAATTAATTAAACATGGCATATGACATAAATTAAATATTGCATACGAGCTATTAATTAAATAAACACGAAAATAAAAGGGACTCGAACAATTGACGAAACTTTAATGGGTTGGGCCCATGTGCATTCTGAATTTTAATTAAAATGGGTTAGGAATAAATCCTAGGCCCATGACTTGAATTGAAAGAAGAACAGATGGGCTTGGCTTAAGCCAAGGCCCATCTGTGTTTAAAGAAGGAAGAAAGGACGGGCTTGGCCAGTCACCTTTCTCCTTCAAGAATGGTATTCTTCCTTGCGCCGGCGCCACTGCTGGCGATAAGGGAGAAGCTCCGACCACCACAACGACGAAAAACAGTCACCATGCACAAAGGATGAAGCCACGACCAAAACCCAACAAAAATCGAATCATTTCAACCATAAACGAAGCTCAATTTAACAATTGAAGAATAATTCGCATTAAAACCAATAATTCGAAATTAAAAATTCAAACAGCAGACATTCAAATTGGAGCAAGCAAAACGATTATAACTTGAAAATGAAGTGTTTAAAACAGATTTGAGTAATTTATTGATTGATTAGGATGGAAAACAAAAATTGACCAAAATTTCTTGAGAGAGAAGCCTTGAAAAAACTTACAGTGCTTACTTCCTTTGCTTGGACTGATGATGATGAAAGGGTGCCTCAACCCGTGTGTTTTAAGGGTGGAAGGGCAGGGTATTTATAGGAGTAGAATGTGTGGAGAGCAAGCAGGGTGACGCGGCCTTTCATTGATTTGTGTGGCTAGAAATGAACAGAGCAATCGGGAAGGAGTGACTGGCGTTCTAGAAGCAGTGACAAGGCTTTCTTCCAGAAGCCATGACGAGGCTGATTCTCGAAGCCATAACAAGGCTTCGATTTGGAGAAGAAATGCTTGCTGGAGAAGAAAGGAAAATGGATGGTTGACTAAGGACTTAGTCAACCAATCCAACGGTTTATTTAAAAGGGAGAAGAAAAAAAATGTTTAGTAACTAACTGGGCTCGATCTATCAGTGCGATGAAACCGACGAAAAATTTGAACGAAAGAAACTACGTTATAGAGAAAAATATGACGAGTTTAATAGTCTACAGCGAATGAAGAAAAATCTTTGTTTAACATGTTTATTTTCTCGTTCAGAAACAAGAATATGTTCGAACGAAAAATAATTGATGTTACGACGAAAATTGCACGAGACGAAGTTGACTAGCGTGAATGAAAAAAAGAGTAGGTAATTTTCAACTGAAGAAATAACACGTTCGATCAATGGTCCGAGCGAATTTACTAGGGTCCAATAAAAGCTCGAACAAAAATAATAATAAAATAAAAAATGCTAAAAAAATGATAAAATACTAAAAATCCTAAATTTTATGCGATGACCTAAAACGGAAAAATAAATAGCAAATGACTAACGGATAATTAAAAACATGATTTTTAAGGCTGAAAATAATAATAATAATAATAATGAAAATTCGTGACGAAAAATTAAAAATGCGATTTCGAATGCTGACGATGACAATGACGATGATAAAATACGATGACAATTAAAAATACTAACGATAGTAAATTAATTAAAAATGACAGTTAATTAAGTAAAATGACAGAAATGCTAAATTTAATTTAAATGACGTCAAAATTCGGGTATCAACAAAATCAAAGGGAGAGAGCATGAAATAAAAGGGGGGACTAAAGCATGAAATTGCTTGAGGATGAAGGTATTTATAGAGGATTGCCGCGAGTGAACTTGGAGGCCAAGGAGGGAGTGGGCATCGCAGGCGTGGCGCAAGGGCGCGAGTGGACTTAGGCAGTCCGGCGATGGGATGTTCGTGATGATGAGGATGCAGAGAACACTTGGCTGAGGGTGAAGGAGCAAGGTCGGTTTACTAGGATCGTGATGATGAACGAATTAAATGGGCTTAATGGTGATGGTAAGAGTTGAAGAAAAGGAGGATTCATTGATCTTGTTTAAAAAAGGAAGTCAAGTGTTTGATCAAGTGGCTGTGATGATTTTGTGCATTAATGCATATTAATAGTGGCACAAACGAGATATTTTCAGTTCGAGCGAAATCGCTCAAAAATGAAAATAAATCCGAACCGAGGGGAACAAAATGTGCAGAAAAATAAGACAAGATAACTAGTATATAAGGAATAAATGCGTAGTTTGGTTTAACGTATTTATTCTCTCTTTCAGAAATGTTAAAAGTTCGAACGTAAAATAAATGCCATTACGGCAAAAAATGAACGAAACCAAATGAGATTGCGTGAAAGAGAAAAATAGTAGGTAATTATCAACTAAAGAAATAACGTGCTCGATCGATGGTCTGAGGGAACTTACTCGGGACCGATAGAAGTTCGAGCGAAAAACAGTCAAAAGTATGAAAAACTAAAAAGACTCAAAATGATGTGGAATATTAAACAAATGGCCCACGATCAAAGAAATGACTGAAATTTGACGTAAATGGGCTTTTAAACGCGACAAACTATAAAATACGAAAAAAGTTGTGACATAAGTCAAAATTCGGGTAGCAACAGTTGTCCTCTCTTTACTGTCTGATAAAAAATGCAGTGTAACTGGGATTTTTGATTAGCAGTAAAGACGGTTGCCCCAATTATTTACCATGATTTAAATACATCATAAACGGTTGAGATGTGGAATAATGCAAGAAATGTAAAATAGTCGCTCAAGGAGTAGTAATAATTTATGCAGAAATGTAGAATTATGTAAAAACACAGTCGCTCAAGGAGGAGTATTTAGCTAGACATGAATTGAAAGATATAGTCGCTTAAGGAGGAGTAATAATTATGCAGAAATGGAAAACACGTAGGCCGAGGGTAGCACTCGAAGTCCATATGATTGACAGAAATGTAAATGCGAGTTGGAACGTACCTTTGGTTCAAAGTAACATTCCTTCAGTTGGATATTGAGGGAAATGTCTCTGATAGTGAGGAAGATGGTCTTCTTGGATATTGAGAAGGATGGTCTTCTCGTGTGAACTGAAATGGAGAGTGGTGGAAAGCCACCGCATTGGTGTGAATGTGTATCCGTGCGGGGCTATCGCTCTTCGGACGTTGATGTGGAAAATGAGATCCGAGCGAAGATACCGTAAAATTCGGACGTTGATGACTCGATAAGATCCGACCGGGGATACCGCAAAATTCAGATATTGACGAAAAGATGAGATCTGAGCGGGGATACTGTAACCTCCAGACGTTGACGAAGAGATGTGATCCGAGCGGGGATACAGCAAAATTTGGACGTTGACGAAGAGATGTGATCCGAGCGAGGATACCGCAAAAATTCAGACTTCGATGAAGAGACAAGATCTGAACGGGAATACCGCTAACTTCAGACGTTGATGAAGAGACAAGATCCGAGCGGGGATACCACAAACTTCAGACATTGATGAAGAGACAAGATTCGAGTGGGGATACCGTAAAATTTGGACGTTGACGAAGAGATGTGATCCGAGAGGGGATATCACAAAACTCAGAAGTTGACGAAGAGATGTGATCCGAGAGGGGATATCACAATATTTGGATTTTGATGAAGAGATGTGATTCGAGCGGGGATACAGCAAAAATCGGGCGTTGACGAAGAGATGTGATCCGAGCGGGGATACAACAAACTTCGGACGATGATGAAGAGACAAGATCCGAGCGGGGATATCGCAAACTTTGGATGTTGACGAAGAGATGAGATCCGAGCGGGGACATCGCACAATTCGGACTTTGATGAAGAGATAAGATCCGAGAGGGGATACCGCAAAATTCGGACGTTGACAAATAGATGTGATCCAAGCGGGGATACCGCAAAAATTCAGACTTCGATGAATAGACAAGATCCGAGTGGGGATACCACAAAATTCAGACGTTGACGAAGAGATGTGATCCGAGCGGGGATACCGCAAACTTTGATGAAGAGACAAGATCCGAGTGCGGATACCATAAAATTCAAACGTTGACGAAGAGATGTAATCCGAGCGGGGATACCGAAAAATTCAGACGTTGATGAAGAGACAAGATCCGAGCGGGGATACCGCAAACTTCAGATGTTTACGAAGAGATGAGATCCGAGCGGGGACACCGCAAACTTCAGACGTTGATGAAGAGACAAGAACCGAGCGGGAATACAGCTAACTTCAGACGTTGATGAAGAGACAAGATCCGAGCGGGGATACCACAAACTTGAGACATTGATGAAGAGACAAGATTCGAGTGGGGATACCGTAAAATTCGGACATTGACGAAGAGATGTGATCCGAGAGGGGATATCAAAAAATTCAGACGTTGACGAATAGATGTGATCCGAGAGGGGATATCACAATATTTGGATTTTGATGAAGAGATGTGATTCGAGCGGGGATACAGCAAAAATTGGGTGTTGACGAAGAGATGTGATCTGAGCGGGGATACAACAAACTTCGGACGTTGATGAAGAGATAAGATCCGAGCGGGGACACCGCAAAATTCGGATGTTGACAAATTGATGTGATTCAAGCGGGGATACCGCAAAAATTCGAACTTCGATGAAGAGACAAGATCCGAGTGGGGATACCACAAAATTCGGACGTTGATGAAGAGATGTGATCCGAGCGGGGAAACCGCAAACTTCGGACTTTGACGAAGAGACAAGATGCGACTAGGAATACCGCAAACTTCGGCCGTTGATGAAGAGATGTGATCGGAGTGGGGATACCATAAAATTCAGATATTGACGAAGAGATGTGATCCGAACGGGGATACCGCAAAATTCAGACGTTGATGAAGAGACAAGATCCGAGCGGGAATACAACAAACTTCGGACGTTGATGAAGTAAAAAGATCCGGGCGGGAATACCACAAACTTCGGACGTTGACGAAGAGATAAGATCTGAGCAGGGATACCGCAAACTTTGGACTTTGACGAAGAGACAAGATCTGACTAGGAATACCGCAAACTTCAGACGTTGATGAAGAGATGAGATCGGAGTGGGGATGCCGTAAAATTCGGATATTGACGAAGAGATGTGATCTGAGCGGGTATACAAGAAACTTCAGACGTTCATGAAGAGACAAGATCCGAGCCGGGGTACCACAAACTTCGGATGTTGACGAAGAGATGAGATCCAAGCGGGGATACCGTAAAATTCAGAAGTTGATGAAGAGATAATATCCAAGTGCGGATACCGCAAAACTTCAGACTTTGATGAAGAGATAAGATTCGAGCGGGGATACCGCAAACTTCGGACTTTGATGAAGAGACAAGATCCGAGTGAGGATACCGTAAAATTTGGACGTTGACGAAGAGATGTGATCTGATCGGGGACACCGCAAAATTTAGATTTTGATGAAGAGATGAGATCCGAGTGGGGATACCGCAGACGAAGAGATGTGATCCGAGTGGGGATACTGTAAACTTCGGACGTTGATGAAAAGATAAGATTCGTGCAGGGATACTGCAAACATTGGATGTTGATAAAGAGACAAGATCCGAGCAAGGATACCGCAAACTTTGGACGTTGATGAAGAGATAAGATCCGAACAGAGATACCGCAAACTTCGGACTTTAACCAATAGACAAGATCCGAGCGGGGATACCGCAAAATTCAGACGTTGGTGAAGAGATGAGATCCGAGCGGGGATACCGCAAAATTCAGACGTTGACGAAGAGATGTGATCCGATCGGGGATACCGCAAACTTCGGACGTTGATAAAGAGATGAGATCCGAGCGGGGATACCGCAAAATTCGGACGTTCATGAAGTGACAAGATCCGAGCGGGGATACCGTAAACTTCAGACATTGATAAAGAGATAATATCCGAGTGGGGATACCGCAAACTTCAGACTTTGATCAAGAGACAAGATCCGAGTGGGGATACCGCAAAATTCAGACGTTGACGAAGAGATGTGATCCGAGCGGAGATATCGCAATATTTGGATTTTAATGAAGAGATGTGATTCGAGCGGGGATACAGCAAACATCAGACGTTGACGAAGAGATGTGATCCGAGCGGGGATACAGCAAACTTCGGACGTTGATGAAGAGACAAGATTCAACCGGGGATACCGCAAACTTCGGATGTTGACGAAGAGAGGAGATCCGAGCGGGGAAACCATAAAATTCGGACGTTGATGAAGAGACAAGATCCGAGCGGGGATACCGCAAACTTCGAACTTTGATGAAGAGATAATATCCGAGTGGGGATACCGCAAACTTTGGACTTTGATGAAGAGACAAGATCCGAGGGGGGACACCGCAAAATTCAGACTTTGATGAAGATATATGTTCCGAGCGGGGATACCGTAAAATTCGGACATTGATGAAGAGACAAGATCCGAGCGGGGATATAGCAACCTTCGGATGTTGACGAAGAGATGAGATCTGAGCGGGGACATCGTAAAATTCGGACTTCGATGAAGAGATAAGATCCGAGAGGGGATACCGCAAAATTCGGACGTTGACAAATAGATGTGATCCAAGCGGGGACATCGCAAAAATTCAGACTTCGATGATGAGACAAGATCCGAGTGGGGATACCACAAAATTTGGACGTTGCCGAAGAGATGTGATCCGAGCGGGGATACCGCAAACTTTGAACTTTGATGAAGAGACAAGATCCGAGTGGGGATACCGTAACATTCAAACGTTGACGAAGAGCTGTAATCCGAGCGGGGATACCGAAAAATTCAGACGTTGATGAAGAGACAAGATCGGAGCGGGGATACCGCAAACTTCAGATGTTTACGAAGAGATGAGATCCGAGCGGGGACACCGCAAACTTCAGACGTTGATGAAGAGACAAGTTCCAAGCGGGAATACCTCTAACTTCAGACGATGATGAAGAGACAAGATCCGAGCAGGGATACCACAAACTTGAGACATTGATGAAGAGACAAGATTCGAATGGGGATACCGTAAAATTCAGACGTTGACGAAGAGATGTGATCTGAGAGGGGATATCACAAAATTCAGACATTGACGAACAGATGTGATCCGAGAGGGGATATCACAATATTTGGATTTTGATGAAGTGATGTGATTCGAGCGGGGATACAGCAAAAATCGGACGTTGACGAAGAGATGTGATCCGAGCGGGGATACAACAAACTTCGGACGTTGATGAAGAGATAAGATCCGAGCGGGGATACCGCAAAATTCGGATGTTGACAAATAGATGTGATTCTAGCGGGGATACCGCAAAAATTCGAACTTCGATGACGAGACAAGATCCAAGTGGGGATACCACAAAATTTGAACGTTGATGAAGAGATGTGATCCGAGCGGGGAAACCGCAAACTTCAAACTTTGATGAAGAGACAAGATCCGAGTGGGGATATCTCAAAATTCAAACTTGACAAAGAGATGTAATCCGAATGGAGATACCGCAAAATTCAGACGTTGATGAAGAGACAAGATCCGAGTGGGACTACCGCAAACTTCGGACGTTGATGAAGAGACAATATCCGGGCAGGGATACCGCAAACTTCGAACTTTGACGAAGAGACAAGATCCGACTAGGAATACCGCAAACTTCAAACGATGATGAAGAGATGAGATCGAAGTGGGGATATCATAAAATTCAGATATTGATGAAGAGATGTGATCCGAGCGGGTATACAAACCACAAACTTCGGATGTTGACGAAGAGATGAGATCCAAGCGGGGATAGTGTAAATTTGAGAAGTTGATGAAGAGATAAGATCCAAGCGGGGATACTGCAAAACTTCAGACTTTGATGAAGAGATAAGATTCGAGCCGGGATACCGCAAACTTCGGACTTTGATGAAGAGACAAGATCCGAGTGAGGATACCGCAAAATTTGGACGTTGACGAAGAGATGTGATCTGAGCGGGGACACCACAAAATTTAGATTTTGATGAAAAGATGAGATCCAAGTGGGGATACCGCAGACGAAGAGATGTGATCCGAGTGGGGATACTGCAAACTTCGGACGTTGATGAAGAGACAAGATTCGTGCAGGGATACTGCAAACTTTGGACGTTGATAAAGAGACAAGATTCGAGCAGGGATACCGCAAATTTTGGACGTTCATCAAGAGATAAGATCCGAACAGAGATACCGCAAACTTCGGACTTTGACCAATAGACAAGATCCGAGCGGGGATACGGCAAACTTCGGACGTTGGTGAAGAGATAAGATCCGAGCGAGGATACCGTAAAATTCAGACGTTGACGAAGAGATGTCATCCGAGCGGGGATACCGCAAACTTCGGACGTTGATGAAGAGATGAGATCCGAGCGGGGATTCCGCAAAATTCGGACGTTCATGAAGTGACAAGATCCGAGCGGGGATACCGTAAACTTCAGACATTGATAAAGAGACAATATCCGAGTGGGGATACCGCAAACTTCAGACTTTGATGAAGAGACAAGATCCGAGTGGGGATACCTCAAAATTCGGACGTTGACGAAGAGATGTGATCCGAGAGGGGATATCGCAATATTTGTATTTTGATGAAGAGATATGATTCGAGCGGGGATACAACAAACATCAGACGTTGACGAAGAGATATGATCCGAGCGGGGATACAACAAACTTCGGACGTTGATGAAGAGACAAGATCCGAGCGGGGATACCGCAAACTTCGGATGTTGACGAAGAGATGAGATCCGAGCGGGGACACCATATAATTCGGACGTTGATGAAGAGAGAAGATCCGAGCGGGGATACCACAAACTTCGAACTTTGATGAAGAAATAAGATCCGAGTGGGGATACCGCAAACTTTGGACTTTGATGAAGACACAAGATCCGAGGGGGATACCGTAAAATTCAAACTTTGATGAAGATATGTGTTCCGAGCAGGGATACCGTAAAATTGGGACATTGATGAAGAGACAGGATCCGAGCGGGGATATCGCAAACTTCGGATGTTGACGAAAAGTTGAGATCCGAGCGAGGACACCGCAAAATTCGGACTTTGATGAAGAGATAAGATCCGAGCGGGGATACCGCAAAATTAGGACATTGACAAATAGATGTGATCCAAGTGGGGATACCGCAAAAATTCAGACTTCGATGAAGAGACAAGATCCGAGTGGGGATACCACAAAATTTGGACGTTGACGAAGAGATGTGATACGAGCGGGGATACCGTAAACTTTGACCTTTGATGAAGAGACAAGATCCGAGTGGGGATACCGTAAAATTCAAACGTTGACGAAGAGATGTAATCCGAGTGGGGATACCGCAAAATTCAGACGTTGATGAAGAGACAAGATCCGAGCAAGGATACCGCAAACTTTAGAAGTTTACGAAGAGATGAGATCTGAGCGGGGGCACTGCAAACTTCGGACATTGATGAAGAGACAAGATCCGAGCGGGAATACCGCTAACTTCAGACGTTGATGAAGAGACAAGATCCGAGCGGGGATACCCCAAACTTCAGACATTGATGAAGAGACAAGATCCGAGTGGGGATACCGTAAAATTCGGACGTTGACGAAGAGATGTGATCCGAGCGAGGTTACAACAAACTTTGGACGTTCATGAAGAGACAAGATCCGAGCGGGGATATCGCAAACTTCGGATGTTGACGAAGAGATGAGATCCGAGCTGGGACATCGCAAAATTCGGACTTTGATGCAGAGATAAGATCCGAGAGGGGATACCGTAAAATTCAGATGTTGACAAATAGGACTGATCCAAGCGGGGATACCGCAAAAATTCAGACTTCGATGAAGAGACAAGATCCGAGTGGGAATACCACAAAATTCAGACGTTTACGAAGAGATGTGATCCGAGCGGGGATACCGCAAACTTTGAACTTTGATGAAGAGACAAGATCCGAGTAGGTATACCGTAAAATTTAAACGTTGACGAAGAGATGTAATCCGAGCGGGGATACCGCAAAATTCAGACGTTAATGAAGAGACAAGATCCGAGTGGGGATACCGCAAACTTCAGATGTTTATGAAGAGATGAGATCCGAGCGGGGACACCGCAAACTTTGATCGTTGATGAAGAGACAAGATCCGAGCGGGAATACCGCTAACTTCAGACGTTGATGAAGAGACAAGATTCGAGCGGGATCCGAGCGGGGATACCACAAACTTCAGACATTGATGAAGAGACAAAATCCGAGTGGGGATTCCGTAAAATTCGGACGTTGACAAAGAGATGTGATCCGAGAGGGGATATCACAAAATTCAGACGTTGACGAAGAGATGTGATCTGAGAGGGGATATCACAATATTTGGATTTTGATGAAGAGATGTGATTCGAGCGGGGATACAGCAAAAATCGGGCGTTGACGAAGAGATGTGATCCGAGCGGGGATACAACAAACTTCGGACGTTGATGAAGGGATAAGATCCGATCGGGGATACCGCAAAATTCGGACGTTGACAAATAGATGTGATTCAAGCAAGGAAACAACAAAAATTCCAACTTCGATGAAGAGACAAGATCCGAGTGGGGATACCACAAAATTCGGACGTTAATGAAGAGATGTGATCCGAGCGGGGAAACCGCAAACTTCAAACTTTGATGAAGAGACAAGATCCGAGTGGGGATATCGCAAAATTCAAACGTTGACAAAGAGATGTAATCCGAACGGGGATACAGAAAAATTTAGACGTTGATGAAGAGACAAGATCCGAGCGGGAATACCACAAATTTCGGATGTTGATGAAGAGACAAGATCCGGGCGGGGATACCATAAACTTCGGACGTTGACGAAGAGATAAGATCTGAGCAAGGATACCGCAAACTTCGGAAGTTGATGAAGAGATATGATCCAAGCGGGGATACCGCAAAACTTCGGACTTTGATGAAGAGACAAGATCCGAGTGAGGATACCGCAAAATTCGGACGTTGACGAAGAGATGTGATCTGAGCGGGGACACCGCAAAATTCAGATTTTGATGAAGAGATGAGATCCGAGTGGGGATACCGCAAAATTCGGACGTTGACGAAGATATGTGATCCGAGTGGGGATACTATAAACTTCGGACGTTGATGAAAAGACAAGATTCGAGTAGGGATACTGGAAACTTTGGACATTGATAAAGAGACAAGATCCAAACAGGGATACCGCAAACTTTGGACGTTGATGAAGAGATAAGATCCGAACAGAGATACCGCAAACTTCGGACTTTGACCAATACAAAGATCCGAGCGGGGATACCGCAAACTTCGGACTTTGATAAAGAGACAATATCCGAGTGGGAATACCGCAAAATTCGGACGTTGACGAAGAGATGTGATCCGAGAGGGGATATCGCAATATTTGGATTTTGATGAGGAGATGTGATTCGAGCGGGGATACAACAAACTTTGGACATTGATGAAGAGACAAGATCTGAGCGGGGATACCGCAAAATTCGGATGTTGACAAAGAGATGAGATCCGAGCGGGGACACCTTAAAATTCGAACGTTGATGAAGAGACAAGATCCGAGCGGGGATACCGCAAACTTCGAACTTTGATGAAGAGATAAGATCCGAGTGGGGATACAACAAACTTTGGACTTTGATGAAGAGACAAGATCCGAGGGGGTATACTGCAAAATTCGGACTTTGATAAAGATATGTGTTCCGAGCGAGGACACCTCAAAATTCGGACGTTGATGAAGAGACAAGATCCGAGCGGGGATACCGCAAACTTCAGATGTTCATGAAGAGATGAGATCCTAACGGGGACACCGCAAACTTCGGACGTTGATGAAGAGATAAGATCCGAGCGGGAATACCGCAAACTTCGGACGTTGATGAAGAGATAAGATCCTAACGGAGATACCGCAAACTTCAGACTTTGACCAATAGACAAGATCCGAGCGGGGATACCGCAAACTTCGGACGTTGATGAAGTGATGAGATCCGAGCGGGGATACCGCAAAATTCAGACATTAACGAAGAGATGTGATCCGAGCGGGGATACCGCAAACTTCGGACGTTGACGAAGAGATGAGATCCGAGCGGGGATACCGCAGAATTAGGGCGTTCATGAAGTGACAAGATCCGTGCGGGGATACCGCAAACGTCGGACTTTGATAAAGAGACAATATCCGAGTGGGGATACCGCAAACTTTAGACTTTGATGAAGAGACAAGATCCGAGTGGGGATACCGCAAAATTTGGACGTTGACGATGAGATGTGATCCGAGAGGGGATATCGCAATATTTGGATTTTGATGAGGAGATGTGATTCGAGCGGGGATACAGCAAACTTCGGACGTTGACGAAGAGATGTGATCCGAGCGGGGATACAGCAAACTTCGGACATTGATGAAGAGACAAGATCCGAGCGGGGATACCACAAACTTCGGATGTTGACGAAGAGATGAGATCCGAGCGAGGACACCGCAAAATTCGGACTTTGATGAAGAGATAAGATCCGGGCGGGGATACCGCAAAGTTAGGACGTTGAGAAATAGATGTGATACAAGCGGGGATACCGCAAAAATTCAGACTTCGATAAAGAGACAAGATCCGAGTGGGGATACTATAAAATTTGGACGTTGAAGAAGAGATGTGATCCAAGAAGGGATATCACAATATTTGGATTTTGATGAAGAGATGTGATTCGAGCGGGGATACAACAAAAATCGGGCGTTGACGAAGAGATGTGATCCGAGCGGGGATACAACAAACTTCGGATGTTGATGAAGAGACAAGATCCGAGCGGGGATATCGCAAACTTCGGATGTTGACGAAGAGATGAGATCCGAGCAGGGACATCGCAAAATTCGGACTTTGATGAAGAGATAAGATCCGAGAAGGGATACCGCAAAATTCGGACGTTGACAAATAGATGTGATCCAAGCGGGGATACCGCAAAAATTCAGACTTCGATGAAGAGACAAGATCCGAGTGGGGATACCATAAAATTCAAACGTTGACGAAGAGATGTAATCCGAGCGGGGATACCACAAAATTCAGACGTTGATGAAGAGACAAGATCCGAGCGGGGATACCGCAAACTTCAGATGTTTACGAAGAGATGAGATCCGAGCGGGGACACCGCAAACTTCGGACGTTGATGAAGAGACAAGATCCGAGCGGGAATACCGCTAACTTCAGACGTTGATGAAGAGACAAGATCCGAGCGGGGATACCACAAACTTCAGACATTGATGAAGAGACAAGATCCGAGTGGGGATACCGTAAAATTTGGACGTTGACGAAGAGATGTGATCCGAGAGGGGATATCACAAAATTCAGACGTTGACGAAGAGATGTGATCCGAGAGGGGATATCACAATATTTTGATTTTGATGAAGAGATGTGATTCGAGCGGGGATACAGTAAAAATCGGGCGTTGACGAAGAGATGTGATCCGAGTTGGGATACAACAAAGTTCGGCCGTTGATGAAGAGACAAGATCCGATCGCGGGGATATCACAAACTTTGGATGTGGACGAAGAGATGAGATCCGAGCGGGGACATCGTAAAATTCGGACTTTGATGAAGAGATAAGATCCGAGCGGGGATACCGCAAAATTCAGACGTTGACAAATAGATGTGATCCAAGCAGGGATACCGCTAAAATTCAGACTTCGATGAAGAGACAAGATCCGAGTGGGGATACCACAAAATTCAGACGTTGACGAAGAGATGTGATCCGAGCGGTGATACAGCAAACTTCGAACTTTGATGAAGAGACAAGATCCGAGTGGGGATACCGTAAAATTCAAACTTTGACGAAGAGATGTAATCCGAGCGGGGATACCACAAAATTCAGACGTTGATTAAGAGACAAGATCCGAGCGGGGATACCGCAAACTTTGGATGTTTACGAAGAGTTGAGATCCGAGTTGGGACACCGCAAACTTCGGACGTTGATAAAGAGACAAGATCCGAGCAGGAATACCGCAAACTGCGGACGTTGATGAAGAGACAAGATTCGAGCAGGGATACCGCAAACTTTGGATGTTGTCGAAGAGATAAGATCCGAGCAGGGATACCGCAAACTACAGACTATGAGGAAGAGACAAGATCCGAGTAAGGATACCGCAAACTACGGACGTTGATGAAGAGATGAGATCCGAGCGGGGATACCGCAAAATTCGGATGTTGAGAAAGAGATGTGATCCGAGCGGGGAAATCGGAAACTTCGGATGTTCATGAAGAGACAAGATACGAGCGGGGATACCCCAAACTTCGGATGTTGACGAAGAGATGAGCTCCAAGAGGGTATACCAGAAAATTCGGAAGTTGATGAAGAGATAAGATCCAAAAGGGGATACCGTAAACTTCGGACTTTGATAAAGGGACAAGATCCGAGCAGGGATACCGCAAACTTCATACTTTGATGAAAAGACAAGATCCGAGTAAGGATACCGCAAATCTCAGACGTTGACGAAGAGATGTGATCCAAGCGGTGACACCACAAAATTCAGATTTTAATAAAGAGATGAGATCCGAGTGGGTATACCGCAAAATTCATACATTGATGAAGAGATGTGATCCGAGCGAGGATACTGCAAACTTTTGACGTTGATGAAAAGACAAGATTCGAGCGAGGATACTGCAAACATTGGGCGTTGATAAAGAGACAAGATCCGAGCGGGGATACCGCAAACTTTGGAAGTTGACGAAGAGATAAGATCCGAGCAGGGATACCGCAAACTTCGGACTTTGACCAATAGATAAGATCTGAGCGGGGATACCTCAAACTTCGGACGTTGATGAAGAGACAAGATCCGAGCGGGGATACCGCAAACTTTGGATGTTGACGAAGAGATGAGATCCGAGCGGGGACACCATAAAATTCGGACGTTGATGAAGAGACAAGATCCGAGAGGGGATACCGCAAACATCAAACTTTGATGAAGAGACAAGATCCGAGTGGGGTTACCGCAAACTTTAGACTTTGATGAAGAGACAAGATTCGAGGGGGGATACCAAAAAAATCAGACTTTGACGAAGATATGTGTTCCGAGCGGGGATACTGCAAAATTCCGACGTTCACGAAGAGACATGATCTGAGCTGGGATATCAAAAACTTCGGATGTTGACGAAGAGATGAGATCCGAGCGGGGATACCGTAAACTTCTAACTTCGATGAAGAGACAAGATCCGAGTGAGGATACCTCAAAATTCGGACGTTGACAAAGCGATGTGATCTGAGCGGGGATACCGTAAACTTCTAACTTTGTTGAAGAGACAAGATCCGAGTGGGGATACTGCAAAATTCGGACTTTGACGAAGAGATGTGTTCTGAGTGAGGATACCGCAAAATTCGGACGATGATAAAGAGACAAGATCCAAGCGGGGATACCGCAAACTTCAGATGTTGATGAAGAGATGAGATCCTAACAGGGACACTGCAAACTTCGGACGTTGATGAAGAGATAAGATCCGAGCGGGAATACCGCAAACTTCGAACGTTGATGAAGAGACAAGATCCGAGCGGGGATACTGCAAACTTCAGATGTTGACGAAGAGATAAATCCAAGCAGGGATACCGCAAACTTTGAACATTGATGATAAGATGAGATCCGAGCGGGGATACCGCAAAATTCGGATGTTGACGAAGAGATGTGATCCGAGCGGGGATACCAAAAACTTCAGACGTTCATGAAGAGACAAGATCTGAGCGGTACCACAAACTTCGGACGTTGATGAAGAGACAAGATCCGAGCGGGGATACAACAAACTTCGGATGTTGACAAAGAGATGAGATCCAAGCGGGGATACCACAAAATTCGGAAGTTGATGAAGAGATAAGATCCAAGCGGGGATACCGCAAACTTTGGACTTCGATGAAGAGACAAGATCCGAGCGGGGATACCGCAAACTTCAGACTTTGATGAAGAGACAAGATCCGAGTGAGGATACCGCAAAATTCGAACGTTGACGAAAAGATGTGTTCTGAGCGGGGATACCGCAAAATTCAGATTTTGATGAAGACATGAGATCCGAGTGGGGATACCGCAAAATTCGGACGTTGACGAAGAGATGTTATCCGAACGGGGATACTGGAAAATTCAGATTTTGATGAAGACATAAGATCCGAGCAGGGATACCGCAAACTTCGGACATTAATGAAGAGATGAGATCCAAGTGGGGATATCGTAAAATTCAAACGTTGAGAAAGAGATGTAATCCGAACGGGGATACCGAAAATTCAGACGTTGATGAAGAGACAAGATTCGAGCGGGAATACCACAAGCTTCGGACGTTGATGAAGAGGCAAGATCCGGGCGGGGATACCACAAACTTCGGATGTTGACGAATAGATAAGATCCGAGCAGGGATACCGCAAACTTCGGACTTTGACGAAGAGACAAGATCCGACTAGGAATACCGCAAACTTCGGACATTGATGAAGAGATGAGATCGGAGTGGGGATACCATAAAATTCAGATATTGACGAAGAGATGTGATCCGAGCGGGTATACAAGAAACTTCAGATGTTCATGAAGAGACAAGATCCGAGCGGGGATACCACAAACTTTGGATGTTGACGAAGAGATGAGATCCAAGCGGGGATACCGTAAAATTCGAAAGTTGATGAAGAGATAAGATCCAAGCGGGGATACCGCAAGACTCCGGACTTTGATGAAGAGACAAGATTCGAGCGGGGATACCGCAAACTTCAGACTTTGATGAAGAGACAAGATCCGAGTGAGGATACCGCAAAATTCGGACATTGACGAAGAGATGTGATCCGAGCGGGGACACCGCAAAATTCAGATTTTGATGAAGAGATGAGATCCGAGTGGGGATACCGCATAATTCGGACGTTGACGAAGAGATGTGATCCGAGTGGGGATACTGCAAACTTCGGACGTTGATGAAAAGACAAGATTCGAGCTGGGATACTGCAAACTTTGGACGTTGATAAAGAGACAAGATCCGAGCAGGGATACCACAAACTTTGGACGTTGATGAAGAGATAAGATCCGAACAGAGATACCGCAAACTTCGGACTTTGACCAATAGACAATATCCGAGTGGGGATACTGCAAACTTCAGACGTTGATGAAGAGATGAGATCCGAGCGGGGATACCGCAAACTTCGAACGTTGATGAAGAGATGAGATCCGAGCGGGGATAACGCAAAATTCAGACGTTCATGAAGTGACAAGATCCGAGCGGGGATACCGCAAACTTCGGACTTTGATAAAGAGACAATATCCGAGTGGGGATACCACAAACTTCAGACTTTGATGAAGAGACAAGATCCGAGTGGGGATAACGTAAAATTCGGACGTTGACGAAGAGATGTGATCCGAGAGGGGATATCGCAATATTTGGATTTTGATGAAGAGATGTGATTCGAGCGGGGATACAGTAAACATCAGACGTTGATGAAGAGATGTGATCCGAGCGGGGATACAGCAAACTTCGGACGTTGATGAAGAGACAAGATCTGAGCGGGGATACCACAAACTTCGTATGTGGACGAAGAGATGAGATCCGAGCGGGGACACCATAAAATTCGGACATTGATGAAGAGAAAAGATCCGAGCGTGGTTACCGCAAACTTCGAACTTTGATGAAGAGATAAGATCCGAATGGGGATACCGCAAACTTTGGACTTTGATGAAGATACAAGATCCAAGGGGGGATACCGCAAAATTCAGAATGTGATGAAGATATGTGTTCCGAGCGGGGATACCGTAAAATTCGGACATTGATGAAGAGACAAGATCCGAGCGGGGATATCGTAAACTTCGGATGTTGACGAAGAGATGAGATCCGAGTGAGGACACCGCAAAATTCGGACTTTGATGAAGAGATAAGATCCGAGTGGGGATACCGCAAAATTAGGACGTTGACAAATAGATGTGATCCAAGCGGGGATACCGCAAAAATTCAGACTTCGATGAAGAGACAAGATCCGAGTGGGGATACCAAAAAATTCGGACGTTGACGAAGAGATGTGATCCGAGCGGGGATACTGCAAACTTTGAACTTTGATGAAGAGACAAGATCCGAGTGGGGATACCGTAAAATTCAAACGTTGACGAAGAGATGTAATCCGAGCAGGGATACCGCAAAATTCAGACGTTGATGAGGAGACCAGATCCGAGCGGGGATACCGCAAACTTCAGATGTTTATGAAGAGATGAGATCCGAGCGGGGACACCGCAAACTTCGGATGTTGATGAAGAGACAAGATCCGAGCGGGAATACCGCTAACTTCAGACGTTGATGAAGAGACAAGATCCGAGCGGGGATACCACAAACTTCAGACATTGATGAAGAGACAAGATCTGAGTGGGGATACCGTAAAATTCGGACGTTGACGAAGAGATGTGATCCGAGAGGGCATATCACAAAATTCAGACGTTGACGAAGAGATGTGATCCGAGAGGGGATATCACAATATTTGGATTTTGATGAAGAGATGTGATTCGAGCGGGGATACAGCAAAAATCGGGCGTTGACGAAGAGATGTGATCCGAGCGGGGATACAACAAACTTTGGACGTTGATGAAGACACAAGATCCGAGTGGGGATATCGCAAACTTCAGATGTTGACGAAGAGATGAGATCCGAGCGGGGACATCGCAAAATTCGGACTTTTATGAAGAGATAAGATACGAGCGGGGATACCGCAAAATTCAGACGTTGATAAATAGATGTGATCCAAGCGGGGATACCGCAAAAATTCAGATGTTGACGAACAGATGTGATCCGAGCGGGGAAATCGGAAACTTCGGATGTTCATGAAGAGACAAGATCCGAGCGGGGATACCACAAACTTCGGATGTTGACGAAGAGATGAGATCTAAGAGGGGATACCACAAAATTCGGAAGTTGATGAAGAGATAAGATCCAAGGGAGGATACTGCAAACTTCGGAGTTTGATAAAGAGATAAGATCCGAGCAGGGATACCGCAAACTTCGGACTTTGATGAAGAGACAAGATCCGAGTAAGGATACCGCAAAACTCAGACATTGACGAAGAGATGTGATCTGAGCGGGGTCACCACAAAATTCAGATTTTGATAAAGAGATGAGATCCGAGTGGGGATACCGCAAAATTCGTACGTTGACGAAGAGATGTGATCCGAGCGAGGATACTGCAAACTTCGGACGTTAATGAAAAGATAAGATTCGAGCGAGGATACTGCAAACATTGGACATTGATAAAGAGACAAGATCCGAGCGGGGATACCGCAAAATTTGGAAGTTGACGAAGAGATAAGATCCGAGCAGGGATACCGCAAACTTCGGACTTTGACCAATAGATAATATCCGAGCGGGGATACCGCAAACTTCGGACGTTGATGAAGAGATGAGATCCGAGCGGGGATACTGTAAAATTCAGACGTTGACAAAGAGATGTGATCCGAGTGGGGATACAACAAACTTCGGACGTTGATGTAGAGATGAGATCTAAGCGGAGATACCGCAAAATTCGGACGTTGATGAAGAGATAAGATCCAAACGGGGATACCACAAACTTCAAACTTTGATGAAGAGATAAGATCCGAGCGGGGATACCGCAAACTTCGGACTTTGATGAAGAGACAAGATCCGAGCGGGGATACCACAAAATTTGGACATTGATGAAGAGACAAGATCCGAGTAAGGATACCGCAAAATTCAGACGTTGACGAAGAGATGTGATCTGAGCGGGGATACCGCAAAATTCAGATTTTGATGAAGACATGAGATCCGAGTGGGGATACCACAAAATTCGGACGTTGTTGAAGAGATGTGATCCGAGCGGGGATACTGCAAACTACGGACGTTGATGAAAAGACAAGATTCGAGCCGGGATACTGCAAACTTTGGACGTTGATAAAGAGACAAGATCCGAGCGGGGATACTGCAAATTTTGGACGTTGACGAAGAGATAAGATCCGAGCAGCGATACCGCAAACTTCAAACTTTGACCAATACACAAGATCCGGGCGGGGATACCGCAAACTTCGGACGTTGATGAAGAGATGAGATCCGAGCGGGGATACTGCAAAATTCAGACGTTGACGTAGAGATGTGATCCGAGCGTGGATGTCGCAAACTTCGGACGTTGATGAAGAGATGAGATCCGAGCGGGGATACCGCAAAATTTGGACGTTGATGAAGAGACAAGATCCGAGCGGTTCGGACTTTGATAAAGAGACAATATCCGAGCGGGGATACCGCAAACTTCGGACTTTGATGAATAGACAAGATCCGAGTGGGGATACGTAAAATTCGGACGTTGACGAAGAGATGTGATCCTAGAGGGGATATCGCAAAATTTCAATTTTGATGAAGAGATGAGATCCGAGCGGGGATACATTAAAATTCAGACGTTGGTGAAGAGATGTGATCCGAGCGGGGATACAGCAAACTTTGGACGTTGATGAAGAGACAAGATCCGAGCGGGGATACCGCAAACTTCAGATGTTGACGAAGAGATTAGATCCGAGCGAGGACACCATAAAATTCGAACGTTGATGAAGAGACAAGATCCGAGCGGGGAGACCGCAAACTTCGAACTTTGATGAAGAGATAAGATCCGAGGTGGGATACCGCAAACTTTGGACTTTGATGAAGAGACAAGATCTGAGGGGGGATACCGCAAAATTCGGACTTTGACGAAGAGATGTGTTCCGAGCAGGGATACCGTAAAATTTGAATTTTGATGAAGAGATGAGATCCGAGCGGGGATACAGCAAACTTCGGACGTTGACGAAGAGATGTGATCCGAGCGGGGATACCGCAAACTTCAGAATTTGACGTAATGGTGGGGGAAATGGACAGTCGCACGAAATTAATTGGGGAGTGGTAACGTACTCCATTCGATGTTGATTGGATTTTGACAAAAAATCCATACGAGGGTATTACAACGATTTCTTCATCGAAGACCCATGATTGAGGAGTGATAACGTTCTCCATTTGATGTTGATTGGATTTTGGCAAAAATCCCAGTCAAGGGCATTACAACGATTTCTTCATCGAAGACTCATGATTGAGGAGTGGTAATGTTCTCCATTCGATGTTGATTGGATTTTGGAAAAAATCCCAGACGAGGGCATTACAATGATTTCTTCATCGAAGACTCATGATTGAGGAGTGGTAACGTTCTTCATTCGATGTTGATTGAATTTTGGAAAAAATCCCAGACGAGGGCATTACAATGATTTCTTCATCGAAGACCCATTTTATAGCGTGATTCTAACGAAGCATGTCTGTATCCTGCAAATAGGAAGGAAGCAAACACGAAGCAACAACAGATGGAAAAAAAGAGAAAGCAATGGGAAAACAAGGAGATCAAATCATATATGTTGTATATGAAAGTATTCCCACACTACCCTAAGGTTTTCCCCCAACATTTCATTAAGATGAAAACGACCTCTTTGTTTTAAGAGAAAATGTATTCAAGCATTTTATTTGAAAAATGTTTTGTCCAATTTTCGTTATATGAACATGGTTGATACAAGTCTAGATAACGTATGCCTCTTGCTCAGGAAATAACGACCTCAAGAACAAGACTTTCCCATGACATACAACTGTAAGCAATCCTCACCAAATATTAGTGTTTACGCTCACGCTCAGAAAACAGGGCTATGTGTTTACACTCCTAAAAATGCAATAAACATAGCACAAAAATTAAATTTTTAATGTCAATTCGAGTGAAAGATGCACATGCATGGGCCTGCTAATAATCGAGAGGACTTTGCGAGGGAGAAAAAAAAGAAGGAATTTGTAGAAGAAAAGGAAAAGTGTTGTGTTTTTTTTAACGAAAGGTTTTAATAAGTTTGTGCTCGACGACTGATTGTGATAATGGCAAAGTACAATGATCAATGCTCGACGATTTGATTGCGGCGAGGGCAAAGTGCGGTGAACGATGCTCGACGATTTGATTGTGGCGAGGGCAAAGTGCACAAATTCTTGAATCTTTACTGGAGATGTTCCTTCGGGATTGTTTTGGGGGCACCGTGCCCAAGTTCTTCAATATTCGCAGGGAATGATCTCTTTTCCTTTTGAGATCATTTTGCCATTTGATATTTGACCATTTTTTTTGTAAGTGCTTGCTTCTGCTGTTGTTTTGTTGATTGTGTTCTTTAAACACCTTTTATTTATTTATTTATTTTTTGTAACAAGCAAAGCAAGTACTATTGGTTTGGTCTGTCATTATCTCTGTCTTTGGCAGAAGCCTTCAAGCCTTGATTTATTCGGCCTCTTTCTGACGCTTGAATCGCCAGCGATCCCCTAAGGGCTTCCTTGTCATTCTCTTGCTTGATGTGTATTTTCAACTCCAGTTTTGATACGTTCCCGGATATTTGTGGGAATGTTTGACTGTGATCTAGCTCAAGGAATCCTCAAGAACAACAAATAAGTAACCAATCGACAACAATTAGACCCCTAACCCAACCTGTGGTTAGACCCCTAATTCGATACTCGATTAGGATCTCGACTCAAGACTTCTAAATCCCTAAACCAACCTGTGTTTAGACCCCTAGAACGAAATAGACGATAGGGAAGAGTTGTTTTACTTAATCGAAACTGAATTCCAATCAGTTAAGCTTAAGAGTTCTTAAACTAGAACCAAAGTTTGAGAAATCTTCTCATATGTGTTAAAACACAATGCTTATCAAATTCAAGTTGGTTTACAAAGAAGCTCTAGATGAGCTTATAAAGAGTTACAAGGAGCTGGTTTAGTCCCACACATGGCCAGCTAAAATATAAAATAAAAGCACACTTTGAAGCACTCAAATAAAATAAAAGAACAACTCGTCAAAAGGCAACCAAAAGATAACATATTGTTTGTCTGGCGGCATGCCGCCCCAGAGGGTATAGGGCTGGCGCCATGTCGCTAGCCTCGCTT
The DNA here is from genome assembly GCA_963691705.1 of Viola odorata. NCBI lineage: Eukaryota > Viridiplantae > Streptophyta > Magnoliopsida > Malpighiales > Violaceae > Viola > Viola odorata. Next base: position 36,434,626 of record OY829546.1, read on the forward strand.
CGGAGAAGTCTGAAAATTGCATTCCTGGCGGCATGCCGCCCTAGGGTATGCAGGTCTGGCGGCATACCGCCCCAAACAGATACTCCACTTCTTTGGGCACTTTCTTGTCCATTTCTTCATGCGCGAGCGGGTAAAGTTAGGCCACGCGGGTGGCCTTTCATTGATGAGGCATGCGAACACGTTCCAGTCCACGCTCGTGTCATAGATACCTTGGATCACATCATTCTCCCATTCTTTAAAAGGATTCGTCCTCGAATCTTGCTCGATGTTGGTGAGAATAATTTCTTTAATTGCATGAACCTCAACTACTTGCACAACAATAATTGGCTCATGCTTGATTTCCTCTTGCTGAAATCTTGAACCTTTAATGCTACCTTGGATCACATTATTCATCCTTGAATCATGGGCATTATCTTCAAACTCGAGGTTGTCGTCATTGGATTCATCATGAATTAATTCCACACGCTTTCTTTTCTTCCAATCCATATGCATATCTTCCAAACCAAGCAGCGCCAAAGATCCAAGTTGAGAGAGTTCCTTGTGTTTCACTTCTAATTCATCAATAATACGCGTCATGGTTGTAACATGTGTAACAATCTGAAAAGCTGGACAAACACAACTAGGAAACACCTCAATATTTTTATAAGGACTTAAGGAATTAGATATTATGAAGGGATCCTTATAAACGTCAACGTCACCAAGACCAACAACCTGATTTTCGTTCACCAAAGTGGAACTAGTTGAAAACAAATTTTGTTGAACCTTCTGTTTTTCTTTCCACTTAACAAACCCGTTTGTTTCAGTTGAATCCTTAACAGGATCAGTAGGGTACTCATGTCCACATGATTTTTGTGCCATGGTTGTCTTCGTCCTCTCACCTACACACTTATTCAAACTTGAAAATAGTGGTGAGAAAATAAAAGGAATTATGTGTTCACGTCTATGAATAAATTTGCCAAATGCACGAAATAATACCCTAATAATCACATTATTTCTGTAATCATTGAAATTATCTTCTAACATGTTACGTGAGGTACTAAGAAATACAGAAAAATCAAATTTATTTCTACTATCATTTACAAAACAAAATCGACTTCCAAACAATTTACGCAAGAAAGAGTTATACTTGATGAGGTCCAATAATGGTTCCTTTTCACATACTAAATAATCAGTTCGTAAATTTGTGTCATGTGAATAATAATTATGAAGAGTTGTAGGATCTAACCTTGCCTCATTTGGAGAGGAAATTGGTGCATACCTTTGATGACACCATTTTTGAGCAATCTTGATTCCAATGCCTCCTAAGGTGGGTGTTTTGAAGCCACCTTCTTTCCTTGGAATTTTCTGCAATGAGGGCACAAAAACAGTAGGAAAAGAATTATCATTGTTAGGATTAACTAATTGATCCTCACTACTCAAAGGTGTGCTCATTGGATCAATAGTTTTCTCAACTTCCGCTTGCTTCTTTTCCTCATTTTCTTCTCTCATTTTTTTAACACTTTCAATGACACTCTCAGTGGCATGCTTGCTGTTTTCATGCCGTGTCTTTTCCTCATCATTTCCCTCATTCTTTTCACGCTCAACTTCTCTTTCTTTCATCTCCATGTCAAGCTCACATTTTTCACTCATCTTTACAGAATTTCCAGCCACATTTTCTTCAATCAAATCAGAATTTTCAGTTACTTTTGTTTCAAATGATTGAGATGGTGTAGGCGGTCGTTGTTGATGAATGATGTGCTCATTGGGCATGTCATGCAGTTGGTAGCCAAATGTAGTTGAAGGGAAAAGGTTTTGGCTCCCTTGGCAGCGATGGATTGAGCTATGATGTGGCTTCAATGATGACTCACTAGCTTCCACTTTCAAGGCAAATCGGAACATGGATTGTAAATTTCTGAACTCGTAACGTTCAACTTGACATCTAATTTCTTTTCTTAATCCACTCTCAAATCTCTCCATGATCACTCTCTCCGATTCGTGAATATTAGCCTTAATGAATAAATCATCGAAAGCCTTAGAGTAATCCTGAACGGACTTGGACACTTGTCGGATAGAATAATATTTTTCCTCTAATTTCCGCTGGTGGTGAGAGGGTACAAACCGTTGCCTCAATACGCGTCTCATTTCCTCCCAAGTAGTGATCGGCTGTCTTCCGACCCTTTCTCTATTTTTACTGATTTCGTTCCACCAATCAAGAGCGTAGTCATTGAGTGTCTTGACAACAACTCGAATTATCTTGCTCTCCGAAGGTTGATAACGGTCAATTAGAAGTTGGTGACAATATTCCCATTTAATATAATCTTCCGGATCGGATGTTCCTCTAAATATGGGTACTCGTCGGTGGTGATAAGTGGTGTGGTTTTGATGTGTTCGACCACTAGTAGAGGGGTCATGGCTTGATTTCCAAGAATTGTACGAAGTCATTGTACCTACAAAATGAACAAACTCAAAATAATTGTTAGCCTATCTACACTCCCTCACGTGTTTCACTCGAAGTGTTTGCTCTCCTCTCTATTGAGTTCCCAAAATCACTCAATTCTCTCACTCAAACTTGCGGTTCTAACTTGAACTAATATGCTCCACTTTGCTGAAATTTAATTCCGAACAAGTGACACACTCAAGAGATCAAGAACAAGCTGAAAGAATTTGCAAACAAAGACAACTCGGCATACAAGAAAATGGATATCAAGGTAATGAAGCAATCCAAACAACAAGTGATCAATAAATTACCTCAATTGGATTTAGAAAACAAAATCGTATTTGGAATCAAGAAATAGCTCTAAGCACTCAAGACTTTTAATTCAAGAAAAATTAATTTCAAGATTCAAATTGATTGATAATTTTTTTTTTTTTTTATCAAAGTAAACAATTAATCCACTCAAAATGTTTAAGGATTAATTATACAAGTGTGGCTAGACAAAATGAAATGGTGTGGCCGGACAAAGGAATTTGCGGAAAAGGTGGGAATTGTTTTTTTTTTTTTAATAAATAAATAATTCAATCCACTAAAGTAGATGAATTATTCAAGCGTGATCAGACAAAAGGAATTGGGAAACATCCCATATTTGGTGGGGAAAAGTTTGAGTAAAGTATGGAAAAGGTGGTTGTTTGTATTTGCACACTTGGGTGGTCTTTTGCATAAAATATTTTGTAAAGCTAAACACCAACTTTCAATCAATTTGACAGAAAGAAAAGATCAAACGTGACCCTTCTCTTGTCTTTTTAGATTCAAGACTCAAAACAAGCAAGAACAAGAAAGAATAGAAAACAGAAACATTTCTGGACTGTTTTGGACAGATTTACGGTATGACACGGGAAAAATAGGAGACGAATGAATTAATTTACGAAATTAATTCAGGACTTTACTAACACACAGATATACAAATTTCATGAAGGAAGGAAGACGAAATTATGATTGGAACAGGAAGAAAACATACCAAGAACACGATGATGCTTTCCTCGGATGATAATTGATTCCATGAACAACCTTCGCTCCGCTACCAAATGATACGTTCCCGGATATTTGTGGGAATGTTTGACTGTGATCTAGCTCAAGGAATCCTCAAGAACAACAAATAAGTAACCAATCGACAACAATTAGACCCCTAACCCAACCTGTGGTTAGACCCCTAATTCGATACTCGATTAGGATCTCGACTCAAGACTTCTAGATCCCTAAACCAACCTGTGTTTAGACCCCTAGAACGAAATAGACGATAGGGAAGAGTTGTTTTACTTAATCGAAACTGAATTCCAATCAGTTAAGCTTAAGAGTTCTTAAACTAGAACCAAAGTTTGAGAAATCCTCTCATATGTGTTAAAACACAATGCTTATCAAATTCAAGTTGGTTTACAAAGAAGCTCTAGATGAGCTTATAAAGAGTTACAAGGAGCTGGTTTAGTCCCACACATGGCCAGCTAAAATATAAAATAAAAGCACACTTTGAAGCACTCAAATAAAATAAAAGAACAACTCGTCAAAAGGCAACCAAAAGACAACATATTGTTTGTCTGGCGGCATGCCACCCCAGAGGGTATAGGGCTGGCGCCATGCCGCTAGCCTCGCTTCGGAGAAGTCTGAAAATTGCATTCCTGGCGGCATGCCGCCCTAGGGTATGCAGGTCTGGCGGCATACCGCCCCAGACAGATACTCCACTTCTTTGGGCACTTTCTTGTCCATTTCTTCATGCGCGAGCGGGTAAAGTTAGGCCACGCGGGTGGCCTTTCATTGATGAGGCATGCGAACACGTTCCAGTCCACGCTCGTGTCATAGATACCTTGGATCACATCAAGTTTAACGGTCCCAGTCGAGCACTACTCACTTGGTTAGGAGAAAGATAAAAGGCTTTTAGGTGGTTTATAGAGTTATACAATGGTGTACAAAGATACATGTTTGAGGGTAAAAAAATTTAAAAATAGAAAATGTAGAAGAAGAACAAAAGCAAAGTCCAATGTCATCTTACCGCTATCCCATGTCTGATGGTGTATGTACCCTGGATATTATGCAAATCTAACTAGCACTTACTTTAGCATTTGCACTCATGAAATAATTAAGGCGTGAAGGCCCAAAATGCTCTCAGGGTTGTGTTTATGACTGCTTACGTCTAACATGTCATGGATATAATAACAAATGAGATCATGCATGTCATATAATTTCAAATGAACGTACAAGTTATCGGTGATGTGATAAAATGATGAACATGCTCAATTATGAAAGTTTGAAAATTTTGAGAGTAGTGTGGATTTCTTTTATTTTTCTTCTTTCTAAGCAAAGTAAAAATAATTTTACAACTACAAAACTTGAAAAGATTTAACAATTTTAGGGGATAAATTCAAAATTGCCCCCAATAAAAAAATGATTGTACAAAGACTGTAAAAGGTTTAGACTTAAAGGAAAATGAACTTCCCTGAAAAATGAGCTTTGACATTTTTTTCTAACGCCTTCTTTTGGTAGTCACTTCACTCGCTTGCCCCCAAGTACAAGTCTCACTGCACTTGAAATAAAGAGGGAATTAAATAGTAAATTCACGGGAAAAAGATATCCCAAGACGTTGAATTTAACGAAAAGACAGAAATATTGAAAAGAACACGTAGGTTGCCTCCCACGAAGCGCCCTTGTTTAAAGTCATAGGCTTGAGTAATGGCGAAGCTTCCTTTCACGCCTTCGTTTTGAAAGTAGGAAAGAAAAGAAACTAATCAGTAGCATCTAAATTCAGAATAAACTAAAAATTAGAAATTTTGACGAAAGTGAGGTGTGAACCGCCACATAAAATTGAAAAGTAAAATTCCTGTGTTAGTGAAAGAAGAAAAAAAATGAAATGTGAGGACAATATAAACATACAATAAACACGTAAACACATGATAAATGCATGAACATGATGCATATGTTAGGCCTTTGACGTTGACTAATTTCTAACGGCAGAAAAGTTCCCGGACGATACCATAGAATGGTCCCTAAAGTTCGTAGAGCGTCAACCGATTCCTTACGGAACCAGGCCACTTTTCGATTATTTTAGGGGTTCGTCCGAGTGGGGTTGGTGAACACTACCCAGGACATGTGTCCCAGGGCATCACTACTACCCTCCTAAGCCTATTTGGTAAACGGCCCCTAGGTGTAGGCCTATGCATGAGATGCGTATGAACAGTTTATCAAAGCAAATAACACATAACAATCACGAAAACAATTTATTTAAAGCGAGTAAATAAAAAAAATACCTCAAAGACAAAGAAAAACCGGCTCCGACCCTAAGTCCCAATGAAGTCACCAAACTATCGCACCCCTTTACGAATTTTTCACGCGAACAGGTTCGGGATGGATGCGGAGCATAAATGGATGCCTCTCATAATGCAATGAAGTCGCCACCCTATTTTCCTAGGTTTAGGGAACCTAATCGTCATGGCATAAAAATAAAAATAAAAATAAACTAAGGTACAAAGGGTCTAAACCCAAGATCGATGGTTCGGGGTCGTATTATGGACTCGGGAAGGTGTTAGGCACCCGAGTCACATCCTAAAAAAGGTTACCGATAAAAAGAGAGGTGTTTAAAAACATTTTTTAAAAACAACAAGTAATTGGGCCCTTAGAGGAGTCGTCGCTTTAGTATTTACGTCGGGTCAATTGATTTTTACGGAATCATAACCGCATTTGTTTATTTTTGCTAAAGCGGGCACCCACTGTCATCACCGGGCCATGCATGATTAAATTAATTACTATGTGATCTAGCATGCATAACTAACAAAGTACCAATTAATGAATGCAATAAACCTTGTGGGATCGAATCCACCAAAACACATGTAAATAAACATTCAATCATGACATTTAAAGCGAGTGATTAAACAAGTTGTTCATGTGAGTTGATTTTAATTCTAACAATTCTATATGTCATGCATATAAATATGATTCAAGTTTTAACATTTCTAAATAACATGCATATGAATAATATTTGCGGAAAATATTGAATAAATAAAAGAGATGAGAAAATGTACTTGCGAGCGAAGATTTGATTTTACCCTACAAAATGATATTATTAATACGAGTAAAATAAACATCAAGGAAATAAATAAAATGATTGACAAGTAAAAAGCAAGTAAAACAATTAATTTAAATAATTAAAAGCAAGCATAATAATTAACTGAACAATTAAAAGCTAGTAAAAAATGGCATAATTAATGACAAGCAATTAAGAAATTAACAGTTAAATATCTTGATAAAAGGTAAATAAAGTGATTAAATGACAGAAAAATAAATAAATACTTGGCCAGTTAAGTACTCGGCAAAAGATGACGGAAAAGTAAATAAAGCGATTAAATTACGGAAAAGTAAATAAAGCAATTAAATTGCAGGAAAGTAAATAAAGCGATTAAATTGCAGAAAAGTAAATAAAGCGATTAAATACAATAAGTGGTTAAACATTGGAATTTAAAATAAAATGAGCATTTTATCAATTGCAAAACCAGATGGGCAATTAATATTACGAACGATCAATGTATCAGTACGAAATATTTATGGTGGAGCGAAAAAACTGGGCCCCACAGTTGGGCCAAAACAACCCGTCTTTTTCTTTCTTTTCCTTTCCCGCATGGGCCAGATAAGCAACCCATTCTTTCCTCCGTGTGGGCCAGCCAAGCTGCCCAGCTTCTTTCTTCTCTTCCGCATAGGCTAAAAGCCCAGCTTTTCCTTTTCTTCCTTGGGCTGACCAGGGACTCAACCCTCCATTTCCTTCCGCCTGGGCCTAAGCAAATTGCTTGGCCCAGTAACCAAACCAGCCCGTCACCTTTCCCTCTCCTTTCTACTGTTCTTCTTCTTCCTCCAGCAAAACCTGCAACCCACAATAACCAAAAACAAAAATTAAATCACTATCAACAATCAATTAAATCAACAGTAGTAAATCAAATAAACTAAAGCAGCGATTAAGTGAAACTAAGACATAAATTTAATTAACCAAAAATAGTGATCATTTAGATAAAATGAAATTAAGAAAATTAAATAATTTGATCAATTGAACTAATTAAACAACAAGTAATTCAGGCGAAATTAATTTTAAAGTAAAGGCAGCAATTGATTGAAAGCAATAAGAACAATTGATTGAATCAAAACCATAAATAATTAATTATTGAAAACAGAGGCAGAGAAATGATTAAAATGCAAATAATTAAATAAATTTAAATCAAAGGGAGAGAGCATGAAATAAAAAGGGGGACTAAAGCATGAAATTGGCCCCCTCTTTCTCGTTGCTTGAGGATGAAGGTATTTATAGAGGATTGCCGCGAGTGAACTTGGAGGCCAAGGCGGGAATGGGCGTCACATGCGTGAGGCGCAAGGGCGCGAGTGGAATTGGGAAGTCCGGCAATGGGATGTTCGTGATGATGAGGATGCAGAGAACGCTTGGCTGAGGGTGAAGGAGAAAGGTCGGTTCGCTAGGATCGTGATGATGAACGAATTAAATGGTCTTAAGGGTGATGGTAAGGGTTGAAGAAAAGGAGGAGTCGTTGATCTTGTTTAAAAAAGGGAGTCAAGTGTTTGATCAAGTGGCTGTGATGATTTTGCGCATTAATGGCACGAACGAGATATTTTCGGTTCGAGCAAAACCGCTCAAAAATGAAAATAAATCCTAACCAAGGGGAACAAAATGTGCAGAAAAATAAGACAAGATAACTAGTATACAAGGAATAAATGCGTAGTTTGGTTTAACGTATTTATTTTCTGTTTCGGAAATGTCAAAAGTTAGGACATAAAATAAATACCATTACGGCAAAAATTGAACGAAACCAAACGAGATGGCGTGAAAGAGAAAAATATTAGGTAATTATCAACTAAAGAAATAACGTGCTCGATCGATGGTCCGAGGGAACTTACTCGGGACCGATAGAAGTTCGAGCGAAAAACAGTCGAAAGTACGAAAAACTAAAAGGTCCGCTTTCTCACCCAAAAAGTATTCTAGCGACGCCATTTCTCCCTTTTGCATCATCACTTCGGCTTCTAACGCGGCCACTCGTGCTTGTAAGGTTTTTCTTTCCCCATTCTTCTCATTGGCATGAGTTGTCAAAACTTTTATTACCGCATCCTTATTTTTGATTATTGCACTCGATGCTTCCCTCTTGCGGACTTCCTCTACCATGCGCTTCTTGAAGTCATCGAATGCCAACCTTTGATTTGCCAAACCCAAACGGACATTGTCTTCGTGGCGCCTTTCCCATTCGTGCACCTTGAGCTCTAGGTCCGTTCTCTCCACCATCAAGCTCTCCCTTTCCGAGGCAAAATGATTTCTCTCTTCTGTCACCGTGTGTAGCTGACTTGCCATTTGGGCGTGGGCCATGACCTCAAGTCCTTCATCGGTGCGGGACTCGCCCTCCTCTTCCATAGGCTTGTGATTTTCCAAGTGGGGCAAGATATTGTCGTTGGCTCGATTCCTCCTCCATTGCGGGTATTCCATCATTGGTAAGGTGGGGGTGACATGGCCTTCAAGGCAAAAAGGGTAAGCCCAATTGAGAGCATATTGGACGCGATTCAAATGATCCGTAGCATGGGGTAGACTAGACGTGGTCATGCCAAATGTCGCAGGGACTATTTGCATGATGCAAAACTGTCTCAAGGTGAGGGCGGGGCAATAATGGACGCAACCTCGTGCTCAGATTAATGGAACCCAAGGCAAAGGCCCGCAGCAAACGATGGGATTGATGGCCTGTAGCCACTTAGCATGCCACATGAAATCTTCTTCTGAGAGGTTGACAAATCTTTTGACCCAAACATCCTTGTCTTCTGTTTTCCAAATGTTTGTGGCCATCACATCAATGACTTTGGCAAAAGGGGTCAAACCCAAGTAGTTTGCAGAGAAGAGGGATTGATCAGGTGTTTGCTTGAAGTGACTGATCATCCACACAGTTAGCAATTGCGTGCAACATGTAAGATTTCCTTTCCCTTTCCTTTGGCAAAGGTCTAAGGAACGGAAAGTTTCGGCTAGAATGGTTGTCGTGGGGTTGATAGCATTGGCTTCCATTTCATAGAAGACGTTGGCGGCCTCAAAATCAATTACGTCCTTCATTTTCGGAAACAAAACAAGTCCTACCACCGCAAAAGCTAGAACCCTTAAACGTCTCTTCCCTTGAGACCTCTGAAACTAACTTTCAATGTCTGACCAACACCACACATAGTCTCCCTCTATCACATGAGTGGTGATCCCTAACCATTTGTCAAGTCTCAACTTGATGCTGGAGGAGTCAAGGCGGACATTCTGGTAATAGGTTGAAATGGGCGAAGTGAAGCACAGTAGAGTGGCATATTCTTCTAATGTAGGAGTCAAGTCTACTCCTCCGTTAAAAGAAAAACAACGGTAGTATGGGTCCCAGAATTTTAGGGCTGCCCGGATGCAACCCCAATCTACTCTCACGTCCATCATCGTTAACAGTTTTCCATAACTACTTTCAAACTGCTTCCCTTCGTTCGGGGTCAATTCATTCCTTAATTTCCTAATTTTGACCACGTCAAAGTTTGAAACCTCCAACTTAATTTTGGTTGTGATATCAGGAATAAAACTGGTGGCTACTAACAGATCTCCTCTAGTGGCTTGATTTTCGAAACTCCTTGCTCCAAAAGTATCAAGCGAAAGTAACACGGACACTGGCATCTTGATAAGCAGGATGGGTTTCTGGGAAAAATAAAACAGAGTTCTAGTATTAGTAATTTGCGCAAAATGTGCTACTAGGTTCTTTACATGCATTACTAAAAATGGTGCGGAAAGGAGGAAAAAAACGTAGAAAATATGGTAAATCAAGCCACGATAAAACAAGTATGATGCACGTGATGAGGGCTTTTATCGTCGACTAGACTCTAACGGCCGAAAGCTCCCGGATAATACCATAGAATGGTCCCTAAAGTGTCGGCAAGCGTCAACCAATTCCTTGCGGAACCAGGACACCTTTCGGCTAGCTTTAAGGGTTTGTTCGAGTGGAGTTTGCGAACACTACCTAGGACATGAGTCCCGGGGTGTCATTACTATCCTTTCTAACTTATTTGGTATGGGGACCCCTGGGTGGAGGGCCTATGCATGCAATGCGTGTGACAGTTGATCAAAGCAATGACAAATAGTCACAAAAATAGTTTATTAAAGCAAGTAAATAAAAAAACAAACACCTAAAAAAAAACCGGCTTCGACCCTACTAGTCCCCAGTGAAGACGCCAAACTGTCACACCCCCTTTTTCGTTGAAAACAAGTTTAAGGTTTGGGACGGATGTTAAGCATAAATAGATGCCTCGCATAATGCAATGAAGTCGCCACCCTATTTTCTAAGGTTTAGGGAACCTAAGCGTCATGGCATAAACATAAAAAAAACTAAGGCACAATTGGTCTAAACCAAAGAACGAAGGTTCGAGGTCTTATTATGGACTTGGGAAGGTGTTAGGCACCCAAGTCACATCCTTAAAAAGGTTACCGGTAAAAAGGTGTTTGGAAAACAATTTTTAACATAAAAATGAATAAATAATCAAAGCATGTCAACCAATCCTGCGCACGGAAACGGGCCACCTTTCAATCATTTACGAGGTAAACGATAGCAAAGTGTCGGCCAAAATCCTGTTACGAAGATTGGACCACTTTCCAATCACTTAAGCATTTTTTCATACAAAAATGAATGAATGATCGAAGCGTGTCAACCAATCTCGCGCACGGAAACGGGCCACCTTTCAATCATTTACGGGGTAAACGATAGTAAAGTGTCGTCCGAAATCCTATTACGAAGATTGGGCCACTTTTCGATCACTTAAACATTTTTGACACACGAATTAGGCCCTTAAAGGTGACATTACATCTTAGCATTTTCGTCGGGACATTGTTATTTCCGATCGGGATCGAAGGACGGGGTTACCGTTTGTTCGTATGCTAGAGCGGACATTCTCCCCTTTTTATCATCGGGACATGCATGATTAAGTAATTACTAAGTGATCTTAGTATGGGTAAAACTAGCATCATACCATTTTTAGTGAATGCAAGTAACCGTGTGGGATTCGAAGCCACCATGCTCACATATCAATATATAGCAATTAATTTCATGGCATAAATAAGGCAAGTGATTTAAACAAGTAAGCATGTGCGTTGATTTTATCATGCATACAATTATGAGTTTTTTAGCATTTTTAAATAGCATGTATACTAATAATATTTGCGAAAAATATTAAATAAATAAAAAATGCTATAGAGAGCGTACTCGCGTTGCGTGATCTTGATCTTCCTTGCAAATTGAGAGTGTTAGCGAAGGTTTGAAAATAAATAAATAATAAAAATCACATGCAATATTTATTTAATTTGACGAATAAATATTTAAATAAACACGATGAATAAATAAGCAATTTATTTCATGCTAAATCAATAAACAATTAATTAGACATAAGAAATAAAGAAATTCATTTATTGCATATGAACAACTTATAATGTTTTAGGCATGGCATAACTAATAATTAATTTATTTATAACATGCAAGCATATTAAAAAAATTCATGACAATTTAAACATAGCACAAACATATTATTATCATGCGAGCATATAAGTATTTCATCGGATTTAAACAAAGCATAAAAATATACAAACATTCCATACGATTTAAATATATTATAAAAGCATACGAATATTTTTTTATCATTTTACACACGCAAATAAAAAGCATGTGAACATTTTAATTAATTTAAACATGTTATAAAGGCATACGAACATTTTACACAATTTTGACAAAAAATAAATGGGTCGGGCCCCACATTAGAATTTTGGGCATTAAAAAATGGGCTTGGCCAAATTTTAATTTAAAACAAAGATGGGCCAAAGCCACCTTTCTTTCGCATTTTCTTTCCTGCCTCACCTTCTTCTTCTTCCTTTCTTCTTTTTCACGTCGCCGACCACCATGGCCGGCGACTCAAGCTCCAATCAATCAACGAAACTTACCCGAAACAGCCCCAATAATTATCATGGCAAAACAGTAGATCAAAGCAGCAAAAACAGCAAGCAAAATAATTCAAAAACAGTAGCAATTTCACATGGAATCATTAAACTATTTAACATGCATATGCTACTATTAATTAGCTAGAACAAGCAAGCAACCAAATTGAGGCAAGGGAATTCTAACTAACATGAAAACTAAGCATGAGGCAAGTTTTAACAATTTATTCATGCATTACAAGCAAAAATGAAAATTAAAGAAAACTAGAGAGAGAGGGAGCTTACTTGTTCGGGAGAGCAATTTATCCAAGAAGGTAGTGCAAGAAATAGAGATTAAGAGGAGGATTTGGTGCCCTTGATACCTTGCATGAAGCTTGCTATTTATAGGGGTGAAGGAAAAATTGGAGTCGGTTTGCATGTGTGGCTGCAAACTGACGGGGGGAAAAGGAGAGGGTGATGATGAGTCCTAGGCCGGAATAGTGAGCTAGGGAGAGTTTCTTGTGGCCTTGGTTGATCGGATGGGACACTGTGATGATCTAGGTGAGCTGGTGCGGAGTTGGAGGGTAAGAATGAATTAAATGGCATTTATGTAGAGTTAATTTAGGACACGAACGGGATATTTTTTGTACGAGCGAAATCGCTTGAAAATGAAAATAAATCTGAGTCGAGGAAACCACGACCTGTAGAAAAATAAGACGAGAAAACTAGTATACATTGAAGAAATGCAAAACTTGATTTAACGTATTTATTTTCACTTTCGGAAATGTTAAAAGTTCGGACGTAAAATAAATATCCTTACGACAAAAATTGAACGAAACCAAACTCGATGGCATGAAAGAGAAAAATAGTACGTAATTATCAATTAAAGAAATAACGCGTTTGACCCACGGTCCGAGTAAACTTACTCGGGACTGAGAAAAGTTCGAGCGAAAAGACAGTCGAAAGTACGAAAAAAATGAGAAGGTACGAAATGACACGGAATATTAAACAAACTAGCCTAGGACCAAGAATCGACAGAAATTTGACCTAGATGAGCTATTAAATGCGGTAAACATAAAAATAGTAAATACGTTGACGAAAACCGAAAAATACGGTTTAGTCGAAAATACGAGAAGAAAATGAAAAAATCAAAAGACGTGAAATGACGTGAAATATTAAAATAAATAGTCCATGATCAAAAATCGATTGAAAATTGACGTAAACGGGCTATTAAGGTGACATGCAATAGAATGAAAAAAGTTATGACGTAAGTCAAAATTCGGGTACTAACAGTTGCCCCCTCTTTACTGCCTGATAAAAAATACAGTGTAACTGAAATTTTTGATAAGCAGTAAAGACGGTTGCCCCAAGTCTTTACCACGGTTTTGGGAAATGTATTGCAAAAAGGTAAATGATGTCGCTCAAGGAGGAGTAATAATTATGCAGAAATGTAGATTTATGCAAGAAATGTAGTCGCTCAAGGAGGAGTAATATTTATGCAGAAATGTAGAATTATGCAAGAAATGCAGTCGCTCAAGGAGGAGTAATTAATTTAAACATGTTATAAGTCAAAATTTGGGTAGCAACAGCTGTTCCAAATGGCAGGGGTTCAACTAGCAATCATAGGCTTACCTCTCGTCTTGAACGGTGGGGTATTTATAGGTGTAAAAATGCGGGTGTTATCTCTAGGGGGTGGCCATTATCTAGGAAAGATAACGCCTCGAGTGACGTCATGGCTGACCTGGGATGGGATAACGCCGTGCGTGTGGGCAGATAACGCGTGAGACCCCCCCCTCGGGGCTGATGTCGACCATCCTAAGGTTCCTCGCTTGGTGAAGGGTGGCATCTTTGATGAGGCGCGCCCGATTGGAGCTACAATAATCCGGCCTTGTCGCTGAGTGTAAAGACGACAATGCCCTTGGAGTTGCCTCTATTGTTATCACAAGCCCAACTGAAAATGAGCCCGAGTGTTTACCAAGGGCTAACGCTTCCTCTTGTTTCCGTGTCATGTCTAACGGTCCTCGAGATAACGGAGTGACTCGGTTTTTGAGGGACACGTCTTCTCAACCGCTCTTTCTTTGGGCCTATAAATTTGAACTTTCATCTCGCAAATTTCACATCTTTTTATCACTTCTTTTGGCATTTTCATCATGGATGAATTGACTAGGAACTTCTTGATCTCCAAGGCCCATACTCTGAAAAATCTTACTGAGGTTGGCATTGGCTTCTTGGAGACAATGATGACCAAGACCTCCGAGGACATCTTGGAGCTTCAGGGGATGATGACCCCTCTTCTGTCCATACAACTCGGGACTTCTCTGGAGGACTTCAGCCCTTCGGAGAGCGTGACGAAATTGGCCGCCGTCGTTTCCCACATCGAGGTGGTCGTCTCCATGCTGTGGTACAGGAAGGACCTACTGGTGTGCTGCTTGAAGGGGATGAGGGTTTGCTCCTCTGAACTGACCTCTGTTGCCAACGCTCTGAGGGAGGTTCCCGTTGTGCCAGGGGAGGACGACGCCGGGTCCAATGTCTGACCGTTCGCCGTTGCCGTCGCGTCCCTTTGTTTTTCCTTTTTTGTTTCATGGTGTATGCATGTAGGTGTACGTTTGGGTCGTTAGGCCATAAATAAATAGAGTGTCTTTTCGTTATCTTGCGTGTGACTTCTTTCCTTTCTCGATATGCTTATTAACACTTCCGTTGAGTGCCACATCAGCCCAACTGAAAATGAGTCTGTCATTGGTTGGACTTCTGCAGCGCTTGTTTTTCTCTGCTCAGCAGGTGGTGACGATTATTCTTGTAAACCGTTTCATATTAATTTTTCGTCGTTTCTTCAGTATCAACTTATTGGGCGGTTTTTTGGTGTCTCTTGATCGGTGAAAAATCCTATCAGGCATGATCACAAAATACGATTCTGTAATTATGACCATTCTTCTTGAAGCACATTGATTTCTCTAAGAGGTCGTGCGAAAAGGGTGGGGAGGCCTCTTCGCTTTGACTATTTAATGGGATTCTCTCTTCTTTTTCCTGCTCATCTTCTTCTTTGCATTTCTCCTCTGAGATTGCTTACGGTTCTATGGCTGATTCACATTCCATGGATGTCGCTGACCGTGATCCTCCACCGACTCCTCCGACTTCCCCAGATTCTGACGATCCTCCTCCGTCGTGCCTGAAAAGACGACCTTCTCGACGCAAGGGTCGTAAGAGGCCGAAGAGGAAGGCCTTCGAGACGACCAACGTGCCTTTTGACCTCCATGTCCCTACTATTCGGAAGAGCGATGAACTGTTTCCTCACATTAGTTGTTTCATGGAAAGATGTTCCTCTAACGATATCGGTGCTGAGATGGCAGCTTTCGCCACTAAGGGGGAGTCAAGTTCATCAAAGCCTGGTCAAGAGAAAAGGGTTGACGAGCCTTTCCCTTTTGCTAACGAGGAGTGGCCGTCTTCTGATGGAGATGACTTTTACTGGCCTTCCTACTGGCTTGACGAGGATTAATCCTTATGTTTCATGCATGTTGTAGATGCCGTATGGCTTTTTTATGAATAAAATAATGCTCCCCGTTTTCATTTTCTTGCCGTTACTTTCCCGCGTTAACACTGCAAACATTGGGCAGTTAACACTGAGCGGTTGATTATCGCTTGATGTAACCGTTTCTCCAACTTCCAGTTGTTAACCGCCTTCCACCAAGGATATAAATGCTTAGCCATAAATATTCTTCTGATGTCTTTCCATGTGTCCTTTTCTCATTTCATGTGTGTCTCGTTCTCACAAGTTACTCAGTTATTGAGTTTGACCTTTAAAAGAAAACAACTCTGCTCTTCTCACACTTTTACTCACGCTTCAAATTTTTCCCTGCTATCCTCTTTCTCTGCTTCTTCTTTCACTCGAGGAAAACTTCTCCCACCGTTCGTCGGCGTCGGCGGTCTACTTATTACTTTCTTCTTCAAGGTATTTTCCTCCTCTTTCGTTTTGGTTTTTCTTTTACTGGTTCGCTATACGTCACACTAGAGCCACCAGGGGTTTTTAGAGACCCTTAGATCCAGAGATCGAAAGAACATATAGTATTTTTTCTTGCCCGACAGTTCTGAAGGCCGAATTAGAGGGTCATGGTATCTCTTTTCCCCCTGGCTATTTCCCTCTCGTTCCTGAGGACGGTTTTCGGCTTCACGATCCACTGTGGGGAAAATATAGACTGGTTTATTTTAAAATGTTCCTTTATGACTTTCGTTTTCCAGTTCATGCATCTATAGAAAAATTGTTGCGCCGATATAATCTTAATCCTACTCAAATAACTCCCTCTTCTTGGTGTGGGATTTATGCCTTTCTTTGTGCTTGTGAGACGAAGGATATCTTTACTCCTTCTGTCAATTTATTCTGCAAATTCTTCAGTCTAAGTTGTCGCAACTGCTTGTTCGATATCCCCCCAAGGTGGAATGACGCGTTTGTGCAGTCGTTTTGTCAGAGGTTTCAGGGCTTTGAGGAGACCGTGGCTGATTAGAAAAGCGGTTTTTCGTTCTCGAACTGCCTTCCCGTTTGTGGCGCGAGGGCTTTAATCGAGAGATTACTAGTGCTGCCTGGGTAAATCCAGTAGTGTTGTCTAGGGATGAGTTAGCTCATGCTAACACCTTGCTAGAGATAGATACGTCTTTCCGTATTTGGGAATTTGCTTTGTATAGGCGCCTGGAAGAGTGCGTTATAGGTGAGTTTTTCTCTTTTCACGTTATCACTTTGACTTGCCTGCTGTTCTGACATATTTCATTGGCAGAAACCGCTGAGGGTCAATCATCCGGAGGGAATAATGCTCCTTTGAATGTGGTGCCACTCTAAACGCTACTAGCTTCTCCACCACCTGGGGGTTCCAGCCATCAGAGTTCTTCACCGAAGAGGAAAAGGACTAAAATAGTCGCAGGGAGAGGGCACGGTATTCCTACTCGAACCTCTCATTTCCTTGATAATTGGTTACCGGTTCGGGACAGAGGAGTAACTTCGAGTCGACCCGTAACTAGGATAACTGATAGCGATAGCAAGGATATGGATATCGAGACAGAGCTTCGCCATGCTTCCGCAACTCAACGGAAGAAACTCAGAGTTGAGAAAGTTGCTCAAGCTACTAGGATCTTTTCAAAGAAGGTTGATGAAGTCCCCACCATGAGTGTTGACGTTTCTACCGTGGCAAGTACTTCTCAAGTGACAAAGGTTACTGAGGCATCAATTGTCATTCCTTCAATGGTCACTGAAGTTTCATTGACGGCAGATTCGCTTTCGCCGACTAACACCCCCGACTGTCTCATTTACTCATGCATTCCTGATGTGGCAGTGCTAGCTCCTAGCTCAAGCGCACTTCCTGACCCACCGACCGGGGGTCCTCAATTGTTATTCTTTACTTCCATTTCGGGTATTGACGGCTCTGCCAAGGGTTCCGCTCCCTCTATTATGGTCAACCTTTCCCCTCAGGGTCCTCAAGGGGTTCCTTCTTATCGGTTGGATTTGTCAACCTTTGGCACTAGCGGGCTTCGAGCCTTAGGGGTGTCGAACCCGTTATCGCGAGATCAATCGACGGCCTTCCTGGTAGGTGAGATATTTGGCTCTCCTGAGATTAAAGAAGAGTTGTTGCGGCTTCCTCCCGATATCCAGCACGCGCATGTTCTGAATGATACCCTAGCCGACTTCCGCAAAGTGCATTACTTTCTTAAGGCTCATGGTGACAAGCTTCGAGGTTCGCCCGACTCAAAAGAGCAACTGGATGCCGCCTTGACTAAAGTGAGGGAGTTAATGCGACTTCAGAATCGAACCTTGGCGGAACTGAACGATTACCGCGCTGAACTTGCAAGGGAAAGGTCTAAGGGGAAAGCCAAAGTTGAGTTTCTAGAGGCGCAGTTGGTGGCGGCTAACAAGAAAAATTCTCTTCTTTCTGAAGAGATATTAGCCTGCAATGCGGATTTAGCAAAGGTTCCCTCAAAGATACATTGGTGGACGAAAAAGACGATGTGGGCTTTTACTACCGGGTTCGCGGACTATCGCAGTAGGACTTTCGATCCTACTAAGATAGTCGATTATGCCTCTAAAAAAATGAATGAGATAGACGGGAGCCAAGAAGGTTTTCTTTCTTCAGGAGAGGAAGAGGGAGGTGACGACAGCGATACCGAGGCGCTCCCGTAATTGGATGATGCTGATGCCGCAGAGGGCATCAAAGA
Organism: Viola odorata; assembly: GCA_963691705.1. Classification (NCBI taxonomy): domain Eukaryota; kingdom Viridiplantae; phylum Streptophyta; class Magnoliopsida; order Malpighiales; family Violaceae; genus Viola; species Viola odorata. The sequence goes on from OY829546.1 coordinate 36,453,216, forward strand.
CTCCATTCATCTCTGTTGATTTCTATTTCTTTTTTTTACTTCAAACATTGATGCAATTTAGTTTGTAATAATTAATAACGCCTTCCTTGTAACAACGTCTTCAAATAACGATTGATCTTTGTTGCGTTATCACCTTCCTTTGCATTATCTCGACAGTTGTCAGTGGAGTTAACGTTGCGCCGCGTTATTTTGGTCTCCGCGTTATTGCGCCTGTCTTGGTTTGAAGATCGCTTCCACTTTTCAGAGCATTTAATGCTTGAGATCCCCTCATTAATGCGCGAGAGGAGTCATGATGGCTAGAAGACACGTGTCTGTTCGTGGAGGCCCTAGGGGTTGGTGTGCCCTAGGAATTAGTGAGATCGAGGTGTCTTCTCACTTCCCCAGAATCATACTCATTGCTTGCGTCTTTTCTTTGTAACTCGTCACACACGCGACGACTGTTACAACAGTCGTTTTATCTAACTGCTAGGGTTATAAAACCCAACACATACTTCTTTTTCTCTCTTTTGTTATTCTATTTTCTCTTCGCTTTCTCAAGCCAACTGGTGTTTCTTCTTTCTATCATTTGGGCGTTCTGAGTTTCTCTCCCAGAAAGATTTTTCTATCCTCATCTGTCATCTTCTTTATCTTTTCTTTATTTTTCGCCATGGCTAGAACTCACCGTTCTCAGCCCAAGTTTGTTGATGAGGAAAAAATTGAGAATACTGTTACCACCATCACCTCCACAACCATACTTCAAGAACATTTAACCAAACACAATGCCCATATTCCCGAGGATTATAGGGTTTCCGTTGCCTTTGAATCAATGTGCCTTAATAGTGTATTATCTGGCAACAGTAGGCTTTTGTATGCCAAGATGTTTAGCTATGGCTTCCAGTTTCCTCTTGATTCTTTCATCGAAAGGTTGTTTGTTGCTCTGGATATAAATCTTGTTCAGTTAACTCCCAACGCGTACTGCTGCGTTTACGCGTTTCTAGAGCTTTGTAAATACAAAGGGATTGACTCTCCTTCCCTTTTATTACTTAAATCACTTTTTCAATTGTATAGCCGTAGGGGTGTGATAGCGATATCACCCCGTTATGACGATGAATCGCTTAAACCCTTCACCTGGAAGCTCCTACACCTTGAATCTTCTGTTGAAGATTAGAAGAATGATTTTTTTGTCATTGAACTGCATAGCCCCGGTGGCGGACCGGTTTTAATCGCAATATCCGAGATAGCGCCTGGGGTCGACGGGGGGCTCTTTCGCAACCTGAGCAAGGCTGGTTAGACAAACTGCTCGAACTAGACATCAACGTTCACACTCGCAATCTGGCGTATGGGACTGATATTCGAGCCTGTGTTGAAAGTGAGTGTCGTGTCATTTCCTTTGTAATTTCAGGCGATACTAACGCTAACGTTATATTGTGATTGTGCAGTTCCTGAGCTTGGTTGGAAGCATGAAAGCATTAGGAGGTGGGAAAGAAGGGCTCTAAGAAGAAGAGAGAGAGAGGAAGTTGCTGTCGCTGTCGCCGCCGCCGCAGCCGCTAATCCAGTCATACCACCCACCATGACTGTAAATCCCGTCCAAGCGCCTTCTTCTTTGATTGGTGAGGGAACTGCCACCATTCCTGTTTCTATTCCGACTGTACCTATTGTTGTCGGTTCTGCTCAGGCGTCTTCTTCCCGAGTTCCCACAAAAAGGAAAAAGAAGAAGACAAGACGCGTTGCCACCCTTACTCCACCTTCAAACGTAGCGGCTTCTTTGGAAGTGCCGGCTAGCGATATCATCACTGTAGGCCTTTCTTTTATGATTGCGTTATCTCACCCCTTACTTCTTAATGCTCTTTAGTATTTTCCTTTTGGTTTCTTACCCTTTTCAACGTTTCTTTCTGCAGGATACCATTGTCACCTCTGCCCACTTGTCGCAATCAGATAACATGGACCTGTCCCATGTGCTTCGACGTCCTGAGAAGAGGCCACGACTTGACGGGGAAAACGCGAACTTGCCAACGGGCCCTATTACTAATGAAGGGGGAGATGCTAGTGTTTTTGTTTCGATGACATCTTCTGGCGGTCAGTCTTCTGACCCTTTGGGGGTTGTGGGTGTTTCTGAGCCCTTTGATACTTCACCCAATTCGTTTGGCTCGTCACTTCCTCCGTCCTTCCCCCACGCTATGCGTTTTAATAAGGACTTAACAGGGGATGGTTTTTCGACCTTTCAATCCCCTGGTTCCTTTAGGCTTCACGGCGGCACCTCCTCTAGTCAACCTCCATCTCCAACTAATCTATTTTTTGTTCCCTCCAACGCTTCGATATATAAGACTGGTGGGGTTATTGCACCCCATCTTAAGGCCGATTTGAGTTCAATATCTGAGTCTAGTCCCGTTACTCATCAACTTGACTTGAGTAACTTGCGCGGATTTGGGTTCACGACTGTTGGAGGCGACAGCTCCGTCGGGGTTTCTTCTTTATTGGCCGTTCATGCGTTAACTTCCCTTTAGGAGGAGGAGGCGCTTCTTTCCCAATCTGCTGATGAGCAAATGAGCTTATTGCGTTCCACTTTGTTCTCTGCTTTCTCCTAGTTTCATTACTGGTCCCAGTACATGTCGCACAAGGTTGGCTCTCTTACTTCTACCTCAGATAGGCTTTATGTTTCTCATCGTCAGCTTTCTAAAGAGCTTGCCAAGGAGCAAGAAGAAAAGATGAAGCTATCGGGGAACTGCCAAAGGTTGGTGTTAACCTTGGTGATGGCTAAGAAGGATTTGAATGATGCTAGGGAACAAGAGGTCTCTAGGGTGGCTGATCTTGACGTTGCTCTGATAGCGGAGAGGGCTAAGACTGTCGCACTGGAGGAAGAGAAGGCGGCTTTGAAAGAGGAGAAAGCCGCTCTGGAGAGGGAATCAGCGGAAAGGCGCAAATGGTATATTGAGACGACCGTCGGTATAATGTCTGATTGCTTTGTGGAGATACATGGGGAGGAAGTATACCGTGCTGACGCCCTTATCGAGAGAAGTCAGGGATCCTTACAGAGGATCATTTCCGCGGGGTGAAGACGGGAGGCCGCGAAGGGCAGGGGGATAACGAGACTGCCGCGCCATAGATGTTTTTGTCATCCTCTCTTGAATATCGGGCGCCGCCCATTTTTGCTTTTTTGCTCTTGGAGGTCTTTGATTTTTGTAACCCTTCAAGGGTTTTTTGAACAATTATCACATGTATATATATTCTGCTTACTATTTCCCTTTGTGGTTGTCTTCTTCCATATTATCCCCCTTTTCTTCGAGCTCTCATGATAAGATAATGATGTCAATATTACTATATTGATGCTGATAATAAGCCTACGTGTCGCTTAAGGTTGTTATCATAACGCAGCAAGATAACGGGATTTCAGCAGAAGCAGGATAACCGTAGCATTGTCCATAGGATCATAAATACCAATATCAGATATTATGCAAGATATCGCGACATGACTTAATCATGCGCATTTCCATGCCGCGATATCTGGCATAACATCTGATATTGGTATCGAGGTAGAACAATGTCGCTTAGCAGATAGCTTCAGAAATAGAGCTCTCAAACTGGTGGTATCTTTTCAGAGGCTTTACAGCCTCAAACATTGTTATCGTCCCCGCTGAGGAGATAATTCAATTTATAAGATGTCATCCCGAACGAGTATCTTTATAACGATACCGCACTGAAGTAGATATTCTCGATCAGTGGCAAAGAATTCCATGTGGACATATCCTTTTCCGCAGGAATAGTTATCAAGAAAATATAGCACATACGTTCTCCTGACGGTATTTCTCGAATCAAATTGATAAGAACGTTGGTCGTTGCTTGTCACAAGGATAGGCCACATAACACTATCGCCTGCGCGGGTGTCAATCTCCCCATTGTTTCCACGATGTCCCTGCACATTCTCAATTATTGCTTTAGAGCGTCAGTAAAACATCATATAATAACAAACGTTAATTGCCGCTGAGAGCCTTCATGCGTCCACGTCAGGGTGTCGTCGGCATCACTCCTATCACTTTCTCAACCAGCCAACTTCACCAGGGATTTCCCATCTGGTTACTTGCTAGGATATCGCAATTTTTCCATATTCCCACGATCGGCCTGGAATGTGCCTCATCTTAGTGAGCCGTTTGATCAAGACCGGCCATCACAAGGGTAGGATTTTCACTTCCAGGCATTGATACCTCGCATCCTGGAATCGTGCCTCGTCTTAGTGAGTCGTCTGTATTAGCCTGGTTATCACAATGATAGGATTTTCACTTCCAAGATGGAGTTACTATCTCTCTGGGGCGTGCCTCGCCTTAATGAGTCATCTTTGTTGGCCAGGTCATCACAAGGATAGGAATTTTCACTCCCAGAGATGCCGGGACGTGCCTCGTCTTAGTGGGTTGCCTGTGTTAGCACGGTTGCCACAAGGATAGGACTTTTCACTCCCGGGGGTATCGGGGCGTGCCTCGTCTTAGCGTTAGCACGGTTACCACAAGGATAGGACTTTTCACTCCCAACACTAGGTTTTTAGGTATGCCAGGGCGTGCCTCGTCTTAGTGAGTCGTCTGATCAGGTTCGACCATCACAAGGATATGACTTTTCACTCCTGGCACCCTTTATCATCTGCACACAATCAGCCACAAAACACACACAAGAACATTCTCTATCCAACTGTTAACACAAGTTAGGACTAGCGTTAACAAAACGTGCAGAGATATATCAAATTCTAGCATGGTATAATTTCAAACGAGCTATGTTCCAAGAGTTGGGTAAGGGAGTACCGTCAAGTGTTTCCAGGTAATATGCTCCCTTTCCGATAACGCGGGTGACACGGTATGGGTCGTCCCAGTTCAGACTGAGTTTCCCCACACGCTATCCAGCTGCTCGTTTGTCTCTAAGTACTAAGTCTCCTGCTTTCAGCAATCGCTCCTTGACGCGCCGGTTGTGATAACGAGCCATTTTTTATTTATAATGTGGCATTTTCAAGAGGGTTTCCTCATGTACTTCTGGTAACGCGTCGAGGTTCACTCGCAACCTCTCCTCATTTAGCTCTTCTCTGAAGTGTGCTACTCGCAGGCTCATAGTACTGATTTCTACCGGTGTAACGGCCTTAGTGCCGAAAACCAATGCAAAAGGTGTTTCTCCAGTACTGGTCTTAACGGTCATGCGGAAGCCAATGCCAAGGTACCACCTGACGCATGCATGCCACATATTCCTTCATGGATTTCTCGTAAGGTATGAAGACCCTTGTTCCGTTATACACTTGGCAGTTGGGTGAGAGAAACATCGCCTAATCAGTTCCCCGTCATAATACGTACACCGTGCCACTTATTTTAGCACTTTTTTCCTCTCGGCATTATCCGTAGGTAATTCCTCATGTTTCAAGTATTTTATTACGGGGATTCGCCAGTCATTTTCAATTTCTTCAATGCAAAGTGACGCTTGCTCCTCCATGAAGGAAGGTACGGCTATTTCCCGATAGTACACCCCTTTAGGTATGCATGCTTCCGGGTTCGCTGCAACTTTGGCTAGGTTATCTGCCTCAGCGTTATCCTCTCGAGGGATATGCTCAAAGCTAACCTGCATGCCACTTTTCTTTATTTCCAGCAGCTCGCGTTTCACTTTAGCAAGATATTGAACCATGATGGGCTCTCTGGCCTGAAAGTGTCCCAAGACTTGATCTATTATCAACTTGGAGTCTCCACAGATTTTTAGTCGCAAGTCTCCCATCATTCCCATGTCGTATATGACTTTGGTGGAGAAACTTCTTCCTATTCTCAGTCCAGCCAGTAACGCCTCATACTCCGCCGCGTTATTGGATAACGGCTACAGGATTCTGATGACGTATCGTATCTATATATCGTGCGGCCCGATTATGAAGATTTCGGCTCCGGGTAGTTCTTGATTCTTGGCTCCATCCACATGGATGACCCACAAGTCAGTATAGGTTTCAGGGAACGGGAGGTCCAAGTCATCTTTTTCTTCTTCAGGTAGGTCCGTCAATGGATCTTGCGTAAAGGTGCACTCAGCTAGGAAGTCTGCTAGGACTTGAGCTTTTATAGATGGTCGGGCTTTATACTGCAACCCATATTACTCGAGCTCAATGACCCAAATCAGCATTCTTCTTGAAGACTCAGGTTTTTGAAATATCCTTTTCAAAGGTTGGTCTCTTAGTACGATGACGGGGTGGGCTTGGAAATATCTATCCATTTTCCGCGTGGCCTGTATTAACGCAAACGCTATTTTCTCAATGCGGACATATCGCAACTCGGCGTCTTTCAAAACATGGCTCACGAAGTATACAGGGTGGTGTGTGTGGTTGTTGTCTCACACAAGGACTACACTAACCACTTCATCGGCAACCCCAAGGTATAAGTATAGGGTGTCGCCCGATTCTGGTCTTGTTAACACCAAGTCAGCCGATAAATAGGCTTTTAGGCCCGTAAATGCCTCTTCACATTCTGTTGTCCACCCAAAAGGGCCTTTTTTACGTATGACCTTGAAAAAGGGCAGGCATCTCTCGCCTTGCTTAGAAATAAACCGTCCTAGAGCGATAACGCACCCTGTTAGTTTTTGTACCTCCTTGACCGTTCATGAAGATATCATATCCTGGATAGCTTTGATTTTTGAGGGGTTGGGTTGGATACCCTTCTGACTGACCACGTAGCCCATAAATTTACCCGTTTGGAACACGAACATGCATTTACGGGGATTCGGCTTCATTTTATATTCTCTCATCACCTTAAAAACTTCGTTCAAGTCGTCCAAGTGGTCCTTGAAGTTTCGACTTTTGACTAGTATATCGTCAACGTAGGCTTCCATGTTCTTTCCAATTTGCTTTTCAAACACTTTGTTCGCCATGTGTTGGAAGGTTGCTCCAGCATTCTTCAGTCCGAATGGCATCGTCGTGTAGCAGTAAGTGGCCTTCTGAGTGATGAAGGCGGTCTTCTCTTCATCTTCAACAGCCATAGGGATTTTATGATATCTAGAGTTAGCATCTAATGAGCTTAGATAGGCGTACCTGGCAGTCTGATAGACTAGCTGGTCGATTCGAGGAAGCGGGTAGCAATCCTTAGGACAAGCATCATTCAGGTCAGTGAAGTCAATGCACATGCGTCAATCTCCATTGGGCTTCAGAATGAGAACTGGGTTAGCTAACCAGGTTGGATATTGGACCTCTCAGATAAATCCTGCATCCAAAAGCTTTGACACCTCCTTGTCGATGGCTAAAGTTTTCTCCATAGAAAACGCCCGTCGTTTTTGTTGGATCGGCTTAACGCAAGGGTCAATATTAAGTCAATGTTCCGCTACCTCTCGCGAGATACCAGGCATATCCGTAGGCTTCCATGCAAACTCTCCTTTGTATTTGTTCAATAATCGAGCAAGTTGAAGGTTTTCCTTTGGGCTTAGCTTCTCGCTAACCAGGAAATTCACTTCGTTGACCCCGTTAACCGGTACGGGTACCATTTTGTCCACAGGCTGAGTGCGTTTCTCATCATTTGACCCATAAGGATCTACCGTGACACACACGTATCTATCACAACTCTTCTGAGTCATGAGTAGGTAACACTCAGCCGCCAATTTTTGATCACCTTTGATTGAGACTACTCCATCCCAGGAAGGATATTTCATCCTCAAATGCTTCTGAGATATCACTGCTCCGAAATAGTTGAGGAATGGTCGCCCAAGTATGGCGTTATAAGGCAAAGTTAGATCTATGACTAATTATAACAGTTCCTCTGACCGTTTAGACGTGTCTTCTCGAAAGTATACTGGCAGTATTGTGACTCCAGTCACTGGGATTGGAACTCCGTCCACCCCAATTATTGGCTTCTTGCAAGGTGTAAGCTTGATGTCGGGATGCTTCATGAGGTTGTAAGCCTCCAATGAAAATAAATTTACCGCGCTTCCATTGTCAAAAAGAGTTCTCCTAACTCCATGATTGTCAATAACGGGTGTAACCACTAACGCATCGTTATGCGAGAACACAATACCCTTCTCGTCCTCTTCGAAGAAGGATAACACCATTCGATCTAAGGCACTTATCGCTTCGCCCTTCATTGACGCGCCTTCTCATTTCCGCTTGTCTCCTGCTGTGGGTGTTATCTGCGTAGGCTTGTCAAGATACGGAGTGCCTCCTGCAATAATATTGATGATGGGGACATCATCTTCATCGATCATAAGTGTTTCTTTACCCCTCCTAGTAGGAGTAACATTGTTTCTTGGAGCGCGAGGAGGTGTCTGTCGGTTATCTGACATCCTGTTTGCCGGGTTATTCCTGACTTCTTCTCTTGCCTTAGTGGCAAACTCTCCGAGGTAACCTTCTTCTACTAAACGCTCTATCGTCAGCTTTAACTCTTTGCACATGTCTGTGTAGTGTCCCTTGACTTTATAAAATTTGCAGAAAATGTTTTCCCTTCCTCCCATGACTACTCCTGGCTTTATAGGAGCTGGATAACGGATAGGTAGGTTCCGTTGTTCCACAATCGCTAAGATTTCTGCTCTTGGCAATATGAGGGAAGGAAGGTCTGGGTCATAGATTTGACCCTTGGGGGGATCTGTCTGTCGCCGAGTGGGGGAGTTACCAGGTCTTCCTCGTGAGAAGTTGCCTCTTCGTCGATTGGAGGTCTTGGGGATGTGATCTTTTCGTTGGACGTAATCATCGATAAAACGATCATCGGAGGTCTCGTTTATAGGAGCATTGGGAACCTGAGGCGCGTTTTGCAGCATGTTTCGGGTTCTATCCCTATTTTCCTCCTCTTCCATCCTTGCGTAGTTATGGGCTTTCAGTCTCAACGCGTCCAAAGTTGTTGGGGGGTCCACCATTAACGTGTCTCGTAGTTTTTCATAACGACAATTCCACTTCAAGGCTTCCACAGTGAAATCGATGGTAACGTCTGGCGTTAATGACATCTCCATATCGAAACGACTGAGGAAATCTTTCAAAGATTCCTGAGGCTTCCTGCATATATCGAATAAAGTTACGGCGGACTTCTTGATAGGGATAGCGGTACTAAACCAGTTTTGAAACTTAGACTCCAGCTGCGAAAAACTGTCAATGGATCTAGCTGGGAGACCTTCAAACCAAAGGCGCGCAACTCCTGACAACGTCATAACAAATATTTGGCACAAAGTCGCGTCACTGTGAGTTTGGAACTGCACAAAGTCTTTCACCTTGTTAAGGTAGGAGATGGGATCCTTGGTACCGTCATAGGACTCCGTAGGGAGTTTCACATATCGACTGACTCTGTGACGTCTTATGCGATGGCTAAACGGGTGACCCGAGGTGTCGTCGAGGATTTCGCGAGTATGGCGAGACGGAGATACTTCCAAATGACGTCTTCGATTTCGAGGATCGGGGGTGTGATGTCGCCTTGGTGAGCGGGTTCGATATTTTGTACTACTCGATCTCTCACTATGCTCGGGGGATGCATCTCTATCCATTTCCTCTTGTCGACCATCCCAACGATCTCTATACTCATCCTGTCGTCGCTCCTCTTGGGAGACAGGGATCTGTCGCATATGCGGTACGTAAGGCTCCACTCGCCCATGAGCAAGTTGTACAAGGCTGACTGGTGTAGTCGTCGCGGATAAGGTCAACGGAATGTTTCTGTGTAGTGGAGGCGACAATGGTTGTTCAGTGACAATAGATGAAGTAAAAATAGTCTGAGAAGAAACACTCTGTCCAGAAACACTGGGCGTGAATCTTGCGGCCAACTCAGTTAAATGGTCCAACTGAGCACGAAGAGCGGATATTGAATTCACAAAAGGATTATTAGCGCTATCCATCATAGATCCCATTGGAGGAGGAGTGGAATAGCTAGATCCTGCCATTTGAGAGAGGGGAATCTGCATCTGGGAAAAAGGTGTTCCCATTGTTTGTCCAAAAGAGAAATCTGAAGATCCTAGAGAAATTTCTTGCATTGTGGCAGAAACATCAGTAGTAGCGAAAGGGAAAAGTTCTCTGCGGACCGCAAAAGGAATACTAGAAGGCTGAGGTGGTGTAGACTCCGAATCAGAAGCCATGATCCTTCGATCTCTGAGAAAATAGAGCTTGGCTATTAAGGACGCTCACTTAATAGAACCAAAGCTCTCAATGAAAGCACCAGTTTGATAAGATTCGGACTTCTGGGGAACCAGGGGTGGGGATCACGACCTCTCAAGGTTACTGTGCTTGCCGTCCGGTGTACCTGCAAAGCGCCAGAAGGGGGGCTCCGGCGTAGACACTCCGATGCTTAAGTTAGTATGGTTGTTCCAAATGGCAGGGGTTCAACTAGCAATCATAGACTTACCTCTCGTCTTGAACGGTGGGGTATTTATAAGCGCAAAAAGGCGGGCATTACCTCTAGGGGGTGGGCATTATCTAGAAAAGATAACACCTCGAGTGACGTCATGGCTGACCTGGGATGGGATAACGTCGTGCGTGCGGGCAGATAACGCGTGAGACCCCCCCCCCCCCTCCCCTCTTCCCTTCAAATTCAATTGCGACAAGAACGTATTCTTTCCATTCAAAGAAGGCATTCTTGGAATCAAGACTAGTTGCCTTTCCTACTCGCATTCCCGCTTTCTACCTTTCTACTAACTTTCAATCAAAGTAAGGTAAAGAAAGATCTAGAGCAGAAGATCGACCTCTTTTTGAGAAGAAAGTTTAGGGTTAGCCTCGCCCACTTTAAAGAATAGGTACCCCTAGACTAGTGTAGCCTACTATCAAAACGAAGCAATTAATTATAGTAGTAGCACTGATTGCTACTTAACCCCGCTGATGTCGACCATCCCAGAGTTCCTCGCTTGGTGAAGGGCGGCATCTTCGATGAGGCGCGCCCGATTGGAGCTACAGTAATCCGGCCTTGTCGCTGAGTGTAAAGACGGCAATGCCCCTAGAATTGCCTCTATTGTTATCACTTCTGGATCTTTGTTTGAATTCCATTGTCATTGTTACAAAGTACACATTGGCTTAAGACACTTAAATATACTGAGGAAGAAAGAAATAAATATATACTTCGTTGGTGTTGGAGAAATAAAAACCCACTCAAATCTCTCTTAATGGAATGATACTGTCCGCTTTGGGCCTGAGCCCGCACGGTTTTCACAAAATGCCTCATTCCATTAAGAAGATCCACTCTTCTTATATTTAGTCTTTATTTCTGTTTTCTTTCCGATGTGGGACTTTTAGTTCGCACACCCCAACAATCTCCCCCTCGAACTAAGTACCACCAAGCCCACCATCTGAGCCCGACATAGTCCTCAACAGGACCCACCGACTTCAAGTTCCTCTCGGAGATCCACCGACTTCAAGTTCCTCTCGGAGATTCACTGTACTTAAAGTTCAACCTCAAACTGAGTATGCCCACCAATTTGGCCCATCAACTTGCACGAAGTATGGAATTCACCCATCATACTTCGGGCTCAATCTATTGGCCCACCAATCAACTTGCACGAAGTATGGAAATCAGCCATCATACTTCGGGCTCAATCTATTGGTCCATCAGTTTGGAGATTCGTTGTGTGCCGCTACTGAACCAGACCCCGTGCACTGGGTCTGGGCCATCATCAACATACTCATCCCACCAATCTATCGGATCTACTTCACAAGCCCATTGAACCATCAGCTTCGCTACCATTTGTTGGAGAAATAAAGACCCACTCGAATCTCTCTTAATGGAATGATACTGACCGCTTTGGGCCTGAGCCCGCATGGTTTTCACAAAAGGCCTCATTCCATTAAGAAGATCCACTCTTCTTATATTTAGTCTTTATTTCTCTTTTCTTTCCGATGTGGGACTTTTAGTTCGCACACCCCAATAGTGGGAAGGATACTTAACAAGCTAAATGGATGTATAATTTATATGGTGGTTAAGAAGGAACTCATGATAAACGGCCTAGAGGGGGGGGGGGGGTGAATAGGCAAATAAAATTCTAACACAAAATGTAAGGAAATATGAGTGCGGAAATAGAATGTAAAAACACAAAGATATATAGTGGTTCCAATTCCTCAATGAATTGTACTCCACTACCTAAGAGTCCTCCTCTTAGGATTTTGAACAACGACCACTTCGTTATTTACCTTGAGTTTTTACGGGTTCAACTCAAACCTTACACCTTGGTTTTTCCGGGCTCAACCAATAAACCTTTCACCTTGGTTTTTGCGGGCTCAACCAATAAACCTTACAATGTGATTTTTCCGGGCTCAATCACAACCTAATACAATTTAGATAACTTGACAAGAGAGTGGTTAAATGGCAACACAAATTGGTGTACAAATAAACTATGTATGATTCAATAATCAACACCAATAAATGAACAAGAATACCTCAGTAGAAAGCTTAAAACTTACTTGAAAGATAGACGCAAGAATGAGTAAATTCGGATGAGTAAAGCTTGCGTTATGAAAGTTTGAATTTGTAAGCTTTGCAAAAATTCAGATTTTGGCTTTGAAAATAGATGAGACCTTTCTTGAGTTTATGATTGTGTTCTTGTGTTTCTTGTTGTTTAATAACTCATCTAAGATGAGTATTTATAGTGTAGAGCAAGAAAACATTCGTCCATGAATTAAGGAATTCAAAACTAGCCGTTTATAGTGGAAAACATAGCTGTTGGAGCCTGTCTCCTGGGCTCTGGCGGCATGCCGCCAGAAATGAAAAGGCTGGGGCGGTATGCCGCTAGCTTCGCTTCGGAATTAATTCATTTTGCCGAATCTGGCGGTATGCCCCCAGACACAACTCCTTCCTGGCGGTATGCCGCCAGGAACAGATAGTTCCTTATCTTGAGTTTTGAAAAATGTTTTCGCACAAAACCTTTTTGAAAACTTTTCTTGAGGTATCTTGAACATAAATCAAGTGCTAATTAGAGTCATACTTACATGATAAAATTCCTAATGTACACTTGATCTTCTAGCTTGCGATATCTTGATTTGTTGCCTCTTGTTCGTTCCATCGCAAACTACACACACTTTAACTTCAAATTGCATTAGTAATATTAATTAGTTTGTGTCTAAAATCATCAAAACAAGAGTAAGTTGCCCTTGGGCTAACAATCTCCCCCTTTTTGATGATGACAACCACAAACTAATAACAAAACATATTTAAGCGAGCAATTGAAATTAAAGTAAAATGGAGTATACTTACATCTCCTATCTTTGCCAAATAAATGCCCCCCCCCTACATAAAACATTAGTTGCACAAGAGCATTGCAAAGATTTTAAGGTATGCTCCCCCTTAATCTTTTAGACCTTACATTACCTAGAGAGCGTGTTTTCATATCCCACTCTATCATAATGTCCCACTCTTTCATATCCCACACTTAATATCATGCTCCCCCTTAATCTTACCTTTCTCCCCATTCTATAAGCTTCTCCCCCTTAACTCATTCTCCCCCTTTGTCATTAACAAAAAGGGTAAATAGTAAGGAATACCAAAGAATCAAACAATGAGTAATACAAGGAGCAAGCAAAGATCAAATCCAAAACATCAAATGATGATCCAATCCAAAGATAAAAAAATAAATGGAGGATAACCAAAATTTTACTCAAATGGATTGCAAATACCGATTTCATGTCTAAGTTCCACAAAGCGTTCCTTGGCAAGAGCTTTGGTGAAAATGTCTGCAAGCTGATTGTTAGTACCAACAAATTCAAGCATAATATCTCCTTTAGCCAAATGATCACGAATAAAATGATGTTTTATATCGATGTGCTTGGTTCGTGAGTGGCAAATAGGATTCTTGGTCAAATTAATAGTACTTAAATTATCACAAAAAATAGGAATTTTACAAAACTTAAGATCAAAATCTTCTAAGGTTTGTTTCATCCATAAAATTTGAGAAACACAAGATCCGACAGCAATGTATTCAGCTTCCGTAGTAGAAATAGCTACCGAATTTTGTTTCTTACTTGACCAAGAAACCATAGCTTGTCCTAAAAATTGACATGTACCACTAGTGCTTTTCCTATCGGTTTTAGAACCGGCAAAATCTGAATCGGTATAGCCAATTAAATCAATGCTAGACCCTTTTGGGTACCAAAGACCTAATTTAGATGTACCTTTCAAATATTTAAAAATTCTTTTCAAAGCAAGAAAGTGAGACTCTTTAGGACAAGATTGAAAACGAGCAAATAGACAAACACTAAACATTATATCCGGTCTACTTGCCGTTAAATATAAGAGACTTCCGATCATACCTCGATATAGAGTAATATCTACATCTTTACCATCTTCATCTTTGTCGAGGTTGACGGTTGGACTAAGAGGAATAGGGCTCTCCTTGACATCTTTGTATCCATATTTGTTTAGGAGATCCTTGATGTATTTTGCTTGATTGATAAAGATACCCTCTTTAGATTGTCGAATTTGAAGTCCAAGGAAAAATGTCAATTCTCCCATCATGCTCATTTTTAATTCACTATGCATACAATTTTCAAACTCCTTGCACAAAGAATCGTTAGTAGCACCAAATATGATATCATCAACGTAAATTTGCACAATTATCATATGCTTACCATCATGTTTAGTGAAGAGTGTAGAATCAATTTTTCCCATTTTAAAACCATTTTTCAACAAAAATTGACTTAAACGATCATACCAAGCTCTAGGAGCTTGTTTAAGACCATATAAAGCCTTTTCCAATTTAAACACATGGTTAGGAAATTTAGGATCTTCAAAACCGGGAGGCTGTTTTACATACACTTCTTCCATGATGTAACCATTCAAAAATGCACTTTTAACATCCATTTGAAATAAATTTATGTTCTTAAAACATGCAAATGCTAACAACATGCGAATAGATTCAAGCCTAGCAACCGGGGCAAATGTTTCATCAAAATCAATACCTTCTTGTTGATTGTACCCTTGGGCTACCAATCTAGCTTTATTGCGAATGACATTCCCCGATTCATCAAGTTTGTTTCTAAAAACCCACTTGGTGCCAATAATAGTATGGTTGCTAGGCCTAGGAACTAATTTCCAAACACAATTTCGTTCAAATTGATTTAGTTCCTCTTGCATGGCGATCATCCAATATTCGTCATGAGAAGCATCATCAAATTTCTTAGGTTCAAATTGAGAAACAAATGCATGATGATCATTCAAATTTCTACGAGAAGAGCGAGTGGCAATACCTTTGCTTTGTACATTACCTATGATTTGCTCTTGTGGATGTGCATTCATAAATTTCCAACATTTGGAACTTGAGGGGCCTTGATCATTTTGATTTACTCCATCATTTGTATCCTTAAGCACCTCTTCTTCCGGCTCTTTCTCCTCTTGAATATCTAGAGTATCTAGTGAAGGAGAGTTGATTTGAAGGCTTCCAAAATCTTCTTCTACATCACTATCTTTCATTCTTTCAAAAGGATTAGATTCATCAAAAGCAATATGCATGGATTCTTCTACAACTAGAGTTCTTTTATTATAAACTCTATATGCTTTGCTAGTAGTAGAATAACCAAGAAAAATACCTTCATCCGACTTTGCATCAAATTTGCCCAAATTATCTTTGATGTTAAGAATAAAACATTTACATCCAAAGACTCTAAAGTATGCAATGGTGGGTGTCTTATCATGCCATAATTCGAAAGGAGTTTTATTTAGCAATGGTCGAATTAGAACACGATTTAAAACATGACATGCGATTGCAACGGCTTCGGCCCAAAAACGTTTTGGTGTATTATGCTCATTTAAAAGAGTTCTAGCCGTTTCTTGCAACGTTCTATTTTTCCTTTCAACTACCCCATTTTGTTGAGGAGTGCGAGGACAAGAAAAGTTGTGAAAAATGCCATTTTCATTACAAAAATCTTGAAACATGCCATTTTCAAATTCACCACCATGATCACTTTTAATTCTCAAAATTTTGGAACCTTTTTTCATTTTGAATACGTTTGCAAAGTTGTTTGAATTTTTCACATGCATCACTTTTATGAGCCAAGAATATAACCCAAGTAAATCTAGAAAAATCATCCCCAATAACAAAAACATAACTCTTACCTCCCACACTTACCGTTCTCATAGGACCAAATAAATCAAGGTGTAGAAGTTGTAGTGGTCTTGAAGTTGAAATGGATTTGATAGGTTTGAAGGAGCTCTTAATTTGCTTCCCATATTGACATGCATTACACAAACCTTCCTTCTCAAACTTCATTTTAGGTAAGCCTCTCACAAGCTCTTTTCTAGAAAGCTTTTCAATGTTTTCCATCCCTACATGCACAAGTCTTCTATGCCAAATAGATGGATTATCAACTAAAGCACTTAAGCATGTATGATCATCGTTAGGAATATCATTTAAATCAATCATATAAATGTTTCCAACTCGATTACCCATGAAAATTAAATCACGTGTGAAAATATTTCTTACTTCACAATGAGTGGAAGTAAAGATAACAATTAAATCTTTATCACACAATTGACTAATGCTCAATAAATTAAATTTCAAGCCATGCACAAATAAAACATGTTCAATAGAAGGAGAATGGCCAACTTTACCGATGCCCGAAACTTTACGTTTAAGGTTATCTCCAAATCGAACATTACCTCTATTTTCTTCCTTCAAATGGGTGAATTTCGACTTATCACCCGTCATGTGCCTCGAACACCCGCTATCCAAGTACCATTTATTTGCATGGGGTTTTCGGCACATCTACAAAACAAAACTAGTTAGTTTTAGGAACCCAAACACGTTTGGGTCCTTCCTTAGCAAATGCACTTCTTTGTGCCCTCATTTGTTTTGCATAAACAACTCCTTTGCGAATATAGCAAAAATATGACAAATGACCATTTTTATTGCAATAGCTACATTTATACAAAGGTCTATCATGTGAGTGATGAGAGGAACTAGCATTGTTATAATTTCTTGCCTTAACAAAAATAGTTTTAGAATTACTCATGCTAGTAGAATTATTAAATCCAATACCTCTTCTATCACCACTAGCCTTTTGATCATTTAAGCAATTTTGATGACTTTGTGCACTTTGAATATATTTAGCTAGAGTAGCTTCAAGAGTTTTAATCTTTTCATTTAAAATAGCTACTTCCTTACTAGAGTTTGCACAAATTTCACAAATAGCATTTTCATTTTTGAGTTTATTGCATGCATCTTCAAGTAACTTGTTTTTACTAGTTAACCCTTTATTTAGCTCTTCTAGCTCACTTATGTCATTTTTGAGGTTATCTAGTTCTTTAACAAGTTTTGCATTTTTCCTACACATGTCTTGAAAATGTGTACCTAGATCATTAAAAGCATTTTGCAATTCATCAAAAGAATAATTATTTTCACTAACCGAATCATTGTCGCTATCTTCCTTAGCCATGAGGGAGAATTCGGTTTCTTCATTGGAGGAGTCATCTTCATTTGCAAAGAAGCATATGTTAGATATTTCTTCTTCTCCTTCCGATTGGGATTGGTTGCTTTCTTCTTCACTATCATCATCCCAAGTTGTAGCTTTTAGAGCTCTTCTAGGATACCTACGGGAATCCTTTCCATCTCTAGAGCCTCTTTTCTCAAACCTTTTCTTTTTCTCAAGGTTAGGACATTCACTCTTGACATGTCCTGCCTTTTCACATCCAAAACAAACAACACTATCATTTTTAAATTTGGATTTAGAAGAGTTAGGATGCTCACCTTGATACCTTTGCTTCTTCTCGTTGTTATGCCAAAATTTCTTGAAATTTCTAGCAAAGAGAGCTAAGGACTCAATGTCTTCCTCATCCTCTTGAGCCTTGCTAACAAATGCTACATTGTTGCTCTTGACTTTTTGCACTTCCGGTTCACCCATTTTGAGTTTGTACTCAAATGCCGTAAGAGAGCCAACAAGTTGAGAAAAGGTAGGTCTCTTTTCAAGCTCATCAAAAATAGAAGTCTTGGCATTCCAAGAGTTAGGTAAAATACTAAGAAGTTTTCTTACCATCTCCTCATCACTAGGAGTCCATCCAAGATTTCCCATAGCATTGCAAATATTTTGAATTCTAGTGCTTAAATCATAAATAGATTCACCACTCTTCATACCTAGTAATTCATACTCACGTTTGAGTGTGTTGAGTCGGATGGTTCTTACTTGAGGAGTGCCTTCATGTGCAGTCTCCAAAGTTTGCCAAACATCTTTAGACAATTTGCAAGCACTAACACGATTAAATTCGTTTTGAGAAATTGCACAAAATAAAGCGTACCTTGCCTTGTCTTCACTTTGTTTTCTTGAAATAGATCCAGCTGGCCACTTATCAAAAGGAAGAGGTTTTGTTGATCCATCTTCAGCAGCTGGTTCCATGGGAGTGGCAAATCCATGTAGGACACAATCTAGCATGATTTGATCTTGTCCACCTAGGAAGGCTAACATCTTTGTCTTCCATTGCAAGTAGTTGTTTCCGTCAAGAAATGGTGGACGATTGAGTGCAACACTTTCTTTTGAAACATATAGTCCCTCTTGAGCCATTTGATCTTTCACTTAAGGCGATTAAACCTACAAAACAAGTACCTTGCTCCGCTACCAATTGATAAACGGCCTAGAGGGGGGGTGAATAGGCAAATAAAATTCTAACACAAAATGTAAGGAAATATGAGTGCGGAAATAGAATGTAAAAACACAAAGATATATAGTGGTTCCAATTCCTCAATGAATTGTACTCCACTACCTAAGAGTCCTCCTCTTAGGATTTTGAACAACGACCACTTCGTTATTTACCTTGAGTTTTTACGGGTTCAACTCAAACCTTACACCTTGGTTTTTCCGGGCTCAACCAATAAACCTTTCACCTTGGTTTTTGCGGGCTCAACCAATAAACCTTACAATGTGATTTTTCCGGGCTCAATCACAACCTAATACAATTTAGATAACTTGACAAGAGAGTGGTTAAATGGCAACACAAATTGGTGTACAAATAAACTATGTATGATTCAATAATCAACACCAATAAATGAACAAGAATACCTCAGTAGAAAGCTTAAAACTTACTTGAAAGATAGACGCAAGAATGAGTAAATTCGGATGAGTAAAGCTTGCGTTATGAAAGTTTGAATTTGTAAACTTTGCAAAAATTCAGATTTTGGCTTTGAAAATAGATGAGAGCTTTCTTGAGTTTATGATTGTGTTCTTGTGTTTCTTGTTGTTTAATAACTCATCTAAGATGAATATTTATGGTGTAGAGCAAGAAAACATTCGTCCATGAATTAAGGAATTCAAAACTAGCCGTTTATAGTGGAAAACATAGCTGTTGGAGCCTGTCTCCTGGGCTCTGGCGGCATGCCGCCAGAAACGAAAAGGCTGGGGCGGTATGCCGCTAGCTTCGCTTCGGAATTAATTCATTTTGCCGAATCTGGCGGTATGCCGCCAGACACAACTCCTTCCTGGCGGTATGCCGCCAGGAACAGATAGTTCCTTATCTTGAGTTTTGAAAAACGTTTTCGCACAAAACCTTTTTGAAAACTTTTCTTGAGGTATCTTGAACATAAATCAAGTGCTAATTAGAGTCATACTTACATGATAAAAGTCCTAATGTACACTTGATCTTCTAGCTTGCGATATCTTGATTTGTTGCCTCTTGTTCGTTCCATCGCAAACTACACACACTTTAACTTCAAATTGCATTAGTAATATTAATTAGTTTGTGTGTCTAAAATCATCAAAACAAGAGTAAGTTGCCCTTGGGCTAACAACTCAAAGACTTTCATTTTCTATGAATTATTCATTAAAAGAAAGAAAGAAAGAAACACAACTACAGTAATATCTATTACCTATTATGTTATAAATAATGAATTCACACTGATTTTGATCGTGAAAAGAAGGATTCCAGTAGGAGATGTTGAAGTGGTTGTAATTATAATAGATAAAGAGTTTCAAAGTGATCAGCATACAACGGAGTAAAATGATAAATTAATATAGTAGGTTGAAAAAATCATTTAAAGTTAATTGTTTAGAAATCTTGGGTAAAATAGACATGTATAGCTATTTATTTCAGAATATCTTTATAATCATTTTTTGTATTGTATTAAAAACTTTAGAAAAAGAATGATACATCGTAAGTTGAACGTTTTACTGTCGTGATGTTATTAAGGCAACTCATCAATGTCGGCAAATAGTTTATGGGTACGAGAATACTCTAAGATAAAATATTGCTTATTGTTATGTCAAATTATAGTTGAATTTACCAAATTTTAAAAAAAAATCACTTAAATGATCACGAATGAATAACTTGGCTATAAACTGAAAACCAACAACTTTTTGTTGAACACAATCTTTATAAACTGGGTTACTTTAATAGTATAAATTTGTTTGGTCTTAGTACTTGGTAATGCTTACCAAAGTTGTAAATATTGTACTGTTAAATATCTAAGTTTTGCTATTACTGTTGTCTCAGTTAAAATTTCAGTCCTATTCAACTATACTAAAAATTTACAAGCACTTAATATAGGGATGTACACGGTTTAATTCGGGTTTAATTCGGGCCGATTTTAGTGAGAGAACCGAACCGAATAAAAAATTAACGATTTTAAAAATACTAGTCTCAGTTGGCACCTGTGTATCCCTTATTAGAAGAATTTGGCACCAATATACTGAAACTAACATTCTCATCTCCATGTTTTGAGGTTGAGTGAAAGATTACATTGGGGCTACACGGTCCAATTCGGGCCGGTTTTGGTTAGAGAACCAAACCAAACTGGAAATTAACGATTTTGAAAATCTTCAAATCGAATTGGGATGTTTCTTTACAGTTTAGTTTGGTTCGGTTCTTTATTTACGGTTCGGTCTAGGCCGGTTTTAGTTTTGACCCATCTTTTTCTTCTAATTCAACAAACTAGTAAATTCTTATAAAAGAGAGGAGGATGTGGCTAATGAGTTTTGAATTCATGATAATTATTGATATTAAGAAGCATAAATATCTGCTTATCAAAAAATTCTTTTTTTTGTTCGAGTTTTTGGTTTTTAAGAAATGAAAACTGCACCAAACTGTGTGTAATCGGGACTGAATTGGACGGAATCAGCTCTAGTTCAGTTTCCGACTCAGTTTGGTTTTTGTACACCCTTAATCCAACATACTTTTTTCAACATAAATTTTAAGCAACTATCACAAATTTTATGGTCCATGAATAAGAAATAAACATTAAAATAATATAAATAAGCTATTAAATATAATTATACTTCGTTGAAATAATTTGTTTAACACAATCAAATTTAAAATAATTTAAATAAGCTGTTAAATACAATTGAAAAATTACTTGGTATATAAACAAAGTGACGTTGATCAATTAATTTTTTTGACCTTCACAATTGATGAACTCACCTTGATAATTAAGCTTGCGAGGAAAAAAAAGACCCAAATTTGACTTAAACTGAAGGATAACTATTAATTTATTTTTTTAGCTTGCACAAAATAATACTGAAATGTCGAGATAAACGGACTAATATTTGAACGGTATCATAATAATTGTTGCTTATAAGTTTATATTTAAATTCCTAAATTTATGGGTGAGCATGGATTAGAGGATCCGACTGATCAGATCCGAATTAACACATCCAATCCGATCCGAATTGTGTCGGACGGAACTTCAGATAGAGGATAGAGGATCCGATAAATTTTAGAACCCGATCCAATATTATCCGAAAATCTGAAATATTCGAAACATCTTAATAAGTTCTGAATTTAAGTTTTTATCTCTTAGTTTTACTTCTTTTTTTCTATTTTTTTTACTATTTATTCCACTTACTAGGTTGTAATACTATTTGAATGCCTTGTTAGGTTGCACAAAGAATCTAAAATTAATAAAATTTATTTATTTTTAAATAAAAATTAATTTAAAAATATTTAAAAAGTCATAATTTATTCAAAAAAATATCACAAAAGTAAAACAGAACCAGATTGTAAATAATCCTGGAGCTTCTGGTTTGCGTCTAAGCCTACCCTTGTTTAGGGGTGTAAGAAAACCGGACCGAACCGGAATCGAAAAATTTGACCCGAGCCGTAACTTTTCAGTTTGGTCCGGTTCTATCCCATTAGAACTGAAAATTTCTGGTTCGGTCCGGGTCTCTCGAATATAAAATCCATAAATCAAACCGTAGAATCGTTTGAACCGGAAATAAGAAAGCGTTTAGTCTTTATGCAACTAAAGCACAGGCAGGAAATCAAGCTACATCCACAAAGAAATAGATGGCTGCATCTAAGGGCTTCTTGGTCTAGCTTGATCCCGGTCTCGGGACTTCCCAAGTCATGGAGTCTTTGATCAAGTTGTAAACAAAACGAATATACCCTCTCAAATATATATTAATTATTAAAGTTTAGCTTTATATGAGTGGTTAAATTTTTAATTTTCTTTCTAAATGGAAGGGGTTCGAATCCCCTTCCCCTCAAAATTCTTTTTTTTTATAGTTTTTTTACATTCTTATTCAATTCCTACACCAAATCAAAAACCAATCCTTGCACCAAATTAATTAAATCCAATTCTCCCAAATTAATTCAAAACCACCTCTACCCAATTAATTCAAAACCATCCTCTGCAAATTAATTCCAACCAATCTGCAAAATCAATTTCAAGCAATCTCCCCTACATATTAAATTAATTCCAATCTCCTGCAAAATAATTCCATCATGCTAATCTGTCACCAATCAGTCCCCGACCTCCTCCGGCCAGCCGCTCAACCCATCAAAAATCATCACCGAATCATCAACCACCACACACTATCATCAAACATCAAACCAGCCACCCATCACCGCCACGATTTACCCCTCAATATTACCGTCGCCGATTCCCTCCACCCAATTTAAACACCGAACCTCTACTACTTGCCTGGTTGAGAAACAAATAAGAAAGAAAACAGAAAAGAAAAAAGAAAAAAAAGAAAAAAAGAAAGAAGAAAGAAAAGAGGAAGAGTGAGGTGCGCAGGAAAGGAGGAAAAGAAGGATGAAAAAGAAAGAAAAATAAAAGAAAGGAATAGGAATATGCTCGATTTTTTGGGTCCAAAATGTGCGCTGATGAGTTTTTAATTCTCAAACACCAAAACGACGTTGAAAGAACCAAAACGGTGTGTTTAACCACTAAACGACATCATTTTAAAAAAATATATATATATATAAATCGGGAACTGAACCAAACCGAACCTTCCGATTTGGTCCGATTCGAGCCCAACCAAAATAAAAAATTTCCGGTTTAATCCGGTTCTAGTAGTACCAGAACCGAAAATTTTCGATTCGATTCGATTTTAACCTTGTAATGAGACCAAACCGGGCCGGTTACACGGCTTACCTTCGTCTCTGTTCGTCAAGTTATTGCTTGCATAAACCCTTTTACTTTTGGTTCAAACCATTAGTGGGTTTTAAAATCACTTCCTAACAGACGCATCTCCCATTAATACTACACCTACTGGTGGGTTTTACTAAGCCAGCCTGCGAAGATAAGCCCGTAAGTTATTCTCCTCTGTTGAAGTGTTTATCGCTTTCTCTTTCAACATCAGTAGGCGAAGACGAAGGTTTCTACTCTGTTCTGTTATACTTGCTGCCTTTCGTACAGTGTTATTGGGTTTCCATGTCATGGACTGTTTGGCGTTTCCATAGCACCAAGAGAAAATGCTTCCTTTAAAGTAAGTTTCCGTGTTCATTTTTCTGGGATTATGTTAGTTTCTTTCTTTTAGTGACTTTATTGTCTGGTTCTCCATATGGGTTTTGTTCGAGCTGTCTTTCTTTTTGATTTTACCTTCTGCGTCTCTTGCATTTGTTCTTTATGGTTAGTTTTGTTCCGAAGTATGGTTTTCTGCTTCAATTGTTTGCTTTCTTAGCTGTGATTGTAAAACAAACAGCTGCCCTTATTGAGTACTTGCTTCTTATTGATCTGGAACGTTTCTCCAATATAGGAATTTTTGGAGAAGGCATAAGAGGAAAATTCTTGTCACATCAGGTGTTTTAGGAGGTGGCTACTGTCTTTACAAGCTCTACAATGCACACCAACGTAGACTTGCTGATCTGGAACGAGAACTTGCTGCACAACGTGAACACGATGACCTTGTTAAGGACCAGTTAAGAGAAATCCTAATATCTGTCTTTCTTTTCTTGTTTATTTTTACGGGAGAGGCTTTAGATTAGCTCTTATGTTTTCTTCTTCTTGCTGATACTGTTAGGATGCAAGCTCATTTCGAGAACATTCAAAGTATAGCTGATACAACAACAATGCCTCATGCCATGCACTATCTAAGTAGTCGGATAGAAGAAGAGATGGACCTCTCTGACCTCACTGATAGACTAATCAAAGGGAAGGGTCAGCCAAATACTTTGACTGAGAAACTTGAGCTATGGGAAAGATTGAAAATCTTAAGTATGCTGCCATTGTTGGTTCTTGTTCTAGTTCTATTTCTACAGTTTTCTTTCCCTAACTGCTGCACTGGGGGTCATCTGTAGTATATTATGAATTTGTTTGGCTGTGGTTTATACAGGTTTCACAAGAATGGTGGTTTCACTATGGGCAGTGACAACACTTAGCTTATATATTAAAGTTCAAGTCAATATTCTAGGAAGACATTTATACATCGATACTGCACGCGGTCTTGGAGATTCACATTTATTGGTAAGAGCCACCATGTTTTCTTTTCCATGTGCAAGATATATGTTCACACTACTATTCTTTGCTTGCGTAGTTTGTGTTTTGTGGACTTTGTTCACATTTTATTTCTGTGTTATTCTGCAAGCATTTATGGTAGTCTTGTTCTTTCTGTTTGGAGGAATACCCAAGATTATTTTAAATTCCTTTTCAAATGTAATTTAGTTGTCAGTGAAAGCTGCAAAATTGGCATCCTGCCCCACTCAACTCCCTTTAAGGCTCAGGTCCAACTATATTTGTATACCAAAAAGACCAAAATAACGTTCGATTTAGTCACTGTTTTCTGTTGCTTAATCATTCAAGAAATAGCTCTCTGCTGATTAATCTTAAGGGTTGCATCATTTAGAACAATATTTGCAGATCCCTGGTAATTTTTTGGATGAGCAGTATGTAGTTAGATTAGCATATCCCTGAGGCCGTATTT
This sequence comes from Viola odorata, assembly GCA_963691705.1. Lineage (NCBI taxonomy): Eukaryota > Viridiplantae > Streptophyta > Magnoliopsida > Malpighiales > Violaceae > Viola > Viola odorata. The sequence continues at coordinate 36,478,183 of OY829546.1, forward strand.
GATGCAAATGAATACAGGCCCAGGTCATAAGCATTTCTGCAAATATCTGATGGTGGGGTTTTAAGTTGCCAAGTGCTTGTAGCATCAAACTTATCATGCACCAATTTATATGCTTGGAGTCTTGTATCAAGACTCGTGTTTGTTATTGTGGTTTAGTGTAGATTGTATTTGGAACTTTCGGTTGTGTAGAATCTGAAGTTTTAAGATGACTCATGGAGGGATAAAGCTTTGAATAATGCTTGGGATACTAACTATTTTACTAACAAAGTTGTACTAACTGATGTGTCAAATATGATTGGGTTTATCCCTTCCTAATTAGGTTATATTATTATCTTTATTTAAAGAAATAACTACCAAGTGAATGTGAAGATGACATGTGTACGTTTAGTATAAAAGTTAGTAAAAGTGTTAGTATCTCTAGCACTACTCTAAAGCTTTTGGGAGATTTTATAATAGTTTGCATTGATGAACTAAAGGTATTTTTGTTTTTGGGTGGTCTGGATGGTGGTCGAATGCATGGGATGATGATAAAGTGGTTGCATTTCTGAACCATTCCTCTGCTAGGGTTGAGAAGTGGGGTTTTACTAGGGAGCATGTGTATCAGCTTTCATGGTGTATTAAGTTTTTAAAAATTCTATGTTTCAAACTGTTAAAAAGTGGTTTTATGCTTTTTCATGTTTTGCTGTAGAGGGGAGAATTTTGGAATTCTTTTAAAGAAAAATTGAAGCACACTCTATTATTTATTGGCATTTGGTTGGTGGTCCAGATGATTACTTAGCTTGAATGCTAGGTAAAAATTACCTCTAATTTCTTTAGCTTGTAAACTTAGAAGCTGCAAACTAATGCTAGTAGGATTTCTAGGGTTAGAGATTGTAACTAATTTAGGATTATTAGTATCTTCCTATTTTACTAGATTTATAATTAGGGTAATTTAGGAATTGTATGTGTCTCTAGAATTGTCTAAATAGTTGTCCAGACCTATATAAACAGGGTTGCTGTTGTACATGTTGATAAGCTTCGATTTTTTATTATTAATATAAAGTTGTTTTAACAACTTACGGTGATATTTAGAGGTTATGGAACCCTAAATCATCTGCTATTGTTCCCCCTTCAATAATATTGTTGTTTCTTCCCTAGTCCAAGCCTATTTTTAGAGTTTACCCTACTTTAATCTACATCATATAGCTTAGTCCCATGCACAAAAGAAGGTAATGCCAATCTTCTTTGGTTAACTAAAAGAGTTGATGGTGGCAGAACAATTCGATGCACTTGGTGGCAAGTAGGACAGTTTCTTGAAGGGCACATAAGTGAGTGGAAACTCAAGGGTTTGCATTATGTTACTGAAAGGGAAGTGGTCTAGGACTACTTTTCTGTTGTGATTGAATACCGATGAGATAATGCCTTTGCTTTATGACCGGTATCCTCACATTTAGAGAGTAATAAAAACTGTTGTTGCATGTGTGTTTGAGCACAACTAGGGAGAGTACGATGTCGCATGGATGTGATAAGCATATTGCTGGGAAGTTTTGAAAAACTGACGTTATGTATGCCATCCTTAGGTGGGTGATTGCGAGATGATAATTAAAGTTTAGAATCTAGAAATCTGAGCTTGGAGGTTCTGAGGAAAGGAATTTGGTGTTGTTCGATCTCAGTTTGCGGTGAAGGAGTCATATGCTGGTATGGTCTTGGCTCCGATTTGGAGGAAGAAGCTGAATGTTGACGGATGAAGGATCTAGTCCTCTACGTTAGGTTGATAACACGGATGAAGGGATGGATGGATGAAGGCGTGACGATGGAGAATGGAGTAAAAGGCAGCGGGTTTAATGGAGGAAGGTCGAAGAGGTTATCTTTTATCTTTCCTAAATCTTGGGTTGTTCATCCTTGTTGGTGAAAGGGTCAAGCTAGGGTAGAGATCCTTGTTAATTGACATAGTAAGGTTGCCTTACCAAGTTGTAAGGAGGGTTTACTCCAATTATCAAGTTCAATACAAGTTATCCATTCAACACCTCTTCGACCTTCCTCCATTAAACCCGCTGCCTTTTACTCCATTCTCCATCGTCACGCCTTCATCCATCCATCCCTTCATCCGTGTTATCAACCTAACATAGAGGACTAGATCCTTCATCCGTCAACATTCGGCTTCTTCCACCAAATCGGAGCCAAGACCATATCATATGCTTCTCTTACTCTTGAGGCAGATATTTTCAGAATTCATGCTAGAGGAAACAGGAACCAAAGCTCTTGACAGCAGTAGCTTGCTAAGTGAAAAATAAATAGGAGTAGACTGGTAGAAGAAGAGATGGAGGAATTTTTTTAAATGATGGAAATAGATGGGATTATTTTAACTTTGTTACGTGAAATTTCACAATGTTCCAATCTTTGTGATACTTACTTGTATGTCTAGTTTCTGACATGATGCCGGTGCCTTAGCAACTTGTAAGCTAGAAGCTGCAAGCTACTTATAAGTTGTTGATAAAAATGTCTGGGTGTATAGATGTTCTTAGATCCGTATTTTTGCAGCGGGTTTAGTGTTCTAGTATTCTGTGTTATGTATTGTGTCCGTTGTTTTCTTTCCCGTATTTTTGCTACTCAAGTATTCAATATTTGAAAATATGGTGCATGATCAGTCTGTTCTCACTCGGATATTAGCTTCATGTGCTGGTTGAAGTGTGGCAAATGGGGAAACTATTGCAATCACAGTTGATTATGCTATGGATGCAGTTGCTCCTCCTTTTGATGTTTGTTTAATATTGTGTCTGAATGTGACTATTTTAGGACAAATATATGATTTTAGGGAAGCCTTAGGGCGGTCCCTGTGATTTCTTGGAATGTTCCCCAATCCGCCCATGATGAAAAAAACATATATTCCTTGAATCTGTTTGTCCTTGGTGCATTTTCTTTACCTTATAGAGTCCAATCAGGTTGTTACCATGATTGCTCATGGTTGTCCTTTTGCTCCTTTTCTGGTTTGGATTCATTTCCAGCCCTTTGGCACTGATCAATGCTATCTAAATAATCATCTTGAATTGAGCCAACATGTTTATGTAACGGTTTATATTAGTTTCTTGTTTAAATTTATGCTAGGAGCAACCTTTAACAGTTTGTGTTTTTATATGTGGAAACATTGACGAATGATATTTGATTATTCCTCGGTAATATGTAAGAAAGTTGTAAGGTGAATATGAGCCAAATCTTTGTAATTGGTGGTGCTGTATATAGAACAGCACCTTTTGTGGTTCTTATGAAGCTTGAAGTGGGTTAAAGCATAATGTAAGTTCATGAGGCTATCTGTACCTTTCCTGGAATTTAAGTTTGGAAATGCCAAAAGTAAGCTCATTAATGCTGGTACTGATCCTGTTTGTGATGAGTTCTGCTTCTTCCCACTAAAGTTCTAACGCCAAAACTGCTTCTGTAATCTTAGATGATTTTGCCAGAAGCAGTTTTTAGCTCATTCCAAAACAAAAGCCTCAATCATGACTTAAACACAGATTATTTATAGAATGGAAATTTAGATGAACTTTGCTAAACCTTCAAGTTATTAAAAGAATAATGCACTTATTGTTCTCATCCATGGAATTCTGACAGTTACTAACTTACTATAAGGTGGACCTAGGTTTGTACTAGAATGCTGGAACTGGAATATTGATTTAGTACCTGGGCTTGGCTCCATCACTGTTTCATATATGCCTAAAGGCTCTGCAATGTTGACTTGCATCTTTTAGCCGTGTCTGGACTGGATTTTTATCCCTGGTATGATGCATGTTGTGTTCAACAGAGCACACTGTTGTCCTAGGTTTTTACTTTACCATTTTTCCATCCTGTTGTATTCTATCATGTTTTTAAAATGTTCTAAATTATGTTGATTGTTTATAATGTTTTGAACATATTGTACTGTCCTCAGTAGATCATACGTTCATGCCCGTGATCTTGTTTCGATGATCCTGCTCTTTTACATGTCCTGATATGTCCATAGGTTTTTTCAATTAATTGATCCTGTTTCTTTTCACAGGAGAATGTTGATCTTATCGATAGGGAGGACCAGCAAAAGTTTTTGTTGAGTGCTGATTTTCTTGCAAATTATGGCATGCCAGCATTGATTGCTAATATCCAAGAAGCAGTAACAGAAGTACTTAAGGGGTATAATTTCCTTTTCTCTAAAGCAAAAAATAAGATTATAAATATGAATAAAAAGAAGGCACTTACCATAGTGCTGTCTGAAGTCACTTGATTATAAGCAAAATAGTCCTTGGTGTTACAGCAACTCTCATGCTACGCTTAAAATAGCGTAGATAAGCCAGGGCATTGCCAGTTAGTCTGGCAAAGACTATGTGGTGGGTGTTGAATGAATTGGCAGGAAATGTGAGTACGGGGTGCAGGTTTGTCTTCTTTTCTTTCTTATGCAATCCGTAGATTCTGGGAGGGAGGAGGGAGAAAAAAGATCCAGTATAATGAGTTTTTCATTCTTCTGTTTCTAAGTGATGAAGAAGCATCTGGGTTTAGTGGATGTAGGCTGCACTTCTGGGGCTTCGTTTAGAGGCATAGGAAACTGATATGGCTCGTTTAGATGAGAACTGATTGTGAGTGGTACTGTGCCAGATGCTTTTTTTGGTAAGGGCTGGGACTAGAGGGCCTTTTGGTGCTTGTTCCTTTGTTTACTGGGTATAGTTGATGTGTAAAATGCCATTTACATGTGCTTCATATTAGAAGTTCGGAAACAAAATCCCCTTAAAATGTTAGCCAGAAGGTTCTTTTGACAAATTTTATACTTGGAAGTCCATTTTGATATCAATTCCCACCCTCTTGAATGAGAACTATGGTACATCTACAACTTTGATACTACAGTTGAGGCTTGTGTGGCATAACCTGCAAATGAAATAAGAGTAGGATCAAACTCAACTTTATTTTTTATGATCCAAGCATCTGTCTGGAGAAGTTTCTGGTATTTAGCTCTTTGTGTTCTTCTCAATTTGTGACGTTAATCTATGTAGAAAACAATTGAGGGATTACATCAACTCCAGTGCACTTCATGGCACTGTCGTGCAAATATTTGACGCGTTTATGAGCGTGGGAAATCCCCATCGGTGGGTGGACTACTTGATGCCTGAAGATATTACATCCTATAAACTTGCCATGAGTCCCAGCAATGCCAGCACAATTCTAGCAGAGACTCCAAAATTTGACCAGCTTATGGTTGAGGCACGAGCAGTGCTTTTGAGGTATGTTTATAATAGTAGTCAGGAGACGAATGGTGTATGCTATGTATTTCTGATATACTTCTTTAAATACTATTCTAGCATTCAGTCAAAATGGGTAAGTTTATTTCAGGAGAAATGTCAGGGCGGCAATTGCACATCTAACAAGATAACACATTTCACTACAAAAAAATCAGGATACCATACCCATTCAGGATATCATCAGTTGTGAAAAAAATCAGCTTTACCAATTACATTCTTGAATCCTATGGTTGCTGATCAATTGAGGAATAATGTTTTTTAGCAAGCACAGGCATTCTCTTGATTCTTTCTATCGTGACTTGTATCTGAATGTGTTATTTGTCAATAAGCTGTTGAAAACTGAAATGCAGAACATCTTAACAGAATCACTCTCAAGCTGGAATTTCATCGCTTTCTTTTTGGCCTTGCAGTGCAGAATTCGGCAGAGTTGTTGAGATCTCTTTGAAAGCAGTGGTGGATGCCCTTGTGGATGATATGGAGGCTCAGTTTGCTGCAGGCAGCCCAACATCTGGGATGCCGATGGTGAAACTTTTGCCGCGCATTGCACAAATGTGCGTGTCACTGCTTGATGAAGCTACCCAAAACAGTCTTATAAAAGCTATCGGGAATGTACCAGACGTCGATCTCTTCTTCACTCTTCTTTATTCGAATATGCCAACAGTGTAGGCTAGTGATCCCAATTGTATTTTCATCCACCGTTTTGATTTTAATACGAGAGGCTTGGGTGTTATGATAATCTGTATGGTTGTAGGTTTAAGGTTCACGAAAACATTTGAGTACATGAATGGAAGGAATAAGAGAGAGTATCGAAGAATCTGATTTGTAATTCTTTCTAACATTGTTTATCTGGTCGGTTACTTTGGTGCCAACAGCATTTTCTTACCGGAGTCTCATACCTTCTGTTTGACTATGCTGTTTTCCTAGTGTTAAATACTTCTTATTGCATTCTTTTTTACCTTCTTCGTATTACAGAGAAGAATGTCCATATCCAATAATTTTTTTTGGTACATATGAGTTGAGCGAGCTTGCTTTGACGTATGTATACACACCCAGCTCATGAGTTTGGTCAGGTTGCTTTGATTTTCGGTTTAGGAAATGTTTGAGTAGGAGAATATCCTGAAACGATTGCTACTTTTGTACTTGCTGATTTTAGTTGATTTCATTCATCTTATTTAAAAAAAAAAAAAAAAAAAACTTGTAACTTAGTTGTTGTAGGCTGTATGTTAAAATAATTTTTTTAAAATTAAAAAAATCTTATAATTTATTAATTAAAAAGGAAATATTTGCTTATTGAGGATCCATATTAGGAAACTACGTAGCAATTAATTTTTCATGAATAGTGGAAGTTTGTTGATGATTAAAACAATTATTAATTTAGATCAATAAATTTGTTAAGCATATTTTTGGTATAATTAAGCAATTTATGAAGTAATTTTTTAACACGTTTGCTTTAAAAAATACCAAGTATCACTTGTTTTCTAAAATATTAATGTAAAAAGAAAATAAATTATTAATAAAGAAGAGAAAAAATAAGTCACCAACAAATTCCAAGTTTCTTTTTTATTAAAAAGGGATACATGTTACGTAATAGAAAGAATGTAAAAGAAAGGGTAATAAGAAGAGCGTATTTAGCACTACTCTACTTTTAATTTTTTTTAATAGGATTTTTTTTTTTTTAATTTCATATATCCTCTTAATTAAGATTAAATTCTGTTTGAGTTCTATCGAACCCTTAAAGGATAATAACTCTCTCCAGTATGATTTTCACCATTTTTATTATTTGAACTTCAGACTTTAGTTAAACCATTACTAGTTGACCACAACTAACCAACGTTGGTTCCTATTTCTTTTAATTGGATGCACTCAATCATTATTTTAAATTTTTTTATAGGACATTTTTTTTTCTTACCTGATGTGTCTCTCAACTGAGACTAATCATGTTTAAGTTCTATCGGGTTCCTAAAGGGTGATGATTATCCTACCATGGTTTTCCCCATTCATAATACTTGAACTCGAGACCTTAATTAACAGTAAACAAGTCCTTACCATTCGAACACAAGTAATATCTGTAACTATTTTTTTATTGGATGCGCTCATTATTATTTTGTTCCCCGGTCATTATTTATTTAAATTTAAATATATAATAGGTGAAGTGAATAAATGAAGAATTCTAGTAACCTCTAATCAAGGATTGTAATTACAATTACAATTAGTATAACGGTAAGGTTCCTGTTGTTTTGTCTTTTAACACATTTCTATTTTATTATTGGTGCTGCCATAGGAGAGGTTATGGGCTTCTGAAATTTTCAAAATTTCATAAAATCGTATTCGTTTTTATTAATTTCTGTGATTAACTCTTGAAATAATTCAATTTTTTTCAATTACTGACATAAATAAGTGGGAGAAATTAGATGAGATAAAACAAAGAATAGATATCACTTTGCGTGAAGGGAAGACATTAGGAAAGTTTGGAAAATCTATAAATATGAGTTTGATAGACATGTAGATTATTTATTAAGAATAAGTATACCACGATAAAATTAATTAATAGAGCAAAAACATTAAATAAGGTAAAAACAATTGTATCGAGGATTTATTTATTACATATATATTTTGAAAGTTTTTTTATGGTAGCTGGAGTTAAATACATGAAAAGGGCATAGTTATTAGAACAGAACCGGACAATAAATCAGAAATAAAAAATTTCTGGTTCGATCGAGTTTAATCGGATTCGACCGAATTGACCCATTAGACCGTTTTGAACCATTGACACATCGAATCATTCAATCTTAGATAATTGAACCGGATTGAACCGATAAATTTTCATATTCTGATGGGACGGCCCATGTCTGTAATGGGCCTGCCCATCAAAATTACCAAAACGACGTGGTTTTGGAGAAGAAGCATTGAACCAGCCGGTTCAATCCGGGTCCCCGGTTGCATAAAACCGGCCAGTTCAACCGGTCAAACTTGGTTCGCATGCATATCTGGTCAGATAGCTGAATCGAACTAAAAATCTGAAATTTTACGGTTAAACCGGTCGAACCGGCCGGTCTGATCCGATTCTGATAACACAAAAAAAGGGTACTGACACTTCGGATTTGTACTAGTCCGAAATTGTTAAAAATGAACCCTCTATTAATTTTTTTGCTAGATTAGATCTTGTATTCGTTCATTGTTGGTGTCGCACCCCCTTTTTCGTTGAAAACGAGTTTAAGGATCGGGACGGGCCATAATGATAGACAAGCGTTGGACTCGTCTTAACACTATGCAAATGAAGTCGCCACCCTAATTTGTAAGGTTTAGGGAACCTAATCGATGGCATAAAATAAAACAAACTAAGGCACAATGGTCTAAACCAAAGAACGATGGTTCGAGGTCGTATTATGGACTTGGGAAGGTGTTAGGCACCCAAGTCACATCCTAAAAAGGTTACCGGTTATGCGAGTTGTTTTTGAAGATATTTAAACATGTAATTTGGCCCTCTAAGGTGACGTTACATCTTAGCATTAGGGTCATGTTATTTCCGTTTGGGGTTCGAGGGATGGGGTTACCATTTTGTCTCGATGCTAGAGCGGACGCTCACCTTTTTCCCTGGGCCATGCATGACTTAGTTACTACGTGATCTATCATGGCTGAAACTAACAAGGTACATTTTTTATGAATGCATATAAGTTGGCATGGCCTTTGGAGCCATCATGCATATCATTTATGCAAAGAAGCAATTTATTTCACAGCAATTTAAACGTAGGTGATGTAAACATGTAAGCATGTGGGTTGATTTTACTTACTAGCAGTTCTATATGTCATGCCTATGCGTAGGGTGGTTCTAACGCCTACTAGGGTGTCATGCTTTCGATACGATCAAGGATTTGGACCTTTGTGTGATCATACAAGGAAACGTTTAAGGTAAGCTTACCTTTTGGACGAACCCTGATCGATCCATCTCTTAAAAACCAATGTTAATGACAATTAACATAAATATGTAGATATAACAAACATACACGATTTTTTAACTACTTAATCTAATTATTACAAACCACAATTCATAATAAAACTACTTAAGTAATTATTACAAACCACAATTCATAATAACACTACTTATGTAAATATTACAAATTGGAGGTCTGAATAATTAAACTGTGAAATAATTAATTAAAGCTCTCACTAATTATTACAACGATTGAGGTGGATAACTAAAAGCAAACGAGTTGATAATGAGTTATTAACTTATTACAACAAGTTCAGCAATTAATTATTACAACAAGTACAATTAAAAGTAGTAGACAATTGATTATCACATACAAATGCACGAAAATAATGCTTACCGTTCTAATGGGCCGGGCTAGGCCCACACCTGGATTCCTAATTTTTGGGACACAATGCATGCAAACATCTCTTACGGAAATCAATTAAATTAAATGAAAGAAAGGTAAAAACGTACTTTTTGATTGAAGGTTCGAAACTTAACCTACAAAGTGAGAGTATTAGTACGAACTTAAAGATAATAAATAATAAAAAGCACATGCGCCATTTATTTCATACAAACAGTCATGAAAATAAATAAATATATCATGTGGGCATTTCACAATTTTTACCTCAAATTGACAAAACACATAGCAAATAAAACATCATGTAAAACATGTAATTTTAAATTCATGGTATAGATTAAATAACCTCATACATAACATAAAAATAAATAAAACAGCACACATGTAGCAATTAATTTCAGCAAATTAAACATGTCAAAAACATACGAGTAAATAAAATAAATGGACGAAACCATACGAAAGCTTGAGATTGGAACAATTAAATAAAATGGACATATGGGCTTGGCCAAGCCAAGCCCATCAGAAATTAAAACAAAGAAGGGACGGGCTGAAGCCCGTCACCTTCCTTCTCCTTCGCAAGAACAACCATGTTGGCTGTTCTTCTTCTTCACGTCGCCGGCCACCATGGCCGGCGACTCAAGCTACCAAAACGCCTCCAATACTACCCCAACCAGACCCAAATCAACACATACCATACCATCAGTAAAACCATACGAAAACAGTAGCCAAACATCAAGCAAAACAGAAGAAAAAAGCATGCGTTCTTCTTCGGAAAACCGAAGCAACCGTGGACAACAACAAGCAACAAATCGACCCGAAACTGACTCCTAACTTGCAGGGAATTAGCAGGACCAAACTACGACCAAAACCTATCAAGAACTAGCCCGAACCATCCATGAACCGCAATCAATTTCATCATGGAAAATTAATACGCATTAATGTCAATAATTCGCAATTAATTAGTTTAAGCAGTATATGTTTAAATTGGAGGAAGAATAGAACATATAACTTGACAATCAAACATTTAAAATAAGTTTACGCCATCAATTCAGTACATACATGCATAAACGAAAATTAATCAAGAGAGGGGTTAGAGAGAGAGAGCTTGGAACTTACCTTCAACGCTCTCCTTCTGCTTTCGGTTGGATGTTGATGATGAATAGGTGCGACAACCCGTCTTCCGCCCGGACGTGAATAGCTTGCTATTTATAGGACAAGAAGTGAGGTTGAGGAGTTGAGTCGGTCGTCTGCACGAGCTTCGTTCGTGCCGTGGGTGAAAACGAAAGCAGTCTCCGGACGTGGTCCTCCAAGCTCCTTTCTTGTTGTATGCTCATTTAAAATCATATCTAAGGAATCAAGTGTCTGCCACGCCTGGGAGAGCCAATCAGAAGGAAGGAAAAAACAAAACATACATTAATTGAATTAATTCCCGCTCTAACGGGATATTTTGGTACGAGCGGGGGCACACGAAAGTGAAAATAACTCCGAGTCGAGGGTACAACTATGTGTAGAAAAATAAGGCGAGAAAAGTAATATACAGTGACAAAATGCAAAAGTTGATTTAACGTATTTATTTTCTTATTCAGAAATGACAAAACGTTTGCGTGCAAAATAAATGTCCTTACGACAAAAATTGAACGAAACTGAATGAGGCGTCATGAAATAGAAAATTAACACGTAATTATCAATTAAATAAATAACGCATTCGAACCTCGGTCCCGGAAAACTTACTCGAGCCCGATAGAAGTTCGCAAAAAGACAGTTAAAAGTACGAAAAATTAAAAAGGCATGAAATAACCAGAAAAATTAAATAAACTAGCCTAGGACCAGAATCGACATGAATTTTGATCTAGACAAGCTAAAAAGTGGCAAAACGTAAAGGTTATGATAGGAAGTCAAAAATCGGGTAGCAACAGTTGCCCCCTCTTTACTGTCTGATCAAAAATGCAGTGTAACTGAAATTTTTGATGAGCAGTAAAGATGGTTGCCCCAAGTACTTACCATATCCTGATCACATCGCAACCTGTTGAAAAAGAGAAAAACGTAAGTAGTAAAATGTAAACGCTGCAGGGCGAGGGTAGCACTCGCGGTCCATACAATTTGACAGAGAGTAAATGACGTAGGGCGGTGATGTACACTCGCAGTCCATACGCTGACAGAAATTTAAATACGTAGGGCGGTGATGTACACTCGCAGTCCATACGTTGACAGAAATTTAAATGAGTGCTTGGAACGTACCTTGGGGTTCAAAGAAACGTACCTTTGGTCGGGTTATTGAGGAAAACGTCTCTGATAGTGAGGAAAATGGCCTTCTCGGATATTGAGGAGGGTGGTGTCGAGCGATTGGAAGCCACTGCGTGATTTGTGTGTCCGGGCGAGGCTATCGCAGTCACGGACGATGCTGAAAGGTAAAGATATGTTTGATAGAAATTTAAATGCGTAGGGCGGTGATGTGCACTCGCAGTCCATACGCTGACAGAAATTTAAATACGTAATCGGCGAGGATGTGCCTTCGCAGTCCATACGTTTGATAGAAACTTAAATACGTAATCGGCGGGGATGTACCTTCGCAGTCCATACGTTTGACAGAAATTTAAATACGTAATCGGCGGGGATGTACCTTCGCAGTCCATACGTTTGATAGAAATTTAAATACGTAATCGGCGGGGATGTGCCTTCGCAGTCCATACGTTTGACAGAAATTTAAATACGTAATCGGCGGGGATGTACCTTCGCAGTCCATACATTTGACAGAAATTTAAATACGTAATCGGCGGGGATGTACCTTCGCAGTCCATACGTTTGACAGAAATTTAAATACGTAATCGGCGGGGATGTACCTTCGCAGTCCATACGTTTGACAGAAATTTAAATACGTAATCGGCGGGGATGTACCTTCGCAGTCCATACGTTTGACAGAAATTTAAATACGTAATCGGCGGGGATGTACCTTCGCAGTCCATACGTTTGACAGAAATTTAAATACGTAATCGGAACGTACCTTGGGTTCAAAGCAACGTACCTTTGGTCGGACTATTGAGGAAAATGTCTCTGATATTGAGAAGGATGGCCTTCTCTGATAATGAGGAGGGTTGATCTGGTCTTCTCTGATAATGAGGATTGATACGGGGAGTGGTTGGAGGCCATCGCGCTGGTGAGTGGTTGAAAGCCACCGTATTTGTGAGTGTGTGTGTCCGGGCGAGGCTATCACAGTCACGGACGATGCTGCTGAAATGTAGAGATATCCGAGCGAGGCTATCGCAGTCACGGACGATGCTGAAATGTAATCACTCAAGGAGGAGTTACATAGATATGCAGATAATTGATGAAGATAGTCACCTCGGATATTTATCTAATTTTGACATGAATAGAAAGATATAGTAGTAGATAGACAATGAATTTAAAGGACAAAGTGTGGGGAAAGCAAATCTTACCTTGAACTTACTGTATGAACTGAAATGGAGGATGGTTGGAAACCATTGTATGCTTTGAGGTGAAGAGTGGTTGAAAGCGACCGCTTTTGTGAGTGGTTGGAAGCCACCGCATTGTCGAGTGATGGGAAGCCACCGCGTTGTCGAGTGGTGGGAAGCCACCGCGTTGTCGAGTGGTGGGAAGCCACTGCGTGCTCGAGTGGTGGGAAGCCACTGCGTGCTCGAGTGGTGGGAAGCCACTGCGTTGTCGAGTGGTGGGAAGCCACTGCGTTGGTATAAATGTATGTCCGTGCGAGGCTATCGCAGTCACGGACGATGCTGAAAATATAGTCGCTCAAGGAGGAGTTATATAGATAGACTGAAAAGTACTCGCTCAAGGAGGAGTATTAGATAGACAGGAATTTAACTGACAAAGTGTATGTGGGGGCGTGACCTATCACAACACTAAACAGACAAGATATGGGGACGTGGCCAATCACAACTTTTTAAATGACAATGTGTATGTGGGGACGTGACCTATCACTACACTAAACAGACAAGATGTGGGGACGTGACCAATCACAACTTTTAAAATGACAAGGTGTATGTGGGGACGTGACCTATCACTACACTAAATAGACAAGATGTGGGGACGTGACCAATCACAACTTTTTAAAATGACAAGGTGTATGTGGGGACGTGACCTATCACAACACTAAACAGACAAGATGTGGGGACGTGACCAATCACAACTTTTTAAAATGACAAGGTGTATGTGGGGACGTGACCTATCACAACACTAAACAGACAAGATGTGGGGACGTGACCAATCACAACTTTTAAAATGACAAGGTGTATGTGGGGACGTGACCTATCACTACACTAAACAGACAAGATGTGGGGACGTGACCAATCACAACTTTTAAAATGACAAGGTGTATGTGGGGACGTGACCTATCACTACACTAAATAGACAAGATGTGGGGACGTGACCAATCACAACTTTTTAAAATGACAAGGTGTATGTGGGGACGTGACCTATCACAACACTAAACAGACAAGATGTGGGGACGTGACCAATCACAACTTTTTAAAATGACAAGGTGTATGTGGGGACGTGACCTATCACAACACTAAACAGACAAGATGTGGGGACGTGACCAATCACAACTTTTAAAATGACAAGGTGTATGTGGGGACGTGACCTATCACAACACTAAACAGACAAGATGTGGGGACGTGACCAATCACAACTTTTAAAATGACAAGGTGTATGTGGGGACGTGACCTATCACAACACTAAACAGACAAGATGTGGGGACGTGACTAATCACAACTTTTTAAATGACAAGGTGTATGTGGGGACGTGACCTATCACAACACTAAACAGACAAGATGTGGGGACGTGACCAATCACAACTTTTTAAATGACAAGGTGTATGTGGGGACGTGACCTATCACAACACTAAACAGACAAGATGTGGGGATGTGACCAATCACAACTTTTTAAATGACAAGGTGTATGTGGGGACGTGACCTATCACAACACTAAACAGACAAGATGTGGGGACGTGACCAATCACAACTTTTTAAATGACAAGGTGTATGTGGGGACGTGACCTATCACAACACTAAACAGACAAGATGTGGGGACGTGACCAATCACAACTTTTAAAATGACAAGGTGTATGTGGGGACGTGACCTATCACAACACTAAACAGACAAGATGTGGGGACGTGACCAATCACAACTTTTAAAATGACAAGGTGTATGTGGGGCTGTGACCTATCACAACACTAAACAGACAAGATGTGGGGACGTGACCAATCACAACTTTTAAAATGACAAGGTGTATGTGGGGACGTGACCTATCACAACACTAAAAAGGATGGTGTAAAGGAAAAGTAAGTCTTACCTTGCACTTACCGTGTGAACTGAAATGGATTTGAACGTGAGGGAGCGTGATCCGCCACATGAATTTGATTTGGGAGTGGTAACGCACTCCATTCGAAATATTGATCGGATTTTGATAAAAATCCAAGATGAGGGCATTACGACGATGTTGTGATCGAAGACCCATGTTTGAGGAGTGGTAACGTTCTCCATTCGTTTGTTGAGGGGATTTTAATGAAAATCCAAGGTGAGGGCATTACAACGATTTCTTTATCGAAGACCCAATGGTTGAGATTTCCTCAAAGCGTATTTGTATCCTGCAAATAGGAGGGAAACCAAATACAAAGCAGCAACAGATAGAAAAAGAGAGAGCAAATGATAATGTGAGAAATATCAAATATTCCTACATTTAACCCCTGGCTTGCCCCCAAGTTTTTTTTTGTGTGGAATGAAAATGACCTCTTTGTTTAAGAAATTCAATTCAATTCACTTCTTCTTTGAATTTTTGAAAGAATGTTCGTTCAAATTTTCGTTATATAAACATGATTGATACAAGTCTAGATAACGTCTGCGTCTTGTTCAGGAAATAACGACCTCAAGAACAAGACTTTCCCCTGACATGCAGCTGTAAGCAATCCTCACTAGATATTACTGTTTGCGCTCATGCTCAGAAACAAGGCTATGTGTTTACACTCCTAAAAAATGCAGTAAACATAGCACAAAAATTAAATTTGCAATGTCAATCCGAGTGAATAAACTTCAACTGAAGATGAACATGCATGGGCCTGCTGATAATCAAAAGGACTTTGCGAGGGAGAAAGAAAGAGGAATTTGTAAAAGAAAGTGTTGTGTTTTTATTTTGTGATGAGGTTTTAATGAGTTTGTGCTCGACGACTGATCGTGACAAGGAGCAAAGTGCACCAATCCTTGAACCTTTGTTGGAGAGGTTTCTTCTTGATTGTTTTGAGGGCACCAAGCCCAAGTTCTGTGATACTTGCATGGAATGATCTCCTTTCCTTTTGAGATCATTTTGCTATTGATGTTTGATCATTTTGAGATCAATTTGTTGTTGATGCTTGACCATTTTTTGCATGTACTTGCTTCTGCTATTGTTTTATTGATTGTGTTCTTCGAATTCTTTTTTTTGAACACTTTTTTTTGTTTTTTTTGTTTTTTTGTTTTTTTTGTTTTTTTTTGGTAGGCACAGCAAGTACAATCTCTTGTTTGGTCTATCATCCTCTCTATCTTTTGCAGAAGCCTCCAAGTCTTGATTTACTTTGGCATTCTTCTGGCGTTGTTTTGTCAGCGATCCTCCAAAGGTTCCTTTGTTACCTCCTTGCTCGATGTGTAACTCCAATTTATCGGTCCCAGTCGAGCACTACTCCCTTGGTTGAAAGATTTTTTTGTGTTTGGTAGAGTTGTACATGGTGTACAAAATCTGCGTTTTGAGGGAAAAATGTTAAAAATGAAAATGTGGAAGAAGAACAAAGCAAAGTCCAATGTCATCTTACCGTTACCCCATGTCTGACAGTTCAAGTACCCAGGATATTATGCAAATCTAACTAGCAACTAGCTTAGCATTTACACTCATGAACGAAAAAATAAGGCGTGAAGGCCCCAAAATACTCATAGGGATACGTTTGGTGATTGCTTACATCTAAACATGTCATGGATATAAGAGCTAGCAGACCAGAGCATGCATGTTTATATAATTCCTAATGAACGCAAAATGGTGAATGCTTTGGCTTAAAAGGTTCAGTAAATGTGGGATGCTTTTATTTTCCTTCCTTTTAGCCTAAGTAGTACATGTATAAAGAAGAAGTTTTGCAGAAGCTAAGGGTTTTTCAGCCAACACGCACGCACTCTTGCAATAATGTAAATAACGGGAATTTTAAAATTGCGAAAACAGAAATTACAGAAACAGGAATTGCGGAAACAGAAATTACAAAAATGTAAAAGGACAATTTCCCTGAAAAATGAGCTTGGATATTTTTCAACACCTTCTTCCGGTCGTCACTTCACTTGCTTGCTCCTCAGTTTGCAAGTCTTGTTGTACCTGAGAATGCAAAAATGGCAGAAATGTAAATTGCAGAAACATAAATTGTTGAAGTGTGAAAGGACGACTTCCCTGAAAAATGAGCTTTGACATTTTTCGATGCCTTCTTTTGGTCGTCACTTCACTTGCTTGCCCCCAAGTTTGCAAGTCTTGTTGCACCTAAAAATGCAAAATTGCAGCAATGTAAATTGAGAAGATTAAATTGCAAAAATGTGATAGGACGACTTCCCTGAAAAATGAGCTTTGACATTTCTCAACGCCCTCTTCTGGTCGTCACTTCACTTGCTTGCCCCCAAGTTTGCAAGTCTTGTGGAACCTGAAAATGCAAAATTGCAGCAATGTAAATTGAGAAGATTAAATTGCAAAAATGTGATAGGACGACTTCCCTGAAAAATGAGCTTTGACATTTCTCAACGCCCTCTTCTGGTCGTCACTTCACTTGCTTGCCCCCAAGTTTGCAAGTCTTGTGGCACCTGAAACTGTACAATTACAGAAATGTAAATTGCGAAGATTAAATTGCGAAAGGGGAATTTGTAAATGTAAAGGACAACTCCCTTGAAAAATGAGCTTGGACATTTTTCGACTCCTTCTTTTGGTTGTCACTTCACTCGCTTGCCCCCAAGTTGGCAAGTATTGTTGCATCTGAAATGTAAATGACAAAATAATAAATTCATAGGGAAAATGTATCCCAAGATGTTGAATTTACTATTGACGAAAAATAGAAATATTGAGAAGAACACGTGGGTTGCCTCCCACGAAGCGCCCTTGTTTAAAGTCGTAGGCTCGACTATGGAGAAGCTCCCTTCCATGCCTCTATTATGCGATCAACATTGAAGTGGGGGGGAATCGCTGCATATTTTTTTGAAATGTGGGGCATGAACCACCACATGATTTTTTTGAAAGGTGGGGTTTAGACCGCCACTTGATTCTTGAAAGGTGGGGTTTAAACCGCCACAAGTGTTTTTGTGTTTGTTTTTTTTTTTTTGAAATGTGGGGCGTAAACCGCCACATGAGTTTTTTGAGATGTGAGGTTTAAACCTCCACATCGTTTTGATTGAAAGGTGGGGATTAAACAGCCACGTGATTTTCGAGATGTGGGGCTTAAACTGCCACATGATTATTTGAAAAGTGGGGCTTGAACCGCCACATGATTTTGAGATGTGGGGCTTAAACCGCCACATGATTCTGAGATGAAAGGTGGGGATTAAACCGCCACATGATTTTGAGAAGTGGGGCTTGAACCGCCACATGATTTTTTGAAAAGTGGGGCTTGAACCGCCACATGATTTTGAGATGCGGGGCTTAAACCGCCACATGATTTTTGAGAGTGGGGCTTGAACCGCCACATGATTTTGATTGAAAGCTGGGGATTAAATCGCCACATGATTTTGAGATGTGGGGCTTAAACCGCCACATAATTTTTGAGAAGTGGGGCTTGAACCGCCACATGATTTTTTTGAAAAGTGGGGCTTGAACCGCCACATGATTTTGAGATGTGGGGCCTAAACCGCCACATGATTTTTGAGAAGTGGGGCTTGCACCGCCACATGATTTTTTGAAAAGTGGGGTTTAAACCGCCACATGATTTTGTGAAGTGGGACTTGAACCGCCACATGATTTTTTGAAAAGTGGGGCTTGAACCGCCACATGATTTTGAGATGTGGGGCTTAAACCGCCACATGATTTTTGAGAAGTGGGGCTTGAACCGCCACATGATTTTGATTGAAAGGTGGGGATTAAACCGCCACATGATTTTGAGATGTGGGGCTTAAACCGCCCCATGATTTTTGAGAAGTGGGGGCTTGCACCGCCACATGATTTTTTGAAAAGTGGGGTTTAAACCGCCACATGATTTTGTGAAGTGAGGCTTGAACCGCCACATGATTTTTCGAAAAGTGGGGCTTGAACCGCCACATGATTTTTGAGAAGTGGGGCTTGAACCGCCACATGATTTTGAGATGTGGGGCTTAAACCGCCACATGATTTTTGAGAAGTGGGGCTTGAACCGCCACATGATTTTTCGAAAAGTGGGGCTTGAACCGCTACATGATTTTGAGATGTGGGGCTTAAACCGCCACATGATTTTTGAGAAGTGGGGTTTAAACAGCCACATGATTTTGTGAAGTGGGGCTTGAACCGCCACATGATTTTTCGAAAAGTGGGGCTTGAACCGCCACATGATTTTGAGATGTGGGGCTTAAACCGCCACATGATTTTTGAGAAGTGGGGCTTGAACCGCCACATGATTTTTGATTGAAAGGTGGGGATTAAACCGCCACATGATTTTGAGATGTGGGGCTTAAACCGCCACATGATTTTTGAGAAGTGGGGCTTGAACCGCCACATGATTTCGATTGAAAGGTGGGGATTAAACCGCCACATGATTTTGAGATGTGGGGCTTAAACCGCCACATGATTTTGAGTGAAACACAACACGAAGAAAATACGAGAATAAAGTAAAGCCATAAACACGACTATAAATGCACGAACATGATGCACGTGCTGGGCTTTTGACGTCGACTAAACTAGCATGGCTGAAAGGTTCTCGAATGGTGCCCTCCTAAAGGGTCCCCCTAAGCGGATACGAGAGCGTTGACCGAATCATAAAAGGATTCTGTTTGCTCAATCCATTTAAGGGTCCAACATCCGAGTTAGGGTTCATGAAAGCTTACCAAGGCGTAGGCCTCAGGACTTCACTAGTACCTCCCTAATCCTATTGGGTATCAATGTCGGCGATAAGCATTATGCATGAGATGCATATGAACAATTTATTAAAGCCAATAACATATAACAATCACGAAAACAATTTATTTAAAGCAAATAAAAAACAAACACCATAAAACCGGCTTCGACCCTACTAGTCCCCAGTGAAGTCGCCAAACTGTCGCACCCCCTTTTTCGTTGAAAATGAGTTTAAGGATCGGGACGGGCCATAATGATAGACAAGCGTTGGACTCGTCTTAACACTATGCAAATGAAGTCGCCACCCTAATTTTGTAAGGTTTAGGGAACCTAATCGATGGCATAAAATAAAACAAACTAAGGCACAATGGTCTAAACCAAAGAACGATGGTTCGAGGTCGTATTATGGACTTGGGAAGGTGTTAGGCACCCAAGTCACATCCTAAAAAGGTTACCGGTTATGCGAGTTGTTTTTGAAGATATCTAAACATGTAATTTGGCCCTCTAAGGTGACGTTACATCTTAGCATTAGGGTCATGTTATTTCCGTTTGGGGTTCGAGGGATGGGGTTACCATTTTGTCTCCATGCTAGAGCGGACGCTCACCTTTTTCCCTGGGCCATGCATGACTTAGTTACTACGTGATCTATCATGGCTGAAACTAACAAGGTACATTTTTTATGAACGCATATAAGTTGGCATGGCCTTTGGAGCCATCATGCATATCATTTATGCAAAGAAGCAATTTATTTCACAGCAATTTAAACGTAAGTGATGTAAACATGTAAGCATGTGGGTTGATTTTACTTACTAGCAGTTCTATATGTCATGCCTATGCGTAGGGTGGTTCTAACGCCTACAAAGTGAGAGTATTAGTACGAACTTAAAGATAATAAATAATAAAAAGCACATGCGCCATTTATTTCATACAAACAGTCATGAAAATAAATAAATATATCATGTGGGCATTTCACAATTTTTACCTCAAATTGACAAAACACATAGCAAATAAAACATCATGTAAAACATGTAATTTTAAATTCATGGTATAGATTAAATAACCTCATACATAGCATAAAAATAAATAAAACAGCACACATGTAGCAATTAATTTCAGCAAATTAAACATGTCAAAAACATACGAGTAAATAAAATAAATGGACGAAACCATACGAAAGCTTGAGATTGGAACAAATTAAATAAAATGGACATATGGGCTTGGCCAAGCCAAGCCCATCAGAAATTAAAACAAAGAAGGGACGGGCTGAAGCCCGTCACCTTCCTTCTCCTTCGCAAGAACAGCCATGTTGGCTGTTCTTCTTCTTCACGTCGCCGGCCACCATGGCCGGCGACTCAAGCTACCAAAACGCCTCCAATACTACCCCAACCAGACCCAAATCAACACATACCATACCATCAGTAAAACCATACGAAAACAGTAGCCAAACATCAAGCAAAACAGAAGAAAAAAGCATGCGTTCTTCTTCGGAAAACCGAAGCAACCGTGGACAACAACAAGCAACAAATCGACCCGAAACTGACTCCTAACGTGCAGGGAATTAGCAGGACCAAACTACGACCAAAACCTATCAAGAACTAGCCCGAACCATCCATGAACCGCAATCAATTTCATCATGGCAAATTAATACGCATTAATGTCAATAATTCGCAATTAATTAGTTCAAGCAGTATATGTTTAAATTGGAGCAAGAATAGAACATATAACTTGACAATCAAACATTTAAAACAAGTTTAAGCCATCAATTTAGTACATACATGCATAAACGAAAATTAATCAAGAGAGGGGTTAGAGAGAGAGAGCTTGGAACTTACCTTCAACGCTCTCCTTCTGCTTTCGGTTGGATGTTGATGATGAATAGGTGCGACAACCCGTCTTCCGCCCGGACGTGAATAGCTTGCTATTTATAGGACAAGAAGTGAGGTTGAGGAGTTGAGTCGGTCGTCTGCACAAGCTTCGTTCGTGCCGTGGGTGAAAACGAAAGCAGTCTCCGGACGTGGTCCTCCAAGCTCCTTTCTTGTTGTATGCTCATTTAAAATCATATCTAAGGAATCAAGTGTCTGCCACGCCTGGGAGAGCCAATCAGAAGGAAGGAAAAAACAAAACATACATTAATTGAATTAATTCCCGCTCGAACGGGATATTTTGGTACGAGCGGGGGCACACGAAAGTGAAAATAACTCCGAGTCGAGGGTACAACTATGTGTAGAAAAATAAGGCGAGAAAAGTAATATACAGTGACAAAATGCGAAAGTTGATTTAACGTATTTATTTTCTTATTCAGAAATGACAAAACGTTTGCGCGCAAAATAAATGTCCTTACGACAAAAATTGAACGAAACTGAACGAGGCGTCATGAAATAGAAAATTAACACGTAATTATCAATTAAATAAATAACGCATTCGAACCTCGGTCCCGGAAAACTTACTCGAGCCCGATAGAAGTTTGCAAAAAGACAGTTAAAAGTACGAAAAATTAAAAAGGCATGAAATAACCAGAAAATTAAATAAACTAGCCTAGGTCCAGAATCGACATGAATTTTGATATAGACAAGCTAAAAAGTGGCAAAACGTAAAGGTTATGATAGGAAGTCAAAAATCGGGTAGCAACAGTTGGTAATGACATTTTGGAGCTTGATATTGTTATAATGAACCTCTGTTAACTTTTTTGCTATATTAGACCTTATACTCATCCAAAATTATTATTTTAACTATGTGGCAAGCTTTCTCCGTTAACTTGCTACGCGGATCCTCTTCTCAATTTTATCATTATTATTTTCTTCCATGTAGGTGTATATCCACGTCATAAGGTATTTTTACAAAAAAAATTATAAATCAATCCTAGAAATTAGAAAACTAGAAACAATTTTGTAATAGGAAAAAAGTGGAAAAAATCTAGAAAAAAATTGGAAGATGTGATTTTTTTAGAAAAATTCACTGAAGGGAAAAAAGTATTAAAAAAATTTAAACTATGTTTGAGGAAAAAACTCAATTTATATAAATATGAATAAAGGAGTAGAGGCATATGATCAAATTTAACTACAAGTAGATGTGTAATGGAGGCTTTAAAAAAAATTTAGACGTCAACTCTAATTACAAAGA
The DNA here is from genome assembly GCA_963691705.1 of Viola odorata. NCBI lineage: Eukaryota > Viridiplantae > Streptophyta > Magnoliopsida > Malpighiales > Violaceae > Viola > Viola odorata. The sequence goes on from OY829546.1 coordinate 36,500,910, forward strand.
CCTCTCACTCAAGTTACTCGTCGCCAAGTAAAGGGAGACCAAGTGAAGCAAGATTTTCATAAATACTCCTTTGGGAGCTACCAGGACATTCTGAGCTATTTAAAACTAGGTGTGTCAAAACGGGTTCGACCCGACTGGTTGACCCGTACCCGACTCTCATTTCGACCCGTTGGATCATCATTTTCGACCCGTTAAATAATAGGTCAGTAACGGGTCAATCCTACGGGTCGCAGGTGACCCGTTTAAATTTTAAAACAAAAACCCTTCTCCTCAACTTCGCGATTCTTCAAAATCTCCAAAACTATCGTTGCCTTTCGAGATTCTCCAATCTCCACCATCGTGATGTAATTACAAGGGTCGATTCAATTTGCAAGAAATTTGATAAGTACGATGTCGATAAGCAAAAGGAGAGTAACATCTCCGGCGATGACGCCTTCGCTCGCTTGTACGACGTCTTTGACTCCGAAATCAATTCCGCCCTCCAAGTAATTCACTTTTTTCTGTGGGTTTTTGTTTTTTCATCTATTGCTTTGAATTTAGTATGTTTTCAATTTAGTTCAATCGGATGGAATGAAATAATGATAAAAATTGCAGAAATCGGAGACGGCGGCCGAGGAGAAGATCAGAGTGGTGGCGGTTGCCATGAATGCGGAGATTAGAAGGACAAAAGCTAAGTTGCTTGAGGAATTGCCGAAGCTGCAAAGGCTTGCAATCAAGAAGGTAAAAGGGTTGTCAAGACTAGAGAGGAGTGGGAGGCAAGGAGTGATTTAGCTAGGGCGCTTAAAGACAAGATTACTTTTACTTCTTTCTTAGTGGTATTAGCTTTTTTGTTTTCCTTTGCTTCCCGTATATGCGTTGGCATAGATATTGAATTATGAACAAGGTCTGTTGCTTCTTTAAGTTAAGTGGTTGTGTTCTGGCATTGCTGCAGGTTGACAGGGCAAACTCTGACCTTAAAAATACCAATGTGAGACTTAAAGATATTGTAAACAAGGTAATTGCAATCTTTACTGATAACAATTAGTTCGGTTATTTATAAGTTCTCACTGTTTGCTCCCCATCATTTCCCTCCATCATGTATGTTTATACTCATGTTGATTTTCTTTTTACATGGTTTTTGTTTCAGCTGAGGTCCAGTCGCAACTTTTGCTTTGATATCATCCTCTTGTGCATAATATTAGGCATTGCTGCCTATCTATACAAGTAAGTTTTCTGATGCAATAGGAGCATAGTGAACAACTTTATTCTACCTGCATATTGTTTTTGGATGTTTGAAGTGTCAGCTTTCAATTTTAGTTGATAAATCAGTACTTCACCTTTGCTTCAATACTGTTTCATTTTTTCCATATGATATCAGATGACTTGCATAAATTCTCTGTTCTCTTTACTGTGGGGTGCATATCAGAACCATCTTTTTGCCTGTTTCGGTGTTTTCATGCTGCCTGTAAGAGAATAGTCATGGCAGGATTACTTATCCAACAAAAAGGAACAAAAAATGGGTGTTGCTTAGCTTGTAATTTTATATTACAAATATCCCGTGGGCATTTATTCCTTTCATTACTTTTGGAATTCATTACATTTCAGAGGATTGCAGATGAGCGTACTGCAAAGGCAACAGAACTTGAGCAGAAGGTGGCACTGCTTGAGGTATATGGAACATGGAAGAATGATACTTCTGTTTCCACTGAAAGTTCGTCTTCTGATTTTGCAAGTTTTGAACTTATATGCCATAAGGTTGAATGTTATAATAACATGGTCTGTGTACATGTGACAAAAAAATTGTCATGTTTGTTGTACAAGCTAAACCTTCTCTGTTTCCTTTCTTATGCTTGTTTAATATCTAGTAATATAATTGGAATTAAGGATCGATCAAACCACTTAGGTTGGTTTATAGTTTTTTGGACTTTATCTTCTATCAACTGTGATTATGCATGATCTCTTTTTGTGGTTCTTTGAATGGGTGAGAGTTAGAGAATTGTTGTTTTTTTTGTGTTAAGATTTGCATGTAGTGAGTAGAACTACATGCACGTCTGATTGTTTTAAGGCCTACAATAGGAAAAAAATGATAAGATATAAATCATACAAGATGAAACACATTATAGAATTAGTTTGACTTCCGATTGCTAGTTTTCGTTTAAATACATGCAATTTTAATGTAAAAATTAGTACATATGTAATTTGTTTAATGTTTATGCTAGAATTTCATTTTTAAATCTGTTTATTTCATTGTATTATTTGTTTAGAAATTTAAATACATAGAATATATAGTATGAAACTTGTTAACCGAAGAATCATATAAATAACAACTTACTTTTATAAAATATTTATTTTAGAATTTTTCGTAACAAAAATTGACATTATAAATGGACCATTACTTAAAAAATCAAAAACCCATATAAAATTAAAACATCCGGGTCAAGATTCGGGTCAGCCGACCCGACCCGAATTTGAACGGGTCAACCCGGCCCGAATACATACGGGTTGCCAAGTCTCACCAGCCAGATGGGTCGTAGCGGGTCGAGCTGACCCGTTTAGACCCTAAAGCCATAAGACAAAAACGGCGTCGTTTAATTTTAATTAAAACTTTAGTTAGATCAAAACGACATCATTTTCATTAAGATAAAATGGCGTCGTTTTACTTAACGGGTCAAATGGGTCGGGTCGGGTCGACCCGTTACCCGGCGGGTCAGAAACAGGTCGGGTCACTTTTGACCCGTTACCCGACGGGTCTCCCGTTTTGACACCCCTATTTAAAATGATAAAACCCCCAACAACACTCAAGGGTCCAACAAGGATTCATCAATATGAGATAGATACTACCATAGTCATTTCCTTAAGATAAAATTAGGATGCCCATAAATAATTGAAAAGTAAGAAACAATTTTGTTTAATAATTCTGAACAACACAAAATGAGAATTATTCTCTATTATGCCCACTTGCTAAGGGTGTTCATGGTCGGATAACCGTCTATGTCGGTTATTTTACTTTGGATATCAAACTTGAATGGATTGATTTAGATGGTTAATTTTTAATCTCGGTTAATGTTATAATTCGACCCGCGATGTGTTGGTCGAATGTATGATACAAGGGAGGATCTAGCTCTAGAGTTTAAGACACACAAAACACAAGAAATACAGTAGGAAAACACACAGATACGCAACGAATTTATATAAGAAAAAACTCAAACGAATTACCTGAGTGAATGTCGAAAGGATAAGAGATGATTGTTTGAACAACGATCGATTGAACCTTGAGATATGCTTGATGAACACTTGAATACACGGGTAGAACACTCTCATATTCAAAAACACAAACTGTCCACTAAATGGACACTCAACACTCACTCAATCGCTCACAAATGGAGGTAATAACAGATTACACAAGTGAAGGATTCTTAGTTTTTTTGATTGGCTCAAGCTACGACAATCCAAAACCAAGGCAAGCACCAATATTGTGCCCCAGATGAATAAGGAAGGAGTAAACTCAACTTAATCCATTATTCATCATCAAAGCTAATGAAAATGTACAAGAAACTAGCTATTTATACTAAGTTACAAAATTGGGCTTTTTATGACAAGTTTGCCCTTCAAAATAATTAAAAGTCTCATTTTTGCCAATCTATCCTGGGATTAACGGTATGTCGTTAAGGCCTTAATGGCATGCCATTAATCTAGGAAAAACTTGGCTCTAAAATTGCCTTCTGCTATCAGTATGCCGATAGCTTTCGATAGGTGCTTGTTAGGGGAAATCTCGGACACACGGGTGGCCTAAGACTGGGCCAATAAGCGGATGGGGATTAGCTCCCGGTAGCTTCCCTTAAGGCTCCCGGTAAGTGCTGGCTCAACTGATGGCTTTCGATAGCTTTCTGATAGCTAGGCCACGCGGGTGGTCTAAGGTTGGGCCGATAGGTGGGCGCGTTATCGACTCCCGGTAAGTGATTGCTCCCGGTAGGGTGCACATGCAACTCTTGGGTTCCGGTATAACGCTCGGTCACCATTAAGGTTGGTCTCTCGGATTGGTTCCCGATAAGTCCCCTTAAGGTTACCAGTAGATGGAGTGAGAGCTGTCGGTTTCCGGTAACTCCCCTTAAGTTTACCGGTAAGTGGTCATTCCCGGTAGGATTCCTGCTTGGCTGTTGGCTCTTGATATGATACGTTAACATCCTCAAGGTTAGGCTAGACGTGATCGTATCATCACATTTCCCTTCGAAATGATTCGTCCTCGAATCCATAGTCTTAATTATGGAGTCTCAGCTCGGGCACACACAACTCAAAATGTTTTACAAGGAACACCTCACTATACACTCATGACATTGCCTAGGAATGTAGCTTAGGAAAGGATCCTCATAAGCTCCAAATTCCTTGACAAAATCAGTAGAAGGTTCCTACAAATGGGGATCATAAACAGAAGAAAAGGAGTTATTAATGTTAGATTGAGCTAAATGATCCTCATTGCACAAAGGCACACTTATTGGATCTCTAGCAAACAAAACATTGTCTCAAATTTTTATCTCACTTTCTTCTCTCAAAATTGTTACCCTCTCTTGTGTTTCCTCACTCTTTTCACTCCCCAAGGTAACATTTCCAAACTCAAACAAAGGGTTGACAAAAACTTTAAACACATGCGGTTTAATGTTTACACCCGAATCAATGGCGTTACTAGAAGAAGGAAGAGGGCTGGAAACGTTGTCATCATCGAGTGTGTTGGAAAGGATGTCATTACCGGGCAAGGTGGAAATGATGTCATTATCGGGTGGGGTGGAAGCGATGCCATCATCGGGTGGGGTGGAAATGATGTCATCATCAGGTGGGTTGCTTGTCTGATACGATCCGAGCTCATTTTGATGAGCTAGAACATGAAAGGTTTGCGGATTGGATCTAGCTCGAGTTACCCGATAAAACCCAATCGTTTACAAGAAGAAAACAGAAGAAACACAACAGCTAGGAAAAGGAGAAGAATGCGCAGCGGAGAGAGAGAGATGAAGAACAACGAAAATGGGAATTAAAGGGATCAATTGCGGATAGAAATTCAATAGGAAACGATCAATCAACAATAAATAATCAAATCCAAATTGTAATTAATAATCCATTAACGGAAATCCAAGATATTCATTCAAATGCACAATTCCAGAAATTCTTACCAATTTCAGCAAACAACAAAATCAAAGGTTGGAGACAAAGAGGTTTTTACTTGCATTGAAGCATGGAGTCTCCTGAGCTTGATTCTTACAAGGTGAGTTTAAGGTGTTTAGAGAGGAGTATTCTCAACTCAAGCAATAAACACTTAGACAAAAACTGATGAAAAAAAGAAAGAAATGAACTATTTATACTAAGTGCAAAATGGCCTTGGAAAATAACTCTCGGAAGGTAAGTCTGGGACTGGCGGCATGCAGCTAGGGGCTTACCGGCATACCGCTAGCTTCGGCGTGAACTGCTCCATATATCGCTGATGGCGTTAGAGGCTTGGAGGCATGCCACTAAGGCCTTAGCGGCATGCCGTGAGCTTCGACACTGAATTTCCAAACTTGAATATTTTTCCAAAAATCAAACTCCCAAGGCTACCGAAGCTAGCGGTATACCGCTAACTTTGGCGTGAATTGCTACAAATATCGCTGATGGCGTTAGAGGCTTGGAGGCATGCCGTTAAGGCCTTAGTGGCATACCGCTAGCGCTAGAGTTGGAAAGATTGATTCTTTGTTTCTCTGCGCAAGCTTCTCGGCCTCCGATGTGATGTGCGACCATCATTAAGGTCCGACCTTCGTCTTTAAGCACATCCTTACTCATCTTGGCCTCAATCCATATGATGATCTTCTTAGCCATGCTCCTTGTGATTGGCCCTCTTGGCGCCATATCTCGCTCTTCAAGCTTTAAGTTAGGTGTGATCGCATCATCACCTCCTCCTTTTAGGGGTGTACAAAAACCGACCCAAACCGAAAATCGAATTGGAACCGCACCGAATCGGTTCGAACTATTGAATTTTTTTTGGAACCGTAGGACCGAACCGGATAATTCTAAAATCCGTAAATCAAACCGTAAAACTGGGAGAACCGATATATATATATGATATCAAAGTTTAAATTTGGTTTAGTGGTTAACTCCTCACCTATCATCTAAAAGGGGAGAGGTTCAAATCCCCTTAGATCCAACTTTTTTTTCTTTCTTTTTTTCTTCTAAACTTAACTCCTCATCTTTCTTTTTTTCTTCTAAACTTAATTAAAATTCCTCAATTTTTTTCTTTTTTTCTTTCTTTTAAACTTAATTAAAAGTCCACCGTAGTAACTAGTAGGAACCAAGACATAGAAAATTTTAATAATTTTTCCTTTTTTTCATTTTAAACTTAACAAAAAGTCCTCATTTTTTTCTTTTATTTATTATTTTAGATATAAAATTTTATTAAGGAAGTTGTATAAGAATTATTACGAGGAAAAAACTATGTTATTGTAAATTATAATAGACATGTCATTAGTTAACTATATGTATAAACTAAGACCATTAATTATTAATGATACGACATATACTAGTAATATTACCATTAATCCTTACTTTAATACATAATTATTAAGGTATATCATGGATATATATTTATTGTTCAGTATTTTACTTAATAAAAAGAGAATTACATTGTTGTACGAAAAAATGATGTCAATTGTCATAAAAAGTATAATTACTAATTAGATGACAACTAAAATAATTAATTTGTATAATAGTTAATGGAAATTTATGATTTAGATTTATGGTATCTATATTTCAATATCATTATTTACTTGAGTTAATTGTTTAGAGGTTTATGATTTAAATTTAAATTGTATTAATGTGTTACGCAATACATGAGTATAACTAATTAACTATTGTATTGTTCAAGGATATTTTTGAAGCTCTAAATGTAAGTGATCTAATCTTATCTTCATATGAAGCATGATTATACTTGAAAAATCTTCACGTGTATATGTTAGGCTCGATATGAAGCACGATACTTCTTGACTAGATATTCGTTAAACATATTCATTACATTTCAATATATTAATAATTATTATTTATTAATATTTATTCACTTTAAATTTTTATATGTTTTGTATCATAAAAATTAAAGATTTATCATACTAAAATATCTTTATAATATTAGGCTATCATTTATAAATTGGTAAATCAAAGCATTATTTTAAAAATAATTAATCAAAACTGTGTGTTTAACAACTAAATGGTGTTGTTTTGTCAATGGATGTTGTATATTAATATATAGATAAAACTTTCACACTTTGATCTCAACATTTGTGGTAGTGTAGTGGCAACTAGCAAGTTATTTGCCCCCCTTTGCCAACGCAAACGGGCTCGAAACCCATTGCTTTCACCTTTGCCTTTCATTTTCAAAGGTTGAAGGATCATGGGTGATGTGGCAAAATCTTAACATGCCACATCACCCAGATTAAAAAAAAACCAAACGGGTCAGAACCGAACCGAAAGTAATGGTTCGGTTCAGTTCTACCCTAAGTAGAATCGTTAAATTCTGGTTCGGTCCGGTTCCAGCTCAAAAACCAGACCGAACCGGCCCGTGTACACCCCTACCTCCTTTGAAAGGATTCATCCTTGAATTCATTACTCATTGTCTGCATTATAAATAATTAAATCATTAATATGAAATGAGTTGCTTATAGATCCATACTCACTTGGTAAATCAAGGATATAAGCGTTGTCATTGATCCGATGAAGGATTTCAAAAGGTCCGTCACTGCGAGGGCTCAATTTTCCTTGCCGTTATTGAGGGAACCTATCCTTGCGCTAATGCAACCAAACCCATTGTCTCGTATCAAAAGATGTAGGCATCTTGCCCTTGTTTCGCTTGTTGGACACTTTTTCGTTCATTGCTTCGATGTTCTCCCGCACTTGCTTATGCAACTTCTTAACCTCTCCCGCCTTGGTTTCACCATCTACACACTTCAGCACACTCAATGGAAAGGGTAAGAGATCAAGAGGGGTTAGGGGTTGAAATCCGTACACCACATCGAATGGAGAAAAACCAATGGTAGAATGATGTGCATGGTTATATGCGAATTCAATGAAAGCAATGCTATCTTCACTTCCATTTGAGGATGACACGTAGTGGTGAGGATAAGTTTAGTGCCAAGTTGGGACCACAATGTGCGCCAAAAATCACTCACAATGGTCCTAGGCATGCCATGCAAACGCATAATATGTTGAAAGAATAAATGAGCAATGCAAATGACATAATGAGTTTTCGCACATGGAATGAAATGAGCCATTTTAGAAAAGCGGTCAACAACAACAAAAATGGAATCATTACCGTGCTTAGACCTTGGCAACCCTAGAATAAAATCCATCGACAAATCAACCCAAGGATGGCTAGCTACGGGTAATGACATGTAAGATGCATGATGCATGGATGTAGACTTAGCCCTTTTACTCACAAGGAATCGAGCAATTACTTTCGTCACATCAATTTTCATTTTCGGCCAAAAGAAATGCACCTTCAATGCATGTAACATTTTAGTAACACTAAAATGACCATTTAATCCACCCTCATGGGCTTCTGATAAGATTCAGACTTCTAGAGAGGGGTAGGTGAGGAAAATGGCCGTTCGGAATCTCCATTCTTGATGTCCGGTGTACCTGCAAAGCGCCGGAGGGGGTCTCCGGCGTAGATACTCTGATGCTTAAGTTAGTATGGCTATCCAAGATGGTAGGGGTTCGACTAGCAATCTTTGGCTTACCTTCTTACTTTGAATGGTGAGGTATTTATAGGCAAAATATAGATGTTATCGCTAGGGGGTGGGCGTTATCTAGGGAAGATAACGCCCAAGTTCCTTAAGTGACTTCATGTCCTACCTGGGATGGGATAACGCCGTTAGTGTGGCTAGATAACGTGTGAGATCCCCCCCGCTGATGTTGACCATCCCAGGACTCCGCATGAGGTGAGAGGCGGTAGCCACAGAGGCGAATGCCCGGTGGGAGCTACAGTGTTCCGGCCTTAACGCTGGGGTATAAGGACAAAAATGCCCCTGGAATTACTTCTATAGTTATCACAAGCCCAACTGAAAATGAGCCCGAGTGTTTACCAAGGGTTATCGCTCCATTTTCATCCTTGTTTGTTCCATGTTCTGCGAGGTAACGGGGTGGTGCGATTACCGAGAGACACGTCTTTTCAAACCGTCATTCCTTTGGGCCTATAAATTGGATTTTCCATGGCACTAATTCTTCTCATCTTTTTTGCATTTCTTCTGACATTTTCACCATGGATGAACTGACCAGAAATTTCCTGATCTCCAAGGCTCATACCCTGAAGAATCTCACTGAAGCTGACGTTGGCTTTCTGGAGACCATACTGATTAAGACTTCTGAGGACATTCTGGAACTTCAGGGGATGATGACCCCTCTTCTGTCCAAACAAGGTGCAACTTTCATGGAGGATTTTAGTCCTCTGGAGAGTGTATCGAAGTTGGCCGCCGCTGTCTCCCACATCTAGGTGGTTATCACAATGCTGCAGCAAAGGAAGGATCTGCTAGGGTGCTGCTTGAAGGGCATGAGGGTTTCTTCCTCTGAACTGACTTCTGTGGTGGATGCTCTGAGGGAGATTCCTTCGGTACCAGGGGATGATGACGTTGGGTCCAATGCTTGACCGCCTTCGGCTACCTTTATGTTTCCTTGTCTTTTCTTTTTTATTTCGGATGTACGCTTAGGCCGTTTAGGCCATAAATAAAATGACCTTGCTTGTTATTTTCTGCTTTCTACTGTGCTTGCATCGTAATATCAGCCGAGGCTGACCTTAGCCCAACCGAAAATGAGTCCGTCATTGGTTGGACTTCCATAGCACCTGCTTTCTTCATTACCGTTTCTTGTCTTAATTACACGCCGCCTTTGTAATAGTAATTGATTGGGCGGTTTTACTGGCACCTCTCGATTAATGCGAATTTCCAACAGGCATGATCACAGGATTAGATTCTGTAATTATGATCTTTCTTCTCGATGCTTATTAATTACTTTCAGAGGGCGTGCGAAAAGGCAGGACTGCCTTTTTGCCACGACTATTTAATGAGATTTCCCTTTCTTTTTCCTGTTCATCTTCTTCTTCTTTCTCTGTGTGAACTATTCGCAATTCTATGGCTGACTTATACTCCATGGACGTTGCAGAACGTGACTCTCCCCGAACTCCTCCTACTTCTCCGGATTCCGACGATCCTTCTCCGCCGCGCTTTAAGAGGTGGTTTTCCCGACGCAAGGGTTGTAAGAGGTCAAGAAGGAAAGTCTCTGAAACACTCGACATTGGTCATGACACCCATACGCCCACTATGCGTAGGGGCGATGAGCTGTTTCCACGTGTCAACCATTTTTTGTCAGGGGGAGAAGTCCCTGTTCACGATGCTGGTTCCAAGACTACGACTTCTGCCGTCAAGGAGGGCTCATGCACGACTCCTACGAAGGGGAAGAGGCCTTCAGAAGACCCTCAGTCGAGGCAAGGCAAAAGGAAGAATCCTAAGGAACCTTTTCCTTTACTTGATGAGGAACTGCCGTCCTCGGATGGAGATGATTTCTATTTGATAACAATTAATATACCCCCAGGGCATTTTAGTCCGGACAGGGGGTACGCCATCTTCAGCTACAGTAGGGCCTGCCTGGCCTCCTGCGCGTCCTGCTACCGGAGGTGTTCGACGTCAGCCGGGGGGGGGCATCCAACACGGAATGACGCCTATTCCCACATCCGGTAGGCCATAAGCCTTAGCATCCCTAGCTAACACCCCACTAATCTCCTATAAATACTCCCCCAGGTAGAAAAAGGGGGGGGGGGGGGACTCTCTCTCTACTCTCTCACTCTTACTCCTGCCTACCCTTTATATTTCACTACTGATACTGACTTGATCGTCGGAGTACCTGCGCCGGGGACGGCAGCGAGGACTACTCCCTCAGAGGTGAAGATCTCCAGGATTCCTCCTACCCCGGGCACTATTTTATCAAATGGTGCTTTCATTGAGAGCATTCAGATCATCAAGTGAGTCCCTTGAGATCTGAAGGCTCTCCTCTCAACATTCATATTTATTATCTTCCATCGTCACTACTGGTTTTTCTAGTAATGGGTTCATCTCATGATTTAAGTCTTGCTTGGATCTGATGATATGAGATATATGAGTTTATATGGTCATTCCATTGTTATATGTTCAAAAGAAGATCAGATCTGGAAAAGAAAGAAAAAGAGGGAGAGAAACATTAGTATATATTATTGTGTGCCAAGAAGATCAGATCTGGAAAGAAGAAAAAGAATTGTGAAAACCATCATCATTGATCACGAAATCCAAAATTAGAAAAGGAAAGCCAAGCTCCTTCATCATTTCTTCTTCACTTATGTACCTCTGGTGCCTTACATGTTGGCCTTGATCTAATCTATTCATAATCATTCATGCTATCCTCCATCTTGTCTCTTTCATCTTCACTGTCGGCGCCTAGCAAATATTGCTGGAAATGAGAAGATGAATAGTAAGTTGTGCCTAATTAATTATAATGGTGATTTGGTAATATTTTCTAAATTTCATTAATGGCGCAAGTGAAAATATTTTAGAATGTGATAATGTGATATTTGAGCTTCTGGGAAAAAGGTGGAAGAATTAATGGCTGTCTTCGTGTAAGCCGCCATCTCCATGTTATCTGAAATTTGGTTGTCTTCGCGTTAGCAGCCGCCTTCGCGTTAGCCGCCATCTCCATGTTATCTGAAATTTGGCCACCTTCACGTTTAGCCGCCATCTCCATGTTATCTGAAATTTGGCTGTCTTCGCGTTAGCCGCCGTCTTCGCGTAAGCTGCCATCTCCATGTTATCTGAAATTTAGTTGTCTCCGCGTTAGCTGTCTCCGTGTTAGCAGCTATCTTCACGTTAGCTGTCTCCATGTTATCAGTTGCCTCCGTGTTAGCAGCTGTCTCCGCGTTAGCTGTCTCCGTGTTAGCAGCTGTCTCCATGTTATCAGCTGCCTTCGTGTTATCAGCTGTCTCCGCGTTAGCTGTCTCCGTGTTAGCAGCTGCCTCCGTGTTAGCAACTGTCTCCGCGTCAGCTATCTCCTTGTTAGCAGCTGTCTCCATGTTAGCAGCTATCTCCATGTTATAAGCTGCCTTCGTGTTAGCAGTTGTCTCCGCATTAGCTGTCTCCGTGTTAGCAGCTGTCTCCGCGTTAGCTATCTCCTTGTTAGCAGCTGTCTCCATGTTATCAGCTGCCTCCGTGTTAGCAGCTGTCCCCATGTTATCTGCAATCTCCCTGTTATCTGAAGCTTCCGCGTTAGCTGAAGTTTCCGCATATATTGAGTTTTACGGAAAACATCATATCTTATTCGTACGTACTCAGACTTTTGTGTGTGATAGTTCGATTTGAAGATAATTTAAAGGGCTACAATTCTCATGAAGACATCTAAGTGAGATATCGAAACTAACGAGGCCTGAGTGAGCCTCAAAGTAACATCACCGATTTGGGAGAGCCGAATTCTTCAGTCACAATGCGACTTCTTCAACTACAGCTTGATTTTCTAGCTACAGTTAGTCTGATTACAAAAGTCAGCCTATCGGGTGAATATCTACCCTGTTGGAGAAGCCCTCATAATATAATGTGGCCATCCTCTCATCATCAAAAAGGTCTCCAACGATATGACATTTTCCTTCATAAATGCAAGGAATGGAACGGGAATTAAACAACAGCCGAGTTCCTTGTTTATTCCCCCAAGGTATCACTGTTACCTTTAAGATTATCATTTTCCCCTTAACTCTATTTTTAGTATCTTCAATATCCTTAACATTCTTAGAGGAATCTAACCAGAGTTAGCAGGCTTTGTTAGTGTATGTGTACAACTAACAATGCAGATACTCAAGTGGAGTACAGATTGAAATCCTAGGGAAGGTGAAAGAGTGCAATATTGCAGGCAGCTACGACATAAAATCGCACAATTTGTAGGTGGCCTACAGCGTAAAACCGCGTCAATATTACAGGTAGCTCCGACCAGCGTAAAATCGCGTCAATATTGCAGGTAGCTACGGCGTAAAACCGCACAAATTGTAGGTAGTTTATGGCGTAAAACCGCGTCAATATTGCAGGCGGCTTACAGTAAGGCCGGATCCAACGAGCTTGGATGGAAAAAGCGACATCAATGACACCCCGATATGTGCGGGTGAAAGCCTCTAAGGGTAACTAGTACTTGACATTACATGTTATTTTTACTTACATGGCAAGGCAACATTTGAGAATGTGCAGGAAAGTCGATGAAATATCGAAATAGTGAAGAGACTAACGCCCACAAAGGCATCGAGATTAGACAAGAATTCATTACTACCTACGGGGTATCTCCTGTCGTTAGCGAAGGAATACATCCTCAGTGATGAGAGCAATGGTACACCATCTTATCTGTGATATCTCCTTCCCGGTGCTGAAATGTGCATGCGTAGTCATGTCGCGATATCAAGAAGAATACTCTATTATTATTATTTGCCCATGATTTGGCTGACTACATAGCGGTCTCGTGATGACACCATCTTCATCAGCAAGCTATGACATTGCTTCGTTACAGTGTTGCGTTATCACAGCGTTATCAGTTCGGGTTTACCGCCGGCGTTATCAGTTCGGGTTTATCGCCAACGTTATCAGTTTCTGGCCTATCGCCAGCGTTATCAGTTTCTGGCTCATCGCCAGCATTATCAGTTCTGGCCCATCGCCAGCTTTATCAGTTTCTGGCCTATCACTAGCGTTATCAGTTTCTGGCCCATCGCCAGTGTTATCAGTTCTGGTTTATGACTAGCGTTATCGCTACAATATCACCACTACCAATTTGGTCGTCATCTCCTCCGTGGCCAACAGTTATCACAAGCTATTGTCTCATGTTACTTGCTCCGTTATGATAGTCAAAGCAACCCGAAGATCTTTGCAAGCCTGCCGCGACGTGAAGGAAATATCACTCATCCAGATACCGAGAATGGAGCCCTTGGTAAACACTCGGGCTCATTTTCGGTTGGGCTTATGATAACAATTAATATACCCCCAAGGGCATTTTAGTCCGGACAGGGGGTACGTCATCTTCAGCTACAGTAGGACCTGCCTGGCCTCCTGCTCATCCTGCTACCGGGGGTGGTCGACGTCAGCGGGGCCCCCCCATCCAACACGGAATGACGCCTATTCCCACACCCGGTAGGCCATAAGCGTTAGCATCCCTAGCTAACGCCCCACTAATCTCCTATAAATACCCCCCCCCCTCTAGGTAGAAAGGGGGGGGGGGACTCTCTCTCTACTCTCTCACTCTTACTCTTGCCTATCTTTTATATTTCACTACTGATACTGACTTGATCGTCGGAGTACCTGCACCGGGGACCCCCTCCGACGCCTTGCAGGTGTAGCAGCAGCGAGGACTACCCCTTCAGAGGTGAAGATCTCCAAGATTCCTCCTACCCCGGGCACTATTTTATCACTATTGGCCCTCTTACTTGTTTGACGAGGACTGACATGCGCATTAAGTGCTTTGTAGGGAGCCGATTTGGAGAGACATCTTTCTGAAGACACTGCTAAGATTACTGCTCTTAACGCAGAGTTGGTGGCGGAGAAGAATAAGAATATGGCTTTAACTAAGGAGTTGGAGTTGTCTTCAGATAAGTGTCAATGGTATTTGCAGGAATCTGTGGGTGCTATGACGGACGCCTTCATGGAGTGCTATGGGCCAGAAGTTTTTCGTCCTGCCGACGTCTCCAATTCGTTCGTACCAAGGGTCGGGGTTATTACTAATAAGAACTTTCATAGGGTAAGAGCCCGTGAAGAGCAAGGGGATAACGGGACGATAGTTCCTCTAGAGACGTTATCGACTTCTCCTTCTTAGTTTTGGATATTGGCCCCTTTTTGCTCTCTCATTGAAATCTTTTGACTTTTTGTAATGTCGATGACATCGCCATTTTAAGTAGTTGTTCCTCTTTATTTGAAGTTTCTTTTCCTATCAATCTTCTTTATTCTTTTGCACATTCTTTGAATATTCCTGCCATAATGAGGTAACAATATCGAAAATGGATTATAATAATTAACGTACCTAATTCGAAGATATGATTGTTCAAAAAGGCTATAATATACTGGCTTTAAAGATGCGCCGCCATGCTGAGATAATAGTCCTGAGGACGAACCATTGTTCCGACCGTAAAGTTATTATGATGAAGTTCCAGCGTTATGGATAGGCTTCATTCATGGATTACACTTCATGATAAATGTGAATATCTTCTTCTTATCAAAAGAATAGTATATTTTGGCCATATAACGCCACTAGTCGTATGTTTTGAATAAAGGATGACTTGTTTCCGAACATATGCTTCCCTATCGCAAATATGTAGTCTCGTTATGATCGCATAACATCCCTGAAAAGATACTTCTCGCGATATCTTACTCTTTGCTGTGTTTGTTTCGCCCCCATGGCATTACTGGGGGTGGGAACATTTCCTCTATATTATGCCATTGCCTCCCCTTTGATGTTGCTAGGGGAGATATTTCCTCGATGTTACGCTATTGCCGCCCCTTTGATGTTGCTTAGGGGGAGATATTTCCTCGCTGTTACGCTGATTTTGTTTTGTGGTGCAAATTCTCATTTCCTCTTGGCATTTTGAGTAAACCCGGGGCGTGCCTCACATCGTGAGCCGTCTAATCACGACTGGTTGTCACATGGATAGGTGTTTTCACTCCCGGGGGCTTGGGGCATGCCTCGTCTATGTTAGCACGATTGTCACAAGGATAGAATTTTCACTCCCAACCATCACAACCTTAAATACACTGGGGCGTGCCTCACATTGTGAGCCGTCTGTATTAGCACGGTTGTCACACGGATAGGATTTTCACTCCCAGGTATGTTGGGGCGTGCCTCGTCTTAATGAGTCGTCTATGTTAGCACGGTTGTCACAAGGATAGGATTTTCACTCCTGGACTTTGCAACGATCGGCCTGGAGCGTGCCTCATCTTAGTGAGCCGTCTGATCAGGACCGGTTGTCACAAGGATAGGATTTTCACTTCCAGGCATTGAGTCTTCAAACTTCCCTAGAGCGTGCCCCGTCTTAGTGAGCCGTCTGTATTAGCACGGTTGTCACAAGGATAGGATTTTCACTTCCAGGGGTACCGGGGTGTGCGTCATCTTAGTGAGCTGTCTGTATTAGCACGGTTGTCACAAGGATAGGATTTTCACTCCCGGCATTGAATCTTTAAGTATGTCAGGGTGTGCCTCGTCTTAGTGAGCCGTCTGATCAAGATCGGTTATCACAAGGATAGGATTTTCACTCTTGGCACCCTTCGTTATCTGTGCAATGTAAACCATAGAACACGCCAACTATATTTTTGATTTACTCGTTAAAGCATATGATTAGCATCAGTTAAGGCTTTATATAATATTTCAAATTCTAGCATGATATAATTTCAAACGGGCTATATTTCAAGAATTGGGTAAAAGGGTACCGTCAAGTGTTTCCAGGTGATATGCTCCTCTTCCGATGATGCGGGTCACGTGATATGGGCCTTCCCAGTTGGGGCTGAGCTTCCATATGCGCTGTCCAGCAGCTTGTTTGTCCCTTAGCACCAAATCGCCAGTTTTAAGTAGGCGTTCTTTGACGCGCCGGTTGTGATATCGCGCCATCTTTCTCTTGTAATATAACGCTTTCAACATCATGGCTTAATGCAACTCTAGTAGCATGTCAAGGTTGGCCCGTAATCTGTCTTCGTTTATTTCTTCCCTAAAGTATGCCACTCGCAAGCTTAAGGTCCCAATTTCTACCGGTGTAACAGCTTCAGTGCCAAAAGCCAAAGCAAACGGGGTTTCTCCTGTACTGGTTTTGACGGTCATTAGATATGCCCACATCACATACGGTAGCTCATCTGCCCACTTCTTTTTAGCGCCTTCTAAATTTTTCTTGATACCGCTAAGGATACTTCGATTAGTTACCTCCGCGAGCCCATTAGTCTGCGGGTGGGCTACAGAAGAGAATCTTTGTTCGATTTGGAACTCCATACACTGATCCCTAAAAAATTGACTGGTAAATTGTGACCCATTATCGCTGATTAGCACACGAGGTACACCAAATCGCATGATAATTTGATGCTTGAAAAAATGCCATATCTTTTCCGCTGTGATGACGGCCACGGTTTTGCTTCTGCCCATTTCGTGAAGTAGTCCACTGCCATAACCACAAACTTCAATTGGAATCTTGCTTTTGGAAACGGGCCCAGAATATCAATTCCCCATTTAGCGAAAGGGCAAGGAGCAACGATTCCCTAGATTTCCGTAGCAGGTCTTCGGGGAATCTTAGCGAACTCTTGACATTTTCGACAAGTTCGAACAAAATTTTCGCAGTCCCTACGAATGGTAGGCTAATAAAATCCTGACCGAAAAACTTGTGCAACCAAGGTGCCGCCAGACACATGCATACCACATATTCCTTCATGGGTCTCTCGCAGGGTGTGGGGGCCTTCTTGCTCCGTTATACACCTGGCGGCAGGATGAGAGAAACATCTCCGGATTAGTTCTCTGTCATAGTATGTGTATCGTGCTGCCCGTTTCAATACTTTTTTCTTTTTCGCGTTATTACAGGAATCCGCCAATCGTCTTCGATTTCTTCGACGCACAGAGATGCTTGTTCTTCCATGAAGGAAGGCACAGAGAGTTCTTCATAATACATGTCAACGGGTATGTGAGCTTCCCGGTCTACGGCCATTTTGGCTAGGCTATCAGCTTCGCTGTTATCCTCTCGTGGTACATGCTTGATTTTAACTTGTATACCTATTCTTCTAATTTCCACTAATTCACATTTTACTTTAGAGAGATACTGAATCATGACTGGCTCTTTAGCTTGGGAATCACCCAAAACTTGGTCAACCACTAATTTAGAGTCACCGTGTATCAGCAGGTGTAAATCGTCCGTTTCTCCGGCATCATGCATAATCTTGGTAGACAGGTTTCTCCCAATTTTGAGCCCTGCTAATAACGCTTCATATTTTGCCGTGTTTTTAGATAACGGTTGTAGGATTCTAATAGCATATCGTATCTGTGTTCCTTCGGGTCCCGTTATCACAATTCCTGCTCCTGCTAGCTCTTGATTCTTCGCCCCGTCCACGTGGATAACCCATAGATCATCGTAGGTTTCAGGGAAGGGGAGATTTGCACCTTTTCCCTGTTCCTCAATCGATTCTGATAGAGGCTCTGGTGTGAAAGTGCATTCTGCGATAAAATCAGCTAGGGCTTGTGCCTTAACGGAAGGTCGGGATTTGTATTGTAGCCCATACTATTCGAGTTCAATAGCCCATATTAGTATCCTTCCTGAAGACTCAGACTTTCTGAAGATCCTCTTCAAAGGTTGATTAGTGAGCACGATGACGGGATGGGCTTGAAGATACCGCGACATCTTTCGCGTAGCTTGTATCAATGCGAACGCTATTTTTTCGATGCGAGCATATCGTAATTCAGCGTCTTTCAGCACATGACTGACAAAGAATACTGGGCGATGAATATTATTATCATCACACACTAGGACGTCACTGACTACCTCATCGGCTATGCCCAGATACAAGTATAGAGTGTCACCTGGTTCAGGCCTCGTCAATACCAGATCAGATGCCAGGTAACTTTTCAAATCAGCAAATGCTTTCTCGCACTCTTCTGTCCATCCAAAAGGGGTTTTTTTACGGATGATCTTGAAAAAAGGTAAACATCTCTTACCTTGTTTGGAGATAAATCATCCCAACGCAATAACACGCCCGCTGAGTTTTTGTACCTCTTTGACGTTCCGGGGGGATACCATATCGTGAATGGCCTTAATCTTCGAAGGATTGGGTTGGATGCCTTTCTGGCTGACAACATAACCCAAAAACTTGCCCGTTTGAAACGCAAACATGCATTTACGGGGGTTTAACTTCATTCGGTATTCTTTCATTATGTCAAACACTTCTTGTAAGTCCGTCAAGTGATCTTCAAAACTTTTGCTTTTAACTAACAAGTCATCCACATAGGCTTCTAACTTTCTTCTTATCTACTTTTCGAAAACTTGGTTTACCATACGTTGGAAAGTTGCCCCAGCATTTTTCAGTCCAAACGGCATCGCCTTATAACAATATGTAGCTTTTGGAGTGATGAAAGCTATTTTCTCTTCATCTTCAATTGCCATAGGGATCTAATGGTACCTAGAGTTGGCATCTAAGGAGCTCAAGTAAGCATATCCAACAGTCTAGTCAACTAACTGATCGATGCGAGGGAGCGGATAGCAATCTTTGGGGCAAGCGTCGTTCAAATCGGTGAAGTCAATACACATGCACCCACTCTCCATTAGGTTTCGGGACAAGAACAAGATTGGCTAACCAAGTTGGGTATTGGACTTCTCGGATAAAGCCCGCTTCTAGAAGCTTTGATACCTCCTTGTTTATAGCTTCAGCCTTCTCAGCAGAGAAAGCTCGCCGTCTTTGTTGAATGGGTTTCTCATCGAGATCGATGTTAAGTCGATGCTCTGCAACTTCTCGGGCAATACCCGGCATGTTTGTAGGTTTCCAAGCGAATTCTCCATGGAGTTTATTTAATAGTTGAGTCAGCTGCACCTTTTCTTTTGGACCTAGTTTTTCACTTACCAAGAAATTCGCTCCTTGCACTCCGTTAACGGCCAATTGTATCATCTTGTCTACCGGTTGGGTGCGCTATTCATCTTTCTGTTCAAAAGGGTCCGCTGTTACGCATATGTATCTGTCACATCTTCCCTGCGTCATGAGCAAGTAACATTCAGCTGCCAACTTCTGATCGCCTTTGATTGAGACTACTCCATCCCAAGAGGGATATTTCAACCTCAAATGTTTTTGGGAGATTACTGCGTTGAAACAGTTGAGGAATGGGCGCCCGAGTATGGCGTTATAGGGCAAAGTTAGATCCACTACTAGAAATAACAGTTTTTCCTGTCTTTCAGAGGTGTCTTCCCTGAAGTATACGGGAAAAAAAGTAACTCCGATTATGAGAATGGGGACTCCATCTACCCCCATTATCGACTTCTTGCAAGGTGTTAATTCGGTTGTTGGCCGTTTCATGAGGTTGTAGGCTTCTAGTGAAAATAGGTTTACCTCACTACCATTATCGACAAGAGTTCTTCTAATTCCATGATTGCCGATAACGGGAGTAACCACCAATGCATCATTGTGTGGAAACACGACTCCTTTTTCATCTTCTTCGGAGAAGGATAATATCATCCGGTCCAGAGTGCTAATCTCAGCACCTTTTATTAACGCGCCTTCTCGTTTCCTCTTGCCTCCAGTCATAGGTATTAGTGGCGCAGGTTCGTCGAGATATGGTGTGCCTCCGGCTATAATGTTGATGATGGGAATGTCTTCATCATGGATCGTTAACGTTTCTCTGACTCTTCTAGTAGGGGCAGTGTCGTTCCCAGTGGTGTGGGGAAGCGCTTGTCTGTCGTCTTGTGTCTTATTTATCGGGTTTCTCGTGGCTTCTTCTCTAGCATTGGTGGTAAATTCTCCAAGGTAGCCCTCTTCTACCAAACGTTCTATTGCCAATTTTAACTCTCTGCCCTTGGGTGGGTCCACTTGTCTTTATGGAACTTACAATAAGCATTTTCTCTTCCTCCCACAATTACCCCAGGTTTCACGAGGGCTGGATAACGGATGGGCAGTTTCTGTTGTTGGACAATTGCTAGAATTTTTGCTCAGAAGTATGAGGGAAGGGAGATCAGGATCATAAATCTTGCCCTTGGGTGGGTCCACTTGTCGCTGAGTGGGGGAATTGCCAGGCCTTCCCCTTGGAAAATTGCCTCTTTGCCGGTTCGAGGCTCTAGGGATGTGATATTTTCATTGAGCGTAATCGTCAATAGAGCGAGTGTCAGGAGCCGTGTTGGTATGAGTGCCATGAGCCAGAGGTGCGTTCTGTGGCACATTCTGAATTTTATCCCTACTCTTTTCCCCCTCCATCTTTGCGTAATGTCATTGAGCTAGAGGTGCGTTCTGTGGCACGTCTAAATTCATTGGGGGGTCCACCATCAACGTGTCCCGTAATTTTCTATAACAGTAGTTTCACTTCAAAGCTTCCACAACAAAATCAACGGTAACATCTGGCATTAACGACATTTCCATATCAAAACGACTAAGGAAATCCCTCAAAGATTCTTGAGGGTTCCTATGTATATCAAATAAAGCTGCAGCAGACTTCTTGATAGGAATAGCTGTGCTGAATCGACTCCGGAACTTAGCTTCCAACTGCGAGAAACTGTCGATCGATCTAGCTGGGAGTCCCTCAAACCAAAGACGCACGACCCTTGATAATGTCATGGCAAAAATCTGGCACAAGGCCTGATCACTGTGAGTTTGGAATTGCATAAAATCTTTTACCTTGTTAAGGTAGGAGATGGGATCTTTTGTGCCATCATAAGATTCCGTGGGGAGTTTCACATGTCGGCTGACTCTATGATGCCGTATGCGGTAGCTAAACGGATGGCCAGTGTTATCCTCAGGGATCCTGTGAGGATGATGGGGGGGAGAAACCTCCAAATGATGCGTTTGCCCTTGAGGATTAGGCGAGTAATATCGCTTGGGGGACCGACTGCGACTCCTTGGTGAGTGAGTTCGATACCTTCTGCTACTGGATCTTTCGTTGCATCGAGGGGATATATCCCTGACCACCTCACCTCGTCTAGCCTCCCAATTACTTCTATCTTCATCATGCCATTGTTCACCTAGGAATACAAGAATTTCACGCGTATGCGGCGCAGAAGATTCTACTTGTCTATGATCGAGTTGCATAAAGCTGGCAGGAGTCGTCATTGTAGGCAAGGTCAAAGGGGTATTCTCATGTCGCCGAGGTGATAACTGTCGGTCGGTGACAATTGAGGGGGTGAATAAAATGTGAGGGGGAATGATGGATCCTGAAGCATTAGGAGTAGATCCTGTAGCTAATGCGGTCAAGTGTTCCAACTGGGTACGTAGAGCCAACAAAGAATTTGCCATAGGGTTGTTTAAGTCATTCATCATGAATCTCGTTGGAGGGGGAGTGGAAAAACTAGATCCTACCCTTTGGGAACGTGAAGCGCCCATTTGGGAGGATGATGTTCCCATCGTTGGCCCAAAGAGAAAATCCGACTGTTCAGAAGGGGTTCCCTGTGCTGTGGTAGAAATAGCAATAGTAATGGAAGAAAAAAGTTCTCTGCAAGGGAAAAGAGAAATACCGTAGGGCCGAGGAGGCATAGAATCTGAGTTAGAAGCCATGATCCTTAAATCTCTAGGAAAAGATAGAGCTTGGTTATTAAGGCTTCTCACTTAATGAAACTAAGGCTCTCAATGAAAGCACCAATTTGATACGATTCGGACTTATGAAGAAGGGTAGACGAGGAAAATTGCCTCCCAAAATCACTGTTCTCGTCGCCGGTGTACCTGCTGATAAGATTCGGACTTCTAGGGAAGCGGGGTAGAGATTATGGCCGTCTGAAGTTACTGTAGTGGCAGTCCATCGTACCTGCAAAGCGCCGGAGGGGGGACTCCGGCGTAGACACTCCGATGCTTAAGTTAGTATGACTGTGAAATTTGGCAGAGATTTAAGTAGTAATTTCAGTCTTACCTTTGATCTAGAAATGAGTGGTATTTATAGCCAAAAGAAAGGAGGTTACCCCCGGGGGGTGGGCGTTATCGAGGGAAGATAACGCCCAAGATGACGTCAGCATGCGTCAGCCGGATAGGATATCGCCAGTGAGATGTTGTCGGGGCCGCCTGGGATAGGAAGACACCGTGTGGGTCCCCCCCCCGCTGATGTCGACCATCCCAGGATTCCTCTGCCTAACGCGGGCGGTGGCCGGGTGCCGTCGCCAGTCAAGGTCTACAGGGATCCGGCTTTGAATTTGGGTGAGAAGACGAATGTACCCTTGGTGTTTCATCAATTGTTATCATAAGCCCAACTGAAAACGAGCCCGAGTGTTCACCAAGGGCTTCCTTTCCTGGCTTCTAGAGGAACGTTACTCCCTTTGCGCGTCAGATTCGTGAGAATCTTTGAGTTTCTCTGACTCCTTCATTAGTTCCTTTGTACCGGATACACGATAGGGAAGCGGATAATGGGAACTGATCGCTTGCGATAACTATTGGTCGCAGAGAGGCCGCAGACCAAGTTGACGGGGATGAGGTTGCAGTGATTGCGTCGGTCATAAACTAGAACTGATAACGCCAGCGATATATCCCAACTGATAACGCTGGTGTTTCCCACAACACGCTTTATATGATCAATATTGACAAGGTAGGGCGTTACGACGTTACGTCTTCGAAGCTCCGAATATCATTCTGAAGGCGATATTTCCTTGTTTTTCCTGCACATTCTCAAATGTGGCTTTGTCACGTTAGTGAAAATATCATGCAACGATATACATTAATTACCCTTAGAGGCTTTCACTCGCACATATCGAGGAGTCATTGATGTCACTTTTTCCATCCAAGCTCGTTGGATCCGGCCTTGCTGTAAGCCGCCTGTAATATTGACGTGGTCTTACGTCATGAACTACCTATAATTTGTGCGGTCTTACGCCGTAGCTACCTATAATATTGACGTAGTTTTACGCTGCTCAGAGCTACCCGCAATATTGACGCGGTTTTATGCTGTAGGCCACCTACAAATTGCGCGGTCTTATGTTCCTCTGAACTTCAATCCGTACTCTACTTGAGTATCTCGGGCGTTCATCAGGAGTTCTGCGTTAGCCTTTCCTTCTGGCTGCGTCGAGATAACGGGACGGCTCATTTTTCGAGGCGCGCGTCTTGGTGAGCGGCTACTACTTCGGATCTATAAATGCGATCCTTTTTTCGGTGTAGATTCTTCACACTCTCTCTGCTTCTCATTTATCACTTCTTCATGGACGATCTCACTAGAAACTTTCTGATTTCCAAAGCCTTAACCCTCAAAAATCTTACTGAGGGTGACGTCAGCTTCCTGGAGAACATGCTGACGAAGACTGGTGAAGATATGTTAGAGCTTCGGGGAATGATGACCCCTATTCAGTCCAGGATCGGGGCTGCTACCATGGAGGACTTCAATCCCATCGGGAATGTCTCCAAGTTGGCCATTGTCGCCTGCCGCATCGAGGCCTTGAGCGATATCCCCACCCTACTGGTGGACGACGACAATGATACTGGGTCTCGAGCTTGAAGGCTTGCCGCTGTGCCTTCTTTTTTGTTTTTCTTTTGTACATATTATGTATGCGGATGTATGTACAGGCCGTTAGGCCAGAATAAAACTTCTTTCCATTATTGGGCTTGCGATTTCTTTCCTTTTTTAGGGCGTTAGCTCTTGCTTCGGTTAAGGGTCGTGCCAGCGCAACTGAAAATGAGTCTGTCATTGGCCAAACTTCTGCAGCATTTATTCTTCTTTTTCTGCCAGGTGGCGATGGTTGCTCTGGCGAACCGTTCTGTACTAATCATGCGCCCCTTCTTTTAGTATTAACTGATTGGGTGATTTTTTGATGTTTCTTGATCATCGAGAAATCTCAACAGGCGTGATCGAAGGACTTGATTCTGCCATTATGGTTGATCTTCTCGAGATGCATTAAATTACCCTTCTCTCACTTGCGGAAAAAATTTGAAGAGTCTCACCACTTCAGCTATTTATAGGGAGTTCTTTTTCTTTTTCCTGTTCATCTTCTTCTTTGTATTTTTCTGCTACTACTGATTTTCGTCTCTTATGGCTGATTCATATGATCAGTTATCCGATGAGCGAGAATCTCGTCCGACCCCTCCAACTACACCGGATTCTGACAATCCTCCTTCGCCGCCATACCGGAAGAGGCGATTGCCCCGTCGTAGAGGTCAGAAGAGGTCGAAGAAGAGAGCAAATTCTAAGACCACTAGCTGGTTTTCTTCTTTTTCAGCCCCTCCAGATTGTAAGGGCAAAGAATTATTTCCTCCTACTGACTGGTTTGAAGAGGAGATTCCTCCAAGCAATACCATCGCAAAGATGGCATCCTCTGCTGCAAAGGGGGAATCCAAACCATTAATGCCGAGTCCAGAGCGAAAAGCTGAAAAATCCCCTTCTTTTGCTGATGAAGAGCTTCCCCCCTCAGATGAGGAATACTGCTACTGGTCCTCTTACTGGCCTGACGATTATTGATTCCGCCCCCGGCAACCCTTTGTAGATGTCGTATGGCTATTATTAAATGAAATGATGCTTTTTCTTTTTTAGTCTTGTATGCTCAGGCGTTAGCTCCTCTTCTGACGGATGGCTATCGCTGAGAAACTAACTGTTGTTTTGATGTAACTGCTTGCAACTGATTGTCAGTAACTGCCCCCTTCAGAAGATATAAATACTTAGACATAAATATCCTTCTGAGGTTTTTCACACGTGTCACTTTTGCTTGGATCTGCAATAGCTGAGGCGTCAACCTGCGTTCCTCCTGATACTTCCGAGGTTTCGCCAGAGGTCAACCTTCCTCCTCCAACTGCCGCTCCTGACTCTCCTATCTCTTCTTTCATTCCTGATGTCGCTGCACCGAATCTTGAGCCTGCCGCTACTCCTGACCCTCTGCTAAATGGCCTTCCGCCATTATTCTGCACTTCTATCTCAAGAGTCAGTGGTTCTGCCAAAAATTGCTCTCCTCCCCTTACCGCTAATCTGTCCTCTCAAGGTCCTCAAGGAGCCACTTCCTATCGCTTGGATCTGTCCACCTTCGGCACCAGCGGACTTCGCGCAATAGGAATATCGGACCCGCTATCGCGAAGTGAGCCGGTAGGCTCTATTGTAGGTGTGATATTTGGCTCTCCTGAAGATAGGGAGGAGATGTCAGAGCTTCCTCTGGAGGCTCATCGCGAACGCGCTTTGAATGACATGCTGGCTAGCTTTCGCATGCTGAATTACTTTCTCGATATCCATGGTGACAAGGTTCGAGGTTCCCCCGCTAAGGTGGCGGAGTTGACGCAACACCAGAGCAATACCCAAGCAGAGCTTAATGACTGCTGTGCTGAATTGGCCAGAGAGAAGTCAATACGGAAGGCCAAGCTAGAGCTTTTGGAGGCAGAACTGGTGGCTGCCGACAGAAGAAACTCTCTCCTTCACGAAGAGATATCTGCCCGCAACGCGAAGTTAGCGAAGGTGCCCAATGAGATATCACGGTGGAAAGATAAGGCGATACAAGCCTTTGGCGCTGGATTCCCAGATTATTACCATAGCGAGGCTTTTGATCCTGCCAAGATAGCTGATTACGCCTTTGAGAGATTGAAGGATATAGATGTCGGGGGCAATAAAGGAGTTCTTCCGTGATTGGCGTAAGGCAGCGCTTGAGAGTGTTTTATTTTTCTTCAAACATTGGTTTCATTTGGCTTGTAATAATTGATAACGCTTGCATAATAATGACTGTCATTCTGCTCTGGATAACAATTAATTTGCTTCTTGGCGTTATCTCGTTCATTACGTCATCATGCTTGACCTCTTTTTGATAACGTGATTCTACTTTTCGGAGCATTTAATGCTCAGGATCCCCTCATTAATGTGAGCGAGGGATCAGGATGGTTTAGAGACATGTGTCTGCTCATCAAGACGCTAGGGCTAGCGTGATTTGATAGAATCAAAGCGTCTTCTCGCTTTTCTAGGGTTATACTCATTGCTCACGCCTGCCACGCGTGTGGCGACTGTTCCGATAGTCATTTCTCTTAGCCTCTTAGGGTTATAAAACCCAACACTTTATTTCTTTTTTCCACTTTCGAAAATCTATTTTCTCTGCATCTTCTCAAATCGTCTTGCGTTTCTGGTTTTCATCTCCTGGGTACTTCAATTTTCTTCTCAAAAAGGTACTTCTTTACTCCTTTTACTGTCTTCTTGATCTTTTTAGAACTCTGCAAGTACAAGGGAATTACATCTCCTTCCCTTGCATTACTCAAGTCTTTGTTTCGAATGTATAATCGTCGGGGTGTGATAACGATATCACCCCATTATGATGATGATTCGCTCAAGAACTTCACCTGGAAACTCCTTCATTTAGAGTCTTCCATCGATAAATGGAAAGAGCAATTTTTTGTTATCGAGACTCCCGAGCTTCCGGCTCTATGGTGGCGGTTTGGTTTCAACCAGGGCGTCAAGGACAGTGCTTGGCGCCGGGAGGCTCTTAACGAGACAAAGCAAGGCTGGTTTGATAAGTTACTCAAACTGGAAATCAGCGTTCACACTCGCTTTCTGGCCTGCGGGACCGATATTCGAGCCTGCGTTAGACGTGAG
Organism: Viola odorata; assembly: GCA_963691705.1. Classification (NCBI taxonomy): domain Eukaryota; kingdom Viridiplantae; phylum Streptophyta; class Magnoliopsida; order Malpighiales; family Violaceae; genus Viola; species Viola odorata. Next base: position 36,528,102 of record OY829546.1, read on the forward strand.
TATCGCGTCATTTTTCTGATTTTCAGTGTTCGTACTAACGCTAATGCTGTCTTGTGCTTTTGCAGCGACTAATCCTAACTATATTCCCGAGAGCGTTAGGAGGCGCATAAGGAGGCTTCGACAAAGAGAGGGGATTGATCAAACGGCCGTGGCTGTCAATATCGCCGCTACTTTAGTTGTTCCACCTGTTACCATTTCAATTCCTCCCCACACATCTTCTGCTTCTGTTGACGAGGAAACCGACACCATTCCTGTTGGTATTCCTGTCATATCCATTGCTGCTCTTCCTGTTCAGCCAGTCGCTCCCAAGGCTTCCGCTAAAGGAAAGAAGAAAAGGAAGACAAGGAGCGTTGCCACCCTCCCGCCTTCTTCGGACACGGCAACCTCTTCGGAAGTACCTATCGCTGAGACGGTAACTGTGAATGTTCTGTTATACCTCTTGCGCTATTTTTCAGTGCCTTTCTGCATTTTCTTTTGTTTTTTATTTCTAGCGATTATTTTTCTTTACAGGATACTTCTGGTGCCTCTACTCCTTTGCTATCGCGGGGCAATATGGACTTGAGGCGTATTCTGACTCAACCAAGGAAGAGGCAGAGGTCCAATGGAGCAGGCACGAGCCTGTCCTCGAGTCAAGCTGATGTTGGGGAGAGGCCTCAAATCGTCCTTGACTCTTCAGCACCTCCTCCAGGCCAGACCGCTAGCATTTTTGAGAACATGGCCGTTCCTGGGCCTTTTGAGACTTCTCTGCCTTCATTTGGTTCGGAAGTTCCTCATTTTTCTTCTAACGTGGTCTACAATGATGACCTGTCGGGCTTCTCCTCCTATCAGCCCTATGAAACATTCGTGCCCTAGGGGGTTCCTCTTCTAACCAGCCTCCCTCTCCTGCCGTCGTGGTCTTTGTTCCTTCCGATGCTTCCGCGCTTAAGCGCTTTGGGGAGGGAACAGTAGTGTCCAACCTTTTGGCCGACGTAAGCTCGTTTAACGCTGCCGGGCCTATCACTCATCAAGTGGATATGACTACGCTGCGTAGTTCAGGAATCGCGGCCATGGGGGGAGATAACTCAGCTGTCACTGCTTCATTCTTGGCTGCCCATATACTAACGTCTCCCGAGGAATGAAGCACTTTTGCCGCTGAGGGAGATAGAGAGCAAGTCGACCTATTGCGCTCTAACCTTTTTACCGGTCTTCTCCGGTTTCACCATTATACAGAACGCGTTTTAGAAAAGACGGCTGCCATTGCTGCTTTCGCAGACAAGCTTTCAAAAGAGCAAGAAGAGAAGCGGAGATTGCTGGAAGAGCCAGAAGGGTGTATGAGGGCCATGGAAGCGGCCAAAGAGGAGGCAAGAGAGGCGAAGGAACAGTTGGCTGCTTCTAACGCCGCTCTGTCAGTTGAACGGTCAAAGAGTATCGCTCTGGAGGGAGAGAAAGCAGCCCTGGCGGAAGAAAGAGCAGCCTTGGCGGGAGAAAAAGTGGTACTTGAGAAAGAGACAGCAATCAAGTGCCAATGGTATATTGAACAGACTGCTTCCATCATGGCTGACTGCTTTGTGGAGATTCATGGGGAAGAATTTTACAAAGGTGACGCTGTTTCTAACGCCTTTTTGTAGAATTCTTCTGATCTTAATGACGAGGGCTTTCGCCTAGCCAGATCGAATGGCTACCTAGAGCGGGAGAGTTCAGGGAACCAGCTATAGGTAGGGTATTATCGCCCCTTCTTTTGTGAGGATTGAGCGTTATCCTTTCTTCCCTTTTGTATATTTTTGTGACCCTTCATGGGTGTTTAAACAATAGCATATCTGTGGTACTGGTTTTCTTTGTTGTTGATTTTCTTTTCTGTACTTCTTTTTCTTCAACTTTTTTCGTAGCACGGCCATTGCACCGTTATCATCTTAATTATAGCGACGGGCTTTGTCAGGTTCAACTTAACGGCTGCTCGGCCCCATCGAAGATGACACTCCTCCAGAAAGAAGTATCTTTTTCACGATCAAAAGAGATGATTAATAGGGTCTTTAGGCCCTATTCCTCGAATCATATAAAAATCAGCGTGATTGGCCTCGCGTCAATTTTGTTGACGGGTTGCGCGATCTTGTTATCACCTCGAGCGTCACCATCCTCGTCAGTCAGAGATATCCTGCACACTCTCGATTAATATTTGTTAGTAAGAGATATGCGATAACAGACACAAGTTTCCCGTAGGAGCCCATCCGCATTCTAGGGTACAAGTGTCGCTCGTTATCGCTTTCTCAACCAGCTCACTTCATCAGGGATTCCGCATCTGGTTACTCGCTGGGATTTCATGATTCTTCGTGTTTCCACATTACCACGATCGGTCGGAAAGTGCCTCTTCTTAGTGAGCCGTCTGATCAGGACAGGCCGTCACAAGGTTAGGATTTTCACTTTCGGCGTTGTCCTCACATCCCGGAATCGTGCCCTCACTTAGTGAGCCGTCAATATCAGCCCGATCACAAGGATAGGATTTTCACTTCCAAGATGGAGTTACTATCTCCCTAGGGTGTGCCTTTCCTTAACGAGTCGTCTGCACAAGAATGGTTGGCATAAGGGTTGGGCTTTCACCTCTAGGTTTACCGGGGCGTGCCTCATCTTAGTGGGCCGCCTATATTAGCGCGGTTTACCAAAAGGAAAAGACTTTTCACCCCCGGGGGCGTCGGGACGTGCCTCGTCTTATGGCCCATACGTGGCTACCACAAGGATAGGACTTTTCACTCCCAATGCTAAATATTAGGTGTGCCAGGGCGTGCCCTCACTTAGTGAGTCGTCTGATGAGGACCGACCATCACAAGGATAGGACTTTTCACTCCTGGCAACCTCTTTTTTGTTTTTCTTTCATCGTCTGCACACACACTTAGCCGCAAAACACATTATTCGAGCGTTAGCATAGGTTAGGGCTAGCGTTAGTAGAAGGTGCATAGATAAATAAAAATCTAGCATGATATAATTTCAAACGAGCAATATTCCAGGAGTTAGGTAAGGGGGTACCGTCGAGTGTCTCCAGATGATACGCTCCTCTCCCGACAATATGGGTAACGCGGTACGGCCTTTCCCAATTCGGGCTGAGCTTCCCCTGGCGTTGACCGGTTGCTCGCTGATCTCTGAGTACCAGGTCGCCTTCTTTTAGCAGCCGTTCTTTGACGCGCCTATTGTGATAACGCGCCATCTTTTGCTTATAGTGCATCATTTTCAGAAGAGCTTCCTCTTGCAATTCCGGCAGCGCGTCAAGATTTGCACGCAACCTTTCTTCATTCAGCTCTTCTCTGAAGTAAGCCACTCATAGGCTCATAGTACCAATTTCCACGGGCGTGACGGCCTTAGTACAGAAAGCCAGCGCGAATGGTGTCTCTCCTGTGCTGGTTTTCGTGGTCATGCGGTATGCCCACATCACATACGGTAGCTCATCTGCCCACTTCTTTTTGGATCCTTCCAGGTTCTTCTTAACACCGTTAAGGATGGCTCGGTTTGTCACCTCAGCCTGACCATTGGTCTGCGGATGAGCCACATAAGAGAATCTTTGCTCGATTCCGAACTCCACACATTGGTCTCTGAAGAATTGGCTGGTGAATTGCGTTCCGTTATCGCTGACTAGCACACGGGGCACGCCGAATCGTATGATAACTTGGTGTTTGAAGAAACGCTATATTTTTTCTGTCGTGATGTTGGCAACCGCTTCAGCTTCCGCCCATTTGGTAAAGTAGTCCACCGCCACGACTACAAACTTTAACTGAGACCTCGCCTTTGGAAACGGTCTGAGGATGTCAATTCCCCATTTCGCGAAAGGACAAGGAGCGATGATGTCATAAATTTGTGTGGCGGGTTGTCGAGGAATCTTGGAGAATTTCTGACACTTTTGGTAAGTTCGCACGTAATTATGGTAGTCTTTCCGGATAGTAGGCTAGTAGAACCTTGATCGAAAGACCTGCGCAGCCAGGGTGCCGCTGGATGCATGCATGCCGCAAATTCCTTCGTGGATTTCGCGGAGGGTATGAAGGCCCTCTTGTTCGGTTATGCACCTGGTAGCTGGATGAGAGAAACATCTCCGCATTAATTCCCCATTAAAGTACGTGCACCGTGCCGCTTGCTTTAATACCTTCTTTTTCTCAATGTTATCCGCTGGTAGCTCATCATGTTTCAAATATTTTATGACGGGAATTCTCCAGTCATTCTTCTACGCAGAGCGTCGCCTGCTCTTCCATAAAGGAAGGTACGAGTATCTCTCGGTAGTACACCCCTTTCGGTATGGACGCTTCCGAGTTCACTGCGAGTTTGGCGAGGTTATCCGCCTCAGCGTTATCCTCTCGAGGAATGTGCTCGAAGCTGACCTGTATGCCATTTTTCTTTATTTCTATCAACTCGCGTTTCACCTTGGCAAGGTATTGCACCATGATGGGCTCCCTAGCTTGAGAGTGTCCCAAAACTTGGTCTATTATCAGTTTGGAGTCTCCACAAATTTTCAGCCGCAGGTCCCCCAACCTCCTTGAGTCATGTATTCCTTTTATGGAAAAGTTTTCCCCTATCCTGAGCCCGGCTAACAGGGCTTTGTATTCTGCGGCGTTATTGGACAATGGTTGTAGGATTCGGATGACATATCGCACATGGATGCCGTGAGGCCCGCTCATGAAGATTCCGGCCCCAGCAAGCTCTTGATTTTTGGCATCGTCCACGTGGATGACCCACAGGTCGGTGTAGGTTTCAGGGAAGGGGAGGTCCAACTCTTCTTTTTCTTTTTCGGTCAACTCCGTCATTGGATCTGGCGTAAAGGTGCATTCCGCGATAAAGTCTGCCAGAATTTGAGCTTTCACGGACGGTCGGGATCTGTAGTGCAATCCATATTGTTCGAGCTCGATAGCCCAAATCAGCATTCTCCCCGAGGATTCGGGCTTCCGAAATATCCTTTTTAAAGGTTGGTCCGTAAGCACGATGACGGTATGAGCTTGAAAATATCGACTCATTTTCCGCGTGGCTTGTATCAACGCGAACGTTATTTTCTCAATACGGGCATCTCTCAGCTCGGCATCTTTCAAGATGTGACTTACGAAGTATACAGGGCGGTGTGTGTGATTGTCATCTCGCACAAGGACCGCACTGACCACTTCGTCAGCAAACCCAAGGTATAAGTACAGAATATCGCCAGGCTCTGGTCTGGTTAGCACCAAATCGGACGATAGGTAGGCCTTTAGGCCCGTGAACGCTTCTTCACATTCTATCGTCCATTCGAAGATGACTTTCTTGCATATAACCTTGAAAAATGGGAGGCACCTCTCGCCCTGCTTAGAAATAAACTGTCCTAAAGTGATAACACGCCCTGTTAGCTTCTGTATCTCCTTTACAGTTCGAGGGGATATCATGTCTTGGATGGCTTTGACTTTTGACGGGTTGGGCTGGATGCCCTTTTGATTGACCACGTAACCTAAAAATTTACCCGCTTGAAAGGCAAACATGCACTTCCGGGGGTTCAACTTCATTTGATATCGCTTCATTACTTCGAAGACTTCCGCTAGATCAGACAGGTGGTCTTTGAAGCTTCGGCTTTTGACCAGTATGTCGTCGACATACGCCTCTACGTTTCGCCAGATCTATTTTTCGAAGACCTGATTCGCCATTCGCTGGAAGGTGGCTCCACCATTTTCAACCCGAAAGGCATCACCGTGTAGCAATAAGTAGCCTTGGGAGTGATGAAAGTGGTTTTCTCTTCATCCTCCTTGGCCATGGGGATTTGATGATACCCCGAGTTGGTGTCTAGCGAGCTCAAATAAGCATACCCGGCAGCCTGATTAACTAGCTGATCAATCTGAGGAAGTGGGTAACAATCTTTGGGGCAAGCGTTATTCAAATCTGTGAAGTCGATGCACATGCGCCACTCTCCGCTGGGCTTGGGAACCAGGACAGGGTTAGCCAACCATGTGGGATATTGCACTTTTCGAATAAAGCCAGTGTCGAGAAGTTTTGCAACTTCCCTTTCAACAGCCATCGCTTTTTCTGTAGTGAAGGCACGCCGTTTCTGCTGAACCGGTTTTGCGTCAGGATTGAAGTTAAGTCGATGTTCCGCTACCTCCTGCGAGATACCAGGCATGTCAGATGGTTTCCATGTAAACTCTCCCTTGTATTTGTTCAATAACTGGGCTAACTGAGAGTTTTCCTCAGGGGTAAGGTTATCGCTAACCAGGATTATGGCCCTATCTACCCCACTAACAGGGACGTGAGTCATCTTATCCACGGGCTGAGTGCGTTTCTCATCATTTTGTTCATATGGGTCCACCGTCATGTACACGTACCTATCACAACTCCTCTAAGTCATGAGCAGGTAGCATTCAGCCGCTAACTTCTGATTACCCCAGATTGAGACCACACCGTCCCAGGAAGGATACTTCAACCTCAGATGCTTTTGCGATATCGCTGCTTCGAAACGGTTGAGGAATGGCCGCCCCAATATGTCGTTATAAGGCAGATTTAGATCCACCACTAAGAATAGAAGCTCCTCAGACCGCTTGGAGGTATCTTCCTTAAAATATACCGGCAAGGTGGTTACTCTAGTCACTGGGATGGGGACTCCGTCTACTCCGATAATGGGTTTTTTGCAGGGCGTAAGTTCGTTATCAGGACGCTTCATGAGATTGTAAGCTTCCAGTGAGAACAAGTTCACGACGCTTCCGTTGTCAACAAGAGTCCTTCTAACTCCATGGCTAGCGATAATGGGCGTGACTACTAACGCATCGTTGTGGGGATATACCATGCCCTTCTCGTCCTCTTCGGAAAAGGATAATACCATGCGATCTAAGGCGCTTATCGCCTCACTTTTGATTGACCCGCCCGCTCACTTCCATTTATCCCCCGGCGCGGGTGTCAGCTGTGCGGACTCATCCAGATAAGGTGTACCTCCAGCAATGATGTTAATGATGGGGACGTCTTCGTGATCAATTGTGAGTGTTTCCCTGTCTCTCCCTGCGAGACCAGCGTCGTTGCCTAGGACGCTGGAAGGTGTCAGCCTATCATCGGCTACCCTATTTGTTGGGTTACTCTTAGCCTCATCTTGTGTTTTGACGGCGAATTCTCCCAGATAACCTTCTTCGACCAGGCGCTCTATCGCCAATTTGAGTTCTCTACACACCTCCGTAGAGTGTCCCTTAGCTTTGTAAAATTTGCAATAAGCATTTTCTCTTCTTCCCAAGGTCACCCCCGGTCTCACAGGGGATGGATAACGGATGGCCAGGTTCCGCTGTTCCACTATCGCTAGTATTTCTGCCCTGGGTAAGATGAGAGAAGGAAGGTCTGAGTCATAAACTCGTCCCTTAGAGGGATCACCCTGCCGCTATGCTGAGGAATCACCAGACTTTCCCTTTGAGGAGTTGCCTCTCCTCCGATTAGAGGTCTTGGGAATGTGATCCTTTCGCTGAGCGTAATCATCGATGAACCGATCTTCAGAAGTGGTTGAAATGGGAGCGTTATGGGCTGGAGGCATGACTGACGGCATGTTTCGAATCATGTCCCTATTCTCTTCCTCTTCCATCCTCACATAGTTGTGGGCTTTCAGCCTTAACGCATCCAAGGTTACCGGAGGGTCAACCATTAAAGCATCTCAGAGTTTTCCATAGCAACAGTTTCGCTTTAAGGCTTCTATGGCAAAATCGACTGTTACACCTGGCGTTAGCGACATCTCGGTGTCGAAGTAATGGAGGAAACTCCTCAAGGATTCCTGAGGTTTTCTGTATAGGTCGAACAAGGCAGCATCAGACTTCCTGATGGGGATTGCGGTACTGAATCGACTCCTAAATTTAGATTCTAGCTGTGGAAAGCTATCAATAGACCCACCCGGAAGACCTTCGAACCACAAGCGCGCAACCCCTGACAGGGTCATTACAAATATCTGACACAAGGCAGCGTCATTGTGGGTCTGAAATTGCACAAAGTCCTTCACCTTCTTAAGGTGAGAAATGGGATCTCTGGTACCGTCATAAGATTCCGAGGGGAGTTTTACATGTCGGCTGACTCTGTGACGCCTTATGCGCGGGCTAAAGGGGTGGCCTGAAGTATCATCAAGAATCTCACACGCATACCGAGGTGGGGATACCTCCAAATGACGCCTACGATCTCGTGGATTTCTAACATAATGTCGCCTTGGAGACGGGCTGCTACTCCTTGGCGAGTGAGTTCGATGCCTCCTACTGCTGGATCTCTCACTCCCTCCAGGAGATATGTCTCTATCATTTTCATCCCTCCTACCGTCCTAACGACCTCTGTCCTCGTCGCGCCATTGCAGTTCCTCTCGGGAAATAAGAAGTAAAGGCGCCTGTGGCACATACGGCTCCACTGTCCTATGAGAAAATTGTACAAGACTGACTGGTGCATTCAACGCAGGTAATCCAGAGGCATTAGGCGTGAATCTAGCAGCCAATTCCGTTAAGTGGTCCAATTGGGCACGAAGGGCTGAAATCGAGCTCGCGAAAGGGTTATTCGCGCTGTCTGTCACGGATCCCCTTGACTGGGGAGTAAAATGACTGGGCCCCACTATCTAGGATAAAGGAGTATATGGTTGGGACACAAATATTCCCGTCGTTTGTTCAAAAGAGAGATCCGGCATTCCTGGGGGAATTTCTTGTGTCGCGGTTGGAGCATCAGAAGTGGCGAAAGGGAAAAGTCGCCTGCGGGTATCAAATGGAAGGCTAGAGGACTGAGACAACGGCGGATCTGAATCAGAAGCCTTCCAATTTTCAGAAGAACAGAGCTTGGCTATTAAGGACGCTCACTTAATTAGAACCATATCTCTCAATGAAAGCACCAATTTGATAAGATTCGGACTTCTAAGGAAGCGGGGTAGAGATTATGGCCGTTTGAAGTTACTGTAGCGGCAGTCCATCGTACCTGCAAAGCGTCGGAGGGGGGACTCCGGCGTAGACACTCCGATGCTTAAGTTAGTATGGCTGTGAAATTTGGCAGAGATTTGAGTAGTAATTTCAGTCTTACCTTTGATCTAGAAATGAGTGGTATTTATAGCCAAAAGAAAGGAGGTTACCCCCGGGGGGTGGGCGTTATTGAGGGAAGATAACGCCCAAGATGACGTCAGCATGCGTCAGCCGGATAGGATATCGCCAGTGAGGTGTTGTCGGGGCCGCCTGGGATAGGAAGACGCCGTGTGGGTCCCCCTCTCCCCCCCACCCCCGCTGATGTCGACCATCCCAGGATTCCTCGGCCTAACGCGGGCGGTGGCCGAGTGCCGTCGCCAGTCAAGGTCTACAAGGATCCGGCTTTGACTTTGGGTGAGAAGACGAATGTACCCTTGGTGTTTCATCAATTGTTATCACCTGCAAAGCACCGGAAGGGGTCTCCGACGTAGAAACTTAGATGCTTAAGTTAGTATAAGTGGTTAAAACGGCAGAGTTTGGGCTAGCAATCCTAGGCTTAACTTTTCTTCTCGATCCTTGGGGTATTTATAGCCAAAAAATGGGTGTTATCTAGAGGGGGCCGTTATCTAGGGGTGATAATAGTTGGGGCCTCCAGTTATCATTTGGTGCTGGCCAGGAGCGGATGGGGGTTGAGTGAGACCCCCCGTTGTCGTCGACCATCCCTGGATTCCCGGTGAAAAGACGAGGCGACGACTACAGTTTACCAATCCCTGTTATAGGGAACAAAGGCGATAATGCCCTTGAAGTGCTCTTGAAGTTGCTTTACCGTTATCAGTTAGTGCCTTTGAAGAATTTGAACAGACAATTTATTCACAAAATAAAAACAAAAATAAGAAAGAAAAGAAAACAAAAAAGCATGGGTTGCCTTCCATGTAGTGCCTTAGTTATTGTCCTAGGCTTGACTTTGTTCTGATCAATCAATGAATCTCAGGTGGTTCCTCGACCACCTAGCTTTCCTCAAATGTTGGAAACCCTTCTAGGAACGGTTTGAGTCGCTGTCCATTTACCTTAAACACTATTCCTGTCTTTTCATTCTTAATATCCACTACACTATGAGGGTAAATGTTAGTGATAACGTATGGACCTTCCCATTTAGTCTTAAGCTTACCCGGAAAGAGCCTAAATCGAGAGTTGTACAAAAGGACCTTCCCTCTTAGTTGGAGGTTTTTTTCAACAATCTTTCTGTTGTGGTATGCCTTCATCCTGATCTTAGCTAAGACCTAATTGTCATATGCTTGGTTTCTTAGTTCCTCCATCTCGTGGATTTGAAGCTTCCTTTCCTCACCTGCTTGGTCATACCTTAGGTTGCATTTCCGAATTGCCCAATAAGCTTTGTGTTGCATACCTACTGGCAGATGGCATACTTTTCCGTACACCAATTTATACGGAGCCATTCCAATGAGAGTTTTATAGGCGGTCCTGTACACCCACAACGCATCATCCAGCCTTTGGCTCCAATCTCGACGATCTAAGTCAACTGTCTTAGCTAAGATCGATTTGACCTCTCTGTTTGATACTTCTGCTTGGCCATTTGACTCAGGATGGTAAGCAGTGGAAACCTTGTGCGTTATTCCATATTTCCTAAAAAGTGAAACAGTAATCCTATTGCAAAAATGTGTCCCACGGTCGCTAATGATCCCCCTAGGCACACCAAATCTGTTCAAAATGTTAAATTTCAAAAACGAAACAATAGTTTTAGCATCGTTGGTCCTAGTAGCTTTCACTTCTATCCATTTAGACACATAATCCACAGCAAGCAATAAATATTATTTCCCGTTTGACGTAGGAAAAGGCCCCATAAAATCGATACCCCATAAGTCAAAAATCTCGCAATTCACTATAAAAATCATGGGCATTTGATTTTCAGAACTTATGTTTCCTATCTTTTGGCATTCAGGGCATGTCTTGTAGAATTTATAGCTATCATGAAATAAAGTAGGCCAATAAAATCCCAACTCAAGGACTTTAAAGGTTGTCCTCCTAGCTCCAAAATGTCCACCACATGCATAAGAATGACAAAATCTTAAGACAGAGGGTACTTCACTTTGAGGAATACACCTCCTAATTAATTGATCAGATGCACTTTTCCAAAGATAAGGGTCATCCCAGATGAAATATCTATTGTCATGCTTAATTTTTACCTTTTCTTGAGCCGTTAGGTCTCCAAAATGTTTACCCGTGGCTAAGAAATTGATGAGATCAGCAAACCACGGTCTAATCTCTTGGATCGCATATTGGTTTTCATCTGGAAAGTCATCTCTAATTGGTTCCAAATCGGCTTTCACAAAGCATCTGCTTAGGTGGTCCGCAACCAAGTTTTCCCTTCTTGCTTTGTCCTTTATCTCCAAATTGTATTCCCGCAAAAGTAAAATCCAGTGGATCAGTCTTGGCTTAGATTCTGGTTTGGCCAAGAGGTACCTCAAGGTCGCATGGTAAGAAAATACTATGACTTTTATTCCCAACAAATACGATCTAAATTTATCCAATGCGAAGATTATTGCAAACAACTCCTTCTCTGTGGTGGTGTAGTTCTTTTGTGCCTCATCTAGCATCTTAGAGGCATAGTAGATCACGTGTGGATCTCTACCCTTTTTCTGCCCTAGAACTGCACCAACGGCTAAGTTACTAGCGTCACACATCAATTCGAATGGGAGACTCCGATCTGGTGCTTGCATGATTGGAGTTGTCGTGAGTTTCTCCTTGATCTTGTCAAACGCTACTTGACAAGCCACATCAAATTTGAAATCCGCTTCTTTTTGTAACAGCTTGCACATCGGCTCCACAATCTTTGAAAAATCTTTGATAAACCTGCAGTAAAATCTTGCGTGGCCAAGAAAACTTCTAACCTCACGCATGCATGAGGGGTAAGGCAGACTCTTAATAACATCTATCTTAGCCTGGTCGACTTCTATGCCTTTTTTAGAGACAACGTGGCCTAGGACAATACCTTGATCTACCATAAAGTGACATTTTTCAAAGTTTAGCACTAGATTAGTGCTCACACATCTTTTCAAAATATTTTTTAAATTAGATAAGCATTGATCAAAATTATCACCATAAACGGTGAAGTCATCCATAAACACTTCAATACTTTTTTCCACATATTCCGAAAAGATACTCACCATACCCCTTTGAAAGGTGGTCGGTGCATTGCACAATCCGAATGGCATCCTCCTATATGCAAAGGTTCCGAAGGGACATGTAAATGTCATCTTCTCTTGATCCTCTGGTGCCACTGGGATTTGATGGAACCGCGAATAACCGTCTAAGAAACAGTAGTGGGACTTACCAGTCAATCGTTCCATCATTTGATCAATGAATAATAGCGAAAAGTGGTCTTTCCTAGTGACTTGGTTAAGCATGCGGTAGTCTATGCAGACCCTCTATCAATTCTAAATTCTTGTGGTCCTTTTGATTCCATCTTCCCCTTCGGACACAGTGATCCCCATTTTTTTGGGTACAACCTGCATAGGGGAAACCCATGAACTATCAGAGATCGGGTAAATAATTCCAGCATCAAGCAACTTAATAATTTCCTTCTTGACAACTTCTATCATCGGAGGGTTTAGCCTCCTCTGGGGTTGTCGGACTATTTTCTTATCCTCTTCCACATATATCTTGTGGGTACAAACGGTCGAGGATATGCCCTTGATGTTTGCCAAGGTCCAGTCGATAGCCTCCTTGTGTTCTCTTAACACGTCTGTCAATCTGGCTTCTTCCTCGCTGGAAAGCTTAGCTGAGATTATTACTGGTAGGGTTTTTATCTTGGCCCAGATAAGCATACTTAAGATGTTCCGGCAACTCCTTAAGATCCAGCTTAGGTGCCTGCACAATAGATGGTAAAATTTTAGAATTAGACATATGCAATAATTGGCAAATTGATGCTTCCTTTAGTGGTTCAGCTTTGTTAAGATTTGTTACGATCTCCCTAAGATCATCTTGATTCCCTACTCGGTCTTCCAGTGTCTTAGCTGAGATACTTCTGCTTAAGACACAATCAAGCGGATTAGTAGCACACAAGTCTGCCATTTCTTCTTCAATAGGATACAAAATATCAATAAAATTAATACTGTGCGTCTCATTTTGATATTTCAATCCTTCCTTCATGTAGAACTTAATCGTACTCCCACAGAATTCTAAAATGATACTACCTTCATATACGTCGATCTTTGCTCTCGTCGTCCTAAGGAAAGGTTTTCGTAGGAGCACATCTGTTGTATTAGAAGGTAAGTCAGAATCCATTTCAACAATATAAAAATCCATAGGGTATATAAAATTATTAACTTGGACGAGAACGTCCTCTACCACTCCCTTAGGATGAACTATGGTTCGGTTAGGTAATTGGATCACCACCTGCGTATCCTTCATTTTCCCCATCTGCAACGTCTCGTACTCACTCAGGGACATTACGTTGATTCTAGCTCCTAAATCACAAAGAGCCTTATCTACCACTTTGTTCCCGATCTTGCAAGGGATGGTGAAATTTCCTTGATCTCTGCATTTCTCCGGGAGCTTAGCCTGGAATACTGAAGAAACATTCTAGGTATGATTCACTCTTTTGATCCCTGCAAGTTTCCTCTTGTTAGTGCAAAGTTCTTTCAAAAAATTTGCATAAGAGGGTACTTTAGAAATTAGGTCTAGCATAGGAATATTCACTGCTACTTTGCCAAAAATGTTCATGAAGTCCTTGGTCTCATCTAATTTCTTTTGCTTGGAAGACTTGGGAGGATAAGGAGGTGGAATCTCCACTATTTCTTGAGGTTTTGAACTTTTCACATCAGTCTCTGCCACTAGCTTGGCCAAGATTGATTGCTCCTCTTCTGTCTCGGTCTTACCCAAGATTAGTTCTGGCTGAGATTCTGCCTGAATCTCTTCGTCATCCTCATCCTCATCTTCAAATATATGGTTTTGTACCTCCTTATCTGACTTGGCACCCTTTCTTTCAGGCAAAACACTTCCACTCCTAAGATGAATAGCACTTACATTGTGCTTAGGATTATTTTCAGTAGTGGAGGGTAATTTTCCACCTGACTCAGGTTGCTGCCTTTGTTGGGCGAGTTGGTTGATTTGCTTCTGCATCTCAACAAGACTAGACTGGGTTGCCTGCATGAATTTTTGTAACGTATCCTCTATGGGAACTCTAGTAATCTTAAGCGGTTGAGGTGCTGGTGGCAATTATGGGACAGTGGTCTGGTTTGATTGAGGTGGTTTAAGTATGAAGTGCTGAAAATTAATGGGAGATTGTTGTGGTGGCTACTGTGGTTGTTGGTATTGTTATTGCGGGTTTTGTTGGCTAGACTGAGGCGGATCCTGTCTCCACCTTAGATTGGGGTGTTGCCTCCAAAAATATTGGTTACTCTCATGGGGAAACTTAGATTGTCCTTGATTGTAACCATACGCAACATTGACTAGAATTGGGGTTGGATCCCCCGGTTGTTGCACCATGTAGCAGCTATGGGTTGGATGGTCTAGTTATTGACAAATTCCGCAAATTGGAGCCATAGGATTAGCTGCTGCTACTGGAGCCTGTGCTTGAGAGGTGGCACCTATGGAAAGATTCATCAACATATTAGAAATATCATTAAGCTTGTGTTCAACATTTAAAGCATTCAAAGAAGAAGGTGTAGAATTTCTCTCGGATGAGGAATTGTTTTGACAGTTGTTGGCCATTGTTTTAAGAAGCAATTTGGCTCTTGTTGGTGTAAGGTCTTGAAGTGCCCCTCCAGCGGCTGCATCCACTCTCTCCTTATCCTTCACACACATTTCATCATAGAAATATTGGACTAGGAGGTTGTCAGCCACGCCATGTGTAGGGCAAATATCTTGAAGGTCCCTAAATCTCTGATGGTACTCTCTCAAGCTCTCATTTCCTCTTTGCTGGATGGAAACTAAATTCTTTCTAGCTGCCCCTGCCTTAGTTGCGTTCTAATATTTGTTCAAAAAGGCAGCGGACATTTCTCCACATGTTGTGATGGTGTTATGGGGAAAGCTATAGAACCAATTTTCCACTGAATCTTCAAGAGACCAAGGAAATGCTTTTATCTTGGCCCTCTCTATTGATACTCCCACTGGTTTCAGAGTGTCACACTGGAGGTGAAGGTTCCTCAAATGGTTATATGAATTCTCGTTCGAATGGCCATGGAACTTGGTAAGAGTGGCTATGATGTTTGTCTTGATAGACCAATCATTAGCTACTTGGGGTAGATTGATGCAGGAGTAGGTTACTCTTTCTGCACCCCTGCTCTGTTTCTTCATCGTCTGTTCTTGTTGGTTTTCCTCCATGTTTGGAATTGGGTTTTCAGCTGGGCCTAAGTCTTGGCCTAGACTGCTGCTGGAACTAGATTCTGTTTGTGTCCCAGAAAATTCACCGTCGAGATTCCTCTTGGCTTTCTTTTTGTTTTGTGCCTCAGTCCTCGTAAGTTCTGGATTCAAAGGTAGCAAATCTTCCTTTAAGGACCTGGTCATCAACTGCAAAAGATAAAAATAAAAACAAAACTACAAAAATACCGTCAAAAGATCCCCGGCAACGGCGCCAAAATTTGATTGCGTGTCGAATGCATCAAATTTAGTTGTATAAAAATACGATTTTAGGGGTAGGAATACAACTTATCACTTGTCCACAAGGAACTTGTAGATCATGGTAAGAGGATCGTCCACAGAGATCTTTCGGGAAATTGTAGTTTTGGCTCGATTTCCTCATCACTAGAGTTGAGTGGTTTTGTTCTGCAATTAAGATAATCAAAGCAATAAAAAGGAGCAAATAAAGAAATAATCTTAGGCAGAAATGAATCTTAGCTAAGATTGGTGGTTAAGATTGGTTGTGAACTGATATGGGGGAAAACTCCTGGTAAGGGCGAATTCATGAGCTCAATCCTTGTCTATTCGATCATTGACATTTAAATTTTCTCCTTCTCCCTCATAACACTGCTATAGATTGGGAGGTATTCCTTTCCAATCTTTCTTTCCTCCTCTTGAAATCACTCGGCGGGAACTCCCTCTCCTAGTGATCCTAGCCAACGGACACCTTGCTGGTTAAAGGGTTTATCCAAATTGGTTGCTGGCTTGAATCGCATGCGCTTTCTCAATGGTGCAGGGAAAGACAGAGTCTAGGCCAAGCTACCTCCGAGTCGGAGCCCTAGATTGTTAGTCTGGTTAGGCCTATATCGATCCAAGTCCACTAGCTTCAACGAAGCTAGCTGCCTACTTAAGACACTCCGGTTTCGTCTCGTCCCCTTCATGGCTGGCTACAAATCCCTCATCTAGCCCAAGGTTCATCAAATCTTAGCCTAGATGGGAACCAGTTTGTTCTACTAGAACTTAGATCAATTACAAATGAGAGGATATTAAGAACAGATCGTTCTCACGAATCACAGGTGCGCTCACTTAACCCTTACCAAGAATTAGAAGTTTAGCTACTAGACATATTAATGAAGAAAACAAACGAACAATTGATGAACATGAATTAAATTAAATCTGTGAAATTCAAAGTGAATTATCACAGAGCAAGTGTTTACAACCCGAAGTTGGAAGAAGGAAGATCCCGTAATTGACAGCCTTTAGAGTCCCCGCCTCTCATGTTTCTTACCAAATTCCAAACTTCAAAAATTACAAGATGAGGATTTATCCTAAATTATTCCAAATTCAAAAATAAAATAAAAAAATATTGTTTGTTCAAAACACAGAATCATATCGAATCCGAGAGTCTTCCTAGGAGACGCTTCTTCCTTGACTCCTAAGTGAGCACGCTTCTTTTGTCCAGCGGTTCCAGCTATCAACCAATGACTACCAGCAGTAGTGTTCCAAGACTCCTAGCTCTGCACATCTTTAGATCGGCAGTCTTAGCCAAGACTGCACCCAAGATTGCTAGTTTGTGCCAAAAGCTAACGTTTCCTCAATTTCCTTCAGCGCCCAAGATTTCTTACAAAAGAAGACAGATTGACGTGAAAGGCATAGTTTTCACCATAAATAAGATGGTAAAAGTGCATGAATTTAGACGTCAATCAGTAACTAAATTCTCATTTGTTAGTAAAGGTCATTGAAGGTTTCATAAGTTAGTTGTGAAATCGAATTGAGTTTAATAAATTCATGTGTTTGTATTTGCTTATTTATTATTTGCTTGTCAATATATGTAGGGACAATTAGAGGTCCGGCTAACTAATAATTGAACCTAGGTAATTACCGCCATCTTTGTAACGATAGCTCTGATGCGGGCTTGCTTAGTAGAGTAGGCAACTAGATCAGAGTCATCAGGTCGTTGGTCCAATCTAACTAGAATAAATAACCAATTAGGGTAGTGCCTCGAACGTACTGAGTGTCTCGCCTTAGGTGTGTCTTTCCTCCTCTTCATGGGCATCCGAGTATTGTCTATAAACGTACCTTAGGGAACAATGGATTGTCAAGGCTACTCCATAAAGGTACCTTGGAGTTTCTTCTCCTACGAAGGAAAGTAGGGGACCTAAATGTTCCTGGACCCCATAGCACATCTATGAACTAGGAATAGAATACCCTTGTGTCAATGATCGACTAATCATGAATACAACTGGAGATACATCTTTACTAGGAAACAATCTTTCATTGATTTTATCTTATTATTTATTCTACTTTGTTTCATTTTCTTAGTAGTTAATCAATCACACACTCAAAACCCCCCTTTGTTACTCTCGTTTCGGTTTATTAGTTCGTGTCATCTATAGAAGCAAGCGCCTTGCTCTAGTCCTTGAGTTCGACCTTGTTACCACTATACATAATTTATTTTATGCATTAGGCGATATGTTTTATTATTATTTTTTACGGCTTCGACAACCAGTCAATAATATCCAGTTATAATTTCTTAGCAAAGGTGTCAGAAAGGAGGCTACTGTGGCCTCTATATCAACAAGAGCTTCCATAGTCCATTCTCCTATCTGAATTATGACGTACATAAGCCTTTTAATTATTTCTTGCTTTGCCAACTGCTTCTTTAGAGCGGACAAGAAGCTTTTTCTCATTTGGGTTGAACCTTCTATGACTTCTCCATCTGCAGGAGAGCTCAAGGATTCTCTAACATTCTACAGAGCATTCAAAGCTACTTTAGTGGGGTATTCGACGACTCTTTAAGGTCCCTTGCAAATTGTTAGAATTGTATATATTATATCATGTATATGATTTCGTATTTGTAGAGTAGAGTGTATAGGGTATATATATGGGTGTATACCCCTTGTATCAATTGAGAAACATTAATAGACATTTGGTAAATTACACTTAGAAAGGTGAAGCATGCCTGGGACAGCAATAGGGATACACTTGTCAAGAGTGGAGCCTATGTCATTGAACAGCTGTCAGAAGCATTGTCAGCAAGTGCGAGTTCAAATAAATTGCCACACGGTCTGCCTCAAGATGCATTACGTCTCTGTGCAGAGCAAGTATGATCTTGCAGATAAACGCATCCATATTGTACTGTAGAAAGATTCTGAGTCATTTTGCTTAAAAAGTTGCAAGTGCATGCTTTTTTTGTTCACTTTGTAACTGGCTTTTCCAATTATTTGCAACAGTTAAGTATTACGTTTTATAAAATGCGAAGTCAAATGAGCAAGTTCTTGAGAAAAAATTACATACGAAGAGGTTTTGTAGGAGATTACAGAGTCGTAATCTTGTTGGGGTACCTAGTTCCTCTTCTGGTGATACTGTAACTATATTTGCAGAGGAGTTTGCAAGATATACTCAGTATCTGGAATGGGTGAAGACAACCTCGAGTTCAGCTAGAATGGGTAAAACTGGTCTTGTTACTGCATCCAACAGATGGGTTATTGATTCAAGTGCAAATGACCATTTAACTGGTAATCCCAATATGTTCTCGAGAATCTTGAAAAACCCGGGAACAGGTGATGTCACTATTGCAGATGGCACCACTCATAAAGTTGTGGGTTCTGGTACTGTTAAGCTTACTCCTGCTATTACCTTATCATCTGTGCTTAACCTACCAGTGTCGGCTTTTAATCTGGTGTCTGTGAGCAGGATAACCAAAGATTTGAATTGCTCGGTCTCTTTCTTCCCTGATTACTATTTATTTCAGGATCTTGTGACAAAGCAGGTCTTTGGTAAAGGACGTGTATCTGGTGGTCTCTATGTCCTTGATCAGTCGGTACCAAAGTCAATAGCTTGTCTCAGCACTACCTCCGTGTTTGAAGCTCACTGTCATTTAGGACATCCGTGTATGCAGTATCTACGACAGTTGTGTCCACAGTTCAAGTCTGCTACTTCTCTTGATTATGAGGCGTGCCATTTTGCGAAACATCATCGCACCTCTTTGGGTCCACGTACTAGTAAACGTGCGAGTTCTGCGTTTGCTCTAGTTCATTCGGATGTTTGGGGTCCATGTCCTGTAACCTCCAAGCCCGGATTTAGATATTTTGTCACATTTGTGGATGATTACTCCAGAATGACTTGGGTATATTTTATGAAGAACCGCTTTGAGGTATTCTCTCATTTTTGTGCATTTGTTACTGAAGTTAAAACTCAGTTTGGAATGTCTGTTCGTATGCTGCGAAGTGATAATGCTAAGGAATATATGTCTGAAACTTTTCATAAGTATATGACTCAACATGGTATCTTACATCAAACTTCCTGTGTTGACACACCAGCTCAAAATGGTGTAGCTGAAAGGAAGAATAGACATCTTCTAGAGACTGCTCGTGCTCTCCTGTTTCAGAATAAGGTCCCTAAGGAATTTTGGGCTGACACTGTTTCTACAGCATGTTTCTTGATTAACCGTATGCCCTCTACAGTTCTAAATGATGGTATTCTGTATATAGTACTACTTGCTCCAGGTCAACCAATATTTCCTATTGAGCCAAAGATCTTTGGTAGCACCTGCTATGTCCGTGATGTTCGTCCTCACATCACCAAGTTGGATCCTAAGGCTTTAAAGTGTGTGTTCTTGGGATATTCTCGACTTCAGAAGGGGTATCGGTGCTACTCTCCAGACCTTCAGAAGTATCTAGTATCCGTGGATGTTGCCTTCTCAGAACAGACACCGTTCTTCTCATCTCATCCTACTCCCACTCCACAGGATAAGGATGATGATGGTGATGATGATTGGCTGGTCTATCCCACTATCTCTTCTGGTATCTCTGAGCAGTCTTCTAGAGATGTTTTCTTGCACCAGTCGACTTCATTGGACCATTCTTCTAGTATTCCCGATCAGCCTTCTAGAGATACTATTCTGGACTAGGCTACTTCCTCAGGTACTTCTGAGCATCCACCTGCAGATACTATTATGATTCAGTCTCCTGATCTTCCGGTTATGGGAGACCCTCCTTGCGGTGATCCTTTGGTCCCTACACCTCTACCAGAAGATTCGGTACCTGCTCCCTTCACTGATCTGGATCTACCCATCAGTCTTCGCAAAGGTAAACGCCAATGCAAATCTGTTTACTCGATTGTCAATTTTGTATCTTATGATGGTTTGTCTCCATCGACATGTGCTTTGATTTCTTCTCTAGACTCTGTTGTGGTTCCTAAAATAGTGAAGGAAGCATTGGATCATCCTGGTTGGAAGGATGCAATGCTTGAGGAGATTATAACTTTGGACGATAATCAGACTTGGGACTTGGTGACTTTACCCAAGGAAAAGAAGGCAGTGGGGTATAAATGGGTCTTTGCAGTAAAGGTTAATCCTGATGGCTCTGTGGCACGTCTTAAAGCAAGACTTGTTGCTAAAGGATATGCCCAAACGTATGGGGTCGATTATTTTGATACTTTTTCTCCTGTGGCCAAGTTATCCTCTGTTAGATTGTTCATCTCCTTGGCTGCTTCTAGAGATTGGCCTCTACATCAGCTGGATATCAAGAATGTTTTTCTTCATAGTGATTTACAGGAAGAAGTTTATATGGAGCAACCACCTGGGTTTGTTGCTCAGGGGGAGTATGGGAAAGTGTGTCATCTGAAGAAAGCTTTGTATGGTCTAAAACAAAGTCCTCTTGCCTGGTTTGGCAAGTTCAGTGAGGTAGTTTTAGCGTTTGGCATGCATAAGAGTCAGTGTGATCATTCAGTTTTCTATAGACAATCTGCTGCTGGTATCATTTTGCTCGTTGTATATGTGGATGACATTATCATTACAGGGGATGATAATGTTGGGATCTCTTCGCTCAAATCTTTCCTGCATACCAAGTTTAGTACAAAAGATTTGGATCAGCTGAAATACTTCCTAGGGATAGAAGTTTACAGGAGTAACAAAGGTATCTTTTTATCTCAAAGAAAGTATGTTCTTGATCTTCTTGCAGAAACAGGAAAGTTGGGAGCCAAGCCCTGTAGTACACCTATGGCTTCTAATGTTCATCTCACCAAAGATGATGGTGATCCGTTTGATGACCCTGTGATGTATAGGAGACTAGTTGGAAAACTAAACTATCTTTGTGTGACTTGTCCTGACATCACATTTGCTGTTAGTGTTGTCAGTCAATTTATGTCTGCTCCGACAGATAAGCATTGGGAAACTCTGGAGCATATCTTATGTTATCTGAAAGGAGCACCTGGTCTCGGGATTTTATATAGTAACCATGGTCATAGCCAGATTGAGTGTTTTGCAGATGCAGATTGGGTCGGGTCAAAGATTGATAGGAGGTCAATAACCGACTACTGTGTCTTTGTTGGTGGGAATCTGATCTCATGGAGGAGCAAGAAGCAGAATGTGGTATTTCGATCCAGTGCAGAATCTGAATATAGAGCAATGGCACAATCCTCTTGTGAGATTCTATGGTTACGGCAACTCCTAGCTGAGGTTGGTGTAGTTCAGTCATCACCATCAAGACTCTGGTGTGATAATCAAGCTGCTCTTCATATTGCTTCTAATCCGGTTTACCATGAGAGAACTAAACACATCGAAGTGGACTGCCACTTTATTCGTGAGAAGATTTAGGAGAACCTCATCTCCACCCATTATGTGAGAACTGGAGAACAGTTGGGTGATTTGTTTACAAAAGCACTTCCAGGTCCTCGAGTGAATTATCTTTGTAACAAGCTGGGCATGATTAATATCTATGCTCCAGCTTGAGGGGGAGTGTTAGAATTGTATATATTATATCATGTATATGATTTCGTATTTGTAGAGTAGAGTGTATAGGGTATATATATGGGTGTATACCCCTTGTATCAATTGAGAAACATTAATAGACATTTGGTAAATTACACAAATATAACACGCAATAGGTCTCGGAGTTCTATTCATAAATCCACTCGATTGTTGAGAATTCCCTATTCTTGCTGGGAATCTATTTCAATTATTTCCGATGAAGTTCCTCCCAAACTTATTCTTCTTAGGATCCGAGGCTCCCGTCATACCAAACTTTCTTTTTACCCCGTCGTTTAATCTATCCTCTGCCCTTTCTGCGATCGTAATTGCATCACTTAGGTTTTTAGGATTTTGTCGACGAACTTCACTTTTGTGGTAGGGTTTGAGGCCCTACATGAAATTAAACAATCAGTCCGCTTCTAACATGTCTTTGATATCCAACATTAGGGTTGAGTACTTATTTACGTACTCCCGAATTGAGACGGTTTGCACTACGTCTTGTAAGTTCATACGAGTGGCATATTCCACATCCTCCGTACAAAATGCCTTTCAAAGTTTTTGCTAGCTTATTATTTATATATATTTGCCACCTCTTTTTTGTCCACTTTAGACCTAGATGCTACTAATTAGTGTTTATTTCTTCCTATTTGCAGATATGGACATTAGGAGGAGCTCTGTGGAATTTCATGCTATTTGCTGGATTTTGATAAGAAAGTCAACGTCTTGCCCTCGACGCTCACCGTTCGCTAGCGTTGTAAGTCCAATCCGGATATGGAAAGTCCGAAAAAGGAAAATCTAGAAAGAGAAAGTCCGATGGAGCTGGGATTTCTTCTCTCACGTGTCCAGCTCATCAAGGAGCATTAAATACACACCTAATTCAATTAGAAGAAGGACTTCTAGTTTAATTAGGAGTAGGACTTCTAGATTTTACTATATATATGCTTAGACTTTTAGGGTTTTAGAAGGGGGTTCCACTTAGTATTTTTACTTCTTCTTCTCTGACTTTGCGCAGCTCTCCTCTCTTCTTCCCTTCTTCTTCTTCTTCTTTTATACTTTTATTTATGTTTTCTTTGTGGAACTAATCCTGATTTCCTAGTAAAGACAATTGAAGGTTTTTGATTCATTCAATTATGATATCAGATTGTGCTTAATATATTCTTATGCCTGTATTTATTTATTTATTTATTATTTAAACATCAATATTGCTTGTTATTGATTTATGATCTGATCAGTCTATGTCTTGCCCTTGTTGTTTACCATCGTTCTTGTAGCAATAGCTCCTATGCTTACTTGATGAAGTAGGCGCCTGGATCAGAGTCATTAGGTTCCCAATCTAATCTGACTAGAGTAAATAACTAATTAGGGTAGTGCTTTGAACGTACTGAGTGTCTCGCCCTATGTGTGTTTTTCCTCCTCTTTATGGGCAGTCTGGATAGCAGCCCTATAAATATACCTTAGGGAATGATGGACTAGCAAGACCTCTCCATAAATGTACCTTGGAGTTGCTTCTCTTACGAAGGAAAGTAGGGGACCTAAACGTACCTGGGCCTCATAGCACATCTATAAGTTAGGAATTGAATATTGTCGAATCTATGATCGATTGAATTGAAATCAATACAGGATATTTGTCTTTGCTAGGAAAGCTCCCTCTTATTTATTTTCTCTTTTTCTGCAATTAGTTTAATTAGTTTTAACTCTCAAATCCAAAATCCCCCTATTTTTTATTTTATTATTTTATTTTATATCTGGTCTTTGTCTAGTTTACGTGTTCATCATTCTCTGTGGATCGAACCTCTTACAATTATCTTCAATCTTTTTTATAGCTAGTGATAAGTTGTAATTATTTTTTACAGTTTTGACAACCGATCAGTTCCCCTTTGAGTTCTTCCCAAGTGGCGATGTTACCCAAGCGCGTCCTCCGCCACACTTTGGCATCTTCGGACAATAACATTACCACTAACGACAATCAAGATGAATCCAACATCACATGGCCAACTCGGAAATAATTTTCCATGTCAAGCAAGAAATTATTAATTTCTTTTGCGCTCTTCTCCCCATTATAGGGCTTTGGTTGGAAGCTGTTGCATCTGTCTAGGTCTGCAAACACCGAACCATAGGGTCTAACAGGCTCCCTCTATTCGATCTCGTTGAGCTTACTTCTCAACTTAGTAATTAAATTGCTCAACATGTCCACCTTTTCCTCAGAGTTATGAAAAGTGGCCCATGCCTCTTACAAGTTGTCTTGCAAATCGTTCACTCTTGAACTAGTAGTACCTATTGCCACAACAATCTCTCTGAGGTCTACTCTCTCTAGCAGATCCTCGAGATCTTCTTGGAAATTACCTGCCCTATCTGGGGATCGACCTTCCAGGGCAGAAAGTCTCTTTTTTAATTGTGCCTCAAGCACCTCAATATGTTGCATACATTCAACAAAGAGGTTAAAAGGCTCCTCGACTTCCACCACAGTAGGGTCACCACTGGCACTCTCGCCTTTGAATAAAGTATCATACTGGATCAGACGGGACTCAAGAAACTCGATCTGTTGTCCCTCTCAAAGATCTGATCCCATGTCACTGCAGATAGTGACAAGCCCTCAGTTAGAATCCTCTGACTCTTAATTCATTCCTCAATTACAAGTACACAACTTTCTAATTCAGTGCACCTTACTTTTGAAGACTTTGCCATCATGAAAGAAATCGAATATAGCTCTGCTACCAACTGTCACAGACCAATCCTTGAACCCAAAAAGATTGTGTTCGTGCGGCTTTCGTGAGGTCTCGTTACACGAACCAGCCTTTTAGTCCCACCTTAGTTCTGCATCCACAAAGGAGTAGATAGGTTAATAGCCAACACAAGGCAATTCATAAGCATTCTATAGGCACAACATCGCATAGGCATGTAATCGTATAGGCACAATAAGATTCACACAAGGGCACAAATGGTAATGAAATGCATCTCTTTATTAAGTAAACATTTAATAAAGACAAGGCCATAAGATTGCGAACAAGCGGGTCGCCCGCACGGCAGACTCAAGGCATCCTTTCCAATGAATAGACAAGTCAATGGCACAAGAGACTAATTACTCACTCCCCCAACCCGAATACAAGGATTACAACGTAAGCCCTCGTTAAGGTTAAGTGGCCATATGCTTGAACAATGCCCTGAACAAGCTTAGACCATAACAAGTAGCCTTCATCATCCAACTTGCATCCTTAAGAAACAATCTTCCACCGTTTGGAGTCACCATGTACACATCTCCAAAACCGACCACCTCAGCAACACCTTTGTTACCCATTCTTACAACTCCAAAATTTCCTATAGTGTAAGTTACAAAGAGATTTTTGTTGAAGGTAATATGAGTGGTAGCACCGCTATCGATCACCCAGCTAGATTCATGGTCTGCAGTGTTCACCACATCAACATAGTCATACAACAGTAGAAAATCTTCTTTAGCGGCTGTGACCCTTTCATTAGAGTTGCCATCCTCCTTTTTCTAGTCTCTGTCACCTCTATACTCTCTCTTCCACTTCCAGCAGTTCTTCTTGATTTGTTCATTTTTGCCACAAAAGTGACATGCAACATCTGCAAATCTACATATGGATTTGCTTCTACTATGTGTTTTATTTGTGTAACTCCTGTGGTTACCTCTCCCTCTAGATTCACTTACTAAGACTTCTAGTTGTGAAGAAGAACATGTTGATATTCTTCTTTTCTCTTCGTCTATAAGACAAACCTTTACAAAACTAATGGTAACAATACCATCGAAAATCGATGGTACTCGAGTTTGACACAGATGTTCTGAAGGTTTCCCAAGACTCTAGCAAAGTGCCAAGAAGTGTCAAGCCTTGCACCTCATCATTAAACTTCATTCCAATCATAGCCAACTCGTTAATGATTCCTTGAAAACTATTCACGTGATCTGTCATTGAAGTTCCAGCCTGATACTTTAGACTAATCATCTGCTTGATCAAGATCATCTTGTTGTTGCCGGTTTTACTACCATACAACTCTTCCAGTTTCTTCCACAATGAACGAGCATGTGTCTCCTCACTGATGTGATTCAACACATTTAACTCCATCCATTGTCTGATAAAACCACACACTTATAGGTGTAGCATAGACCAATCCTCGCGACTCACGACTTATGGCTTTTCATCGGCAAATATTAGAAGATGATACTTCTTCAAGTATAATAGATCCTTCATCTTCAATTTCCATATGGGATAATTTGGGCTGTCCAAATAGATCATCCCGGAAGTATTTACATCCATTGTCCAACGTAGAACAAAAAGAACATTCGCTGCACTACCACTTATTGGGAAAACCTCCCAATCAGAATCGAATATAAAGATAAAGCAGACACACGACACAAGGAAATTACGTGGAAAACCTCAATCGAGGAAAAAACCAGAGGACAAATATAAGAGTTTTACTAACAAGAAAATGAGTATAATAGGTTGTCTTTCAAACCCAAATCCCAAGTACATCTAGAGGACCTCACAAGATTAATCACTCAAACTCACGACTTAATCACAAAGCCGTAACTACAAAGAGGCTAAATAATATTTGGGATACACTCACACAAAGTATGGAATCAATCCACCAACTTCACTCTCCTTTTTCTCTCTTGCTTTTCTCTACTTTCTGTTACAATATGTATAACATATATGCATATATGTAGGTGATTTGTTGGCTACCCTTCAACTGTTTCATTCCAACTAAGCTGCACACTCTCGGTGTTATATTTTAACACCAACTCTTGGGCTGCATACTCTTGGGTTTGTATTTTAACACCAACTCTAGCACCTACACGATAAACTATAGAATTTTGAATAACCAACATTCTATTAGTATATACTCGATTTGTCACTATTAAAGTTAGAATTAAGAGTAAGGGAACAAGAGCTTTTTAGCTTGGGCACAATCTTTTTCATTTATTTGATGAGTCTACTAATAATTGGGTGAGATTACAAATTTGCAACAAAAAAAAATACATGAAAAAGGCTAAGGGATATTGCAATTAGGGTATTTTAATGTTTTTATTTGAGTGATTTTTAATGTTTTTTAAAAGAATGTTTTTGTTCTCCTACTATTGATGGGTTTAAATGTTACTTATTGAAAGGATCGAGTCATATCTTCCGGAATAACTCTTTTACTATTATAAAGATTTCGTGAGGTTAAAGCACAAAAAATGGTAAACTACATATAAAAAAATCTGTAGTTTAACTCTTATAGTTTAAAAGTATACAATATAATTCTTTTAGTTTCCTGAAAATTGCAATCTCAACTTTTTAAATACTTAAATAATCCAAAACAAACGGCAAAAATTGTCAAAAAATATAAAATTTGGACAAAAAATGTAACTAATATAGTAGAACTTATTAAAATTGAAAAAAAAATTATTTACAATTTATTTTTTAATTTTTTCTTATTAAATATTTTAAAAAACGTACTCATTATTTTTTACAATTTTTTATTTGAGTGAAGTTTCCCATATTTATTAAATTCTCCCTCAAAATTACATAATTTTTTGATTTATTTTACTATTTATTTTAAAAATTTAACTACTAAAAATATTAAAATTGAAAGTTTCATAGAATTATAGAGTTTAAATCGTAAGTTTTTAAACTATGCTGTGTTAAGTGTAATATTTTCCCCCAAATTTGTATATATATTTTTTACTTTATTTAATGTGCAAACGAGTAGTACTGTAGTAGTACAAAAAGCTTGGTGGAAGATGTGCGGGGAAGGATCCCTTGCGGGTACTATCGCGTTTGCTTTGCTCCTGTCTACACCCGAAGCTAACAGCTTGGCTCACTTCTGCTTCTTCCCCAACTAAACGAAACCTAACAATGTCCGCCGACAACAGCAGCGGAGATACTCTGATGCTGGAGGCGGCGCCGGATTCCTCTCGCCCATGGTCAGCCGCCTCTAACGCCCAAATCATCGACGCCTTGCCCTATATCGACGACGACTACGCCAACCCCTCCATCAAAGCAGAAGTCGACCGTCTTGTGGAAGAAGAAATGCGGCGAAGCACCAAAAAACCTTCCGACTTCTTGAAAAACTTGCCTCCTCTCCCCAAATTCGATTTCCAGGTTTGCAACTATCATCACTGACTTCTTATTTCTATTTGTGTTAGGTGCTTAATCAATTGATTGTGTGAGTGTGAATCTTGTATCCCACAGGATTACCCAATGCTTGCTAAAGAGCGTGAGCGCGTAAGGGCTGGGAAGCCTCCTGTTCCAATCGACTTGTCCAGGTATTCGCATTTGGAGATGCCGCCTGCCAACAAAGTTAATGATGAGACCGCTTGGAAGCAGGCAGTTCAGCGGGCACAGCGATTGTTGCAGCATCAGGTGGTTAGGTGTGTGATGGAAAATTTTCATTGGTTGCACTGTTTGTTTTATTATATTTTGAGAGGTTTCGATTGCTTACTTACACCTACTTTGCAGGCTGGAAAATCTGGAGTTAATGCTCAAACATGGTCCTGATGTTTGGGTTCGGTACAACCGTGGATTAGAAGCAATGTTGTCCAGGTTTTTCTTCTGTACTTTGCATAGTCCTGTGTCTTCACCTTATTGATAAACACCTTGAATTGTCTGATTCATAACATTATACACAACTAGTTGCTTAGAGATTAAGCTTTATGTTGTTGAGTTGAGTTTCTTGGTTAAAATCTAGGAGTGGGTTCAACCATTGCTGCAATATTGTGCAAATAAAAGTTTTAATGTAACTGACATGATGTGTTCTCTCATAGCAACAATCCAACTTCTGCATTCTTATTGCTTTACCTCATTCTTTCAACTTCTGTTATTTACTTTACAGAGTCCAAAAATCAGCTCAGCGGCAAAATGAAATGATAGAAGCTGTGAATCGTGAGAGGAAATATCATCAGGTGAATTGATTTCTAGCTTCGAATCTTTTGCTTTATTTGAAGGCTCTCCTGCTTCATGACCTGATAATCTATCTTGTTCTTGGAATGACCAGCAAAATTCTGCATATGAGCTGAATGCTTTATCTACTCAGTGGAAGGAGCTTTCCCTGAAGAACATAGAAATCCAAGCTGTTTGTACCGAAATTGAAAACCAGATAGAACAACTGAAGATAGAAGCAGTTGAGAGGTTGTCTATCTTTTCTATCCTGTTGGTTCTCTTATACAAACAAACAATTTACCAGTACTGAAGCTAATTTATTTGGAGAAATATAGGGGCTGGAACTTGGATGCTAATGTTGAAAATTGTTCGTTGTTGCATTGACAACAAAAAGGTATGATCTTTGCTCATATGCCTTTGATTGAGTTTTTTTTTTCTTTCCTTTTTTCTTTCCACAGATTTTAAGGAACGTTCATAATGATATTTTTCGTTCATAGCTGTAGTCTAAAAAAATGATTAGGTTGACCTGGTTGCCCAAATAAAAGATATTATCCACTTGTACAAGCATGTAAAATATGAGGCTGGAAGTGAAACATAATTGACCATTTATTTCCTCAAACAAATGGCACCGATCTTAAAAGAGTGTCTCCTTGTTGGAGGTTGTCAGAATTCTGTTGGATTGACTTCTTCAAATGTTTCCAGATTTCCTGGGAGTTTATATTGAGAAGATCCTTGATATGTTGTTGCTGTATTTTAAAAACGTTTTTTTCTTTTTCTATGGTGAGCCTCTGATGGCATCCTTTGCCAGGGTATTGTAATTTTTAGATCAACATGCTCTTCATCGAAAGAACTTTGGAAATTCCACAATGTAAATGCTTATATTTTCAGGTGAAGCTCAAACTTATTGAATGCAGAACTTGTGATTCTTTCTTGAAGTTCCACAATAGCAAGGCTTCTTGTGACAAGTTTACTGCTTGCTGATCCTGTTGGTCTTTGGCATTTGGGTTTCTTCCATTTTAATTGAACATATTGGACTCTTGGATGTGGGTGGTATTGGAAACATGGTATTTGACTAATGGTTGATCAATGAATATGAATTGGTTCACTTTTTATATTGGGGCTTTAGTTGTAGCAGTAGTGGTGGTGCTATACTCGTACTGGTATTAAACAGACCAGTGTCAATCCATCATCAAGTGTTAAACTTCATCTATGGCTGAGAATATCCCAGTACATTTTCAATCCTTCTTCATTTTCTAGATTAATAGCCATTCTTTAGAAGTGGTTATAGAGATGTTATGCAAATTTGAGGTCCTTCCAATTAATCATAGGTCAGTTGATTGTCAATCCTGTCCAACCCTAACTCTGAATGCAAATAAGAAAATTCAGTTCCGAGATTTGGGCTTTTTTGTTTTGTTTTGTTTTTTTGACAGGTATTTTGTTTTTGTTATTTTGCTTCTTTAAAATTATACTCGACAGTTGACACAATCTATAATGCTAGTATTGTCTCTAGTTATCTGCTTTCTTGCAAATAATTTTACCTCCCATGTGAAACCATCTCTACTGTGCCATAGCATTTGATGGTTCATCCTGTATAACAGGAAATGCCCTTGTCATTAATGCATCCATTTAGTATGATGCATACAAAAAAAACCTTTAGTTGATGTAGAAACTGCACTGAACAGTACTTTATTGCTTGTATTCATCTTCTCTTGTGATTTATCAGTTCCTTTTACTTTTGTTTGTCACAGGCCTTGTGTGCGGTTTCGAGAGGATGGGATGGAATGGAACTACGTTAGTAAAAATGTCTGCCCTCCTGCAACGGGTGAAGTTATTGTTGCTTAACCATTGAACTCTACTGTGGCTTTACGTTTTGAGATTGATTTGTCTTGGGGCCTTTTAGAATTTCTGATATGGACTTGATATTGTTAGGTCATGTAATCATAACTAGTTAGATTAAGTATTCTCTAACAGCACTCAGAAGAATTTAGTAGAACTTCTGTGTTTGTGGTGTTTGTCATCTCTGTTTGTGACTCAAAGAACGAAGAGGACCCAGATGTGATGGAGCAAAACTGATATATTGCCGGCTGGATAGTAGTGGGATATAACATCTGAAAGTTATTGTGATTCAGTGCAGTTTGGCTTCCCTTGATTCTGCAGATAATTCTATTTTTGTTTTCTTACCAATCATATTACTTTTAATTTAACTTAATTAATTGCATAACTTTGGGGTCCCCATTCTCCTTTGTTTTTTCCGTGTTTTATCATCACCACTAGCCATATAAATTGACTTGATTTAATTAATTATGTTTTCACAAGATTTGAAGCTCTAAAGGCACGCTTATTTTGAAGAATTTTCAGATTGAAAATTTGCTGTTTTTCAGAAAATAGAGAATTTTCATTTCAAACAGAAAACTGGAAAATGTGTTTGTTTCGCCCTAATTGAAAAAATTTCCTGATCTGAAAAAGTTTACTTCGCACTATTTTTGATTTGAAAAACTAGAAAACATGTTTATTTCGCACTAATTTTCAAATTTTTGAAAAATAAAAAATAATTTAATTCCAATAACTTTATTTTTTAAATGAAAAAATTATGCTATTATTTTCTTCTATTTGCAAAGATTAATAAACTAATAAATATATTATTATAATTGAAAAAATTAAAATATATCATCAATCTACTAATATTCCATTACATATAAATATACTAATTCATGTTTCTACGTGAAAATTAAAATACATATAAAATAGTCTTATTATTCATTGCGTAAATATTAAAAAAATGACATTAAAAACATACTCTATTTGGCTTGTTAATTCCTCATATTCTAATGATTATTATGATGAGCCCATAATTGATTTGCAATATCATCTCTAACAACATTCATTTATTGTTATATTCACTTGAATATCTTCTTGCAGCTCACCAACTTCGTCCCTATCATAGTTCTCTAGACCTTCCATACCATATTCTGTGAATAATCGATCAACTCTATCTTCCATTCGAATAAAATTGTGCAGTGCACAACAAACTAAAGGTATCAATTTTTGGCGTCGAAGAGGGTAATTCAGAATATACTTTAAGATTGAAAATCTAGCCTTGAGGATGCCAAAAGCCCTTTCAATAACATTTCTCAAAGATGAATGTCGATAGTTAAATAATTCATATTTTCTTGTTATCCTTCCTTGTCCATGAAAATCATTGCGATGATACTGTTCGCCACGATAAGGAGCCAAAAATCCAGGAATATTTGGATAACCAGCATCAACAACATAATAGTAATCTGTACAAGATAAATACACTCAGTAAAAGATGCTAAAAAATAATTTATAAATATTGTAATGAATTACAAGAATAATGTTTCACCTGTTGGAGGCATAAGAAATTGATTTTCTTGCCTTGTTAATGTATCAAGAAATACGCGTGAATCATTAGATGTGCCTTCCCAACCAGTATAAACAAAAGTAAACATCAAATCATGCGAACAAGCCGCCATAACATTTTGACTAACAAGTAATTTTCTACCCCAAAATATTTTTTGTTTGGAAGCATGAGACCAAGCTGCGACATGAGTAACATCTAATGCAAAAATTGGTACCTGTACATGCATTTTTCGATTGATTTCATACCTCAAGTATTTTTTGCTTTTAAAAGATACCTATACATTAACAAAACGTCACATTTGGTACCTCGACCTCACGCCGTCCAACTTTCACCGTTAACAGTCCTACATGGCATGCCATGTTGGATGCCACGTAGGTTACGGCTAACGTGGCATGCCACGTAGGAGAATCTGACCCAATTCTTTTCTCACGGGTCGGATAAGTGAACCGGGTATGAATCTGACCCGGTTCTTTTCTTTTTCTTCTTCTCTTTTCTTTTTCTTTTTTCTCTTTCCTTTTATCCTTTTTTTTTATCTCTTTCCTTTTGTTCTTTTAATTTCTTTTGTTTCTTTTTTATTTTTTCTTTCTCTCTTCTTCTTCTTCTTCCAGCCACTGCCAAATTAATCAATTAATTCCAAATTAAACCACCCATCACCACCGACCACCAATAAACCACCACCTCCACCACCGCCGCTCCTCACCTCCGATTTCCAGCCACTGCCAAATTAATCAAAGCCCTCCCCTGCAAATTAATCCCAGAAACCATCCCCTGCAAAAATCAATTCCTCTACAAAATCAATTAATTCCAAATTAAACCATCCATCACCAAATTAAACCACCCATCACCACCGCCGACCACCAACAAACCACCACCTCCACCACCGCCGCTTCTCACCTCCGATTTCCTCCTCTCCGCATCACCCCCAAACCCAATCAAAAAACCCAGTCACCATAACCAAAAATCAACCCACCACCAAACTGCCACAACACCCAGCCGCGCCACCACATCGCGGCCCCGCCACCACCATTACCCAGCCACGCCACAAAAAACCCAACTGCCAAAACCAACACACAAAAAACCCAACCTCCAACTGAAACCTCGACCAAACTCCTGAAATCCACAAAACAACCTCCAAACCTCCGATTCCCTCCACCCATCACCACGATCTGCCAAGAAGAAGAGAGGAAGAAAGAAAAATATAAGGAGAAAGCAAAAGAAAGAAAAGAATAAAAGAGGAGAGTGAGGTCGTCAAAAGGTAGTAAAGAAAGAGAGAGAAAAAAGAAAAAAGAAAGAAAGAAAAAAAAGAAAGAGCTTCGGCTGCTAAAAAATGACGTCGTTTCATAAAAAACAACGTCGTTTCATACCCGATTGGAAAACCCATTTATCTGACCTGTGAGAAAAGAATCGGGTCAGATTCGCCTACGTGGCACGCCACGTCGGATGCCACGTAGGCGTGCCACGTAGGACAGTTAATGGTGAAAGTTGGATGACGTGAAGTCGAGGTACCAAATGTGACGTTTTGTTAATGTCCAAGTATCTTTTAAAAGCAAAAAACACCTGAGGTATGAAATCAATCGAAAAATGCATGTACAGGTACCAAATTTTGCATTATCCCAACAATTCGTATTTTCTTGTTATCCTTCCTTGTCCATGAAAATCATTGCGATGATACCGTTCGCCACGATAAGGAGCCAAAAATCCAGGAATATTTGGATAACCAGCATCAACAGCATAATAGTAATTTGCACAAGATAAATACACTCAGTAAAAGATGCTAAAAAATAATTTATAAATATTGTAATGAATTACAAGAATAATCTTTCACCTGTTGGAGGCATAGGAAATTGATTTTCTTGCCTTGTTAATGCATCAAGAAATACACGTGAATCATTAGATGTGCCTTCCCAACCAGTATAAACAAAAGTAAACATCAAATCATCCGAACACGCCGCCATAACATTTTGAGTAACAAGTGATTTTCTACCCCGAAATATTTTTTGTTTGGAAGCATGAGACCAAGCTGCGACATGAGTACCATCTATTGCACCTATGCATTTCTATAAGGAAAAAATGCAAAAGAATAACTTAAATATTTAAATATCATTGTTTTTTTCAATAACATGAATTTATTATAGACATGCGTACCTCAAAATATGGATACCATCTAGCATTTTCAAGAATTTCTGGCTGAATGGGTCCTCTGTTAACATGTTTGATCAAATGAGTTGCTAACGCAGCTAAAACGTGTATCACATTCTTGACCCAAATGTACACAGTCCTAGTAGAGTGCTGATATCGGTCTGCCACCGTCGTTTGAGTTGCTCTATGGCATAATACAACCAATCCCATTGCCAAACCCTCTTCTACACTAACTCCTCTTGACGCGCGTATTAATTCCATCGTTCTCAGCCTATCACATAAATTCAGAAACACATGTGGTCGCATACGAAAGTTATCGTAACATACAGTTGGATTTCCTACTAAAACTTCAAGGATATATGCTCTACCACTAAGCATAGATGTGCGACAAGACAGTCTTCCAATATAATAGTTACTTTCACCTTCCACTAGCATACGAAGCTGCGTCAATTCTTCCAAGTCATCATCATCATCATCAGCGGAACTATCACCACTTGAATTGATAACAGAAGATCTTGAAGTGTTGCCATAATACTGTGTCATTTTACCTGCACCATTAAGACTAATCATTACAAACAAACAAATAATTAACTAAACATTATGAACAAACAAATAAACATCAAAAAGTTAGTACGAAAATAAATTGACGGGCTTGGCTAACCAAACCAGTACAGCCCAAACTACCCTCTTCCTTCTTATGGGTTGGCCTAGCCGGCCCACTAACCAAAAATAAAACATAGACCACGCTTCTTTCTTTTATCCAAACCAAATTAATCATCCTTTTCCTCCTCTGCATCCAAACTAATAACAAAACAAACAACAAAATACATCACCCTTTCCTACCACATCCCACCAATCTCAGCCTTTCTCTTGCAAAATAACACAACAGCAACAAAACCACAACAACCACACAACAGGAAAAGGAAAGCAGAAAGATAAACAAAAAAAACAAGCAAGAAAAGGGACAAATAAATGGTTGAGGTTGGGCAGCGGATTGATTAGTTGAGGAGATGGTGTGGCGGCAGTGAGGTGATTGGCTGGAGGCAGGCCGACGGACGGGGTTTAATTTGATGATGATGATGAGTGTTGGTTTTGGCTGGGTTTTGGCAGTGGTGGTTTGATCGGCGATGGTGGCCGGAGGTTTAATTGGGTGGTGATGGGTTGTTGATTTTGGTAACTTGGTGGCTATTTTGTGTAGTTTGGAGGTTTGATTTTGACAAGGATGGATTAAATTTGTAATTGATGTAGGGATGGATTTAGAGAGTTTTTTGTTGGTTTCTCTGTGGAAAAGAGGGAGTAGAAAAAGGCATTTATACAAGTGGAAAAAAAGATGGAGCTGTTGTGGTGTCAGATAGGGTGGAAAAAAAGAAAAGAGCCATTGTGTTTGATTTGAAACTTTAACGGGGTTCAATGTCAAATATGAGAGTGCCCAATGTAGATCCTTTTCCATTTGATTGCTGTTGGGTTTGATCAGTATAAGGAGGTGCTCGGAAAAGGCGTTTTCAAGACCGTGTATCCTTTGTTTTTTATTTGATGAACTTGGTAGTTGTTATCTCTTTTGTAGAATAGTTGTTGCTTGCTCTTTCTTGATTTCTCTTCTTATTAAAATCAAATTGGAAGCGTGTCAGACAACTCCTTTAATGTTGAGTTAATCTTTTTGGGTTCATTTGGATGCTTTCCTTAATTTACTCGTGTTAGATATAGGGCATTTGATGAAATTAATGGAATTGAAGTAGTATAGAACCAAGTTCGGATTGATGAAGTACTGCAGTCACCTGAAGACTTGGAGAGGCTATACTCTAAGGTGCATCTCCTTAAATCCTGAGTTTATGGCACCTGATATGTATGATGAGGACTACAACGAGTTAGCTGATATATACTTATTTGGAATGTGCATGCTGGAGATGGTTACTTTGGAATATCCCTGCAGGACATGCATTTGGCACTGCCTGGGTTGTGTTCAAGATAAGAAAGGCACTTAACCATGCTAAGCAGAAGACAAATTTTGCTCAGTCGCTTGTTGTATAATGCAAATAACTTAGATGCAAAATCTGTTTAGTGGCTTGTTGTAGAACACAAATAAGTCATTGTACTATTTTTACTGGTTTCAATAGAGAGCATCGCATCTTTCATTTCTTTGATCGAAATCTCGACGAGGTTTTCATCTCCATTCCAGCATAGTTATAAAGAGTAAAAGTAATAGATGAGAATAAAATTCAGCAAAATGACATGCTGGAGCAATGCATTACAACCATTGATGAGAAATTCCATAATAATTCTGCATATTAAAACTAAATTCTAGAATACTGTAGATTAAAACAAAATTTTAGAATACTGCAGATTAAAACAAAATTCTGAAATTTTGCAGAAACTGTCATAAAGCATTCGAAAATAACATCCAAGTTAAAACCAAGACATAATATAAGTTATATTGTCATAAAATAAGCTACAATCACTCTAAGCTCATCAACCAAGACGACCTCCTCTGAATCGACATCTTCATGAACACTTTCCTTCAATAAGGGTTTCCGAACTGCCCAAGTGCCTTGTTGTAAGCGCCATCCGAGACGTCATTTATTTTCTCCAACGCATCCATGCACACAATAACAGAGTCCGCATCTCGCAATGGACTTGTAACTTCAGCATTTTCTCCTTTATACTTCTTTGCTTTTGCTGCAAAGTACTCGACCTTAGCACTTTGCGATGATGCGAACTCATCCATGCAAGAGTCCCACTTCTCAGAACTACCCCTCCTGACGCGCCTAGAACCTGAAACATTGACAAGAGCAGAACGTTTTCCTTTGGAGCTCCCAGCACCAAACTTCTCACCTTCAATTCCATCACCTCTAGACACATGAACACCATGATGCAAAAATTCTTCCTCATTTTGACACTCCTCATCAGATGTTGGTGGCAATTGCGAAGAAGAATGATGCAGATGTCCAGTAGTTGTAGATCGGTTAAACACCAGACCTAGCAGCTCATAGTTTGGACATCCTTTCTTTCTAAATGCCCTATAGCTCCTGTTTTTCTGCAATGTAAAAAAATAGAGTTAAGATGTTAATATTAAACTTTAGAAATTTATGACATGAAGGAAACCTGTAAGAAAGTGTAACATATCGCGAAAAATATTTGCCACACATCTTCTGGAGTATTCACTGTGTTTAAACTTGAGATGTAGGTGACTCCAGTATGCTCTAACAATTCTGAAAATTGTCGATGCTTCACCCTCAGCCGATTGTATTTGCCAACCAACTTCAATCCTCCATATCGTTCCCCGGAAGCCAAAAATATTTCTTCATCAATTTCGTGCCAATCCGTACCTTTAAAAGTGGGTGCCCTATTAGGATCTTTCTTTACTCGCTCGTGCAATATTGTTAGCAATATCTCTTCATTTTTGTCGGACTATTTAGCTTCATCTTCACCATCATGTCTTCCTCCCGTCATGATGCTTTCAAATTTTCTACACCATAAAACCAAAAAGGAAGACTCAATATCATGTTAGTATCAAGTTGATTAATTTAAAAGTAGTGCATATAATTTCAATTCTAAGTAAATTTCCAATTTTCCACTTGAGGGACTGAAATTGAATACATACATGTTTGTGCCGGAAATTGTTTTGTCTATTAAATTCATAATAGAAAAGAAGCAAATGTAATCTCAAACAAGCTCTATATGGATGGGCACGATGAGCTTGAAAGAACATACATAATACAACATGTGGCATGTTTTAAAGGCATCCAGTGCATGGAGTATTATTTTTGTTTATCATGCTGTTAAGTGTTAGCAACACTTTTTAATTTGTTGAACTGCACTTGCTGAACTTGGATGTATTATTTCCCCTAACTAAACTTGCTTCCAGTAAAACTACTAAAGGCTATGCATCTTAAACTCTAACCTCCACATTATTTTTCATATTAACACCACCCACATTAGGCAAACCTATAGTCCACAAACATTTTTTTAGATCCTGCTGGAACAATGATCAAGTCTTTAACCGAAACAATAGACTCCCCAAGTTACCAGATCATAGTGAACATTTAAACAGTTTATTTTGACAGTAAATGGAAGAGAGAGATGTAAAAAAGTTGAAGACAGATTATTACATTTACTTCTATCCTCCCTGACAAAGTTGGTACTTCAACTTTACCGAGATAAGTATTCACTAATCCAAACATGTCACAATCCTGCCTTTTCAATTATTACCAACAAATCTGCAATCTTAAGATTAGTAGAGGAAGAATAAAATCAATGTTCATCGACAATGCAAAGTAAAAGTAAAATGACCCTTTGAAAAGGTAAAATGAATCCAAGAAACTTGTCAACGACCCTTTTTAGTGGCAATGAGAGATCCATCTGTGCAGACATCCAGCCAAAGGGAAGATCTTGCAACATTTATGCAGGTCAAAAGAATGAGAGAGACAAAAATACGAGACTGTTGGACTACGCAGATGGTGAAAAATAGATGTCAATGATTCTGAGTGGTGTGCCAACACACTGAGAATGTAGTGTTTAGTGACTTTACTGAAATTTTACCAAGTTCTTCCTCAAAACCAAAGTTAGATTCCATCTCTACTAGTGATTCTGCAAGTTAGAACACTTCCAATTTTCAAAGGAAAACTAACCCTCATGCAGATTATTAGTGCACGCATTATCAGTGAGTAAACGATCTAGGCTAACCAAGATATATAAGATTCTGAATTATTCCTAATGTCACTACAATATAAATCAATTTGTAATATCTTAACCTGCATTCCATCCAAGTCAGTGAAGCAAAGAACCCACTAATCTAACACAAAAGTTCCAATCTTAAATGCAGGAGTTTCTGACTCTACACTACCAGTTTGGCATACTCACTATTTCCCCGCTTTGCTTTAAATACTATGCTTGAAAAAGGTCAGTCAGAGATAAAATATTGTTCTAAAAAAAAAGAAAGAAAAGAGCATCCATTTCATCTCTTTAAATTGTAATAAAAAACTCAAACACCTCAAATATTGTCTGTTGTATTTTTCCAAACAATGTACAAAAATGAAAAAGTCCAAATTCATCAGCAAACAAACTGGAATTGCATCATTGCCCAAAATTTAAAGAAAATACTCAATTGAATACCTAACAGTGATAGCGAGTAAGAAAACTTACCGTCGATTTCGGTGGGTGGTGGAGGAGGAGCAGCCGAGAGCGAGAAGAGTAAACACAGCCTAAAAACTGGAGAATTTTTGGGAGAATTCTCTGAAGTAAACGCAGCCTAATTTTTTTCAGAGATTCTCTAACCCTTTAACGAGTCTTGTTTACCCGTCCCTTCTAACCTAATTTATATGGAGTCATAGATAAATAAGTTATACCACTTAGTTTGTTGGAGGGATGGTCGTAACTCGCTTAATAAATTGATGAATAGTACCGTCCGTCTAACTAAATCTCATGTACTAGTTTAAGGAGGAAAAATGCCCAAAAAGTGAAACATGAAAACTAAAATTGCTACTTAGTCGATTGTCATATCATTGAAAAAGATAAATTATTGGAGGAGCTTACATCAAATGTGATGTGCTCTGACTCGTTGTGAAATAAACCGTAGTGCATGGAGGGTCTTGGTTAGGATCTAGCCCAAGAGATCACACAAACATTGACACAAAACAAGTACAAGGACACAAAGAGGAGGACTCAGAAACGCAGCGGACGAAGGAAGATAAGACACAAATGATAGGAGGAGATTATCGTTGGAGTGGAGACGGGACGGAATGGATGAAGTTGAACACGACGAATATTATAGAACATACACGAGACTTGAAGAACACAATGTTGGGAAACGATAGGTGATGCGCACATATATTTTTTACACAAAATAGCAATCATCGATTACAAGGTTTGATTTCCCAAAGAGAGAGGGAGGAGTACTCTTAACTCAAGCTATCTCTCTCAAGGAAAGTTGGGGTGAGTTTAGAGGTGAAGGGGAGGAGTATTCTCAATATACAATTCACTCACAAAACTAAACTGACTAATGAGAGCAAATAAGCGCCTATTTATAGGCGTTGGCTAGCGGCATACCGCTAAGGGTTTAGCGGTATACCATTAGCCCTATCCTTTACAAAATAAAACATAAGTTTTAGAAATTACAAATGTTAAGTTTTGAAATTAAATTTGCCGAGACTCACGGCATGCCGCCAGGTTGCGGTCTTCAAAATGTGCTTGGCCTTGTGGCTTGATCGGTCAAGGCATGAAGCCTCCGATAGGTGTGGTAGGCCATTCGGTGGTTGCGATAGGCACGAAGTGTCCTAATGTGATGTCTGCCTAGGTATGGTGTGCGATGAGCGTCAAGGTCCGGTTCTCAGTTTGGTGAGTTTCTCCGGGCATTGTGTCCTCAATCCAAAGTGTGAGTCTCTAGGCCATGATTTGTGTGATGGGGCCTTATGGCAAGGTGTCCACGGGTGCTGCTTCTATGATCACATCAAAATGTGATGGATGTGAGACTTGAAAAAAGAGATAGAAGAAATAGATAAATTATTGGAGGAGCTTACATCAAATGTGATGGATATGAGACTTGAAGAAAGACAGAAGAAATCTTACTTCTACCGATCAAGTTAAAGCAAAAACTTGTAACCATAAGAAAAAAAATCATTTCTTTTTTGTCTTTAAACTTTTAGTGATCTTTTATTGATGGGTGGTCAAATACAAAGTAGTAATGTAATAAGAACAAACTTTAAGAATTAATATAGAGGATTTGAAAAGTCTCGCCCTTAATGGATTGCAAAAAGAATTTTTCTTGAACAAACATTTTCTTTGATAAACATAAGGTGCAATTAAAGATATCAGTTACACATAGTACAATTTGGAGAAAATAAATTTATTTAATATTAACTGTGTTATCTTAGGTTTTTCTTGCCCCAAAATACTTTTTTCTTACTCAGCTCCTGACTTGTCCAGTGAAAGTAAAAAAATCCACCAAGTTGATTAACATTTTGTGGAAGGAATATCCTATTATTGTTTTAAGGTATATTTAGGAATGTTGTGCTATGTTGTTCTTTGAGTTGCTATGTTGTGTTATACTGTGGAATAAAAGTACCAGTCAAAAAATATTTGGTAATCAAGTATTATGATATTGCTTTTGAAATAAACAAAATGATCAAAATAGGCACTGATGTATTAACTTCTATTAACAATTTATTTTTATGAAAAATAATTTGACTATGCTTATAAATTTACATCTACAACTATCTAAGTAATATACAACTATCCTAGTTGATCACATTTAATAATATATATATAGATAGATATAAAATCACTTAGTACTCTTCATTTTTAAAATTAAAATTTTATCATAAAATTAATACTTAAAATAAAATATGATAATTTAATTAAAACAAAATTTTACAAGAAAAAAATTAAATATATATAAAAAAATGGACACTATTAAAAACACCATTACTTTTAACCCAAAGCGTGTGAGTGTCTGCTTTTGGCTATTTTTAGAATGCATCCACTTTCATGCCAAAAGTATAAGCAAGTCTTCCCAAATGCTGCTTTTTTCTTTGTCGGAGTCAAAAGCAGCTAAAAGTTGTTGCGCTTTAAAAGCACGACAATGCCAAACGAGCTCTTAGTAGTTGAATGCAAAGTTTTCAGAACCAAACCAACCAATAAACATATAGAGCTCTTGGGTTAATGGTTCAATCGGATTTGATTATTGGTTTAATATAATATAAAAATACAAAATCATACCATAAAATTACAAAAAAGATTAAGAAATGGAAAAATAGTATAGATTCCTGGGTTGAACCGATTCAACCAGTCAAGTCGACCATTCAGCTCACGTAGTTTGACCAGTTTTCTCTTATTCAGCTACTTTTTGTGGAAAATTATCGGACCGAACCAGTTAGAGATTTGAGATTTTGATTTATTGATCGGATCGGCCAGTCTGGTCCGATTTTTAAGACTATAGTTGAATGTCTGAGTGCCCCGCTAGTGTTAAGCACCACCACATCCCCCTCAAATTATTCCCAACCATTCCTCTTTCGACTCATGA
This sequence comes from Viola odorata, assembly GCA_963691705.1. Taxonomy (NCBI): domain Eukaryota; kingdom Viridiplantae; phylum Streptophyta; class Magnoliopsida; order Malpighiales; family Violaceae; genus Viola; species Viola odorata. Next base: position 36,570,472 of record OY829546.1, read on the forward strand.
ACACTAGTATGAATATTTGGACAACCAACATTAGCATTCATAACAACCTAAACCTAAATATTTGTTAATTTTTGTATCTTGAATTAATTAATTATGAAGGATATTAATTGTGTAGTCTAGATAGGAAATATAAAGTTGTGATTGCATAGGGAACATTTTAGGGTTTCCTTAGTTGTGTAAGATTTCCTATCTAACAAGGCAGATAATCTCTATAAATAGAGATTTGTTGTAGAAAGTTAGTCGATTTTTGCGTGTCTCAGTTGAGAGGTTGTAGGTGATGTTTTTGTAGTGTAACATATGATAATAGATTAAAATTATCATGTGTAAGTTTATTGTGAGTGTGCGAGAACGAACAATAGGTTAAGATTATTGTGTTCAAGGTGGAGTAGTGATGTCATAACCCATATGATGTGATTGATGGTAATATAAGAAGAGTGGATGTAGGTTTTGAGAGTTCCCGAACCATTATAAAAAATATCGTGTATTGTCTCTTGTACTTTGATATCTATATTTGTGTTTAATCTTGTAGGTAGAGTAATTGTATGCTTATTTTAGCCATATTTACTATCCATTTTCATACAATTTAGATAGTAATATTATTGATTTGCGCCAAATTCCCTCACTTTTGTAGAAATCAACTTTTAGAATAGCTTTGGAAGGAATATAATAGAAAAGACCAAGATTGCACAAACATTCTTAATGATACGATCACGCCTACGTCTACAAGGCCCGAACGAACCCGAACTCGACCAATTATGAAGACACGTTCTAGGATACCTCTTACCCTTCAAATGGGCTTGGAAGCCCATCAAAATGACAAGGGAATTCGTCCATCTTAGAAGGAAGGAGAAGGAAGAGCTCATTAAGGGCATTATGGTCTCAAATGGCCTAATATGTAATAACTATAAGTAGTTGAATTCTTGCATATTTTCAATTCAGCCTTGATGATGAATATTGATTGAGAGAATTCTCCTTATTCATCCGGGGCTCAATATTGGTGTTTGCCTTGGTTTGGAAAGCCGTGGCTTAAGTCAATCGAAAACAAGAAGTTTCCATCTTTGTGTAATCGGTTATTACTTCGTATTTGTGAGCGATTGAGTGTATATTTGAGTGTTCATCTTTGAATGGTTTGTGTTTGTTGAATGTGAGAGTATTCTGCCCGTGTATTCAAGTATTCATCAAGCATATCTCAAGTGTTCAATTGATCGTTGTTCAAGCAATCATCTCTAATCTCCATCCGCATTCATCCGGGTATTATCTTGTATTTTGTGTGTTTATTCCTTGTATCATTTCCGCAGCGTGTCTCCATATTTCCTACTGTTTCCTTATTGATTTGTGTCATAAACTCATTGAGCTAGATCCTCCATTCGTTACATACCATTCGGCCTTCACATCGGAGGTCGGATCGTATCAAGTGGTAGCGGAGCTTTTGGGCTCTTGGGTTTGTAGATCTGTGTTTTGTTTGTGTTCTTGTGTCTGTTTTTTTTGCTTCCATTCTGTTTGTTGGAATTGATTCACTTAAGATTAGTTTCGACCACAACCCGAGCCCTACAGAATCGCCGACTGAGGCAGTTAGGTTCATTTTTGTGTTCTTGAGTTGTTTCAGTTCTTGTGATTGTTGTTCATTTTTGTGTCTGTTTTCAGTATCTTTCCTTTGGAATTGTCTTTTCTTTCCTTCGTGAAAGTTGTAGATCCATGTCTTGGGAACGTTCCTGTTAAATTTTGCAATCTTTAGCCATCGTTTGATATTTTTGTGTCAAATAACCGAAGGTCTGTCTCAAAATAGCTCAATCCAACTGTTTTGGTGTTCATCTTGTTTTTCTTGAGTCTTTTCGTCTTCAACACTTGGGGAAGACGAATCAAGGTTAGTTTAATCTTCTTCTAAGTCTTTTGTAGTGTTTCAAAGTGTTTTAGCAGAAGTATTCTATTGTTACACCAAGTCAATGAAGTGAGAGATAAGAGTGACACAAAAGTCCTAAATAAATCTTCTTTTCTCCTAGTTTTTAGGGTCATAAACGTGAATATCTTTCACCTCAAATAATCCCTAGATTTCCTGAACAATAAATCTTCCAAGATATCTCTTGAGGTCTGCAAAATTTTGGAGTCAAATGAAATCTATAGGATACTCAAAAAGTCCTCACCCTAAACAGTGATGAAGAGAAAAGTCTTAGTGTCACCTACCTCTTTGTCTCAAAAACGTGTGAGTGCTCTCTAAGTCAAAAATCTTACCTCATTTGCTGAACAAGAGATCCTCAAGTATCCTTCTAGTAAGCAACAAATTCTTAGAACCAAACAAAATCTTTAGGATACACAAAAGTCCTAAACGAAAGAGAGAAAAGTTGCAAACTAAAAGTCCTAAACTAAACACCTCTTGTGTTAGCTCTTGAGAGAAAAACGTGAGGAGTCCTCAACACCAAGAATACTTTGCTAATTTTCCTAAACACTCACTTAAGTCTTTTATATTTGAGTGTTCAAGTCCTTTGTGTCAATTCCTTGAGTCCTAAACACATTTTCGTTTCTCTTTTCCAAGTCTCAAGTCAACTCACCATTTTCCAGCAAATGTGTCCTTGAGTCTTGTCCCTTTTTATTGTGTCTTCAGCCGAATTTTTTCTTCTTTCTTGGCTGTAATTTGTAGAGCTTTGTCTTAGGATTGTTCATACTAAATTTTGTAAACTAATTCCATCGTTTCCTATTGTTCGTATGTCATAGTCGAAAGTTACGCAAACTGCCCAGAATTTTCCAGCAAACTATTTTGCGCGATCATCTTGTGAACAGTTTTTCATTGAGTTTCCAGCTGAATTTCGTGTTTCGACCTGAATAAAAATTGTAGTCCTCAACCTCAAGTGTACCCATATTAAATTTTGTGACAAAATTCCAACGTTTACTATTTTTAAAGGCCAATAGCCGAAATATTTGGAAAACTGTCAGAAAAATTCCAGCAAACTGCCTTGGTGTTTCTAGCGTTCTTGATTGAGTCTTCCTGATTGAACTTGAGATTGTTGGTTGATTGTTATGCAAGACACGGAATTGAATACAGAGGAGTTTGAGTGATTGTGTGAGTACAGATTTTGAGGGCTTAAACACGAGTGTAAACACGTGAGGGAGCGATTTGTTTAACTAACGTTTATACATATATATAGTTTGTTAATTTTGTAGGTACAATGACTTCACTAAATTCTTGTCAATCAAGCTATGGCCTAGGTCTCTTCGAACAAGGCCTTGGCTATGGCTCCTCTACTAATAGCTGCACCAACTTTGATCCTTTTCAAGTCACAATTCCTACTTGTAGAGCATCTTTTCAACCGGCTGAATTTATCCAATGGGAATACCACCTTGTGAAGGCCATTGAATGTCATAATTTTTCCGAAGCACAGAAAATTGAGCTTGCTCAAATGACATTTGATGACGATACCGAGATTTGGTGGTACCACATTTGTTGTGAAAGAGCAAGAAGAGAAGATCCAATTGCAACTTGGGCTGAAATGAGACATGTCATGAGAGCATGTTTTGTATCATCATACTATCGAGAATTCTTAGAAGACGAGTTGTCCTCCCTTCAATAAGGAATCAATACCGTGATGGAATATTATCAAGAATTTGATGATTTACTCATCAAGACTTATCTTCAAGATAATGAGAGGATGATCATGGATTTGTTTCAAAGTGGATTAAATAAAGTGATTAGAAGACAGCTTGCCCTCTATGAGTTTACAAGCTTATCATCCATGATTCAATTTGCCTACGAAATTGAAATTCATGGGTGTTTGATGGAACAAGACAGTAGCTCATTCCAAGGCTGCCCGAGTGACCAAAAATCTTCCGCTACTGTTTTTGAGTCCAAATCGGAAGTGGTACAACATGCACAAGTCATTCAACAAAAACAGCCCACACCACCTCAATCTTGTGACCCAAAGGTGACTGAAAATTTTAATTTGATTGAAAGGAGTGTGGCTGTAAATTCTACAGCATTGAGTGAAAAATGTGAGCTTGAATATGAGAGAAAAGAGTGTGAGAGGAAAGAAAATGAAAGAATTGATGAGGAAAAGACACGGTATGAAAACAACAAGCATGCCAAAGAGAGTGTCATTAAAATTATAGAAATTTTGAGAGAAGAAAGTAAGGAAAAGAGACGAACAAAAATTGTGAAAGTTATTGATCCAATGAGCGTGTCTTTGAGAAATGAGGATCAGTTAGCTAATCCTAACATTGACTATTCTTTTCCTACTGTTTGTGTGCCTCCCTTGCATAAAAATCGAAGGAAAGAAGATGGCTTCAAACCATCAATTTTAGGAGGCGTAGGAAGCAAAATTGCACAACAATGGTGTGAACAAAGGTATGCATCACTCTCTTCTCCAAATGATGCAAGGTTAGAGCCTACAACTCTTAATAATTCTAATTCACATGATGTAAATTTAAAAGATTTTTATTTAGCATGTGAAAAGAAACCATTGTTGCATCTCATCAATTATAACTCTTTCTTGCTTAAATTGTCTAGAAGTCAAATCTGTTTTGTAAATGATAGTAGAATTAAAATTGGTTTTTCTGTGCTTACTAGGACAGTACCTAGCATGTTAGAAAATAATTTGGATGATTGTAAGGATACTGTGAATATTAGGAATTTGTTTCTTGCATTTGGCGAATTTATTCGTAAGCGTGAACTAATAATTCCTTTTATTTTCTCACAATTGTTTTCAAGTTTGATTAAGTGTGTAGGTGAGAAGACGAATGCATCCATGGTACCAAAATCAGGCGAACATATGTGCTTGAGCCGTGAGCACACATGTACAAATCTAACCAAAGAAGGCGTTGAGGCGAACGCTCAATTGGTTCCTAGACACGGCAAATTGTCACATATACTCCATTGGATTTATTCCAACGTTTTTACTTTTTATTTACCTTTGGAGTATAAATATGCAAATCATTCATTTCAACTTACTAACTTAAATATTTTTGTGGTAGGAAATGAAGGATTTAAAGCTAAGAATTCATGGGCGAATCCTTTCGATGGGAAAGGTGATGATACAATCATGGATCCCTCTGACATCAAAGAGCATGACACGATGCCAAGAGGATCGATCACAAACAGCAAGGCATTGGTAGGCGAGGCCCGCGCCAATCCAAGACCCATTCCTAAGCCTCCCGACTGTTGTGCCAACTCTAGGCCACCCGCGTGGCCTAGCTTTCATCCCCCGCGCGCACCTTTCTTAATACTCCATAGAATTAATTATTATGCTTTTAATTCTTTGAAATCTTTGGATTATGAATTTACCAATCACTCGTTTCACATTACTAACTTAAGTCTTTATGTGACAGGGAACGAGGAAATTGAAGCTATGGATTCGAGGACGAATCCTTTCGAAGGGAAAGGTGATGATACGATCACGCCTACGTCTACAAGGCCCGAACGAACCCGAACTCGACCAATTATGAAGACACGTTCTAGGATACCTCTTACCCTTCAAATGGGCTTGGAAGCCCATCAAAATGACAAGGGAATTCGTCCATCTTAGAAGGAAGGAGAAGGAAGAGCTCATTAAGGGCATTATGGTCTCAAATGGCCTAATATGTAATAACTATAAGTAGTTGAATTCTTGCATATTTTCAATTCAGCCTTGATGATGAATATTGATTGAGAGAATTCTCCTTATTCATCCGGGGCTCAATATTGGTGTTTGCCTTGGTTTGGAAAGCCGTGGCTTAAGTCAATCGAAAACAAGAAGTTTCCATCTTTGTGTAATCGGTTATTACTTCGTATTTGTGAGCGATTGAGTGTATATTTGAGTGTTCATCTTTGAATGGTTTGTGTTTGTTGAATGTGAGAGTATTCTGCCCGTGTATTCAAGTATTCATCAAGCATATCTCAAGTGTTCAATTGATCGTTGTTCAAGCAATCATCTCTAATCTCCATCCGCATTCATCCGGGTATTATCTTGTATTTTGTGTGTTTATTCCTTGTATCATTTCCGCAGCGTGTCTCCATATTTCCTACTGTTTCCTTATTGATTTGTGTCATAAACTCATTGAGCTAGATCCTCCATTCGTTACATACCATTCGGCCTTCACATCGGAGGTCTGATCGTATCACTTAACTAAGCAGAGTTTCTGAGTCATATCCTGACAGCAAATGCCAACAATGCACGTTACTCCTTCTAAAAGCACGCAAGATTTTGGATATGTTCTAATGACTCCTGGATAGAGTTCCTAGCCTTCTCAAACTCTCTTCTGTTAGAGATTTCACCATAAAGGAAGATTAAGATACAATTTTGACTTTAAATTTAGGATATTTCTATTTTATTTTTCCTAGAGATAATTAAAGAGGAAAACTTTATTTAAGTTTCCAAGATTTTTAAGAAGAGGGTCCGACAACTAAGGAGCATATATCAAGAGTTGTCTTCTTTTTTTCTTAATCAATCAATTTAGTAAACCATTTAACCAACAAGATGCTAGTTGATTAGGATTACCTAATAGAGTGTCTCTTTAGATAGTTTGATATAAGAGAAAAGTAGGAGTCCAAAGAATTATACCTGGATTTTATAGCAATTTTGTAAGTTAAGAATGAATAAATATTGCATCGATGATCGAATGACATGAATCATAACTTGCTTTGACCGGTTTTGGGAATCCTTTTTATAATTGTTTACCACAAATCTTATATTTATTTTTGGGCTAGACTTTACAATTATTCTTGGTCTGGACTTTACGCTTGTTTTAATTTTTTTGAATTTTGTAGTTTTAAACATACCAAAACCCCCCAATTATCACCTAAGTGTTATTCATTGGTCACTTAAGGATTTATAAAATTATACTTTTTTTTCTGTGGAGGAACCTCTTATCACTATTTGCAATATTATTGTATACTGTGTTAGGTTGTATTTCTTTATTATTTTTGATGATATCGACAACCGATCATAGAGTAGGTATTTATGCGCAACGATTAATAGCTAAGAGGAGATTTGATGCACAACAAATGGTAGCGGAGCCAATGGTTTTCCTCTGAGAAGCAAGGAATTGCAGCAGAGAGTAAATAGTTTGCTTGGGAGAAGAAGAGATAGCAGCCACACATCAAATGATTGGATTGGAGCGAATGCAGATGTTAAAGTAGTAGATATGATAGAGTTACAAGTAGCTGATTTTAGTGTCTTGGAGTTGCAGATCAAATTTAAAGGTGAAGCTTTCCTCAAGAAGTTGCAAAATTACAAGCAAAAAGATTGGTGTAGAGATTTCTTGAAAGTGAGAAAGCGTAGTTGTTGAAAGAGAGAACATTTTATAGCTATAGAGACCAATATAATTAATTCAAGCCAAGATGGAGATGGTTAATTTTTATGTCTTGAATTAATTAATTATGGAAGGATATTTATTATACAGTCTAGATAGAAAATATAGAGTTGTGGTTGTAAAAGAAATAATTTAGGGTTTCGTTAGTTGTGTAAGATTTCCTATCTAGCAAGGTGTACATTCCCTATAAATAGATTAGGTATAGAAATTTGGTCGAATTTTGCCCGTCTCTATTGAGAGGTTGCAGGTGAGGTTTTGTAGTGTAACATATGATAATAGGTTAAGATTACATATGTAATTTTATTGTTAGTATGCGAGAACCGACAATAGGTTAAGATTGTCGTGTTTAAAGTGGAGTAGTGATGTGCAAATTTGCTTGTGGTCATGACATATATGATGTGATTGATGGAATAAAACAAGAGTGGATTTAGGTTTTGAGAGTTGTCGAACCACTATAAAAAATATCGTGTGTTGTCTGATGTACTTTGATGTTTTTGAGCTGTTTATGCGTAACGATTGGTAGCAAAGAGGAAATTTGATGCACAACAATATCAATAATTTAACTTCAATTAAAGTTCTCATGATTAAAAGGCATTGCGTTCCTCAACACCACTAGCTTATGTGATAACACATGAGGAAATCACAAGGGCAGTAAGATCTTTTGTGGTGAGGTTGACTGGTCGTATGACCATGTAGATGGGTCGATATAAGTTGATCGTCTAGTACCGGTAATCTTAAGGTACCGGTGAACGTACAGGCAACGGGATTGTGAACCGGTATCTGTCAGAGATAACGGTTATGAGCTGGCACCCTACCGGTAGGCATAATGACATCAGTAATTGGCTCGTAACGGTTCTGAGGTAACCGTTACATACGTTGCAGACTGTGTTAATGGCTCTATTAATGACATTGATTGTCTTCATTAAATGCCTGTGTAACAATCGTCAGGATGGCTTATAAATAACAGGGTAAGGAAAGGTAAAACACACGCTGTTGATACCCGAATTTTGACGCCATTTAAATTGAATTTATCATTTCTGTTATTTTACTTAACTTACTGTCGTTTTAATTACTTTACTGTCGTTAGTTCATTTTTAATTCTCGTCACATTTTATCATCGTTATTATTATCATCAGTGTCGTAAATCGCATTTTTAATTTTTCGTCCCGTATTTTTATTATTATTATTATTAATATTTTCAGCCTTAAAAAATCATATTTTTAATTATCCGTTAGTCATTTGCTATTTATTTTTCCGTTTTAGGTCATCGCATAAAATTTAGGATTTTTAGTATTTTTATTATTTTATTATTCTTTTTGTTCGAGCTTTTATTGGACCCGAGTAAGTTCGCTCGGACCATTGATAGAACGCGTTATCTCTTCAGTTGACAATTACCTACTCTTTTTTTCATTCACGCCAGTCAACTTCATTTCGTGCAATTTTCATTGTAACATCATTCATTTTTCCTTCAAACATATTCATGTTTCAGAACGAGAAAATAAACACGTTAAAATAATTTTTTCCTTCATTCGCTGTCGACTAGTTAGTCCGTCTTATTTTTCTCTACGCGCTGACACTTTTGGATTGAAATTTTGAAACGTTTGTTCACAAAAATGGCTCGAGACCATTTAAATAAAATGAAATGGCCAAGTTGATCATCACCGTTGATCTGGTTGACCAAGGAAAGTCGACCAGATCAACGACTCACTATTTACATGCATAGTGCACGTAAATAGTGGTGACGAGCAGTAGCGGAGCAAGCCACCAAGCTGCTTGCTCCCGTCCCCTCTCCCTCGCGTCCTAGCCTAGGCCCGTCGCTTCCTGTCCTGTCCGCCATTATCACGCCTAGCCATAGCCCCGCCAGCACGACGAGCCGCTCCTCCACACGCAGTGCCGCGCCTCGCCTCCACTCGTGAAAACACCTATAAATAGAGAGCTCCCCTCTCCATTTTAAAACACGAATTCACCCAAGCAACTTGCTTCTTCTCCCTCTTGACAGATTGCTCATCTTGAGCGATAGTCGCCATAGTTTGAAGCTTTTTTTTCCGGTGAGCATTGTCTTGCTTTTTTTTGGCCATCTTCGACTTTAATTTTTAGGATGAGGTTTTGATCAAATAAATTGTTTGTTTTCATGCCATTAAATCCTACACATGCTATAGATTAAATACATGTTTTTAGTTTGCTTAATTGTTAGGTAAATTTTACGAATTAATTATTTTTCGTTAATTACCGTCTTCGTCATTTTTTTGAAATTAAACTCGGTACGGTTTAAATCGAGATTCGAGGTTCGTACGGTCGGGAAGCCGTCGAGGAGATGAGCATCTCGGTACTAAGATTTTTTGGTTCCAACCACGGGTAGCTGGACATTGGTCGCCGGCAGTAGCGCCGGCGACACAAGGAAGAAGGTGATGAATAGTATGCATGGGCTTGTTTGGGCGGGAGAGAAGAAAGAAAGGTGATGGGCTTGGCGTATCACCATTTTTTTTTAATTTCCTTAGGGCAGGAACTATTCCTGGCCCATTCTTTTAATTTCCAAGCTGGGCCCCACTGCCTCGGGTCCGACCCGCATTTTTTCGTCGATTTCTCTTTCGTTTCAAAATTCTTCGTGTGTCGTTTCGTTATAAATGTTTATTTATTCGACTAATTGTTTATTTATTTGTACGCATGACTAGTTAATTTTATTTTTGTAAACTGCTTTATTTTCCGTAAATCATGAACTGTTTAATTTTTGCAAAATATCAACTGTTTAAATTTCCGCAATTTACTTTCCGCAATTTAAAATTCAGCCATTTAATTTACCGCCTATATGGTCGGTCGCACTTTAAATTTCTGCAAATCATCAACTGCTTTAATTTCTGCAAATCATCAACTACTTTAATTTTCTGCAAATCATCAACTGTTTAATTTTCTACAAATCATCAACTGCTTAATTTGCTGCAAATCATCAACTGCTTAAAATTTTCTGCAAATCATCAAATCTTTAATTTTTCGTAATTATCATCATTTAAATTTTTGTATGCATCAAATCATCATTTAAATTTCTCGCACTTATCAACTGTCATCATTTAAATTTCTCGCACTCGTCAAATCATCATTTAAATTTTGTATGCATCAAATCATCATTTAAATTTCTCGTACTTATCAACTGTCATCATTTCAATTTCTCGCACTCCTCAAATCATCATTTAAAATTTTGTATGCATCAAATCATCATTTAAATTTCTTGCACTTATCAACTGTCATCATTTAAATTTCTCACACTCGTCAAATCATCATTTAAATTTTTGTATGCATCAAATCATCATTTAAATTTCTCACACTTATCAACTGTCATCATTTAAATTTCTCGCACTCCTCAAATCATCATTTAAATTTTCGTAAGCGTCAAAATCATTGTTTGATTTTTCATATATATCAACTGTTTATTTAAATTCTCGCATGCATAAACTGATCATTTATTTTTCGAGCTATCACTAACACTCTCATTTTGTAGGTTTAAAATTTAAGCTTCGCTCGAAAGTATGCCTTTCTTTCCCTTTTATTTATTCAAAGCTTTCCATAAATATTAATCGTATGCATGATATATAGAATTGCTAGAATTAAAATTAATCCACATGAACAACTTGTTTAATGACTCACTTTAAATGCCACGCTCATTTGTTTTAAATTCCGCTTATATTGACTGCATGTGTTTGGTGGCTTCGATCCCACATCGGTTTATCATTTTAAAATATCTCTCATTTAAATTTGTACTCTGTTAGCAATCCATGATAGAATCATTTAGTGATTAATTTAATCATACATGGCCCGATGATGAAAAAGAGGGCGCTCATTCAGTCTTACGGAAAATTCAGTCCCATCACACTACGGTCAGGAATAATCGATCGGTCTTGAAAACGGTAACCCCGTCCGAAAATATTTTTAAAATGGTAACCCCGTCCAAGGATTAATTATTCCTGAATGGTCCTGATCATGGAAAAGACTAAAGTGACGATTCCTATGAGGACCCCCTTTTAAAACGCATTTTTATCAAGCATCTTTTAAACACCTCTCTTATCAACCGGTAACCATTTTTGGATGTGACTCGGGTGCTTAACACCTTCCCGAGTCCATAATATGACCCCGAACCTTTGTTCTTGGGTTTAGACCCTATTTTTGTGCCTTTAGTTTTTTTATTTTTATTTTTATGCCATGATGATTAGGTTCCCTAAACCTAGAGATAAAAATTAGGGTGGCGACTTCATTGCATGTTGCGAGGCGTCCTTCTACGCCGAGCATCGTAAGGTCTCAGATTCGTCGTATACTCGCGAATTTTTTTTATTATTTTCGGGGCGCGACAGTTTGGCGACTTCACTGGGGACTTTAGGGTCGGAGCCGGTTTTATTTTTTGAGGTGTTTATTTGTTTATTTACCCGCTTTGATAAATTGCTGATTTGTTTATTTATTCGCTTTGATATCAATTGTCATATGCATTTCATAGTGCCCTACACCCCGGGGACAATTACCAAATTAGGAGGGTAGTAGTGACGCCCTAGGACACATGTCCTGGGTAGTGTTCACCAATCCCAACTCGGATGAACCCCTAAAGATAGTCGAAAGGTTGCCTAATTTCGCAAGGAATCGGTTGACACTAGACGATACTTTACGGACCTTTTCATGGTATCATCCGGGAACCGTTCAAGCCAGTTAGAAAAGTCAGAATTAGAGCCCCAACATATGCATCATGATCATATCTGCTTTGTCGTGGCTCTATTTATCTTGTTACCATGATTTCCATTTTTCATAATTTTTCTTTTATACAAACTGTAAATTTCTTGCACGTACAGGTAACTTCGCACTTAAAATTTTACATCTATCCCACATGACCTATTTTGCTCATTCGAAATGTCAGCACCTACACTACTTTCACTTGATATTTTTGGGGGATAAAGTTTCGATGATCAAGCCACGCGAGGAGACCTGTTGGAACCTGGGTTCACCCCTGACATCACCACTAAGGTCAAAGTAGAAGTCACAGATTTTGACTTAACTAGGATTCGAAAGTTGAGAAATGAGTTAACTCAAGATGAGGAGACACAGTTTGAATGTAGTTACGGAAAGCTACTGACCTTGGTTGATGTAAAAACTGATTGGGGTTGCATCCGGGCAGCCCTAAAATTCTAGGATCCCTATTATCGGTGCTTCTCTTTTGACAGAGGGATAGACTTGACTCCCACACTAGAGAAATATTCCGCTCTGGTATGCTTCACATCTCCTATATCGGCCATATACCAAAACGTTCGACTCGACTCCTCCAATGTCAAAATAAGGCTTGATAAGTTGTTAGGAATCACTACTCATGTCAGCGAAGGTGACTACTTTTGATGTTGGTCAGATATTGAAGCATGATTTCAGTTGTCCAACGGGGAAAAGCGCTTAAGGATTCTGGCTTTCGCAATCGTAGGATTTGTCCTTTTTCCTAAGATGAAGAACACCATCGATTTTACAGCGGCCAATGTCTTTTACGAGATGGAGGCGAACGCTATTAATCCTACAACAACCATCTTGGCCGAGACTTTTCGCTCTCTGGACTCTTGTCAAAGGAAAGGGAAAGGAAGACTTACTTGTTGCACCCAATTGTTAATAGTATGGTTAGTCAGCCACTTCAAATAGACACCAGATCAGTCCATATTCTTTGCAAGCTATATAAAATCGTGCCCTTTAATCAGAGTTATCAACGCAACGACCACAGATAAATGGAAAATGGAGAATAAAGATGTCTGGGTCGACAGATTCATAAACCTCTCGGGAGAAGACTTTAGTTGGCACGCCAAATGGCTGCAGGCCTCTGATCCCATCATCTGCTGCGGACCCTTACCTTGGGTTCCTTTGATCGGAGCATGGGGGTGCGTTCACTATTGCCCCGCCCTCATCCTCAGACAGTTTTGTATTATGCAAGTAATCCCCGTGACATTCGGCATGATAGGGTCAAACCTGCCACACACCGGAGAAAATCAGAACATTCAGCAGTACGCCTAAGACTGGACTCACCTTTTTTGTCTCAAGGGACACGTCACCCCTGCAGCAACGATACTAGAATATCCACAGTGGAGGTTAAGACGAGTCAACGGTAATGTCTTACCCCGTCCGGAAAATCAGAAACCAATGGAAGATGAAGGGGAATCTCAGGTGAGCGAAGGGGTGAACGTCATGGCTTATGCTCAAGTAGTAGAACAGATGCGAGCAGCGCAAGAAGAACGGGATCAGATGGCAGAGGAAAGGGATGATTCTGTAGCCCACCAATGTTACCTAGAAGTCCAGATGAATGAGTTAGAAATGCGTAGTAAGGACACTATCCGTATGCAAGCGACAAAACAAAAAGTGGCCCTCAAGGACTTTAAGGAACGTTTGAACAACGAAATCAACAAGAAAGAAGCATCAAGTGCCATAATTGAAGACAGAAATTCGGTGATAAGGATCTTGACTACTCGCGCAAACTTAGGAGACAGGAAGAGCCAGGTTGTAAAGCCGAATTACAACTTTAGAGGCCGAGATAGACATGCAAAAATGGGAGATGGCCTCGATGGAATACCTTTGGCAGGAGCAAGTGGATCCCGACTTCCAGGGTAGGTTGACGCCTTCATAGGAAGACTCGAATGTCGGCAACCCTTTCCTTTGTTCATATAACTATGTTCTCTAATTTCATCTATTTTAGCCACTTTTGATGAATTTAGGTAGTTGGCAAGTTTACCATATTTTGTAAACCCCTTTTAATAAAGTTGTACTCTTTCGGATATTTATTAAAGTGCCTCTACTTTCTATATCATTTGTCCATCCAATACAACTCAAAAGACCATCGCAAAAAGAAAAGAGAAAATCCCTCCGGAATAAACACAATCGTTTCAACAAAATTTCGAAACAAAAGAGGAAAAAGAAAATCCTACCGAATACTCAAAACATCCGAATATTGCTCACTCATGGCCATGTCCTCCTTGCTCATCACAAACTCCAACTTCATGGTATAGATCATCATCCCTCTCCTCGGATGGGTTCACCGGGCATCAGGCCCTGCATCGTTTGAAAGCATAGTGTAAAAAGAGATCTTCCTAGCATGACGACATTGGTTGCCCCTGCTGATTTGGGGTTCGCTGATAGCATCTCAGATTGCTTCACGTCGTTGGAATGAATAGAGGCTTCCTTCATATCTTGTTAATAATCGGGATGTCTCGCCTCTCCAGCCGCCCTGAAAGTATCAAGTGAAAGTATAGCTGGAAAAGTGAATGAGCAACGTGGAGGCCTCGGGATTGCACATCACCTGCATATCATCACCTATACTTACTCCTTTTTTTGTATTTCTTTTTTCAGGTTCACAATAGCTCCTCGAAAGCAAGCTACTCCGCACAGGCTCCCCGTGACTAGACTTCAAAAATGAAAAATGACTGAACAGGCTAAGGCCGATGAAGTACTAACAGCCAGAATCTCAGAGTTAGAGGAACAAGTTAAAATCACTACAGAAAGGGCAGCCAGGGCCGAAAAAGAGAGAGATAAAGCTACCACCGAATTCCCACCGGGTTTTTATCCCACTCAAATAGTAAGACCTCCTTCTTCGCTCGACGTCGCTCGACCTTCAGTACCCCAGCCACTTTCTGGTCCCGAGGGCCAATGGAAATGGATTAATCCCTTTATTGTACCCACTGCTGCAAATCCTATGGTTAATACAGGTGAAGAAATTGCCACGTCACTTTAGCGCCTTTCAACCAACCCTGCAGTGGACTCCAGCAAAAGTCAGGCCCACCTAGGAGCCTTGTATCTCCCTCCCACCACCTCCAGCACAAACATTACAACCCATGCAACCTAAACCACAATATCAATAAAATTGAGACTAGAAAACTCAGAAGGGAACGCATTGCATCAGTCATGCAAAATCGGAGAATCTATCCATCGAACTCGAGTGTAATCGATGCATCATAGACGTCTATCTTCGCACGTGTAGTCCTGAGGAAAGGTCGGCCCAGCAGAACGTCGAAGGATTTGGTGCCTTGTTCGTTCTCCATGCTGATCACATAAAAGTCGGCCGAAAAGAGGAGGCTGCCAACTTGGACTAGGATGTCTTCAATGATCCCTTCTGGATAGATTATTGATCGATCTGCTAGCTGGATGACAACTCTGGTTGGCTTCAGTGGTCCGAGTTCCAGCTGAGTGTATATCGTCAAGGGCAAGACGTTGATACCTGCACCTAAGTCACACATAGCTTTACCAATGTCAGTACCTCCAAGCTTGTAGGGAATTGTAAACATTCCTGGATCTGCACACTTTGGAGGGATTTTTCTTTGGATAACAGCAGAGACATTAACACCCACACTAATTTTGTTCACGTTAGCCAATTTACTTTTGTTAGTGCATAAGGATTTCAGAAACTTAGCATAACGTGGAACATTCTTAATAGCTTGCATAAGTGGAATGTTAATTTGGACCTTACTAAATAAGTCAAAAATTTCTTTTTCTTCTTTATCCTTTTTCTTTTTGGCAAACCTGTGTGGAAATGGAGGCTCAAGGACCTTGATGATGAAATCGTCAGAGAATTCAGAATTCTTGTCATGCTTAATTGGCGTACCTGGTTTCCTAGAAGTGTAAACCTTCTTTTCTTTTTCGGCAGTGACCTCAACATCCTCAACCACAGGGGTGGAGTCAGGGAGCTTAGCTTCTTGGGCAAGCGGTTGGCGGTTAGGTAACTGCGTGCCACTGCGGAGATTCATGGCGCAAGCTCCATGCTTAGGATTGGTTTCTGGTTGTGGTGGTAGTCGTCCTCCATTCTTCAGCTCCTTCATCTCAGCAGAATAAGGCAACCAATTATTTTTGCATATCAAGAACAAGATATCGTAAACTAGGCTCCTCAGCAGCTGGGGGGGGGGGGGGGGAGGGGAATCCCATCTGCCCCTTTAGAGCTTGGTATTGGTGCTGCTGATTGTTATTGTAATTGGGCCGAGGCTTGAAATTCTGGAGGTTGAAGGGCGGCTGCTGTTGATTCTGAAATGGATTATGTGGCTGCATCAGTTTCAGCATAGGTTGCTGCTGGTTATTGTTGCCATAGCTCAAGTTCGGGTGGCGCCAACCATTGAGGTAATTCTGAGTATACGAATCATGCTTCCTGGGGGCTCCATTATAGTTCCCTATGGCGTTCACATCCACCTCATCCGGAATATACGGACATGCGTCTGTAGGGTGATCAGTAAAGTTACAGAAGCCGCATGCTTTGATCTACACGGGCAGGCCGCTGGACATATTCTGGAGCATTCCAGTAATGGTGGTGAGTTGATTCTCCATAGCAGCAGATCGAGCATCCTGGGTGGTAGAAGTTAGCTGGTCCAACGGTACAACATTCTTAGCCATCCTTTCCAGGAGAGCTTTGGCGTTTGGTAGAGCCAGGGATAGCATATCACCGTTACTGGCAGCATCAATCAGTTCCTTGCTTCGCCCGCGTAATCCTTCGTAGAAATACTGGAGGAGAGCGTGGTCAGGGATGTTGTGCGAAGGGCAAAGGGTTTGCATCTTTTTGAACTGTTCATAATACTGTCCAAGGTTCTCATTCTCCTTCTGCATGATGGAAACCAACTATTTCTTGGTTACATTGGCCATAGAGGTGGGGTAGTATTTTTCTGTAAATGCCTTGAACATATTGGGCCAGCTAGTAATGGATAGGGCAGGCAGATCATAGAACCAATTGCGAGCGTCATCTTCAAGTGACCACATGAACGCTCTAAGCTTAGCCTGATTGATATCCACTAGCGCGGGTTTTAGGGCCTCGCAGACAGTATGGAGTTGCTGAAGATGTCGAAGTGCACTCTCCCTAGGGATGCCATGGAACTTGGGCAAATAGTGGAGAACGGAGGATTTGATAATCCAGTCGTGAGCAACAGTTGGCCACGCGATACATCCAGCAGTGGTCTCCATGGTAGCATTAAGATCTGAGATGTAGGGGTTGACGACAAATTCGCCATCCCCACCGTCACCGTTTTCAGCCATGACAGGTTGTTAAGGATGTGGGTTGTCTTTGACGTCTCGCTCCAGCGGATTGACGTAGATAGGAGGTTCCAGGTTATTAAGGGCGGGAGCTGCACATTGATGTTGCTTAGCAGATTTGTGAGCTAATCGTTCTGTTCTCTGGATTTCTGGATCAAAGGGTAGTAAAGTAGTGTTGGAAGACCTGGTCATACAAAAAAAAAAGAGCATTAATTGCGTTAATCCCCGGCAACGACGCCAAAATTTGATCGGTTGTCGAACCCATCAAAAATAATAATATAAACTTGCAGTCAATGTGCACAATAAACTGTATATAATGGTAGCAGGGTGGAACACAGGGATTAAGGGATCAACACTCAATTCAATCTAACAGACTAAGTAATCCTAGTAACAAGTAACAAGGGGGGTTTTTGGATGGTTGTTTGATTAATCTAATTATTAACTACGAAAGTATTAACAACTAGTAACAAAGAGGAATAGAAGTAATAAGAAATCAGTAGAGACAGGGGTTCCCAGTAAGAGTCCGAATCCGGTTGCAATTATGGTCAGCCGGTCATTGGTGCAAGCATTGTCTACCCCGAGCTGATAGACGCAATATAGGGACCAGGTACGCTTAGGTCCCCTACTTACCTTCGTAATAGAAGCTATCCCAAGGTACGCTTATGGGTCAACCTTGACAGTCCGCCGTCCTCCAAGGTACGCTTATGGAGGCAACACTCGGATGCCCATGAAGAAGAGGTAAGATGCGTCTATGGCGAGACACTCAGTACGCTCGAGGCTCTGCCCTAACGACTTGTTCAATCCAACTGGGGGATACCAGGTTTCCAGTCAGGATCAGTATGGTTATCTGCTTTACCCTGAAGCTTTGCGTTAGGTATAACTATAAGGACGATTGTAATACTCTAGTTCAATTACTAGGTGATCAAGCTAACAATTGACCTAGGTAAATTGACAATTAATCATCGAACAAGAAAGATACCAACACGAAATTTGTAAAGTACAATTTGACCTTTCGGCTCCCCTTGCAACCTTCAATCGACTCTTACCAAGAACAAGAAGACTTAGTCGCACATATTAATAATAAAAACAAATAAATAAATAAATTGCATAATTAAATAAGAGAGATAAAGAAGAAATAAATCCTGATTATTACCGGCCGGAGCAACTGCTCCGGTTTATTGAAGAGAAAAACAAAGATGCCGAAGGCAGTGGTGGCGCCAAAAGTTCAGCGGGAGAGAAGAGAAGAGTCAGAGAAAAAACCTAATTACTAAAAGTATTTATAGAATTATTACAACTTAAATTCCTATTCCGATTTGAATTCAACTCCCCATAGGACTTCTACTGCGATTGGGACTACTGGAGTATTAATTTAGTGGATTTGATATTTTCCTTTAATGCGCTTGCTTCCTTTTCTCGCTAGGACACTGCTGCCTTCTGCGAACGTCCAGCTGCTCGGCCTAGCTGCTCTATTACTCCCAAAAAATGATAGAAAATGTCCTTTTCGTATTTTCCCCTTAATTAGCCCAGATCTGTAAAAAGTGAGTAAACACAACAACATAAGTAGCATCATGATCTAAAAAGGCATACAAAAGAGGGCGGAATTATGGACATAAAACGCTCTATCATCCATTAATGCCATCGGAGATGAATTTCCTATCCCACATTTACATAACTCCAAAGGAACCCCACCCCCACTCCAAATCATCCAAAAGAAAAGGTCGACTTCGTCATACAAACGGTTCTCCACGCGCCGCGATGAGGGTGACCGTGAGATTGACACCCTGGGCCAACCTTCCGGGAAATTTGAGTATCTTGTCAGGTATTCTGCACTACCCTCCCACTCTAGTGCGGCGTCATTTCCATCCTCTTGGGAATCCCCAGATTCCGAATCGTACCCTTCACCGACGTGGTCACCTCCCCCGTTTCCTTTGAAGCAAATCTACGCAAGCCTCCTGGCAGATAGGCAGATTACGCCATCCCCACTCTCGCCTCAACCAACTCCTTACCCTAGTTGGTATGATCGAAAGAGAATATCACGCCAGAACCCGAGGACACTCCCTGGAAGACTGTTTCGTCTTTAGAGAAAAGGTTGATCATTTGATGTTTCGTCTTTAGAGAAAAGGTTGATCATTTGACCAAACGTGGACAAATCTCTTCCAAAGGTCTAGCAAAAGGTCCTGACATGGCAACCAGTCCTCTACCGCATCATAATCCGGAGGTGAACGGTATTTTTACCGAAGAAATCAACGATTCTCTTCCTTTAGTGAGGGAAGCACCCGAAGAAGAACTTTTATTTGCATTGGCTCCTGCCATACCCAGAGAATAATCAGGCCCTGTGCCTATTCTGCCAAGGGGAAAGAAAACATGAAATCCAAGATTGCGGACTTTTTCGGCAGAAAGTCAAACAACTTGTAGCATTCAAGATCATTCGGACCGAAGAAAAAACCAGAGAAGCAATCAAGACTATCCAGGACGATTCTCCTGCACCCTACTCGTTTGAATATGTGGCCCAAACTGGGAATACAGCCATGACCCCACGCAAAGTGGTGTTCATATTCACTATGAATACTCCTCGCCAAGACTTACACGCGGTCCCGTTTAACTACGGATACACGGTGGTCACCACTCATCCTGTCGTCGCACCAACAGGGCTAGCTATCGGCGAAACCTCTCATATCGGGGGCATGACCCGCACCGGAAGGTGCTACATATCAGAGGAAGTAGAGAAACAAAGACAGGCCAAGGGGAAAAATCCTTTGATCCACGAAGAGACGGTAGAAGAGACGCAAAGGTTTAACAAACCTGTAACCGAGGACGAGACTGCTGAGTTCCTCAAAATAATGAAACAGAGCGAGTTCAACATCATCGAACAGTTAAAGAAAACCCCGGCTAATCCATCATGGAGCTAATCCTTACATCAGAACCTCATCGCCAAGCTCTCTTAAAAGTATTGAAACAAGCCTTCGTAACTAAGGATATCACCACAGAAGGGGTGGAAAACCTTGTCGGAAGAATTCAAGCCCTAAGCAGCATTTCCTTCTCTGAAGGAGAGATCGACCCCGCAGGAAGAGGTCACAACAAAGCCCTATACATCACGATAGAAATGCAAGGGACATGTCATAGCAAAGGCTCTGATTGATAACGGGTCCGCACTAAATGTCATACCCAGGCATGTCCTTGAACAACTACCGGTTAATTTTTCTCACATGAAACCTAGCGGAATGATGGCCAGGGCTTTCGATGGCACCACTCGAGAGATCATCAGGAATTTTGAATTGGATATGGTCATCGAGCCCCACACTTTCGCCTTGACATTTCATATCATGGAAATCCAACCCGCTTACAGCATGCTTCTAGGATGGCCATGGATCTATTCGGCAGGAGCCGTCCCCTCTTCCCTACATCAGTGCCTCAAGTACGTCAAAGACAATGCCCTCGTCACAATAAAGGCAGAGGAAGCCTTAATCCTGGCCAAACATTCGTCCGTGCCTTACATCGAGACTGCTGAAACCTTGGAGAGTTCTTTTCAAGCCTTCAAAATCGTCAACGCGGATTGGATCGAGGAAAGATCCACCATTTTCGAAGCGTCAAATTCTGAAGTGGCCGAAATAACCACTAAGTTGATACCAGAGGGAAATTTCCAATTGGGAAAAAGGCTTGGGGCTAAGTTACAAGGGTTAAAAGGCTTGGCATCTCCAAAGAGCTTTGGAGACCGCTTTGGTTTAGGGTACCAACCCAGCGAGGCCGATTTTGCCAAATTGCCCAAGAAAAGAAAGAAAAGCAGCTGGCTAAGCTATTTGGACGTTTTGCGCCAACGGGTAAAATGCAGATCCCCCATATCAGAACCACGTTCCCCTTCACAGCTGAAACCATCAATGAAAGCCCAATTAGGGTATCAGACCTCCGTATTTGCACTCTGGAAGAAGAAGAATCGTCGCCTAGTTCATTCATTTTCGTAAAGAAGCCAGGGGAGTCTGTGTGCAACTGGACCACCACCATGCTTCCGGATGTCTCTCCGTAATTACTCCTTTTTGGAAAAAAAATATAATAATACGATGTGTGCACGTTTTCTTATGAAAACATTTTTGTAGGGACTCACGTTCCCCTTTGTTAAAAATTAATATATATGCAATTTTTATTTTACACATCTCTCCTTTTTCGCTTTTTTATTTTCAGGATGAATATTAGTTCGGATTGTCTTGATAAAACCTATGTCTTTACTGGTGAAGAAATTATCGTCACAATCGAAGACAAGGTCGAAATCCCATACGAATTGGCCCATTTACTGGAAAGTTCGGAAAAGGAAATAACCCCTCATCGGGAGGAATTGGAAGAAGTAAATTTAGGGGCAAGCAATGACAATCAGAAGTTGGTTAAGATCGGAACTACCCTGGACACGACTCAGAGAGAAAGGTTGATTTCCCTCCTCAAAGACTACTCGGACGTGTTCGCATGGTCATACGCCGATATGCCAGGTCTTGATCCCGGGATAGTTGAGCATCGCATCCCGTTGAAGCCTGAGTTTAAACTTGTCAAACAAAAACTCCGGAGGATGCATCCAGACATCCTTTTGAAAATCAAAGAAGAAGTTACCAAGCAACTAGATGCAGGTTTCTTAAGAGTTGCCAAGTACCTAGAATGGATCGCCAATATAATGCCAGTGCCTAAGAAAGATGGGAAAGTCCGCATGTGCGTGGACTTTTGGGATCTTAATCGAGCCAGCCCTAAGGATGACTTCCCACTTCCCTATATCGACATCTTGGTGGACAGTGTCGCCAGTAACGACATGTTCTCCTTTATGGATGGATTTTCGGGATACAATCAGATCAAGATGGCACCCGAAGACAGTGAAAAGACGACCTTCATCACACCCTGGGAAACTTATGCTACAAAGTAATGCCCTTCGGATTAAAGAACGCAGGAGCCACTTACCAACGTGTTGCCGTCACCCTTTTCCATGACATGATGCATAAAGAATTGAAAATATATGTCGACGACATGATAGCCAAATCTCGTGGGACACAAGATTATGTAGACATCCTAGAGAAGGTGTTCGAAAGGTTGAGACAATTTCAGCTACGGCTAAACCCAGCTAAGTGTACCTTTGGAGTGACCTCCGAAAAGTTGTTAGGATTCATCGTCAGTGACAAAGGCATAGAAGTGGATCCTGATAAGATAAAGGCAATTCAAGAGCTACCCGCTCCCAGCACCGAAAAAGAAGCACGAAGCTTCTTAGGACGCATCAACTACATCGCTCGCTTTATCCGCCAGTTAACACTTACGTGCGAACCGATGTTCAAAATGTTAAGAAAGCACGGAGGTGCAGAATGGGATGAAGATTGCCAGAAAGCCTTTGAGAAAATCAAGACATATCTGCAAAGCCCACCTATACTAGTTCCCCCGACGCCAGGACGTCCCTTGCTCATGTATATGACAGTCACGGCTAGCGCCATGGGCTGCATTTTGGGACAGCACGATGAGTCAAGAAGGCGTGAACAAGCCATCTACTATCTCAGCAAAAAATTCAACGAATCTGAAATGCGCTACTCCATATTGGAATGAACTTGTTGTGCCCTAGCATGGTGCGCCCAAAGGCTCCGGCAGTACATGTTGTATTACACAACATGGTTAATCTCCCGCATGGATCCCTTGAAGTACATCTTCGAGAAGCCGTATCTGTCAAGTCGCATTTGTAGATGGCAAGTCTTATTGGCCGAGCACGAGATCATATATATAACGCGGAAGGCGGTTAGGACAAGCACTCTCGCCGATCACTTGGTTGATCACACCTTAGACGAATATGAGTCGTTGAGTTTCGATTTCCCGGATGAGGACATCGTATTGATTAATGACGAGATCACAGAAGATCTTAGAAAAGATGATTGGTGGACCATGTTCTTCGACGGTGCGGTGAACCTCTCAGGCAAGGGAGTAGGAGACGTGGTCATAGCCCTAGATGGCCGTCAATTCCCCATAGAATGCAAGTTGAACTTCCCATGCATCAACAACATCGCTGAGTATGAGGCATGCATCAGCGGTCTGACGGCAGCAATCGACTTAAAAGTAAAAAAGCTCAAAACCTTCGGCGATTCGGCCCTTGTCATCTACCAAGCCCAGGATTTATGGCAGACATTGATGCGTTCCTTATAGGTTAGAACGCTCTCCTTAGATCGTTGTCCGACGATGTGGATTTCAATGCTGATAAGAGTCTGAGGTTTGTCGAGCAGGATTGGCCAACCAGGGTCGGTCGGGAACACTGTTCCGGTGTCTTCGTTACCTACAAGGCGCCGGAGGGGGTCTCCGGCGTAAACACTCCGATGCTTAAGTCAGTATGAGTGGTCAAAATGGTAGGCGTTCAGCACGCTGTCTTAAGCTTACCCTCTTATCTGGAAGGGTGGGGGTATTTATAGGTAAATGAGGGATCTTACCGACAGGGGGTAGGCGTTATCTCTGGTAGATGTCGCTGGGGTGCTAAGGAGTGACGTCATGCGATGTGACGTCATATAGAGTGACGTCATATGTGACCTGGGATGGGATGTCGCCGTGCGGATGTCGCGTGAGAGCCCCCCCGCTGATGTCGACCATCCCAGGGCTAGCCGCCAGGCTAGGGACGGTAGGAACAGTGTCATTCCCCCTTGGTAGGTACAGTGTTCTGGCCTTATCGCCAGGTGCGATGACGGAGATGCCGCTAGGGTGGTGTCAATGGTTATCATAAGCCCAACTGAAAACGAGCCCGAGTGTACATATTTTGTATGAACAACGTACATATTTTTGCGTAACTTTACTTTGCCGACGGTCTTTCTTAATCTGTTGCTGTTTATTCACAGACTTGTAACCAATATTGATAGGGTGATGCCGCACGCACATTCGAGCCTTCTTCGTAGGGCCATAACATGTAGCGTTCAAAGCGGTATCGCGCTTTTCTCCTCTTCATGAGGGCCTATACGGTCAAACAGAGCTGACGTTCTTAATCATCTCGAACTGTGTTTAGAATAACAACATGACCGTCATTCGGTCGGGATACTCTGCCTTTCCATGGCATCATTACTTTCTCGGGTGCTTTGCCACCTCGACGCTTTGCCAACTTTCCTTCACATTTTCACTTATTGTTTATGTTAGTAGCGACATATAACAAAGGGTCTTAATTACCTTGGGGTATTGCCACGTATCCTCCAAGCTCACTTGGAGCGATCCCCCCGAGATGTCGCTCGTGTCACATACTCATCCAGCTAACTTCACTGGGTTTGTTCCTTCCGATTACTCGCTGGGGTATCGTGACTCCTCATATTTCCTCAATTGGCCGGGAAGTGCCTCATCTCAGTGAGCTGCCTGATCAAGGTGGCCACCATGAGGATAGGACTTTTCACTTCCTCAGCGTTGTCACCTCGCACCTCAAAACGTGCCTCGTCTTAATGATGTGCCTGTGTTAGCGCTACCATCGTAAGGGTAGGATTTTCACTTTCGGGGTAGAGTTTTTATCTTCCCTGGGGTCGTGCCTCATCTTAGTGATCAACCGCCTATGTGAGCACGGGTTGTCACAAGGGTAGGATTTGCACTCCCAGGGGAGTCGGGGCGTGCCTCGTCTCGGTATACCGCCTATGGGAGCGCAGGTATCCCAGGATAGGACTTTTCACTCCCGACAGTGCTGGAGTGTGTCTCATCTTAGTGAGCCGCCTGATCAAGGCCGGCCTCACAAGGATAGAACTTTTCACTTCCAGCACCATATATTTCCAGGGATGCCGGGGCGTGCCTCGTCTTGGTGGCCCGTTTGTGTTAGCCCGGTCTGCCACAAGGTTAGGACTTTTCACTCCCGACACCCCTTCCTCTGTTATCTGCACACCACAGACAACCAATAAAGAACAAGAGGTATCTCCAAAATAATTGTTAGAGCATGCGCCACGGCATGTCAAATTCTAGAATGATATAATTTCAAGCGAGCAATATTCCAGGAGTTAGGTAAGGGGGTACCGTCAAGTGTTTCCAGGTGATATGCCCCCTTCCCGATAACGTGGGTGACACGGTATGGGCCCTCCCAGCTCGAGCTAAGTTTCCACATCCGTTGGCCCGCCGCTCGCTTGTCCCTGAGCACCAAGTCTCTTGCTTTGAGCAGCCGCTCCTTAACATGTCTATTGTGATACCGCGCCATTTTCCTTTTATAGTGCATTGTTTTTAGGAGGACTTCCTCATGTAGCTCAGGTAACGCATCAAGGTTAGCTCGTAACCTTTCTTCGTTTAGCTCCTCCTTGAAGTATTCAACCCTTAAGCTAAGGGTGCCGATTTCTACAGGTGTGACAGCTTCGGTGCCAAAGGTCATCGCGAAGGGCGTTTCTCCTGTGCTAGTTTTAACAGTCATGCGGTAGGCCCACATTACATAAGGTAGTTCATCTGGCCACTTCTTTTTCGAGCCCTCCAGATTTTTCGTAATGCCACTGAGGATGCTTCGGTTGGTCACCTCTGCCTAGCCGTTAGTCTAGGGATGCGCCACGGAGGAAAACCTTTGTTTGATCTGGAATTCCTCACACTGTTCCTTGAAGAAGTGGCTGGTAAATTGCGTCCTGTTGTCATTGACCAGCACACGAGGTACCCCGAAGCGTGTGATAACTTGGTGCTTGAAAAAGTGCCATACTTTCTCAGTTGTAATGTTGGCTACCGCCTCCGCTTCTGCCCATTTTGTGAAGTAGTCCACAGCCACGATTATGAATTTCAGTTGGGATCTCGCCTTTGGAAAAGGGCCTAGAATGTCAATTCCTCACTTAGCGAAAGGGCAAGGGGCCGCAATTTGAGAGATTTCTATGGCAGGTCACCGGGGGATTTTAGCAAATTCTTGGCACTTGTGACATGTTTGGACGAAGTTGTTGCAATCCCTGCGGATGGTGGGCCAGTAAAATCCTGACCGAAATACTTGTGCGGCCATGGTGCCGCTCGATACGTGCATACCATAGATCCCTTCATGAATCTCTCGCAGGGTGTGGAGGCCTTCCTGTTCAGTTATGCATTTTACCGTTGGGTGAGAGAAACATCTCTGGATTAGTTCCCCATCATAGTAGGTGCATCTTGCCTCTTGCTTCAATACTTTTTTCCTCTCTGTATTATCGCTCGGCAACTCATGGTGCTTTAAGAATTTTATCACGGGGATCCTCCAATCCTTTTCACTTTCTTCTACACACAGCGACAATAGCTCCTCCATGAAGGACGACACTGACTTTTCCTCGTAATACATATCCTCTGGTATGATTGCCTCCTGTTAGCTGTCGTTTTGGCCAGGTTGTCTGCCTCGGCATTGTCCTCTCGGGGGATATGTTCAAAGGTGACATGCACGCCGCTTCGTTCTATTTCCATCAATTCTCGCTTCACTTTCGAGAGGTATTGCACCATGATAGGTTCTCTGGCTTGGGAGTGTCCCAAGACCTGATCTATTACTAACTTGGAGTCACCTCGTATTTTCAATCGTGGGGCTCCTGTTACCGTGTCGCATTCAGCTTTGGTGAAGAGGTTTCTTCCTATTCTGAGCCCGGCTAATAACGCTTCATACTCTGCTGCGTTATTAGATAACGGTTGTAGGATTTTGATGGCATGTCGCGCTTGTACATCGTGCGGCCCGATCATGTGAATACTGGCTCCTGCCAGTTCTTGATTTTTAGCGTCATCTACGTAGATGACCCATGAGTCCGCTTAGGCCTCCGAGGGTGGGAGCTTTGTGATATCCTCTTCCTCTTCAAGCGGCTCCGCCACAGGGTCCATGGCAAAGGTGCACTCAGCGATGAAATCCTCCAGGACTTGGGCTTTTACAGATGGTTGAGCCTTGTATTGTAATCCATACTACTCAAGCTCGATCGCCCAAACCAGCATTCTCCCAGAGGATTCTGGCTTCCTAAAAATTCTCTTCAAGGGTTGATCTGTGAGCACGATGATTGGGTGGGCCTAGAAGTATCTGTCCATCTTTCGTGTGGACTGTATTAGGGCGAACGCCACCTTTTCAATGTGGCTGTATCGCACCTCTACATCTTTTAGCATATGATTGACAAAGAAAACGGGGCGGTAGGGATGATTGTCCT
This sequence comes from Viola odorata, assembly GCA_963691705.1. Classification (NCBI taxonomy): domain Eukaryota; kingdom Viridiplantae; phylum Streptophyta; class Magnoliopsida; order Malpighiales; family Violaceae; genus Viola; species Viola odorata. The sequence continues at coordinate 36,597,801 of OY829546.1, forward strand.
CCCGTACTAGGACAGCACTGACTACCTCATCTGCAACGCCGAGATATAGGAATAAGGTGTCGTCGGGATCAGTTCGTGTCAGCACCAAATTGGACGACAAATAGGTTTTCAAACCTATGAACACTTCTTCGCATTCTCGCATCCATCCAAAAGGAGCCTTTTTGCGTATGACTTTAAAGAACGGCAGGCATCTCTCGCCCTGTTTAGAGATAAACTGCCCTAAAGTAATGACACGTCCTGTCAACCGTTGGACCTCTTGGACGGTTCGTGGCGATGCCATGTCGTGGATAGCCTTTATCTTTGATGGGTTCGGCTGGATGCCCTTCTGGCTTACCACGTACCCTAAAAAGTTTCCCGTCTGAAATGCAAATGCGCATTTGCGAGGGTTTAGCTTCATTTTGTATTCCCTTAATGTGTCAAACACCTCTTATAGGTCCGCCAAATGGTCACTGAAGCTTCGGCTCTTGACCAATAACTCATCTACGTAGGCTTCTACATTTTTCCCGATTTGCCTCTCGAACACCTTGTGCGCCATGCGCTGGAAAGTTGCCCCAGCATTCTTCAAGCCAAACGGCATCGCTGTGTAACAATAGGTAGCCTTTGGGGTTATGAATGTCATTTTTTCTTCATCTTCTTTGGCCATAGGAATCTGATGGTATCCGGAGTTGCCGTCCAAAGAACTCAAATATGCGTATCCAGCAGTTTGATCAACTAACTGATCAATCCTGGGAAGCGGATAACAGTCCTTGGGGCAGGCGTCATTCAAGTAAGTGAAATCAATGCACATGCGCTAGTCTCCGCTGGGCTTCGGAACTAGGACGGGATTGGCCAGCCAAGTGGGGTATTGAACCTCTCGAATGAATCCCGCGTCTAGGAGTTTTGTTACCTCTTTGTCTATAGCCATTGTCTTCTTCACGGAGAACGCTCACCGCTTCTGTTGAACTGGCATGGAACGTGGATCGACGTTAAGTCGATGTTCCGCTACCTCCCTGGACACGCCAGGCATGTCCGCTGGTTTCCAGGCGAACTCCCCTTTGCACTTGTTCAGTAGTCGGGCTAGTTGTGCGCTCTCCTCCGAGGTTAACTTTTCACTGACCAAGAAACTTGCCTCACTATTACCGTTGACGGGGATGGGCACCATCATGTCTACCGGTTGGGTGCGCCTTTCATCCCTTTGCTCGTATGGATCTGCCGCCACACACACGTACTGGTCACAGCTTTTCTGAGTCATGAGCAAGTAGCACTCGGCGGCCAGCTTTTGGTCGCCCTTGATTGAGACCACTCCTTCCCAAGAGGGATACTTTATCCTGAGGTATTTTTGACATATCGCTGCCCCGAAGCGATTGAGAAACGGCCGCCCTAGAATAGCGTTATATGCCAGAACGAGATCTACGACCAAGAACAATAACTCTTCTGATCGCTTGGACGTGTCTTCTCTAAAGTATACGGGCAACACTATGACTCTAGTTACAGGTATAGGAACACCGTCCACTCCAATGATTGGCTTCTTGCAGGGTGCCAATTCACTGGCAGGGCGCTTTATGAGGTTATATGCCTCCAGTGAAAATAGGTTTACCGCGCTACCGTTGTCAATGAGGGTTCTTTGAACCCCATGGTTTCCAATGACTGGTGTGACTACCAACGCGTCGTTGTGAGGGAACACGACACCCTTGTCGTCTTCTTCTGAGAAGGATAACACCATCCTGTCCAGCATATCTATCGCTTCTTTTTTTGTGGGCTGGCTATCTCGTTTTCGCTTCTCTCCTGCAGCAAGTGTCGCTTGGGTGAGCTCGTCGAGATATGATGTGCCGCCAATAATAATGTTGATAATGGGGATGCCCTCGTCATGAATTGTTAACGCTTCTTTCCCCTTTCCACTAGAAGTCCCACTGCTTCCAGGGGGAGGAGGCAGTTGCTGGTCGCCCGACGCCCCACGCGGGGGGTTACCTCTGGCTTCTTCTCTCACTCTGGTGGTGAATTCTCTGAGGTAACCCTCTTCCAATAAATGTTCTATCGCCAACTTCAATTCTCTATATACGTTAGTGGAGTGCCCTCTAGCCTTATGAAATTTACAGAAAGCGTTTTCTCTTCCTCCCATGATCACTCCCGGTTTTACAGGAGCTGGATAACGGATTGGCAGGTTCCGCTGCTGAATAATTGCTAAGATTTCTGCTCGTGGGAGTATAAGGGAAGGAAGGTCGGGGTCATAGATTTAACCCTTAGACGGGTCCGCTTGCCGCTGAGCGTTCGAGCCACCGATTCTTCCTCTAGAAAAGTTACCTTTCTGTCAATTTGACTCCTTGGGCATGTAATCTTTCCGCTGGGCATATTCGTCACCCGGACGGGTGTTGTGGGTCATACCGGCTTGAGTGGTGGGGACGGGGGGTGCATTCTGACGCATGCTTCGCATTCTATCTCTATATTCCTCCTCTTCCATTCTTGCGTAGTTGTGGGCCTTCAGCCTTAACGCATCTAAGGTTGTCGGGGGGTCCACCATTAGCGTATCCCTCAACTTTCCATAGTCACAGTTTCACTTCAAGGCTTCTATGGTGAAATCAATAGTGATACCTAGTGTTAGCGACATCTCCATGTCGAAACAATCGAGATAGCCTTTTAAAGATTCTTCAGGTTTCCTGCGTATGTCAAACAAGGCTGCGACTGACTTTCGGATGGGGATAGTTGTGCTGAAGTGACTCTTGAACTTAGCCTCCAATTGCAAGAAGTTATTAATCGACCGGGCGGGGAGTCCTTCAAACCAGAGGCGGGCCACCGCTGACAACATTATAACAAATATTTGACACAATGCCGCGTCATTGTGCGTCTGAAATTGCACGAAATCTTTCACCTTATTAAGGTGGGAGATGGGATCCTTAGTGCCGTCGTACGTCTCTACTGGGAGCTTAACGTGTCGGCTGACCCTGTGATGTCTTATACGGTGGCTGAACGGATGACCTGAAGTGTCATCTAGAATCTCACGATCGTGACGAGGTGGAGAAATTTCCAAGTGTCGTCTGTGCCCTAGAGGCTCCGGGGTGTGTTGTTGCCTAGGGGATCGGCTGCGACTCCTGGGCGAACGGGTTCGATGCCTTCTACTGCTCGATCTTTCACTCCGCTCCAGGGAGACCTCTCTGTCAGCCCCTTCTCTCCTGTCGTCCCAACGATCCCTATAGTCACCTTGCTGTCGTTCTACTTGGGAGACGGGAACTCACGACGCTTGCGGTACGTAAGGCTCTACCTGTCCCTCGGCGAGTTGTACAAAGCTGAATGGTGTACTTATCACAGGTGAAGTTAGAGGAACGCTGGCCTGCCATTATGGTGATACCGGTCATTCGGTGACGATAGACGGGGTGAAGACAAACTGAGAAGGCACACCTGATCCAGGGGCACTAGAAGTAAAGCCTGCGGCTAGCTCAGTCAAGTAATCCAGCTGGGCACGGAGGGTTGAGATTGAACTTTCCAAAGGATTGTTAGCACCGCCCATTTCGGGACTCATAGGAGGGGGAGCGGAGTGACTAGGTCCGACCATCTGAGAAAACGGGGTGCCAGTTGGTGAAAACGGGGCGCCCGTTTGAGAAAATGAGGCACCCGTTTGAGAAAATGGGGTGCCTCCTGTCAGTTTAGAAAGGAAGTCCGTTTGTGTAGATAAAGTTCCATGCGATGTGGTGAAGATACTAGATGAAGACGTAGGGAAACGTTCCCTGCGCGTGTGAGTACTGCGAGAATGAGGGGGTGCGGGTTCTGAATCTGAGGCCATGATCCTTCGACTCTCTAAAAGAACAGAGCTTGGTTATCAAGGAATCTCACTTAATTAACCAAGACTCTCAATGAAAGCACCATTTGATAAGAGTCTGAGGTTTGTCGAGCAGGATTGGCCAACCGAGGTCGGTTGGGAACACTGTTTTGGTGTCTTCGTTACCTGCAAGGCGCCGGAGGGGTCTCCGGCGTAAACACTCCGATGCTTAAGTCAGTATGAGTGGTCAAAATGGTAGGGGTTCAGCACGCTGTCTTAAGCATCGACAGGGGGTAGGCGTTATCTCTGGTAGATGTCGCTGGGGTGCTAGGGAGTGACGTCATGCGAGGTGACGTCATATGGAGTGACGTCATGCGTGACCTGGGATGGGATGTCGTCGTGCGGATGTCACGTGAGAGCCCCCCCGCTGATGTCGACCATCCCTGGGCTGGCCGCCAGGCTAGGGATGGTAGGAACAGTGCCATGCCCCCTTGGTAGGTACAGTGTTCTGGCCTCGTCACCAGGTGCGATGACGAAGATGCCGCTAGGGTGGTGTCAATGGTTATCAAATTCAGAATTTAACTCAAAGAAAACCGTGAAACTCCAAGACTGGGTGCTCTTGGCACTTCACGCCGAATCCCTTGAGGTTCTTGGGTCAAACCGATGAATCTACAAGACTGGGTGCTCTTGGCAATTCAAAGACGAAAGACTCAATAGATAGTGCTTTCAGGTTTTACTTGACAAACTAATCGAATGCACAAAACTCAATTAGATGCAAGGTTCATCAAGAACAAGTGGATAAAGATCCAAAGCAATCTGCTTTCAATTATCAAAATAGTCTCACCAAAAAATAACATGGGCGGCTCCTTTTTAAAGAAGCGCTAAACCCTAATTCCAAAAATGAAAATGGCAACAAGACACCCTTCCAAATAAGTTCTAAAACCCTAAAATAATATAAATAAAGTCTGATAATAAGGATAGAGGTTCAGGCGCCACCGTTTAGGTCAAAAGGCCCAAGTGGCTTTGCTTGCGGGTCCGCCGAATCACGTTTTAAGGAAACAAGGCGTTTTCCTTATTCCCTCAAGCGTTCACACTAAAATTTTGAGGGAAACTTCCTAACACATGGATGAAGTTCTGGGATGAATATTGTGCGAGGAAATATGCTCCAATCTTCAATAGGCTCGGCAATGGCTTTCACTGTCCAATGCGGTCTTGTGATTTTGGCCTGTCCCAAATACTTCGGGCGTTTCTCCTGATTTTTGGTCTAGACTCCTCTCTTGTATTATAAATTATCATGGTCAGGTAAAAAATGGGAGAAAGGCACTGGTGGACCTAAAGGTCCGAGGTGGCCATGTGTAGCCCATCCGTAGGCGCGGACGCGGTGCGGATTAGGGTTACAAGGCGCGGCTGGGGCGCGCGTAGGTTAGCTACCTCCGAGGCTGTCTCTGCCTTCAGTTCCATGTGGATGAGGCTACTGAGCCTCACTTGTAGGGCTCGGGCCATGGCACGAGTGATCGGGCCGGTGGGCGGGAATGGAGGCTCGCGGCTGCATCCTCCAAGGCTCGGGCCTTGGCGCGGGTGGTTGCGCCTGTGGGTGCGTCACAAGGGTTGGTTCCGGCTGGGATCGTGTCATCCCCTCCACCTTGAGAAGGATTCGCCCTCGAATCCAGATCAGCAACATCGTTATCACCTGCATCAAACAACCATAAGTCAGAAATATTAAAGGTTCCATGAATCAAACCATACTCCCTTGGAAGGTAGAGGCGGTAAGCGTTGTTGTTGATCTTCTCAACAATCTATAATGGGCAATCTCCCCATGGAGCTAATTTTCCTTTCCTCTTCTCTGGAAATCTCTCACGTCTTAGGTGCAGCCACACGTAATCGCCAACTTGAAAGGACGCAATCTTGCGGCCTTCATTGTTCTTGCGCACTAGGCGCTCATTTGTGCGCTCAATGTTCGCCTTAGCCTTCTCATGTATCTTCTTGATGTGTTCTGCCCTCTGCTTTCCATCTAAGTAAAAAACATCACTCAAAGGCAAAGGGGTCAAATCCATAGGAGTAATCGGATTAAAACCATAAACTACTTCAAAAGGTGAACAATTTGTAGTAGAATGGATTGAACGATTATAGACAAACTCCATGAAAGGTAAATTATCAGTCCATTTAGACACATGTTTAGTAACTAAAGAGCGTAAAAGGGACCCTACAGTACGGTTAACTACCTCAGTTTGGTCGTCGGTTTGAGGGTGACAAGAAGTCGAATACAGCAATTTAGTTCCAAGGCGACTCCACAACACTCGCCAAAAGTGGCTCAAAAATCTTCCATCATGGTCACTAAAGATACTAATAGGCATACCATGGAGGCGGACTACCTCTCTAAAGAATATATTAGCAACCTAAGATGCATCATTAGTATTTTTTACAACGCAAAAAGTGCACCATTTTGGAAAACCGATCCACAACAACAAATATACCATCCTTACCATCCCAAGATTTAGGTAAACCTACAATGAAGTCCAAGGACAGATCGGTCCATGGTTGGGAAGGTACGGGCAGCGGCATAAACTCACCATGACTAGCTAACCGAGATTTTGCCCTTTGGCAAACTACACATCTAGCAATCACACGCACAACATCACGTCTCATCTTAGGCCAAAAAAAGTGTTATTTCAGCATGTCATAGGTTTTATTAATGCCAAAGTGGACCATCAATCCACCACTATGTGATTCACGCAAAGAACACTTAGGAATGCAAAGGCACTTGCGCCGAAACAGATAGTTATCATGCGTATAAAATTTCACATCAGCCATGGAATCACAAGTCTTATAGATCTCACCAAAATCCAAATCAGTAGGGTAGAGTGGAATTATTTGAGAAAACCCTAAAAATTTGACACTTAACGAAGAGATCAAGGCATACCTCCTAGACAATGCGTCGGCTACAACATTGTCTTTTCCTTCCTTGTACTTGATGTGATAAGGGAAAGCTTCCAAGAACTTCAGCCACACGGCATGTCTCCTATTCAACTTCCCTTGTCCCTTTAGGTATTTGAGGCTCAAGTGGTCGGTGTGCACCACAAATTCCCTCGGCATCAAGTAGTGTTGCCAAACCTCGAAGGCCCTAACTAGCGCATAAATCTCTTTGTCATATGTTGGATAACGCAGCTGGGCATCCTTGAGCTTCTCACTAAAGAAGGCTATTGGCTTCTTTGCTTGCATCAAAACAGCACCTATACCGATTCCACTCACATCGCACTCCAACTCAAACGGCTTGTCAAAGTCGGGTAGGGCTAACATGGATGCGTTGGACAGCTTGTCCTTCAACGCTTGGAATGCGGCCTCTTGAGGTTCCTCCCACCTGAAATCAACATGTTTCTTAGTTAGGTCATTAAGTGGGGCAGCAAGAGTACTAAAATCACGAATGAAACGACGATAAAAGGAAGTTAAGCCGTGAAAGGAGCGGATGTCGCTTGCTGTTTTTGGCGTAGGCCACTCCTTGATCGCTTGCACCTTCACTTCATCCACCTTCACACCGTCCTTGCCCACAAGAAATCCTAAAAACTCAACCTGTTCTAAAGAAAAAGAGCACTTGGAGAGTTTAGCATAAAGCTTCTCTTCACGCAAGGTTAGAAAAATCTCCTTAAGGTGTAAAACATGACCATGCAAAGACTTGCTATAAACTAAGATGTCATCAAAGTATACAACAACAAATTTTCCTATGAAACGCCTAAGAACATGGTTCATAAGTCACATGAAAGTACTTGGGGCATTAGTCAATCCAAACGGCATCACTAACCATTCATACAATCCATACTTTATTTTAAATGCCGTTTTCCATTCATCACCCTATTTCATTCTAATTTGATGATGGCTGCTCATGAGATCAATTTTAGGAAAGATTACACTACCACTAAGCTCATCTAACATATCATCTAAGTGAGGTATGGGGTGATGATACTTTACCGTAATTTTGTTGACAACTCGCCAGTCAACACACATTCGCCAAGTTCCATCTTTCTTTGGCACTAGAAGCACTGGAACGGCGCATGGAGACAAGCTCTCCCGGACATATCCCTTGCTAAGGAGCTCATCAACCTGACTCTGAAGTTCCTTAGTCTCCTCGGGGTTGCTCCTATAGGCTGGTCTATTTGGGATAGTCGAACCCGGCACAAAATCAATTTGGTGCTCTATGCCGCGGATTGGAGGCAAACCGGGCGGCATTTCTTCGGGTGTTACATCTTTGAACTCCTGCAAAACATCCAAGATAGAAGAAGGCATAGAAGCTAAAGGATCAAGGTTAGTAGTGCTCAAACAAATGGATCTAAAGCAAAGCAAAATCAAAGGGCGATTCTCGCCACAAAACTATTTTTGTAAAACAAGCACTCGACGCAAATCTTTTGCTTTCGCATACAAGTTCACTTTCTTTTCTTTTTCTTGCCTTTTCTTTTCTTTTTCAGGCTCTTTCTTTTCTATTTTTAACCCGTGCTCACTTTTTTCACAGGGGCTATTTTTATTCTTTTTTTTCTTTCAAACCCGTGCTCATTTTTTTCACGGGGGCTGTTTTCATCAATTCTTTTTGTCTAGAAACCGTGAGGCCTCAAATTCAGCATAGGACTTCTCCAACCAGAGCTGGTCCTCAAGCACTTGCTTAGGTGTAAGGGGTGCAAGTGTGAACTTCACTCCTTCCTTCTCAAGCTTGTACCGATTGCTCCTCCCTTCGTGAATGGCGTTGCGGTCGAATTGCCAAGGTCGACCGAGCAGCACATGTGACGCTTGCATTGGGACTACATCACACCATACTTCATCTTTAAATTTCCCAATACACAAACTGACCAGCACTTGTTTGGTCACCTTAAGGCCGAGCTCATCATTCATCCATTGCAAGGTATACGGTTTTGGATACTTAACCGTGGGTAGCCCTAATTTGCGCACAAGGAGAGTACTAGCACAATTAGTACAAGAACCATTGTCAATAATGAGAGAGCATACCTTAGTACCAATGTGGCACCTAGAATGGAATAGGTTCTCTCTTTATTCCTCCTCAAAAGTTTCAGCCCTTGGCTACACACTCAAGTTCCTCCGAACTACTAGGGTAACCGGATCACAAACCCGAGATTCATGACCCACTGCCTCTTCTTCCTCACTTTCCTCTTCCGAATCCTCCACCACCTCATAATCATCTTCCGAGTCCATCTCTCCATTGTCCCTAATGATCAGAACTCTTTTGTTGGGACATTCGGCCTACTTATGGCCTCGGCCACTACACTTAAAGTACACAATGTCTCTTGTAGGCACACGGTTAGTACTAGTAATGGGAACTTTAGAAAGAGTAGGGTTTGCCGAGTTACCTTGGGTGTTTCCTTGCTGTCCTTATTCCCCTTGGACCATGTAGACTTGTTCCAAGTGGAAGTCTGTGACACAAAAGTAGACGGCTTAGAGTAGGCTGCCTTAGCCTTGCGTTGCCTCTCAATCTTCACGACCATGTGAAGCATCTCCTCCAAAGTCCTATATTGGCACAACTCTAAAGCGTTAGCTATCTCTGGATTCAGCCCACTCATGAACCTAGACATCTTCGAATCCTCATCCTCTATCACATTAACCCTAGCCAAAAGAACTTCCAACTCGTTGTGATAGTCGTTCACGGTTTTGGACCCTTGTGTAAGCTTTTGTAAACGCTGAAGTTGGTCCTTATAATAGTACGGTGGAACAAACCTCCTCTTCATTACATATTTTATATTCTCCCAATTAGTTACGGGTCCTCTCACATCCTCATTCACTTGCTCCCACCAATGGGCAGCATATCCAAAAAACTCCACGGAAGCTAACCTTATTTTCTTTTCATCCGTGTAGTGGTGACACCTAAAAATCGCTTCCATCTTTCGTTCCCAAGTCAAGTATGCCTCGGGGTCATCTTTTCCTTCAAAAGGTGGGACATTGAGCTTGACACTCCCAAGGTGATTGTCAACTCTCTCACGCTCCTCACGACGCGACTGTTCAAAGTTACGGTCTCGCCTACCAAAGGCGTGTCTGCCGTGCCCATGCGCACCTCCTCAGCGCATTTAGAACCCCCTCGGTCCTGCCATGTGAGGATCCTCCTCAAACTCATTTTCATAACCATCCAAATCAGGCTCACTGCGCTAGTCATCGCTCGGTGCAGGTGCATATGCCTCTCGATTCACTCTAGGGTTTAGGTGTTGCACAAAGTGTGCCCCGGGTGCTTGTGGAACAACATCCTCACGTTCCCTAGCCTCAAGATGCTGCCTCCAAGCTTTCATATCCTGGAGTTGGGCTGCTATGTCTTGCAGTGCCTTGGCTACATCGTTCACAACCGTAGCCTCATTTTCTGGATTTCCTGACATCCTAAAATTCAAAACAGAAAATTTTCCAAGCGTAAAATTGTCGAAAACTAACACTCCCTCACGTGTTTACTCTCGTGTTTGTCTCTCTATTAATCTCACAAAATCTCTCAAAGAAAATTGTCCAGATCCTTAATTCAAGATGAACCGACTCGAAGAATTTTCAAGAAAAAGCTTCCAAAGAAAACTAGTGTAGAAATAAATTTTGAGGTAATATACTCGAATCAATTGCAAAGATCAATCAACCAATCAAGTATACCACAGAGTAGAAAGGCACAGCAGCAATGGAATCAAGTAAAAGATCAAAATAAATGGATTGAGTCAGTTTACAAACTCAAAAACGCTAATGGCATGCGATTAGGGTTTTGAAACTTGTTTTTGCCACAACTTTTGATTCCCAATTCGAAATCCAATGATTCTTTTTGCTATGAGTCACAAATTCACTCTAGTATTTGATTCTGAAGTTCCTTTTTTTTGAATGGTACTGATTTCGCCCCTTTTCTATTTTTGACGAAATTGTTTCACTTTTTTTTTTTTAAAAATTCAATGCAACTGAAAACACAAATTAACTAAGACACTTTGGGGGACTTTGTTTTTTTTTTTGACAATAGTAAAGACCTACAAATCGTTGAGATGATTTGCACACTAATCGCACACACAAGACACAAATTGACACAAGACAACTAACACACAACACGCAAGAGAATTGGTGTAGAAGAGAATGAAGGAATACCAATCCTAACAAAGAAAACGTAATAATTAAAGGGATAGATTTACCATGTCGGGACAGCTGAGCTCCTCTACCAACTGATGCGTTCCTTGTAGGCTAGAACACTCTCCTTAGATCGTTGTCCGACGACGTGGATTTCAATGCGGAATTTAACTCGAAGAAAACTGTGAAACTCCAAGACTGGGTGCTCTTGGCACTTCATGCCGAATCCCTTGAGGTTCATGGGTCAAACCAATAAATCTCCAAGACTGGGTGCTCTTGGCAATTCAAAGACGAAAGACTCAATAGATAGTGCTTTCAGGTTTTACTTGACAAACTAATCGAATGCACAAAACTCAATTAGATGAAAGGTTCATCAAGAACAAGTGGATAAAGATCCAAAGCAATATCCTTTCAATTATCAAAATAGTCTCACCAAAAAATAACATGGGCGGCTCCTTTTTAAAGAAGCGCTAAACCCTAATTCCAAAAATGGAAACTAGTTTAGTTTCTAAATAATGACTTAAACGAAAATGGCAACAAGCCACCCTTCCAAATAAGTTCTGAAACCCTAAAATAATATAAATAAAGTCTGATAATAAGGATAGAGGTGCAGGCGCCGCCGTTTAGGTCAAAAGGCCCAAGTGGCTTTGCTTGCGGGTCCGCCGAATCATGTTTTAAGAAACAAGGCGTTTTCCTTATTCCCTCGAGCGTTACCACTGAAAGTTTGAGGTAAACTTCCTCACACAGGGATGAAGTGCTGGCCCAAATATTGTGCGATGAAATATGTTCCAATCTTCAAAAGGCTCGGTAGTGGCTTTCACTATCTGATAAGGGCTTGTGATTTGGGCCTGGTCCAAATCCTTCGGGCGTTTCTCTTGATTTTTGGTCTGGACTCCTCTCTTGTATTATAAATGATCATGGCCTGGTCAAAAATGGGAGAAAGGCGCTGGTGGACCTAAATGTCCGAGGTGGCAATGTGTAGCCCATCCGTAGGCGCGGATGCGGTGCGGATTAGGGTTACAAGGCGCGACTGGGGCGCGCGCAGGTTGGCTTCCTCCGAGGCTGTCTTTGCTTTCAGTTCCATGTGGATGAGGCTACTGAGCCTCACTTGTAGGGCTCGGGCCCTGGCACGAGTAATCGGGCCCGTGGGCGGCAATGGGAGGCTCGAGGCTGCATCCTCCAAGGCTCGGGCCTTGGCGCGGGTGGTTGCGCCTGTGGGTGCATCACGAGGGTTGGTTCCGGCTGGGATCGTATCAGACATGGGATTCCAAGCTCATCCCTTATCAGAGGTTACTCACCCAACGCATGAGGGAATTCTAAGAAACTAAATTCGACCTAGTCGACATAGAAAAGAACCGCTTCGCAGACGCGTTAGCCACGTTGGCCTCGATGTTCAAGTTAGAATACGAAGTAATGATTCAACCATTACGAGTGGAAGTAAAGGAAACTCCGGCATGCTGTGTCACCTTGGAAGAAGAACCTGATGGGAAGCCATGGTTCCACGACTTAGTAAGATTTATCAGAAACCGGGAGTATCCACCGGGGGCAAGCTGGGTTAGCAAAAAGACCCTCCAATGCTTGGCTTTAGACTTCTACCTCGACGGTGAGGTTTTGTATAAAAGGAGTGCTAATGGAGCTTTACTTCGTTGCATCACCATAGCTGAGGCCAAGAGAATCATAATGGAGATCTACAAAGGGGTTTGTTCCACACACGCAAGTGGGCATATGATGGCAAGATAAATAATGAGACAAGGTTATTTTTGGCTCACCGTCGAATGAGATTGCATCGACTACTTCCGAAAATGCGACAAATGTCAGATTTACGCGGACCATCTCCATGTCCCTCCGACCCCTTTCTTCAGCATGACATCGCCTTGGCCTTTTGCAATGTGGGGAATCGACATCATCGGCCAAATTTATCCAAAAGCCTCTAATGGCCATCGCTTCATCCTCGTGGCAATCGATTACTTCACCAAGTGGGTGGAAGCCGCCTCTTACTCCAACATCACTCAGAAAACAACCATGCGATTCATTGAGGAACATCATTTACCGCCATGGGGTCCCAAAAATGATCATCACAGACAACGACACTAATCTAAATGGAAAAATGATCGACGGTCTTTGCCAACGTTGGAAGGTGAAGCACCAAAACTCATCACCATATCGTCCAAAAATGAATGGCGCAGTCGAAGCGGCAAACAAAAATTTGAAGAAAATTATCCAAAAAATGGTGGTCACTCACAGAGATTGGCATGACATGCTTCCTTTCGCACTGCATGCTTACCGGATAGCAACTCGTACGTCCACAGGGGCAACTCCCTACTCTTTAGTCTACGCCATGGAAGCCGTAATTCCTCTTGAGGTAGAAATCCCTTCTCTCAAAATCCTGGCAGAATCAGAAGTACAAGAATCAAATTGGGCAAGGGTGAGGTACGAGCAGTTAAACCTCATTCCTGAGAAACGCTTGGCCGTTATCTGTCATGCGCAATTGTATCAGCAAAGGATGGCCAACGCTTATAATAAAAAAGTGCGACCTCACAAGTTCAAGACCGGGGATTTAGTGTTGAAAAAGATTCTCCCTCATCAGGAGGCTAGTCAAGGAAAGTGGGCCCTAAAGTACGAGGGTCCCTATTTAGTTAAAAGTGCATTCTCATGGGGTACCCTAATGCTAACCAATATGGATGGAGATGACCTACCAAGACCGGTAAATGTCGATGTCATCAAGATATATTTTGCCTAAGGTTTCACAGACCGTGCATCTTATCGAATCAAAGACATAGGGTTTATCATGATAATAACGCTCAAATGTTTATCCTGAAATTAATAAAATGAGTTTTTCAGGAGATGCTTGTTATTTCAAAGCTTTTTCTTAAACTTGTGAGATGACAAAATGAGGCATAGCATTGGTGGCTCCCAAGGAGTAGTTCGAGACATAAGACACGGCGCTTAGACTAACGCCACTAATCCATCTTAAGTTTTGCAGGAACATAATGTCTCACACCTCATCTCATCATTGCGATAGGACCAGGGAATCCCCCTCATAGTAGCTCCTGAATTACCGCAGCGGGCCGCCCCAAAGAGCAAATCTGGAAATATTTTAAAACCAGTCGCTATCTAAAATCAAAATTTCTTTTCCTCGCAGTACTACTAGCACATCCTGCATCGCAAACAACCAGTCTCAAAGGACTGATGGAGATCACCCAGCAAAGCTATCATCCAACCATTTAGAGGGTTGTCCGAGCCTGTAGCACTATTCAAGAACTTAAAGACTATTCACCGTCAGAATTTCGCAGCAATACTATTATCCAGTTTGAGCGAGGACTGAATGCTAGACCAAAGTCACAAAGCCCATCCTATACTGGCCGAGCTGTCAGAATGCTAGTGGCATGAGTTCCCATCTCCATTCGCCTATTCAGGGGAGTTCACCATCAAGACGTCATGGTCAACAAGCGCCCTTTGTAGGCAGAACTCCTGGAGATGAAGCACGATGAAAAGCTGTCCTCCCAGGACCACAATCAACATACTTAATGCGGTCTCATTCAAGAAGTTTCTCAACATCCGCACCATGATCAACACGATGAAGATCAATCCTTTAATTTGTGGACCACTAACTGCTGACTGACGGTGATCGCAATCACTTATTTTATCCACAATCTCTTGCTGCAAAAAGTGTCAGAACTCCTCTCTGAAGAGGGACAACCGGACTGCAAGTATCACCCGCGCCAAGACGGGAATTGCGACAAAGCATCTAAAGCAAAGCTATCATCAACCAACATACGATACAAGTCACGCCGCGGCGACCCACGGATAGCCCGTCCAAAAGGGAGAGCTTAAAACTTATCAATCACATTACTCTTTCTAAAAATCTCCTTTCATTTACTCCTCATTTTCTCTTCTCATTTTTTTCAGGAACTGGATCACCCCATTGTTGCCTGCATGAGACTGGTAGAAGACGCCCTCGCAGCCCCGCTGCACATTTCGGAGACAGAAAATTTTCCCCTTATCCCAGGGCAATCACGTAGCAAATTAGCGAAAGTCCAGCAATGGCCAATAAGTAAATAAACAAAAAATGTGGATCCCATCCTCACTCCGACCTAGATCTGCGGTTCCTGCAAAGCATCTGAAAAAGAAACCAATCAATCAGCATCTAAGCAAAGCATTCCTGAACTGGGACCACGCCGTAGGCACCCTCGAAAAGCCGGGCTAAGGAAAGGGAGAATCCAAAAC
This sequence comes from Viola odorata, assembly GCA_963691705.1. NCBI lineage: Eukaryota > Viridiplantae > Streptophyta > Magnoliopsida > Malpighiales > Violaceae > Viola > Viola odorata. The sequence goes on from OY829546.1 coordinate 36,612,826, forward strand.
TTATGTCATTTTTGTTTTCGAATCGACTTTCCTTTTCTACTTCGTTGTCCCCTCTTCATTTCGCAGGGACTTGAATCATCCCATTGTCACCCGCATAAAGCTTGTGGAAGATGCCCTTGCAGCCCCGCTGCACATTTCAAGGGAGTCCATCTTTCTTCCCCCCTTATTAAAATTCATTTTCGTTCCTGCTCACTTTGTTAACTTTAATTTGCATACGGTCGTCTGGCCCACTGGGGGCAACTCTTTAGATTCTCATTGGACTCTTACAAATAGGTAGTCCCCCGCGTCCTAACTTTAAACTATCAATCAATCAAAAAAAAATCTTTTTTAGCCTGGCTAAAACAAAAAGCCATACTACCCTCATAGCATATTCATACATTTCATAGGTCGAGGATGTTCAATCCCTCTGTTAAGTAAGGCATCCATCAAAATTACGTATCATACATGATCTTACTTGTTTGATCTTATATCCACGATTTGCTCAGACATAAGCAGTCACAGACAAATCCCGGTAAGCATTTTCAAGCCATCGCGCCTTATCTTTTCATGAGTGTAAGTGCCTGACTAAGTGTTAGTTGAATTCGCATAATATCCAGGGTACATTCAAAGAACACAACAAAGAACACAAGAATCGAAAAACAGAAGCAAGCATAGCCCAGGGACAACTAAACTCAAGAAATCTCGAGGAAAACATTCCCCAGTGAAGACTCGAGAAGAAAAAGGGCCCAGGGCCAACTCAAGTAGTAAATCTCAAAAAGAACAACGACAATGTTCGCCAGTAAAGACTCGAGAAAAGGGCCCCTAGCCAACGGGAAAGCAACATTCCCAGCAAGGATCCAAGAACTCCTGCACTCTGTCGAGAAAGCACCCCCATCAAAAAATGAAAGAACTTGCGCGCCTTGCCCTCATCAGGGCCAATCGACAAGCGTTACTCATCAAAAACCTTCAAACCCTTCACAAAAGCACATCTTTACTAAAACAAGCTTTTTTCCAGACATTTCATATCCCTTCATTATTTTTCGTGAAAGTCCCATCGATTATTAGAATGCCCATGCATGTGCATCTTCATTTGAAGTCTATTCACTCGGATTGACATTACGAATTGGAAATTATGTACCATGTTAGTTGCATCTTTATGAGCATAAAACACTTAACCTTGTTTCAGAGCGTGAGTGCAAACACTAATATTAGGTGAGGATTGCTTACAACTGCAAATTGTGGGAAATTCTTGTCCTTGGGGTTGTTACCTCCTGAACAGGATGCAGATGCACTCTAGGTTCGTTTCAAGGCTGCTGGTAACAAAAGTGAACGGCTTCCTTCCCTAGAGTGATTGATCATCCTCAGCTTTATATTTCCTCCTCCTAGAGTGATCATTTGCATTTTTCTCCTCCTAGACTGACATCATACATTTCCTCCTCCCAAAGTGATCATTAGCATTTTTCTCCTCCTAGAGTGACATCATACATTTCCTCCTCCTAGAGTGATATCATCTACGTTCCGTCCTCCTAAAGTGACGATTAGTTTATTTCCGCACCTCGCGTCTTACCCTACGGGATTGACGTCATTTAAATTTCTGCATTTTTATATTTCCTCCTCCTAGAGTAACAACTTTATATTTCCTCCTCCCAGAGCGACAGCATCAGCATTTTCCTCCTCCTAGAGTGACATCATTTGCATTTCCTCCTTCTAGAGTGACCTTAGTTTAATTTCCGCATTTTCACGTCTTCTCCTACGAGATTGACGTCATTTACATTTTCGTACTGCATTTCTTCCTCCCAGAGTGACAGCATCTGCATTTTCCTCCTCCCAGAGTGACAGCACTACGTTCCCCCCCCTAGAGTGACATTAGTTATATTTTCCTCCCAGAATGATATCATTACATTTCAAAACATCGTTACATCTTCCTCCTAGAATAATACCTTTTTGCATTTACACCCCTAGTGGAGTCATACCTTTCCGTAATTCACGTTTTGTTCCTGTCAAGGAAATCGTCATTAACAATTCTACAATTTATGTTTCCCTTAATATCCGTATAGATCTAAATTTACATCTTTGCAGGACGTCCGATCAAACTCGATTCACGCAATGGCTTCCAAACCTATCTCCTCCCCGAGTGACATCAACAGATTACCTCCTCCCAAAGTGACATCAACGATTATCACCTCCCAGAGCGACAACATCAAAATTATCCCATAAGATTGACATCCCCAAATATATCTCCTCCCAGAATGACATCTACGACTTATCTCCTCCCAGAGTGACATCAAAGAACTTTTTCCTCCCAGAGCGACGTCATCACGCTCTTTTATGGTAAGACCTGCTGTGTCACCAAAATTCGGATATGTGGGGGGCAACCGTCCTTACTGCTTATCAAATACTTCGATAAGATAGTAAAGAGGGGGCAACTGTTGATACCCAAATTTTGACGCCATTTAAATTGAATTTATCATTTCTATTATTTTACTTAACTTACTGTCATTTTAATTAATTTACTGTCGTTAGTTCATTTTTAATTCTCGTCACATTTTATCATCATTATTATTATCATCAGTGTCGTAAATCACATTTTTAATTTTTCGTCGCGTATTTTTTTTTTATTATTATTAATATTTTCAGCCTTAAAAAATTATATTTTTAATTATCCGTTAGTCATTTGCTATTTATTTTTCCGTTTTAGGTCATCGCATAAAATTTAGGATTTTTAGTATTTTATTATATTTTTAGTATTTTTTATTTTATTATTATTTTTGTTCGAGCTTTATTATATTTTTAGTATTTTATTATATTTTTAGTATTTTGTTATCTCTTCAGTTGACAATTACATACTCTTTTTTTCATTCACGCCAGTCAACTTTATTTCGTGCAATTTTTATTGTAACGTCATTCATTTTTCGTTCGAACATATTCATGTTTCCGAACGAGAAAATAAACACGTTAAAATAATTTTTTTCTTCATTCGTTGTCGACTAGTTAGTCCATCTTATTTTTCTCTACGCGCTGACACTTTTGGCTCAAGATTTCAAAAAGTTTGATCACAAAAATGGCTCGAGACCATTTAAATAAAATTAAATGGCCAAGTTGATCATCACCGTTGATCTGGTTGACCAAGGAAAGTCAACCAGATCAACGACTCATTATTTACATGCATAGTGCACGTAAACAGTGGTGACGAGCAGCAGCAGAGCAAGCCACCGAGCTGCTTGCTCTCGTCCCCTCCCCCTCGCGTCCTAGCCCAGGCCCGTCGCTTCTTGTCCCGTCCACCATCATCACGTCTACCCATAGCCCCACCAGCACGACGAGCCACTCCTCCACGCGCAGCGCAGTGCCTCGCCTCCACTCACGAAAACGCTTATAAATAGAGAGCTCCCCTCTCCATTTTAAAACACGAATTCACCCAAGCAACTTGCTTCTTCTCCCTCTTGACAGATTGCTCATCTTGAGCGATAGTCGCCATAGTTCGAAGCTTTTTTTTTCGGTGAGCATTGTCTTGCTTTTTTTCGGCCATCTTCGGCTTTAATTTTTAGGATGAGGTTTTGATCAAAGAAATTGTTTGTTTTCATGCCATTAAATCCTACACATGTTATAGATTAAATACATGTTTTTAGTTTGCTTAATTGTTAGGTAAATTTTGTGAATTAATTATTTTTCGTTAATTACCATCTTGATCCTTTTTTTGAAATTAAACTCGGTACGGTTTAAACTGAGATTCGAGGTTCGTACGGTTTAAACCGAGATTCGAGGTTCGTACGGTCGGGAAGTCACCGAGGAGATGAGCATCTCAGTACGAAGATTTTTTGGTTCCGACCACGGGTGGCCGAACCTTGGTCGCCAGCAGTAACGCCGGCGACACAAGGAAGAAGGTGATGAATAGTATACATGGGCTTGTTTGGGCGGGAGAGAAGAAAGAAAGGTGATGGGCTTGGCCCATCACCATTTTTTTTAATTTCCTTGGGCCAGGAACTATTCCTGGCCCATTCTTTTAATTTCCAAGCTGGGCCCCACTGCCTTGAGCTCGGCCCGTATTTTTTCGTCGATTTCTCTTTCGTGTCAAAATTCTTCGTGTGTCGTTTAGTTATAAATATTTATTTATTTGTATGCATAACTAGTTAATTTTACTTTCGTAAATGCTTTATTTTCCGTAAATCATGAACTGTTTAATTTTTGCAAAATATCAACTGTTTAAATTTCCACAATTTAAAATTTAGTCATTTAATTTACCGCCTATATGGTCGGTCGCACTTTAAATTTCTGCAAATCATCAACTGCTTTAATTTCTGCAAATCATCAACTACTTTAATTTTCTGCAAATCATCAACTGTTTAATTTTCTACAAATCATCAACTACTTAATTTTCTGCAAATCATCAACTGCTTAAAATTTTCTGCAAATCATCAAATCTTTAATTTTCATAATTATCATCATTTAAATTTTTGTATGCATCAAATCATCATTTAAATTTCTCGCACTTATCAACTGTCATCATTTAAATTTCTCGCACTCGTCAAATCATCATTTAAATTTTTGTATGCATCAAATCATCATTTAAATTTCTCGCACTAATCAACTGTCATCATTTAAATTTCTCGCACTCGTCAAATCATCATTTAAATGTTTGTATGCATCAAATCATCATTTAAATTTCTCGCACTTATCAACTGTCATCATTTAAATTTCTCGCACTCGTCAAATCATCATTTAAATTTTTGTATGCATCAAATCATCATTTAAATTTCTCGCACTTATCAACTGTCATCATTTAAATTTCTCGCTTTAATTAATCCATGTGAACAACTTGTTTAATGACTCGCTTTAAATGCCACGCTCATTTGTTTTAAATTCCGCTTATATTGACTGCATGTGTTTGGTGGCTTCGATCCCACATCGGTTTATCATTTTAAAATATCTCTCATTTAAATTTGTACTCTATTAGCAATCCATGATAGAATCACTTAGTGATTAATTTAATCATGCATGGCCCGATGGTGAAAAAGAGGGTGCTCATTCAGTCTTACGGAAAATTCAGTCCCATCACACTACGGTCAGGAATAATCGATCGGTCTTGAAAACGGTAACCCCGTCCAAAAATATTTTTAAAACGGTAACCACGTCCAACGATTAATTATTCCTGAATGGTCCCGATCATGGAAAAGACTAAAGTGACGATTCCTCTGAGGACCCCCTTTTAAAACGCATTTTTATCAAGCATCTTTTAAACACCTCTCTTATCAACCGGTAACCATTTTCGGATGTGACTCAGGTGACTAACACCTTCCCGAGTCCATAATACGACCCCGAATCTTTGTTCTTGGGTTTAGACCCTCTTTTTGTGCCTTTAGATTTTTTATTTTTATTTTTATGCCATAACGATTAGGTTCCCTAAACCTAGAGACAAAAGTTAGGGTGGCGACTTCATTGCATATTGCGAGGCATCCTTCTACGCCGAGCATCGTGAGGTCTCAGATTCGTCATATACTCACGATATTTTTTATTTATTTTAGGGGCGCGACACACGCATACACACACAGGTTGTTATTATCCTTGTACTCTTACTATTTACACAGCTACTAACTTGATCGTCAGAGGTTCTACGCCGGAGACACTCTCCGACGCATTGCAGGTTACACGAAATCAACTCGAAGGTGAGGCAGCTGACGCAATTATCCAAGAGGACCTACCGCTATTCATATATTATCATTTTAGTGGTTTTATTGAGAGCTTTGGATTGTTAAGTGAGACTTCTTTAAAAATCCAAGCTCTTCTTTCTACATACTTGAAGGAATTCTCTTGTAATTGCTAAAAATGACTTCTGAACCACAAGTTACTGTATCCACAATTGTCCCTGTGGGTTCAACTCAGGAAATCCCTGGATAGTCTCCGTTGATGACTCCAATGAATGCGGGGACCAATCAACTTTTTCGGCATTTGGATTTTCTTCGCACCCCGAGGAATAGCTCGACTATGCTCAATACATCCTTTGCTGGACCCAGTTTGTCAGTAACGTCGTTACCTCTAACGGCATAATCCGTCGCTGTGTTGCATCGCAGGATGGACGAGATGATGTCACTACTGTCAAACTTGGCTGGTCAGCCAGTGATATATCCCTGCACGCTGCCGATCTTCATAGCGCCCCTGGTCACGTCTCAGCCATTACCTCAGGTAACGATACCGATTCCACCTCCCCCATTTGTTCCGGAAGTGGGTAGAAGTCAGCCCATTCCTCGAAGGCTACCGTCGATAGTGGTCCTAGGAAAGGAGGAGAAAGGATACATGGAAAATTCTAATAGGGAGAGTGATCAGAGGATAAGGCACAACCTTCCCCGAAGCCGGTCAAATAGGAGAGCTAGGGGATCGGACGACAGACGAAGTCGGGATAGGTCACTTACGGAGGACCGTTCAGTGCGAAATCAGCCTAATGGCCGTAGGAGGGAGCCACGCAGAGATTCCCACTCAGCATCTTTAGACCATCAAAGGGAACGGGATGACGACCCAAAACATCTGTTGAGTTATCGGGTTCGCCAGTATCAGGTCAGTCGGAGGATTAAGATATCAACCGAGCAGTATGATGGAACGAAGGACCCAGTAGCTCACCTTAACAGGGTAAAGGATTTTGTGAAGATACAAATGCAGAGGGATGAAGCCCTCTGTCAGCTCTTTATCCTCACACTTACTGGAGCAGCGAGAAAGTGGTTCAAAGGGTTACCGGCGGGCTCCATGGATTGCTTTGCCAACATGGAGGAGCGCTTTCGTAGCAGGTTCAGCCCCTCTAGTCCCCTCAAAAAATCCTCTGCGGATTTATTTGACATTAGAAGAAAGTCTGGAGAGTCTCTTAAAGCTTACTTGGAGCGGTTTAATTTAGAAATGGCTGTCATGACTGACATTACGGTAGAAATCGTTGTGGAAGCAATGAAACAGAACTGTAACTATGACAAGTTGGAGGATACGTTGTTAGTCGACCCGCTCATGACTCTAGATCTTTTGCATATCCGGCCGAACAATTATGCCAGGATGGAGGAGGCTGATTTCCAGAGGAAGAAACGGACAGGATCACCTCCAGCAAAGAAGAATGAGGAGAAGAGTCGGAAGGAATACTCTTCAAAGAAAACAGCAAGCAAAACGAATCGCAGATCCACATCACTGTTGCTGCCTAGGGCTGAGATATTAGCCATCATTAAACGAAAGGGGTTGCCAATCAAATATCTGGTTCATAGGCTGAGAATGAACCTTGGGGAAAGAAGGGATCATTATTCTCGTTTCCATAAGGCTAACGGTCATGACACTGAAAGATGCAAAATGCTAAAATTCACAATTGAACGATTGATTGAAGAAGGATATTTGGGGGAATTTACAACCCAAGGTCGTCAATGGGCTTCAGACGCACAACAGGATGCAAGCCGGGAGGAAACGGCAAATAGGGGCTCCACGAAAATTCCCGTCATTGACAGGCAAAAAGATAAGGCAAAGGAAGTAGCGACAACAACCATGGGGGATTTTCCCTTGATTTCTTTGATAGCAGGAGGAGCTAAAAACCTGGAAAGGGCTTCTAGTTCCATGATAAAAAATAAAGAAGATTCTTCAGTTGGAGAGAAGAGGAAGAGAGGAATCTTTGAAAGAAGGCAGGGGATTCGATGTACTTGATCGTATGGTTATTTCCTTCTCTGAGGAAGATAAGCTAGGAGTCGTATATCCTCAGAACGACGAGATGGCCACAACAATGGTGGTTGGGGGTTACCGGGTTTCCAGAACTTAGTAGATAATGGTAGTGTCGTTAATCTACTATCATACAAGGCGTACAGGATGATGAATCGCCTGGAGACTGAGTTGATCCCGTGTCCAAAACCCATCATTGGGGTTGATGGACTACCTATTCCTGTTGTAGGGGTGACATATTTCTCTGTGTTCTTTTTAGAGGATAGTGGAATGAGAACTTTTGAACAGTTGTTCATGGTAGTAGATATCAACTTACCATATAACGGCATCTTAGGCCGTCCATTTCTAAATAATTTGGAGCAGTTATCTCACAACGACATTTGAAGTTGAAATATCCTTCATGGGATGGAGTTGTTACCATTAGGGGAGACCAGAAGCTGGCTGTAGAATATTACCTGGTTATAACTAGTGGAGCTAGTGATCGCTACGTTTGTGTGGCTTACGACCCGTTTGATCAGCAAGACGAAAGAAGGACTTAGCTGTTAGAAAAAGATGATACCGGTACCGGTTGAAGGGATCAAGGATGGCCATTTTTTAGTAAGCGAAAATTAACTCTAGATGAGCAAACACAACTGGTGTAGTTACTGAAAAAAATACGCTGGAGATTTTGCGTGGACTTCATCAGACATGCATGGAATTCCTAGAGAAATGGCGGAGCACCGGTTAAATGTGGATCCTACGGCTAAGCCTGTACAATAGAAACAACGTTATTTTTTCAAAAGAAAAGGCAGATGCCATTGAGAAGGAGGTGGCCAAGCTTCTCAAAGCAGGTTTCATAAGGGAAGTGTAGTATCCTCCTTGGTTAGCCAATCCGGTAGTTGTCCCTAAGCCTAACGGGGAATGAAGGATGTGCATAGACTTCACAAACTTGAATGAGGCCTGCCCAAAAGACTGTTATTCGCTGTTGATACCCGTTTTTTGACATTTTACATTTTTTTCTTGATGGGCCGAGTCCGTACTTTGGCTCATGCAACGCATGCCCATTTCGACCCGTCATAAGCATTTTTACCGTTTATCATTTTCAGCCCAACTCGAATCCTTTCACCTTTTTATTTTATCTCTCATTTTTCATTTTTTTATTAGTGTCAGGACGAACTTTTTAAGCTTTAAATAAGATATTTCCATTTAGGGATTTGAGTTCAAGTTTTCGTTCGCGTCATTCCGTTCCTTGCATTTTATTACAAGACATAGTGGGTTTCGTTCAAATTTATTATTAGCTTTTACGTACTGATGGTTCGAACCAATTAATTAAACATTGAAAATTATAAATATCTCCCTTCATCACAGCCGTTGGATCAAAATCATTGACTCTTGTATGATCATCCAATGGCAGTGAGACATTTTCATCATCACATCTCCTTCATTTTCCTCAAGCTTTAAACGCAAGCACGGGCACACTCTACCTCGAGCCATAGCCTTTCCAATCAACAGAAGGTTCCATTTCTTCCCAGCCACAGAATGCAAGACCAGCTCACCATTCTCACTGCTCCTTTCCCACTTGTCGTTGAAACCCGGGCCGAAGCCGACGCGCACTTGTTTCACCACATATCGCCCTCAGCTCTGGCCTATAAATTGCAGGTTGTTCACCACCATTTGGGGACGAGTTGACGCACTCTTTCCCCATATTTTTCAAGCAGTAAGCAAAAGAACCATGCTTTAATTTAAATCCCACTATTTTCATTTTACTACACTATTTTTTTGTTTAATTTTTCTTGCTTTCGTTTGTCCATTGCTTGCTTGTTTTAACGCCATGAATTGCTGCACAATATTAACTTAATTCTCCTGCCCTTAATCGGATCAATTGCTGGCTATTTCGTTTGGAATTAATTGCTTATTTCTTGAAAAAAACACATGCTCTTCCTTCAATAATTCACTTGATTTTTGCCTACTGTTTCTGTGGGGTTTTATTACCGGGGGTCTAAGGATTTGTTTGGGTCTTGTTTCGGGTCCAATCCGGCCATTTTGGCTGGATTGAAGCTTCCTTGGTCGCCGGCCATGGCGCCGGCAACCAAGGAAGAAGAAGAAGAAGATGATGGGTTATGGTTTGGGTTAGCGCGGGAAGAGGAAAGAAAGGTGACGGGCTTAAGCCCGTCCCTTCTTTTAAAATAAACAGATGGGCCTTGGCTTGGCCAAGCCCATCTGTTCCCCTTTTAATTTTCCTTTACATACATGGGTCCGACCCATTTAAATTTCGTCGATTTTTTTCGTTCGTATCATTTATGCAATTATTAATTAATAACTCGTATACATTAATTAATTTTTTCGTAAACTTTCGTGTTAATTTCTCGTATGACTTTCGCATGTTTATAAATTGCTATTTATTTTATATGTTAGTTTCCGTATGAAATGTTTATATGATCGTATGCGATATTGTTTATTTTATCTCATTTGCTAAATATCCTAAAATTATTCGTATTGCTCACATGATATTTTATTTGCTTTATACCATGTTTTAATATGAAATATTTGTATGTTCATAAAAAATAAATGGTTTACTTGTTTGCATGCTTATATAATTACTTGCTTAATAAATGTGTGCATGTGCTTTTATTATTCATTATTCTCGAATGATTACTAACACTCTCACTTTGTAGGTTAAACTTTGAACCTTCAACCGAAAAGTACGTGTTACCTTTCTTTTGTTTAATTTAAATGATTTCCGTAAAAGATATTTGCATGCATAGTGTCCAAAAATTAGGAATCCAAGTATGGGCCTAGCCCGGCCCATTAGAATTGTAAGCCTTATTTCCATGCATTCGTATATGATAATTAATTGTCAATTACTTTTAATTGCATGTATGGGGTAATAATTAATTACTAAACTTGTTGTAATAATTAATTGCTTATTTTCACTTGTTGTAATAAGTAATTACTCATTTCACTTGTTGTAATAATTAGTTATTTCAATTGTTGTAATATTTAGTTAGATAGTTATTCCGACCTCCAATTTGTAAATAATTAGATAAGTAGTTATTATTTTGAATTGTGGTTTGTAATAATTAGCTAAGTAGTAAAAAAATCATGTATGTTTGTATACCTAAAGTATTTATGTCAATTGTCGTCGATCGGGGTTCGTCCAAAAGGTAAGATTACCTTAAAACGTTTCCTTGTATGTTCACACGAAGGTCCAAAGCCTTAACCTTATCGTATACATGACCACTTAGGAAAAGCTAGAACCACCAAATCGTATGCATGACATATAGAATTGTTAGCAATTAAAATCAACCCACATACATGTTTACGTCACTCGCATTTAATTACCATGAGATTAATTATTTTCTTGTTAAGTGATACACATGATGGCTCCAAAGGCCATACCAACCTATGTGCATTCATAAAAATGTACTTTGCTAGTTTCAACCATGATAGATCACGCAGTAACTAAGTCATGCATGGCTCGATGAAAAGGGGGGAACGTCCGCTCTAGCATAGAGACAAAATGGTAACCCCATCCCTCTAACCCAAACGGAAATAACATGTCCCTACGAAAAATGCTAAGATGTACGTCACCTTTGAGGGCCAAATCATGTCAAAAATGTTTAAATAATCGGAAAGCGTCCCAATTCGGTAAGCGAACTCTGTTGACATGATTCAATCATTGGCCAATGTAAATGATTGGAAAGTGACTTGAGTTCGTGGGAAGAAGTGGTTGACATGCTTCGATCATTAAACAAATCTTTGTATATCAAAACTATTTTCAAACACCTTTTTAACCGATAACCTTTTTAGGATGTGACTTGGGTGCCTAACACCTTCCCAAGTCCATAAATACGACCTCGAACCATCGTTCTTTGGTTTAGACCATTGTGCCTTAGTTTATTTATTTTATGCCATGACGCTTAGGTTCCCTAAACCTTAGAAAATTAGGGTGGCGACTTCATTGCATTATGCGAAGCATCCATTTATGCTTAGCATCCGTCCCAAACCTTAAACTCATTTTCAACAAAAAAAAAGGGTGCGACAGTTTGGCGACTTCACTAGGGACTAGTAGGGTCGAAGCCAGTTTTATGGTGTTTGCTTTTTTATTATTTACTTGCTTTAAATAAATTGTTTTCGTGATTGTTATATGTATTGGCTTTAATAAATTGTTCATATGCATCTCATGCATAAATGCCTATCGTCGGCCATAAACACCAAATACGATTAGGATTGGTAGTAGTGAAGTCCTGGGGCCCACACCTTGGTAAGCTTTCATGAACCCTAACTCGGATGTTGAACCCTTAAATGGATTGAGCGCACAGAATCCTTGTCATGATTCGGTCAACGCTCTTGTATCTGTTTATAGGGGACCCCTTTCAGGGTAACATTCGGGAACTTTTCAGCCAGTTAGAAATAGTTGGAGTCACCCCAGCATGCGCATCATATTCGTGCACTTATTTCATGTTTATGTGTTGCGGTTTTACCTTATACTTGTTTGTTCCTCATGTTGTATTTTTTTCGCTAACGCAATTTTTTTCTTTCTCATAAAACAGCCCCACTTTACTTATTCACTCAAATGGCAACACCAACGATGCTTTCACTTAGTACTTTCGGGATCTCAAGCTACAATGACCAGTTAGAATAGGGCGACATGTTAAAGACCGGTTTCGTTCCTGATATCACCACTAGGGCCAGACTAGAGGTAGTAGAGTTTGACATGACTAGAATCAGGGAACTAAGGAACAATTTGACTGCAGAAGAAGAATCACAATTTGGGTGTATTTATGGGAGAATTCTGACACTAGTGGATATAAAGATTGATTGGGGTTGCATCCGGGCAGCCCTGAAATTCTGAGACCCCTACTACCGATGTTTTTCTTTCAGCGAAGGTTTAGATCTGACTCCCTCGCTGGAAGAATACGCCGCGTTGATGTGCTTCACTCCTCCAATATCGGCCATATACCAGAATGTCCGTTGTGAGTCTCCTAACATCAAGATAAGACTCAACAAATGGCTAGGGATCACAACTCGCTTGAAAGACGAGGAGCACGTTTGGTGTTGGCTGGACATCGCAAAGAAATTTTTCTCATCTCAAGGGGATAGACGTTTGAGAATCTTGGCTTTTGTCGTAGTGGGGTTCATCTTGTTCCCTAAGGCGAAAGACTACATCGACTTCGAAGCAGCAAACGTCTTCTACGAGATGGACACAAATGTCGTCAATCCCACAACGGCCATTCTCGCGGAAACCTTCCTTTCCTTGGATTCTTGCAAAAGGAAAAGGAAGGGAAAGCTTACTTGTTGTGCACAACTGCTAACAGTCTGGTTGATGAGTAACTTTAAGCAGACACCAGATCAATCCCTATTCTCCCCAAAATACTTAGGGTCGAACCCCTTGGTCAAAGTCATCAGAGCCATGGCCGAAAATCGATGGCAGATGGAAGATAAGGACATTTGGGTTGGTAGGTTTTTGGACCTCTCTGAAGAGGATTTCAACCGACATGCTAAGTGGTTGCGAGCTGCCAACCCTATAGTAAGTTGCGGAGGTTTGTTGTGGGTCCCTTTGATTGGAGCGCGAGGGTGCGTGACTTATTGTCCCGCTTTTGTCTTAGGACAATTTTGCATCATACAAATAATTCCTGCCACCTTCGGCATGATGGAATCCGAGCTACCACACACGCCAGAATCTCGGACTTCTAGTCAAGCAGCGCTCTAATGGGAGAGGCCCTTTTGCCTCGAAGGACATGTTAGCCCCACCCAACCAACCCGGGAATATCTACAGTGGAGGAGCAACCGAATTAACGGCATGATCTTGCCTCATCCAGTGAATAGAAGGCCCATAGAGGCGGAAGGCGAATCTCACATTGGGGGAGAGGTCAGTTATGTGGTGCACACCCAATTGTTGGAACAATTGCGGATGGTAAGGGAAGAACGGGATCAAGTGGCGCAAGAAAGAGAGAATTTTGCAGCCAAGCAGATGGACCTAGAGCTTGAGGTGCACGGACTAGAAAGGCGCAATAGAGATGACCTCCGCATACACAGGGCAAGTCAGAAGTTGGCATTCGATGACTTCAAGGATCGCTTGGATAGCGAAACCCGCATGAAGGAGGCGTCGAGCGCCATAATCAAGGAAAAAGATTCGGTGATGAAGATTTTGACCACTCACGCCAATGAGAAAGACAAGTAAAATCGAGCATTACGAGCACGAGTGGTAGCTTTGGAAGCTAAAGTAATGATGCAAAAGGGAGAGCTCGCGTCGTGGAACGTTTTTTGTAACGAGCAAGCAGATCCGGACTTTCAAGGTTGATGCCTCCGAAAAAAAGAGCATGCGCCAGACACTCCAAAGTTTTGCTTTTTCCCCAATGTAATTTCTAGACTTTGTCTACTTATTTTTAGATGAATCTAGATAGTTGATCCAACATATATTAGTTGTGTTCTTTAAGAAAAAATCAGCAATGACAAAGCTTGTAAGTTATTCGGATAAATTAGGGGAGTTTTTTATTACAAAGGATGTCAAAAGACCGCTACTCCCGAAGGTATGACCCTCCTCAAAATGAAACCCCAAAGCCCAAAGACACAACGCGAAAGACTAAACCTTGAAAAAAAAAAAACACACGCTCACAAAAAAAATTCGGAACGCAAGAGGTAGTTATTTTGGCTTCAGTTGCACACTCTTTTGTCTCGGCCAATATGAATACGTTTGGCCCCAAATTTTCACTCAACCAAAACACGAAAAATGTTCGTAACACATAAGACTCCACCCTTACCAAATTTCATAATTTTCGGAAACAGCACATCTCCCACGAAAAAAATTCGAAGCGCAAGGACAGCTGCTACTCGGTCCCAGCTGCGCGATCTTTTGTCTTGGACAAAACGGAGATGATTGGCTTGGAGTTTCCATTCAGAAAAAAACATGAAAGATGTTCCCAACATGTTGAAGTTTAACTCTGAAAAATTTCATGAATTTCTGGGCGACCAATGTTTCACAAAAAAAATTTTTCGAAGTGCAAGGACAGTCGCTCCTTCTTAGTCCCAGCTGCGCGATCTTTTGTCTTGGCCAAAACGGAGATGATTGGCTCGGATTTTCCATTTGGCCAAAACACGAAAGATGTTACCAACATATTGAAGATTATCCATACCAAATTTGAGGAAGTTCTAGGTAGCCAATCCTTCACACAAAATTCGAAGCGCAAGGACAGTCGCCCTCCTCGGTCCCAGTTGCGCGTTCTTTTATTTTGGCTAATATCAACGTGATTTACTCGGAATTTCCACTCGGCCAAAACACGAAATATGTTCCCAACAAGTTGAAGTTCATCCCTACCAAATTTCAGAATTTTTGTAGCAGTACACCTCAGCCAGAAGCAAGGCCCACGAAAGGCCATCTCTGGCGGCATGCCGCCTGGCCCCTAGCGGCATGTCGCTAGCTTCGGCTCCAAATCCCTTCAAGTTCATTTTCTCAAAACAGTTTCGACCGCGAGCTCTTTTGTTTTGGCCGATATCGATGCAATGGGCTCAGAATTTCCGTTCGACTAAAACACGAAAAATGTTCAGAGCATTTGGGGTGACACATCTCTCGCAAATAATTTAGACATGAAGATAGCTGGTCTACTCGGTCTCAGCTGCGCGTTCTTTTATTTTAGCTAATGTCAACATGCTCGGTCCGGAATTTCCACTTTTCCAAAGCACGGAAGACGTTGGTAACGGATTGAAGTACGTCCTCACCAAATTTCAGAATTTTCTAGGTGGCGCATCTTCTACAGAAATTTTAAATACAAGGCATTGGCTCCTTCTCGGTTTCAGCTGCGCAACCTTTTTCCTCGGCCAAAATAGACACGATGGGCTCAGAATTTCCACTCGGCCAAAACACAAAAGATGTTCACAACACATTGAAGATTTCCCATACCAAAAATGGGATTTTTCTGAGCAGTACACCGCCCGAAGATAATTTGGATGTAGGATGACAGTTTTCTTGGTCTCAGCCGTGCGATCTTCTACCTGAGCCAATATGGATACGATGAATTCAGAATTTCAGCTCGGCCAAAACATGAAAGATATTGATAACGGATTGAAGTATGCTCATGCCAAAAATCAACTTTATGGGGCGACGGATTTAGAGATTTTCAGAGCATGATAACATTAGCTACTCGCGCCATTTTGCTTCAAGGGTTTCCATTGGTAGCATCCTAGATCGCGTCGTGTCGTTGGAATGAATAAAAGCTTCCTTTATATCTTCACCAAAGTATCATCTGCTCATCCATCCCCAAAGTATTAAGTGAAAGTGTGGCCAGAAGAGTGAATAAGCAGTGTGGAGGCCTCGAGATCACATCACCGATACTAACCTTTTTATTGCCCTTTTTCCATTTTTTCAGGTTAACGATAGCTCCTCGAAGAAAAACTACTCCCCCTAGGCTCCCCGTGACTAGACTTCAAGCGCGAAAAATGGTTGAACAGCCAAGACAGAGGAGATGTTGGCCGCTAGAATAGCAGAGTTGGAAGAGCAAGTCAGGGTTACTACAGAGAGGGCCACTCAGGCCGAAAAAGAGCGAGATGAAGCCGCCTCAGAGTTCCCACCCGGTTTTGATCCTACTCAGATGATGGGACCTTCTTCATCCACCATCGTTGGACACACGGGACCCCAATCATTTGTTATGCCCATGGGTCAATGGAAGTGGATTGATTCGTTCGCCAGACCTATCACCACTAATCCTGTAGCCAACACAGGTGAAGAAGCTACTGCAGCTCTGCAGCATTCCTTAGTCAACCTCGCTTTGGACCCTGGTAAAAATCAGGTTCATCAGGAATCCCAAAGTCGTTGCCCTCCTCAGGGCCACTATACTCACGGCATGATCCCCGATCCTACGGGAATTCGTCCTCCTTTCGTCAATCCGACACAACCACCATTCACATCAGAACCCCCACTACCCCTTGGTCCTAGCATGGTCGTCATGGAGAGGCCGAATATGGATAGATTAAGCCTACTAGAGGAAAGGCTCAGAGCCATTGAAGGAACGGACCCCTTTGACCCTACGGGCCCAGCAGACATGTGCATGGTCCCAGGGATTGTGATGACTCCTAAGTACAAAGTTCCGGATTTCGAGAAGTACACTGGGGTCGAGTGCCCAAAGACTCACCTTAAGGCCTATTGCAATAAGATGGCCGAAATGATACACAATGAGCCTCTTCTGATCCATCTGTTTAGAGAGAGTTTGGCCAAGCATGCTTTGACTTGGTACATGGGTTTAGACCGAGCTAAGATTAAGACTTGGAGGGATCTATCTAATGCTTTCTTCAAGCAATACAAGTTCAACATGGAGGTGGCACCAGACCGCTCCGATCTTCAGGATCTAGAAAAGAAAGTTGGCGAAACAGTGAAGACCTACGCTCAAAGATGGAGGGAGCTAGCGGCTAGGATTTCTCCACCACTAAGTGACAAAGAGCTTATAGCCATCTTTGTGAACACCTTCAAAGCCCCTTACTACACATACCTCATCTCTAATCCGTCGAACAGTTTTTCCGACATGGTCCTGATAGTAGAAAGAGTTGAGCAGGGGATCAAGACAGGGAGAATCCTCACTCCCGAAGCAACACTCAAGAAAGCGCCTCTTGTGAAAAAGGAGGTCGGCTTTGTATCTCACCAGCCTAACTATCGGCAACCCTTTGCATCACCACCATACCATGCGCCATCACCATATCAATAACCATTTTTCCCTCCACCAATGCCCATTGCTAATGTGGCTCCGCAATACCCCGCGCCATTCCCACCTTATCCATATCCCGCACCACAAATGCCACAACCCACACAACCTAGACCATATAACCCGCCAAGGAACCCTAGCAACCAAACAGCTCAAGCTAACCATTTCCAACGGGAACCACCACCGCCCCTTCCTCTTCCCGTAGGGGAAATTTACAAACACCTCTTAGCCGTTGGACAAATTGTGCCAGTTCCTCCCCAACCCGTACTACCTCCTTACCCCAAGTGGTATGACCCCAGCGCAAAGTGCGAGGACCATGCAGGGGCTCCAGGTCACACAATGGATAATTGCTATGCCTTCAAGATGAAGGTGCAACAACTAATCAGAAGTGGGTGGGTCTCCTTCGAAGGATTGGCCGAAGGACCTAACGTCACCACCAACCCTCTCCCAAACCACCCCAAAGGAAGCGGAGGGGTGAGCGCCATCTCCATGGAAAAGGTTAAAGATCCCTTCCCTCTCATCTTGGAGTTACCTCGGGAAAGGCTCTTCGCCGCACTAGTCGAAAGTGGTCACATACCGCACTCGCAGGAGGGTTTTGGCGTTTGTTTGTTTTGTCATCAAGCAAAGGACCATGGAATCCGGGATTGCAGTCTTTTTTCGGAAAAATTGAAACAACTTGTGGGTCTGGGGGATGGACCTCCCGCCCCATATACCTTCAAGTGTATAGCTCAAGCCGAGGCACCCGTCGCAACACCCTTCAAGCTAGTCTTCAAGTTTGCTCAGAACACCCCTAGCCAAGACTTGCACGTCATCCCATTTGACTACGGGTACACAGTCCTCGCCACTCCTCCCTTCGCTACATTGGCAACCGAAACCTTTAACATTGGGGGCATGACTCGCACTGGAAGATGCTACATTTCAGAAGAAGTTGAGAAGCAAAGGCTAGCCAAAGGGAAAGGCCCATTGATTCCTGAGGAAATAGTGGAAAAAGAACAAAGGGTGAACGAACCCGTAACTGAAAGCGATGCGGCCGAATTCTTGAAAATCATGAAAAGAAGCGAGTTCAATGTCATTGAACAATTAAAGAAGACTCCGGCTCGCATCTCCATAATGGAACTGATTCTCACATCTGAACCTCATCGTCGATCCCTTTTGAAAGTCTTGAATGAAGCTTTCGTGACTAAAGACATCACCGTGGAAGGAGTGGGAAATCTCGTAGGGAGAATCCAAGCTCTAAGTACCATCACCTTCTCCGAAGAGGAAATTGACCCCGAGGGGACGAATCACAACAAGGCCCTCTACATAACGGTGGAATGTAAGGGCCACGTCATAGCCAAGGCTTTAATTGATAATGGGTCCGCACTGAACGTCATGCCCAAACATGTCCTCGCACAGTTACCAATAGACATGGCTCTTCTGAAGCCTAGTGGAATGATGGCCCCCGCATTCGACGGAACCATCCGAGAGATTATCGGGAACCTTGATTTGGATATGGTAATAGGGCCTCACACCTTTACCTTGACGTTCCAAATCATGGAAATCGAACCCGCATACAGCATGCTCTTAGGGCGACTTTGGATCCACGCGGCAGGGGTCGTTCCCTCATCTTTACATCAATGCCTTAAGTATGTAAAGGATGGCGTCCTCATTACCATAAGAGCAGAAGAGGCTTTGATTCTAGTAAAACATTCATCCGTGCCTTACATCGAGGCTACCGAAACCATGGAGAGCTCATTCCAAGCTTTCGAAATAGTTAACGCGGAATGGATAGAGGAGGGATCGCCCATCGTCAAAACCCAAGTTCCCAAGGAGGCCATGATAGTTACCCAGGTGACGTCGAAAGACAACTCTCAGCTAGGGAAAAGGCTAGGAGCCATGCTACAGGGAGCAAAGGGCCTAGCGCCGCCTAAGAAGTTCGGGGACCGCTTCGGGTTGGGGTATCAACCAACCAAGGCCGATTTCGTGAGGGTCTCTGAGGAGAAGAAAGAGAAGCAGTTAGCCAAGCTCTTTGGGCGTCCTACGCCTTCTTATAGCATGAGTATCCCGCACATTAAAACCACTTTCCCTTTCGCAGCTGAAATTGTCAACTCGAACTCAACCACAGTCAGTGTGGCTTCGGATTTCCATGTTTGCACACTCGGAGAAGAAGCGTCATCTCAAGGCTCGACCATTTTCGTGAAGAAGTCTGGGGGGGGCGTGCGCAATTGGACCGCCATCACACTTCCTGATGTCCACGTGTAATTATATATGCACGTTTTGTTGGCTTTTATAGGAACTTGCGTTCCCCTTCGGTTAAAAAAAACAAAAAAAACAAAAAAACAAAACAAACAAAATATATATGTATGCACGTTTTGTTGTCTTTTATAGGAACTTGCGTTTCCTTTCGGTTTAAAAATAAATAAATATATTTAACCTTTTTTCCAAATGTCTTTTACTGTTCGCGTTTTATTTTTCAGGATAAATGTTAAACCGATTGGTCTTGATACACCCTATGTCTTTACCGATGAGGAAATTTTCGCCGCAACCGAAGACGAAGGCGAGGTTCCGCGCGAGTGGTCCGTTTAGTCGAGAGTTCAGAGAAAGAAATAATTCCTCATCAGGAGGAGTTGGAAGAAATAAACTTGGGGGCAAGCGAAGAAAATCGAAAAATCGTCAAGATCGGAACGACTTTAAACTCTACTCAGAAAGAAAGGATGATCTCCCTCCTCAAGGAATACTCGGACGTATTCGCTTGGTCTTATGACGATATGCCCGGTCTCGATCCTAGCATAGTCGAACACCACATACCTTTAAAACCCGAGTTCAAGCCCATAAAGCAAAAACTCCGAAGAATGCATCCAGACCTCCTTTTAAAAATAAAAGAGGAAGTTACTAAACAACTAGAGGCGGGTTTCTTAAAGGTCGCCGAATATCCAGAATGGGTCGTCAATATCGTACCTATGCCGAAGAAAGACGGGAAGGTCCGCATGTGTGTGGACTTTAGAGACCTCAATCGAGCAAGCCCCAAAGATGACTTCCCATTCCCTCATATCGATATCCTAGTGGACAGCGCCGCTCACAGTGACATGTTCTCCTTCATGGATGGGTTTTCAGGATACAATCAAATCAAGATGGCTCCGGAAGATAGAGAGAAGACGAGCTTCATCACGCCTTGGGGGAGCTTTTGCTACAAAGTGATGCCTTTTGGATTAAAAAACGCGGGTGCCACTTACCAACGCGCCGCTGTCACTCTTTTTCATGACATGATGCATAAAGAGGTCGAAATTTATGTCAATGATATGATTGCCAAGTCTCGCGGAGAACAAGATCATGTAGATATCCTAAAGAAGGTTTTCGAAAGATTACGACAATTTTGTTTACGCTTGAACCCCACCAAGTGTACTTTCGGAGTAACATCCGGGAAATTGCTAGGGTTCATTGTCAGCAACAGAGGCATAGAGGTAGACCCAGATAAAGTGAAAGCCATTCAAGAGCTACCTTTTCCCAGGACGAAAAAAGAGGTGCGGAGCTTCTTAGGGCGTATTAACTACATCGCCCGCTTTATCAGCCAGTTGACACTCACTTGTGAGCCAATGTTCAAAATGTTGAGAAAAAATGGAGAGGCTGAATGGGATGAAGATTTTCAGAGGGCCTTCGAGAAAATCAAGACATATCTACAAAATCCACCGGTGCTGGTCCCTCCTACTCCAGGACGCCATTTGCTCATCTATTTAACAGTCACAACCAGCGTCATGGGGTGCGTCTTAGGGCAACACGATGACTCCGGAAGACGCGAGCAAGCCATCTACTACTTGAGTAAGAAGTTTAACGAATGCGAAATGCGCTATTCTGCTTTGGAACAAACCTGTTGTGCTTTAGCATGGAGTGCCCGAAGACTCAGACAATACATGTTATACCACACGACGTGGCTGATTTCTCGCATGGACCCTTTGAAATACATCTTCGAGAAGCCATACTTATCAAGTCAGATTTGTAGATGGCAAGTTTTGTTGGCCGAATACGAGATCATATATGTGACGCGAAAGGCGGTCAAGGCAAGCGCTCTCGCTGACCACTTAGCCGATAATGCCATGGACGAGTACGAGCCTATAAAGTTTGACTTCCCCGATGAGGACATCATGGTAATCAACGATGAGACCACGGAAGATTTAGAAGAAGATGATTGGTGGACCATGTTCTTCGATGGCGCAGTGAACCTCTCAGGAAAAGGGGTAGGTGCTGTGGTCATAGTCCCAGATGGTCGGCAATTCCCCGTGGCATGCAAATTGAATTTTCCATGCACTAACAACGTCGCCGAATACGAGGCATGTGTTAGCGGCTTGATGGGAGCCATTGACCTAAAGGTGAAAAAGTTGAAAATTTTTGGAGACTCGGCCCTCGTCATCTATCAAGCTCAAGATTTATGGAAAACCCGAGATTCCAAGCTAATACCTTATCAAAGGTTGCTCACCCAACTCATAGGGGAATTTGAAGAAACCAAGTTCGACCGAATCGATCGAGACAAGAACCGCTTCGCGGATGCATTGGCCACTTTGGCCTCGATGTTCAAATTAGAATGTGGGATAATGCCTCAACCATTAAGGGTGGAAGTAAAAGAAACACCGTCCTGCTGCGCCACGTTGGAAGATGAGCCCGACGGGAATCCGTGGTTCCATGATTTAGTCCGGTTCATCAATTATCGAGAGTATCCGCCGAGGGCAAGTCAAAGTAGTAAGAAAACCCTTCAACGTTTGGCTTTGGACTTCTACCTCGACGGCGAGGTGTTGTACAAGAGAAGGGCAGATGGGGCCTTACTTCGTTGCGTCACTGTTCTCGAAGCCAAGAAAATTATAACCGAAATTCACGAAGGGGTTTGTTCCACGCATGCTAGTGGACATATGATGGCAAGGCAAATCATGAGGCAAGGATATTTTTGGCTCACCATCGAAAGAGATTGCATTGATTATTTCCGGAAATGCCACAAGTGCCAAGTCTAAGCGGACCACCTTCACGTCCCTCTGGCTCCCTTTTTTAGCATGACGTCGCCTTGGCCTTTCGCAATGTGGGGAATTGATATCATCGGTCAGATTCATCCGAAAGCCTCCAATGGTCATCGCTTCATCCTTGTGGCGATCGATTACTTCACCAAATGGGTAGAAGTCGCTTCTTACTCAAGCATTACTCAAAAGACGACCATGCGGTTCATCGAGAAGAACATCATTTGCCGCTATGGAGTCCCCGAAATGATCATTACCGATAACGGTACCAATCTAAATGGAAAGATGATCAATGATCTATGCCAACAATGAAAGATGAAACACCGCAACTCCTCGCCTTACCGCCCGAAGATGAATGGTGCGGTTGAAGCCGCAAACAAGAATTTAAAGAAAATCATCCAGAAAATGGTAGTCACCCACAAAGATTGGCATGACATGCTTCTTTTCGCCTTACATGCCTATCAGATCGCAATTCGCACTTCTACGGGAGCAACCCCTTACTCTTTGGTCTACGGCATGGAGGCAGTGATACCACTTGAGGTGGAGATTCCCTCCCTTAGAGTCTTGGTTGAATCGGGAGTAGAAGAATCAGATTGGGCGAGAGTGAGATATGAGTAATTGAATCTCATCTCGGAGAAACGCTTGGCCGTTATGTGCCATGGCCAGTTATATAAAAAGAGAATGGCTAATGCTTACAACAAGAAAGTGCGGCCACTCGAGTTCAAGATCGGGGATTTATTGTTAAAGAAAATTCTTCCTCATCAGGAGAAGAGTCAAGGGAATTGGGCCCCGAAGTACGAAAGTCCATACATTGTCAAGAGCGCATTCTTGGGAGGGGCCCTAATGCTCGCCAGAATGGATGGAGATGATCTACCAAGACCCGTGAACGCGGATGCCGTCAGGATGTATTTTGCGTAGGAATCTGTAGGCCACATCTCGTCGACTAAAAGGACATAGGGTTCTTCTTGACCAAACTGCTTAATGTTTATTCTGAATCAATAAAATGAGAGCTTTCTCTTCTTAAAAAACTTGCGTGTCAAATCTTTTAAGTTAAATAAAGGAAGTGTGGTGTCGACAGCGCCTGGGAGTAGTTAGGGTCGCAAAACCCTTGGTTAGACTAACGTCACTAATCAAGTGCTAAGTTGTATAGGTGCATAACGGATAGATGTAGGCTTTCATACACGGTTTAACATGTAGCGCTTTCTCCGTACACACTAACGATGACTATGAAGAGGTCGTTTACATCCAGAACACTATTTAAGAACTTGATGGCTAGCCTTCGAGATACTGTGATGGAACCGTCAGAGATGTCGTCGACAAAACTTAGGCGGAGCGGCTCGCACCCCCCACTCCAATCTCGATCACGTAACAGAGGTGCAACGAGACTTGTA
The DNA here is from genome assembly GCA_963691705.1 of Viola odorata. Classification (NCBI taxonomy): domain Eukaryota; kingdom Viridiplantae; phylum Streptophyta; class Magnoliopsida; order Malpighiales; family Violaceae; genus Viola; species Viola odorata. The sequence goes on from OY829546.1 coordinate 36,636,511, forward strand.
AACTTGGGGACAAGCGAATGAAGTAACAACCAAAGGAAGGCGTTGAAAAATGTCAAAGCTCATTTTTCAGGGAAGTGCAACGAGACCTGTAAAACTTGGGGGCAAAACAAGTGAAGTGACGACCAAAAGAAGGTGTTGAAAAATGTCAAAGCTCATTTTTCAGGTAAGTTGTTCTTTACCTTTTGCAATTTCCCTTTCCGCAATTTACATTCCTATAATTCATGTTTTCGCAATTTGCATCTCCGCAATTTATATTGTCCGTAGTTTTAGAAATTTCCACGATTTGCGTTGTTACGAATACGAGCGTGTAACGTTTAGTTTTCTAAAATAAAAAATATATATAAAGAATTCTCTTAGTACATGTTACTACTTGGGCTAAAAAAAAGAGGGGGAAAAATCCCATGTTTTTGAACATTTTTAAATCAAAGCATTCATCATTTTACGTTCATTAGAAATTGTATGAACACACGAGATTTTATCTGTTAACTCTTATATCCATGACATGTTTAGACATAAGCAGTCACAAACATATCCCTGTGAGTATTTTGGGCTTTCACTCCTGGTTTCTTTCATGAGTGTAAATGCTAAACTACGTGCTAGTTAGATTTGCATAATATCCAGGGTACATGAACTATCAGACATGGGATAGCGATAAGATGACAGGGGACTTTGCTTTGCTCTTCTTCCACATTTTCATTTTTAACCTTTCTACCCCCAAAACACATCTCTTGTACACCATGTACAACTCTATCAAACACCCAGAAGCCTTTTAACCAAGCGAGTTAGTGTTCGACTGGGACCACCAAATTGGAGTTACTCGTCGAACAAGGGAATGACAAGGGAGCCCTTAGAGGATCACTGACAAATCAACGTCAAAAGAAGGTCAAATAAAACAAGACAGAGAGGAGGATAGACCAAAGAAAATTGCACTTGCTTCACTTACTATTAGTACCTACAAGAAAAAGAGAAAAAAGAGAGAGAGAGAGAGAGAGAGAGAGAGAGGGAAATAAGGAAAGAGAAAAAAAAAGAAAAAAGGAAAACGAGAAGAAAGAAATACAAAGAAAAGGTGTCTCGAGAACCACCAAACCAATAAAAACGGAAGCAAGTGCAAAAAAGAAAAAGAGAAGTCAATCAAGATCGCAAGGATGACCATGAAGAAGAACGCCTCAACAAAAGAAGAAAAAATCCATGTACTTTGCTCTTCGCCACAACCAAATTGTTGAGCATCGTTCACCGCAATTTTTCCTCATCGCAATCAGTCGTCGAGCACAAACTCATTAAACACCAAAAAAAAAAAACACAATACCTTTCTACAAATTCCTCTTTTTTTCCCCCTCGCAAAGTCCTTTTGATTATTAGCAGGCCCATGCATGTGCATCTTCATTTGAAGTCTATTCACTCGGATTGACATTGCAAACTTAATTTTTGTGCTATGTTTATTGCATTTTTAGGAGTGTAAACACATAGCCCTGTTTTCTGAGCATGAGCGCAAACACTAATATCTAGTAAGGGTTGCTTACGGCTACATATCATGGGAAAGTCTTGTTCTTGAGGTCGTTATTTCCTGAACAAGACACAGACGTTATCTAGACTTGAATCAATCATGTTCATATAACAAAAATTGGACGAACGTTTTATCCAAAAAGAATGCTTGAATTTATTTTCTTAAAACTAAGAAGTCATTTTTATTCCAAACAAAAAAACTTGGGGGCAAGCCATGGGTAAATGTAGGAATATTTTGATATTTCTCACATAAGTCGTTTGCTCTCTCTTTTCTATTTGTTGCTGCTTCGTATTTGCTTCCTTCCTATTTGCAGGATACGGGTACACTTTGATGGAATCACATCAACCATGGGTCTTCGATGAAATGTCGTTGTAATGCCCTCGCCACGGATTTTGTCGGACGAATCCAATCAAATTGAGAAGAGAGGAATGGTCGTCCAAGACAACCATTCGCGAATTCACATTGAGTCGTCAGAAGGCTCGAGCCGAGGTAAGTTGCCTTGAATCAAAGGTACGTTCCAACTATCATTTACTTTTTTTTCATAAACATATGAAGTGCGAGTGTTGCCCTCACTTTATATAATCCTACATTTCTGCATAATTATTACTCCTCCTTGAGCGACTACTTTCCTATCTTAAATTCCTGTCTATCTAAAATACTCCTCCTTGAGCGACTACTTTCCTGCATACTATATCTAAACTACTCCTCCTTGAGCGACTACTTTCCTGTCTTAAATTCCTGTCTATCTAAAATACTCCTCCTTGAGGGACTACTTTCCTGCATACTATATCTAAAATACTCCTCCTTGAGCGACTACTTTCCTGTCTTAAATTCCTGTCTATCTAAAAATACTCCTCCTTGAGCGACTACTTTCCTGCATACTATATCTAAAATACTCCTCCTTGAGCGACTACTTTCCTGTCTTAAATTCCTGTCTATCTAAAATACTCTTCCTTGAGCGACTACTTTCCTGCATACTATATCTAAACTACTCCTCCTTGAGCGACTACTTTCCTGTCTTAAATTCCTGTCTATCTAAAATACTCCTCCTTGAGCGACTACTTTCCTGCATACTATATCTAAAATACTCCTCCTTGAGCGACTACTTTCCTGTCTTAAATTCCTATCTATCTAAAAATACTCCTCCTTGAGCGACTACTTTCCTGCATACTATATCTAAAATACTCCTCCTTGAGCGACTACTTTCCTGTCTTAAATTCCTGTCTATCTAAAATACTCCTCCTTGAGCGACTACTTTCCTGCATACTATATCTAAACTACTCCTCCTTGAGCGACTACTTTCCTGTCTTAAATTCCTGTCTATCTAAAATACTCCTCCTTGAGCGACTACTTTTCTGCATACTATATCTAAACTACTCCTCCTTGAGCGACTAATTTCCTGTTCTACATTCTTGTCTATCTAAATACTCCTCCCTGAGCGACTACATCTTTCAATTCATGCATCATCCCACATCTCAACCGGTTATGATGTTGTTCAAAACATGGTAAAAACTTGGGGCAACTGTCTTTACTGCTTATCAAAAATTTCGGTCACCCTGTATTTTTGATCAGACAGTAAAGAGGGGGCAACTGTTGATACCCGTTTTTTTGACATTTTACATTTTTTTCTCGATGGGCCGAGTCCGTACTTTGGCTCATGCAACGCATGCCCATTTCGACCCGTCATAAGCATTTTTACCGTTTATCATTTTCAGCCCAACTCGAATCCTTTCACCTTTTTATTTTATCACTCATTTTTCATTTTTTTATTAGTGTCAGGACGAACTTTTTAAGCTTTAAATAAGATATTTCCATTTAGGGATTTGAGTTCGAGTTTTCATTCGCGTCATTCCGTTCCTTGCATTTTATTACACTACATAGTGGGTTTCGTTCGAATTTATTATCCGTTTTTACGTACTGATGGTTTGAACCAATTAATTAAACATTGAAAATTATAAATATCTCCCTTCATCACAGCCGTTGGATCAAAATCATTGACTCTTGTATGATCATCCAACGGCCGTGAGACATTTTCATCATCACATCTCCTTCATTTTCCTCAAGCATTAAACGCAAGCACAAGCACACTCTACCTCGAGCCATAGCCTTTCCAATCAACAGAAGGTTCCATTTCTTCCCAGCCACAGAATGCAAGACCAGCTCACCATTCTCACTGCTCCTTTACCACTTGCCGTTGAAACCCGGGCCGAAGCCGACGCGCACTTGTTTCACCACATATCGCCCTCAGCTCTGGCCTATAAATAGCAGGTTGTTCACCACCATTCGGGGACGAGTTGACGCACTCTTTCCCCCTATTTTTCAAGCAGTAAGCAAAAGAACCATGCTTTAATTTAAATCCCACTATTTTCGTTTTACTACACTATTTTTTTGTTTAATTTTTCTTGCTTTCGTTTGTCCATTGCTTGCTTCTTTTAACGCCATGAATTGCTACACAATATTAACTTAATTCTCCTGCCCTTAATCGGATCAATTGCTCATTATTTCATTTGGAATTAATTGCTTATTTCTTGAAAACAACGCATGCTCTTCCTTCAATAATTCACTTGATTTTTGCCTACTGTTTCTGTGGGGTTTTATTACCGGGGGTCTAAGGATTTGTTTGGGTCTTGTTTCGGGTCCAATCCGGCCGTTTTGGCCGGATTGAAGCTTCCTTGGTAGCCGGCCATGGCGCCGGCAACCAAGGAAGAAGAAGAAGATGATGGGTTCTGGTTTGGGTTAGCGCGGGAAGAGGAAAGAAAGGTGACAGGCTTAAGTCCGTCCCTTCTTTTAAAATAAACAGATGGGCCTTGGCTTGGCCAAGCCCATCTGTTCCCCTTTTAATTTTCCTTTACATACATGGGTCCGACCCATTTAAATTTCGTCGATTTGTTTCATTCGTATCATTTATGCAATTATTAATTAATAACTCGTATGCATTAATTAATTTTTTCGTAAACTTTCGTGTTAATTTCTCGTATGACTTTCGCATGTTTATAAATTGCTATTTATTTTATGTGTTAGTTTCCGTATGAAATGTTTATATGACCGTACGCGATATTCTTTATTTTATTTCATGTGCTAAATATTGTAAAATTATTCGTATTGCTCACATGATATTTTATTTGCTTTATACCATGTTTTAATATGAAATATTTGTATGTTCATAAAAAATAAATGGTTTACTTGTTTGCATGCTTATATAATTACTTGCTTAATAAATGTGTGCATGTGCTTTTATTATTCATTATTCTCGAATGATTACTAACACTCTCACTTTGTAGGTTAAACTTTGAACCTTCAACCGAAAAGTACGTGTTACCTTTCTTTTGTTTAATTTAAATGATTTCCGTAAAAGATATTTGCATGCATAGTGTCCAAAAGTTAGGAATCCAAGTATGGGCCTAGCCCGGCCCATTAGAATTGTAAGCCTTATTTCCATGCATTCGTATATGATAATTAATTGTCAATTACTTTTAATTGCATGTATGGGGTAATAATTAATTACTAAACTTGTTGTAATAATTAATTGCTTATTTTCACTTGTTGTAATAAGTAATTACTCATTTCACTTGTTGTAATAATTAGTTATTTCAATTGTTGTAATATTTAGTTAGATAGTTATTCCGACCACCAATTTGTAAATAATTAGATAAGTAGTTATTATTTTGAATTGTGGTTTGTAATAATTAGCTAAGTAGTAAAAAAGCGTGTATGTTTGTATACCTAAAGTATTTATGTCAATTGTCGTCGATCGGGGTTCATCCAAAAGGTAAGATTACCTTAAAATGTTTCCTTGTATGTTCACACGAAGGTCCAAAGCCTTACCCTTATCGTATACATGACTACTTAGGAAACGCTAGAACCACCAAATCGTATGCATGACATATAGAATTGTTAGCAATTAAAATCAACCCACATGCCTACATGTTTACGTCACTCACATTTAATTAACATGAGATTAATTCTTTTCTTGTTAAGTGATACGCATGATGGCTCCAAAGGCCATACCAACCTATGTGCATTCATAAAAATGTACTTTGCTAGTTTCAACCATGATAGATCACGTAGTAACTAAGTCATGCATGGCTCGATGAAAAGGGGGGAACGTCCGCTCTAGCATAGAGACAAAATGGTAACCCCATCCCTCTAACCCAAACGGAAATAACATGTCCCTACGAAAAATGCTAAGATGTAACGTCACCTTTGAGGGCCAAATCATGTCAAAAATGTTTAAACAATCGGAAAGTGTCCCAATTCGGTAAGCGAACTCTGTTGACATGATTCAATCATTGGCCTATGTAAATGATTGGAAAGTGACTTGAGTTCGTGGGAAGAAGTGGTTGACATGCTTCGATCATTAAACAAATCTTTGTATATCAAAACTGTTTTCAAACACCTTTTTAACCGGTAACCTTTTTAGGATGTGACTTGGGTGCCTAACACCTTCCCAAGTCCATAAATACGACCTCGAAGCATCGTTCTTTGGTTTAGACCATTGTGCCTTAGTTTATTTATTTTATGCCATGACGCTTAGGTTCCCTAAACCTTAGAAAATTAAGGTGGCGACTTCATTGCATTATGCGAAGCATCCATTTATGCTTAGCATCCGTCCCAAACCTTAAACTCGTTTTCAACAACAAAAAAAGGGTGCGACATCCGCTTTCAAGAATTGAGCAGTTGGTAGATCAGACTGCAGGGTATGAGTATTTAAGCTCATTGGATGCTAATTCTGGTTATCATCAGATTCCTATGGCGGTTGAGGATGAGGAGAAAACAACTTTCATAACTCCAAAGGTAACATATTGCTACAAGGCAATGTCGTTTGGATTGAAGAACGCTGGAGCTACGTTCCAGAGGAGGGCTAATAAAATCTTTAAAGCTCAGATTGGACGAAATATGGAGGTATATGTCGACGACATGCTAATAAAAAGTAAGAGTTTCGCAGTGGATTTAGCTGACTTGAAGGAAGCGTTCAAAGTTATGCGGCAGTATAGAATGAAGGTCAATCCCAATAAGTGTTTGTTTGCATTTCAAACGGGAAAATTTTTAGGGTACATAGTAAGCCGAAGAGGAAGACAGCCAAACCCTTCCAAGCTTCAAGCAATACATGATATGATATCTCCCCGTAAGGTCAAAGAGGTGCAAAGGCTTACCGGTAGAATTATTGCATTGAGCCGCTTTATTTCTAAGCAAGGGGAGGGATGTCTGCATTTCTTCAAGCTAATCAGAAAGAAAGCTCTGTTTGGTTGGACGGAGGAGTGTGAGAAAGCCTTCTCTGACTTAAAAGAGTATTTGACGTCAGACTTGTTATTAACATTGCCAAAGGATGGAGATACACTGTATTTGTACCTAGGAGTGGCAGAAGAAGTGGTTAGCGTAGTGTTGGTGCGACATGATGACGGTGTACACAGGCCTGTCTGCTTCGTGAGCCGAATCTTAAAGGATGCTGGACTCAGATATGGCCGGATTGAGAAAGTAGCATACGCCTTTGATACGATCCTGGTTCCTTAGGATGCGTAGCACCAATTTTGATCTTTGTTCAAAGACGGATTTCCTGCGGAAATAGATAACTCGACGAGTACGAGCTTAGACCACTTAGCTAACCTGTGCTAAGAGCCCTAATCGATTTCAAGTCAAGGGTCTTGAATCGGGTTCTTAGGACTAGACTCAACAATGTGAGAATCACACTAAGATAAACGACACAATAATACAATTCCAAGATTTACTTGTATACGACTCAAGTATTGCGGACTCAAGAAGAACAAGGTTCAACCAACTTGAACAAGGGGCGGAGATTGAAGAGATTAACTCAATTTATCAAATAACAGCCAACTTAATAAAGTGGCCAAGTGGTTCCTTATATAGGTTACAAACAAACCCTAATAGCAAACCAAATAGGAATAGAAGTAGGACTTCTAAAATAGGAAGATAACTTAACTAATTAAAACTGTCTAATTAACTAATTAAGCTAAAATAATTAAAGTCAACAACTTAAACTTCAGTCAACGCGCGCTTCTGGACACGCAAAACGGGCAGGAGCCGTTTTGAGCAATCGGCACGCAAGACAGATGAGTGAAACGGCAATGGCTGAGTGAAACGGTCAGGTGCCGATTTAAGCAAAACGGACAAGAGCCATTTTGAACGAATCAGACAAAAGCCGTTTTGGTGACAAACGGTCAAGTGCCGTTTCTGGCAGAATCATCTTCGGGCATTGTGAATGTAAGGAGATTCACAACCGTTGGTATCTTCTCTCTAAGTGCAGCTTCCTCACTTGTCCTCTCACATTCCAGCTCCTTGTGAATGAGAGATGACAAACGGTCTTGAAGCTTTCTATCTCTGGCTCGAGTCATTGGACCAGCTGGTGGTAACGGTAGTTGGATGCGTGGATTCGCATCATTCCCTCCCCCTTCGGAAGGATTCGCCCTCGAATCCGAATCGGCATCAGCTGAAAGTCCATAATCGTCATCTGCATCAAACAATTCTAAGTCAGAAATATTAAAGGTAGAGCTAACGACACCATACTCACTCGGCAACGCCAGTTTATACGCATTGTTGTTGATCTTCTCGTCAATCTGGAACGGTCCATCGCCTCTAAGAGATAGCTTGCCGCGGCGTTGGGCAGGAAAACGCTCCTTGCGCATATGCAACCAAACCCAATCGCCAACCTGGAACGTCACTAGCCGTCGGCCATCGTTCCGTTTCAGCATCAGCTTCTCATTCATGCGCTCAATGTTCTGCTTTGCCGTAGCATGCAATTGCTTGACAAAATCAGCCTTCTGGGCACCATCTAAACTTACAACATCACTCAAAGGTAAAGGAGTTAAATCCAAAACAGTTCTAGGATTAAATCCATACACTAGTTCAAACGGCGAGTAATGAGTAGTAGAATGAACAGCACGGTTGTAAGCAAATTCAATAAACGGTAAATGATCAACCCAAGTAGAAACATGCTTACGAACTAGGGTGCGTAAAAGGGAGCCAAGAGTCCGATTTACCACCTCTGTTTGACCATCCGTTTGTGGGTGATAAGATGTAGAATACAATAACTTAGTACCAAGCTTCTTCCATAAGACACGCCAAAAATGACTAAGAAACTTAGTATCTCTATCACTCACAATCGTCAAAGGGATACCATGCAAACGGACTACTTCACGAAAGAACAAATCAGCAATCTGAGTAGCATCAGAAGTAGTCGAACATGCAATAAAATGGGACATTTTCGAAAACCTGTCCACCACAACAAAAACACTATCCTTACCGTTCCTAGACCTGGGTAGTCCGACGACAAAGTCCATGGACAAATCGGTCCAAGGATGAGAGGGAACAGGTAACGGCATGTATTCCCCATGACCAGCAGATTTAGATTTGGCTCTACGACAAGTCAAACATCTAGCAATAATGCGCACGACATCACGCTTCATGTGAGGCCAATAAAAGTGATCATGTAACACATCCAAAGTTTTAGTCACGCCAAAGTGACCCATTAAGCCACCACTATGGGCTTCATGCACAAGTAATTCACGAAGAGAGCAATGAGGAATACATAAATGTTTGCCTTTAAACAAATAACCCTCATGCTTGTAGAATTTAGAACCAGAAATAGAAACGCCATGCAAATAAATATCACCAAAATCAGAATCGGTAGCATAGAGTTCGATAATGTGCGAAAACCCAAGCAATTTGGCATTTAGAGAAGTAATGAGCACGTACCTTCGAGATAGTGCATCGGCAACAACATTCTCTTTACCTTGCTTGTACTGAATGTGGTAAGGGAAGGCTTCAATGAATTCCATCCAAACGGCATGTCGCCGATTCAGCTTCCCTTGACCCTTTAGGTATTTCAAGCTCAAATGGTCTGTGTGGATGATAAACTCTCTCGGCATCAAGTAGTGTTGCCATGTTTCCAACGCTCTGACAAGAGCATAGAACTCCTTGTCATAGGTAGGATATCGGAGTTGGGCATCCTTGAGCTTTTCACTGAAATAGGCAATCGGTCGTTTCTCTTGCATCAGAACGGCGCCGATTCCTAACCCACTGGCGTCGCACTCGATCTCAAACGCCCTGCTGAAGTCGGGCAATGCTAGCACGGGAGCGGCACAGAGCCGTTCCTTAAGGGTAGCAAACGCCTCCTCCTGTTGTTGCTCCCACCTGAAAACAACATTCTTTTTTGTTAAATCATTCAATGGAACGGCAATGGTGCTAAAATCCTTTACAAAACGCCGATAGAAACTCGCTAATTCATGGAACGATCTCACATCGGTAGCGGCCTTCGGCGTCGGCCATTCCCGTATCGCGCGGATCTTCTCTTCATCCACTTTAACGCCTCCTGCACTGACAATGAAACCAAGAAAACCAACTTGTTCCAATGCAAAAGAACACTTACTAGGTTTAGCATATAATTTCTGCTCACGAAGTGTTAGAAAAACTTCCCTAAGATGTAAAGCATGCTCATCCAATGATTTGCTATAGATTAAAATGTCATCAAAATAAACTACAACAAATTTACCAATTAAGTGCCGAAGTACATGGTTCATTAACCTCATAAAGGTGCTAGGAGCATTAGTCAAGCCAAACGGCATAACCATCCATTCATATAAGCCATACTTAGTTTTAAAAGCAGTTTTCCATTCATCCCCTTCTTTCATACGAATTTGGTGGTAGCCACTCATTAAATCAATTTTAGAAAATACTATACTACCACTTAATTCATCTAACATATCATCCAATCGAGGAATAGGATGGCGATACTTTACAGTGATTTTGTTGACTGCTCGACAATCAACACACATGCGCCAAGATCCATCCTTCTTTGGGACCAGAATGACTGGAACGGCACATGGAGACAGACTCTCCCGAACGTACCTACGCGCAAGCAAATCGTCAACTTGCCGTTGCAGTTCCTTTGTCTCCTCTGGATTGGATCGGTAAGCCGGCCGATGAGGAATTGCCGATCCAGGAACAAAGTCGATCTGATGTTCTATGCCTCGAATCGGAGGTAAGCCAGGTGGCATTTCTTCGGGTAGAACATCTCCAAATTCCTGCAAGAGAGAAGATATACCAATCGGAACGGTATGGTGCCGTTCCGTTTCATTTGAGGTTAAACAATAAGAGCGAAAACGGATAAGAAGTAGAGGACGGCTTGCGCCAAAACAATTGTTATGAGAAAGCATGGCTCTCCTTACTTCGCTCCCCTTGGCATATACACTCAATTTCTTTTTATTTACCTCTCCTTTTCTCTCAATGCCACTCTCAGCACGCTTACTCTTTTCGTGCGAATGTTTACACTCGCCCTCTGCATGTTTGCTGCTTTCATGCGACTGTTTATACTCTCCCTCTGCATGCTTACTGTTTTCATGCGAATGTTTAAGGCTCACACTCTCAGTGTTTCCCTCTAAATATTTCACACTCAAACCTTCTTTTTCTCTCGCAAGCTGTTTTGAAATTTCATATTCAGCATGTGACTTAGCAAGCCATTGCTGATCCTCAAACACTTCAGCTTGTGTTAACGGTGCCAAGGTGAACTTCTGACCATCCTTAACCAACTTGTAGAGGTTCCTCTTCCCATCATGATTCGCTGCGCGATCAAACTGCCATGGGCGTCCAAGGAGGATATGGCTTGCTTGCATCGGCACAACATCACAGAGAACTTCATCTTGGTATTTGCCGATACGAAACTTAACAAGCACCTGTTTGGTTACCTTAATACCGTTGTCATCCGTCATCCAGTGTAGATGATACGGTTTCGGATGCTTTACCGTTGGCAAGTCCAGCTTATGAACCATCAGCGCGCTGGCACAGTTGGTGCAGCTTCCGTTGTCTATGATAATGGAACAGCCCTTGTGATCAATCACCCCGTGGGTGTGGAACAGATTGGTCCGTTGCTCCTCATCACACACTTCTTCTGTGGACTGCACGCTCAGGGTCCGTCGGATTACAAGCAACCGAACATGGTCACCTCTCTGATAGTCAATATCCGAATCGGTCTGACCGTTTCCCTCAGGTTCCGTTTCCTCCTGTTCATCATCCGATTCTTCCTCGCCAGTCGGCCTGATGATGAAAACTCTTTTATTCGGGCATTCTGATTTCTTATGCCCTCGGCCGTTGCACTTGAAATAGATAATTTCCTTAGTGGCTGGCCGATCCACTGGTGGAGTGTAAGGTTTGGTAGTAGCCGTTTTGGAAGGGATAACGGCACTAGCAGATCCCTTTGAGACGGTAGGGACCGTTTTGTCGTCTTTATTCCAAGACGTCTTTTTCCAAGGTGTCGACCCAGTAGATTTATAGGAACTCCTAGCTTTCCTATGCTTCTCAATCTTTTGAGCCATATGAAGCATCTCCTCTAGAGTATTGTATTGCGTCAGCTCCAAGGCGTCGGCAATGTCTGCATTCAAACCCGCAAGAAACCGAGCCATCGTTACCTCAGTTGCTTCAGTAATCCTTGCTTGAGCCAAAGCAATTTCCATCTCATTAAAGTATGCCCCAACTCCTTTGCTGCCTTGCTTCAAGGTTTGAAGCCGTTGATGAAGCTCACGGTGAAAGTGGGTAGGGACAAACCGTTGTCGCATCGCCTGTTTCATCTCACCCCAATTACCAATCGGGCCAGCAAAAACAGCTGTGTGTCGCAGGTTGAGCTGTTCCCACCAATGACTAGCATACCCACTGAATTCGACTGCTGCTATCTGAACCTTTTTACCTTCTGAATAATTGTGACATAAGAAGATAGCATCTACTTTCCTTTCCCAAGTTAAGTATGCATCAGGGTCGTCAGTACCCTCAAACGGAGGTATTTTCATTTTGATGTTGTTGAGATTAGCATCCAAACGGTCATCATCCCGTTCTCTCCTACCTTCACGACGGTCTCGTCTCTCTCTCCTCTGTCCATCCCTTGTATTTATCCAACCTTCTCCCCCATCAGGTTCTCCTTCCAAATCAGAATGTGGTAATTGTGGACCACGTCTGGCAAGTCGCCTAGGAGGGACCAAAGCAAGATTACGCCGATGATTCACATCACGTGGTCGACGGGTGTTGTCATCTTCTTCGGACAGATCAGTCAAACGGCCATCACGTTGGTTATTCGCGGCTATAGGAACTGGATTAATGGTATTTAACGCTTCCACCCTAGCCAGCCTTGCATCGGCAGTTAGCTGCCGCTCATTAGCAGTTAATTGCCGTTCATTCAAGGTTCGGAGCTGTTCCGTCATGTTGGCTAGTATAGCCGATAGATCGGGTTGTTGTACTCCCTCTTGAGACATCTTTTACTTTTCCTGAAATTCACAACACCAAAGAAAACGTAAAATTGCACTAACCTAGCACTCCCTCACGTGTTTACTCTCGTGTTTAATCACTCTAATAATCTCACAAAATCTCTCAAAATTCCCTGCAATGTTCAAGTGTTAGTGAGACTCAAGAATCCAAAGAAAAGCTTCCAAGAAGACTCTCAAAGAAAGCTAGCACTGAAAAGAATGGTGACACTTGATATTTGAGTAATTGCAAGAACAACCAATCAAACAAATAGCAAGTAGAGTAGAAGGCAATTTCAAGGAATCAAAGAAAGCTCAAAATTGACTCGAAAGGACTCAAACAAGTTCAATTTCAGTTATGATTGTAATACCCAATCGCAGTGCAATTTAATTCCTTGATAAATCTGGTTTTTATGGAGCGAATACTTCTATATATTTTCGTATTTGCAGGATCGAATCCCTTTCTTTTCTTTGGGAAATTTCCTGTTGTTGTTTTTTTTTTTTTTTTTTTTTTTTTTGACGGCAAAACACAATTCAGTGTTTTGATCAGAACTTTTTACTCCGAACTCCGAATCGACCGATTCTTTTTGATTCGGGAGCCCAACCGATTCAGCTTTCCAATGAAACCACAATCACTAAAATCGGACTTCAGTTGCTATATATATGAATACAAATTCGACAACTGATACTGAACAGAATTTTCTCTTGTATTTCGTGACCTCCTTGTGGGTAGAAAACGCAAGTAATTTAGCGAATGGCAACACAACAAACTGGAACGAAACACAACCAATTGTATTCAAGTAACTAACCAAGCACAGCAAAGAAATCGGTTTTGAATGGAGTAGAAAGAGAATACCGATTTCAACAAAGAAAACTTGAAACAATTGAAGATACTTACCAATCTTTGAACGCCTTAAGCTCCGCTACCAACTGATACGATCCTGGTTCCTTAGGATGCGTAGCACCAATTTTGATCTTTGTTCAAAGACGGATTTCCTGCGGAAATAGATAACTCGACGAGTACGAGCTTAGACCACTTAGCTAACCTGTGCTAAGAGCCCTAATCGATTTCAAGTCAAGGGTCTTGAATCGGGTTCTTAGGACTAGACTCAACAATGTGAGAATCACACTAAGATAAACGACACAATAATACAATTCCAAGATTTACTTGTATACGACTCAAGTATTGCGGACTCAAGAAGAACAAGGTTCAACCAACTTGAACAAGGGGCGGAGATTGAAGAGATTAACTCAATTTATCAAATAACAGCCAACTTAATAAAGTGGCCAAGTGGTTCCTTATATAGGTTACAAACAAACCCTAATAGCAAACCAAATAGGAATAGAAGTAGGACTTCTAAAATAGGAAGATAACTTAACTAATTAAAACTGTCTAATTAACTAATTAAGCTAAAATAATTAAAGTCAACAACTTAAACTTCAGTCAACGCGCGCTTCTGGACACGCGAAACGGGCAGGAGCCGTTTTGAGCAATCGGCACGCAAGACAGATGAGTGAAACGGCAATGGCTGAGTGAAACGGTCAGATGCCGATTTAAGCGAAACGGACAAGAGCCGTTTTGAACGAATCGGACAAAAGCCGTTTTGGTGACAAACGGTCAAGTGCCGTTTCTGGCAGAATCATCTTCGGGCATTGTGAATGTAAGGAGATTCACAACCGTTGGTATCTTCTCTCTAAGTGCAGCTTCCTCACTTGTCCTCTCACATTCCAGCTCCTTGTGAATGAGAGATGACAAACGGTCTTGAAGCTTTCTAGCTCTGGCTCGAGTCATTGGACCAGCTGGTGGTAACGGTAGTTGGATGCGTGGATTCGCATCAGCCTTGATACAGGCAACAAGAAAGATGAACCAGTACTTTCAAGCGTACTTGGTTGACGAATCAGCCGTTGAAACGGATATTCAAAAGCCAGAAACTTCTAGTAGGATGGTAATTTGGGCTATTGAGTTAGAACAGTATGGATTACGATATCAGTCACGACCATCTATTAAGGCGCAAGCCTTAGCTGATTTTGTGGCTGAGTGCACATTCCCAGATCAAACGTCAGCTGAGGAAGAGGTGAGTAGTGATGATTTTTTGCCACATCCGGAAACATATGGAGATACGTGGGTGATTCATGTAGATGGAGCAAAGAATCAGGAATCAGCAGGTGTCGGTATCATCATCTCCGGTCCAGATGGAATCAGGATGAAATACGCCGTACGGATCCTGAAGTCGTTATCTAACAATGTCGCTGAGTACGAGGTGTTGCTAACGGGACTCCACATAGGGAAATAATTGCATACCAAGGGCAGTCATGATCACGGAGATTTGAGCGATCTCCGGTTGAGGATTCACGGGGATTCTAAGTTGATAGCTGATCAGGTTAACGGCATCTCCCAGGCCAAAAAACCCATGATGGTCAGATATTTAGAGAAGGTGCAGATAGGGATGGCAATTTCGCCCGCAGATATGGATATCCGCCCAATACCCGCAATTGTGGGTGGATATTACCCGCATATTGTGGGTATTTTGCGGGTATGGATATACCTGCACCCGCAAAGTGCGGGTATGGATGTGGGTATGGATAGTGCTTACCCGCACCAATACCCGTAATAAATAAATAAATATAATATTTTAATATATAATTAATTCAATATATGATATATAAGGTACTTGTTGTAGAACCTAGAGAAGCTATTTTCATAATTTCTTTCACGGCGAGGGTTTTCTAATAATGAAACATTATATAACCATTTTTTTAATAAAAAAATAAAATTTAAGGTTAATTTTCTTTTCTAACAATTCTAATCCACATGATGATCCTTCCTCAAAATAACACTATAGTATTTATTTATCTTTGAATAAAGAGCATTGCTTCGTACTTCTTTAAATTTATGAAACGGCTCTAAACTCATGAGTCTTATTATTTTTTATTAATTATTTTACAATTTGAATATACTTTCTTTTTGGGCTTTTAAAATAAAAACAAATGGCCAAGTTTTTTATTTTCTCTAAAATCAGGTTTTTGATTATTTAATAATTGTTGGACCTGCAGGCAAACGAAAAATGAAAAATCATGTTGGATTAGTGTATCATATTATTGTGTGGTATTGTTATTAAATTAGATTAATTTTTTTATATATTAATTTGATTGAAATTTGAAATTCAACTAAATCTGCGGGTATCTACAGATATTCGCGGGTTATCCGCGGATATAATTACTTTTCCTTTACCCGCTCCATATGGATGCGGGTGTGGGTATGGATAGTGCTTACCCGCTCCATACCCGCCCAATTGCCATCCCTAAGTGCAGAAGGAGTTGGCAACTATAAAAGGGATGGGGATACGAGTGGAAATTGAGCAGGTTCCTCGTGAGGAGAATTCAGAGGCAAATGAGATTGCCAAGTTAGCTACCGATCCAACTGCAATTATGCCTAAGGATGTTATGGTAGAAGAGATCTTAACACCCTCTTTTATGGAAGAACAGATATCTTTGTGTGTTATAGAGGGTGAAGATGACTGGAGGGTACCGATCATCAATTATTTCAAACATGGAACATTACAGGATGATCCAAAGGAGAAAATGAAGATTCTTAGCTGGGCAGATAAGTGTTCTATCTATGATGGAGAACTCATTAGTCGTTGTTTCTCTCATCCTGCAACTAAGTGTATTTCTGAGACAGAAGGCCGATATATACTTCGCGAAATCCATGAAGGTGTTTGTGGAATGCATGTGTCTGGTGGAACTATGGCAGCACGGGTTCTTCGTTTAGGTTTCTATTGGCCTACGATAAGGAGGGATTGTGATCAATTTGTGCGAACGTGAAAAAAATGCCAGGAATTTGCAAGGATACCATGACAACCGGCAGCCGATATAACGACAATGATTAGCCCTTGCCCGTTTGCCCAATGGGGAATTGACATTCTAGGACCGTTTCCTATGGCTCGTTCTCAGCTGCAATTTGTGATTGTTGCGGTAGATTATTTCACTAAATGGGCTGAAGCAAAGCCAATGGCGAAAATTTTAGCGGAAATGGCATGGCGTTTCTTTTTTACTCAGGTCATCTACCGGTTAGAATTCCCCGAATCTTGGTTAGCGATAACGGAACGCAGTTTAAAAGTGAATATTTTCAGAAGAAATTTCTATCATTGGCTATTGAGCAAAGGTTCACGTCAGTAGCACATCTGCAGGCGAATGGACAGACTGAAGTGACCAACCGAACGATCCTGAGAGGGATTAAGAAAAATTTAGAAGGAGTCCGTAAAAAGTGGGTGGATGAGCTGCCAAATGTCATGTGGGCCTACCGGATGACTAAAAAGACAAGTACCGGTGAGACACCGTTTTCCATGACTTACGAAACTGAAGCGGTAACGCTGGTGGAACTGGGAGCTATCAACTTATGAGTCGAGCATTTCAATGAAGAGTGAAATCAAGAGTTGTTGTAGACACATCTTGATTTATTACCAGAGCTTCATGAGCAAGCATTTATAAAAAACTTGCACTATAAGCGCAAGATGGCAAAATATCACAACCGGAGGGTCAAAGAACGTTTGTTGAAAGTAGGAGACCTGGTTCTTCATAATAGACGGGCTGCAGGGCAGAAGATGAGAAAGTTAAGTCTTAATTTGGATGGGCCTTACCAAGTAACACGGGTTATCGGCAAGGGCGCATATCATCTTGAGAAAGAGGACGACATTTTTGGCTGAACCACGATAAAAAAACATGCTTGTGTTATTTATTTTCTGCAAATCATATTGTAAACGGTTGTAGACCTGTTAGGAAACGGAAGACGGTACGCAGAGATTTTGCTATGATCCGTCGAAATTCATTTTATGAAAGACAGAGGACGTGTGGTGGGTGTACTGTCAATCCAAAAGCCTCATGAGGATCCGTCTTCATCTTTTGATAAGATGACACCATGGTAGTGAAGGTACTCTGAGTCGATTCCGGTCTTTTTATAAGATGGTAATGCGGTCAATCCAAAAGCCGCATGAGGATCCATCTTCATCTTTCGGTAAGATGACTATATGGTAGTGACGGTACTAAAGCCTCATGAGGATCCGTCTTCATCTTTTGATAAGATGATAGTATGGTAGTGAAGGTACTTTGAGCCAATTCCGGTCTTTTGATAAGACAGTAATGCGGTCAATCCAAAAGCCTCATGAGGATCCATCTTCATCTTTTGATAAGATGACTGTATGGTAGTGATGGTACTTTGAACCACTTCCGGTCTTTTGATAAGATGGTGGTATGGTTTATTCTAAAAGCCTCATGAGGATCCATCTTCATCTTTCGATAAGATGACTGTATGGTAGTGATGGTATCTTGAAATAATTCCGATCTTTTGATAAGATGGAGTTGTGCAAGCAAGGTTTTGCAGGAAAAAGATTTTTTGTTTCTTTTTTTGTTTTTATAGGTTGTACAAACAGAGTCTTGCAAATGGAAAGTCAAACAGAATGCAAATGACAAAGAAATTTAGTTCCCCATTATTGAACTATTCTCAACAGAAAGAAAGGGGAAATGATGAGAAAAGTCATGTTCTTTTCGATAGTTGGTGAGTTCTTTTTCCCTTTAAGAAACAAGAAGCAAAGGGAAACGGGAAATGAAGGGAAACGGTGAATGGTGAGGGAACGGTGTCGCATTTTTTCACATTTTTTATTGTTCATCTTTTTCTCTTTGGAGAAGCGATTATCCTTTCAATTAACAGGTCTGATTTATTTTTGAGAAAATAAAGAGAAAAATTGTAAATAATAGTTGCAAAGAAACGGGAAAGCAAATTCCTTTGAAAGGCAAGGTTTAGTACATCCGGTAGCTTCAGTCACTACAAAAATCCTATCTAAAGAACAAAACAACTTTATGGGGTTGGAGGAGGTGGTTGATATTTGCCCATATCTGCCTCACCCTCGCTCAAGTCATCGCCCAAGTCGCTATCATCATCATCATTATCATCTCCTAACTCGTCCTCTTCATCCAGTGGCACGTTGACATTTTCCTCTATAAGGGCCTGGATCCGGAGATCGGCATAACGGCCAGCCTTAACAGCGCAAAATTGCTTTACCCCGTAGTAGTCAATACAGCCCATGATGACGGCTTTGGCAGTGGCGTTCCTCCAGTTCTCGATCCGGGAAGGAACAACATCCAATAACACTTGTTTCACTTCTAGGCTTTTTAAGGCAGAGGTTAAGTTTTGTTGACTCAGAGCCAGTTGTTGCTCCATGGAAACCTTTTGAAGAGTGAGTTCTTCACGCAGCAAGGAAGTTGTTTCCTCCTTCCGGGAAACCTCTTCAGTTAGTTGTTGAACAGAAGCAGCCAACGTATCTTCTCTCCTTTTGCACTCGGCTAACTCAGCTACAAGCAGGGTAACCATTTCGTTTGCCTTTTGTTGGAGTTTAACGACTTCAGTGAGTTTGCCCTTCAGGGACCGATTGTTACCATGAACCTAGTCAAGGAGATGGACTTGGGAATTGGTCCGCTGGCCAATAGTTTCATATTCATATTAGGTGGTGGCCATCATTGTGTATGCGATGCTGCGGAGATAGTCCAATTGGGCTGTGAAGGGTGCACTCTGGAATTTTGCTATGTCAGTATCGGAGCTCATCATCTCAGACACGAGTCGGCCCATCTGGACGTCATGCATGTGCGGTTCTGACATTCCTAGTACACAACAACTCTCGTGTGCAAAGTTGCGCAGGTTCATCTTGCCTACTAGTGCGCTGGAGGAGCTGGGGTCTGATATCGTCACGGTAAGATCTGAGGGTTGAGGAAAACCGATATTAGACACAGGAAATAGAGGAACCATGGATCCTGGTAGCAACTGGAGAAGGTGAGTGATGGGAGCACTGGAAGAGGAAGCTGGGCTCTTGGAGGACCGATTGGAGAGAAGAGGGTTTACGCCGAAGGGGTCCAAAGGATGAAGTCCCGGGAGGTCGGCAGAGTGGGGGGATGGTTCAGACGCTGGAACTGATACGATCCCGAGTACCACAGGCCCGATCACCCGCTCCAGGTCCCGAACCAGTCCTACCCATTCCAGGCCCTGAGCCAGTCCTACCCGCTAAAGGTCCCGAGCCAGCCCTAGAGCAGTAGCCGCAAACCTTCCTTTGCCGCCCACGGGCCCGATCACCCGCTCAAGGGCCCGAGCCCTGCAGACGAGACTCAGCAGCCTCATTCACATGGAGCTGAAGGCAGAGATATCCTCGGAGGGAGCCAACCTGCGCGAGCCCCAGCCGCGCCTCGTGACCCTAATCCGCACGCCTACGGATGGGTCAAACATGGCCACCTCAGACCTTTAGGTCCACCAGCGCCCTTCTCCCATTTTTGACCAGGCCATGATCATTTATAATACAAAATAGGAGTCCAGGCCATGAATCAGGAGAAACGCCCGAAGGATTTGGAACAGGCCCAAATCACAAGCCCGCATTGGACAGCGAAAGCCACTGCCGAGCCTTTTGAAGATTGGAGCATATTTCCTCGCACAATATTCAGTCTAGAACTTCATCTATGTGTTAGTAAGTTTCCCTCAAAATTTTAGTGGGAACTCTCAAGGGAATAAGGAAAACGCCTTGTTTCCTTTTAAAACGTGTTTCCTTAAAACGTGATTCACTTGTTCTTGATGAACCTTGCAACTAATTGAGTTTCGTGCATTCGATTAGCTTGTCAAGTAAAACTTGAAAGCACTATCTATTGAGTCATTCGTCTTTGGAGTGCCGTGGACACCTTACCGCGGAGATTCATCGGTTTGACACAAGATCCTCAAGGGATTCGGCGTGGAGTGCCAAGGACACCTTACCTTGGAGATTCACGTACTTTCTTTAAGTTAAATTCCGCATTGAAATCCTCGTCGCTGGACAACGATCAAAAGAGAGCGTTCTAGCCTACAAGGAACGCATCAGTTGGTAGCGGAACTCTGCTGTCCCGACTTGGTAAATCTATCCCTTTTATTATTACGTTTTCTTTGTTAAAATTGGTATTCCTTTATTCTCTTCTACACCAATTCTCTTGCATGTTGTGTGTTAGTTGTCTTGTGTCAATTCGTGTCTTGTGTGTGCGATTAGTGTGCAAATCATTTCAAAGATTTGTAGGTCTTTACTATTGTAAAAAAAAAAAAAACAAAGTCCCCCAAAGTGTCTTAGTTAATTTGTGTTTTCAGTTGCATTGAATTTCAAAAAAAAAAAAGTTAAGCAATTTCGTAAAAAATAGAACAGGGGCGAAATCAGTACCCTTCAAAAAAAAAGAGAAGAACTTCAGAATCAAATACTAGAGTGAATTTGTGACTCATAGCAAAAAGAATCATTGGATTTCGAATTGGGAATCAAAAGTTGTGGCAAAAACAAGTACCAAAACCCTAATCGCATACCCTTAGCGTTTTTGAGTTGTCAATTGACTCAATCTGTGTATTTTGAGCCTTTCTTTGATTCCAAGACTACTGTGCCTTCCTACTCTGTAGTACACTTGATTGATTGATTGATCTTTGCAATTGAATCGAGTATACTACCTCAAAATTTTCTTTCTACACTAGTTTTCTTTGTGTGTCTCTTTGGAAGCTTTTCTTGAAATTTCTTCGAGTCAGGTTCATCTTGGACGACTGGAGGAGGATCTGAGCCAATCTGATTGTGAGATTATTAGAGAGACAAACACGAGAGTAAACACGTGAGGGAGTGATAGTTTTAGGCAATTTTATGCTTGGAAATTTTCTGTTTTGAATTTTAGGATGTCAGGAAATCCAGAAAATGAGGCTACGGTTGTGAATGATGTAGCCAAGGCTTTGCAAGACATAGCAGCCCAGCTCCAGGACATGGAAGCTTGGAGGCAGCAGTATGAGGCTAAGCGATCACAAAAATCATATGGCGACGATCGCAAGTGGAGGGACTACAATCGTTGTGATGTGAGCATGAGTAGCATCCGACCGAAAGTTTCACCCTTCAAGGGCAAGAGAGACCCCAACACTGGTTTGACGAGAGGTATTCCTTCTTCAACTCATGTGCGAACGCGAGATATTTTATGTCATACATGCACAGGCCGAGGGCACACTTCAATCCAATGTCCCAATAATAAAGTAAGCATTAAGGATCATGGTACGAAGAAGTGTGGTCAAGTTAAAGATGCCAAGACTACTCATCCAAAACATGTTCTTAGAAATAACGATGAGACTAAGGGAACTCAGTTGGTTGCCCTTACTAGTAGTGTTGTGAATACACAAGGTGCGATGGTAGCAAGTGATGATGGACATGTGACGGTCGTATCCGAGAATGCTACGGTGCTTGTTGTGCGCAATATGAGTGAACAAGAAACAACTTTTGCTGGAGTTGAGAACATTAAAAATATTGAGAGCAAAAAAGGAGAATTGAGTGAAAAGAAAGAGAGTGAGAAAAACAGCCCCCATGAAAAGAGTGAGCATGGGAAAAGAGATGAAATAAAAAACAACCCCCATGAAAATAGTGAGCATGGGAAAAGAGATGAGAGTATAAAACACTTGCATGAAAATAAAGAGCATGCAGAGAGTGGCATCATTAAAAAAGGAGAGGTGTGTGTTTACGCCAAGAGAGAAAAAGTGAGGGATGCAATACATGTGCAAAAAATCTATTTTGGCGCAAGCCACCAAAAACTGAATTTTTGGCCATTACGCTTAGATTTTCCTAACCCTAATCCGTTTGTTTTCTCTTGTATTATTATCGCTCCTAATGTGCAGAACAAGAGCAGGTTGTTAGCAGGAGAGAAGCCTCTTACCTTGCCACCAAGAAGAGGGAGAGAGCCTTACACATCCGTGGTGCCTATTTTAGCAAAACCTAGGCCATTGCGCCTTGATCTTTCTAACCCAAATCTGTTTGTTTCCTTTACCTCGGTTGTTTACTCTTATGAGAAGAAAAAGATCAGGTTTTTGGAAGAGGAGAATCCTCTAACCTTACCACCAAGAAGAGGGAAGAAGCCTTGCGAATCCGTGGTGCCTATTTTGGCGAAATCTAACCGAAAGGGTATGATATGGATCTCTTTCCCAAGGAGCGATTTGAGTGAGTATATGAACATCATTAATACTTATGTTTCTGCTTATAAAGTTAATTTAATTGATGATGATTATATACAAGAGCCAAAGGCCAAGTTATATACCTTTGAAAACTACTTGCAAAAGCGCAAGCGGTTTGGTGTGTTAACTAGGCCGAGAGGTCTTACTCTCCCTAACACAAAATTATTTGAATCTTCACATATATTTATATTGTTTGATCATTCTGCCATATGTGAGATTTATGATAAAATTGTGGGTAAGTCGACTGGACTTGAGGGAACTCTATTCAAGCGTGATCACTTATTTAGGTCACATGACCTTTTGCGAAATTTTGATGAATATGATGCGTTTGATAGTTGTTTGGTGAGTTACTGTAGTATGTTTGAAATTACTAACTTAGTTTTAAGGAGTGTTATGTCTTTACATGATGTTTCTTTAAGTTTTGATAGTAATTTTAATGGAAAACCTTTTTTCGCGAAGTTGCTTGAGTTTTTACATAGATTTAATCCTTATGCCACTAATTCTGATTTTTATAGAACTTATAATGATTATTTAGTTGAAACAAGATCCATGTTTTGTATGCATAAAGGATGTCATAGCAAGCATGGGCGCTTAATTTGGTTGTGTAGTTCATTACACAATTTGATTGTGTATTAGTCATATAATGATGGTGTGATGTTGCGGCTTTTGAGAGTGTTGTTTAGTATGGTGTGGACAGCCCATGGACCAGAACATTTTCCCCACTCATAATATATCTTTTGTGTGCTTCTCTTCAGTTTTCTTCCCTCCTCCTTTTGGAGGACGTGGACCAGAACATTTTCCAGTAGCCATGTACATAAACCGGAGCTTTGCTCCGGCCGGTATTTATTAAGTTTTCTCTTTATCTCTTCTTTACTTATTATGCTTTCTAGATCTATTATTTATCTATTTTCCAGCATTAATAGTTGAATTGTCTCATTCTTAGCAAAGGTTATTTGAAGGTTGCATGGGTAGTTAAGAGGTCTAATTGTGTTTAATATATTCTTATTGTTGTATTCGATTGTTTATCGGTTTCTTGTTAATTCAATGATACGATCCTAGCCCCATGGCTAACCCCAGTGAGGTTAATGCAACCCCTAGACATGGAGACTAGGCAGGAGAGGCTGTTTGATCAAGCTGTCAGGCATAGGATGACATGGAAGGTGGCTTGGAGGCACCTGGCACAAGGTTTGACATCCATCCGAGTCAACCCTTGGAAGACCGGCTTCAATAAAAGATCCAGTACATATACAAGCCCTATTGGAGTCTTAGGAAGGCTGTGTCCAAGTTTCAGAGCATTCAGACAAGTAGATATCAAGGAGATTCGAGATGACAATCTCGCACACAGCAGTTCTAGGTGCAGACACAACAGGCAACTTCGTCGGAACGTAACCAGAGCTGTAGATGTCGGAATCATGCGATCGACCTCTAGTTGGAAACTTCAGGATGTTAGCTTTCATCTGGGACAAGATTCAGCTCATTTGGCCCAGTGGTTTAAAAGTTATGGACGTAGACATTATGGCGTGCAGTCTGTACGCGAGGCAACATACAACTTGAAGTTTCGGCCCAAACCTTGGCCCGATGATGGGGAACTCGACATGGGCTGCTAGAATGTATTTAAATATATTTATATTTACTGTAATTAGTTAATTATTTAATTAGTTAATTAGTTAATTGATTAATTAGTTAAAGTGTTTTACTTTATGTAATATTCCTATTTTGGAATTAGGGTTTGCTTGTAACCTTATTTAAGGAGCCGCTTGGCCTCCTTAGAAACTTGGCTGTTATTTGATAAATTGAGATATTCTCTTCAATCTCCGCCCCTTGTTCAAGTTGGTTGAACCTTGTTCTTCTTGAGTCCGCAATACTTGAGTCGTATACAAGTAAATCTTGGAATTGCATCCTACTTGTTGTTTATCTTCTTGTTCGGACTTTGGTTGGCTGTTGCTTAGCATTCAGCAGGTCTTAGTTGTGCAAGTTTATCATTCACAAGGACCCTCTCTTGTTCGGATTTTGGTTGGCTGTTGCTTAGCGTTCAGCAGGTCTTAATTGTGCAAGTGAGTTCTATCTATTCTATCTATTCCGCAGGAAATCCATCTTTGAACAAAGATCAAAATTGGTGCTACGCATCCTAAGGAACCAGGATCGTATCAGTTGGTAGCGGAGCTTAAGGCGTTCAAAGATTGGTAAGTGTCTTAATTGTTTTCAAGTTTCCATCGTTGAAATCGGTATTTCTTTCTACTCCATTCAAAACCGATTTCTTTGCTGTGCTTGGTTAGTTACTTGGATACAATTGGTTGTGTTTCGTTCCAGTTTGTTGTGTTGAAATTCGCTAAATTACTTGCGTTTTCTACCCACAAGAAGGTCACGAAATACAAGAGAAAATCCTGCACAATTTTCAGTGTCGAAATTGAATTTGTATATATAGCTACTGAAGTCCGATTTGAGTGAAAAAGGATCCGTTGGAAAGCTGATTCTGTTAGGTTTCCGAATCAAGAAGAATCAGGTGATTCGGACACCGGAATCAGAAGCTGTGCTTGAATTACTACACTGTGTTCGCCGAAACTGAATTCTATACCTTATATAATGTCGTACATGCAATGGTCTTTGAGGCAAGATTATGATGATGATGCCTATTTGAGGCAAGGGCAGTATGATAGGTGTGAAAGAAGGAACATCTCGGTTGGTTTGAGGGCGAAGGCCGAGACATATAACAAAGGTGAGTCAAGGGTAAGACTTCCGCCTTTTGAAGCAGTGTATGGTCCGAATGATTACTTGGATTGGGAGCGAGATGTACAATCTATTTTTCGCTGCCATGATTATTCAGAAAGGAAGAAAGTGAGGTTAGCATCAGCTGCGTTTAGCGGGTATGCAAGGAATTGGTGGGATCAGCTCAATCACAAGAGAGTGACTATCTACTTAGATCCAATTGAGGATTGGAGCGAGATGAAATGGGTGATGAGGCAGCGGTTTGTTCCTAATCACTTCAGCCGTGAGCTCCTCCATAAGTTACAGACCTTGACACAAGGAAATAAGAGTGTTGAAGAGTACTTTAATGAGATGGAGATTGCTTTGGAGAGAGCGCAAGTCAAGGAGACCAAAAAGGAGACGATGGCAAGATTCTTCGAAGGCCTCAACCAAGAGATAATAGATCCACTGCATTACACTGAGTTCTTCTACTTAGAGGATATGTTACAAGAGGCGATCAGAATAGAGAAGCAAAGGAAGAAGAGGTCTCTTTATCCTAGTATCAGGCCTACTAAGTCAAAGGCGAAAGATGATGCTGAGCAAGATTCGAGGACGAATCTTCTCGAAGAAGGGGAGAATGATATGGATCCAAGAACGGAATTTTCTATAATCAAAGTTCAAGCATTCGAGGTCTATGAAGACAAGTTCCCTATTCAAGAAGAGAAGTCCATTACATGTCTAAGTGCAGAAGTGAGTGAGCGAGAAAAAGAAAAGGGCTTAAAAGAACCCAAAGTCTTAAAGAAGACTAATCAAAACAGCCCCCATGAAAAGAGTGAGCATGGGTTAACTAATTCTTCTTCTTCTTGTGTTTTCTCTTTAGGGCAGCAAGAGCAAGATGTTTTGAAGGAGAAGGAGTTGTCTAAGTTGCAACAATCAGAGTTGGATGCCTTGGGTAATCCCTTTCCTTCATGTGTTTCCTTTGTTGATTCTGATAGAATTGTTGTCTTAAAAGAATCAGATTCAAGGGCGAATATTTTCGAAGGGGAAGGGAATGATACGATCCTAGCCCCATGGCTAACCCCAGTGAGGTTAATGCAACCCCTAGACATGGAGACCAGGCAGGAGACGCTGTTTGATCAAGCTGTCAGGCATAGGATGACATGGAAGGTGGCTTGGAGGCACCTGGCACAAGGTTTGACACCCATCCGAGTCAACCCTTGGAAGACCGGCTTCAATAAAAGATCCAGTACATATACAAGCCCTATTGGAGTCTTAGGAAGGCTGTGTCCAAGTTTTAGAGCATTCAGACAAGTAGATATCAAGGAGATTCGAGATGACAATCTCGCACACAGCAGTTCTAGGTGCAGACACAACAGGAAACTTCGTCGGAACGTAACCAGAGCTGTAAATGTCGGAATCATGCGATAGACCTCTAGTTGGAAACTTCAGGATGTTAGCTTTCATCTGGGACAAGATTCAGCTTATTTGGCCCAGTGGTTTAAAAGTTATGGACGTCGACATTATGGCGTGCAGTCTGTACGCGAGGCAACATACAACTTGAAGTTTCGGCCCAAACCTTGGCCCGATGATGGGGAACTCGACATGGGCTGCTGGAATGTATTTAAATATATTTATATTTACTGTAATTATTTAATAAGTTAATTAGTTAATTAGTTAATTGATTAATTAGTTAAAGTGTTTTACTTTATGTAATATTCCTATTTTGGAATTAGGGTTTGCTTGTAACCTTATTTAAGGAGCCGCTTGGCCTCCTTAGAAACTTGGCTGTTATTTGATAAATTGAGATATTCTCTTCAATCTCCGCCCCTTGTTCAAGTTGGTTGAACCTTGTTCTTCTTGAGTCCGCAATACTTGAGTCGTATACAAGTAAATCTTGGAATTGCATCCTACTTGTTGTTTATCTTCTTGTTCGGACTTTGGTTAGCTGTTGCTTAGCGTTCAGCAGGTCTTAGTTGTGCAAGTTTATCATTCACAAGGACCCTCTCTTGTTCGGATTTTGGTTGGCTGTTGCTTAGCGTTCAGCAGGTCTTAATTGTGCAAGTGAGTTCTATCTATTCTATCTATTCCGCAGGAAATCCATCTTTGAACAAAGATCAAAATTGGTGCTACGCATCCTAAGGAACCAGGATCGTATCAGTCTAGGGCAAGATTAGTAGTCTAGCCAACTAATATCTAGACCTAGATGATTACTGTCATTCTCTTGGTTATAACTGATGCGAAGCCTTGAGATAATAGTAGACACCTAGGGGAGACAACGCGAGAGGTCTTCATCTAGGGGTAAACGGTCATTTAGGGTATGTGATGCGAGCTTGACACACTGAGATGTCACACCCTAGATCTGTCTTGCCTCCACTTCATGGGCGTATTTGAATAGTGCCTCCCCGCATTCGTGCCTGGGAGGACGGCGAAACGTCAAGGCCACCTTATATGTGGAAACGGGGGGTGGCTTCTACCTACGAAGGTGAGTAGGGGGCCTACGTGGAAACATAGCCCCTATAGCATGTCTAGACCGGACAGCCAACGTCGTGCCCCCGACGATAACTAAGGCGCTTCGTGGGAGGCAACCCACATTTCTTTCCTCTTTCCTTTTCCTTTCAGCTTTTCTTTTTCTGTTTTATTTTTGTATGCCCTTGTTTAAGTCCCTTCTTCGCATTGAGGGCAATGTGTTACTTAAGTGTGGGGAAGGAACACTTATGTGTTTTGTTTGTTTATTTTGGGCAATTTTTTTCGGATTAAATCTTTTTGAAACGATCACATTGCCCAGTTTTAAATCCCACATGTATGGACACACACTTTTATCTTGGGCACGATGAACAAAAACTGTCTTTCATCATGTCTTGCCCTCGACAGTCATGCTCTGCCTGTCAGCTCTTATATCTGCATCTAGGCCTGGACACTAGTAGTCACAAACAGCACCTTGTGAGCACATTGAGCCTTCATGCCATTACTTTTTCATGTGTGAATTGAATGCATAACTAGGCACTAGCTAGGTTTGCATGATATCCCTAGGTATAGGCACCATTAGTCATGGGAAAGCAACAAAATGACAAAAGTCTTCGCATCAATGTCTTATTTCTCTCTTTTCTCTCTTTTCTCCTTTTTTCTCTCACTTTTTATCTTCTTGCCCTCGATACTCACCTACCCTTCTCTTTTCTTTCTCTTTCCTGACCACTTGAGCTTATTGTCTTGATCTTTTTCCTTGACAGGTAAGCAGCAATTGTTGAGGGTAGCATCGAGGGCTAGACATCCAGAAGGACGTGCAGAAAAGACCAAGTGTGGGGAAGCAGAAGAAGTAAGGACTTCAGCGAAGAAAGCAGAGAGCTAGGGCAAGATTTAAAAATAAAATAAAATAAAATAAAATCTTCAACCCTAGCCTATTCAAGAAAGAGCCCCCTCAAAAACCTAAGTGTAGGGAAGCTGAAAAGTCAAACTTCAATACTGGAAGCAGATCTAGGGCAAGACACCTCAAAAGTCTCCTGCCCTAGTTGAATCAAAAGCTAGAAAGGTTCGTGCCCTTTCTTTTAAAAAAAAAGAAAAGAAAAGAAAAATTCAAAAAAATATATAGAATAAAAAATCAAAATAAAAGAAGGGGGTAAAACACGAACAAAAGAATTTACTCTCAGCACTACATCAGAGAAGAACTTTCTGCCCAAGAAGAAGAATCCTTCGTCTAGCCCTCGCCTCAGCTGCATTAGCCTGCCCTCGACGAGCTCTATCTTACCGACCTCACCTTTTTCCTAAGCCAAGGAATCCATCCAGGTTCTATTTGGTTGTCTCTCTTCTCTTCCTTCTATCTATTCTCTCTTTCTTCATCCTTCCTCTTTGTTTTATTCTTCTCTTTTCCCTTCTTTTCTAATCCTACCCTTCCCTTTTCTTTCTTTTTGCTGATGCGAAAGCTCTTTTTGATTGATTGATTGCCCATGCATATGGATTTTAACTCAGATTGATATGCAAACTCTGTTTTGTGCTGTGTTACTTGCATTCTGAGCGATTAAACACCTAGCCCTGTTTGTGAGTGTGAGTGCATATACCTTACTGTCAATTTCTTGCCATTTCATCTAGGATTTATTAGGAACTTGATCAACTGCTAGTTTTCCTATTTGATTACTTTGTGAGGATTGCTAGTGGCTGGGCCTGATGTGGGAAAGTCTCATTTTTAGGGTCGTTATCCTACTAATTTGATGCAGGTGTTTATCTAGGCAGAGTGTGTTTTGATGAAGTCCAGTATGCTGCTTGGTTTGTTTATTGTCGTGCCCTGGTTGATTGTGTTTGTTCTTATCTAGGGTTGTTTTTAGTTTTGTTAATGCTCGAGGGCGAGCACTGGGCAGTGTGGGGATGTTTGATCGCATGTATTTAATGCAGGATTTTCTCCTTTATTTCGGCCTTTTCGAGGGCATGATACTTCTGATTTGCCCCATTTTCCCAACTTTTTGCAGATCAGTGCCTAAAGGAAGAAAAGAGCGAAAGCATGCGATTTTGGAAGGATTTCTTGAACTTTAAAGCATCAAGGCTTGGAAGATCGAAGTGTCGTCGTGCCCCCGACGCTAACCAGACCAGTGAGCAATCTCGTGCCTACGACGCTTCTGCATCAGTTCTTAATCAAAGGCCATAGAAAAAGATTCCCTAGAGATCCCCAAGAATATTCTCTTTAGTCATCGTGCCCTCGAGGATATGTCGTGCCCTCGACATTGTGCACTTCCAGAATATTCCCAGAATATCCCCTTTCGGATCAAAGATATTTATTCTGTATTTTTTAACCCCTTAGCTGGATTTTGTCTTTTTGTAATCCCTTAGTTGGTTTTTGTCTTCTTATGGGCATGAGGGCCTATATAAGACTAGTTTTTAGGGTCACCCCACTCATAGTAGATCTTTTGTGTGCTTCTCTTCAGTTTTCTTCCCTCCTCCTTTTGGAGGAGGTGGACCATAACATTTTCCAGCAGCCATGTACATAAACCGGAGCTTTGCTCCGGCCGGTATTTATTAAGTTTTCTCCTTTATCTCTTCTTTACTTATTATGCTTTCTAGATCTATTATTTATCTATTTTCCAGCATGAATAGTTGAATTGTCTCATTCTTAGCAAAGGTTATTTGAAGGTTGCATGGGTAGTTAAGAGGCCTAATTGTGTTTAATATATTCTTATTGTTGTGTTCGATTGTTTATCGGTTTCTTGTTAATTAGTCTAGTGCAAGATTAGTAGTTTGGCCAACTAATATCTAGACCTAGATGATTACTGTCATTCTCTTGGTTATAACTGACGCGAAGCCTTGAGATAATAGTAGACACCTAGGGGAGACAGCGCGAGAGGTCTTCATCTAGGGGTAAACGGTCATTTAGGGTATGTGATGCGAGCTTGACACACTGAGATGTCACGCCCTAGATCTATCTTGCCTCCACTTCATGGGCGTATTTGAATAGTGCCTCCCCGCATTCGTGCCTGGGAGGACGGAGAAACGTCAAGGTCACCTCATATGTGGAAACGGGGGGTGGCTTCTACCTACGAAAGTGATTAAGGGGCCTACGTGGAAATATGGCCCCTATAGCATGTCTATGGCATGAGAATAGAATATTTTTGCGCCGATGATTTTCATGCCCTCGACGCAGCCCGAGAAAAACCTTTGCTAGGAATCTTTCTTATCTACTTTCATGTCTTTATTTGTCATTTTGTTTGCATGTTTTGCCTTTGATTTCTATTTGCATGTCGTGCCCTTGATTTCTGTTTGCATGTCTAGCCCTAGATTACTGTTTTTATTAGTTAACTTTTTAGCTCTTATCTCTCTTGGTTAACTTGTTAGCTAACCAACTCCCCCCCCCCCCCCCCCCCCCCCCCCCCCCCCCCCCCCCTCACCCCTTCCTTTTGTCGTCGTCTTGGTCTGCTTGTCTTTGTCATGCATGAAAGTTAGAGTCTTGCCCTAGTCTCCGTGGATCGAACCTCTTACCACTGTCCTTAATCTTTTTTTGTTGCATGTGATAAGTTGTAATTGTTTGATCGTGCCCTCAACAAGCACGCATTAGAGTGGTAACACTTGGTAAACACTCGGCCTCGTTTTCGTTTGGTCTTCTAATAACACATGAGGAAATCACAAGGGCAGTAAGGTCTTTTGTTGTGAGGTTGACTGGCCGTATGGCCATGTAGACGGGTCGATATAAGTTGACCGTCTAGTACCGGTAATCTTAAGGTACCGGTGAACGTACAGGAAACGGGATTGTGAATAGGTATCTGTAAGAGATAACGGTTATGAGCTGGCACCCTACCGGTAGGCATAATGACATCAGTAATTAGCTCGTAACGGTTCTGAGGTAACTGTTACATACGTTGCATACTGTGTTAATGGCTCTATTAATGACATTGATTGTCTACATTAAACGCCTGTGTAACGGTCGTCAGGATGGCTTATAAATAGCAGGGTAAGGAAACGTAAAACACACGCATACACACATAAGTTGTTATTATCCTTGTACTCTTACTATTTACACAGCTACTGACTTGATCGTCGGAGGTTCTACGCCGGAGACACCCTCCGGCGCATTGCAGGTTACACGAAATCAACTCGGAGGTGAGGCAGCTGACGCAATTATCCAAGAGAACCTATCCCCGTTCATATATTATCATTATGTAACCAAAGATAACCTCTTATGTCACTTCAATAACATTATCAAGACCTTTCAAGTTTCCTACTAACTAAAAGGTAGACTAAAAACTTATCCCACTCCTTGAATTCAATAAATCTAAACCCTCCCTATTAAGAACAACCATAGTTTTTGTTAGTGCAGTATGAGGCTCCACAACCCTATCTTTTGAATTTCAGGAGAACCAATAAGAATTCCATAAGGAGAGAATACAATAAGCGCAACACTTTATGTGTGACACCAATAACATGTATATGCTCGTAACTTGGAGATTGATGAGGCAACTACTAACATAACACATTTTTATCTTACAATCTTGAGGAACTTTATAAAATATTGAGTTAGTCATATGTGCATCTCCATCTCAACAACCAAACCAAAATGAAACAGTTTTCCTATCCTCAATTTACCAAGAAGAAAGCTTTATAACCTGGTTTCTTTCCATTGTGACAATGTTGTTTTGGTCTAGTGAAATAATGTAAGATTCTTCCTATCCCCATCATTTATAATATACCATTCAGATTTTGACAAATCAATTAGTATGAGAAGTTTGTAAGATGTATTAGTATCCGGAGCATTTTCCTTCTCAATATAGAATTTATACCTTCCTCCCAACACTTGCTCTTACAAACAATGTGTTTCATTAGGCAAATGTCATATAATCTTATCAATAAAAGATTTGCTAGAGATCTTTAATTTCTTAGTGTCCAAGCCACCTTTAACTTTTTAGAATAATTGTTTTTTTTTGGAAGAGATAAGTAATGGGCATGGGATTTGAACTCACACCACTAAGCTCATTGATGGTTGCTCGAACATCACACTATCACATTTTTCATGTTCCTTTTTGCAAACCCAACCCGTGTTACTTTTATTTATTTATGAAAACCCATTTATTTCTTTTGAAAGAAAGCCTACAAATTAAAATTAATTTTTTTTTCTAAAACTACAAAGTGAAACAATTAATCAATTAATCAGCTGCTGATTTTTATTTATGTCCTTTTATACTAATGTATAACGGATTTGTTTCCTTTTATAAATAAGACAAGTTTAATTTCTCAATTTCCTAATTAAGATGATGACATATTTAACTTGTTACATTTTTAAATATTTTTGTAAGATCTTAGGGTCAAAAGTAATCCATGTTAAATTTAACGATATTTATTAGCTAGGCATTGGTGCCTAAAAATTAACACAGAGTGTGGTAAAAGAAACTAAGGTTTTGAAACCCAGTTACTCAGTGATTGGGTGGGTTTCTAGGTAAACCCCCTTCTCAAAAGTCCACCTGAAACCCGACGATCCGGTGGACTTGGGCACTAGTTTCTAGGTTGACTTGGTCAATTTTCCTTTTCTTTTTTATTTTTCAAAAATTAAGTTTTTTGTTTACTTGTACTCTAATTTTCTTAGATTTTAAGTTTACTATTTGAGCCTATGGTCATTTTTTTTCAATAATCAAGTGTTTTTTTATATATCAAATGAATTTTATTGATTTTAGGATCCTATTTAAGGTGAGTTTAGTGACATTTATATCGACCTCGATTTACCCCCAGTTCACTCCCGATTGACCCCCTAAGCCCATACCCCTTACCCTACCCGAGACAATGTCTCAGTTCGAGTATGAAAACTTTAAAAAAAACCGTATGTAATTACGACTTGATTTAATTTTGGCTTAATAATTGATTTAACTTATGTGTTTCTATAAAATTTTCTATTATACAAACGAGCTCGTTATTCTGGTACTTTTTTTTGGTCAAGATCTTGAAAGTTGAATAATCAACTAGGCTAAACCCAAAAATTACATAATTAGAGTAAATGGGCCTACATATGTTTAAAAAAACAAAGGCATAATTAGAGTAAACAATTGGGAACATATTGCTTAAAAAAAAATACTAAGTCTGAGCTTAGACCACGTAAGAAAATGGTTAGTAGCCTTGCTTTGGAAAGTTGAAACAACTTTACCCTAATCAGCAAAAGGTAAAGCAGCATGAAATCGCCGCCGCCGACCATCAAACAACTAAGGTCACCATACGTCCATACCCAAATCAAGAACCACCTTGCACTTCCAATCGATGTGAAACAAAGGCATAATACACTAACGAGGACATCTTGAGTGCTACAATTCCAAACTTATGCCTCCCAATCAAAAAACAATTAGAGGTGGAAGCCGCCGACAACGACACCGTGAGTAACAACATACAACTCTAAACCATAAGAGGTTGAACATCATCTGATTTGCTTCTTGAACCAAAAATTCAAGTCAAAAATCAACAAAGTAGCAAAGAGACCACCGCAACCGCCAACTAGTTCAGCTATTCCTCTGTTATCGATGTCGCTTAACAAAGAACCACCTTGGAAAATGAAACACTGCACTACCAATCTCCACACCCTCCTTCAGATCTACCACCACTACAAAAAAACAAGACTTAGATCGACGAACACTATTTTTCCATCAATAGTTATTGACGGGATTTCCCGTCGATAACATGGACACGCATCCTATTAAAGTTACAAAAATTGACCATTACGCCAAGGAAAAAAGAAAAACAAACACCTTCAATTCTAATATTTTTGTTAGTTTTTTAAATGAACCTCATTTAACTTTAACTATTTTATTCATAAAGAGTAAAAAATACTAAATTAATTAGGCAAAAAAATATTGTTAACACATTAGTAAAAATATTGCTAAATTTTTAAAAACCTAGAAATATTTTTAGCATACGTTAAAAAAAATTATTTTTCTTAATTAATTCAATAATATATAAAAGATAATATTAAATTGGGATAAAGATAAAAAAAATAACCCTAAACTTTAATGTTTTAATTAATTGCAACCCTAAACTATTTATTTGTTTAATTACCCCCTGGTCGTATTTATTATTGTTTAATCACCCCCTACCGTTAAAAAAATCTAACCTGTCATTAACTTCGTTAAAAAAAGTTGCCACGTCAGCGAAGTTAATGGAGTTTCTAAGTGATTAACAAAAATAAATAAATTTAGAGGGGTCATTAAACAAAAAAATAGTAGGTTGAAAGTTTGATAGATAAATATCGTAAGATAAGAATAAATGCCCATTCTTGTGCCCACTACCCAGGTGGGTGATTAACTAAAATATTAAAATTCAAGGTTATTTTTTACCTTTACCCATTATTTTATTGGTACAATATAAGACTTTTGTCAAGCGAAATAAGTGACACCAACCTAATCACACGATAATTTGATAAGGAAATTAGGACACATCAATTTTATATATTTATAATATATAATTTAAATAATATTATATATTTTAGAATTTTTGATATTTAGATCTTAGAGGATATATTCAAATCAAAAAAAAAATTAGAAAATGTCAAATTTTATAACTACTAAAAATATTTTAAAATATGTAATACTAGGTTTATGGGAAAAAAACATGTAATATTATTTATTTTATATAGTAGTAAAATAAACGAGTCTAAAAGAGTCGTTATATATATCATAAGTCTACACCTTCTTTATCTCAATTTAAAATTAGTCTAAAAGTGGCTCCATTGTATAATTCTAAGGCTTCTTATCATATGTCCTTGGACATCATAATTTATTAGTTAGTATTTTTAGTACAAAGTTGTTACGAAAATGAAATAAAATAACCGTACCTTTAAGTGAACAGTGACACATGTAGCTCAAATTTTAGTCCATTTTAACCACCCATGTATTGTGTAAGTAATTATGCAATTATTTTAGCTAATAAAAAGAATAGAAAAATGGAGTTTTATTAAAGAAAATTTTATATTTTGACTAAAAATAAATTATTAATCATATTTAATAGTTTATTAATTCACATATAAAAAATTTTAATAATTTATATTATGAAACAAAGGTAGCAAGTAGCAACGTAATTCAACCTATTATGTAAACTAATTAAAAATGTCGCATTCTCATTGTTATATTTTTTATATATTTTCTTGATAGGAATTTTGGTTAATTTCTTAAATTTTTTATCAAGAAATATCTATTAATTTTGTACCAAATTGAATTTTTTTTGGAATAAAGCTAAAAACCAACCCTGAACTTTAATATTTTAATTAATCACCCCCTGAACTATTTTTTTGTTTAATGACCCCCCTAAATTTATTTATTCTTGTTTAATTACTCCTCTAGCGTTAAAAATAGCTGACGTGGCAACTTTTTTTAACGGAGTTAATGACACGTTGATGTGTTCACGAACCCCTTTGAAACCCAAGGGCATGACACGGTGACACAAGGACCAATCACGAGCAGTAAGGCGAGGAAGTCATTCCATTGG
This sequence comes from Viola odorata, assembly GCA_963691705.1. Lineage (NCBI taxonomy): Eukaryota > Viridiplantae > Streptophyta > Magnoliopsida > Malpighiales > Violaceae > Viola > Viola odorata. The sequence goes on from OY829546.1 coordinate 36,672,887, forward strand.
TTCGAAGCCGAGACGAATAAAGAAACGTCTAAAGTCAAGGATCGGGTCGTCATAATGATTGCACACCACATCGAGACCGACCCAAACCCTCTCGGACCATCCTTACCCAATTTGGAGCAAAATCTAGCCAAGTAGCTTTTGAGGCAGTCGCTAAGCACTGGAATTTGGGGTCCTTTTGAGGTAGTAGCTAGCTGCATGCCGCCAGTGCCTTAGAGGCATACCGCCAGCACCAAACCCTAGCTGCCCACTTGTCCTTCCAAAGCCATTTTGCACTTTACTATAAATAGCTAATGTCTTTCATATTTCTTCCTCAGTTTTAGTTTAAGTGAATTTGTTAAGTGAGTTTTCTCCCTCTCTTCCATCTCTAAAACTCACACTTTCTCCTTGAGAGAGATAGCTTGAGTGAGATTACTCCTCCCTATCTTTCTCCGGGAAATCAAAGCTTATAATCGTTATTGATCATTTATGTGTGAGATATCTATGTGCGCATTACTTTCCATTTTACAATCTTGTGATCTTCAAGTTTCGTGCATGTTCATAACAAATCTGTTGTGCTCAACTCCTCCCCTTCCATCCATCTTGATACGATCCTAAGATGTATCACGCGACTACATGGACAAAGGCGTCAAGACATGATGGAGCAGATGGAGTCCGATCAAGGATCACAAAGGCTTGATGGGAACCTCTATGTGTTATGTTTATTGTGTCCAAATTTCAAGACGTTTGGACGAGTGGATCGTCCAAAAGATCAAGCCAACATTCTCGTTGACAGTAGTCCTTCGCAGACAAGGATTCTAAGACGCATCAGGCGACTTCGTCCCAACCTAGCCGGCGCTGTACAAATCTAAATCGTGCGATCGACTACGTTTTGGAAACGTCAGGATGTTATCTTTCATCTGGAATACGTTTCAGCCCATTTTGCCCAGTGGCTTGAAAGTTATTCAAGTCGACATTATGGTGTGCAATGTGTACGCGAGACAACATACGACTTGAGGTTTCGGCCCAAACCTTGGCCCGATGATGGAGAACTCGACATGGGTTGCTGGAATGTATTTAAATATATTTATATTTACTTCAATTAGTTAATTAGTTAATTAGTTAATTAAGTTATTTTCCTTAATTATAACTCCTACTTCTATTCCTATTATGGTTTGCTTGTAAACTCTTTATAAGGAGCCGTTTAGCTCCATTATTCAGTTGGCTTTTATTTGATAATTTCAGAACCTTTGTTCTTCAATATTTGCCCATTGTTCAGCGTGTTGAACCTTGTTCTTCTTGAGTCCGCAATATTTGAGTCGCATATAAGTAAATCCTTGGAATTGCAATATTGTGTTGTTTGTCTTAGTGTGATTCTCATAATTGTTGAGTCTAGTCCTAAGAATATGATACAAGATCCTTGACGTGAAATCGACTAGGGCTTTTAGCATTCAGTTAGCGAGGTGGTCTACGTTCGCACGAGTCAAGTTAATTATTCCGCATCAAATCCATCTTTGAACAACGATCACATTTACGTGTTACATATCCTACGCAACTAGGATCGTATCAGTTGGTAGCGGAGCTTAAGGCATTCAAATATTGGTAAGTAAGTTTAATTGTTTCAAGTTTTCTTTGCTGGAATCGGTTTCTTCTACTTCATTCAAAAACTGATTTCCTTGTGTGCTTGGTTACTCACGTGTTTGGCAGTGTCAAAATTATAATTCAATATATAGCTATTGAAGTCAAATTTTAGTGAGAAAGGATTCGTTGAAAAGATGTGTTTGTTAGGAATCTGAATCAAAAAGAATCAAGTGATTCGGAGCTCGGAATAAAAAGTTGTGATCGAAACACCAAACTGTGTTCGTAGTAAAAAAAAAGAAGAGAAATTCCAAAGAAAGAAGAGGAATCCGATTCTGCAAATACAAAAATATATAGAAGTATTTGCGCTACAAAAATCAGAGTTATCAGTTGAAGCGAATTGAAGTGCAATTACATATTAAAAATCAGAACTGAAATTGAAATTGCTTGAGTCTTTTCGAGTCAATTTGAGCTTTCTTTGATTCCTTGAAATTGCCTTCTACTCTACTTGTTATTTGTTTAATTGGTTGTCCTTGAAATTAATCAAGTACCAAGTGTCAATAATTATTTTGAAGCTATTTTTCCTTTGAGAGTCTTCTTCGAAGCCTATTCTTGAACTCTTGAGTCTCACTAACACTTGAACAATTGCAGGGAATTTTTGAGTAAACTTGTGAGTGCATTAGAGAGTTTTAAACAAGAGAGTAAACACGTGAGGGAGTGCTAGGATTAGTGCAATTTTACGTTTCTTTTTCGTGTTGTGACTTTCAGGAAAATTTTAGATGGCTCAAGAAGGAGGGCGACAGGATGTGCTGACCATGCTCACGGCTCTTGCCGAACAAATAAGGGTGAGCGATGAAAGGCTAGCGGCTACAAGTGCCGAAGTAGCAGCAAGACTTGCAACTCTTGCACCAATAATTATGAATCCTAGGGTGAGAGCAGAACCTACTAGGCTTGGGGAACTTGCAGCCAAAGTCAGATTAAGGGACAAGGCTGAGGAGCCACTTGATGGCGCGCCCTTTGTGCACTACGCAAACCCTAAGCGTAAGCCCTATATGCGCACAGCAGCAACCGAGCACCAAACACCTTACACACCATGTTTCGAATAACATGAACATGCTAAAATACTTTGTAATGAGCATCCTTTGAGTGTAAAAAGAATGACAGAAGTGAATGAGAGGGAGCGACGAGAGAACTTATTTCACACTCGTGGTGTGATTGACAAAAAGGGATGCTCAATCATCATTGACAACGTGAGTTGCACAAATTGTGCGAGTTGGTTAATTGTTCACAAGCTGGGTTTGCAAACCATGAAACATCCAAAACTATACCTCTTACAATGGATGACCGATGGTAATGGGCTCAAGGTCAGTAGACAAGTACTTGTTAAATTTTCTATTGACAAATACCATGATGAAGTACTTTGTGACGTAGTGCCTATGCAAGCGAGTCACATTCTCCTAGGAAGACCTTGGCAATTTGATAGAGAAGCAGTCTATGACGGGAACCAAAATCACTATAAGTTAGTGAAAGATGGAAGAAAGTTTACTTTGGCACCTTTGACACCAGCCGAAGTCGTCAAAGACCAAGAGTGGCTAGCGAAGTCCTACGCCAAGTATGAAGTTTCTAAACAGATTGAGAGAGAAAAGGAGGGTTTAAGAGTGGAAAAGAAAGAGGGAAATTGTGAGCAGAACATCCCCCATGAAAAGATAGAGCATGGGAAGAGGGATAGTGAGAAAAACATCCTTCATGAAAAGATCGAGCATGGAAAGAGTGAAATTGAGTGTGTGAGAAAACATTAGCATGAAAAAAGTAAGCATGCTGAGCGTGGCATTGAGAGATCAAAATGAGAGGCAAATAAAAGGAAATTGAGTGTATATGCCAAAGGGAGAGAAGTGAGGAATGCATTATATATGTGCAAAATTCGTTTTGGCGCAAGCCCTTCAAAAATAATTTTTTGGCCTTTGCGCTTTCACCTCTCTAACCCTGATTTGTTTGAACCTTTTCCTATTGGAGTTTCTTCTCTTGTGCAGGTAATTAAAGATATATTTTCAGAGAAGATGACCCCTAACCAATCGCCAATTCGGAGGATTGCGCACCACACAAAGTGTGTGATCAGATCGGTTAATCCTAGCTGCCAAGGTAACGTGCGTTTTTCTTTTCCTAGCGCTAAATCACTTGAATTGTCACCTATATTTGCACCTTATATTCATTCTGCTATTGGTGATATTCATAATGATTATGTGTCTCAGTTCACAGGATTTGAGGGAGCTTATTTCAAGTACAAGCTCTTATGTACGCCGCATGATCCATTGCGCCTAGCTTTTACTAACACTAACACTTTCATTTTCTCTTATAGTGTTGTGTGTTCTCAAGTGCAGGGAAAGAATGAATTATTGGCAGCAATGGAGTACAAATTTTTTGAGCCGAAAGGAGGAAAAGGGACTTGCGCATCCATGGAGACTAGCTCGGTTAACCCTAACCGAGGAGGTAACATACATCTTTCTTTCCTTAGGTCTGATTCGTGTAAGTATGTGGACATCGTTGATTTAACTCATTCTAAAAATAAATTAATTGATGATGGTCGTATGCAAAGGCCGAGGGCTAAGTCATACGCCTTTGAGGAGTACTTGCGAAAACGCAAGAGGTTTAACGTTTGTACTAGACCAAATGATAAGTTAGTTGTACCTAGAGCTCATTGTGATGATTTATCTCACTATTTTGGTACGATTGATGTTTCTAACAATGTGGATAAAATGAAGTTGGGTTCCTTATGACATATTTTGGTTTATAAGTATGCCTTTACATGGGAGGAGTGTCTTCCGTTTATCTATTCTACTTATAACCGTTGTGCGCATGCTGATTTTAAATTGTTGATGAAACTTGTGTATGCATTTGCTCATACGATACGATACAATTTAATGTTGCTGCCTTTGAGAGTATTGTTTAGCATAAGTGGCAGCAAGGAAATCGAGACGATAAAGACAAACCAAGTTCAAGCAAGAGTAGCAGCTTGGGGCGATGATCTTACTCAACGCATTGACATGTTCAAAGACGTTGCTGCCAAGTTGAATTTACGAGGTTGGTATAATTCATTTTGTGATTATTTTCATGAGTCTAACTTAAGGTATTGTACTGCAAGTCTAGGTACAGATTCGAGGACGAATCTTTTCGAAGGGAGAGGGAATGATGTGAATCCTCATACCAACCCTAGCACATCGAGCGCCTTGCCCTTGAAGCGCAAGAGATGGTGACTAAGGAAGCACGAGAGATGGCGAGTATGCTTTGAGCACATAATGGTAAAGCTTTCGTTTTGGAAACTTTAGGATGTTATCTTTCATCTAGAACAAGTTTCAGCCCATTTGGTCCAGTGGTTATAAAGTTATTCAAGTCGACATTATGGTACACAGTGTGTACGCGAGACAACATACGACTTGAGGTTTCAGCCCAAACCTTGGGCCGATGATGAAGAACTCGACATGGGCTGCTGGAATGTATTTAAATATATTTATATTTAATTTAATTAGTTAATTAGTTAATTAGTTAATTAAGTTATTTCCTTAATTAGAACTCCTACTTCTATTCCTATTAGGGTTTGCTTGTAAACTCTTTATAAGGAGCCGTTTAGCTCCATTATTGAGTTGGCTTTTATTTGATAATTTCAGAACCTTTGTTCTTCAATATTTGCCCATTGTTCAACGTGTTGAACCTTGTTCTTCTTGAGTCCGCAATATTTGAGTCGCATACAAGTAAATCCTTGAAATTGCAATATTGTGTCGTTTGTCTTAGTGTGATTCTCACAAATGTTGAGTCTAGTCCTAAGAATCTGATACACGATCCTTGACGTGAAATCGACTAGGGCTCTTAGCATTCAGTTGGCGAGGTGGTCTACGTTCGCATGAGTCAAGTTAATTATTCCGCATCAAATCCGTCTTTGAACAACGATCAGATTTACGTGTTACGTATCCTACGCAACTAGGATCGTATCACATCTTCACACCCACAGTAACATCTTTCATTTCCATCCATTTCTATCCATATTTGAGTGTGTTCAACCGAGCCAACTCTAAGGGCTAGGTCCTCCATAAGCTCCATATATCATCTAGCTTACTTACCTTAGGTTGGATCATATCACACGTCAAATTTTTTTAGCGGTAAGGGGTGATTAAACAATAATAAATATGTTCAAGGGGGTAATTAAATAAACAAATAGTTCAGGGTTGTGATTAATTAAAACATTAAAGTTCAAGGTTATGTTTTAGCTTTATACCATATTAAATTAAAATTTAAGAAAAATATAAAATTTCATTTAAAAAACTTAGAAATATTTACTTAAAAATAAAATTTGGTTGTCCTAATTAGTTAGGTACTTCCTCCGTTAAAAAATAATGGACGTTTGAGTCCCAATCACACATATTGAGAAAAATTATAAGAAAATTGAAAAAGCAGCAACTAGGCAGGTAGGCAGCAGGCGAGCATGCGGACAGTAAGGCAATAAGGCATCAATGGTAGCTCGGGCAGCAGACAAGGGCAGTTGGGCAGCTGAAAAAATAACTTTTTTGGTAGGACGTCAATTAATTAAAAATCTTATTTTTTGGGCTAAAACGTCCATTATTTTTTAACAGAGGGAGTATTTCTTAGATTTCTATGAATAAAAGAATTAAAGTTGAATAGGCTACTTTTTGAAAAAAAATAAAAACTAAAATTGATAGGTTTATCTCTATTTGATGAATTTTTTCAAATTTATATAACTTAATTTGACAAGTTATGTGGCCAATTTGTCTAATTTTAATAAGTCTAGTGGCCAATTGGGTGGAAAAAAAGTGTGGTGGGTAAATGGAGAATATTTGAATAGTTGAGTGGTAAAATATTTTTCCCTTTATTTTATGACTGTAAATAACCTAATATTATGTCCTAATTTAACCCTCAAAGTATAAAATTCTAGCTATGTAAGTTAATTGTGCTCCACCTGATAACCTTGTGAACCGAGTAAAGGGTATTTTAATCAAAATCTACTGCGGTATGGTGACGTGGATAACGTTGCTCTGTGAAGGGTACCTAAAAGAGCACCGGAGGGGTTTCCGGTGCAGAAGCTCTGACGATCAAGTTAATATAAGAACAAGTAAACATATTAGTAACGGTAACAGATAGAGAAGATGGTTAACGGTTTAGGTCAGCTTGGTCGAGAGGTTTTCTATCCTGGTGTTTGGTGTGGGAGAGTTAATGTGTGGCCCTCGAAATAAATGGGAAGGGAGGGGAGGGGGGGGGGGGGGGGGGGGTATTTATATCCCTCCAAGGTTGGAGCTCCCACTCGTACTCGAGTAGAATTCTGACTTATGTGACAAGCAGGTGGTGTTAGGCGACTACTGACTTTAGTTATTCGAGACATGTCACTCGCATTTAATGCCGATTGACATGTCTGGAAATAAAAAGGGGGTGGTGAGCTGTTAGCGTCGATTTTTCATTAAATGTTTGAGTGACATATGTCAGTGGATGATGGGATTAGAATCTCCCAACCGTTACGTTTCCCGATAGTATATGTAAAAGGATAAGGGTTAGGCGATACCTGTAATTCCCGGTAGGATCTCGTGCTAAATACAACTACGAACTACCGGTGTTCACATTTTTATCAATAGATATAATATGATTGATTATTACCGATAATGTCCCACAAGAACCTGCATCAAGGACAACCATTACCAATAACGGCCTTGAGCCATACTTATGAAAGGAATTACCCTTTGAGATATTTATTTAGATTATCATCACCAAAAGGCTAATAAGTATATCAAACCTACCCTTCAAAAAAAAAAAAGTATATCAAACCTATTTTTGTTAGCTAAAATTATTGTTAAAATGAAAACATAGATATAATTATGTATTTGTTAACATTGAGGGCTTAATTGCATTAAAAAAATTAATTTTTTTTAGAGAAAAAACTAGTAGCAAAACAAAACAATCATGCCAAATTAGTATGCGATAACGAAATTTTCAAAATATCTCCTAAAAATAAATAAGTGTACAAAAAAAAAAGTATAAAAGGAATCTAAAAGTAACCAATCCCTCAGCGATGAATTAACTTCACAGAAAACATAAACCATGTGAATTGTGAAGAAAGTCATCAAATTTACCATTAAAAAAATTATACAAATACTGTTAAAAAGAATAAAAAAATTACAGAAATGCATAGCTTACTTAGAAAATCAAACATTACATTTTAAATTTTAGGTCGCAAAGATGCCGCTTTCACCCGCATAACGTTAAACACAGCTTTCGAGGTAACTCTGAGATATTTATTTGAATGGAGCGAAAATAACGATAAGAAAACGTAGCAGTAGACGCTAGACACTAGACAGTGGTGTGTATTAATATAAGCTTTATTATCTCTGGTAAAAAAGCAGACAAAGCATGTGATTGTGAATGACTGTGAGAGAATCTAGTGCACCTGCACTACACTTCACTCTTTTCTTTTTCTGCTCTTTGAGGTGACGAGACTCTTTTTTTCCCCTTTATTCATTAAATTAAATTTAAATTAAAAAAAAAAGAAAGAAGAGAGGGTGACTTTTATTTAATATTTATTTATTTGTTTATTTAGAAAAAGTGATAGTAGTAGTAATTGATTGTAGAGAGAAAACAGCTCCTGCTGCCGACCCAGTATTTAATTTATTTTGAAATTTGAAGCACCATTAAGGGAAGAAACCATAAGAGAAAGAAATCGATCGGTCAATGTCAATCTAGTGGGGTTATTATGAAAATAAAACAGTAAATAGTGGAATCATTTGAGAAAACAATACTAATAATAATGGGGTAGATGATGAGCTGTAAAAGATTAGCTAGGGTTGTGACTTGTGAGGTGGGTTTTGGACTATATATATGTTAGTATGTGTGGTAGACATGGACAGCCATCTCTATTCCCTGTTTGGTGTATTAGGGTTTCATATCTTGATGGTGGTAATCACAAGTCTTCATTTACTTGTGGTTCATCTCTTTTCTCTCCTCTTTTCTTCACTGTGTAGTACTGTTGCTGTGTGAAATATTTTTTAGGTTTTGATTTGTTCTTCTGATCGTGTGATTGGTGCTGGTGTTGGTGTTTAGGGTTAAGGAGTGGAGCTCCTTGAAGTCCAATAGAGGATCTTGCTTGGGTTTAGATAGAGCTGCTGAGCTATGGATCCCACAGCCCTATCCCTTTGATTCTTGTTTTGGGATAGGCTTGCGGCTTGCATATCTCAGGAGCTTCATTACCCATTGGTGTGATCCTGTTTTGGATTGAAGGGAGCTCTACACCCTCTCTCATTCTCTTTCTCTCTAAACTTCTTGATCCCCTCTCTACTTCTTGATTTTCTTTTTTGGTATATTATTTCAAGATGTTATTTTTGAAAAACATGTTATCTTTCATGTATTCAATCCTTTTTTCAAGCTAAGTTCTTACCAAATCTTGAAGCTTTAACTCTTTTGTTGTTATAATCTTTTAGATTTGTGCCATGTTGGCTGTCATTGGTTGTTTTTAGTTTCTGCAGAATTTTGCCGGTAGCAAAGAAGAGATCTCAGAGGCAGCAGCAGCATCGAGCAGACGAGAACGAGAACGAGAACGAGATGGTTCGTTCAGATCTGGAAAAAGAAACCCTCCTTTAAATTGTGAGGGGACTGACAGGGTCGGTCATTTGTTACTCGTTCCTGTTTGTTCCCATCTCTCAGGCCTTGATTGTAAAAGAATATAAATTAGTTACATGACGTTATCTATTTCCAAGGTCTCCTATTGATTTGTTCTTGTCTTCCGGTTATCGTTACTCCGCCGTTGAAGGAAGTTAATGTCTTTTTTTTCAGTTTTTATAATAATTTATTAAATTATAATAATTGTATTAAATTACCATTATTTATTAATTATTAATTAATGTTTTTTAATTTTTATTCAAAAAGTGGTTAAATTAAAATTATTTAGGTTATTATGTTATTTGTTATAAAAAATGACATTAAAAATTAAAATATAATAATTAAATTGTCAAAATCTCTTTAAAATTGAAATATGATAATAAAAAACGAGAGTAGGAGAATTTTCTGGAGACCTTGGAAAGGAAAATTTCGTGGAAATTTTTAGATCGTGAAACTTTGATAGGACAATTCAACTTCTGAATATTACGTGAGTAAAAACTATACAATACATTATTTCCTTATTCGATTCAATATTCATTTGTTTATTTTTGAAATATATTCGATTCCTATATTTGAAAAACTAGTATATTGCAATTTTATTTCCTTAACATAATTAATTCGTTAAACTTATTCCTGAATTATTTAAATTTCATAATTTATTAACTCATTAACCAACAAAAAGATTTGTTTTTATAATTAAGAATTTCCTAATGAAAATGCAAAATTTCCTTTATTATAAAGTTAATAAACTTTATTAAAGTAAAATTCTAAATACCCTATCAAATTATCAATTAAACTTTCTAATTCACCACACGTACGAAATGTTCTTTCTTATCAGGTTTTTTACCTAATGTTTTGTATAGGAACTAAAGTGCATGAAAGAAAAATGGAAGTTTAACTAGGGATATGAAAGGAAAGGAGAGGAAGGGAATTTTAAAAATTTTCTTTTTTTTACTTTCCACTCTAATTCTTCTTCCCATACATCTAACTGTCTTTGCCGGTTTTGGCCTGGTTTTTAAAAGTTATGGATCCATTTGTAATTTCTTTTATTTTTATCATTTTATAAGGCGGAATTAAGATTTTACTTTCCTGACAATCTTAAGTTTCAACCAAACATAAAAAACTAACATTTCTTCTAATCATTTTTTCGGGTATCACTCTCCCAGTAGAGTGATTTCAAAAGAAAAAGTAGTATTTCGTGAACCAAACGCTACCTAGTGGTATTCAATTATTTTTATAGTTTCATTTAGATTTAAACCCACCATTAATTGTATCCACTAACTCAACTAATAATGATTGGTCATTATTTTTATATATTTTTACCATTTAATTCTGGCAAATTGAGTGGTAAAACTATTTAAACTATGTCAAATTTCCTCACTTGTGCAGACATTCGTGGAGGTGGAAAGAATAGATGATATGCCAGCTTTTTAGCTTATACTAGAGAATCGAGTAATCTTAGCCGTAGGCTTGGCCAAGATTGCCAAGCTAGAGACGTGCTGGGTGTGGAGTCAAGGAGACGTGTGCGGGTTGGAGCGACAGTTGGAACTGGACTGGAAGGCAGAGGCGTTCATCAAGTGGGCTCTCGGATGCTGATCCGATCATATTTTGAACAAACAATCTTCTATCTGTAATTTATTTTTGAATTCGAACAATTTATTTTTAGTAATATTTTTATTTTTGAAGTTTGGATTTTGAAAAAAGTCGTGAGAGGTGGGGATCCTCAATCTTGGATAAAGGCTAGGAAAGGTTGTCGATCACGAACATCTTCCATCTTCCTACTTCTGGCTTGTAATCAAACTTGCCCTGTGATTCTTCATTTCGAAAATCACAGATTTAATTTCATCTTTTCATGTTCAATAATTATCCATCTTTTTCCATAATTATGTCTAGCAGCTACGTTAACAATTCTTGGTAAGAGCTGAGTGAGCCATGTCTTATACTCGTGAGATCAAAACGCTCTTAAAAAATCTCCCCATTCGTAATCCTTTCAATCTCTTATTTAACAAACCGGTTCCAATTAATCCTAAGACTTGATCACTCTTAGGCTTAGTGACGAATTTGCAGCCAGCCTCAAAGGGGACGAGTTGAAACTAGATAGGCTAAGTAGGCAACTAGCCTCGTTGAGGTTAGTGAGTATTGGAGGATATAGTTCAGACCAGGTTGACACCCTAGGGCCCCGATTGGGGGGTAGCATGAACTAGACATTGTCTTTCCCTGTGCCATTGAAGAAACACATGCGACTCAAGCCAACAATCAATTGGATAAATCTTTTAACCAGCAAGGTGTCCACTGATTAGGATCACTAGGAGAGGGAGTACCCGCCAAGTGATTTCAAGAGGAGGAAAGAAGGATTGGAAAGGAGTACCTCCCAATCTATAGCAGTGTTATGAAAGGAGAGGCTAAATACTCTTGAATCAATGATCGAAGTATAAGAATAAGTGCTCACGATCTCGCCCTTACCAGGAGTTTTCCCATTCTGAATTCACAGCCCAAGATATCCAATCTAGGCCAAGACTCAATCTTGACCAAGACTGCTTTATTCATTAATTTCTATTTTAATTATTTTAGTTGTAAGAACAATCAATCATTTCCAGTGACGAGGAAGTCAAACTAGGACTACAAAATCTTAGAGGTCTCAGTGGACGATCCTCTTACCACGATCTACAAGTCTTTGTGGACAATGATAAATTGTAACCTTTCTACCTATTCCATATTCATCTTACAACTATTTTTGATGTTATCGATAGGTAATTAAATACTTTTTAAAATGTTACATAAATTTAGCTATCAATAAAGATGTATTTATCATATATTGTGCTTAGACCTGCTAATTGGACGGGCCGCTCGTAGGACCGTCCTGGACCTGTTCTAGATAGATGAGCCTAGCCCGGTAAATTTTAGGCCCGATCCATCTCGCTAATGTAAAAGGGCTTGGGTTGGGCTCTTCGATTTAAACCCTTAACCTGGCCCGACCGGCGTCATATAATTATTCGTTAGATATATACATATAAATATATAATCTAATTTGATAACTTCTAATTTCTAAATAAATAAATAAATTGTAGAGCCGTGACATGAGTTTCTATTATCAATGTCATACACTCCATAGATTCTAGAATTATCCCGTTGATTTTGATACTTTTTTATTTTGTTCTGTTTCATAAGACGGTCATGAGTTGTAGGGAGAATAATACCATGCTTGCCATTATTGGTTAAGTATCAATTGGGATTGTAAGGTTAAAGTACTCAGTTTTTTTATTTTCAACTTGTAAAACTCAGCTTATTTGTCAATATTTTGATTTAAAATCTCTAGTTGATATACAAAAATTGACATTTTCTCTAATTACATAAAATTAAATGGGCGTGCCCATTAGAACCGCGTGCGGCCCGTTTAGTAAAAGGGTCGGACTTGGGTCATGTAAAAGTTGACCCACTTAAGGCCCGGTCCAGCCCAGCCCTGCCCACCTCAAATTTTAGAGGACTTAACGAAATTAGGCCCAAGCCCGACCCGACCCATCCAATTAGCTGGTTTAATTTGCTATATAATTAAAACTAGTATTAAAGTATTTTTGTGCTAATAAATTTTTACTATGTATTAAAGTATTTTTTTAAACATAAATATGTAAAATGGAAGTGGTATTAATAATACTAAAAATAATTATCTTTAAATTTAATTGAATACCAGTATAAGTTAATATATAGGATGTATGAATTAGCAACCTTAAATATTATTAAATTGTCACATTAAATATAAATATTATACTTAATAAATTAGATGATTAATTAAATAATGAATACTTTAATTAATTAATTATTTCTATATATTATTATTATAGTAGTTTAAATATTTATCTATTTATTATAGTCACATGGTACATGTGATTTTTTTATTTGATAGGCGGAGGTAGGAGTCAAACTTGGTTCGACTACCTACTAATATTTTTTATCATCAGTAAAATAAGCAGTTAATTACATATTATTTCATTATCCGTGCGAGGCTATCGCTCTCCGGATGTAGACGTGGCAATGTGCAGAAGGTCCGTGCGAGGCTATCGCTCTCCGGATGTCAATGTGGCAATGCGAAGAAATATCCGTGCGAGGCTATCGCTCTCCGGATGTCGGCGCGATAATGTGAAGAAATATCCGTGCGAGGCTATCGCTCTCCGGATGTCGGCGCGATAATGTGAAGAAATATCCGTGCGAGGCTATCACTCTTCGGATGCTGGTGCTTCGCTCGGATATTGATTGATGGTAACATACCTTTGCTATGATGTTGATTCGATGACTGTTTACGAATTTTCAAGATATGGTGTGGGGACGTGACCTATGAACTGAAATGGAGAGTGGTTGATCGTGAGGGAGCGTGATCCGCCACATGAAGTTGATTTGAATATGAGGGAGCGTGATCCACCGCATGAAGTTGATTTGGGAGTGGTAACGTACTCCATTGGATTTTGATGAAAAATCCAAGATGGCGAGGGCTTTACAACGATGTTGTCATCGAAGACCCAATTGAGGAGTGGTGACGTTCTCCATTCGATGTTTGATTGAATTTTGATGAAAATCCAAGGCGAGGGCTTTACAACGATGTTGTCATCGAAGACCCATGGTTGAGGTTTCACTGGAGCATATCTGTGTCCTGCAAATTGAAAGGAAGCAAATATAAAGCAGCAACAGATAGAAAAAGGAGAGAGCAATTGACCTATGTCAGAAATATCAAATATTCCTATATTTAACCCATGGCTTGCCCCCAAGTTTTTGTTTGGAATGAAAATGATTTCTTTGTTTAAGAAAATAAATTCAAGCCTTTTTCTCTTTTTTGGATAAAAATGTTCGTTCAGTCTTCGTTATATGAACATGATTGATTCAAGTCTAGATAATGTCTACGTCTTGTTCAAAAAATAACGACCTTAAGGACAAGACTTTCCCACAATTTGCAGCCGTAAGCAATCCTCGCCTGATATCAGTGTTTGCACTCACGCTCTGAAACAAGGTTAAGTGTTTTACGCTCATAAAGATGCAACTAACATGATACATAATTTCAATTCGCAATGTCAATCCGAGTGAATAGACTTCAAATGAAGATGCACATGCACGGGCATTCTAATAATCGATGGGACTTTTACGGAAAATAATGAAAGGATATAAAATGTCCGGAAGGAAGTTGGTTTTGGAAAAGATGTGCTTGATTTTTTATGAGTTGGAAGGTTTTCTGATGAGTGACGCTTTGTTGATTGGCCCTGATGAGGGCAAGGTGCGCGAGTTCTTTCGCCTTTTGCTGGGGATGCTTTCTTAACAGAGTGCATGAGCTCTTGGATCCTTGCTGGGGGTGCTTTTCCGGTTGGCCAGGGGCCCTTTCTTTTCTCAGATTCTTTACTGGAGAATGCTTTCTTCAAGATTTCTTGAGCTGGCTCTGGGCCCTTTCTCTTCTCGAGTCTTCACTAGGGAGTGTTATCACTATTCTCTTCGCGATCTGCTACTTGAATTGGCCTTAGGCCCTTTTTATTCTCGTGTCTTTACTAGGGATGCTTGCTTTGAGATTTCTCGAGTTGGCCTTGGGCCTCTTTTGCTCGAGTTCACTGGAGAAAGTTTTCTTCGAGATTTCTCAAATTGAGTTGTCCTCGGGCTGTGCTTGCTACGGCTCTTCGATTGTTCGTATTCTTCGAATGTCTCTGAGCATTTCTCTCTTTTCTTTTTCTCTTCTTCTTTTTTTCTTTTTCCTTTCCTTTTTTTTTCTTTTTTTTTTCTTTTTTTCTTCTTCTTTTTGATTTGAAATGCATCGGAGTAGAGCAAGCACAACCTTTGTCTTGATCTCTTCTCATTCTGGCTTAAGGCTTCAACCTTCACATTTGGGTCTTTGGCCTTTCTTCGGCGATAATCCCCAGCGATCCTCCGGTGATCTTCTCTATCTCCTTCGTCGTGTGCTTGAACTTGGCGTGCTTTTATTTCCGGCTGGCATTCTTAGCTGAGACTGCTCCTTGGCTCCCGGGGGTATGAGTGATAGTGAAGGTTTTAGTAGGAGTGATGGCATATATGGTGGAAAGAGGGAAGAAACGAAAAAAATGGAGAAGATCGTAAAAGTCCCACGTCATTTTATTGCTATCCCATGTCTAATTGCACATGTACCCTGGATATTATGCGAATTCAACCAGTACCTAGTCAGGCACTTACACTCATGAAAGGATAAGGCGCCATGGCTCGATAATGCTTACCGGGATTTGTCTGTGACTGCTTACGTCGAAGCAAACCATGGATATAAGAGCTAACAGACAAGATCATGTATGTTTCATATAATTTCTAATGAATGCACAAGTCATCCATGTCGTGATAAAGTGATGAATATGCTAGAAAAAAAAGTTCAAAACGTGGGATTTTTGGTTTTCCCCTTTTCTTCCTTTTCCTTTTTTTTAGCCTAAGTTGCACATGTATAAAGAGAAACATTTTGCGAAAACTAAGGATTTTAGCCAACATGACGCACGCACTCTTGCAATAATGTAAATAGTGGAAAAAATTGCGAATACATAAATTACAGAAACGGAAATTGCGAAAACGGAAATTGCAAAAATGTAAAAGGATAACTTCCCTAAAAAATGAGCTCTGACATTTTTCGACACCTTCTTTTGGTCGTCACTTCATTTGCTTGCCCCCAAGTTTACAAGTCTCGTTGCACTTCCTTAAAAAATGAGCTTTGACATTTTTCAACGCCTTCCTTTGGTTGTCACTTCATTCGCTTGCCCCCAAGTTTACAAATCTCATTGCATCTACAATGACAAGGGAATTAAATATTAAATTCACTGGAAAATGATATCCTAAAATGTTTGAATTTTATTAACAAAAACCAGAAATATTAAAAGGAACACGTGGGTTGCCTCCCACGAAGCGCCCTTGTTTATAGTCGTAGGCTCGACTATTATACAAAAAGTATTATAGGTGTCGCCATTAGATAAGTAAGCAGGATGGGTCCCTTATAGGAGAATGATCATTTAAAGGTTGGCAGGAGGAGGGTAGACGGTCGTGTTAGGTCCTTTGGCTAACCCTTCAAAGAAGATCCATCCATTCTTGATCAAGTGGTGAACCTTTCCTCTTAGGGCGAAGCAGTTTTCTATCATGTGACCCTGAGCTCCAGCATGGTACTCGCATCTAGCGTTATGATCGTACCACTTCGGGTAGGGAGGTTGCAGAGGTGCCATTGGGGTGGGCGTAATTTGTCCAGCCGCCAAGAGATGTTTATAAATTTCCCCCAGAGGAGCGGGAAGAGTTGGCAGTGGCCCCCGATTCCAACGGTTACTTGGGTTATTTTGGTTGTTTGGTGGGTTATATGGAGATGGTGGAAATGGTGTAGGGTTTTGAGGAGGTGGTGAGGAAGGTGGCTTGTAGCTAGGCTGGTGAGAGGCAAAGTTGACATCTTTCTTTATGATGGGCTCTTTCTTAGGTGTTACCTCTGGTGTGGAAACATCGATTCTCCCCGACTTGATCCCTTGTTCGACTCTTTCAGCCACCATGACCATGTCAGAAAAGTTATTTGATGGATTGGATATAAGATGAGTATAGTAGGGAGTCTTGAAGGTATCCACGAAAATGGATATGAGTTTTTTGTCATTCAAAGGAGGTGAAATCCTAGAAGCTAGTTCTCTCCACCTCTGAGCATAAGTTTTCATCGATTCTTCAGTTTTTTTCTCAAGATTTCGGAGATCAGAACGGTCTGGCGCTACCTCCAAATTGAACTTGTATTGCTTGAAGAAAGCATCCGATAAATCTCTTCAAGTTTTGATCTTAACCCTATCCAAACTCATGTACCAGGTCAAGGCATGCTTGGCCAAACTCTCTCTGAACAGATGGATTAACATGGGCTCATTGTGTATCATATCGGCCATTTTGTTGCAATAGGCCTTGAGGTGAGTTTTTGGGTACTCGATCCCAGTGTACTTCTCAAAATCTGGAATCTTATATTTTAGAGGCATTATGATCCCCGGGACCATGCACATGGCGGTGGGACCTGTAGGGTCGAAGGGGTCTGTTCCTTCGATGACCCTGAGCCTTTCCTCTAGCAGGTTCATTCTATCCATATTCGGCCTTTCTGTGACAAGAGCATTTTGACCAAGGTATGACGGGGGTTCTGTCGTGAATGGTGGTTGCGTCGGATTGACAAAAGGAGGCCGACTTCCCATAGGATTGGGAATCACGACTTGAGTGGGATGGCCCTAGGGTGGGTAAAATCCGGCTGTAATCCGGCTTTGCAGTGCCTGATCGTTGAAACTTCGTTCCCCGAAAATATCAAGTGAAAGTAGTGTAAGTGCCGATATATCGAATGAGAAAAAATGGGTCCTGTGGGACAAAAATAAAATTTTAAATGCAAAGTAACCTGCACGTGTAAGAAAATTTACAGTTCGTATAACAGAAAATTTATGAAAAAATGGAAATCATGGTACCAAGATGAATAGAGCCACGACAAAGCAGGTATAATCATGATGCACGTGCTAGGGCCCTGATTCTGACATTTCTAACTAGCTTGAATGGTTCCCGGATGATACCATGAAAAGGTCCCTAAAGTGTCGTCCAGTGTCCCGATTCCTTGCAAAATCGTGGAACCTTTCGACTGGCTTTAGGGGTTCATCCGAGTTGGGATTGGTGAACACTACCTAGGACATGTGTCCTAGGGCGTCACTACTACCCTCCTAATTTGGTAATTGTCCCCTGGGTGTAGGGCGCTACGAAATGCATATGACAATTGATAAAGCAAATAAATGAACAGACCAGCAATTGATCAAAGCAAATAAATAAATAAACAAATAAAACACCTCTCTAAAAAGATAAAACCGGCTCCGACCCGTTAATCCCCAGTGAAGTCGCCAAACTGTCGCGCCCCGAGAATTTAAAAATCCGCGAGTGTGCAACGAAATTTGAGACCTTACAATGCTCAGCGTAAACATACGCCTCGCAACATGCAATGAAGTCGCCACCCTAATTTGGTTGCTAGGTTTAGGGAACCTTAATCGTCATGGCATAAGAAATATAATAAGTAAAAAAACTAAAGGCACAAAAAAGGGGTCTGGACCCCAGACAAAGGTTCGGGGTCGTATTATGGTCTCGGGAAGGTGTTAGGCACCCGAGTCACATCCGAAAATGGTTACCGGTTGATGAGAGAGGTGTTAAAAAGGTGTTTGATAAAATGCGTTTTGAAAAAGGGGGGCCTCAGAGGAATCGTCACTTTAGTCTTTTCTATGATCGTGACCGTTCGGGAATAATAAAAAAATCTTTCTGACGGGGTTACCGTTTATCGAGATAAATTGATTATTCCTGACCGTAACGTGATGGGACTGAATTTTCCGTAAGACTGAATGAGCACCCTCTTATTTCATCATCGGGCCATGCATGATTAAGTTAATTACTACGTGATCCTATCATGGATTGCTAACAGAGTACAAATTTAAATGATAGATTTTGAAGTGAAAAAAACTGATGTGGGATCGAAAGTCCCCATGTACATGCAGTCAATATACGCGAGTATTTAAAATCACATGAGCATGGCATTTTAAGCAACTCTTTAAACACGTTATTCATGTGGGTTGATTTTAATTCTAGCGATTCTATATATCATGCGTACGATTGATATTTACGAAAAGCGTTGAATAAATAAAAAGGAATCGAAAGGCGTACTTTCGAACGAAGCTTGAAATTAAAACCTACAAAGTGAGAGTATTAGCAATAACTCGAGAAATAAATAAGCAATTTTATGAGTGCGAAAATTTAAATGACAATTGATTGTATGCGAGAAATGATGGATTTCACGCATACGAGAGTTTAAATGCTGAGTTTGATAAACGCAGAAAAATAAATGATGACAGTTGATTGTATGCGAGAAATGATTTATTTAACGCATACGAGATTTAAATGATGACATGATTGCATGCGAGAAATTATTTATTTAACGTATACGAGATTTAAATGATGACATGATGGCATGCGAGAAATGATTTATTTGACGCATACGAAAATTAAATGATGACATGATTGCATGCGAGAAATGATGGATTTAACGCATACAAAAATTAAATGCTGAGTTGATTGCATGCGAAAAATGATAGATTTAACGCATACGAAAAATTAAATGCTGAGTTGATTGCATGCGAAAAATGATTTATTTGACGCATACGAAATTTAAATGCTGTTTTGATAAGTGTAGAAAAATTAAATGTAGTTGACGATTTACAGGGAATTAAAATAGTTTGATGATTTGCAGAAAATAAACAGTTGATATTTGCGGAAGAATTTCCAGCAGTATGATAAGTGCGGAATTTAAAACAATTCATATTTTGCAGAAAATAAACAAGTGATATTTGCAGAAAATAAAACAATTGATATTTGCAGAAAATTAACAAGTGATATTTGCAGAAAATAAAACAATTGATATTTGCAGAAAATAAAACAGTTGATATTGCAGAAGAATTTCCAGCAGCTTGCGAAAAATTAAAGCAGTTAATATTTGCAGAAAATAAAACAATTGATATTTGCAGAAAATAAACAGTTGATATTGCGGAAGAATTTCCAGCAGCTTGCGAAAAATTTAAGCAGTTGATATTTGCAGAAAATAAAACAATTGATATTTGCAGAAAATAAACAGTTGATATTTGCAGAAAATAAACAGTTGATATTTGCAGAAAATAAACAGTTGATAAATTGCGGAAGAATTTCCAGCAGCTTGCGAAAAATTAAAGCAGTTGATATTTACGAGAATTAAAATGCGACCGACTATGTAGGCGGTAAAATGAATGATTGAATTTAAAGTGCCGAAAGTAAATTGCGGAAATTTAAAGTGCGGATAATTTAAACAGTTGA
Source organism: Viola odorata (assembly GCA_963691705.1). Lineage (NCBI taxonomy): Eukaryota > Viridiplantae > Streptophyta > Magnoliopsida > Malpighiales > Violaceae > Viola > Viola odorata. Next base: position 36,692,927 of record OY829546.1, read on the forward strand.
TAAGTAAGAAAAATTAAACAGTTGATAGTACGAAAAATAATCATACGAAGCATACAAAATATTTTTACGAAAAAGGCGTGATCCGAAATCTCGGAAAGAAATGAAAATGGGCTGGGCCCAACTAAAAAAGTGAAAGAAAAATGGAAAATGGGCCAGGAATAGTGCCTGGCCCATGAAAATTAAAAGGAAGGGTGATGGGCCAAGCCCATCACCTTTGACGCATGAATAGACCATTATGGCACTATTCATCGTCATCTTCACCACGTCGTCGGTGCTACTGCTGGCGACCAAGGTCCGGCCACCCGTGGTCGGATCTTGAAAATCTTCACACCGGGACGCTCGTCTCCTCGACGGCTTCCCGACCGTAAGAACTTTGACTCGCAGTTTAAATCGTACAGAGTTTAATTTTGAAAAAATGATAAAACCGTTAATTATCGAAAACTAATTAATTCGCACAATCTAGCTAACGATTTTTAAAATTGAAAGCATGTATTTAATCTACATCATGCACATGAATTAATGGCACAAAAACAAGCAATTTATCTAATCCAAACCAAGCAAAACGAATTAAAGAAGGAAACGCTTAAAAGGAACGAAAGAAAAAGCTTGAAGAAAAGCTTACTGTGAAACTTTAAACTGAGGCAACCGAAGCTCTAAGTGAGCTATCGATCAAGAGAGTGAAGAAGCAAGGTTTTCTTGCAAAATTGATACCCATGATTAAATGGCCCTTTATCTGATTTAAATGGCCTCGAGCCGGTTCCTACGAACAAACGTTCTAACTTTTCGAGCCGAAGGTACCGCCGCGTAGAGAAAAATACGACGGGTTTAACCGTCTACAGCGAATGATGAGAATTTTCCATTTAACGTGTTTATTTTTTCGTTCAAAAACGTGAAACGTTCGGACGGAAAAATAATGACGTTACGCAGAAAATTACACGAAACGCTGTAGACCGTTGTGAACCGAGAAAAAGCTAGCAACTAGTTGATGGAAAACATTTCAAATTCAAGCTATTGTCCGAGTAAACTTACTCGGGTCCAATAAAAGCTCGAACGAAAATAATAATAAAAAATAAAAATACTAAAAAATGTGCTAAAATACTAAAAATCCTAAAAATCATGAGATGACCTAAAACGAAGAAAAAAATTAGCAAATGACCGCCGGATAGTTAAAAATGTGATTTTTAAGGCTAAAAATATTAATGATAATAATAGTGAAAATACGTGACGAAAACTTTAAAATGTTATTTCAAACGCTGACGATGCTAAAACGCGATGAAAATTTTAAAAATGCTAACGACAACAAATTAACTAAAAATGACAGTAAATTAAGTAAATAAGAGAAATGCTAAAATTAATTTAAAATGACGTCAAAATTCGGGTATCAACACTGTTGTTTTGGTGTTCCTTGAATGCTCTCTTTTTGATTTCGAGATCATTTTGACGAACTGATAAGAGTCTGATGTTCGTCGAGCAGGATTGGCCAACGGGGGTCGGTCGGGAACACTGTTCCTGTGTCTTCGTTACCTGCAAAGCGCCGGAGGGGGTCTCCGACGTAAACACTCCGATGCTTAAGTCAGTATGAGTGGTCAAAATGGTAGGGGTTCAGCACGTTGTCTTAGGCTTACCTCATGTCTGGAATGGTGGGGGTATTTATAGGTAAAGGAAGGATCTTACCGTCAGGGGGTAGGCGTTATCTCTGGTAGGTGTCGTTGGGGTATTACGGAGTGACGTCAGGCGGGGTGACATCATATGGAGTGACGTCACGCATGACCTAGGATGGGGTGACGCCGTGCAGATGTCGCGTGAGAGCCCCCCCGTTGATGTCGACCATCCCAGGGTCGGCCGCCAGGCTAGGGGCGGTAGGAACAGTGTCATGTCCCCTTAGTATATACAGTGATCTGGCCCTATCGCTAGGTGCGATGGCGGCGATGTCGCTAGAGTGATGTCAATAGTTATCATAAGCCCAACTGAAAACGAGCCCGAGTGTTTACCAAGGGCTACTGCCTCGTCTTAAGTCTTGTCTCTTCAGGGGTTTCTGCATTAATGAGGGTTCGACAGTCGAGAAGCACATCTTTCTAGAACACCTTTTTTTCTGAGTCTATAAATAGGCCATTTTTCTGCACTTGTCTTCACAATTCTCTTAGCTTTCTTCACCTCTCTTTGCTTAATGGACGAAGTTACCAAAAAATTTCTGCTCTCCAAGGCCCATACACTGAGGAATCTGACTCAGGCGGACATCGATTTTCTGGGGTCGCTGAGCACCAAGACTTCTGAGGATATCTTGGAGCTCCAGGGGATGCTGACCCCCTTGCAGGCCAGGCAGAATGCTCTCTCCATGGAGGACTTCAGCCCTGTGGAGAAGGCGGTGAAGCTGTCGGTGGCTGTCTCTCAAATTCAGCTACTCATTGCTATGTTGCAGCACAGGAAGGATTTACTAGGGTGCTGCCTGAAAGGCATGAGGGCCTGCTCTTCCGAACTGACCACTCTTGCGGATGCCCTGAGGGATATTCCCTTTATGGAGTGGGAAGACGATGACGCTGGGTCAAATGTCTGACCAGCAGTGGGGACCCTTCTGCTATGCCTCTTTATGTTTCCTTTGGTGTCATCTTATGTAATTCCGGGCCGTTAGGCCCTTAAATAAATAAAATGGTTTCTTTGTTATACTGCCGCGATGTTGACATTTTTCTCCTTGTATGGTATCTTGTTGGAAAAAGAACCTCTTCATGCAGTAAAAATGAGTTTAGTGTCCTTTGGGATCCCGCACCCTTTCTTTTGCTTGACCGGTAGATGATAATAAATGTCTCTCCCAACCGTTTCCAAATTTATTCCGCGCCGTTTCTTCAGTGTTAACAGATTGGGCGGTTGTCTCGGTGCCTTTTGGTTGGCGCAGACTTCCAACAGTTGCGGTTGTGAAATCTGATCTCTTCGCCCCTATGGCTGTTGCTCCTGAACGTATTAATTATTCTTGAAACACGTGAAAAGGCAAGAGCACTTCCTTGCCTTGGCTATATAATGGGCTCTTCTCTCTTTTTCCTGTTCATCCGTCTTCTTTGTTACTACTGATACCTCTATGGCTGACTCTCGCTTCTTGTGCACTGCTGCTCGTGACTCTCCGCCGACTCCTCCAACCTCCCCAGACTCAGACAACCCTCCTCCATCGCCCCCATGGATGCCCACCAAACACAAGGGTCGTAACAGACCGAAAAGGCCGACGAAGAAGATCTTCGAGTCTTTCTTTGCCAGTTATGAACCTCATTACTCCGCGTTGCAGAGAGATGATGAGGTATCGATGCCTGTCAAACGCTCTCCTTCTGGGAAAAGAGTTCCCATTCAAAACACCAATTCGAAGTCAACAACGTCCACCATCAGGGGGGATCTCCATACCGCTTCAATAGAGGAGGCTGCTCCCGTGACATGCCCTGTGTCTAAGCTTGGCCGAAGGCCCTGTAGGATTGACGAACCCTTCCCTCCTTACAATAGTGGGTTGCCATTGTCCCCGGAGGACTATGATTACTGCTATGACATGGACTGGGCTGACGAGGATTGACGATGTCATGTTTGTTGTAGATGCCACTGGCTCTTTTGAATAAATGAATAAAAATAGTATTTTGTTTTTTCTTCTTTATTTCTGCATGGTGCCGTCTCGTGAGGTAACTGACGCTAACCAGCCAGTTATCGCTTCACACGACCATCTTTGTTTTTGACTTCTTGTAATTCACGATCCCTCCTTTGCGAGGTTCGAGGCTAGCGCTTGACTTTAAGTTTCCTGTCAGAACCTTTCCACGTGTTGTATTTATTTTACACGTGTCCTGCTACGATGGGCTGCCTAGTCGTCTAGCTTTCGACCGTCTCTCTTAAAAGGAAAATTCGTTCTTTCTTTCTACTCTTTTGCTCTTCTTTTAAATTTCACATCTCTCTTCACTTTTTTGCTCGCTCCGAGGAAATTCTCTCATTCGTATCCAGACGATCCGCCTATTAACTTCGCTCTCCTTTTTCAAGGTATTCTGCTCAATCTTGCTTTGATTTTCCTTTTCCTACTTATCTGTCATGCCTCGCACAAGATCTCAGTCCGACTCTCTGGTTATTCCCGGGGCAGTCTCTCTTGATCCTGAAATTAAAAACACCCCTAGAATCTTTACTTGCCCCACTGTTCTGCGTCTCGAATTAGAAAGCAATGGTATTACTTTCCCCAAGGATCACCGTCCTTCTATTCCTACTAGCACTTTGAGTCTCCATAGTAGGCTTTGGGGGACTCGTAGGATGTTTTATTTTAAGATGTTTCAGTATGGGTTCCGCCTCCCTGTTCATACCACACTAGAGAACGTACTACGCGAGTATGGGCTTAACCCTGCGCAGATCACCCCTTTCTCGTGGAGTGGCATCTACGCTTTCCTCCGCGCTTGTGAGTTGAAAGATATTCTCGTTCCCTATGTCGCTTTGTTTCGCAAGTTTTTGACTCTATTCTGTCGCAACGGCTTCGTTGATATTACCCCAAGGTGGGGTGATGCCTTAGTCGGGCCTTTTTGGCAAAGATTTCAAGGATTTGAGGAGAGCGTCGAAGACTAGAAGAGCGGTTTCTTCGTTGTCGAATTACCCTCTCGTCTGTGGCACTTTGGTTTCAACCTGGATGTCGTTGATTAGGTGAAACCAGTAGTTCTGTCTAGGGAAGAATTAGGCCAGGTCAACGCCTTGTTGGAGATGGAGTCGTCCTTCCAGATTCAAAACTTTGCCTTGTAGGCCTTTGTTTGAATGTACCATAGGTGAGTTTTTGGGCTTTGTCATTATCTTATTTATCCCTTGTTTACTAACATAACTCCTCGCAAGGGACACTATCGCTCGTCTATTTCCAAAGGGTGACGCTCCTCCCAAGATTATTCCACCTCCGGCGACGACTCCTTCTCCTTCTGCTGGGGCCCGGGCTGAGCATTGTGTGCCCATAAAGAAAAGGGCTTCGAACGCGGCTCTTTCGAAGAAGAGTGGTACTTCTACCCACGCCTCTCGCTTCATGGAGAATTGGTTGCCAACTCGGAAAAGGGGGTCCGGCTCTGGTTCGCCAATAATTGAGACAAAGATATTTTCTTACGGGGTCGAGGATATGGAGGACATGGATACAGAGCTGAGTCTTCGCCCAGCCTCCGCTACTCAGCGAAAGAGGCTGAGGGAGGAGAGCGAGACTCGGGTGGCAAAGATGGCTGCTCGGCCTACCCCTGCCCTAGGGACAACCCCTGTCGCTCATCGCGCTGCCACTTCGCCTGGTACCACTAGAGAAGTTGTCGCGCTGCTAGGTGACACTTCTTCGATTCTAAGGTCGTCTCCTCCCAACGGGGTTCCAGCATCTGTGATGGTATCGCCGTCGGTGGCAGACTCTACTCCAGTCATAGAGCCTCCTCATTCTCCCATTGGTTCCTACATCCCTGACGTGGTGGCACCAGTTCAGGGTACTACTGGTCCTTTTTGCTTTCCGCCAAAGTCTCCTTGTCCGTTGTTCCTTACTTCCATTCGAGATACCGGTGGTTCAGTCAATAGTTCTGTCCCTTCCTTTGTTGCTGATCTTTCCATTGACGGGCCCCGAGGGACCCCTTCCCATCGACTAGATTTGTCGAAGTTCAGGACTGACGGGTTCCGTGCCTTGGGAGTATCAGACCCCTTGTCGCGGGACCAGCCCGCGGCTATCTTGGCATGCGAGATGTTCCATGTCCCTGAGGATGAGAATACATTACTGCAGCTTCCTCCTGAGGTTCAGCGCGCACGCATTATGAATAACTACCTTGTCGTCTTTCGGGAACTTCATTACTTTATCAAGGCCCACGGTGAGCAATTCCAAGATCCTGGTGCCTTGGCCAAAGTGGAAGAGCTAACGCGGCTCCAGAAGCGTACCCAAGCCGAATTACGCGAGTGTCGTGCTGACCTTGCTCGGGAGAGGTCTAGAGGAAAGGCCAAGATTGAAGCTTTAGAGGCTGAGTTGGTGGCTGAAAGGAAGAAGAATTCTCTTCTTCACGAAGAGATATCATCTCGTGACGCTGATTTGGCGAAGGCTTCGTCAAAGGTGACTTGGTGGAAAAAGAATGCCATACGAGCCTTTACTACTGGGTTCGCAGATCAGTGCCGCGGTAGGGTTGTTGATCCTGCTGAGGTTGCCGAGTATGCCTCCGCAAAAATGAAAGAGATTGATGAGAGCCAAGAAGGCTTCTTTTCCTCCGAAGAGGAGTGATGAGACGACACCCCCTGCAACATCCGGAGAGCGATAGCCTCGCACGGATATTTCTCCACATTGCCACGCTGACATCCGGAGAGCGATAGCCTCGCACGGATATTTCTTCGCAATGCCACGTCGACATCCGGGGAGCGATAGCCTCGCACGGACCTTCTGCACATTTCCACGTCTACATCCGGAGAGCGATAACCTCGCACGGATATTTCTTCGCATTGCCACGTCGACATCCGGAGAGCGATAGCCTCGCACGGACCTTCTACACATTGCCACGTCTACATCCGGAGAGCGATAGCCTCGCACGGATATTTCTTCACATTGCCACGTCAACATCCGGAGAGCGATAGCCTCGCACAGATATTTCTCCACATTGCCACGCCGACATCCGGAGAGCGATAACCTCGCACGGATATTTCTCCACATTGCGACACCGACATCCGGAGAGCGATAGCCTCGCACGGATATTTCTTCGCATTGCCACGTCGACATCCGGGGAGCGATAGCCTCGCACGGACCTTCTGCACATTGCCACGTCTACATCTGGAGAGCGATAGCCTCGCATGGATATTTCTTCACATTGCCACGTCAACATCTGGAGAGCGATAGCCTCGCATGGATATTTCTCCACATTGCCATGCCGACATCCGGAGAGCGATAGCCTCGCACGGATATTTCTCCACATTGCCACACCAACATCTGGAGAGCGATAGCCTCGCACGGATATTTCTTTGCATTGCCACGTCGACATCCGGAGAACGATAGCCTCGCACGGACCTTCTGCACATTGCCACGTCGACATCCGGAGAGCGATAGCCTCGCACGGATATTTCTTCACATTGCCACGTCAACATCCGGAGAGCGATAGCCTCGCACGGACATTTCTCCACATTGCCACGCCGACATCCGGAGAGCGATAGCCTCGCACGGATATTTCTTCACATTGCCACGCCGACATTCGGAGAGCGATAGCCTCGCACGGATATTTCTTCACATTGCCACGCCGACATTCGGAGAGCGATAGCCTCGCACGGATATTTCTTCACATTTCCACGTCGATATCCGAAGAGCGATAGCCTCGCACGGACCTTCCTTCTCATTTCCACAATCAGCGTCCGAAGAGCGATAGCCTCGCACGGACATGCAACCTCATTTTTCATACCAGCATCTAGCAATGCGATAGCCTCGCCCAGACTAGAATTTAAAGCATATCTCCTCCCAGAGTGACATCCACGACAATATCTCCTCCCAGACTAACATCCACGAATAACGCCAACAAATCTATCTCCTCCCAGAGCGACGTCATCACTGCAAGCCTGAGGTAAGACCCGCTGTGTCGCCAAAATTCGGATATGTAGGGGCAACCGTCTTTACTGCTTATCATATACTTCGATAAGACAGTAAAGACGGGGCAACTGTTGATACCCGAATTTTGACGCCATTTTAAATTAATTTTAGCATTTCTGTTATTTACTTAATTTACTGTCATTTTTAGTTAATTTGTTGTCTTGAGCATTTTTAAAATTTTCATCGCATTTTAGCATCGTCATTATCATCGTCAGCGTTCGAAATAACATTTTTAATTTTTCGTCACGTATTTTCACTATTATCATTAATATTTTTAGCCTTAAAAATCACATTTTTAACTATCCGGTAGTGATTTGCTAATTTTTTCTTCGTTTTAGGTAATCTCATGATTTTTAGGATTTTTAGTATTTTAGCACATTTTTTTATTTTTTTATTTTTTATTATTATTTTCGTTCGAGCTGTTATTGGACCCGAGTAAGTTTACTCGGACAATAGCTTGAATTTGAAATCTTTTCCATCAACTAGTTGCTAGCTTTTTCTCGGTTCACAACGGTCTACAGCGTTTCGTGTAATTTTCTGCATAACGTCATTATTTTTCCGTCCGAACGTTTCACGTTTTTGAACGAGAAAATAAACACGTTAAATGGAAAATTCTCATCATTCACTGTAGACGGTTAAACCCGTCGTATTTTTCTCTACGCGGCGGTACCTTCGGCTCGAAAAGTTCGAATGTTTGTTCGTAGGAACCGGCTCGAGGCCATTTAAATCAGATAAAGGGCCATTTAATCATGGTCGTTGATCTGGTCAACCAAGGAAAGTCAACCAGATCAACGACCCTTGAATTACCTAGCATGGTGCACATGCACAGTGGGCGTGGAGTGCAGCGGAGCAGACCACCGGGATTACCTGCTCCCGTCGCTTCCTAGCTCGAGCCCGTAGCTCCCTATCCCGTCCAGCCATCATCACGGCTCCCCTAGCCTCGCCAGCGCACGCTCACGGCCACCACGCGCAGCACCCTCGTCCAAACGCCACGTGATCTTTGGCTATAAATACAAGCCATCCTTCAACGAAAAATAGGTACCACGCGTAGCACCCTCGTCCAATCGTTAGCTAGATTGTGTGAATTAATTAGTTTTTGATAATTAACAGTTTCATCATTTTTTCAAAATTAAACTCTGTACGATTTAAACTGCGAGTCAAAGTTCGTACGGTCGGGAAGCCGTCGAGGAGACGAGCGTCCCGGTATGAAGATTTTCAAGATCCTACCACGGGTGGCTAGACCTTGGCCGCCGGCAGTAGCGCCAGCGACGTGGTGAAGATGACGATGAATAGTGCCATAATGGCCTATTCATGCGTCAAAGGTGATGGGCTTGGCCCATCACCCTTTCTTTTAATTTTCATGGGCCAGGCACTATTCCTGGCCCATTTTTCATTTTTCTTTCACTTTTTTAGTTGGGCCCAACCCATTTTAATTCTCATAAATATCAACTGCTTTAATTTTTCGCAAGCTGCTGGAAATTCTTACGCAATTTGTCAACTGTTTATTTTCTGCAAATATCAACTGTTTATTTTCTGCAAATATCAACTGTTTATTTTCTGCAAATATCAACTGTTTTATTTCCTGCAAATATCAACTACTTTAATTTTTCGCAAGCTGCTGGAAATTCTTCCGCAATATCAACTGTTTATTTTCTGCAAATATCAATTGTTTTATTTTCTGCAAATATTAACTGCTTTAATTTTTCGCAAGCTGCTGGAAATTCTTCCGCAATATCAACTGTTTTATTTTCTGCAAATATCAATTGTTTTATTTTCTGCAAATATCACTTGTAAATTTTCTGCAAATATCAATTGTTTTATTTTCTGCAAATATCACTTGTTTATTTTCTGCAAAATATCAATTGTTTTAAATTCCGCACTTATCATACTGCTGGAAATTCTTCCGCAAATATCAACTGTTCATTTTCTGCAAATCATCAAACTGTTTTAATTCCCTGTAAATCGTCAACTATATTTAATTTTTCTACACTTATCAAAACAACATTTAAATTTCGTATGCGTCAAATAAATCATTTTTTGCATGCAATCAACACAGCATTTAATTTTTCGTATGCGTTAAATCCATCATTTTTCGCATGCAATCAACTCAGCATTTAATTTTCGTATGCGTTAAATCCATCATTTATCGCATGCAATCATGTCAGCATTTAATTTTTCTATGCGTCAAATAAATCATTTCTCGCATGCCATCATGTCATCATTTAAATCTCATATGCGTTAAATAAATCATTTCTCGCATGCAATCATGTCATCATTTAAATCTCGTATGCGTTAAATAAATCATTTCTCGCATACAATCAACTGTCATTTATATTTTCGCACTCATAAAATTGCTTATTTATTTCTCGAGCTATTGCTAATACTCTCACTTTATAGGTTTTAATTTCAAGCTTCGCTGGAAAGTACGCCTTTCGATTCCTTTTTATTTATTCAACGCTTTTCGTAAATATCAATCGTACGCATGATATATAGAACAACTAGAATTAAAATCAACCCACATGAATAATGTGTTTAAAGAGTTGCTTAAAATTCCATGCTCATGTGATTTTAAATACTCGCTTATATTGACTGCATGTACATGGGGACTTTCGATCCTACATTAGTTTTTTTCACTTCAAAATCTATCATTTAAATTTGTACTTTGTTATTAATCCATGATAGGATCACGTAGTAATTAACTTAATCATGCATGGCCCGATGATGAAATAAGAGGGCGCTCATTCAGTCTTACGGAAAATTCAGTCCCATCACGTTACGGTCAGGAATAATCAATCAATCTCGATAAACGGTAACCCCGTCAGAAAGATTTTTTTATTATTCCCGAATGGTCACGATCATAGAAAAGACTAAAGTGACGATTCCTCTGAGGCCCCCCTTTTTCAAAACGCATTTTATCAAACACCTTTTTAACACCTCTCTCATCAACCGGTAACCATTTTCGGATGTGAATCGGGTGCCTAACACCTTCCCGAGACCATAATACGACCCCGAACCTTTGTCTGGGGTCTAGACCCCTTTTTTGTGCCTTTAGTTTTTTTACTTATTATATTTCTTATGCCATGATGATTAAGGTTCCCTAAACCTAGCAACCAAATTAGGGTGGCGACTTCATTGCATGTTGTGAGGCGTCTGTTTACGCTGAGCATTGTAAGGTCTCAAATTTCGTTGCACACTCGCGGATTTTTAAATTCTCGGGGCGCGACAAACAGCAAAAGTAAGTACAAAACAAAAATGGTCAAACATCAACAGCAAAATAATCTCAAAAAGATCATCACAAACTTGGGCACAGTGCCCTCAAAATAATCAAGAAGAAACATCTTCAGCAAAGAGTCAAGGATTTGTGCACTTTGCTCTCACCACGATCAAATCGTTGAGCATCGTTCACTGCAATTTGTCCTCATCGTAATCAGTCGTCGAGCACAAACTCATTAAAACCTTTTCGCAAAATAAAAACACACAACACTTTTCCTTTCTTCTACAAATGCCTCCCTTTTTTCTCCCTCGCAAAGTCCTTTCGATTATTAGCAGGCCCATGCATGTGCATCTTCATTTGAAGTCTATTCACTCAGATTGACATTGCAAATTTAATTTTTGTGCTATGTTTATTGCATTTTTAGGAGTGTAAACACATAGCCTTATTTTCTGAGCGTGAGCGCAAACACTAATGTCTGGCGAGGATTGCTTACAGCTGCATGTCATGGGAAAGTCTTGTCCTTGAGGTCGTTATTTTCTGAACAAGACGTAGACGTTATCTAGACTTGAGTCAATCATGTTCATATAACGAAAATTGGAGGAACATTTTATCCTAAAAATAATGCTTGAATTTATTTTCTTAAACAAACAAATCATTTTCATTCCAAAACAAAAAAACTTGGGGGTAAGCCATGGGTTAAATGTAGGAATATTTGATATTTCTCACATAGGTCGTTTGCTCTCTCTTTTTCTATTTGTTGCTGCTTCGTGTTTTCTTCTCTCATATTTGCAGGATACAAATACGCATTGAGGGAACCATGCCACAAAATGGGTCTTCGATGAAGAAATCGTTGTAATGCCCTCGTTATGGATTTCCATCCACAAAATCTAATCTACATCCAAATGAAGGTACGTTACTACTTCACTTCCAGCCTAGTTGTGCGGTGACTTGGTCACCCACGTTGGTGTGACGACTTAGTTGTCCACTTTTCTGTCTAGTTGTGCGGTGACTTGGTCACCCACTTTGGTGTGATGACTTGGTCGTCCACTTTTCTGTCTAGTTTGTGCGGTGACTTGGTCACCCACGTTGGTGTGATGACTTGGTTGTCCACTTTTATTTCTAGTTGTGCGGTGACTTAGTCACCCACGTTGGTGTGACGACTTGGTATTCCACTTTTCTGTCCAGTTGTGCGGTGACTTGGTCACCCATGTTGATGTGATGACTTGGTTGTCCACTTTTATTTCCAGTTGTGCGGTGACTTAGTCACCCACGTTGGTGTGACGACTTGGTTGTCCACTTTTCTTTCTATGTTGTGCGGTCACTTGGTCACTCACTTTGGTGTGACGACTTACTTGTCCACTTCTCTTTATGTCGTGTGGTGACTTGGTTACCCACATTTTTAACTATGTCATGCAGTGACTTAGTTACCCACGTTTTCACTTAGTTTGTGCGGTGACTTGGTTACCCACGTTCTCACTTATGTCGTGTGACGACTTGGTCGTCCACTTTTCAGTTATGTCGTGTGGTGACTTGGTCACCCACATCCTCTTTATGTCATGCGGTGACTTGGTTACCAATATTTTTACTTACGTCGTGCGGCGACTTGGTCACCCATATCCTCTTATGATCATGAACGATTTGGTCACCCATATCAACCTTATTTTATACGGTGGCTTCCAACCACTCCCCATTTCAATCCATACGGTCACGTCCCCACAACATATCTTGAAAATTCGTAAACAGTCACCCCGAATATCAAATCAACATCAGAACGAAGGTATGTTACCATCAATCAATATCCGAGCTAAGGTACATTACAACTCTCATTTACATAATTCTACATTTCTGCATAATTATTATCTCCTCCTTGAGCGACTACTTTTCTGCATACTCAAATTCTCCTCCTTGAGTGACTACTTTTCTGCATACTCAAATTCTCCTCCTTGAGCGACTACTTTCCTGCATAACCAAATTCTATTCTGCATATCCAAATGCTCCTCCTTGAGCGACTACTTTTATGCCTAAACTAAATACTCCTCCTTGAGTGACTATGTCTTTACATAATTCTACATTTCTGCATAATAAATACTCCTCCTTGACTGACCCTATTTCTACGCTTTCTTCACCAAACGTCTGAATTTTGCGGTATCCCCGCTTGGATCTCATCTCTTCACCAAACGTCCGAAATTTTGCGGTATCCCCGATCGGATCTCACAAACATCATCAGCGTCCTCACTATCAGAGACAACCATCCTCGCTATCAGAGATAACCGATTTCAGTAAGAGAAGATCATATCCTCATTATCTGAGAAAACCATCTTCCTCACTATCAGAGATATTTCCCTCAAAGGTACGTTACTATCAACCAACATCAGACCAAAGGACGTCCGGTCAAAACTCGATTCACGTAATGGCTTCCATACCTACCTCCTCCCAGAGTGACAACATCAAGATTATCTCCTCCTAGAGTGACATCAATGAATTATCTCCTCTTAGAGTGACATCATCGAACTTTATTCTCCCAGAGTGACAGCATCAATTTCCTCATCACCGAATAACACTGATAGCATGTTTCTTGGGCTTGATTTTATGCTCTTTTCTAGCCTTTTCAGGGGCATGATCCTACTAATTGACCTTTATTTCCATCTTTATTGCAGATCAGCTCCAAAAGGAGAAAAATAGTGAAAAGATGCATTTTTGGAAGAATTCTTGGGATTTCAAGCTTCAAGGCCTAGAAGATCAGAATGTCGTCGAGCCCTCGACGCTATCCAGACCAGTGAGCAGTCTCTCGCCTGCGATATCTCTACAAAGCCAAAGAGACGAATATCCAAAGATTCTCACGGGATTCCTTGCATATCTAGAAGATTCTAGAATATTCCAGCACGCTCCATGTGCTGTCAACCTCTCCCCTTAGCTGGAATTAATCTTTTTGTAGTCCCTTAGCTGGAATTTGTCTTCTTATGGGCTGGACACTATATAAGCCTCTAGTTTTAGGGTTTGAAGACATCTTGTAAATATTTTTCCACTTTCTTCTTTTGGGAGTCGCCTCCTTTTCTCTCCTCCCCCTTTTGGGTGGTGGCTGAGACATCCATTTCCAGCAGCCATTGAACTTAACCGGAGCTTTGCTCTGGCCGGTAACATTTTAATTGTTTTATTCTTCTTATTCTTCTTTTATGCAATCTTTCTTTTCCTATTTTGTTTACTTGTTTTGTGGTATGTGTAGCTAGATTCTACCTTCTTAGTAGAGGTATTTTGAGGGTTGCATGGGTAGTTAAGAGGCCTAAATATGTTTAATATATTCTTATTGTTGTATTCGATTGTTTATCGGTTTCTTGTTAATTCATCTAGGGCTAGATTAGTAGTCTGGCCAACTAATTTCTAGACCTAGATGATTACTGTCATTCTCTTCTTTATAACTAACGTGAATCCTTGAGTTAGAGTAGACACCTAGTGGAGGCAGCGCGAGAGGCCTCTATCTAGGGGTAAACGGTCGTTTAGGGTATGTGATATGAGTTTGACAAGCTGAGCTATGACGCCCTAGATCTGTCTTGCCTCCCCTTCATGGGAGTTCTGAGTAGTGCCTCCCCACATTCATGCCTGGGAGGACGGCGGAATGTCAAGGTCACCTCATATGTGGAAACGGGGGGGGTGACTTTTATCTAAGAAGGTAGGGGATGCGGTGTGGAAATGCAGTCCCTATAGCATATCTATGACATAGGAATATAATATTTCTGCGCCGATGATTTTCATGCCCTCGACGCAACCCGAGAATGTCCTTTGCTAAGATTTCGTCTCTTCTGATTTTATTGCTTTTAATTTCTTCTCTTCTGACTTTATTTCTTTATTTGTTTTCTGTTTGCATGTCGTGCCCTTGATTTCTGTTTTTATTAATTGTCTTGTTAGCATCTATCTCTATCTTGGTTAACTAGATTAACCAACCAAACCCCCCTATTGTTTCTTTTATTGTTTTACTTTATATCTGGTTTTGTCTAGTGTATGTCTTCACCATTCTCTGTGGATCGAACCTCTTGCCACTATCTTCAATCCTTTTTTGTTGCATGTGATAAGTTGTAATTATTTGATCGTGCCCTCGACAAGCACGTCATCAAATTGGCGTCGTTGCTGGGGATATTTACTAGTTTTCTCTTGGTTATAACTGACGCGAAGCCTTGAGTTAGAGTAGACACCTAGTAGAGGCAGCGCGAGAGGCTTCTGTCTAGGGGTAAACGGTTATTTAGGGTATGCGATACGAGTCTAACAAGCTGAGCTATCGCGCCCTAGATCTGTCTTACCTCCCCTTCATGGGCGTTCTGGGTAGTGCCTCCCCGCATTCGTGCCTGGGAGGACGGCGGAATGTCAAGTCCACCTCACTTGTGGAAACAGGGGATGCGGTGTGGAAACGCGGTCCCTATAACAGGTCTGTACTTGAGTCTGGAATATTTTTGCGCCGATAATTTTCATGCCCTCGATGCAACCAGAGAAAAACCTTTGCTGGGAATCTTTCTTATCTGCTTTCATGTCTTTATTTATCATTATATTTATATGTCTTGCCCTTGATTCTTAATTTTAGTGCTTTTTACTTTTCGTGCCCTAGATTACTATTTTTATTAGTTAACTTGTTAGCTCTTATCTCTCTTGGTTAATTTGTTAGCCAAGCAACCCCCTCCCCCCTCCCCCTTTTTGTTGCTGTCTTAGTCTGTTTGTCTGTCATGCATGAAAGTTAGAGTCTTGCCCTAGTCTTCGTGGATCGACCCTGTTACCACTATGCACAATTTATTATGCACTTGATAGCAGGTCTTTATTATTTGTTTGATCGTGCCCTCGACAAGCATGCATCAAACACCCTCAAAAGTATACCTCCTCCTAGAGTGACATCAACGATTATCTCCTCCCAGAGCGACAACATCAACAATTACCTCCTCCCAGAGTGACATCTACGACTTATCTCCTCCTAGAGTGACATCAAATTATATCTCCTCCTAGAGTGGCATCTACGACTTATCTCCTCCCAGAGTGACATCAACGAATGACATCATCAAATTATACCTCCCCCCAGAGTGACATCAACGAATTATCCTCCCAGAGTGACATCATCAAAACTATCTCCTCTCAGGGTGACATTAACAAACTTACCTCCTCCTAGAGTGACATCAACAAACTTACCTCCTCCCAGAGCGACATCATCATGGTAAGATTAAGGTAAGACCTGTTGTGTCATCAAAATTCGGATACGTGGGGGCAACCGTCTTTACTGCTCATCGAATACTTCGATAAGACAATAAAGAGGGGGCAACTGTTGATACCCAAATTTTGACGCCATTTAAATTAAATTTAGCATTTCTGTCATTTTACTTAATTAATTGCCATTTTAAATCAATTTGCTGTCATTAGGACATTTTTAAATTCTCGTCACATTTTATCATCATCGTTGTCATCGTCAGCATTCGAAATCGCATTTTTAATTTTTCGTCACGTCATTTTCATTATTATTATTATTAATATTTTCAGCCTTAAAAATTATATATTTTAATTATCCGTTAGTCAATTGCTATTTATTTTTTCGTTTTAGGCCATCGCATAAAATTTAGGATTTTTAGTATTTTATCATAGTTTTTAGCATTTTTTATTTTATTAGTATTTTTTGTTCGAGCTTTTATTGGACCCGAGTAAATTCGCTCAGACCATTGATCGAATGTGTTATTTCTTCAGTTGACAATTACCTACTTTTTTTTTCATTCACGCTAGTCAACTTCGTCTCGTGCAATTTTCGTCGTCACATCATTTATTTTTCGATCGAACATATTCCTGTTTCTGAACGAGAAAATAAACACGTTAAACAAAGATTTTTCTTCATTCGCTGTAGACTATTAAACTTGTCATATTTTTCTCTATAACGTAGTTGCTTTCATTTGAATTTCTCGCTAGTTTCGTCTCACTGATAGATCGAGCCCATATTAATTACTAAAGCATTTGTTCTCCTCTACAATTCGAAGCCCTTAGTCAACCATCCAACGGTCACGGATTTAAGCTCAACATCCATTCCCTTTTCCTTTTCACGCAAGTTTTCTCCTCTCCAATTCGAAGCCTCGTCATGGCTTCGAGAATTAGCTACGTCATTGCTTCGAGAAGGAAGCGACGTCACCACACCAACACTGATCACTCTCATTCGCCGTTATCACCTCGTCACCCTCGACCACGTATATCAAATTCACCACATATTCATCCAACCTCCTTCTATAAATACCCTGCCCTTCACCCTTCAAAGGAGACGGGTTGAGGCACCCATTCATCATCAACATCAGTCCAAGCAAAGGAGACGGGTTGAGGCACCCATTCATCATCAACATCAGTCCAAGCAAAGGAAGCAAGCACTGTAAGTTTTTTCAAGCTTTCTCTCTCTAGAAATTTTGGTCAATTTTCGTTTTCCATCCTAATCAATCAATAAATTGCTCAAATCTGTTTTAAACACTTCGTTTTCAAGTTATAATCGCTTTGCTTGCTCCAATTTGAATGCCTGCTGTTTGAATTATTTAATTTCGAATTATTGATTTTAATGCGCATTATTCTTCAATCGTTAAATTAAGCTTCGTTTGTGGATGAAATGATTCGATTTTTGTTGGATTTTGGTTGTGGCTTCATCCTCTGTGCATGGTGACTGTTTTTCGTCGTTGTGGTGGTCGGAGCTTCTCCCTTGTCGCCGGCAGTGGCGCCGACGCAAGGAAGAAGAAGAATAGTAGAAGCCATGCTACTGTTCTTGAAGGAGAAAGGTGACGGGCCAAGCCCGTCCTTTCTTCCTTCTTTAAACGTAGATGGGCCTTGGCTTAAGCCAAGCCCATCTGTTCTTCTTTCAATTCAAGTCATGGGCCTAGGATTTATTCCTAGCCCATTTTAATTAACATTCAGCATGCACATGGGCCCAACCCATTAAAGTTTCGTCAATTGATCAAGTCCCTTTTATTTTCGTGTTTATTTAATTAATAGCTCGTATGCAATATTTAATTTATGTCATATGTCATGTTTAATTAATTATTTATTTACTTGTTTAAATTTAAATGCATATCTATTTGCTTTACTTGATGTTTTAATTATCTTCGAACGATTACTAACATCGATTTCGTAGGCACCAAAAATCATCAAATCTTTAATTTTTTGTCAAATCATCATTTAAATTTTCGTATGCATCAAATCATCATTTAAATTTCTTGCACTTATCAACTGTCATCATTTAAATTTCTCGCACTCGTTAAATCATCATTTAAATTTTTGTATGCATCAAATCATTATTTAAATTTTCATATACATCAAATCATCATTTAAATTTCCCGCACTCGTCAAATCATCATTTAAATTCTCGCATGCATCAAATCATCATTTAAATTTTCCTGTACTCATCAAATCACCATTTTAATTTTCGTATGCGTCAAATCGTCATTTTTATTTTCGTGCTCGTCAAAATCATTATTTAATTCTTCGATGTATATCAACTATTTATTTAAATTCTCGCATTTGTAAACTGCTTATTTATCTTTCGAGCCATCACTAACACTCTCATTTTGTAGGTTTAAAATTTGAGCTTCGCTCGAAAGTACGTCTTTCTCTCCCTTTTATTTATTCAAGGCTTTTCGTAAATATTAATCGTATGCGTGATATATAGAATTGCTACAATTAATATCAACCCACATGAACAACTTGTTTAAAGACTTGCTTAAAATGCCATGTTCGTTTGATTTTAAATTCCATTTATATTGACTGCATGTATTTGGTGGCTTCGATCCCACATCGGGTTATCATTTTAAAATATCTCTCATTTAAATTTAATCATGCATGGTCCAATGATGAAATAAAGGGCACTCATTCAGTCTTATGGAAAATTCAGTCCCATCACGCTACGGTCAGGAATAATCAATCGGTCTTGAAAATGGTAACCCGGTCAGAAAAGATTTTTAAAATGGTAACCCCGTCCAACGATTAATTATTCCTGAACGGTCCCGATCGTGGAAAAGACCAAAGTGATGATTCCTCTAAGGACCCCTTTTCAAAACGCATTTTTATCAAACACCTTTTAAACACCTCTCTTATCAACCGGTAACCATTTTTGGATGTGACTCGGGTGCCTAATACCTTCCCGAGTCTATAATACGACCCCGAACCTTTGTCTTGGGTTTAGACCCTTTTTTTGTGCCTTTAGTTTTTTATTTATTTTATTTTTTATGCCATGACGATTAGGTTCCCTAAGCCTAGAGAGAAAATTAGGGTGGTGACTTCATTGCATGTTGCGAGGCGTCCTTTCACGCCGAGCATCGTAAGGTCTCAGATTCATCGTATACTCACGAATTTTTTGTTATTTTCGGGGCGCGACATAAGCCTAATGCAAATCCTTGCATGTCACATTCCATGTATCATAAGTCGATCAATATCGTGACCCTCTAGCTCATATTAACAAAGCATGATTGATATGATGCATTTGTTTGCATCATTCCCCTTAATGTAAATATGCATGTTCCCACCCTTTATGTGCTAACCCCATTTTAAATGATGCCGCTTTACAAGAATCATTCAGAACTATATTTGGTTTAATCTCTTCGTGACAATACGTAGACAATCTTCACATATTCAACCGTAATTTTAATTAATCTTTCATGAAATCGATATCATTTGAATTGGAAGTAATATGTTGTTATGACTAACTTTTATTACGCTAACTTCCGTTCGAACTCTAAAATGCTTAAACCATTTGCATGTTTGGATAAACCTTGTATGTTTCATGTTCTTCATTTAGTCTTTTTTCTACTTTTTTAAATGATTTAGAAACCTTTTTTTTATTTCTTTTCTTTTTACAAATCTCACTATAAAGAACATTAAAATGTCAAAAATCATTAAAACTTGTCAAAACTCAAACGAATAAGGTGTCTAACACCTTCCTTATTTGTTAGTTCCATAATTCAAGATGTTTATTTTGCAAACCGGTGTGTTTTCATGTAAACAAAACTTTTTGGGTATTGAGTTATATCAATTGTGTTTTATGTTAAATTGGCATCAAACGGTTTTTCCTTAAAATATGATTAATCATGGTTTTCTTTATTTCTATAATAAATAAAGTGGTGACTCTAGTTTTCCACCTGTTGGGCCTTATGAATTTGAGTCTAAGCATTTTTTTAAAGAAATATTTTATCATGAGTTTTTTTAATAAAAATATCACCGAAAATATAAGTAGGGTTTAGATCCTTGTTCACACATAATCTTGCCACATATGAGTTTCAATATTATCTCTAATTGTGGCACCTATTATAGCATCCTCACTATCATTTTCTCTAAAATGAAGCTCACTATTTGACTTCATATTATCTTCTAGTTCTCTATCCACTTGAGCAATGAGATTTCCATATGGATCTACACCCATCAAATAACTGTGTAGGATGCAATAAGCAAGAACAATGTTATATTGAACCTCATAGGAATATGTTTTCTCACGATCACTCTCTATATGCTTATGACCCCTGCTTCCCTCCTGCATCAACACCACCTCAGGTACGCTTAGAGATGATGCCTTACCAATCAGCACCTTGCTGGTTAAAGAGTTTACCAAGTGGGCAGATGATCGATTAGGGGAAGACAACTCTAGACTAGTATCCTCGGGTGTCAGTCGGGACTGCATCTGATTAACCTTTTCCCCTACCATTTCCTAGATACACCCAGTAGCGCGTAGGTATCTACTGCGATCTTCTTGGGCTTACGATCAAGACACCAAGAAGAATGACAACGATGTTTACTCGCTCAACTCTAAATTAACTAAGTCTAAAATCAAACTAAAACACGTTAAGAATAAGTACGGAATCAATTAAATGTAGATATAAAGATTAATAATAACAACTAGGTCTCATGCAACCTCATACTCATGCTTAAATGCCTCTACTAGGAACAAGAAAGATTAATTAGAGAAAGACCAGAGAAAATATGATGAAAATGGTAAAACTAAATATATATATATATAACTTAATTCCAAAACCAGGGAGAAGAGAAGAGGTGCGGCTGCCCACCGGATGATGGATAATAAGATATCAAATCATGTTCTAAGGAGAGTAAGGGGGAGTATTTATAGTGTTCTTCCTCCCTTAAAATCCTCTAACAAATCCTAGTTTAATTGCAATTTGATTCTAAATTAAATTCTAGATTATCAAATCAAATCGCAAATCTAATCTTCTGATCCTGATCTTTGAATTCTAAATGAGATAATCTATCTTCTGTTGATTTGTAGAATAAATGGTAGAGATCTACTAGAATCGCGAGAATAAATGCAGGAGATCCGCTGGATCCTTCGTTTGATCTTTTCTTTTTGAGCGCAGAATCTGGTAGATTGTATGTATCTTGGTCCAGATTATCAAGGATCGTCTTAGCCAAGCAGCTGTTCTTGGTCAAGAAAGGTGTCTGCTCCATTCTGTCTAGATTTTGACTCTATTCTGCCCCTTTTCCTCACTTCCTCCCTAGATTTGCTTCCTGCGATAATCATGGAATTCATACTGAAATCAATAGAATTACCATTAAAATAAACATAGAAATAAGTGGTAAAACCATTACGAATTAGGCTCAATCAATCATTCATGCAAAGATATTCAAAACTGATTTTGTAGGGGAAGCTATAGAAATCAAGTTTATTTTGACTTTCTACTCTCCTCCTATATCAAGCTATTTAAAAAGGCACTCTATTAAGAGCCCTAATCACCTAGCAACCCTAAGTTTCACTAATAGATTTAACTACTGATTGATAAAGATAGAGAGAGACTTCCCTTGGCCAAAGGAACGATTCACTTATCTCTTTAAGCCAAATTGGTCCCTTTCTCTAGTCTCAAAAAGCAAATCTTATGTTTAATTCAATCTAGTTGTTTACTGTATCCCTAGAACTATGTAGAACCAAAGTTATCAAGAACAATTGTATTCATTCAAACTAAAACCTAGGTCGGCTGAACCACAATTTTAACAAGAACAAAATTGGCATTAAATCAGAAAGAGAAGAAATAGAAGATGCAGACATAACAATGGAAAAATAAGAAGTTCAATTGCATAAAGGAAAATCTCATCGTTTCAAGAAAGAAGAAGAACAAAATTCAAATTGAAATTGAAAAACTAAAAGAGTCCAGAACAATCTAAATGATAAAGCAAGGAAAGGTTAAGTAGTCTCCTACTCTTTGATTATTTCTCGGAGATAAATCCCAAATTTTGAAATTGACATTGTATCTTATCCTTTGGGATTTGCAACTGAAATAGGAGATAGAGTCCATCAGGACTTCAAAATGATATTTCGCGTGCTCTCCTTCCTTCTTTTCAATTTTCATCTTAGGCCCACTACTTGACCCACTGGTCTACAAATAACACCCTTGGCCATGAGTTACAACCTGTGGCCTATAACTTCTATATCTAATACGTAGCGAATGGATTACTTAAAAATTAACTTGAACAACATCAATCTCTCCTATACTATCGACTCCTCATCTGAGTCATCCTCTAAGCTTTCCTCAAACTTCTCTTTGTCATCCGTATGACCTACATTGTTTTTGTTCTTGTAAATAGACTATTGAAAAAGAGTAGTGAAAAGGATCTCTTCCAAAATCAGCTATGTGTGCATATATAATATAACATAAGAAATTAGAAAGAAATTATTCTAAAATTTCATGTCCATCTAAAAACACGTAGTGATTAGCAACATGGAAAAAAGGCAACTATAATGTGTTTTATATATTTGCACAAGATAGAAAAGAGGTGTAGAAAAACTTGTACATGCACTCAACCAAAATACTAAAGATGGGTATTTCTTTGTCCATACTCCATATTACAGCAATTCAATAACTCAGTAATAAAAACTAGATTAGTTGGTGCTCTTTTTGTCCTTAGCAAAATTAATACATCCATCCCGGAACTTAGCGACATTACAAGTTTTTTTGCTAGTTTTTTTTGTTGCAGAAGTGAAGGCATTAGCGACGATAAATGCAAAAGTATATAGGTGAGCGGTATAGCTTACCCACTACCTATGCTTTGCTAGGGATGATAATAAGATATTACGGCAAACCATGCCTGAATGAAACCCAGAATGAGGCAAAAAACCACACCACAAACCGCAAGGAAAGTCCAGGGGTTGCTGAAATACTTCTCCTTCATTTCAGGCAGCCAGGTTTTGATGATACCCGTGTTCTTGTGTTCCTTGTGCATTTTGCCTATGGCTCTCCCGTATATTTCAGGGTTTGGCACCAGGTCAATAGCCATTTGCTTAAAGAGTGTCGCACCCCCTCTTTGGAATTTTCCTAATGCGACGCTGGTTTGGGACGAGATGTGAGACGAAATCAGACTCATCTCACATGATGCATCGAAGTCGCCACCCTATTTTATTTCTAGGTTTAGGGAACTATGTTTTGAGAACATGGCAGAAAATAAAATAAAAAGCTAAGGCAAGATGGGTCTGAACCCGAGAACAATGGTTTAGGGTCGTATTATGGTCTCGGGAAGGTGTTAGGCACCCGAGTCACATCCTAAAAAGGTTACCGGATAAAAGAGGTGTTTTGTCATGTTTGAAAAATAAAATGTCCTAATTTATGTGATTATGCCCAACGGATTAAATCTAACAATTCTAAATATTCATGCATACGAGCATATGTGAAAAAAACGTGAAATAAATAAAAGGGTAAGATATATTTACTTTCGAGCGAAGCTTTAAACCTGCAAAATAAGAGTATTAGTGATAGTTTGAAAAAATGAATAAGCAATTTATTCATGCGAGAATTTTAAATAAACAGTTGGTATGTACGAAAATTTAAACAAAGATTTTGACGTATACAAAAATAAAATGGTGATTTGACGCATACAAAAATTAAAACAACAGTTGATAAATGCGAAAAAATAACCAGTTAATACGTGCAAAAGATTAAAGCATTTTGATAAGTGCAGAAAATTAAAACAATTGATAATAATTAAAAGTGTGACCAATCATATAGGCGGTAAATTAAATGACTGAATTTAAATTGTAGAAAGTAAATTGCAAAAAAATTAAATTGCGGAAAAGTAAAGTGCGGAAAATTAAATTGCGGAAATTTAAGCAGTTGATATGCGAAAGTTACGAAAATAAAATAAACAAGGTATGCGTACGAACAAGATGCCCAGTTAATTAAATAGGCAAAAATAAATATTTTGTATGAAATAGACATACGAACAATTGACAGGAGAAAAGAAGAAATTGACGAAAAATGCAGGTTAGGCCCGTTGTGCTGGGCCCAGCTTAAAAAAAATAAAAGAATGGGCCAGGAATAGTTCCTGGCCCAAGGAAATTGAAAATAATGGTGATGGGCCAAGCCCATCACCTTTCCTTCTTCTCTCCCACCAAAGACCAACCAATACTATTCATGGTCTTCAAGCTTTGGTCACAAGCGCCACTGCCGGCCACAGTTGGCCATTTCATGAGATCTTTATACCGTCACGCTCGTCTCCTCGACGGATTTCCGACCGTATAAACCTCGAATCTCGATTTTACTCGTAACAAATTTAATTTTGAAAAAACGATAAAAATGGTAATTAACAAAAAACTCAAAATTCACATGATTTATCTAATGATTAGGCAAAATAAAAGTAGGTAATTAATCTAGGGCGCATATAGGAACTAATAGGATGAAAATAAGCAATTAATTTGGTCAAAAACGCAATCGAAAAAATAAAAAAAAGGCAGTAAAACCGCCGAAAATGCTTAAGAAAACAAAAGCTTGAACTGTGGCGACTATCGCTCAAAATGAGCAATCTGTCAAGGAGGGAGAAGAAGCAATCTTGCTTGGGTGAGTTGGTGTATCAAATGCTTAGACGAGCTGGCTATTTATAGCCGAAGTGGAGTCGGTGGAGGAGAGGATGACGCACGAATTGTGACGCGTGATGACCATGACGGGCAATGACGAGTCAGCCAGTGCATTAATGGCTTGCTGGTAATCGAGGTTAAACGTGGCTCGGATCGCGTAAGGACGACAATCGAGGCATGAAGAAGAAAGTTGGGTTCGTGCATGAACCCTGCTAAAGAAGATGGCTAATGACGTGGAAATTATATGAGTCATTTGATCTGGTTTGACTTCAAAAGTCAACTAGATCAATAGTGGTTTGATTTATTATTTAATTATTCAGTTCAAACCGACGGTACGAGCAATCTAGCCTGCAAATGCATATAAACTCGAACCGAAAATACTAGAACGTAGAATAAAATAAAGTGAAACAATTAGCATATAGTGAGCGACAAAAAGTTCGCTATATAGTTCGATAAAAATTCATTTGTAAATAACAAAAGTTCGAATATGAAAAATGCTAAAATAAAATAAAAACTGAAAAAAATGAAATGGCGCGAGTTATAAAAATAATAATTAATAATAAAAAAATAAGTAGCTAAAAAGTGAAAATTGTTCGACCATTGGTTTCGAGAATTTTACTTGAACCCGATATGAGTTCGAATGGAAAAGGTGATAAAAATGTGAAAACATTATGAAATAAAATTTAAATGACATGAAATGTGAAAATAAATAACAGTCTGACGAAAATAGATGAAAGTGTGATTTTAGAAAATTGATGCTAGAGAGGGAAAATATTTTGACGATGAAAAATTAAAAGTCAAAAATCGGGTAGCAATAAAGAGTTTGGCCACATCTTCATCAATGCCGAGGTAGGTTCTAAGAAAGCGAGCCTGTCGCAGCTTGATGTGTGCTTGTCGAGGGCACAATCAAATAATTACAACTTATCACTTGCTACAAAAAAGATTGAAGACAGTGGTAAGAGGTTCGATCCATGGAGACTAGGGTAAGACGCTGACTTTTGTGTATGACGAAGACAAACAAACCGAGACAGCAACAAAAGGAGGGGGGGTTTGGTTGGCTAACAAGTTAACCAAGAGAGATAAGAGCTAACAACTTAGCTAATAAAAACAGTAATCGAGGGCACGACAAGTAAAAAGCACTAAAAGTAAGAGTCAAGGGCAAGACAGATAAACAGGATGACAAAAAAAGACATGAAAGTAGATAAGAAAGATTCCTAGCAAAAGTACTTCTCAGGTTGCATCGAGGCCTAGTCAGTCATTGGCGTAGAAATATTCTATTCTCATGCCATAGACATGCTATAGGGGTCATATTTCCACGTAGGCCCCCTACTTTCCCTCGTAAGAGAAGGTACCCCCCGTTTCCACATATGAGGTACCCTAGATACCTCACCATCCTCCCAGCTACCTCTCGCTGTCACTGCTAAAGAGGTAGCCTTGACACTTCGGCATTCTCACAAGCTCGAAGTAGGGAGGCTAAATTCGAAGAACCTATGAAGACCAGGAAAGACACGTCTGATACGATCCTAGTTGCGTAGGATGCGTAGCACGTAATTCTGATCGTTGTTCAAAGACGGATTTCGATGCAGAATAAGATAACTCGCTTAGACAATGTAAGCCTGCTGATCGCTAAGCACCAGCTAACCTAGTTCGAACAAGGGAGGATCCTTGGTCGAATCACTAAGCCTATATCCCCTGTGGATATCAACCTAGGGTAGACGAACAAGTGGAATGCAATTTCGGGTTTACTTGTTGACGACTCGAGTATTGCGGACTTGAGAAGAAACAAGGTTCAATTGATGAACAATGGGCAGAGATTTGCAAAGACAATGTCTTGATTTATCAAAATAACAACCAACTCAATAATGGAGCTAAACGGCTCCTTATAAAGAGTTTACAAGCAAACCCTAATAGGAATAGAAGTAGGAGTTCTAATTAAGGAAAATAACTTAATTAACTAATTAACTAATTAAAGTAAATATAAATATATTTAAATACATTCCAGAAGCCTATGTCAAGCTCTCCATCATCGGGCCAAGGTTTGGGCCGAAACCTCAAGTCGTATGTTGTCTCGCGTACACACTGCGCACAATAATGTCTACTTGCATAACTTTCAAACCACTGGGCCAAATGGGCTGAAACTTGTTCCAAACGAAAGCTAACATCCCGAAGTTTCCAAAACGTGGTCGATCGCACGATTCGTACTTGTACAATGCCTGTTAGGTTTGGAATGGGCTGAAGTCGCCTTATGCGTCTTAGAGTCCTTGTCTGCGTAGGACTACTGTCAATGCAAATGTTGGCTTGATCTTTTGGACGATCCACTTGTCCAAATGTCCTGAAATTTGGACACAATAAACATAAGACAGAGAGATTTCCATCAAGCCTTTGTGATCCCTGATCGGACTCCATCTACTCCATCATGTCTTGACGCTTTTTTCCATGTAGTCGTGTGATATATCTTGGGATCGTATCATTCCCTCCCTCTTCGGAAAGATTCGTCCTCGAATCTCGCTCAACATAATCTGCCCATGAAAGCTTCACAATTATATGCTCAAAGCATACTCGTCACCTCTCGTGCTTCCTTAGTCGCCATCTCTTGCGCTTCAAGGGCAAGGTGCTCGATGCGCTAGGGTTGGTATGAGAATTCACATCATCCCCTCTCCCCTCAAATGGATTCGCCCTCGAATCTGGTTTTAGACCTGCACCACAATACCTTAAGTTAGTAACATCAAAATAAGCACAAAGCGAACCATACCAACCTCTCAAATTCAACTTGGTGGCAACGTCTTTGAACATGTCAATGCATCGAGTAAGACTATTGCTCCAAGCGGGTACTCTTGCTTGAACTTGGTTTAGTGACCGTCTCCGGCGTAAGCGCTGCCAAACCCAAGCTCTTGTCTTGAAGGACCCACTCATCCTTCCATGGTTTCCCAAAGTTGCCATCTTGACACCCAAGTGCACACCATAACGCTTGGCTTGTCCATGGGCGATCCACATTACTTCGATCTCTTTGCTGCCACTTATGCTAAGCAATACACTTAAAGGCAGCAACATTAAACTGAATAATGTTATATGAATGAAACCGTATATGAGTTTAAGCAATAATAACATGTGTCGAAAAGTAGTAAGTAAATAAAATAAATGGAAGAAATTTCATCCATGCGATTTCATACTTACAAACCGAAACATGCTTCAAGGACTCAAGTGTCCATTGATCCACATTGCTTGAAACTCCAAATTATAGTTGACAAGATGTCTCTATTAGCATCTTCGTGCTCGGTCTCCTCCACAATTCCATCAATGAGTCACTAAGTGACTCCTTCCTACAATTACTAACAACACTCCAAGGAACAACATGTGAAAGTATAACATCCTTAAAGATTAGGTTAGTAATAAAACAGCAGCTCATCACACAATCCTCAAACATATCATGTTCATCAAAATTTCACAAAAGATCATGCGACCGATATAAGTGATTGTGTTTGAAAAGAACTCCTCCAAGTCCTATTGACTTAAACACAAAATTTTCATGGAATTCACACTTAAAAGCATAGTTATATAATGTAAAAACATGGGAGAATCCAATTAAATTTGTGTTAGAGACAACACAATCCATGTCTCTCGGTCTAGCCAACATACCAAACTGTTTTCGCTTTCGCGAGTAAATTTCAAAGGTATATGACTTGACCTTCGCTTCTTGCATATAACCATCATCAATTAAATTAATTTTATAATCAGAAGCATAAGAATTAATGATTTTCATATACTCACACAAATCGCTCCTTAGGAAAAAGGACCATACCATACCCTTTCGGTTAGGGTTTGCCGAACTAGGCACCATGGTTGCGCAAGGCTCTTTCCCTCCTCTTTGCAGTAAGGTAAGAGGCTCCTCTTCTGCCAATACTCTCTTCTTTCTCTGCACATGTGGTAAAACAACACTAGAAAGGAAAGCAAATGGGTTAGGGTTAGTGAACTCAAAGCACAATGGCCAAAAATTTGGTTGTTGGTGGCTTGTGCCAAAATAGATTTGTTGCACACAAGGTGCGTTCCTCACTTTCACTATGGCATGATTATCCTCTCCTTTTGTATTCATGCCAACTAATGCATGCTCTCTATTTTTATGCGGGCTGTTTTGACTCTCATCTCTTATCCCATGCTCGTTATTTTCATGGGTGCTGTTTTTTATTTCATCTCTTTTCCCATGCTCACTCTTTTCATGGGGGCTGTTTTTCTTACTCTCTTTATTTTTAGCACTCACCTCTCCTCTTTTCCTCTCAATATCCCTTGTGATTTCACACTCGGCATAAGCTTTCACAAGTCGCTTTTGCTCCTCATCTTTCGCCTTTGACTTAATAGGCATGATACTTGGATAAGGAGACATCTTCTTCCTCTGCTTCTCAATGCTGATCGCCTTTTGTAACATATCCTCTAAGTAGAAGAATTCAATATACTTTAGTGGATCAGTTATCTCACGGTTGTGGCCTTCGAAGAATCTTGCCATCGTCACCCTTTCGGCCTCCTTGACTTGTGCTCTCTCCAAAGCAATCTCCATCTCATTAAAGTACTCTTCAACGCTCTTATTTCCTTGTGTCAAGGTCTGTAACTTTTGGAGAAGGTCACGATTGACATAAGAAGGCACAAATCGATTCCTCATGATGCTCTTCATTTCTTCCCAATTCTGAATTGGAAAGGCTCCTATGGACGTTTGCTTGAGATTGATTTGATCCCACCAACATGTAACATCTCCACTAAATGCAGTTGCTGCTAACTTTACTTTCTTCCTTTCCGAATAATCATGGCAGCGAAAAATAGATTGTACATCTCGCTCCCAATCCAAGTAAGCATTTGGACTATACATTGCTTCAAAAGGCGGAAGTCTTACCCTTGACTCACTTTTGTTATATGTCTCGGCCTTAGCCCTCAAACCAACCGAGATCTTGCGTGTAAGACATTCTGTAATTCCTGTAAATTCACAACACTAGCAAACAAACATAAAATTTGTACTAAACCTAGCACTCCCTCACTTGTTTACTCTCGTGTTTAAACTCTCAATTGAAATCACAAAAATCACTCAAAATCCCTACAATTGTTCAAGTGTTAGTGAGACTCAAGAGTTCAAGAATAGGCTTCTAAGAAGACTCTCAAAGGAAAACTAGCTTCAAAACAATTGTTGACACTTGGTATTGATTAATTGCAAGAACAACCAATTAAACAAATAACAAGTAGAGTAGAAGGCAATTTCAAGGAATCAAAGAAAGCTCAAATTGACTCGAAATGACTCAAGCAATTTCAATTTTCCGTTCTGATTTTTAATATGCAATTGCACTTCAATTAGCTTTCTTACTAAACCTGACTTTTGTAGCGCAAATACTTCTATATATTTTTGTATTTGCAGAATCGAATTCCTCTTCTTTCTTTTGGGAGTTCTCTTCTTCTTTTTTGACTAAGAACACAGTTTGGTGTTTCGATCACAACTTTTTACTCCGGACTCTGAATCACTTGATTCTTTTTTATTCGGACCCCTAACAAACACAACTTTCCAACGGATCCTTTTTAACTAAAAATGGACTTCAATAAGTATGTATTGAAATATAATTTCGACTTGACACTTTGGCAAGTAAATTTATTTTTTGACAGAATTGAATAGACTCTCTTTTGAGTTTTGTGACCCTTTTGTTGGCAGAAAATGCAAGTAATTTAGCTAATTTCAACGCATAAAATCTGGACTCAAAACGCTATCAACTGTTATTCAAGTAACGAACCGATTTTAGAATGGAGTAGAAGAAGAAACCGATTTCAGCAATGAAAACTTGAAAACAATTAAAGATACTTACCAATCTTTGAATGTCTTAAGCTCCGCTACTAACTGATACGATCCTAGTTGCGTAGAATGCGTAGCACGTAATTCTAATCGTTGTTCAAAGACGGATTTCGATGCAGAATAAGATAACTCGCTTAGACAACGTAAGCCTGCTGATCGCTAAGCACCAGCCAACCTAGTTCGAACAAGGGAGGATCCTTGGTCGAATCACTAAGCCTATATCCCTTCTGGATATCAACCTAGGGTAGACGAACAAGTGGAATGCAATTTCAGGTTTACTTGTTGACGACTCGAGTATTGCAAACTTGAGAAGGAACAAGGTTCAATTGATGAACAATGGGCAGAGATTTGCAAAGACAATGTCTTGATTTATCAAAATAACAGCCAACTCAATAATGGAGCTAAATGACTCCTTATAAAGAGTTTACAAGCAAACCTTAATAGGAATAAAAGTAAGAGTTCTAATTAAGAAAAATAACTTAATTAACTAATTAACTAATTAAAGTAAATATAAATATATTTAAATACATTCTAGCAGCCCATGTCGAGCTCTCCATCATCGGGCCAAGGTTTGGGCCGAAACCTCAAGTCGTATGTTGTCTCGCGTACACACTAGGCACCATAATGTCGACTTGCATAACTTTCAAACCACTGGGCCAAATAGGCTGAAACTTGTTCCAAACGAAAGCTAACATCCCGAAGTTTCCAAACCGTGGTCGATCGCACGATTCGTACTTGTACAGCGCCGGATAGGTTAGGAATGGGCTGAAGTCACCTGATGCATCTTAGAGTCCTTGTCTACATAGGACTACTGTCAACGAAAATGTTGGCTTGATCTTTTGGACAATCCACTCATCCAAACATCCTAAAATTTCGACACAATAAACATAAGACATGGAGCTTTCCATCAAGCCTTTGTGATCCCTGATCGAACTCCATCTGCTCCATCATGTCTTGACGCTTTTGTCCATGTAGTCGTGTGATACATCTTGGGATCGTATCAACGTCGAGGGCAAGATGCTTCTCAGTTGTCAGGCTCGCAACACTGCCCTAATTAATTACTTGCCCTAGCCGGATGAAACCAGTTCTACCCGAGGACACCAAACTAGTTGTCTACTCTACTCTGCAGCTTAACGATGGCGTTTTCACTACAAAGATGACTATAATCTAGAGGGATAGACTAGTAGGTAATTAAGCTTCCAATAAACCCAAAAAGAATTGAATCGAAAAAGAAAACCAGTAGGTAATTAAGCTTCCAATAGTCCTAGACGAATGAAATCGACAAGCAACCAAATATAACATTAAGAATATATTAAACACATTTAGGCCTCTTAACTACCCATTGCAACCTTCAAATAACCTTTGCCAAGAATGGAGAAATCAACTACTCATGCCATAAAATAAATAAACAAAATAACAAAAAATAGATTGCATAAAAGAAGAAGAACAAGAAAAAGAAAAACTATTAAATCTTACCGACCGGAGCAAAGCTCCGATTTATGTACATGGCTGCTAGAAAATGATTTGATCCACCTCCCCCTAAAGGAGGAGGGGAGAAAGAGAGGCACACAAAAATATCTATTATGAATGGGTGGTAGGTGTTGTCTCTAACCCTAAAAACTAAAGTCTTAAATAGCCCACTAGCCCACAAGAAGACAAAAACCAGCTAAGGGATTACAAAAAGACAAAATCCAGCTAAAGAGTTAAAAAACACGGAATAAATCTCTTTGGCCCGAAAAGGAAATATTCTAGGAATATTCCATAAGCGCTCGATGTCGAGGGCAGGATGATATCTATGGCCTCGAGGGCATGACGACTAAAGAGAATATTCTTGGGGATCTGCGCGGAATTTTCTGGAAGACATCAGAGGTGACACGTGGGAGCTTGCCAGCATGGACACGTGGAAATAACAATTTTGACGCATCCAGGGCTCGATGATGGAAACCATGGTAAGGCCTCAATGGAAAACTT
Organism: Viola odorata; assembly: GCA_963691705.1. Classification (NCBI taxonomy): domain Eukaryota; kingdom Viridiplantae; phylum Streptophyta; class Magnoliopsida; order Malpighiales; family Violaceae; genus Viola; species Viola odorata. Next base: position 36,725,310 of record OY829546.1, read on the forward strand.
GGTGTCTTGCCCTCGATGCAAGTCTTGAAGCTTGTGATCCACATAAATCACCCAGAAAGCACGTGTTTTCGCATATTTCCCCTTTTTGGCCTAGATCTACAATAAAGATGGAAATGAAGGCAAATTAGCATTATCATGCCATAAATCAAGGTGATAATGAAGGGAAAAACATACTCAAAACACACACTATCATAACTCGTTGACATCTTCAGAGTGATCAATGAGTGTATCCAGTAAGCATATGTAAGAGGTGACCTCAAACTTGTTCTTGAAATCTGGGCACATTTCATAGGCAACTAAGTTCAAGAACATGGATGTCGAGAAATCGGTAATTGTGATAGAAGGAAGGCTCAAGGTTCCTGATCGTCACTCAAATATACTATTTTCCTGATGCCTATTTGCACATTTTAAAATGCGTAAAGGGAAAGACAGGGTCAAACCACAAAGATTGAAGGACAAAAGTTTTATTAGAAGATGTATGACAATGGATAAATGACTACAAATGGAACAGCAACTTAAATGGGGGGATTTGGTCGATTGATCTAAAAGATCAATCTCAGAATGATAGCTAACAACACGACCAGTTAAATACAATTCACAGCATGAAAGTAATAAGCATGAAAGGGCATGAAAGGAAAGAACAATCAAGGGCAAGATAACTAAAAGAAGTTCGAGGGCAAGATAATAGGAAAAGCTGTAAAAGAGATATTAATCCAAATGAGAGGAGACCTTAGCAAAAGGTGTTCTTAGGTTGCATTTCGGGTCGGTTAATCATCGGCATAGAGGTATTCCAACCTCATGCCACAAACATGCTATAGGGACCAAGTTTTCACTAAAAATCCTCTGCTTACCTTCTTAAGAAGCCACCCCCCGTTTACACATATGAGGTGACCTTGACGTTTGCGGGGAGGCAATACTCAAAATACCCATGAAGTGGAGATAAGACAAATCTAGGGCATGACGTCTCAGTGTGTGAAGCTCGCGGCACAACCCTAACCGACTATTTACCCCTAGAAGAAGGACCTCTCGCGATGTCCCCACTAGGTGTCTACTACCCCTAACAACCTCACGATGACGTTATCACTGTTAGGATAACAGTACCCATACAGAAATACTAACAGTTGATCAGGCCTTTAACATTTCTAAATGAGCATGGCAAGAAAATGATAAATAACCGAATATGACAATAAGAATGTATTAAGTACGTTTAGGCCTCTTAACCAATCCTTGCAACCCTTGAAACACCCTTTACTAAGAAGGTGGGAGTTTAGCTACTCATAATTAAATACAAACAACAAGTATGAATGGAAAATAACATAAACAAGCTCAAAGGAAATAAAGGGGGAAATGTATTAGAATAAACCGGTGGGGAAATCAATGCTTTCTTCCCTTACAAGCTGACGGCGTTGCTGAAAGAGAGAGAGAGAATCCCTAAAATTTAGGTAAAGTAGAGAGTGTGTCTAGGATCAACCTCCCTTATAAAAACCCTAAAACTAAGCTTAAATAGCCTAGAAATTAGCTAGGGGACAAAATACAACTATGGAAAGAGAGTGTCAACACATGGAGAGGGTGACAACGTATGGGAAGGACACGCCCCAAGGAGAGAATATTCTCGAATCTTCTGGAAGCTCCTGACATCTTCTAGAAACGCAAGGAATCTCGTGTGAATCGATTCCTCTCTTTGGCTTTCGGTCTTGATCTGATATGGATGTGTTAGGGGCACGAGACTACTCACTGGTCTGGTTAGCGTCGAGGGCATGATGACACTCCGATCTTCTAGGCCTTGATGCTTCAAAATCCAAGAAATCCTTCCAAAATCGCATGCTTTCGCTCTTTTCTTCCTTTAGGTATTGATCTGCAATAAAGATGGGAAAAGGGGCAAATCAGAAGTATCGTGCCCTAGAAAAGGCTAAAATAAAAGGGAAAAACCTACACTTAAAACATGCAATCAATTCCACGGAGGAATTTTTGTTGGAAAGTAACATATGTCAATGAATCTATAGGACTCCGGTTGAACCCGATACCAGCTGATTCTAGTTCTTTGACGTCATGAAATGTGGCTTCCTTGAAACTATAAAGCTTGTCACTGTAACGCCTATGGCTACAAGGAACAAACGTAAGGGTCTGATGAAGGTGGTCAAGAAGATGAAGGCGTTGTTGCTCTCTGTGTCCCCATATTGGTTCTCCTGCTTTTAGATGACGAATGCGAAGTGACATGATCGAAGTAAATTTTCTGATAACATATTCCTCATTCTCACAATCCCTTGCCTGGTTAAACGACCCCTCATTGACTTCGGGAATGAAGCTGATCAACAACTAGGGAAGTCGATAAGAGAGTTGGTTCTCGAGCAAGAAGATATTTGTTGACCAAGTCGATATGAAATGTTGTCGGAGTGAGAGGTATTCATAATGACATATAATGCTTGCCATAAAATGCAGTACAACACGCCCATCTACCAGAAACATGAAGGCCAGGTCACTCTCACTGAACCGCCTTACCGCATATTCTTGATAGCAATCTTTCAAAGCCTGAAGCTCACTCATGATCTTCATCAATCCGGTTATGCTGGATATGCCATTTTCTTGAATGAATTGTCCAGCTAGTTTGAGGTCCACCTTCTCTTCATTCTTAAGCTTCACCTGCTTTTCTTTCACATTTTCATCGATCGCTTTGTGATCAATATGGTGGATGGGGCAAATGGTAACCATCATTGGCTCGTAGTACCTCATGAACATCATCTTGTCGTGCAACGTGGAAGGAATCTCTTGTATGCGCGGTCTGGTGGCCTGTTGTTGGTCAGACATTCTGGCACCATCCAACAACTTCAGCATGGGGAGTAGATCGCCAGGAATGTCGATTCTCATTTTCTCAGCTTGTTCGGCTTGTTCACCGTCCCCAGAACTGCTCCCTCTGTATTTCCTTATTCTTGTCTATCCACTTGTCAAATACTAGCATCTTAGCATCCTTAAATAGTATATTAAAATACTAGTACGTGTGCAAAATATGAGAATAAATTACTTAATTAGCTGTCAAGTCTCGCATGTTATAGTAAAAGAAACAGGAATCATTATTTTATCTCCAACTCTAACTTTTGTGTTGGCGATACCCAAATGTAGCCAATAATTTCTCCTACTTTTGAGATAATGATCCTTTAGTTTAACAGTGGAGAACATCTGTGTTTGCTTTTCTCCTTTTCCTCCTGTCGGATTCTGTTGCATTGCAGGAGAAACACGCGAAGACGGAGAAGATGGATTAGATTTCTAGGACCTCAGATGTATGAAACTTCAAGAGAGATTCTAATTAATTAGTCAGCAGGTTATTACTCAAACTTGAATCTTTCCCCCACTTTGTATGTTCTAAAACCCCATACCCTACACCTTTTTTATTTCTTTTGCCGGCTACCTCCTCCAACATTCTCGCAACTTATTGCTCAAATCCCGAAACCGAAGCTCATTCTCAAAATGGCCAAAAGAGAAAATAAACTAATAACGAAAGATGCCCTTTCATGCCGTTCGGGTAGGAAATTATAGATACTCTTGTTCTAACACTATCGAGAGTATTAAAAGTAAATAATTCTTTTAGTATGATCTGCTCTATTTTTCAGGCTCGAATTAAGATTTAAATTATTAAATGAAATTTTTATCACAATTTTTATCATCCAATCACAATTAACATTGGTTCCAATCTATAAATTAATAGTTGGAATATATATAAAAGTATTTAAATATCTTTTTTAGATCTTATTTGGCCAATTGAAACAAAATTGTAAAATGTGAGGAAGTTAAGATCGCAGCCAACAATACAACAATATAACTTAAATAATGATGTCAAGATGGCATGAACCTCTTGCTTTTTTTGCCTCGTACAATTTTTAATAATGATATATGCAAATGCTCCAAAAAGACCACCAAGTAATTTTGCTAAGACTCATTAAAAATTCAACCAAGCTTTTTACTAAGGCTCGAGGTTAAACTTTTCACAAGCTTTTTACACCAAGCACAAATTTAACATATCACAAATCTAATTAAAAGGTGAGATTCAATCCTATATCCACTTACAAGAAAGACACTACCCTTAACCTAAGAAGAATTGTGGCTCTTCTTAAATGTTCACAAGTGAATTATAAGAAATCTAAACAAGATATATAATTTATAATCCAACAAATGCAATATTAAGCCTCAAGAAGAAAGCACTTACTCAAGTCAAGCAAAGACTCTTGAACACGAGGAACACTTTTGAAAACTTTAACTTTATTTAAGAGAGTTTTCGAAAGATAATACAACTTTATGTTTTACTTTCTGAAGTCTCCAAAGTGCTGGAAACATAGTATTTATTGTCTAGAGTGGTTTTTGCGTCTAACCGATGTACCTCTCTAGACTCAAAAACTAATCACAACCACTAGTCGAGTCTGAGACCAGTGCACCACTCGAGACAGGGCGATAGACCAATTGAAGCATTAGGGGTGTAGTTTACCCAACCAGCATAACGCTCGATGAAGCGCTCTGACTAAGAAAAAACTGATTTTATCCTATTTTGAATAAGCTTGATCAAGGTTTGTGTCCGAGTAAAAAATAGTAAAAGCCAATCCCAAATCTACGAAATCTTCCATTGATGTAGCTAATTGAGATCTTCGTAATTTTTCTTTTTTCAACAGCCTCTGACCTATTTTTTGAATCTTCAGATTGTACAAAAGTTCTCCTGAGAGATTTAACGTAGTCATAACAAAACATATTTAATTAGTAATGAAATATAGATACGAACACAAGACACGAACCCGATACAACACGGTACTCTATCACGATAATTTTTAAAAAAACAAGACATGTCATGGCTAAGGACACATCGATTTTGTATATTCTTAAAATATAATTTACATAATTTTTTATGGTATAAAATAACTTCAAGCGTTTTATTTATTGTTAAAGAGTTGAATTTCAAAATCAAATAATAAACACTAATTATAGTTTAAGAGATTGATGTAAATTCATGGCACAGTATTTTTGTTTCATATTGCAACTTCAAACGTTTAGGTTTTGTCCAATTTCAAAGAAAAGTGGAAAGTTTGTACAATGCAAAAGAAAGTGTCGTTCTTTCATAGTTTCTCTCTAATATATTTATTCCTTATTCATTTTAGTATCTTTATATTTTCAAAATTACAATTAAAACCCCACTTTAAGAGAAAAAAATAGCATTCATGTGCCCGTAAGATATTAACTAGAAAAATCTTAGGTACATCATGAGTACCTACCACTCAATACCTCTTCACATAAAAAAAATGATATGTGGCAACAATTAAGTAATATGCAAAGGATAAACCCCATTTATTTCTTGTCATATCAGTTAAAAATTAATATGTGTCGATTTTTTATGTGGAGAGGTAACAAGTGATAGGTACCCTCTTGATGCACCTAATTTTTTTTTCCGGTTAAGATCTTCTTGCGTAGAGATCTTTCATAACCTCCTCCCCTTTTGCTAATCACTAGTGTAACAAGATTATGTCGAACTACGATCATAATCAAGAATAAGTACAACCCAAATCTATTTCAATTCATTTTTTTCTCCCACCTTCGTCTGTTACATCTCTTTCTACCACAAACCTGGATGAGTTTGCTTTTAGGGGCGGTATGTACGAGGGATGATAATTGGGTGAGCTTGGATCCATTAAATTGGGTTTGAATTTCGATAATATCCAATTAAAGTCCAAGAGTATAGATATCCAAATTCACTAAACTCATTATCCGACTAGATATCCATTAGGCATCCGAATAAACTTATAAATTCAATCTATTATTATTTTATTAAATAATTTATTTATTTTTCTAAGTAAGTGAAGTTTGTCCATTGAATAAAATTAAGTGATAATTAATTCTTTACACTTAGTTTCCTTCATATTTAACCATAACAATTAAGGATAGATACTTTCATATGATATATCAAGCAAGAATACATGAATTTAACCATATTGATTGCTTCATTACTACTTTCACCTTATTTTCATCTTACTACTCTAACTACGGGTTCTTTTTTCTTTCTTTTCTCTTTGTTTTATTTCTTTAAAACTGAACTAATGAATTTCTAATGTAAGCCTTTGCCTTATATAGTAAAAATCCTTACTTATTATTACATAGCACGAGGTGGCAAAGTTGAATTCAACATTTCACATTCTTCACAACTGAACCCATGCATTACTAATGTAAGCCTTTGCCTTATATAGTTAAAATCCTTATTTATTACCTAGCACGAGGTGGCCAAAGTACGATAAAAGAATAAAGAGATGTTTAGCAGAGATAAAATAACGATGTTGTGGAGATAAAAAGTCATGAATGATAAAATCGACTGTGCGGGTGATGTAGACGAGGGTCGGGAACAAGGAAAGCCTCGCTATGGCCGAACGCTTTAAGCACAAAGGTGAGAGCCAAAATTAAAGAGGTCTTGCTCAAGCTGATCGAGCATGGGAGTAGTCTATGCCAAGTAACGTGGATTTTGGCTTTGAGTTTGACCATACCACAAGTAAAGATGGTTGGCCAGTGCTAAACCTTATTACGAGACGCTAAGGAAGCAAATACTAAGGGATACATGTAATAATGTCGGGGCGGAGTGAAAGGTTGGCCTAGACGCATGATATAGGCATCGAACTAATTCTCTTGCCATAGAACACCTCAACAAAATGGGGTTGTTGAAAAGAAGAATTATACTTTACAAGAAGCGGTACGAAAAAACCATAGTTTTTTTGGTCAAATAGGAAGCAAAATTTAATGGCCACTTCAAATACCGAAGCAGAATACATAGCGGTTGGGTTTTGTGTTGCAGAAATGATGTCGATGAAGGAAACTTTTGTTTCTATCTCAAGTTTAGCAAAACTCCCACAAAATATTATAGCACAAGTGCCATCAATTTGACAAAGAACTAGATTTGTCACTCTAAAACTAAAGCATATAAATGTAAGAAATCATTTTATCTATGATCATATTGCTAAAGGTGACCTATTTTTTGAATTTGTTGACACTAATGATCAATTCGCATATATTTTCAATAATGTTCAAGTCAAGCAAAAGACTCTTGAACAAGAGGAACACTTTTTAAAACTTTAGCTTTGCTTGAGAGAGTTTTCAAAAGATGAATGCAACTTTAGGTTTTCATTTCTTAAGTCTCTAAAGTGCTGGAAACATGGTATTTATAGTCTAGAGATATTTTATGTGTCAAACCGAATTCAAATTGAGGTCGAAAACAACAAGATGAGCATCTGATTGATGTACCTCTCTAGACTCAGAAACAAGCCACAACCACTAGTCGAGTCTGAGACCGGTGCACCACTCGAGACTGGGTGATAGACTAGTTGCAGCACTAAGGGTGTGGTTTACCCAACAAGTATAACCCCCACTAAACCGCTCTTACTAAGAAAAAATGGTTTTATCCTATTTTGAATAAGCTTGATCAAGGTTTGTGTCCGAGTCAAAAATAATAAAAGCCAATCCCGAATCTACCAAATCTTCCACTGCTGTAGCTGATTGAAATCTTCGTAATTTTCCTTCTTTCAACAACCTCTGACCTATTCTTTGAATCTTCAGATCGTACAACAGTTCTCGTGGGAGATGTAACCTTGTCATAACAAAACATATTTAATTAGTAATGAAACATAGATAAGAACCCGATACAACACGGTACTCTGTCACGATAATTTCTAAAAAATCAGGACATGACATGGCTAAGGACACATCGATTTTATATATTCGTACAATATAATTTACATAATTTTTTATGGTATAAAATAACTTCAAGCGTTTTATTTATTGTTAAAGAGTTGAATTTCAAAATCAAATAATAGACACTAATTATAGTTTGAGCGATTGTTGTAAATTCACGACACTCTATTTTTGTTTCATATATGTTAAAACTTCAAACGTTTAGCTTTTGTTTAACTTCAAAGAAAAGTGAAAAGTTTGTACAATGCAAAACAAAGTGTCGTTCTTTCCTAGTTTCTCTCTAATATATTTATTCCTTATTAATTTTAGTATCTTTATATTTTCAAAATTACAATTAAAGCCCCACTCTAAGAAAAAAATAGCATTCATGTAAGATATTAACCGAAAAAATCTTAGGTACATTAAGAGTACCTACCACTCATTACCTCTTCACATTAAAAAATTGACATATGGCAACAATTAGAAATATAATCTAATATGGAAAGGATAAGCCCCATTTATTTCTTGTCATATCAGTTAAAAATTAATACGTGTCGATTTTTTATGTGGAGAGGTACCAAGTGATAGGTACCCCTGATGCACCTAATTATTTTTCCAATTAAAGTCCAAGAGTATGGATATCTAAATTCACTAAACTCATTATCCAACTAGGTATTTATAGGGCATCCGACTAAACTTATAAATTTAATCTTTTATTATTGTATTAAATAATTTATATATTTTTCTAAGTAAGTGAGGTTTGTCCATTGAATAAAATTAAGTGATAATTAATTCTTTACACTCAGTTTCCTTCCTATTAACCATAAGAATTAAAGATAGATACTTTCACATGATAGATCGAGCAAGAATACATGAATTTAACCTTACTGATTACTTGATTACTATTTTCACCTTATTTTCATCTTACTGCTCTAACTTCAGGTTCTTTTTTTTTCTTTCTTTTCTCTTTGTTTTATTTCTTCAAAACTGAACTAATGAATTCCTAATATAAGCCTTTGCCTTATATAGTAAAAATCTTTACTTTTTACCTAGCACGAGGTGGCAAAGTTGAATTCAACATTTCACATTCTTCACAACTGAACTGATGAATTACTAATGTAAGCCTTTGCCTTATATAGTTAAAATTCTTATATATTACCTAGCACGAGGTGGCCAAAGTACAAGAAAAGAATAAAGAGATGTTTAGTAGAGATAAAACTGACCGTGCGAGGGATGTAGACGTGGGTCGGGAACAAGGAAAGCCTTGCTATGGTCGAACGCTTAAAGCACAAAGGTGAGGACAAAATTAAAGAGGTCTTGCTCAGGCTTAGCGAGCATGGGAGTAGTCTGTGCCAAGTAACGTGGATTTTGGCTTTGAGTTTGATCATGCCACGAGTAAAAATGGTTGGCTGGTGCAAAACTTTATTATGAGATGCTAAGGAAGCGAAGACTAAGGGATACATGTAATAACGTCGGGGCGGAGTGAAAGGTTGGCCTAGACGCATGATCTAGGCATCGTACGGATTCTCTTTCCATAGAACACCTCAACAAAATGGGGCCGTTGAAAGGAAGAATTATACTTTACAAGAAGTGACAGGAAAAAACCGTAGTTTTTTGGTCGAGTAGGAAGCAAAATTTAATGCCCACTTCGAATACCTAAGCAGAATACATGGTGGTTAGTTTTTGTGTTGCAGAAGTGATGTGGATGAAGCAAACTTTAGAGGGTTTCAATCTCAAGTTTAGCAAAACTCCCATAAAATGTGATAGCACAAGTGTCGTCAATTTGACAAAGAACTAGATTTGTCATTCTAAAACTAAGCATATATATATAAGAAATTATTTTATTTGTGATCAGGTTGATAAAGGTGGTATATTTCTTGAATTTGTTGACACTAATGATCAATTTGCAGATATTTTCACTAAACGTCTTGTCAAAGACGAGTACATGAAGGTAAGACATAAGATTTGTATTTGCAATCGTTTCACAAGTTATTTTAAGCTCTATCATAATAATTTCTAAGTTTTTAAACGACTTGCAATTGCTTTATGATGATTATTTGTGAGTTTTGATGCATTCATGTATATAATTTTGTTTTAGTATTTAATTAAATGATTTATTTTAATTCTTTAATTTTTTTTTGTTGCTTTTGTGCACTTCTTGTAATTGAATTAATTATTTTAAGTAATATCTTATGTGCACTTTGTTAATATACATTTTGCACATCTCATTTCATGCCTTTTTTTTGTCATTTTATATGTTAAGTGCGTTTGAATTAGTGGTTGATCATTAAGTGGTGATTACTGATTAGTGGAACAATTTTGGAAAGTGCTCTTAAGGTGATGATGGTTTTCATAGTACGCACAGACAGTGGCAAGCTTAATTAGCCTAGTACCAAGGATAGGGTGGGCTACCGCACCCCTGGCCTAATAAAAAAAAAAAAATTAACCCAACCCAAATAAATAATCCATTTATCCCACTAAGCTCAAACCAAATTTTAAACCCAACCCAGTCTAAGTAACCAGCCCACACCCAAATCCCTAACCCAACCCAACTACCCCAAATCTCAAAATTGAAATCCCTAACCTTAATCCCCAAATTAATTGTGATCCCTCATCTCGTCGCTCCAACCCAACCAACCGGCCACAACCCACACCAACCACTAAACCGGCCACCACCGCCAAATCGGCCTCCGACTGCTGATCTCCTCAAATCACCATCGATCTCCTCTCCGATCCACGACCATCACCAACACTGCCTAAGAAATCATCCACCCATCAACGCTCCACTAAACCCGATCCAATCAAACTAAACCTAAAATCCAGCCGAGGAAGAAGAGAGGAAGAAAAAGAGAAGAAGAAAGAAAAAGAGGAGAGTGAGATGTGAGGGTTGTGTTTGAAAAGAAAGAAAAAAAGAGAAGGAAAAAAGAAAGGAAAGAAAAAGGGAGAGAGTGAGTTCGTGGAAGAGGAGAAAGAAAAGAAAGAAAAAAGAAAAGAAAGGAAGAAAAGGGGAGAGTTGGGCCACGGCCTAACAAAGAAAAAATGAGAAAAATGGGTTGCAGCCTAGTAAGGAAAAATGAGATAGGATTCTATTAATCGATCAATGAGCTCGAATATTTGAACCAATACGAACTAATTTATTTGTGAGTTCCTTACTTACGCGTTTATTTGTCTATTTTGTTTGCATGTTCGTCACGGTGATGTTTGATCCGTCACTGCCTAGTACGGATACTAGTAAAACTAAATTACATTAAACTTAAATCATAATTCAAGCATGTTTATTTTTATTCTAAATTTAAATAAATAATACAGTTAAAGTGTTATTAGTACATTATTTATTTAATTATATTTCAACTTGGACCTATACTACAACGACACATCCTATGGCAAAATTTGCAGTGGGGGAGATCGCGTACCTAGACAAAATATCAACACATCACTATAAGAGAACCAATGAGTAGATTATTACAGAAACCATCTTAATTAGCAAGAATAATACTCCCTCCGTTACTAAATAATTGTCGCGCACGCATACCAATATTGGCCGGATGAATCACTATTTGATCTCAAAAAAATCCGTACTTTTTTTGTGGAAGTACGTTATATATATATATATATATATATATATATATGGTTTGTAATAACGAACTCACCTGGAACATCCAGCTAACTAACCCGATGGCTTGTATAAATTGGAGTGACCACTTTATTTATCAAGCAAAATGAAGAAAACTTATATATGTATCTGGCTATAAAATTATCTACAAAGCTAAAGCTAGTTAACCCCTACGTTTCTATAAGATTTCTAATTAAGTTCATACATTTATGAAAATTTATGTTTTATTTGGATTTATACATAGTCATTTCATTATTATATGGTCAATATGCATGTGTGCATGTTAGCTTATATACCCAACAAGAAAAATAAATAATAATATAGAGTTTAATTACACTAAATTTACAAGCATAAAAAATATAAAATTTCACAAATGCATGAATTTGACTAAAGAAAAATTCAGATCATTAAAGAAAGAAAAAGAAAAAGAAAGAAAACCAAGTCTTTCTGCTATAGCAAAAGTGGGTGCCACACCCTTCAACCCTTTATAAATATAAGAATTTAAATTTGAATCTAACTTATATTGCTTGCTAATTTACAAAAATAAGTACCCCCTGCAAGACCCATTCGATGCCAGTTGATTGAGGTGTCGCTTTACTGTCTGTTCCGCTGTTGTACTATTTTTTCTATTTGAACTATGATATCGCCTCCTTGCATTGTAATAACTAATAAATCTTGTATACTTGGCCAAATAACACATGTACCTTGGCGGTGTCGCCTTCCTGTTGGGTTTGCTTATCGCTTGTCTGCTTTTTACATGTCGTGGCATTGCAACTTGCCTTCTCTTTTGTTGGTCCTGACTCCACTTTTCAGAGCATTTAATGCTCTGATCTCTTTTGTCTGATACAAAAGAGACAGTCATAATGCTCTGTGCACACGTGTCCACAGAGGGTAGCGCTAGGGGAATGGTGAGGCTGAAAGCGTCTTTTCACTCGCCTGGGACTGTACTCGTTTCCCACGTCCCTTGTTTTTGACACGTCACCCGCACAATGATCGCTTGATCTGTCATTTCACTTGAGCCTTAGGGTTATATTATAAAACCCTTCTTGTACCCTTTTCTCATCTTTTGCTGCTCTGCTTCTCCCTTAAGAGAAAAAGAAAAAACACAACTTCTTCCCAAAAAGGTACCTTCTAGTTTACCCTTAGCTTAGCCTTATTCATGGCTCGTACTCGCCGTTATTCCCAACCCCAATCTGCTGGGGAAGGAGATATTGAGAATACCGTCTCCACCATTGCTTCCACCGCCGTTCTTCGGCGGCGGTTGCGAAATTATAATGCCAATCTTGATCATTTGGATGGGTATTCCACTGAAGTTGCCCCTAGGTCGCTTCGTCTTAACAGCGAACTATCTGGCAATCGTAGGATTCTTTATGCAAAAATGTTTAACTATGGCTTTCACCTCTCCCTGGATCCTCTGATTGCAGAATTGTTTTCTAAATTTGATTTGAATGCTGCCCAGTTAAGCCCGAACGCTTACTGTGGCATTTATGCCTTTATAGCTCTCTGTAGGCATGTAGGGATTGAATCCCCTTCTTTGTTGTTGCTTCGATCCCTTTTTCAACTGTATAACCATAGTAATGGTGTCATAGCGATATCGCCTCGCTTGACGATGACTCACTAAAACCCTTTACCTGGAAATTATTACATCTTGAATCCTCCGTTGACGCTTGGAAGAAGGGGTTCTTTATCGTCACTTTGCCTGAGCCCTTGTGGCGAAGTGGGTTTAATTTGAGCATTATGGACGACGCCTGGGTGGGAGGCCGCAACTAGGACCAGTTGAGCAGGGTTGGTTGGGTAAATTTCTCAACCTAACAGGGATCCCTGGTGTTCATACTCGAGAGCTGGCGTACCGGGGTGACATCCGAGGCTGTATCCAAAGTGAGCACCCTCCGTTTCATTCGTTATTTCCTGTCGGTACTAACTCTGACATTTTTCTCTTATTCCTACAGATCCTCCAGCCGGGTGGAAGCTTGAGTGCATCAAGAAACGAGAAAAAAAAGCTCAGCGGAGAAGGGAAAAAGAAGCTCTTGCCGCTGCTACTGCTGGTGTCGCTGCTGACGTTGCGCACCCGTCCACTTCTGCACCTGAGTCTTCTTCTCGACCTCACGCAGAGGTTACTGCCACTTCAGCTACTGAGCCAATTTCTTCCACAAGCGCGGACCCCACTCTAGCATCATCTTCTCATCCTCCAGTTGCCAAGAGGAAGAGGAGAACTATCCGTATTCGCGTCATCGCTCCTACTCACCCTTCTATTCCGGTTTCCGAGGTAGTTTTTGCAAATTCTTGTAAATTTATTATTCCATTTACTTGTCCCCTTATTCTCTTTACTTTTCTCTGTAGGATAGTGCTACTGTTTCTTCTACTGCTCCTTCCTGCGACGGTATGGACCTGACGCGCATTCTTGGTCCTAAGATGCCACGCCTTAGCGAGGATGCCCCTTCATTGGACGCTCTTGCCGCCGATCAGGAAAGACAGGAAGGTGTCGCTGGTACTGGTCCCTTGCTAGGCGATCAAACCTTTGGGCTGTCGGGGGACAGGGCTGCTTCCGCGCCCTTTCCTCAATATCCTTCTTCTTTTACCGCGTCATCTCCTCCTCCTAGCCATCCACTGGGCTTCATAGGCGACCTATCAGAGAGCGACTTTCCTCCCTTCCAGGCCACTGGTTTTGGTCTTGATGCCGGAACATCCTCTGGCTCCCCTCTGTCTCCTCCCAACGTCTTCTTTGTTCCTGCGGCCACTCAAACAATCTCTCCTTCCCTTACGTCCGTCGAGACTCCTCGTTTGGTGGCTGAGTTGAGTACCATGATTTCTGGCGGGGCTGCCACCCACTAAGTCGACTTAAGCAATATTCGTCAACGCGGGTTCCCAGCGTTAGGAGGTGACAACTCTTTGGCGTCATTTGCTTACTTGGTGGCACATATGCTCTCGCTTGAGGAGGAGGAGCGAGCTTTTCTTTCTCATACCCATGGGGACCAACTGCAGTGGATACGTACTCAACTATTCTCTGCTCTTCAAGACTTCCACTACTGGTCAAAGGACGTGACAAAGCAAGTGAGCTCTCTTAGCTCTTCCTCCAAAGAGTGGCGCGACACTAATCATAAGCTTTTGGAGGAGATTAACAGGAACCAAGAGGAGCTTGGTAGAAGCCAAGAGGAACTGAGGAAGTATGTAGAAGAGCGGCAGAATATGGAGACCAGTTTGGCGGCTGTGAGAAGGGAATTGGAGGAGGCCAAAGGACGAGAAGCTAGAAAGGATGCTGACCTACAGGCGGAGCGGGACCAGCGTGCCGTGCTTTAGAAAGAGACGGCAGACAAGTGCCAGTGGTTCTCGGAGAAGACCGCAGGCATCATGGCTGACTGTTTCATTGAACGCTATGGCCGAGATCAGTTTGATGCCACTTCTATTATTCAGCTCTTCAAAGATAAGTCCGGAGGCCTTACGGAAGTTGGCTACTATTAGGCGAAGAGGCCGCAGGGAAGTGAAGGAGATAACAGCCTACCAGGGCCATAGGTTTTTTATTCTTTTCGTACGTAGGGCGTCTTCCCTTTTTGCTCTTTTGTGTTTCAAGGCTTTTTTTGCTGGCGCTAGCCTCCGCTCTTGTATGAACAGTGTATATATTTTAGCAGTAACTTTCCTTTGCTGATGGTCTTTCTTAATTTGTTTTTGTTTATTTTTGGACTTGTAACACCAATGTTGATAGAGTGATGCTGCACGCACATTCGAGCCTTCTTCGTAGGACCATAGCACGTAATGTTCAAAGAGGTATTGCGCTTTTCTCCTCTTTGTGAGGGCACATGCGGTTAACCAGGGCTAACATTCTAAGTCATCTCCAACTTCATTTTAGGTAACAAGATGACCATCATTCGACCGGAATACCTTGCCTTTCCACGACGTCGTTACTTTCTCGGGTACATCGTCACCTCGATACTTCGCCAATTTTTCTGCACATTTTCACTTATTGTTTGTGTTAGTAGCGACATATGACAAAAAGTTTTAGTTACCTTGGCGCGATCCCACCTAGATGTAGCTCATGTCACATACTCATCCAGCTAACTTCACTGGGTTTGTTCCTTCCGGTTACTCGCTGGGGTATCGTGACTCCACATATTTCCTCAATTGGCCAGGAAGTGCCTCATCTCAGTGAGCCGTCTGATCAAGGCCGGCCATCACGAGGATAGGACTTTTCACTTCTCAGCGTTGTCACCTCGCACCTCGAAACGTGCCTCATCTTAACGATGTGCCTGTGTTAGCGCCACTATCGTAAGGGTAGGATTTTCACTTTTGGGATGGAGTTTTTATCTTCCCTGTGGTCGTGCCTCATCTTAGTTATCAACCACCTATGTGAGCACGGGTTATCACAAGGGTAGGATTTGCACTCCCAGGGGAGTCGGGGCGTGCCTCGTCTCGGTATACCGTCTATGGGAGTGCGAGTATCCTAGGATAAGACTTTTCACTCCCGACAGTGCTGGAGCGTGTCTCATCTTAGTGAGCCGCCTGATCAAGGCCGGCCTTACAAGGATAGAACTTTTCACTTCCAGCACCATATATTTCCAGGGTTGCCGGGGCGTGCCTCGTCTTGGTGGCCCGTCTGTGTTAGCCTGGTCTGCCACAAGGTTAGGACTTTTCACTCCCGACACCCTTTCCTCTGTTATCTGCACACCACAGACAACCAACAAAGAACAAGAGGTATCTCCAAAATAATTCTTACAGCATGCGCCACGGCATGTCAAATTCTAGAATGATATAATTTCAAGGGAGCAATATTCCAAGAGTTAGGTAAGGGGGTACCGTCAAGTATTTCTAGGTGATATGCCCCATTCCCGATAACGCGGGTGACATGGTATGGGCCCTCCCAGCTCGAGCTAAGTTTCCACATCCGTTGGCCCGCCGCTCGCTTGTCTCTGAGCACCAAGTCTCCTGCTTTGAGCAGCCGCTCCTTAACATGTCTATTGTGATATCGCGTCATTTTCCTTTTATAATGCATTGTTTTCAGGAGGGCTTCCTCATGTAGCTCAGGTAACGCATCAAGGTTAGCTCATAACCTTTCTTCGTTTAGCTCCTCCTTGAAGTATTCAACCCTTAAGCTAAGGGTGCCGATTTCCACAAGCGTGACAGCTTCGGTGCCAAAGGCCATCGCAAAGGGTGTTTCCCCCGTGCTAGTTTTAACAGTCATGTGGTAGGCCCACATTACATAAGGTAGTTCATCTGGCCACTTATTTTTCAAGCCCTCCAGATTTTTCTTAATGCCACTCAGGATGCTTCGGTTGGTCACCTCTGTCTGGCCGTTAGTCTGGGGGTGCACCACGGAGGAAGACCTTTGTTCGATCTGGAATTCCTCACACTGTTCCTTGAAGAAGTGGCTGGTAAATTGCGTCCCGTTGTCACTGACCAGCACACGAGGTACCCCGAAGCGCATGGTAACTTGGTGCTTGAAAAAGTGCCATACTTTCTCGGTTGTAATATTGGCTACCGCCTCCGCTTCTGCCCATTTTGTGAAGTAGTCCACAGCCACGATTACGAATTTCAGTTGGGATCTCGCCTTAGGAAAAAGGCCTAGAATGTCAATTCCCCACTTAGCGAAAGGGCAAGCGGCCACAATTCGAGAGATTTCTGTGGCAAGTCGCTGAGGGATTTGAGCAAATTCTTGGCACTTGTGACATGTTTGCACGAAGTTGTTGCAATCCCTGCGGATGGTGGGCCAATAAAATCTTGACCGAAACACTTGTGCGGCCATGGTGTCGCCCGATACGTGCATACCATAGATCCCTTCATGAATCTCTCGCAGGGTGTGGAGTCCTTCCTATTCGGTTATGCATTTTGCCACTGGGTGGGAGAAACATCTCCGGATTAGTTCCCCTTCGTAGTAGGTGCATCTTGCCGCTTGTTTCAATACTTTTTTCCTTTCTGCATTGTCGCTCGGCAACTCGTCGTACTTTAAGAATTTTATCACGGGGATCCTCCAATCCTTTTCAATTTCTTCTACACACAGCGACAACTGTTCCTCCATGAAGGACGACACTGACTTTTCCTCGTAATACACGTCCTCTAGTATGATTGCCTCCTGATTAGCTGCCCTTTTGGCCAGGTTATCTGCCTCGGCATTGTCCTCTCGGGGGATATGTTCAAAGGTGACATGCACGCCGTTTCGTTCCATTTCCATCAATTCTCGCTTTACTTTCGAGAGGTATTGCACCATGATAGGTTCTCTGGCTTGGGAGTGTCCCAAGACTTGATCTATTACTAGCTTGCAGTCACCTCGTATTTTCAATCGTGGGGCTCCTACTACCACGCCACACTCGGCTTTGGTGAAAAGGTTTCTTCCTATTCTGAGCCCGGCTAATAACGCTTCATACTCTGCTGCATTATTAGATAACAGTTGTAAGATTCTAATGGCATGTCGTGATTTTACATCATGCGGCCCGATCATGTGAATACCGGCTCCTGCTAGTTCTTGATTTTTACCTCCATCCACGTAGATGACCCATGAGTCCGCGTAGGCCTCCGAGGGTGGGAGCTTTGTGCTATCCTCTTCCTCTTCAAGCGGCTCCGCCACAGCGTCCCTGGCAAAGGTGCACTCAGCGATGAAATTCACCAGGACCTGGGCTTTTACAGATGGTCGAGCCTTGTATTGTAATCCATACTGCTCAAGCTCGATTGCCCAAATCAGCATTCTCCCAGAGGACTCTGGTTTCCTAAAAATTCTCTTCAAGGGCTGATTTGTGAGCACAATGACTGGGTGGGCCTGGAAGTACCTGTCCATCTTCCGTGTGGACTGTATTAGGGCGAATGCCACCTTTTCAATGTGGGTGTATCGCACCTCCGCATCTTTTAGCACATGACTGACAAAGAAGATGGGGCGGTGGGCATGATTGTCCTCCCGTACTAGGACAGCACTGACTACCTCATCTGCAATGCCGAGATATAGGAATAAGGTGTCGCCGGGCTCGGGTCGTGTCAGCACCAAATCGGACGACAAATAAGTTTTCAAACCTATGAACACTTCTTCGCATTCTCGCGTCCATCCAAAAGGAGCCTTTTTGCGTATGACTTTAAAGAATGGTAGGCATCTCTCGCCCTGTTTAGAGATAAACCGCCCTAAAGCAATGACACGTCCTGTCAACCTTTGGACCTCTTGGACGGTTCGTGGCGATGCCATGTCATGGATAGCCTTTATCTTTGACGGGTTCGGCTGGATGCCTTTCTGGCTTACCACATACCCCAAAAATTTTCCCGTCTGAAATGCAAATGTGCATTTGCGAGGGTTCAGCTTCATTTTGTATTCCCTTAATGTGTCAAACACCTCTTATAGGTCCGCCAAATGGTCACTGAAGCTTCGGCTCTTGACCAATAAGTCATCTACATAGGCTTCTACATTTTTCCCGATTTTCCTCTCGAACACCTTGTTCGCCATGCGCTGGAAAGTTGCCCCAGCATTCTTCAAGCCAAACGGCATCGCTGTGTAACAATAGGTAGCCTTTGGGGTTATGAATGTCATTTTTTCTTCGTCTTCTTTGGCCATGGGAATCTGATGGTATCCGGAGTTGGCGTCCAAAGAACTCAAATATGCGTATCCAGCAGTTTGATAGACTAACTGATCAATCCTAGGAAGCGGATAACAGTCCTTGGGGCAGGCGTCATTCAAGTCAGTGAAATCAATGCACATGCGCCAGTCTCCGCTGGGCTTCGGAACTAGGACGGGATTGGCCAGCCAAGTGGGGTATTGAACCTCTCGAATGAATCCCGCGTCTAGGAGTTTTGTTACCTCCTTGTCTATAGCCATTGTCTTCTCCGCGGAGAACACTCGCCGCTTCTGTTGGACTGGCGTGAAATGCAGATCGACATTAAGTCGGTGTTCTGCTACCTCCCTGGACACACCAGGCATGTCCGCTGGTTTCTAGGCGAACTCCCCTTTGCACTTGTTCAACAGTTGGGCTAGCTGTGCACTCTCCTCCGGGGTTAGCTTTTCACTAACCAAGAAACTTGTCTCACTATTGTCGTGGACAGGGACGGGCACCATCGTGCCTACCGGTTGGGTCCGCCTTTCATCCCTTTGCTCGTAGGGATCTGCCACCACACACACATACTGTTCACAACTTTTCTAGGTCATGAGCAAGTAGCACTCGGCAGCTAGCTTTTGGTCGCCCTTGATTGATACCACCCCTTCCCAAGAGGGGTATTTTATCCTGAGGTGTTTTTGAGATATCGCTGCCCCGAAGCGATTGAGAAACAGTCGCCCTAGAATAGCGTTATACGGCAGGATGAGATCTACGACCAAGAACAATAACTCTTCTGATCGCTTGGACGTGTCTTCTCTAAAGTATACGGGTAGCATTGTGACTCCAGTTACAGGTATAGGAACACCGTCCACTCCAATGATTGGCTTCTTGCAGGATGCCAATTCGCCGGCGGGGCGCTTCATGAGGTTATATGCCTCCAGTGAAAATAGGTTTACCGCGCTGCTGTTGTCAATGAGGGTTCTTCGAACCCCATGGTTTCCAATGTCGGGCGTAACTACCAACGCGTCGTTGTGAGGGAATACGACACCCTTTTCGTCTTCTTCTGAGAAAGATAGTACCATCCTGTCCAGCACATCTATCGCTTCCTTTTTTGCGGGCTGGCTATCTCGTTTTCGCTTCTCTCCTGCAGCAGGTGTCGCTTGGGTGAGCTCGTCGAGATATGATGTGCCGCCAACAATAATGTTGATAATGGGGATGCCCTCATCATAAATTGTTAACGCTTTTTTCCCCCTTCCACTAGAAGTCCCACTGCTTCCAGGGGGAGGAGGCAGTTGCTGGTCGCCCGACGCCCCACGCAGGGGGTTGCCTCTGGCTTTTTCTCTCACTCTGGTGGCGAATTCTTCGAGGTAACCCTCTTTCAATAAATGTTCTATCGCCAACTTCAATTCTCTACATACGTTAGTGGAGTGCCCTCTGGCCTTGTGAAATTTACAGAAAGTGTTTTCTCTTCCTCCCATGATCACTCCCGGTTTTACAGGAGCTGGATAGCGGATTGGCAGGTTCCGCTGCTGAATAATTGCTAAGATTTCCGCTCGTGGGAGCATAAGGGAAGGAAGGTCGGGGTCGTAGATTCGACCCTTATGTGGGTCCGCTTGTCGCTGAGCGTTCGAGCCACCGGTTCTTCCCCTAGAAAAGTTACCTTTCTGCCGATTTGATGCCTTGGGGATGTAATCTTTCCGCTGGGCATATTCGTCGCCCA
This sequence comes from Viola odorata, assembly GCA_963691705.1. Taxonomy (NCBI): domain Eukaryota; kingdom Viridiplantae; phylum Streptophyta; class Magnoliopsida; order Malpighiales; family Violaceae; genus Viola; species Viola odorata. Next base: position 36,745,822 of record OY829546.1, read on the forward strand.
AGCGGGTGTCGTGGGTCATACCGGCCTGAGTGGCGGGGACGGGGGACGCGCTCTGAGGCATGTTTCGTATTCTATCTCTATATTCCTCCTCTTCCATTCTTGCGTAGTTGTGAGACTTCAACCTTAACGCGTCTAAGGTTGCCGGGGGGTCCACCATTAGCGTGTCCCTCAACTTTCCGTAGCCACAATTTCACTTCAAGGCTTCTATGGCAAAATCAATAGTGATATCTGGTGTTAGCGACATTTCCATGTCGAAACGACCGAGATAACCTTTTAAGGATTCTTCAGGTTTCCTGCGTATGTCAAACAAGGCTGCAACTGACTTCCGGATGGAGATAGTTGTGCTGAAGCGACTCTTGAACTTAGCCTCCAATTGCAAGAAGTTATCAATCGACCGGGCGGGGAGTCCTTCAAACTAGAGGCGGGCTACCCATGACAATGTCATAACAAATATCTGACACAACGCCGCGTCATTGTGCATCTGGAATTGCACGAAATCTTTCACCATGTTAAGGTGGGAGATGGGATCCTTAGTGCCGTCGTACGTCTCTACTGGGAGCTTAACGTGTCGGTTGACCCTGTGATGTCTTATATGGTGGCTGAATGGATGACCTGAAGTGTCATCTAGAATCTCACGATCGCGACGAGGTAGAGAAATTTCCAAGTGTCGTTTGTGCCCTCGAGGCTCCGGGGTGTGCTGTTGCCTAGGGGATCGGTTGTGACTCCTGGGCGAACGGGTTTGATGCCTTCTACTACTCGATCTTTCACTCTGCTCTAGGGAGACCTCTCTGTCGGCTTCCTCTCTCCTACCGTCCCAACGCTCCCTATAGTCACCTTGCTGTCGCTCTACTTGGGAGACGGGGACTCGCGGCGCTCGCGGTATGTAAGGCTCTACCTGTCCCTCGGTAAGTTGTGCAAAGTTGAATGGCGTGCTTATCGTAGGTGAAGTTAGAGGAACACTCACCTACCGCAGAGGCGATACCGGTCGTTCGGCGATGATAGACGGGGTGAAAACAAACTGAGAAGGCACACCCGATGCCGGGGCACTAGAAGTAAAGCCTACGGCTAGCTCAGTCAGGTAATCTAGCTGGGCACGGAGGGCTAGGATTGAACTTGCCAACGGATTGTTAGCATCGCCCATTCCGTAACCCGTAAGAGGGGGAACAGAATGACTAGGTTCGACCATCTGAGTAAACGGGCCGCCCGTTTGAGAAAATGGGGCGCCCGTTTGGGAAAATGGAGCGCCCATTTGAGAAAATGGGGCGACTCCTGTTAGTCCAAAAAGGAGGTCTGTCTGTGCGGAGAGAGCTCCATGCGATGTGGTGAAGATGCTAGACGAAGACATAGGAAAACGTTCCCTGCGCGCGTGAGTACTGCGAGAATGAGGGGGTGTGGATTCTGAATCTGAGGCCATGATCCTTCGACTCTCAGGAAGAATAGAGCTTGGTTAACAAGGGAGCTCACTTAATTAACCAAGGCTCTCAATGAAAGCACCATTTGATAAGAGTCTGATGTTCGTCGAGCAGGATTGGCCAACGGGAGTCGGTCGGGAACACTGTTCCGGTGTCTTCGTTACCTGCAAAGCACCGGAGGGGGTCTCCGGCGTAAACACTCTGATGCTTAAGTCAGTATGAGTGGTCAAAATGGTAGGGGTTCAGCACGCTGTCTTAGGCTTACCTCATGTCTAGAATGGTGTGGGTATTTATAGGTAAAGGAAGGATCTTACCGTCAGGGGTAGGCGTTATCTCTGGTAGGTGTCGCTGGGGTACCACGGAGTGACGTCAGGCGGGGTGACATCATATGGAGTGATGTCACGCATGACCTGGGATGGGGTGACGTCGTGCAGATGTCGCGTGAGAGCCCCCCCGTTGATGTCGACCATCCTAGGGCCGGCCGCTAGGCTAGGGGTGGTAGGAACAGTGTCATGTCCCCTTTGTATGTACAGTGATCTGGCCCTGTTGCTAGGTGCGATGGTAGCGATGTCGCTAGAGTGATGTCAATAGTTATCACGAACCGCACCAACTTTTGAATTCTTGCAGGGAATGATATCTCTTTTTTGTTTTGAGATCATCACTCGTTTGTTGACGAAGCGTACCTAGCTTTTGAATCTCCGTTGGAAATGATCTCTCCCTCTCCTTTTTTAGATCATTGTTATCGTTTGACCATTGTTGTACTTGCTTCTGCTGTTGTTTTTGTTTATTGTGTTCTTTGGACAAAATTTTTTTAAACACTTTTTGTTTTTTTTTTTGATTTTTTTGTTTGTTTTTTCTTTATTGATGATTTTTTTGAGCAAGCAAAGCAAGTACAATTTTTATTTGGTTGGTCATCCTCTCTGTCTTCGGCAGAAGCTTCCAAGTCTTGATTTATTTGGCCTTTTTTCGACGTTGATTTGTCAGCGATCCTCTAAGGGCTCCCTTGTCATTCCCTTGCTTGATGTGTACTCCAGTTTAGTGGTCCTAGTCGAGCACTACTCACTTGGTTAGGAGAATAAGAGGCTTGATTTTGAGTGTTTAATAGAATCGTACATGGTGTACAAAGTATGCATTTAAGGGCAAAAAGGTTGGAAATTAAAATTTGGAAGAAAAGCAAAGCAAAGTCCAATGTCATCTTACTGATATCCCATGTCTGATGGTTCATGTACCATGGATATTATGCAAATCTAACTAGCACCTAGTTTAGCATTTACACTCATGAAAAAAACAAGGCGTGAATGTCCAAAATACTCACAGGGATATGTTTGTGATTGCTTACGTCTAAACATGTCATGGATATAAGAGTTAACAAACAAGATCACGTATGTTTATATAATTTCTAATGAATGCACAAGTTATCCGTGACGTGATAAAATGATGAGCATGTTTGATCGTAGGATTTTTAAGAATGTAGGATTTTTAAGCCCAAGCAATACATGTATATATTTATTTATTTTTTCGGCAAAAGCTAAGGATTTTAGCAAACATCAATTATACACATTGGTAACAATGTAAATCATAGGAATTTTAAAATTGCGGAAATGTAAATTGCGAAAACGTAAATTGCGGAAAGGAAATTTGAAAAGGGGAAATTGCAAAAATGTAAAGGACAACTTCCCTGAAAAATGAGTTTTAACATTTCTCAACACCTTCTTTTGGTCGTCACTTCACTTGCTTGCCCCCAAGTTTACAAGTCTAGTTGCACTTGAAATGAAGAGGGAAAAAGTAGTAAATTCACAAGGGAAAGGTATCCCGAGATGTTGATCTCAAAATTAACAAAAAATTGAAATATTGAAAAGAACACGTGGGTTGCCTCCCATGAAGCGCCCTTGTTTATAGTCGTAGGCTCGACTATTTTACAAATATATCATGAGTATCGCTACCGAATGATTAAATAGAATGGGTCAACCGCGGGTTGAGAGAGCGATCATTCAAGAGTTGGTGGTCGTGTACGGTCCTTCGGCTAACCCTTCGAAAGAGATGCATCCACTTTTGAGCAAGTGATTAACTTTTCTCTTAAAGGTAAAGCATTTTTCTAGCATGTGGCCCTGGACTCCGGCATGATACTCGCATCTAGCATTAGGATCGTACCACTTTGGGTAGGGAGGTTGTAGAGGTTGGGCCAGGATCAGTACAATTTGCCCAGCCGCTAAGAGATGTTTGTAAACTCCGTCAAGGGAATTGGAAGAGGTAGCAGTGGCTCCCGATTCCCACGATTATTTGGGTTATTTTGGTTGTTTGGTGGGTTATATGGAGGCGGTGGAAATGGTGCAGGGTATTGAGAAGGTGGCGCGAAAGGTGGCCTGTAGCTAGGCTGGTGAGAGGCAAAGTTGACATCTTTCTTCATGATGGGCTCTTTCTTAGGTGTTACTTCTGGTGCGGAAACAATGATCCACCTAGACTTAATTCCATGTTCTACCCTCTCGGCCACTAGAACCATGTCGGAAAAGCTACTCGATGGATTGGAGATAAGATAGGTAGTAGTATGGAGTTTTGAAGGTGTCCACAAAAATTGACAAGAGCTCTTTGTCATTCAAAGGAGGAGACATCCTAGCAGCTAGTTCTCTCCACCTCTGAGCATACGTTTTCACCGATTCTTCCATTTTTTTCTCAAGATTTTGGAGATCAGAACGGTCTGGTGCAACTTCCAAGTTGAATTTGTATTGCTTGAAGAAAGCAACCGATAAATCTCTCCAAGTTTTGATCCTAACCCTATCCAAACTCATGTACCAGGTCAAGGCATGCTTGGGCAAACTCTCTCTGAATAGATGGATCAACAGGGGCTCATTGTGTATCATTTCGGCCATTTTGTTGCAATAGGCCTTGAGGTGAGTTTTTGGGCACTCGATCCCAGTGTACTTCTCAAAATCCGGAACCTTGTACTTAGGAGGCATTATTATCCCGGGGACCATGCGCATATCGGCGGGACCTGCAGGGTCAAAGGGGTATGTTCCTTCGATGGCCCTAAGCCTTTCCTCTAGCAGGTTCATTCTATCCATATTCGGTCTTTCTGTGATGAGAGCGTTTAGACCAAGGTATGGCAGGGGTTCCGTCGTGAATGGTGGTTGCGTCTGATTGATAAAAGGAGGCCGACTTCTCATAGGATCGGGAATCACGACTTGAGTAGAATGACCCTGAGGTGAGTGGAAGCCCTGAGGTTCCTGATGAATCTGATTTTCACTAGGGTCCAAGGTGAGGTTAACTAAGGAATGTTGCAAGGCTGTAGTAACTTCTTCACCGGTGTTTACTACAGGATTTGCGAAGCTAGGTATCACGAAAGGATCAATCCATTTCCATTGACCCCTAGGAACCGAAAATGATTGGGGTCCCGAAGATCCAGCGATGGCGGATGAGGAGGGTCCCATCATTTGACTAGGATTAAAACCGGGTGGGAACTTAGTGGTTGCTTCATCTCGCTCTTTTTTGGCCTGAGTGGCCCTTTCTGTAGTAACCATTACTTGCTCTTCTAACTCTGTTATTCTAGCAGCCAATGCCTCTTCTATCTTGGTTTGTTCGGCCATTTTTCGCGCTTGAAGTCTAGTTATGGGGGGCCTTGGTGGAGTAATTCGCTTGCGAGGAGCTATTGTTAACCTGAAAGGGAAAAGAGGGAAAAAATGAGAAATAAACATAAGCGATAAACATGCATGGGATGTGCAACTCCGAGGCCTCCACACTGCTTATTCAATCTTTCAGCCACTTTTTCACTTGATACTTTTGGGGGGGACGAAAAGACAACGCATAAAAGAAGTGTAGGTGCCGATATTTCGAATGAGAAAAATGGGTCCTGTGGGACAGAAATTTTATGTGCCAAAATAACCTAGGCGTGTAAGAAATTTACAGTTCGTATAAGAATTTTTTTTTATGACAAATGGAAATCATGGCAACGAGATAAATAGAGCCACGACGGCAGATATGATCATGATGCACGTGCTGGGGCTCTGATTCTGACTTTTGTAACTGGCTTGAACGGTTCCCAGATGATACCATGAAAATGTCCCTAAAGTGTCGTCCAGTGTCCCGATTCCTTGCGGAATCGTGTAACCTTTCGACTATCTTTAGGGGCTCATCCGAGTTGGGATTGGTGAACACTACCCAGGACATGTGTCCTAGGGCATCACTACTACCCTTCTAATTTGGTGATTGTCCCCGGGGTGTAGGGCACTATGAAATGCATATGACAATTGATATTAAACAAATCAGCAATTTATCAAAGCAGGTAAATAAACAAATAAACACCTCAAAAAAATAAAACCGGCTCCGACCCTAAGGTCCCTAGTGAAGTCACCAAACTGTCGTGCCCCAAAAATAACAAAAAATTCGCGAGTATACGACGAATCTGAGACCTTACGATGCTCGGCGTGAAAGGACGCCTCGCAACATGCAATGAAGTCGCCACCCTAATTTTGTCTCTATGCTTAGGGAACCTAATCGTCATGGCATAAAAAATAAAATAAATAAAAAACTAAAGGCACAAAAAAAAAGGTCTAAACCCAAGACAAAGGTTCGGGGTCGTATTATGGACTCGGGAAGGTATTAGGCACCCGAATCACATCCGAAAATGGTTACCGGTTGATAAGAGAGGTGTTTAAAAGGTGTTTGATAAAAATGTGTTTTGAAAGGAGGTCCTTAGAGGAATCATCACTTTGGTCTTTTCCATGATCGGGACCGTTCAGGAATAATTAATCGTTGGACGGGGTTACCGTTTTAAAAATCTTTTCGGACGGGGTTACCATTTTCAAGACCGATCGATTATTCCTGACCGTAGCGTGATGGGACTGAATTTTCCGTAAGACTAAATGAGTGTCCTCTATTTTATCATTGGACCATACATGATTACATTAATTACTAAGTGATTCTATCATGGATTACTAACATAGTACAAATTTAAATGAGAGATATTTTAAAATGATAACCCGATGTGGGATCGAAGCCACCAAATACATGCAGTCAATATAAGCGGAATTTAAAATCAAACGAACATGGCATTTTAAGAAAGTCTTTAAACAAGTTGTTCATGTGGGTTGATTTTAATTCTAGCAATTCTATATATCACGCATACGATTAATATTTACGGAAAGCCTTGAATAAATAAAAGGGAGAGAAAGGAATACTTTCGAGCGAAGCTTAAATTTTAAACCTACAAAATGAGAGTGTTAGTGATGGCTCAAAAGATAAATAAGCAGTTTACGAATGTGAGAATTTAAATAAATAGTTGATATACATCGAAGAATTAAATAATGATTTTGACGAGCACGAAAATAAAAACGGCGATTTGACACATACGAAAATTAAAATGGTGATTTGATGAGTACAGGAAAATTTAAATGATGATTTGATGCATGTGAGAATTTAAATGATGATTTGACGAGTGCGGGAAATTTAAATGAAGATTTGATGCATACGAAAATTTAAATGATGATTTGATGCATACAAAAATTTAAATGATGATTTAACGAGTGCGAGAAATGTAAATGATGACAATTGATAAGTGCGAGAAATTTAAATGATGATTTGACGCATACGAAAATTTAAATGATGATTTGACAAAAAATTAAAGATTTGATGATTTTTGGTGCCTACGAAATCGATGTTAGTAATCGTTCGAAGATAATTAAAACATCAAGTAAAGCAAATAGATATGCATTTAAATTTAAACAAGTTAATAAATAAATAATTAATCATGGCATATGACATAAATTAAATATTTCATACGAACTATTAATTAAATAAACACGAAAATAAAAGGGACTCGAACAATTGACGAAACTTTAATGGGGTGGGCCCATGTGCATGCTGAATTTTAATTAAAATAGGCTAGGAATAAATCCTAGGCCCATGACTTGAATTGAAAGAAGAACAGATGGGCTTGGCTTAAGCCAAGGCCCATCTGCGTTTAAAGAAGGAAGAAAGGACGGGCTTGGCCCGTCACCTTTCTCCTTCAAGAATAGTAGCATGGTTGCTACTGTTCTTCTTCTTCCTTGCACCGGCGACAAGGGAGAAGCTCCGATCACCACAACGATGAAAAACAGTCACCATGCACAGAGGATGAAGCCACGACCAAAACCCAACAAAAATTGAATCATTTCATCCACAAAGGAAGCTCAATTTAACGATTGAAGAATAATGTGCATTAAAACCAATAATTCGAAATTAAATAATTCAAACAGCAGGCATTCAAATTGGAGCAAGCAAAACGATTATAACTTGAAAACGAAGTGTTTAAAACAGATTTGAGCAATTTATTGATTGATTAGGATGGAAAACGAAAATTGACCAAAATTTCTAGAGAGAGAAAGCTTGAAAAATCTTACAGTGCTTGCTTCCTTTGCTTGGACTGATGTTGATGATGAAAGGGTACCTCAACCCGTCTCCTTTGAAGGGTGAAGGGTGGTATTTATAGGAGGAGGTTGGACGAATGTGTGGTGAATTTGATGCGCGTGGTCAAGGGTGACGAGGTGATAACGGCGAGTGAGAGTGAGCAGTGCTGGTGTGGTGACGTCGCTTCCTTCTCGAAGCAATGACGTAGCTAATTCTCGAAGCCATGACGAGGCTTCAAATTGGAGAGGAGAAAACTTGTGTGAAAAGGAAAAGGGAATGGATGTTGAGCTTAAATCCATGACTATTGGATGGTTGACTAAGGGATTAGTCAACCAATCCAACGGTTGATTAAAAAGAAAGGAGAAAAAATGCTTTAGTAATTAATATGGGCTCGATCTATCAGTGCGACAAAACTAGCGAGAAACTCAAACGAAAGCAACTACGTTATAGATAAAAATATGATGAGTTTAATAGTCTACAGCGAATGAAGAAAAATCTTTGTTTAACGTGTTTATTTTCTCGTTCAGAAATAGGAATATGTTCGATCGAAAAATAAATGATGTTACGACGAAAATTGCACAAGACGAAGTTGACTAGCGTGAATGAAAAAAAAAGGTAATTGTCAACTGAAGAAATAACACGTTCGATCAATGGTCCGAGCGAATTTACTCGGGTCCAATAAAAGCTCGAACAAATAATAATAATGAAATAAAAAATGCTACTCCCTCCGTCCATAAATAACTGACGCTTTTACAATTGGCACGCATATTAAGGAGCCTGAATGACTCACTATTTGAGACAATTTTGCCCCGAATTTTTTCTCGGACGTACGTTAAGGATTAATGTACGTTTAAAAAAATGTACCGAATTTTTTGGGGTCACATAGTGAGTCATCTGGCCTCCTTAAGATGTGTGCCAGAACAGTACACGTCCATTAAAAATGGATGAAGGGAGTAAAAAATATGATAAAATACTAAAAATCCTAAATTTTATGCGATGACCTAAAACGAAAAAATAAATAGCAAATGACTAACAGATAATTAAAAATATGATGAAAATATTAATAATAATAATAATGATGAAAATGACGTTACGAAAAATTAAAAATGCGATTTCGAATGCTGACGATGACAACGATGATGATAAAATGTGACGAGAATTTAAAAATGTCCCAACGACAGCAAATTGATTTAAAATGGAAATTAATTAAGTAAAATGACAGAAATGCTAAATTTAATTTAAATGGAGTCAAAATTCGGGTATCAACAGCTTCCTATGTAGATGACTCCTCGAGATAAGTTTCGAGTCAACAACCAAAAGAGGTATCGCCCAAATTATGATCATCGACTTGCCCACCTAATTATACTCAAACCGAAATCACCCGGTTTAAACTACAAAATCTCAAAGTAGATTGACAAAGGTCAGACCCAACTTAGATAAGAAAGACTGTTCAGACATTTCAGAACTTGTCTCGCTATTCTCACCATCAACTTATATTTACTTTCAAATCTCACATGTAACCGACTAATCCTACTAATAAGCTAATGGGGACCGCTCAATTTGTTCTTACTAAAATCAACCATTTTTTCAAGGAATGTCACCAAGATGAGTTCCCAAAATATTTGTGGGATCACAATGGTTCACCTTAAATATCAACTTTCTCAGATGTTAGCCGACTTTTGAGTTAAGCCCTTATGTGTTAATCTCCATCATACCTTTTTTTCACCTTCGCTAGTTAGACGATTCACCAACCTAGGGGTACTCACACACTATTTTACTGATGCACGTGCGCCATAATGAATAATAGATCACAACAAATGCAATCGCATCATCATAGCTTCAGCACAATAACACTTAGTCATATAGAAGAAAGGGGAGAAGTAGGAGGAAGGAATGCTCCCTTATTTCCTCACAGAAGAAAGAGATGTAGAAGACGAAGGGGGAGAAAGAATTTTAATTGAAATAAAGTTTGGAATTTTCTTGTTCTTTTGGACCATAATCACGACCACTTTTTAATCGACCAATTGTGGAGGAAGAAGTTTGAAAGATCTCTAAATAAGATGATCTTTATAAACAACTCGAAAGAAGAAGAGAAATTTATTCTTGAAAAAAGTAAAGAGAAAGGTATGGTAAAACTTCAACAAAGCTTCAGAGCTTTTAGGTGTTTTAGGGGTGCAAAATAATAAGTTGGAGGCTTGTATTATAAGGTTTTAGGGTTTGATTTTTGGAATTTTGGACTTAATCAAAAAGGGAAAATAGAAAATAGGAAATTTGGGAAAAATTGAAAAAATGAAGCTTTCTAGTAGCTGGTTGGGATGGCTTGGTGGGCAAGCACACCCGGCCGGTTGTATACACCATCGATCGGTGCCCTGGTGTCACTTGGGATCATCGATTGATGGTAAACGACACCGTTTGGTCGCCACCTATTCAGTTTGGAAAAGTTCACTTTGATCTGAGTTGTTTGGTTTTTTTTAGGTATGAGCTTCATAATCTATCCTTGAGATAAGGTCACGAGTATGTTTTGATCCAGAACAAGAATTAGTATATGGAAAGGTCAAAATGGGGTGTTCACACTATGTGTTTTTACTACTCAAGCACTAAATGATGTGGTTCAAAAAGTCCATGAAAAATTGGAGTTCTTGAAGTTGACATGGACAAGGTGAAAATCCGCATCAAATCTCTTTAAAAACATTCACACAATGCTATGATATTTTCAAGCATACAAGTGGTTTCTTTTGGAGTCCTATAGCTAAAAAGTTTTATGTGGAGCCTAATGTTTGAGAAAAAATAATCGAGGTGCAAACACCTACTTAACTTTTGATGTCACATTTTTAAGATAACATTTATATGAAATTATTTAATATATTTGCCTCTTCTCATTTTATTTTTTTATAGGCTATTTCGACAAGGAACAATAATATTTTTGCATCATGTAAGGAAGTTCATGAATGTTGAAATTCTTCACCAACGATAAATCATTTTCACTTTATGCAAAAGATAAAGCAATGGGTAATTATGTTGCGATTGCGAAGGAGAAAGCACGTTGTTGGTAAAAAAATTAATGATGGTGAGATTGAAAGCGCTACTCCGATAAGAAACAATAATATTGAAGAAACTGAGTGTTTAGTAGCTAGCTATGAATTTTCTCAAGAGAATTTTGATGATTTAGATAGACATGAAGGCGAACTAGAGACTAACTCCCATTCCCACTCTACAAGTCAATGAAGAAAGTTAACCGTTGACATCATCAAATAAGAGAAAACAAAAAAAATCACTCAAAAGGATTATTTTGAAGTGAGAGTTGCTACTGAAAGTGTTGTTAAACAACTTGAGAAGGGCAATGTAATTGCAGATGAGAGAAATGCAATTGCATAAAAAATATGCAAGTGTGTTTATTCGGAGGAAGAAGTGTATGGAGACTTAGTAAGAATTGGAGTTGAGATTCATGTTCACTCTAAGGCCTATGACTTTCTCACGAAAGACGCTGCAAAAGTAAGGAAGTTTTTTAAATATCCCGCACCGAAGCGCAAAGATTATTTGATGCATTAAATGGTTGGTACATCAATTTGTAGTCGTTGAATTTTATTAATTATCTGATATTACTCATAAAAAGTTGGAATGTGTTTTTCACAAATTTGATTAACAAATTGTATGGCTAGCTGAGTCATGTATTAGCCTAAACTATTTGGTCGAATTGTATTGTGTTTGTAATTGGTAAGTACTTTTTTTTAATAACAAATTGGTGAGTACTAAAGCTCGAAGGCCAAGTTCGATAAATATGGTTTTGTTTCTTTCACTTATTTCTTGAAAAATTAAGAGTTAGAAGACTCATAATTGGTGATTTACATATCTATACATGTAGTAAACTAATACAAATAGATTATATAGCTACATGAATGACACATCATAATATTTATGATGAAAATGGTGTTGGCATGTGGCATTATAATAAAAAGAGTAAATATTTAAAATATAGAATTTATTGATTTAAGTATTCATTACATCATAATTAACTAACCTCATTAAAAGAAATATTTATATATCATGTGCAAATTTAGTGATATCTTAATGATAGTTTTGGTAGATTATTAATTTATATAATTGCATTGGTTAGTATTTAACTAATAGTAATATCAATTAAAAACTTAATAATATATTTCGAATGTTTTCGCTAGAAATATATTTTATTTATTATTTAGGTATTTATTTGGAATTATTATAATTTATCATTTTTAATTAAAATTATATTGCATAAATATATACAAAGATTAATAATATAATAAAATTTAAAAACTAAAAGCATATCATTGTATCATACTATAATATTTTTTAGTTATATAACATCTTATATTGTAAAATTCAATTAGCAAAATTATAAAAATAACACCGCGCATCGCGGAGGTATGTAACTAGTATATTCATTTTGGAGAAAGCATAAATTAAGGAAATTATGGAATGTGGATTCTGAGTTGGAGCTGCAGTTGCTGAAATGGGTAATAACTTACATAAGTGATGGACAAAGAGTAATATATGGATTGAGTTTTTTTCTTCTCTGTTGCCAAGTTTAGATAATACTCCATTTTTACTATGGCTTCATCAGAGCCGAAGATTAATCATAAAAAAAAAAAAAAGTAAATGCAAAAAATACAAATTCAATCCTATTTTTACTATAAGATAAAATGGTAAAATAACTAAATTTTCTTTCCATTGTATCCATATATTACCATACACAAATATTATTAGTTCCTTCCACCGATAATTATTATTATATAATATAAGATGCATAAATATGGATCAAATTCAAGAAATTGTTCCATTTTTTAGGGAAGTGGATCAAGGCCAAATGGCTAATGATGGGAGTAATGGGGACTTATGGTTACTTGTGATGTTTAAAGGTACCAATGTTGATACAAGAAAATTTGGAAAGTTTGTCTTATGATTACGATGGTTAGAGGTATTGATTTTAGTTTTTGAAATATGAAAAAAAAAGGTAATAATATGAGAAGAAAGTATGAGAGTTTTAGTAAGAATTGATCTAATATTTAAGTATTGATATATGATTTGAATGTTAGCGAGAGATATAATGATGTGAAATGGTTGATATAAAAATAGGCGTACGATTAGTATATTTATTTTCTAAAGCTTTAGGTGATCTTTAGTTTATCTCTTATAGAATTTGGAGATGAGTTCTTTTGGAGAAATATTCTAGATAATTTAAGGTTTATGTTGATATTATGACATGTCAGGTTTTCTAGATAAAAAGATATGGGTCTTTAATGTCTTTAAAGTGAAGTCTGTTATTCTTGTGGTGTGCTGCAAAATAGCTAGCTGTGGAAATTTCTTATAAATCGAAAGATCAATTTGAGAGAGTTTAAATTGTATTATTTTTCTCGTCTAGTATGTATAGTAAGGAACTCAAGGATAAACTCTTAAAGTCGATATCATCTAAATAGTTGTGAAATCAGATCTGTATAGAAGTAAGAATGAATAGGAGTATGTGCAGTATGACTAATTGGATTAGATGGTTACAAATAAAGAGTTTGTGGGATGTGCAGTACTGAAATGAAGTGAAAGGAAAATTAAAGTATATTGTGGGATGTGCATATGCATTATGATATGAGTAGTTGTTTGTAACTTTGCTTTGAGTTAGTATGATTTTGAGGAAGAAATTTTTTATTAGGAGGGGGGGATTATAGTACTCTCAAAATCAGCTACTAATATAGCTAGGAGGTCGTGTTCCATGACAGAGGCCATCGCACATGCACTTGCCACGCCGCATGGCCCAAGTAGCGCAACAAACGCGGGCCTGTGACACAGACCATGAAGCTATAGATCTTTTGGGGAAATTTCTATAGGCAATCATGATTCCAATGATCTTAAATAAGATATTATAGAAATTTTACGAAGTTAGAGGCATAAATGCATGAATAAAGAATTTATGGGCCATAGTGCAAGGGTATAACTGAGTAACGAAAAAGTTGAGGAATGATGTTGTAGGTTGGTTTCAAGATAAGGAGCTGAGTGCCAATTCCAGGCTTAGAGGTTTATGTCAGTTAGAAATTGGCTTGGAGCACCACATTATTGTATTTGCCTATAATAATTCAATGGTAATGGGCTAGTAACTCTCATTAGCAATCTTCTAAGTTGAGAGCAGAAATAAACAGAGAGGAGAAAAGAAAAGGAAGGGTTGAGAGTTAGCAAGAAAAGAAAGAGACTGTTGTTTGTGTGCCTTTCTTTGTTTGTTCATTTATTTACAAGCCAACTAATTACAATTCTTATTTTTGAAAAGTAAGGAAACATAAGCTAAAGGATTACCCAAGCTCGGCCATGATTAAGAAAATGGCTTGGTATGGTTTATTGACGTAAACCAGACACATGCTATCTCGATAGCCTAAGGCGAGACATGTGCCATGATATGAGTTAAGTGTTGGGCTATTTGGTCTGTGCTTGGAACGTGTAAGCCAAGGTCGGGAAAAAAGGAAAAGGTTAAGTAAAGGCTGAGGTGAGTAATAAGCTATTAAAGCTTAATTATGTTATACGGAAGATGTTTTCTTGATGCAAGGCATTATTGAGTTGAGTGATTATCAATAATGCTAATGAGATTGCTATGATATTCTTGATAGTGTATAGGGCTATGCATGATGCCATAATGATATAGTCATGAAGGCTAGCTTGTTAGCAATGTAAATGTTTAAAGGAAATCTCTATCTTCCACGTAAGCTTATGAGTTTTGTCTCATGTTAGACTAAGCTAAGCTAAGCTAGATGGTAGAGGAAGGAAAGTCCTCGTTGATACGATCCTAGTTGTCTAGGCCCACTTTAAGTTGTCGATCTAGTTCGAAGGTTTGGATTTGACGCGGAAATTGATAGATAGGCTCACAAGTGCAAACCTAGACCTAATAATAACTTGTATTACCCAACCTAGTCGATATCAAGTGAGGTTCTCACAAGGGTTGCTTGTGATGGATTTGAATCGAGTCCACTATTCGGTAGCAATTTTGGGTTTTACTTGAGGTTAATCCTAGCTTGCTAAACTGAAGATTAGAACAAGGTTCGAGTCCACGAACAACAGAGTAAATACTCCAAGACAAAGTCTCAATAATCAATTTGGCAAAAGGTTTTTATGTTTGAGCCTTTCGGCCCCTTAAATAGGCGTTATGCGCTAATACTACTTTGAATAGAACTAGGAGTTCTACTCGATTAATAAGTCTAACTATCCAATTAAATAATTAAATAAACTAAATAATTAAATAGCTAAATAGATTCCAGAAGCTTTGGGAAGATTCTTCCTTGATGTGACCTTCTCCTCAACTAGGATGTCGACTTTCGCTTCTCTTGGCAGCGACAATGTCGACTTGAGCCATCTCTTGATTGGCTCGTGCGTTTGGGCTGAAACTTGGTTCAGTGCTCGCTAACAACCCAAAATATAGGAAACAAGGTCGATCGCTGGCATCTGACCTTCCATGTCCAAACCGGCTCCAACATAGTCGCCTATTGTGCTTGCGCGTTGACCTCTTGCATGCGAGAATGTCTCCATAGGCCATCGTGCGATCCACTCATGCGAATGTCCCCAAACTCAATCTCGATGTAGATGACTCATCCAACTATCCAGTGAGGCTCGTGCATCCCGGGTTGAAGCCTCTCTTCCATGGGATGGCTCGGCTAGACTTTCTTGACGCATATCTTGGTGCGCTAGCATGCGATATGGGCATCCCTCGCCCTATGGCTCAAATAGTCCGCAACTCTTGTTCCGTCTCCACTTCTAGAGGTTGTAATAACCTCTCTTGGTGCTTTGTAGCGCCATATGGTTCGAATAGTCCGCAACTCTAGTTCCGCAACCCTTGGCTCGACGTCTGATGTGTTCATGACCACGACCCCTACACCTAACCTAAAGGCTGAAGACACCATGCCCACGCAAGGGCCAATCACGCGTAGCATGGTGAAGGAATTAGCCTTATGGATTGAAGCCGAGACCAGCAAGGAGCCATCTCAAGTCATGGAGAAGGTCATCATGTTGATTGCACACCATGAAGAAACCATCACCAACCCATGCCCTTGAAGTTTGGGCAATTTTAGGGTTTTTGGGCCATAGTTGGTGGCATACCGCCAGGAGCCAGGCGGCATGCCGTTAGCTTCGGCATTGGAATTGTTTTGGGAAATTAATGTCTGGCGGCATACCGCCAGGAGCCAGACGGCATGCCGTCAGCTTCGATATGGGCAATTTAATTGCCAATTTGAAGGTTGGCGTCATACCGCCAGAGTGAAGCGCCATACCGCTAGAAGACTAAACCCTAACTGACCCCTTGTATTTTTCAAGTCATTTTGCACCTACTATAAATAGCTAATGTCTTTCATATTTCTTCCTTAGTTTTTGTTTAAGTGAATATTGTTAAGAGAGTTTTCTCCTTCTCTTTCACTCTAAAACTCACCTTCTTCCTTAAGAAAGATAGCTTGAGTGAGATTACTCCTCCCTATCTTTCTTTGGGAAATCTAAGCTTGTAACCGAATAGTTGTTATTTTCGGATATTAAAGATCTATGCTTGTGTTCTTCAAGTTTTTCGTGTTCTTCGTCAAATCCGCTGCATCTACTCATTCCGCATCCTATCTTCATTCTTCACTTCTAATCCGTGTCAAGCAAGACTCCCTCCGGGCTAGATCCACCAAAGCTCCAAAGTACCATCGAGTTAACCTAACCGAGGCTTGATCGTATCAAGTGGTAGCGGAGCTTTTGGCTGCCCTCCGAGTGAGTTTTCATCTTTCTAATCCATAGGAAATATTTTGTTCATCATTTTATCCATAGAAATCATCTTTGTTGAAAACTATTTTTCTTGGCTGTCTGTCACGTTCATCTTCACCAAAATGTATCTTGAGTTTTCTGTCTTCGTTTTTCTTGTTTCTTAAGTCTAACTTGTAGCCCTTCTTCTCTAGTTTCTTGTGGTATAATTCTTTACTTTTATTTCCACCGTTTGCACAGTCAAAATATCAAATTTCAGTGACAGTGTTCTTGGTGTTCTTACATTTTATTCTTGAGTGTTCATGTGTATTTGTGTTCCAACTTGTGTTTGATCTGTCTCCCTTTGGTTCAGCTGCCTAATTGGTGTTTAAACCTTGTTCCTTGAGCCAAAAATCTGACCACACACACCCTTTTACACACTCTTACACATTTTCCTTCGAAAGCATTCGTCCTCGAATCCATAGTCTTAATTTCTATCTATCTATTACATTCTTAACTATTAATTACACAAAATGAATCAACCCAAAATAATTAAAGGTAGGTGTGATCGCATCATCACTTTTTCCTTCGAAAATATTCATCTTCGAATCCAAAACTCTAATTTTATACTTGTAAAGAAAACAAATTTTATATTGTATATATATACGAGTTAGCAAAAACAAACACTCATCTCATGTGTTTGCGCTCATGTTTACTCTCTTAAAATTGCACTCACTAATCACTCAACTCTTCTGTATTTGATGCCAAAAAGTGTCAACTTAAGTGGTTTGAGTTTAGGACTTGTAGGTTTAGAACTTGGGCAGCTTTTGAAAGAGATATTTTGGGGGGAAAGGTTGCTGCCAAACCAGCTGGTTGCTTTGCTTAAACGGGAAAGTGCAGGCTGGCTTTTTGTGTCTCCCTTTGGCTTAGCACAAAAACGACAATATTGGGAAGAGAGTGTATGAGTAGGTGAGGGTTTTAAGGAAAAGTGAGAAGAGTGACCACTGCTGACTTTTGACTCAATTTAAAATAGATTAAACTGAAATCTAAACACAAACTTGATAGCTGAATTGGAGAAAAATGGATTGACAAGACACAAACTCAAGAACACACCAAGAACATAAAGAACACTAAGAATGTTCTTGACAGACTCTGGATACTAGCTCGAAAAACATAGCAAATGAAGGCTAAAAATTACGAAACTTGGCAGACTTACTCCTAAGACATGGATCTATAACTTTCATGAACGGAATAAAAGACGATTCCTATTGGAAAACACTGAAAACAGACTCAAACACAGGGACTATTTTTCTCGGATGAAATCTGCACACTTTTCTTTGGTGGTCAAAAGTATGTAAATTTCACAGAATTAACAAACGACTCAAAAATAAAAATTGTTCCACACAGATTGAAGTTTAAGCACGTAAAATCTTAGATTTTTCTAGGCAGTACAACTCATACAAAACAGAAAAGAAACAGACACAAACAAGCTGATTTTCGGACAGAAAATCAGACACAAGATGAACGACTCTTGACACTTTAATTTTTGTAGTTTCGGATGGAAACTTGACTCTTTTTAGACAGAAATATCAAGATGAAATACAAACATCAAACTCCAAACAACTCAAGAACACAACATGAACATGGACTGCCTCGGTCGACGATTCTGTTCTTGCTTAGATTGTGGCCGGAAGGTATTTCAAGTTGAAAATCAATAAATCAACTTAAGAAAATGAAAACATACTCAAGAACACGAAAATACACCTTGACTGCCTCGGTCGGCGATTCTGTATAGATCTATTTTCATGTTCGGAACAACTCAAGATAACGAAAATAGACACGGATGTACAAACCTAAGAGCCCAAACACTCCGCTACCACATGACGCGATTCGACCTCTTTTTACAGAGATCTTAAGCGTGATACAAAGGGAGGATCTAGCTCTAGAGTTTGTCACATG
Organism: Viola odorata; assembly: GCA_963691705.1. Classification (NCBI taxonomy): domain Eukaryota; kingdom Viridiplantae; phylum Streptophyta; class Magnoliopsida; order Malpighiales; family Violaceae; genus Viola; species Viola odorata. The sequence continues at coordinate 36,764,283 of OY829546.1, forward strand.
AAAACAACAAGAAAACAGCAACAAATATGGAGCAAACAATGATGGAGACTGTTGCTACCCGAATTTTGACTTACGTCACAACTTTTTTTCATTTTTTATTATTTATTACGTCTAATAGCCCGTTTACGTCAAATTTCAATCGATTTTTTATCATAGGCTATTTATTTTAATATTTCACGTCTTTTTAGTTTTTTGTATTTTTCTCGTATTTTCGACTAAACCGTATTCTCGGTTTACGTCACACATTTACATATTTTTTACGCTTATCACATTTAATAACTAATCTATGTCAAATTTTTGTCGATTCTTGGTCCTAGAATAGTTTGTTTAATATTCCGTGTCATTTCGTGCCTTTTTAATTTTTCGTATTTTCGACTGTCTTTTCACTAACTTCTATCGGTCCCGAGCGATTTTCCTCGGACCGTAGATCGAATACTCTATTTCTTTAATTGACAATTACGTACTATTTTTCTCTTTGACGTCATCTAGTTTGGTTTCGATCAATTTTTGTCGTAAAGATATTTACTTTGCGTCCGAACGTTTGACATTTTCAAACGAGAAAATAAATGCGTTAAATCAAACTTTCTATTTATTCGATGTATACTATTTATTTCGTCTTATTTTTCTGCACCTTTTAGTCTTTTCGGTTCGAATTTATTTTCAGTTCAAGCGAGTCCGTAAATCGAACCGAAAATATCCCGTTCGTGCCACAATTAATATGCATTAATGCATAAAATTGCAGAATCATCACAGCCGTTGATCATCATCTTTGACTCCTCTTTATGCAAGATCAACGGCTCTCCTTCTCCCTTTGACCCTTACCATCACCCATTAAGACTATTAAATCATTTTCATCATCACCTCCAGCCCAAACCGATCGCTTCCTTTCACTTCAGCCGAAGCTTGCTCATCACCCAGCCACATACCCAAACTTGTTCACCACTCCGGACACTGCTCCTTTTCCAGTCGCCGTTGAAGCCCGCGCCCATGACCACGCGCATCAAATTCACCACATACTCCTCCGAGCTCTTGCCTATAAATACTCAGCTCTTCACACTTCCAAAGGGACGAGTTGACGCACTCATTCTCCCCTTTCCAAGCAGTAAGCAAAGACCCATTTACATGCTTTAATTTAATTCCTCCATTTTTATTTTTTACTGCACTATTTTCTTTAATTTCCTTTCTTGCTTTCGTTGCCGATTATTTGCTTGTTTTAATGCCATGATTTTATGCTCAATCTTAAGATAATTCGCATGCTTTCAATTTAATTATTTGCTCACTATTTTGGTTGAATCAAATTGCCCATTTCATGTAAAAAATGCAACTTGCGTTTGTTGATTTTTACTTGGTTTATACTTACTATTTTTGTTGGGTTTTATCATTGTGGGGTAGAGGGAATTATTGGGGCTGTTTTGGGGACTGAAATCCGGCCATTTGGCCGGATTGAAGCTTCCTTGGTCGCCGGCCATGGCGCCGACGACGCAAGGAAGGGGATGAAGTGAGGAGAGTGGGTTGGGCACGAGAATGGGGTAGAGGGAAAAGGTGACGGGCTTAAGCCTGTCCTTCCCTTTTAAAAAAAAACAGATGGGCCTTGGCTTGGCCAAGCCCATTTGTCCCCTTTTTTTTAAATTCAGCATACATGGGCCCAGCCCATCTAAATTTCGTCAATTGTTCGTTCATTTCATTTTCATTTTTATTTAATTAATAACTCGTATGCCGTATTTAATTAATAATTTGTATGCTCTTTTTTCGTAATTATGCCATGTTTAAATCGTATGAAATGTTCGTATGCTATTTTCGTAATTTATGCCATGACTAATTGTCGTAAATTATTCGTACGCAATGAAATGAAATAATTTGTTTACTTGTTTGCTATGCGTATTTAATTAATTGCTCGCTTGTTAGAAATCAATTAAAGGTTCGTATGCGCTTTTATTATTATTTATTATTTTTCAAACTATTACTAACACTCTCGCTTTGTAGGGTAAAATTTCAGTTCACGCAACGCAAGTATGCTTTCTACCCCTCTTTTATTTTATTCGATATTTTCCGAAAATATTATTCGTATGCTTGTTTATTTAGAAATATTAAACTAGAACTCGTACATTCGTATGCATGACTTTTAAAAATCGTTGAAAATACCCACATGCACAACCTGTTTAAAAGACTAGCTTTTTATGCCATGAAATTAATTGTTATGCGTTGATACATGTGTATAGTGGCTTCGATCCCACGCGGTTTATTTGCATTCATTAAATTGATATCGTGCTAGTATTTATCCATGATAGGATCACTTAGTAAATAAATTAATCATGCATGACCCGATGATGATAAAAGAGGGCTCTCGCTTTAGTAAAAAAACCAACGATTAATCAGCCCCGACCAGTCCCAACCAGAAATGATTAATCAGTCCCAATGGTCCCGATCGGAAATAACAAAAATACTAAAGCGATGAATACCTCTGAGGGCCCATGGACAACCAAAAAGTGGCCCAATTTTCTTAACAAGATTTCGGTTGACACTCTGCGACCGTTTACTCCGTAAATGATTAGAAAGTGGAGCGTTTCCGTGTGCGGGATTGGTTGACGCTTTACGGTTACTTACTCATTTTCGTGTTTAAAAATGTTTTCCAAACACCTTTTTACCGGTAACCTTCTAAGGATGTGACTCGGGTGCCTAACACCTTCCCGAGTCCATAATACGACCTCGAACCTTCGTTCTTTGGTTTAGACCACATGTGCCTTAGTTTTTTTATTTTTTATGCCATGACGATTAGGTTCCCTAAACCTTAGAAAATAGGGTGGCGACTTTATTGCATTATACGAAGCATCCATTTATGCTTAGCATCCGTCCCAAACCTAAACTCATTTTCAACGAAAAAGGGGGTGCAGCAGTTTGGCGACTCCACTTGGACTTTAGGGTTGAAGCCGGTTTTTTTTAGGTGTTTGTTTTTTTTATTATTTACTTGCTTTAATAAACTATTTTCATGATTATTTTTTATACGCTTTGATGAACTATCATACGCATCTCATGCATAGGTCCTACACCCAGGGGTCGTTTACCAAATAAGCTTAGGAGGGTAGTAGTGACGCCCTAGGACATACGTCTTGGGTAGTGTTCACCAACCCCACTCAGACGAACCCCTAAAGCCAGTCAAAAGGTTGCCTGGTTTCATAAGGAATCGGTTGACACTGGACGGCACTTTAGGGACCATTCTATGGTATCGTCCGAGAACTTTCGGCCGTTTGAAATTAGTCGACGTCAAAGCCTTGCATATACATCATTTTGTTTGTTAATAACTTTGATTATCCTATTTTTACGTTCTTATTTTTTCTCACATGTGAATAAAAAACGTAGTAAAATAATTTATTCATTTTACTGACACTTGAACTCTGTTCTTATTTTTTCGCAAGACCCATTTTGCTTGTTCAAATGACAGTGCCTACGTTACTTTCACTTGATACTTTTGGGGGGAGAGGTTTTGAAAACCAAGCTGCATGAGGGGATACGTTGAAATCCGGTTTCATTCCCGATATTACGGCCAAGATTGGGATGGAGGAAGTGGTGATACAAAAAGGAGAGATTGCGTCATTAGAATATTTTTTATGAGCAAACAGATCCCGACTCCCAAGGTTGACGACTTCAAAAGAAAGATCATGCATCGGCTACCTACGGATTTTTATCTTTTCACCCCATGTAACAATGTTCCTAGACTTTGTCTACAAACCTTTGGATAGAACTAGATAGTCAGTCCAACTTATAATGGTTGTAATTTTTACGGAAAAATCAATGACAAAGTCCGTAATTATTCGGATAATTATGAAATGTGTTTTTCTTTCTTTCACACATCCAAAAGATATTAAAAGGCTATCGCCCATTATCAAAATAGCCTTCCCCAAAATAAACCACATATAAAACCCACTAAAAAAACAAAAAAAAAAACAAACCTTTGAAATAAAAACACACTCAAAAATTCAGAACGCAAGGATAGTTGTTTCTTCTCGGTCTCAGCCGCGCGCTCTCTTATTTTGGCCAATATCAATGCGATTTTCTTGGATTTCCCACTCGGCTAAAGCACGAAAGACATTGATAACGGGCTGAAGTCTGCCCACACTAAATTTCAGAATTTTTTGGGCAGCACATCTCTCACAAAAAATTCAGAACGTAAGGATGACAGTTTTTCTCAAGTTCAGCCGCACACTCTTTTACCTTGGCCAATATGAATGTGATTGGCTCCAAGTTTCCACTCAGACAAAACATGAAAGACGTTGATAACAGGCTGAAGATTACCCATACCAAAGATGGGATTTTTCGGGGCAGCGTATCTCTCACAAAAAATTCAGAACGCAAGGATAGTTGTTTCTTCTCGGTTTCAGCTGCACACTCTTCTGTCTTGGCCAATATGAATGCGATTGGCTCCAAGTTTCCCCTCGGCCAAAACATTAAAGACATTTATAACAGACTTAAGATTGCCCATACCGAAGATGGGATTTTTCTGGGCAGCGAATCTCTCACAAAAAATTCAGAACGCAAAGATAGTTGTTTCTTCTCAGTTTCACTCGCGCACTCTTTTGTCTTGGCCAATATGAATGTGATTGGCTCCAAGTTTCCCCTCGGACAAAACATGAAAGACGTTCATAACAGGCTGAAAATTGCCCATACCAAAGATGGGATTTTTCTGGGCAGCGCATCACTAGAAAATAATTTATACGTAAGTTCGGCCGCACACTCTTTTTCCTTGGCCAATATGAATGCGATTGGCTCCAAGTTTCCACTCGGCCAAAACATGAAAGACGTTGATAACAGGCTGAAGATTGCGCATATCGAAGATGGGATTTTTCTAGGTAGCGCATCGCTCGCAAACAATTTAGACGTAAGAATGACTGAAAATATGTGGTTTCATCGAGAAACACGATTTGTTGCCTCTCCTCGCACCGTATCGGGTCCTTGGCCTCTAGACATGATTTTAAAGCCATCATCAAAACCCATACTTCACCAAAAGATAGGTCTTGACCCCTCGTAGCTCCAAATCCATATCATGACCCTCATCGCTCTACTCCTCGAGCTCAAGACTTTTGGACACAAGGCCTCGCTCCTCAATTGTCGACGTGCAAAACACATCAACAAAAAAAAAGAGGTGAAGGGAAGACTTTCCGAGCATGATGACACTAGCTACTTACGTCGGTTTGCTTCAAGGGTTTTCATTGATAGTATCCAAGATCACGTTGCGTCGTTAGAATGAATGAAAACTCCCTTCGCCTCTCCACCGAAAACACCAATCCAAGATACTCCCGTTTCTCGTTCCCCCTAAAAGTATCAAGTGAAAGAGTGGCCGGAAGATTGATTAAAACAACGTGGAGGTCTCGGGATTGCATGTCATACACATATTATCGCTTATACTTACTTCTCTTCACTTACTTTTTTTCAGGTTAACAATAGCTCCTCGAAAGCGAACTACTCCGCCCAGGCTTCCTATAACTAGACTACAAACACGGAAAATGGCAGAGCAGGCTAAGATATCAGAAGCAAGGATAGAGAAGCTGGAAGAACAAGTTCGGGTTGCTACAGAACGAGTACTGTAAGCCGAAAGAGAACGGGATGAGATGGCACTTACCTTCTTGTCAAATGCTACAAGCCTTATAGTCAGACAAGGTACAAGCACTCCAAGTAGTGCACCTCTTTTGACTAGACCTACATTCAAGTTCGGCGAGAATGAGGACCATCCGGAATCCCAATATTTCCACCCGTCTCGGGATCATTCCACTCAAGTCATAACCCCTGGACCTTCGAAAACTCAGCTTCCTAGTAGTGATCAGTCTCAGCTGCATTTCTCCTATGATAGCCCTTATAACCTAGTTCTAGGGGCCGAAAGAGTTGAGCAGAGAATCAAGTCAAGAAAGGTTGAAATATCCCCGCAGAGAGCACTTCGTACTAAGGAAGATGTTAGCTTCGTCTCCCGTCAGCCTGGTTACGGGCGACCTTTCCCGCCACCACCACCATACCCTTCACCATCACTATATCAACCCACTCTTTTCCCTTCCTCATCAACGCCCACCACTAGTGTGACTCCTCAATACCCGACATCATTTTCACCCTTCCCGCCACCAATATCACGACCTACACAACCTAGACCATATAACCCACCAAAAAAGCCAAGAAACCAAAACAACCATCAAAACCGGGGACTCTTCCAATCCCATTGTGATACGATCCCAAGATGTATCACGCGACTACATGGACAAAAGTGTCAAGACATGATGGAGCAGATAGGGTCCGATCAGAGGTCCGAAAGACTTGATGGAAACCTTTATGTGTTATGTTTATTATGTCCAAGTGTCAGAGCATTTGGACAAGTAGATCTCAAGGAGATTCGAGATGACAATCTCGCACACAGCAGTTTTAGGCGTAGACATAACAGGCAACTTTGTCGGAGCGTAGCTGGCACTGTACAGGTCCAAATCGTGCGATCGACCACGCATTGGAAACTTCAGGATGTTAGCTTTCATTTGGGACAAGATTAAGCTCACTTGGCCCAGTGGTTGAAAAGTTATGGAAGTCTACATTATGGTACGCAGTCTATCCGCGAGACAACATACGACTTAAAGTTTCGGCCCAAACCTTGGCCCGATGATGGAGAACTCGACATGAGCTGCTGGAATGTATTTCATTATATTTATATTTACTTTAAATTAGTTTCCTTAATTAATTAGTTAAATAATGGCAACAACTTTTGTTTCCATTTATTTAACTAATTAGTTAATTAGTTTCCTTAATTAATTAGTTAAATAAATGGCAGCAACCTTTGTTTCCATTTATTTAATTAATTAGTTAATCAGTTTATTTAAATTAGTTAATTAAGTTAATTTCCTTAATTAGAACTCCTACTTCTATTCCTATTAGGGTTTGCTTGTAAACTCTTTATAAGGAGTCGTTTAGCTCCATTATTGAGTGGCTGTTATTTTGATAAAATTGAGACTTCTCTCTTCAAATATTTGCCCATTGTTCATCAATTGAACCTTGTTCCTTCTCAAGTCCGCAATACTCGAGTCGTCAAACAAGTAAAACCCGAAATTGTATCCTACTTGTTGTCTGCCCTAGGTTGATATCCACAAGGGATATAGGAGTAGTGATTCGACAAGGATCCTCTCTTGTTCGGACTTAGGTTGGCTGTTGTTTAGCGTTCAGCAGGCTTACGTTGTCTAAGTGAGTTATCTTCTTCCGCATTGAAATCCATCTTTGAACAACGAACAGAATTACGTGCTACGCATCCTAAGCAACTAGGATCGTATCACATTGGGGGAGATTTACCAACATCTCTTGGCAGCTGGGCAAATCGTGCCCACCCCAACCCGACCTCAACGACCTCCCTACCCAAAGTGGTTTGATCCTAATACTAGATGCGAGCACCATGCTGGAGTTCAGAGGCACGCACTAGAAAACTACATCGCCTTTAAAGGAAAGGTTCATCACTTAATCAAGAGCGGATGGGTCTCCTTTGAAAGTCCAACCGAAGGACCTAACACAACCATCGACCCTCTTCCAAGACAGGCCCTAGGTAGTGGAAGAGAGAGTGTTATTTCGAGAGAAGAGATTGTGGATTCCTTGGTATCGAGACTAACCGAAGGAGAGCTCTTCAGTGCGCTAGCCAGAAGAGGTTATGTGCAGCACCCTAGAGGCATCAATCAAAGCCCTCCCGCTATCGGTGCGTCATCAGACCCGGCCCTCCATACTTACAATCTTGGAAGAGAAGGATCAACTATGAAGAAATCTGAGGGGCTTGTGTACAATTGGATAACTATCGTACTCTCGTGGTGGCCTATAATATATATGCATGTTTTTGTTATTTTGTAGAAACCCTTTTGTAAGAACTCACGTTCCCCTTTTATAAATATATGGCTTTCTTTGTTATATCAACGACTTGTACTTTTCGCATCCCTTAGAATGAGGTTAAATTAGACTTGTCCAAAAAAACAAAAACAAACTATGTCATTTCGGGTGAGGAAATTGCCTCCTCCACCAAGGACGAGTTTGAGATTCCACGCGAATTAGCTTAAAATTCAAAGAAAAAGATAAGAAGAGATAAACTCAGGGGGCAAGCGCTTCAAATAAGTAATCACACCTTACGGGAGGGGTAAAGCGCAAAGGGCAGTAATTCGCAACCATGGGCTTTATACGTCATTCCTACAAATGCTACAGCTCGTCGCCACGATAGGATAGAGGATTCCTCCTCCTACCGGGCCCCAGCATTACTCCCAACTGCGGACTCAAATTTTGAACCATGGCCAAATATTTCATTCGGTCACACACAGTCACTCCCCGCGAACTCTCTCCGTGTACATGCACGATAACCATACTACAAAACCAAGACGACCGAGGAGTGAATCAAGGAAAATTTTGGGTTTGCCTCTCCTTTGCTGCACGATATGGGGATCCTCTACGTTGAACAGATCTCTTTGCAACAGTCAACGCATCCGCGGCAAGCACCCTCCTAACGTGGTTGGTTAACCGTCTACACAATATGGATTAAATCCGAAGTCACTTTTCCATCGTATTAAATCCACACGACGGGGGCCGCTCCTTCTTCTTTGCATCAAGTACGTAAAAGACGATATCCTCATCACAATAAAGGTGGAGGAAGCTTTGATCCCAGCAAAGCATTCTACCCTGCCCTATTTCGAAACCACCGAAACATTGGAGAGCTCATTCCAAGCCCCCGAAGTCATGAATGCAGACGGATAGCAAAAGGATCGGCTATCTCCCAAAGCCCGCATACCTGAAGGATCCATGTTAGCTGCCAACGAACGTCAAAAGATGACTCTCAGCTAGGGAAAAGGCTAGGAGCCACGCTACCGGGAGCAAAGAGCCTAGCATCACCTAAGAACTTCAGAGACCATTTCGGATTAGGGTATCAACCAACCAAAGCCGATCTCGTTAGGGTCTCAAAGGAAAAGAAAGAGAGGCCTCTAGCCAAGCTGTTTTGGCGTCCTACGCCTTCTCATGGCATGAGTATCCCGCGAGTTAGAACCACTTTCCCTTTTGCAGCCGAAATTGTCAAACTCGGATTCAACCATAAAGTCTAAGGGGCTGTGCGCAATTGAACCACCACCATGCTTCCCGGTGTCTCTCTGAGCGTAACCAGGATAGAGGTGTGCTCTCACACATATTTTCAACAGGTAAGATTTTCTTCGTACGCACGAACAAGGGTGATGAAGAGGCCATTCTCATCGAGAATATTATTCAAGAACTTAATGGTTACCCTTCAAGATGCTATGATGGGACTGTTAGAAATGTTTACAGCAACACTATCATTCAGTTTGAGTAAGGACTGAATGCTAGTTCAAAACAGAATACTTGCTCCACATCAGTGCACCGATTGGATTGTTGGCTCTCCGCGTGCCTCAAAATCAGGGAAGTAATCCTTTACCTTTTCGTAATTTCCTTCTTAAGTTATATTTTCGCAACTTATATTGTCGTAATTTTAGAAATTCCTACGATTTACGTTATTACAAATGTGCGCGTTTAATGTTTGCTAAAATCCTTAGTTTTCGCAAAATTTTCTCTCTGTACATGCGCTACTTGGGCTAATAAAGAGAGGAGGAAAACAAAAAAAAATCCCCCATTTTTTGAACATTCTGAATCAAGCACATTCATTATTTTTTTAAATTGGGCGTTCATTAGAAATTGTATGAACATACGAGATTTTGTCTGTTAATTCTTATATCCATGACGTGTTTAGATGTAAGCGGTCACAAAACATATCCCTGTGAGCACTTTGGGCCTTCACGCCTTATTTTCTTTCATGAGTGTAAATGCTAAGCTAAGTGCTGATTAGATTTGCATAATATCCAGGGTACATGAACCATCAGACATGGGATAACAGTAAGATGACATTGGACTTTGCTTTTGCTCTTCTTCCACATTTTTTGTTTTCTTTTAAAACCTTTTCGCCCTCAAACACATATTTTGTACACCATGTATGACTCTATCAAACACTCAAAATCCTCGTATTTTCACCCGACCAAGTGATTAGTGCTCGACTGGGACCGCTAAATGGGAGTTACACATCAAGCATTACAAAGGAACCCTAAGAGGATCGCTGACAAAACAACGTCACAAGAAGACCAAAATAAATCAAGACTTGGAGACTTCTGCCAAAGAAGAAGAGAGGATGACAGACCAAACAAAAATTGTACTTGTTTCGCTTGCTCAAAAAAAAAAAGAGAAAGAACACAAAAAAATAAAATAATAAAATAATGACAAAACAAATCGAAAAGTGTTCAATCAACAAAACAACAGTAGAAACAAGTACATGCAAAAAAAAACATGGTCAAGCATCAACGACAAAATGATCTAAAAAAGAAAAGAGCTCGTTCCCCTGCGAATGTCACAAACTTGGGCACGATGCACTCCAAACAATTCAGAAGGAACATCTCTAGCAAGATTCAACAATTTGTGCACTTTGCTCTCGCCACGATCAAATCGTCGAGCATCGTTCACTGCAATTGGTCCTCGTCGCAATCAATCATCGAGCACAAACTCATTAAAACCTTTTCGCAAAATAAAAACACACAACACTTTCTTTTATGAATTCCTCTTCTTCTTTTTCTCCCTCGCAAAGTCCTCTTGATTATATTAGCAGGCCCATGCATGTGCATCTTTCACTCGGATTGACATTGCAAATTTAATTTTTGTGCTATGTTTATTACATTTTTAGGAGTGTAAACACGTAGCCTTATTTTCTGAGCATGAGCATAAACACTAATATCTGGTGAGGATTGCTTATAGCAGCATGTCATGGGAAAGTCTTGTTCCTGAGGTCGTTATTTCCTGAACAAGACGCAGACGTTATCTAGACTTGTATCAATCATGTTTGTATAACAAAAATTGAACGCATTTTTCAAAAAATGTATATATACTTGAATTTATTTCCTCTTAAACAAAGAGGTCATTTTCATTCCAAACAAAAAGACTTGGGGGCAAGCCATGGGTTAAATGTAGAAATATTTGATATTTCTCACATAGGTCATTTGCTCTCTTTTTCTATCTGTTGCTGCTTCGTGTTTGTTTCCTTCCTATTTGCAGGATACAGATACGCTTTGATGGAACCACTCCTCTACCATGGGTCTTCAATGAAGAAATCGTTGTAATGCCCTCGCCTTGGATTTTTGGGAAAAATCCAATCAACTTTGAATGGAGAACGTTACCACTCCTCTACCATGGGTCTTCAATGAAGAAATCGTTGTAATGCCCTCGCCTTGGATTTTTGGAAGAAAAAAAACCAATCAACTTCGAATGGAGAACGTTACCACTCCCCAACCATGGGTCTTCTCGATAAAGAAATCATTGTAATGCCCTCATCTGGGATTTTCGTCGAAATCCAATCAACCATCGAATGGAGAACGTTACCACTCCTCAAATTGGGTCTTCGATGGAACGTCGTTGTAATGCCCTCACCACGGATTTCGTCAAATGAAGTCCAAATCAAGTTGTGAAGAGCGGAATGGTCGTCCAATACAACCATTCGTGAAATCACATTGAGTCATTAGAATGCTCAAGCAAAGGTACGTTGCTTTGAACCAAAGGTACGTTCCAACTCTCATTTACTTTTCCGTCAAAACATATGAAGTGTGGGTGTTGCCCTCACTTTGCATAATTCTACATTTCTGCATAATCATTATCTCCTCCTTGAGCGACTACTTTCCTGTCTATCTAAATACACCTCCTTGAGCGACTACTTTTCCGCATATTATATCTAAATACTCCTTCTTGAGTGACTACTTTCCTGTCTATCTAAATACTCCTCCTTGAGCGACTACTTTTCCGCATATTTGTTGATACCCGAATTTTGACGCCATTTTTAATTGATTTTAGCATTTATGTTATTTAGTTAATTTACAGTCATCCTCAGTTAGTTTACTGTCCCTAACATTTTTAGGTGTTTCGTTGCATTTTAGCATCATCGTTAGCATCGTCAGCTTTCGAAATCGCCTTTTTAATTTTTCGGCATGTATTTTCATTATTATTATCAATATTATTTTTAGCCTTAAAAATCACATTTTTGACTATCCGGCAGTCGTTTGCTAGTTTTTTCTTCGTTTTAGGTCATCGCATGAATTTTAGGACTTTTTGTATTTTCGCGCATTTTTTAGTATTTTTATTATTTTATTATTTTTAATTCGAGCTTTTATTACACCCGAGTAAGTCTGCTCGGACAATAGCTCGACTTTAAAATGTTTTCCATCAACTAGTTGCTAGCTTTTTTTCTGCTCGCAACGGCCTACAGCATTTCGTGTAATTTTTGACGTAACATTTTTATTTTTCCATTCGCGCGTTTCATGCTTTTGAACGAGAAAATAAACGCGCTAAGCGGAAAATTTTCATTATTCGCTGTATACTGTTAGACTCGTTGTATTTTTCTCTACGCACAGGTACCTTCGGTTCAAAAAGTCTGAACGATTGCTCGTAGGACTCGACTCGAAGCCATTTAAATAAAATAAAGGACAAGTTGATCACAACCGTTGATCTGGTCAACTAGAAATAGTCAACCAGATCAACGGTTGATTATTTAGTGTGTATGGCACACGTGAACAGGGTGGAGACGAGCAAACAGTGGAGCGAGCCACCGAGCTGCTCGCTCCCGTCCCCTCGACCGTTGTCCGTCCCATCGTTCATCATCACGGCAGCCTAGACCAGCCATCATCACGGTCGTAGCCCCGCCACCGCTACCAAGCAGCCACCACGCGCAGCCCCGCGTCTCTCTCCTCATGCGACTTCGGGCTATAAATACAACCCCTCTCCCAATGTTCAAACGACACCAATCTTGCAAGGAAAACTTGCTCTCTCTCCCTCTTGATCAGCTTGCTCATTTAGAGCGACAATCGCCCAGTTCAAAGTTTGAAACGTGAGCTTTCTCTCTCTAGCTCATTTTCGGTTTTTTGTGCAAGTTTTTCTTTAAATTCGTTTGGCTCGATCTTGAGCAAATAAATTGTTTTCTTTTATGCTATTAATTCACATACATTATGCAGATTAAATACATACCTTCAATTTTAAAAATCGTTAGCTAGATTGTGCGAATTAATTAGTTTTCGATAATTAACGGTTTTGTCATTTTTTCGGAATTAAACTCAGTGTGTTTTGAATTAAAATCCGAGCTTCGTACGGTCGAGACGTCGTCGAGGAGACGAGCGTCTCGGTACGAAGATCGCGAGAAACAAGCAAGGGAAGCCGGAGCTTGGCCGCCGGCAGTCGCGCCGGCGACCAAGGAAGGAGACGAACAGTGCCATGTCTCGGCACTGTTCACGTATGCATGGGTGATGGGCTTAGCCCATCACCGTTTAATTCATTTTCCTTGGTTCCTGGCACATTTCAATTTTCTTTTCCTTTTTCAACTGGGCCCAGCCCATTTTTAATCCTTTCCGAAACTTCGGATCACGTTTTTCGTAAAAATAATTCGTATGCTTCGTATGGTTATTTTTCGCAATATCAACTGTTTAATTTTCTGTACTTATCAACTGTTTAAATTATTCGCACTTTAAATTTCCGCAATTTACTTTCGGCAATTTAAATTCAGTCATTCATTTTACCGCCTACATGGTCGGTCGCATTTTAATTCTCGTAAATATCAACTGCTTTAATTTTTCACAAACTACTGGAAATTCTTGCGCAACATCAACTGTTTTATTTTCTGCAAATATCAACTGTTTTATTTTCTGCAATATCAATTGTTTTATTTTCCACAATATCAACTGCTTTAATTTTTCACCAACTGCTGGAAATTCTTCCGCAACATCAATTGTTTTATTTTCTGCAAATATCAATTGTTTTATTTTTCTGCAATATCAATTGTTTTATTTTCCGCAATATCAACTGCTTTAATTTTTCGCAAACTGCTGGAAATTCTTCCGCAATATCAATTGTTTTATTTTCTGCAAATATCAAATTGTTTATTTTCTGCAAATATCAAATTGTTTATTTTTCTGCAAATATCAAACTGTCTATTTCTTGTTAAAATATCAATTGTTTTAATTTCCGCACTCATCATACTGCTGGAAATTATTCCGCAAATATCAATCGTTTTATTTCCTGCAAGTCATCAACTGTTTTAAAACCCCTGTAAATCGTCAACTACAATTAAATGTCTCTGCACTTATCATGTCATCACATAAATTTCGTATGCGTAAAATCAATCATTTTGCGCATGCAATCAACGTAACGTTTTAATTCTCGTATGCGTAAAATCAATCATTTATCGCATGCAATCAACGTAGCATTTAAATTCTCGTATGCTTAAAATCAATCATTTTTCGCATGCAATCAACATAGCATTTAAATTCTCGTATGCTTAAAATCAATCATTTTTCGCATGCAATCAACGTAGCATTTTAATTCTCGTATGCGTAAAATCAATCATTTTTCGCATGCAAATCAACGTAGCATTTAAATTCTCGTAAGCATAAAATCAATCATTTTTCGCATGCAAGCAACATAGCATCTAAAATCTCGTATGTGTAAAATCAATCATTTTACGCATGCAATCAACGTAGCATTTAAATCTCGTATGCGTAAAATCCATCATTTTTCGCATACAATCAACTGTCATCATTTGTTTATCAAACTCAGCATCTCACTTTCGTATGCGTGAAATCCATCATTTCTCGCATGCAATCAACTATCATTTAAATTTTCGCACTCATAAAATTGCTTAGTTATTTCTCAAGCTATCGCTAACACTCTCATTTTGTAGGTTTTAATTTCAAGCTTCGCTCGAAAGTACGCCTTTCGATTCCTTTTCATTTATTCAGCGCTTTTCGTAAATATCAATCGTGCGCATGATATATAGAACTGCTAGAACTAAAATCAACCCACATGAACAACGTGTTTAAAGAGTTGCTTAAAACACCATGCTCATGTGATTTTAAATTCTCGCATATATTGACTGCATGTACATGGGGACTTTCGATCCCACATCAGTTTTTCCACTTCAAAAGCAATCATTTAAATTTGTACTCTGTTAGCAATCCATGATAGGATCACGTAGTAATTAATCTAATCATGCATGGCCCGATGATGAAATAAGAGGGCGCTCATTCAGTCTTACAGAAAATTCAGTCCCATCACGTTACATTCAAGAATAATCAATCGGTCTTGATAAACGGTAACCCCGTCCGAAAGACGTTCAAACGGTAACCCCGTTCAACGATTGATTATTTCTGAACGTCACAATCATAAAAAGACTAAAGTGACGATTCCTCTGAGGGTCCCCCTTTTAAAATAAAAACGCATTTCATCAAACACCTTTTAAACACCTCTCTCATCAACCGGTAACCGTTTTCGGATGTGACTCGGGTGCCTAACACCTTCCCGAGACCATAATACGACCCCGAACCTTTGTCTGAGGTCCAGACCCCTTTTTTGTGCCTTTAGTTTTTTTTTACTTATTCTATTTCTTATGCCATGACGATTAAGGTTCCCTAAGCCTAGCAACCAAATTAGGGTGGCGACTTCATTGCATGCTGCTAGGCGTCCCTTTTACGCCGAGCATCTGAAGGTCACAAATTTTGTTGCACACTCGCGAATTACCTTTTCGTAATTTTCGTGGGGCGCTACAGTTTGGCGACTTCACTGGGGATAAAAGGGTCGGAGCTGGTTTTATCTTTTTAGAGAGGTGTTTATGTGTTTATTTATTTACTTTGATCAATTGCTGGTCTGTTCATTTATTTGCTTTATCAATTGCCATATGTATTTCATAGCGCCCTACACCCAGGGGACAATTACCAAAATAGGAGGGTAGTAGTAACGCCCTAGGACACATGTCCTAGGTAGTGTTCACCAACCCCAACTCGGATGAACCTCTAAAGCCAGTCGAAAGGTTACTCGATTTCGCAAGGAATCGGGACACTGGATGACACTTTAGGGACCTTTTCATGGTATCATCCGGGAACCGTTCAAGCCAGTTAGAGGTGTCGGAATCAGAGCCCCAGCACGTGCATCATGATTATAACTGTTTGTCGTGGCTCTATTTGTCTTGTTTGCATATTGACGTGATTTTTCTGTTATACGAACTGCTGATTTCTCACACGCACAGTTTACTTAGCACTTAAAATTCTATTGTCCCACAGGACCTATTTTGCTCATTCGTTATGACAGTACCTACGTTACTTTCATTTGATATTTTCGGGGGACGAAGCTTCGACGATCAAGCTGCCCGAGGAGATCTGTTACAACGGGGATTCGCCCTAACATCACCACTAAAATCAAAGTAGAGGTTGTAGACTTTGATTTAACAAGGATTCGGATGTTAAGAAATGAGCTGACTGAAGATGAGGAGACGCAGTTTGAGGGTAGTTATGGAAAGCTACAGACCCTAGTGGACGTCAAAACTGATTGGGGTTGCATCAGGGCAGCCCTAAAGTTCTGGGATCCCTATTACCATTGCTTCTCTTTCGACAAAGGAGTAGACCTAACTCCCACCCTCGAGGAGTACTCAGCTTTGATGTGCTTCGCATCTCCCATATCAACCATCTACCAGAATGTCCGACTTGACTCTACGAGTGTAAAAATAAGACTCGACAAGCTATTAGGAATCACTACTCGTGTCAAGGAGGGTGACTACGTGTGGTATTGGTCGGATATCGAGGCACGATTTCAGCTATCCAATGGAGCCAGACACTTAAGGATTCTGGCCTTCGCCATTGTAGGATTCGTCCTTTTTCCGAGGATGAGAAACGCCATCGACTTTTCAGCAGCCAACATCTTTTACGAGATGGAGGTAAATGCCATCAACCCTACAACCGCCATCTTGGCCGAGACCTTTCGCTCTTTAGACTCTTGCCGAAGGAAAGGGAAAGGGAAGCTCACCTGCTGCACCCAGTTACTGACAGTATGGTTGATCAGCCACTTCAAACAAGTTCCTGATTAGTCCATTTTCTTCGAAAGCTACATCAGGTCATGTCCTCTGCTCAGAGTTATCAATGCAATGACCTCGGATAAATGGGAGATAGAGAACAAGGACGTCTGGATTGACTGATTCATAAACCTCTCAGAAGAGGACTTCAGTTGGCATGCCAAATGGCTGCGAACCTCCGATCCTATCGTCTGCTGTGGGCCCCTACCTTGGGTTCCTCTAATCGGAGCATGGGGATGTGCTCACTACTGCCCTGCCCTCGTACTCAGGCAGTTCTGCATCACCCAAATCATTCCAATGACTTTCGGCATGACGAAATCAGATCTTCCACACACTGGAGAAAATCAGAACATCCAGGTGTACGCCCAAGACTGGGCCAACCTCTTTTGTCTCAAAGGACGTGTTACCCCTGCAGCGACGATACCACAATATCCACAGTGGAGATTGCAACGAGTCAACGACAATGTCTTACCTCGCCCAGAAAATCAGAAACTGATGGAAGAGGAAGGGGAATCGCAAGTAAGTGGAGGAATGGATGCCATGGCTTACGCACAAGTGGTAGAGAAAATACGAGCAGCGCAGGAAGAGCGAGATCTGATGACAGAGGAAAGAGATACCGCCGAAGCACGTCAATGCTACGCAGAAGTCCAGAAGAATGAGGTGGACCGGCGTCACAGGGATTTTGTCCGGGTACAGACAGTACAAAAGAAGGTGGCCCTTAGGGCCTTTAAAGAACACTTGAGCAGCGAAATCCACAAAAGAGAAGCATCAAGTGCCATGATCAAAGACAGGGATTCGACGATAAGGGTTTTGGCTACTCGTGCAGATTTAGGGGATAGGAAAAGCCAGGCATTGCAAAGCCGAATTACCGCGTTAGAAGCTGAGATAGAGATGCAGAAAGGGGAGTTGGCTTCAATGGAGTACCTTTGGAAAGAGAACTCTGATGTCCAGGATTGACACCTTTAGGAAAAGGCTCGGATATCGGCAAACCTTTTCTTTTAGCTAGGACCCCTAATTTCATCTATCTTAGCCATTTTTGATGAATTTAGGTAGTTGGCAAGTTTACCATACTTTTTGTAAACGCTTCTAATAAAGTCGTACTCTTTCGGATATTTATTAAATCGCCTCATCTTTTCCATATCGATTATCTGTCCAAAGCAACTCAAAAGGCTATCGCAAAAAGAAAGAGAAAATCCCTCCGAGATAAACACAATCATTTCACAAAAAAACCGAAAAAATCAGACCAAACATCCAAAAACAGCCGAGTATCGCCCACTCATAGCCAGATCCTCTCAGCTTATCACAAAAACTCCAAGTTCATAGCATAGATCGCCATCCCTCCCCTCGGTTGGGTTCACCAGGCATCAGGCCCTGCATCATCGAAAGCACAGTATGGAAGAGATCTTCCTAGCATGGCGGCATTGGTTGCTCCTGCTGATTTAGGGTTTCGCCGTTAGCATCTCAGATTTGCTTCATATCGTCGGAATGTATAGAGGCTTCCCTCGTATCTTGTCAACAACCGGGATATCTCGCCTCCCCGACCGCCCTAGAAATATCAAATGAAAGTGCAGCCGGAAAAGCGAATGAGCAGACGTGGAGACCTCGGGATTGCACATCACTTGTGTATCCTCACTTGTACTTACTCTTTTCTGTGTTTTTCCCTTTTTCAGGTTCACGATAACTCCTCGGAAGCACGCTACTCCGCACAGGCTCCCTTTTACTAGACTTCAAAAGCGAAAAATGACTGAACAGGCTAAGACCGATAAAGCACTGACAGCTAGAATCGTAGAGTTAGAGGAGCAGGTTAAGATCAGTACAGAAAGGGTCATCAGGGCCGAAAAGGAAAGAGATGAAGCTGTCACCGAATTGCCACCGGGTTTCGATCCCCCTCAAATAAAAGGGCCTCCCTCTTCGCTCACCGTCGCAGGACCTTCTGTACTCCCGCCACTTTATGGCCCCGTGGGTCATTGGAGATGGGTTAGTCCCTTCACTACACCCACCCCTACAAATCCTACAGTTAAGGCGGGTGAAGATATCGCCCCGTCGCTTCAGCACCTTTCAATTAACCCTACTGTGGACCCCGACAAGAGTCAGGCCCACCTAGAGAACTTGTATCTCCCTCCTATTCATCCAAGCACGGTTCCCGGACCTGCGGGAACTCAGCTTCTCACTTTCAACCCAGCACAACCTCAGTTCTCCTCAGAACTAATGCTACCCTTCGGTTCTAACCCCATCGGGGCCGAGCAACCGAAAAGTGACCGACTAAATCTGCTCGAGGAAAGGCTCCGAGCAATGGAAGGGGCCGATCCATTTGACTCTACCGACCCTGCGGATATGTGTATGGTCCCCGGGATCGTCGTACCGCCGAAGTACAAAATCCCTGACTTCGAAAAATATACTAGGGTAGAGTGCCCAAAGACCCACCTCAGAGCATACTGCAACAAGATGGCAGAGGTGATCCACAACGAGCCGTTGTTGATTCATCTCTTCCGAGAAAGCTTGACCAAGCACGCCCTAACATGGTATATGGGGCTAGACCGAGCCAGGATCAGGACATGGAGAGACTTATCCGATGCCTTCTACCGGTAATATAAATTCAACATGGAGGTAGCACCCGACCGCGCTGATCTACAAAATTTGGAAAAGAAAGTCGGCGAGTCCGTAAAGACCTATGCTCAGAGATGGAGAGAGTTGGCTTCTAGAATCTCCCTACCTTTAAGCGACAAGGAACTCTTGTCAATCTTCTTGCACACCTTCAAAGCTCCCTACTACACCTACCTGATCTCGAACCCCTCAAACAGCTTCTCCGACATGGTCCTAATTGCCGAAAGAGTCGAGCAAGGGATTAAGTCAGGACGAATCACGCATCCAACACCAGAGTCTATGCCCAAGAAAGCATCAGTCGTGAAAAGAGACGTCGGATTTATCGCTCCCCAAGCTAATCATGGGCAGTCATTTCCACCACCTCCACCTTATTTGTCGCCATCACCCTACCCTTTGCCATCACTATACCAACCCACCTACTTTCCTTTCACTTCGCCACCTGCTGCTAATAGCGCACCTCAAAATCCTACGCACTTCTCATCACCTCTAGTACAAACATCACAACCCATGCAACCCAAGCCATATAACCCACCAAAAGACCCAAATAACCAAAACGTGACAAACAATCGGTAGAATCGAGAGCCTCCACCTCCTCTCCCCCTTCCTGCAGGAGAAATCTACAAACATCTCTTGGCGGCCGGACAGATCGTACCAGTTCCAGCTCGGCCTCAATTGCCTCCTTACCCGAAGTGGTATGATCTCAACGTAAGGTGCGAATACCACGCCGGAGCCCCAGGTCACACTCTGGAAAATTGCTTCGCATTCAAAGCAAAAGTCCATCACTTGATCAAAAGTGGATGGGTATCTTTCGAAGGGTTAGCAAAAGGACCCAACACATCCACCAACCCTCTCCCCAATCATTCCCAAGGAAAAGGAGGGGTGAATGCCATCTCGACAGGAGGAAGCAACGACCTTATTTCTTCAGCGTCAACCCGGCCACAAGAACAACTTTTCCAGGCCTTAGCTCAAGGAGGACATATGCCATACTCGGAGAGCAATCCAAGTCACTGCATGTACTGCAAGGGAAGCGACGGTCACAAAATCCGAAGCTGCAAGTTGTTCGCAGAAAGGGTGATACAACTCTCGAGTCTCGGGGTAATCCAAACCCAGAAAGCGACCCACGAGGAAGGATCCATTAACGCCATCGGAGACGGATTTTCTATCCCGCATAACGCCAAGGGAACTCCACTCCAAATCATCCGAAAGAAGGGGTCGACTTTGTCGGGCAAACGATTCTCCAAGCGCCACGACGAGGGCGACCGCGAGATTGATACTTTGGGCCAACCTTCCGGGAAATTCGATTACCTCGTCAGGTATTCAGCACCACCCTCTCATGCTAGCACAACACCATCACTACCTTCTTGGGAACCCTCAGGCTCCGAGTCATACCCTTTACCGATGTGGTCGCTTCCTCTGTTTCCTTTGAGGGAAATTTACGCAAGCCTCCTGGCAAATGGGCAGATTACACCATCCCCACTCTCGCCTCAATCCACTCCTTACCCTAGCTGGTATGATCCAAAGGTTAGCTGCGAATATCATGCCGGAACCCGAGGACACTCCCTAGAAGACTATTACGCCTTTAGAGAGAAGGTCGAGCACCTAACCAAACAAGGGCGAATCTCGTCCAAAGGTTTAGCAAAGGGTCCTGCTGGGACAACCAGTCCTTTACCGCACTATAACCCTGGGATGGGCGACATTTCTTCCATCGGGATTGACATTCCTCACCCTTCAATGGAGGAAACACCCAGCGAGGAACTGTTCTTCGCTTTAGCCAACAACGCTTATCTACCATTCCCGGGGAATAATCAGGCACAATGCCTATTCTGCCAAGGGGAAAGCAATCACGACATCCAGGATTGCGGACTTTTTCAGCAGAAAGTCAAGCAACTCGCCACATTCAGAATCATCCAAACCGAAGGGGAAACCCGAGGAACGATCAATGTCATCGACGACCACTCCCCAGCACCGTATTCCTTTGAATATGTGGCCCAAACAAGGGATGCAGCCACGACCCCACGCAAAGTAGTGTTCACATTAGCTGTGAATACTCATAGCCGAGACTTACACGCGGTCCCATTCAACTACGGGTACACGGTAGTCACCACCCCTCCCGCAGTCGCAACTAGGGGTGGGCATTCGGGTATTTCGGAAATACCTGAATTAAAAATTTCGGGTATCGGGTTTCCGAATTTCTGGAAAAAAATCCCAAACCCGAATTTGGTTTTTCCCTACCCGAACCCGAATTTCCAAAATTTGAAATTCGGAAATTCGGGTATACCCGAAATTCCCGAATTTCAAACTTCGGAAATTCGGGGTGAAATTCGGGTATACAATACCCGAATTTTCGAATTCAAAAACCTGCACAAATTCATAACCTGCTGAAATTTAACAACAACAATCCAATCCACTCTCAAATGGTCCAAACATCCAGTAGGCAATACTACCAACAAGCATTACCAAACATCCAACACTCTATGTTCAATTCAACATACAAATTAGACATAAATTAAAATCCATTACTGCCAAGCAACAACAACAATCCAATCCACTCTCAAATGGTCCAAACATCCCGTAGCCAATACTACGAACAAGCATTACCAAACATCCAACACTCTATGTTCAATTCAACATACAAATTAGACATAAATTAAAATCCATTACTGCCAAGCAACAACAACAATCCAATCCACTCTCAAATGGTCCAAACATCCCGTAGCCAATACTACCAACAAGCATTACCAAACATCCAGCACTCTATGTTCAATTCAACATACAAATTAGACATAAATTAGAATCCACTACTGCCAAGCAACAACAACAATCCAACATCCAACATCCAACATCCAAATCAAAATTAAACATACACATTAAAAGTTCATCAGTAGTAGCATACAACAACAGTCATGGAATATTTTCAGAATAAGTAAATCCACTACTGCCAAGCAACTTGCACTAACGGTGGTCTCCACTCCCATTTAAACCAATTCTGAAAATATTCCAAGCAATAAAGTATATGAGTAAACATTTAATAAATATGTAAAGAGAACTCAATTACAATAAAAGAAAACTTACCAATTTGAAAGTCCAACCAAGCATTAATCCCCTAAAATTTCTGTAACGGTGGTCTCCACTCCCATTTGAGTTAATTCTGAAAATATTCCAAACAATAAAGTATGAGTAAACATTTAATAAATACGTAGAGAGAACTCAATTGCAATAAAAGAAAACTTACCAATTTCCCATTTGTCAAGTTCAGCAAGGTCCTCTTCAACTGTCATGGATTCTCTTGACGATCTAAACCAATCTTGTGCACATATTAAGGATTGCACAACCATCGGAGTCAAAGAGCTCCTAAACGGGTCAAGGACTCTTCCTCCGGTACTGAACGCAGATTCAGATGCCACTGTGGAGACTTGGACAGCTAGTACATCTTTTGCCATCCTGGAGAGAATAGGGAACCTTGGAGCATGCTTCTTCCACCAGTCCAAGATGGAAAATGATTTGTCTCCTTCAATAGCACTCTCGTTCAAGTAAGATTCCAGTTCTGACTTCATTTCAAATCTGCCTCCACCAGTAGCTTCCTTGAACTTTTTAAACCTTTGTTCTCTAGCACTGATCAACTCAGAACCTATGTCTACACATCCTTCTTGACTTCCACAGTACCCTCTCCTATCCAAAGAAGTTTCAGCTACAACAGCCTGCTTTGCTTTATTCTTATACAACTCCCAATACCCAACATATATCTTCTCGATATCCCTCTTCACTTTATCTGTCAACTGTTTTCCAACAATGTCCCCATGCACATCTAATAAAGCAAATGCCACATAATCCATCTTCTTTCTTGGATCAAAAACAGCAGCAATATAAAGAAGGGTATTAAACTTGGCCACATTGCCCCAATACTTGTCAAACTTCTCATGCATCTTTGCTGCCAATTTCCTAAGTTCTATGTCATTACCATTCTCCCAACCTCTCAACATGGAAGCAACATTAGAAACTTGATCAAAATAAGTGTTGGCAGTAACGTATTTAGACCCTGACACTACAAGTTAAATCATAAAAATACTTCAAAGTCTGACACAATCTCTTTGCATTCACCCAATCACCTTCTCTTGGTACACCACTTCTACCACCATCAATTCTATATCCACTCTCCATGTCCATGACATATTCAACACCATCCTCCTCTGCATATTCCTCATTATCAAATGCCAAAATATCAGCCAAATCAATATCCTCATTTGATTTCTTCGCTTTTTTATTCTTTCTTTTTTCTTCCCTCATATCAAGCTCCATCTTGTAGAAAGGATCCACATCCTCATATGCCTCAAAGGCCCTGTCAAACTTCAAAGCAGACTCTAACATCAAATAGGTGGAGTTCCACCTAGTACATACATCCAAACACAGCAATGCTTTAGACTCAACATTCTCCCTTTCTGCACATTCCTTAAACTTAGACAGTCTAGATGGAGACTGTCTAATATACCGAACTGCCTCTCTGATCCTAATGATTGATGCTCCCACAGTGGTAAGCCCATGCATTACCATCAAATTAATTATGTGTGCAATGCACCTTACATGAAGAAATTGTCCCTCACAAATATTTGTACCCCACTGATTCATCTTCTTCCTAATCCAAGCAAGAGCTAAATCATTTGAGCTAGCATTATCTACGGTTATTGTAAATACCTTATTGATTCCCCAATCAACTAGATATTTCTCAAGAGTCTTTCCTATGGCATCACCTTTATGGCTATTGATTGGACAAAAATTTAATATTTTTTTCTGCAAATTCCAATCATTATCAATAAAGTGAGCAGTTACAACCATATAGTTAATCCTTTGAATGGATGTCCAAGTGTCAGTGGTAATAGAAACCCTTTGACAATTGGACATCAAAAACCCTTTCAATCTCAACTTCTCCTCAACATACAACTCATAACAACACCTACTAATTGTTCTCTTAGAAGGCACTACAAATCTATTTTGCACCGTAGACATGAACTTCCTAAACCCTACCCCCTCTACAAACCTAAAAGGAAGTTCATCCTCTATTATCATAAGTGCCAAAGCCTTCTTGCATGCTTCTTGGTCAAACTTCCAAACACCCACAACCTTACTACCATCAGCATTGATATAAGTGTTCATTTCAGTTTGACTAGGGTCATTAGAATGGGG
This sequence comes from Viola odorata, assembly GCA_963691705.1. Lineage (NCBI taxonomy): Eukaryota > Viridiplantae > Streptophyta > Magnoliopsida > Malpighiales > Violaceae > Viola > Viola odorata. The sequence continues at coordinate 36,788,968 of OY829546.1, forward strand.
TACCTCTTTACACCTTTTCATGTGATTTTTCATGCCATTTGTACCATTTGTCGAATCACATGCAATTTCACTCTTACAGAAAATACAAATACCTTTCCATTCTCCGTCAGCATTTTGGGACCTTCTAAACTGCTGCCACACCACTGATCTTAGTGCCATCTGCTTCCTTTTCTTCTCTTTCTTGACTGTAACAGTACTAACAGCCGTAGCAGCTCCAGCTACTGCAGCTACTCCAGCTTCAGGTTTAGCTTCAGCTCCTGCTTGTTGTGGGTCAGCCATCTCCTAGGACCTATGTTACATAAAATCAAAATCAAAATTAGAGAAGAATGATAAACATAATAAGCCAAGGGTAACAGACCACATAAAACAAGGGCAAATAAGAACTCAAATGAAAAGAATAGAAATAAAAGTGAAAATATGAGACAACAGTACAAGCAAATTCCATACGAGACAGCACCAAGTATGTGTTGTTCTTTCAGTATGTAATCCTGGCATAGATCATAGATCAACTAACCTATATCCTGGCATTATTACTACACTAATGCACAATATAGTGGCATCATAATGTGTGTGTTTGTACTACTGATGATTTTAACTTGTATGTCAAAAGTAATTCAATTTAACCTTTCTGTTAATAGGAGTCTAAAGCATCATAATGTGTATTACTGCTCTTTTTATGCCTTGTTAATGGTTGTTATGGATTTATTAAAATAATTTCAAATTGCTGTCTAGAACGTCCATGTATTAGTATTAAACATAACAGCTATTTTTATGAGCATAAGGTTATCTATATATTTTAATACACCGCGACTTTTTTTCCAACTTATCTAATTATTTGTGCATCCATAGGATGAGTCATAGGGTAAGTGGCACTACTAAACTAAAATAATAGAATGTCATGCTTGGATTACTACATTGCAAGACAGTCGTCCATTTAAAGACAAGAACAACACAATTAATAGTGGATTTTTATGTTGCAACAGCTAGCAGTAGCATATGGAAACTGCATTTCCCAATTTAATTTCTAAACTTTTTATATACGTTTAATGCTAAAAATTGAACTGCAGTCTCATATTTTCTTAACCTTCAGTAGCATATTCACAAAAAATATGGTAAGGCAAAGACCAACAGTACACAATATGCAACACACACAACACAAGCACTACATACCCTACAAATATTTGTGTCCAGTAGCATAAACAACAACAGACATGACTCCGTGGAACAAAAATCAATGACAGAGAAGGAAGATTTACCTATTACCCAGATGACAGACTTCAATCGGCTAAGAGACTTGACTGGAATTGGTTGGAATCGGATGACAGACTTGACGATTGTGAGTTGTGACAACGGAGGAGAATGGGGAAGAGATTGAGCGAGATAGCCAGAGGTGACTCGAGATTAATTTTGGGGGTTAGGGACTTAGGACTACTGGACTGGAAATCGGTGGCTATGGTTAGGGACTGCCGGACTGGAGATCGGTGGCTGACTGGTTGTGGTTTCGGTGGAGAGAGATTTTGGGAGTTAGGGTTATTGGACTGTGGCCGTGTGATGGGTGCCGTCGGATGACTGTGGCCGTGATGGGTGTCGTCGGATGACTGGACTGTGGCCGTGATGGATGCCGTGAGTCCGTGACTGTCGTCGTATTTCGTATGACTGTGGTTAGGTTGGGAAGGATGTTTTGATCGAGAGAGAAGAGAGTGAGATGAGATAAGACTGTTTTTTGATCGAGAGAGTTTTGATCGAGAGAGAAGAGAGTGTGGCCGTGTGATGTGTTGTTGGGCTTGGGCCTGTTTTGGTCCAAATGAAACGTGAAAGGATTGTAAACTGTAAATTAAGTATGGGAAATTCGGAAATTTCGGGTATCCGAATTTCCCCAAAATCATCCCGAACCCGAACCCGAAATTATTTCGGGTATGCTTTACCCGAACCCGAAATTCCGAATTCCGAAATACCCGAACCGAAATTCAAAAATTTCGGGTCGGAAATTTCGGGTTCATGCCCACCCCTAGTCGCATCAACCGAACTTGCTATTGGTGAGACCTCTCATATCGGGGGCATGACCCGCACTGGAAGATGCTACATCTCAGAGGAAGTAGAGAAGCAACGACAAGCTAAAGGGAAAAACCCTATGATCCGCGAGGAAACGATAGAGGAGACACAAGGTTTGAGCGAACCTGTAACCGAGGACGAGACAACCGAGTTCCTCAAAATCATGAAACAGAGCGAGTTCAGCATCATCGAATAGCTAAAGAAAACCCCGGCTCGTATTTCCATCATGGAGTTGATCCTTACTTCAGAGCCTCATCGCCAAGCTCTCTTAAAAGTCTTGAAGCAAGCTTTCATGACTAAGGATATCACCACGGAAGGGGTGGAAAACCTTGTCGGAAGGATTCAGGCCCTAAGAAGCATTTCCTTCTCTGAAGGAGAGATCGACCCCTCGGGAAAAGATCACAACAAGGCCCTATACATCACGGTAGAATGTAAAGGACACGTCATAGCAAAGGCCCTAATCGACAATGGGTCCGCACTTAATGTCATGCCCAGGCATGTCCTCGAACAGCTGTCGGTCAATTTCTCTCACATGAAACCTAGCGGAATGATGGCTAGGGCTTTCGATGGCACCACTCGAGAGATCATCGGGAACTTTGAGCTAGATATGGTCATCGGGCCCCACACTTTCGCCTTGACGTTCCAGATCATGGAAATCCAACCCGCTTACAGCATGCTTCTAGGACGACCTTGGATCCATTCAGCAGGAGCCGTCCCCTCGTCCTTGCATCAATGCCTCAAGTACGTCAAGGACAATGCCCTCGTCACGATAAGGGCAGAAGAAGCCTTGATCTTAGGCAAGCATGCATCGGTACCTTACATCAAGGCTGCTGAAACCTTGGAAAGCTCATTTCAAGCCTTCAAAATCGTCAACGCAGATTGGATCGAGGAAGGATCCCTCGTTGGCGAAGCCTCAAAATATGATAGAGCTGAAACCACCACTCAGCCAATGCTAGAGGGAAGTTTCCAACTGGGAAAATGGCTTGGCACCAAGCTACAAGGATCCAAAGGCTAGGCACCTCCGAAGAGCTTCGGGGACCGTTTTGGGTTAGGATACCAACCTGGCAAGGCCGATTTCGTCAGAATTGCCCAAGAAAAGAAAGAAAAGCAGCTGGCTAAGCTGTTTGGACATTCTGCGCCAAGGGGTAAGATGCCAATCCCCCATATCAGAACAACGTTCCCCTTCACAGCCGAAACCATCAATGAAAGTCCGATCAGGGTATCAGACCTCCGTATCTGCACTCTAGGAGAAGAAGAATCGTCGTCTGGTTCAGTCATTTTCGCTAAGAAGATAGGGGAGTCTGTGTGCAACTGGACCATCACCATGCTTCCGGATGTCTCTCCGTAATTACTTCTTTTAGAAAAACCCATGTTTGCACGTTTTCTTACGAAAACATTTTTGTAGGAACTCACGTTCCCCTTCTGTTAAAAATCAAATATATATGCAATTTTCATTTTACGCATCTCTTCTTCCGCATTTTTAATTTCAGGAGGAATGTTAAATCGGATTGTCTTGATAAAACCTATGTCTTTGCTGGCGAAGAAATCATCGCCACAACCGAAGACAAGGCCGCAGTCTCCGACGAACCAGCCCGTTTACTAGAAAGTTCAGAAAAGGAAATAGCCCCTCATCAGGAGGAATTGGACGAAGTAAACTTGGGGGCAAGCAATGAAAATCAGAAGTTGGTCAAGATCGGGACTACCTTGGATACGATTCAGAGAGAAAGGTTGATTTCTCTCCTCAAAGACTACTCCGATGTATTCGCATGGTCATACACCGACATGCCAGGTCTCGATCCCGGGATAGTCGAGCATCGTATCCCATTGAGACCCGAGTTTAAACCTGTCAAGCAGAAACTCCGGAGAATGCATCCAGACATCCTTCTAAAAATCAAAGAAGAAGTTACCAAGCAACTAGACGCGGGTTTCTTGAGAGTTGCCGAGTACCCAGAATGGATCGCCAACATAGTGCCAGTGCCTAAAAAGGATGGGAAGGTTCGCATGTGCGTGGACTTCCGGGATCTCAATCGAGCCAGCCCTAAGGACGACTTCCCTCTTCCTCATATCGACATCTTGGTAGATAGTGCCGCAGGAAATGACATGTTCTCCTTCATGGATGGGTTTTCGGGATACAATCAGATCAAAATGGCACTGGAGGACAGTGAAAAGATGACCTTTATCACACCCTGGGGAACCTTCTGCTATAAAGTGATGCCCTTCGGATTGAAGAACGCAGGAGCCACGTACCAACGTGCTGTCGTCACCCTCTTCCATGACATGATGCATAAAGAGTTGGAAATATATGTCGACGACATGATAGCCAAATCTCGCGGCACGCAAGATCATGTAGACATCTTGAAGAAGGTATTAGAAAGGTTGAGGCAATTTCAGCTACGGTTAAACCCAGCTAAGTGCACCTTTGGAGTGACCTCCGGAAAGTTGTTAGGATTCATCGTCAGCAACAAAGGCATAGAAGTGGATCCTGATAAGATAAAAGCAATCCAAGAGCTACCCGCTCCCAGCACTGAAATAGAAGTACGAAGCTTCTTAGGACGCATCAACTACATCGCTCGCTTTATCAGCCAGTTGACGCTTACTTGCGAGCCGATGTTCAAAATGCTAAGGAAACACGGAGAGGCAGAATGGGAAAAAGACTGTCAGAAAGCCTTTGAGAAAATCAAGACGTACCTGCAAAACCTACCGGTACTGGTTCTCCCGACGCTTGGACGACCCTTGCTTATGTACCTAACAGTCACAGCTAGCGCTATGGGCTGCGTTTTGGGACAGCACGATGAGTCAGGAAGGCGTGAACAAGCCATCTACTACCTCAGCAAGAAATTCAACGAGTGCGAGATGCGCTACTCCATGTTAGAATGAACTTGTTGCCCCCTAGCATGGTGCGCCCGAAGGCTCCGGCAGTACATGTTGTATTACACGACATGGCTAATCTCTCGCATGGATCCACTGAAGTACATCTTCGAAAAGCCGTACCTATCAAGTCGCATCTGTAGATGGCAAGTCTTATTAGCTGAGCGCGAGATCATCTATGTAACCCGGAAAGCGGTTAAGGCGAGCACCCTCGCCGATCACTTGGCTGATCATACCTCGGACAAGTATGAGTCACTGAGCTTTGACTTCCCCGATGAGGATATCATAGTGGTTGAAGAGGAAATCCCGGAAGATCTCCGAGAAGACGACTGGTGGACCATGTTCTTCGACGGTGCGGTGAACCTCTCGGGCAAGGGAGTGGGAGCCGTGGTCATAGCCCCAGATGGCCGTCAATTCCCTATAGCATGCAAACTGAACTTCCCCTGCACCAATAATATCGCCGAGTATGAGGCATGCATCAGCGGTCTGACAGCAGCCATCGACTTAAAAGTAAAGAAGCTCCGAATATTCGGTGATTCAGCACTCGTCATCTACCAAGCCCAGGACCTCTGGCAGACACGGGATTCCAAGCTCATCCCTTATCAAAAGCTACTCACCTAACTCACACGGGAATTTGAGGAAACCAAGTTCGACCGAGTCGACAGGGAAAAGAACCGCTTCGCAGATGCATTAGCCATATTAGCATCGATGTTCAAGTTAGAGTGCGGAGTAATGCTTCAGCCTCTGAGGGTAGAAGTAAAGGAAACTCCGGCATGCTACGTAGCCTTAGAAGAGGAACCCGATGGGAAGCCTTGGTTCCACGACTTAGTACAATTCATCAGAAACCGGGAGTATCCACCGGGGGCAAGCCGGGTTAGCAAAAAGACCCTCTAGCGCTTAGCACTAGACTTTTACCTCGACGGTGAAGTTCTATACAAAAGGAGGGCTGATGGAGTTTTGCTTCGCTGCGCCACCATGACGGAGGCAAAAAGAATCATAGTAGAAATCCACGAAGGGGTTTGTTCCACCCACGCTAGTGGGCACATGATGGCCAGGCAGATAATGAGGCAAGGATACTTTTGGCACACCATCGAGCGGGATTGCATCAACTACTTCCGGAAGTGCCACAAATGTCAAATTTACGCGGACCATATCAATGTCCCTCCAGCCCCTCTCTTCAGCATAACATCACCTTAGCCTTTTGCGATGTGGAGAATCGACATCATCGGCCAAATTCATCCAACAGCCTCTAATGGCCATCGCTTCATCCTCGTAGCGATTGACTACTTCACCAAGTGGGTAGAGGCCGCCTCTTACTCCAACATCACTCAGAAGACGACCATGCGGTTCATTGAGAGGAACATCATCTGTCGTCACGGGGTCCTAGAAACCATCATCACGGACAACGGCTCCAATCTCAATGGAAAAATGATCGACGGTCTTTGCCAACGTTGGAAGGTGAAGCACCGAAACTCATCTCCATATCGACCAAAAATGAATGGCGCAGTCGAAGCAGCAAACAAAAACCTAAAGAAGATCATCCAGAAGATGGTAATCACTCACAAGGACTGGCATGACATGCTTCCCTTCGCGCTGCATGCTTACCGGATAACAACCCGTACATCTACGGGGGCAACTCCCTACTCATTAGTTTACGGCATGGAAGCCGTAATTCCCCTTGAAGTAGAAATCCCTTCTCTCAGAATCCTAGTAGAGTCTGAAGTAGAAGAATCAGATTGGGCGAGAGTGAGGTAAGAGCAGTTGAACCTCCTTCCCGAAAAGTATTTGGCCGCTATCTGCCATGCACAATTATATCAGCAAAGAATGGCCGACGCTTATAACAAGAAAGTGCGACCTCGCGAGTTCAAGACCGGGGATTTAGTGCTGAAGAAGATTCTCCCTCATGAGGAGGCTAGTCAAGGAAAATGGGCCCCAAGGTACGAGGGCCCATATCTGGTCAAAAGTGCATTCTCAGGGGGTGCCCTAATGCTAACCAACATGGATGGAGACGATCTCCTAAGACCGGTAAACACCGATGCAGTCAAGATATACTTCGCCTGAAGCGTCACGAACTGAGCGTTCGGCCAGACCAAGGACATAGGGTTTTATCATGACAACCTATCACAAACATTTGTCCTGAAATGAATAAAACAAGTTTTTTTCAGGAGATGCTTATTGTTTTAAAATTTGTTGTCTCTTTTTTTTTTTAACTTGTGAGAGGACAAAAGGAGGCATGGCATAGGTGGCTCCCTAGGAGTAGCTCGAGACGTAAGACACGTCACTTAGACTAACGCCACTAATCAATCCTAAGTTTTGCAGGGACATAAGGTCTCACACCTCATCTTGTCATCACGAGAGGACCAAGGAGCTTCCGCTCGTAGCAGCTTTTGAATTGCCGCAGCAGGCCACCTTCAAGAGCGAATCAGGAAAGATTTTAAGGCAAACCATCGCCATCTAAAGTAAAGTTTCTTTTCCCCGCAGTACTACCAGCACAACCGGCATCGCGAACAACCGGTCTCAAAGGACTGAATGCTGGATCAAAGTCACAAAGCCCATCCTACGCCGACCGAGCTGTCGGAACACTAGCAACATCGGCTCCCATCTCCGATTCACCTATTCGGAGGAGCTCATCACCAAAACGCCATGGTCGCCCAGCGCACCCTTGCAGGCAACAACTCTGGGAAAAAGCACGACAAAAAGCTGCCCTCCTAGGGCCACCATCAACATACTTAATGCGGTCTTGTTCAAGAAGGTTCTGACATCCGCACCATGATCAACACGGTGGAGATCAATCCTTTAATTGAGGGACAGCCAGGCTGTAAGTATCACCCACGCCAAGGCGAGAGCTGCGGCAAAGCATCTAAAAACAAAGCTATCATCAACCAACATTCGACACAAGTCGCACTCAGCGACCCACGGATGGCCCGACCAAAAGGGAGAGCTTAAAAACTTATCAATCACATTACTTTTGCCAAAAATCATCTTGCATTTACCCCTCATTAGTTCCTGCCATATCTTTTTCAAGGACTGGGTCACCCCCGTTCGTTGCCTGCATAGGAACGGTAAGCATATACCCTTGCAGCCCCGCTGCACATTTTAGGGATAGAGGATTTCCCCTTACCCCCGAGCAATCACGAAGCCCATCGACAAAGGTCTAGCAAGGACCGGCAAGTGAATGGACCAAATGCGGATCTCATCCTCCCTTCGACCTGGATCGGCGGTCCCCGCGAAGCAGCTGAAAAAGAAACCAATCAGCGCACCTAAGCAAGGCGTCCCGGAGCTGGGACCACGTCATAGGCACCCTCGAAAAGCCAAGTTAAAAGAAGGGAGAATCCCTAAACTTATCTCCTTTTCGTTCTCAAATTGATTTCCCTTTCTGTTGTCCCCTCTGCATCTCACAGGGACTGGAAGCATCTCGCTGTCATCCGCGTGGAGCTTGTGGAAGACGCCCTTGCAGCCCCGCTGCACATCTTAGGGGAGTCCATCTTTCTTTCCCCTTTTATTTAAAATTGTTTTCATTCTTACTCGCTTTGTTAGCTCTAAGTCGAGTACGGTCGTCTGGCCCACTCGGGGCAACCTTAGGTTCTCAGTAGAACTTTTCAAATAAGTCATCCCCCCACGTCTAGCAATCAAACATCTAGCAATCAAACGTCTAGCAATCAAACCAACTAGCAATCAAACCATCTAGCAATCAAACCATCTAGTAATCAAGCATCTAGCAATCAAACGTCTAGCAATCAAACCATCTAGCAATCAAACCATCCAGCAATCAAACTATCAATCAGCCAAAAATCAAAAATCAGTCAAAATCCCTTTTTAGCCCGGCTAAAACAAAATCATACTACTCTCATAAGCATTTTCATGCATTGCATAGGTCGGGAATGTCCAATCCCCCTGTTAAATCAAGCATCCATCTAAATTACGTGTCATGCCTGATATTACCTGTTTACTCTTATATCCACGGTTTGCTCCGACGTAAGCAGTCATAGACAAGCCCTGGTAAGCATTTTTGAGCCATCGCGGCGTATCCTTCATGAGTGTAAGGGCCTGGCTAGATACTAGTTGAGTTCCCATAATATCCAGGGTACATGCGCAATTAGACATGGGATAGCTATAAAGTGACATGGGACTTTTACGATTTTCTTCACTTTTTTCGTTTCTTCCCTCTTTCCACCATGTATGTCATCACTCCCCAAACCTTCACTATCACTCATACCCCGGGAGCCGAAGAGCAATTTCAGCTAAAATTGCCAGCTAGAAGTATGAGCACGTCGAGTCCAAGAACACGATGAAGGAGACGGAAAAGGTCACCAGGAGATCGCAAAGGACTATCATCGAAAAAGCAGCAACGATGGAGGCCGAGGCCTCGAGATAGAAGGGGAAGAGATCAAGACGAAAGTTGTGCTTGCTCTGCTCTGATGCATTTCAAATCAAAAAAGAGAGAGAAAAGAAAAGAAAAAAAGAAAAGAAAAAAAGAATCAAAAGAAAAAGGAAAAAGAGAGAATCAAACAATCGAAGAGACAGAGCAAGCACAGCCCGGGGACAACTCAATTCGAGAAATCTCGAAGAAAACTTTCCCCAGTGAACTCGAGTAGAAAGGCCCAAGGCCAACTCGAGAAATCTCAAAGCATCCTTCCCCAGTGAACTCGAGTAAAAGAGGCCCAAGGCCAACTCAAGAAACCTCAAAGCAGGCATCCCCAGTGAGGGCCCGAGAAGAAAAAGGGGCCCAGGGCCAACTCAAGTAGTGAGTCACAAAAGGAACAACGACGACGCTTCCCCAATGAAGACTCAAGAAAAGGGCTCCTGGCCAAGCGAAGAGCACCCCCAGCAAGGATCCCAGAGCTCACACACTCTGCCCAGAAAGCATCCCCAGTAAAAAGCGAAAGAGCTCGCACCCCTGGCCCTCATCAGGGCCAATCAAGAGAGCATCACTCATCAAAAGCCTTCCAACTCCCCAGCAAAGCAATCTCTCCAAGACAAACTCCTTGCCGGACGTTTCATGTCCCTTTCATTCTGTTCCGTAAAAGTCCCATCAATTATTAGAGCGCCCATGCATGTGCATCTTCATTCGAAGTCCATTCACTCGGATTGACATTGCGAACTGTAAATTATGTATCATGTTAGTTGCATCTTTATGAGTGTAAAACACTTAGCCTTGTTTCAGAGCGTGAGTGCAAACACTAATATCAGGTAAGGACTGCTTACGGCTGCAAATCGTGGGAAAGTCTTGTCCTTGGGGTCGTTACCTCCTGAGCAGGACACAGACGCATTCTAGGTTCGTATCAAAGCCGCTAGCATTAGCATTCTTCTCCTCCCAGAGTGACAGCACTTTTTTCAGCATTAGCATTCTTCTCCTCCCAGAGTGACAGCACTTAGTTTTCAGCCTTAGCATTCTTCTCCTCCCAGAGTGACCTTAGTTTAATTTCCGCATCTCGCGCCTTTTCCTACGAAAATCGACGTTGTTTAAATTTTCAGCCTTAGCATTCTTCTCCTCCCAGAGTGACAGCACTTAGTTTTCAGCCTTAGCATTCTTCTCCTCCCAGAGTGATCTTAGTTTAATTTCCGCATCTCGCGCCTTCTCCTACGGGAATCGACGTTGTTTAATTTCTCAGCATAGCATTCTTCTCCTCCCAGAGTGATAGTAGCATTTCTTCTCCTCCTAGAGTGACATCATAGGTTTAGTTTTCAGCATCAAGCATTTCTTCTCCTCCCAGAGTGATAGCATAGCGTAGCTTTACCTTTTTCAGCCTTAGCATTTCTTCTCCTCCCAGAGTGACATCCTTCACATAATTCTACATTTCTGCATAATTATTTTCCTCCTCCTAGAGTGACGTCATTAGGGCCAATCCCTCGTACACCTGCGAATCGCGCGTTCTCCTCCCTAGGCAACGTCTGTTGCATGTCAGACCCCCCCCAGTGGAGTTGTCCTTTACATTTTCGCAAAATCACTTTCCGTCCCCGGTAGAGTGGTTATCATTTACATTTCCTGCAACTTATGTTTCTCTCGATACCCGAATAGAGCTAAACTTATATCTTTGCAGGATCAACAACCTATCTCCTCCCAGAGCGACAACAATCTCCTCCTCCCAGAGAGACATCAAGCAATCACCTTTTTTCCCCTAGTGACAGCATCAATCAGTCTCCTCCTCCCACAGCGACATCAATCAACTACCTCCTCCTAGAGCGACATCATCACTGTAAGCTTGAGGTAAGACCTGCTGTGTCGCCAAAATTCGGATATATAGGGGCAACTGTCCTTACTGCTTATCAAATCCTTCGATAAGACAGTAAAGAGGGGGCAACTGTTGATACCCGAATTTTGACGCCATTTTTAATTGATTTTAGCATTTATGTTATTTAGTTAATTTACAGTCATCCTCAGTTAGTTTAGTGTCACTAACATTTTTAGGTGTTTCGTTGCATTTTAGCATCATCGTTAGCATCGTCAGCTTTCGAAATCGCCTTTTTAATTTTTCGGGATGTATTTTCATTATTATTATCAATATTATTTTTAGCCTTAAAAATCACATTTTTGACTATCCGGCAGTCGTTTGCTAGTTTTTTCTTCGTTTTAGGTCATCGCATGAATTTTAGGACTTTTTGTATTTTCGCGCATTTTTTAGTATTTTTATTATTTTATTATTTTTCATTCGAGCTTTTATTGGACCCGAGTAAGTCTGCTCGAACAATAGCTCGACATTAAAATGTTTTTCATCAACTAGTTGCTAGCTTTTTTTCTGCTCGCAACGGCCTACAGCGTTTCGTGTATTTTTTGACGTAACGTTTTTATTTTTCCGTTCGCGCGTTTCACGCTTTTGAACGAGAAAATAAACACGCTAAGCGGAAAATTTTCATTATTCGCTGTATATTGTTAGACTCGTCGTATTTTTCTCTACGCGCAGGTACCTTCGGTTCAAAAGGTCTGAACGATTGCTCGTAGGACTCGACTCGAAGCCATTTAAATAAAATAAAGGACAAGTTGATCACAACCGTTGATCTGGTCAACTAGAAATAGTCAACCAGATCAACGGTTGATTATTTAGTGTGCATGGCACACGTGAACAGGGTGGAGACGAGCAAACGGTAGAGCGAGCCACCGAGCTGCTCGCTCCCGTCCCTTCGACCGTTGTCCGTCCTATCGTTCATCATCACGGCAGCCTAGACCAGCCATCATCATGGCCGTAGCCCCGCCACCGCGACCAAGCAGCCACCATGCGCAGCCCCGCGTCTCCCTCCTCACGCGACTTCGGGCTATAAATACAGCCCCTCTCCCAACGTTCAAACGGCACCAATCTTGCAAGCAAAACTTGCTCTCTCTCCCTCTTGATCAGCTTGCTCATTTAGAGCAACAATCGCCCAGTTCAAAGTTTGAAACGTGAGCTTTCTCTCTCTAGCTCATTTTCGGTTTTTTGTGCAAGTTTTTCTTTAAATTCGTTTGGCTCGATCTTGAGCAAATAAATTGTTTTCTTTTATGCTATTAATTCACATACATTATGTAGATTAAATACATACCTTCAATTTTAAAAATCGTTAGCTAGATTGTGCGAATTAATTAGTTTTCGATAATTAACGGTTTTGTCGTTTTTTTGGAATTAAACTCAGTGTGTTTTGAATTAAAATCCGAGCTTCGTACGGTCGAGACGCCATCGAGGAGACGAGCGTCTCGGTATGAAGATCGCGAGAAACAAGCAAGGGAAGCCGGAGCTTGGCCGCCGGCAGTCGCGCCGGCGACCAAGGAAGGAGGCGAACAGTGCCATGTCTCGGCACTGTTCACGTATGCTTGGCCCATCACCGTTTAATTCATTTTCCTTGGGCCAAGAACTATTCCTGGCCCATTTCAATTTTCTTTTCCTTTTTCAACTGGGCCCAGCCCATTTTTAATCCTTTCCGAAACTTCGGATCACGTTTTTCGTAAAAATAATTCGTATGCTTCGTATGGTTATTTTTCGCAATATCAACTGTTTAATTTTCTGTACTTATCAACTGTTTAAATTATTCGCACTTTAAATTTCCGCAATTTACTTTCGGCAATTTAAATTCAGTCATTCATTTTACCGCCTACATGGTCGGTCGCATTTTAATTCTCGTAAATATCAACTACTTTAATTTTTCGCAAACTGCTGGAAATTCTTCCGCAACATCAACTGTTTTATTTTCTGCAAATATCAACTGTTTTATTTTCTGCAATATCAATTGTTTTATTTTCCGCAATATCAACTGCTTTAATTTTTCGCCAACTGCTGGAAATTCTTCCGCAACATCAACTGTTTTATTTTCTGCAAATATCAATTGTTTTATTTTTCTGCAATATCAATTGTTTTATTTTCCGCAATATCAACTGCTTTAATTTTTTGCAAACTGCTGGAAATTCTTCCGCAATATCAATTGTTTTATTTTCTGCAAATATCAAATTGTTTATTTTATGCAAATATCAAATTGTTTATTTTTCTGCAAATATCAAACTGTCTATTTCCTGTTAAAATATCAATTGTTTTAATTTCCGCACTCATCATACTGCTGGAAATTATTCCTTAAATATCAATCGTTTTATTTCCTGCAAGTCATCAACTGTTTTAAAACCCCTGTAAATCGTCAACTACAATTAAATGTCTCTGCACTTATCATGTCATCACATAAATTTCGTATACGTAAAATCAATCATTTTGCGCATGCAATCAACGTAACATTTTAATTCTCGTATGCGTAAAATCAATCATTTATCGCATGCAATCAACGTAGCATTTAAATTCTTGTATGCTTAAAATCAATCATTTTTCACATGCAATCAACATAGCATTTAAATTCTCGTATGCTTAAAATCAATCATTTTTCGCATGCAATCAACGTAGCATTTTAATTCCCGTATGCGTAAAATCAATCGTTTTGCGCATGCAATCAACGTAACATTTTAATTCTCGTATGCGTAAAATCAATCATTTATCTCATGCAATCAACGTAGCATTTAAATTCTTATATGCTTAAAATCAATCATTTTTCGCATGCAATCAACATAGCATTTAAATTCTCGTATGCTTAAAATCAATCATTTTTCGCATGCAATCAACGTAGCATTTTAATTCTCGTATGCGTAAAATCAATCATTTTTCGCATGCAAGCAACACAGCATCTAAAATCTCGTATGTGTAAAATCAATCATTTTTCACATGCAATCATGCCATCATTTAAATTTCGTATGCGTAAAATCAATCATTTTACGCATGTAATCAACGTAGCATTTAAATCTCGTATGCGTAAAATCCATCATTTTTCGCATACAATCAACTGTCATCATTTGTTTATCAAACTCAGCATCTCACTTTCGTATGCGTGAAATCCATCATTTCTCGCATGCAATCAACTATCATTTAAATTTTCGCACTCATAAAATTGCTTAGTTATTTCTCAAGCTATCGCTAACACTCTCATTTTGTAGGTTTTAATTTCAAGCTTCGCTCGAAAGTACGCCTTTCGATTCCTTTTTATTTATTCAGCGCTTTTCGTAAATATCAATCGTACGCATGATATATAGAACTTCTAGAACTAAAGTCAACCCACATGAACAACGTGTTTAAAGAGTTGCTTAAAACACCATGCTCATGTGATTTTAAATTCTTGCATATGTTGACTGCATGTACATGGGGACTTTCGACCCCACATCAGTTTTTCCACTTCAAAAGCAATCATTTAAATTTGTACTCTGTTAGCAATCCATGATAGGATCACGTAGTAATTAATCTAATCATGCATGGCCCGATGATGAAATAAGAGGGCGCTCATTCAGTCTTACAGAAAATTCAGTCCCATCACGTTACGTTCAAGAATAATCAATCGATCTTGATAAACAGTAACCCCGTCCGAAAGACGTTCAAACGGTAACCCCGTTCAACGATTGATTATTTCTGAACGTCACGATCATAAAAAGACTAAAGTGACGATTCCTCTGAGGGTCCCCCTTTTAAAATAAAAATGCATTTCATCAAACACCTTTTAAACACCTCTCTCATCAACCGGTAACCGTTTTCGGATGTGACTCGGGTGCCTAACACCTTCCCGAGACCATAATACGACCTCGAACCTTTGTCTGGGGTCCAGACCCTTTTTTTTGTGCCTTTAGTTTTTTTTTACTTATTCTATTTCTTATGCCATGACGATTAAGGTTCCCTAAGCCTAGCAACTATATTAGGGTGGTGACTTCACTGCATGCTGCTAGGCGTCCCTTTTACGCCGAGCATCTGAAGGTCACAAATTTCGTTGCACACTCGCGAATTACCTTTTTGTAATTTTCGTGGGACGCGACAATATTATATCTAAATACTCCTCCTTGAGCGACTACTTTCCTATCTATCTAAATACTCCTCCTTGAGCGACTACTTTTCCGCATATTATATCTAAATACTCTTCCTTGAGCGACTACTTTCCTGTCTATCTAAATACTCCTCCTAGAGCGACTACTTTTCCGCATATTATATCTAAAATACTCCTCCTTGAGCGACTGCTTTTCCACATATTATATCAAAATACTCCTCCTTGAGCGACTACGTTTCCGCATATTATATCTAAAATACTCCTCCTTGAGCGACTACTTTCCTGTCTATCTAAATACTCCTCCTTGAGCGACTACTTTCCTGTCTATCTACTACTCCTCCTTGAGCGACTATGTTTTTTCATAATTCTACATTTCTGCATAATTATTACTCCTCCTTGAGCGACTATTTTACATTTCTTGCATGATTCCACATCTCAACTGGTTATGATGTATTCAAAACATGGTAAATACTTGGGGCAACCGTCTTTACTGCTAACCAAAAATCTCAGTTACACCGCATTTTTGATTAGACAGTAAAGAGGGGGCAACTGTTGCTACCCGAATTTTGACTTACGTCACAACTTTTTTTCATTTTTTATTACTTATTACGTATAATAGCCCATTTACGTCAAATTTCAATCAATTTTTTTATCATAGGCTATTTATTTTAATATTTCAAGTCATTTCACGTCTTTTTAGTTTTTTATAATTTTCTCATATTTTTGACTAAACCGTATTCTAGGTTTACGCCACACATTTACGTATTTTTTACGCTTATCGCATTTAATAACTAATCTAGGTCAAATTTCTGTCGATTCTTGGTCCTAGGATAGTTTGTTTAATATACCGTATCATTTCGTGCCGTTTTAATTTTTTCGTATTTTCAACTGTCTTTTCGCGAACTTCTATCGGTCCCGAGCGATTTTTCTCGAACCGTAGATCAAATACTCTATTTTTTTAATTGACAATTACGTACTATTTTTCTCTTTCACGTCATCTAGTGTGGTTTCGTTTAATTTTTGTCGTAAAGATATTTATTTTGCGTCCAAACGTTTGACATTTTCAAACGAGAAAATAAATGCGTCAAATCGAACTTTCTATTTATTCACTGTATATTATTTATTTCATCTTATTTTTCTGCACCTTTTAGTCTTTTCGGTTTGAATTTATTTTCAGTTCAAGCGAGTCCGTAGATCGAACCGAAAATATCCCGTTCGTGCCACAATTAATATACATTAATGCATAAAATTGCAGCATCATCACAGCCATTGATCATCTTTGACTTCTCTTTATGCAAGATCAACGGCTCTCCTTCTCCCTTCGAACCTTCGTTCTTTGGTTTAGACCACATGTGCCTTAGTTTTTTTATTTTTTATGCCATGACGATTAGGTTCTCTAAACCTTAGAAAATAGGGTGGCGACTTCATTGCATTATGCGAAACATCCATTTATGCTTAGCATCCATCCCAAACCTAAACTCGTTTTCAACGAAAAAGGGGGTGCGACAGAGACGCAGCGGAATTATAAGGATAAATACCCGGATTGAAGAAAGCGTTGGAGATGAGAAGTTGGATTGAACAAATGAGCGATTGAACTTGAGTGTAGGTGGATGAACGGCTTGAACATGGGTATGATGTTCAAGAACACAAATCTCCCAATTTCGGATTCAAATGCTCACACAAAGGAAGTAACAACGGATTACACAAGTGAGGATTTTTAGTCTTTTTACTTGAATCAAACCACAGTAATCCAAACCAAGGTAAGAGCCAAGGAGCCCCGAATGAATAAGAAGGAGTATTCTCAACTTTACAATTATTCATCAATTCAAAGCTAAGTATAAATGTACATGAAGTTATCTATTTATACTAGGTTACAAAAATGGGCATCTATGACAAGTTTGCCCTTCAGAAACCCTACAAAAAATGACGCAAAAACTTCCCTCTAGGTGGCTAGCGGTATGCCGCTAGCTTCGTTCCAAATCGCCCTAAATTGTTAAGTTATTTAAATCCAATTTTTTAAATTTATAGTTCAATTTTAATTTAATTAGTTTAATTAATTAGTAGAAAAAAGGAGAAGAAAAGAAGTAAAAATAAATAATTTAGTCCCGCGTTCAGGCCAATTTATTAGATTTAATATTAAAATAATCGAAATTAATAGACGTTTGTCACCGTTAAGGGCAGAGGGATTCCGGGTGACTAACGCGGTTAACGTGTGGAAGCATATTAAATAAAAATGAACGTTAGAGACTGACTAAATTGAAAATAATAAAAGGAGGGATCCGTCAACTCCTAATTTCATAAGAATGATAGAAATAAAGTTAAGGGTCCGTTTACTTGGGAGAATTCTTAATTCTTAATTTGCTGTTTTTCTGAATTTTGAGAATTTTCTTTTCATTCTGAAAACTGGAAAACGTGTTTACTTCGCGCTTGTTTCCTGATCAGAAAAACTGGAGAACACGTTTACTTCGCACTGAATGTAAGAATTTCCTAATCTGAAAACTGGAAAATGTGTTTACTTCGCGCGTTTTCATTTTTTGTGAAAAACCGAAAATATTTGTAATGAAAAGAAGAAATCATTTGAAAATTTAATAGTCATTTTAAAAAGGGAAAACTTATTAAATATAACATCAATCTTCTAATATTGCATTTAAATATTGTAATTCATATTCCTACATGAAAATAAAAGCAATCTACTAATATAGTAATTGATGAAAAAATTACATAGCAAGCGTACTCCACTTGACTCGTTGCTCCCTCGTAATCTAACGATTATTATGATGAGCCCATAATTCATTTGCAATGTCTTCCCTAACAGCATTCATCTGTTGTTGTTGTGACATTCACTTGTAAAGCAGCCAAACTACGTATCACATTCTTCACCCATATGTGCACGGTCCTAGTAGAATGCTGAAATCGGCCTGCTACAACCCTCTGAGTTGCTCTGTGACATAATACAGATAACCCCATTGCCAGACCCTCTTCCACACTAACTTCTCTGGTCGCATCTTAATCAACATTCTTTTGATTATAATTTGCACGATCGGTTCCCAACATAAGATTAAGAATAAAAAGAAGACTTCAATCTTTATGATTCATCCTTCGTTTGATAAAACGAAAAAAAGAAATTTTCTTTAAAAATTCTCAAACTCACTAATACATTCAGAAAATAGTTGTATATTCTTCTTGTTAATCAAACGAAAAAGACCAAGGAATTTTATAAGAAAAAAACCCTATGATTTAGAATCCCAACCATACATGTTTGCAAGTGAGATACCATCTCTTCAATTGAACCGTATCCCCTCTCACAAGGCGGTTCAGCCTTCCAGTCTTACGTTACCCTCTCACAAAATTACCTCATTCCATTTGGACACCCATTCACTGCACAAGGACACAAGTGTACCACAAATCAAAAGAAATTCTCCTTAATGTAGAAGAATCCCTTTTTTTTTAACTTCTAGAACTACCCATTACTAACTGGCTTCTCAGTTTAATATTGAAGCTGTGGCAGCAGACTCCATAGGAGGTTGGTTATTGTTCGGTGTATCCCACTCAACTTCCCGCAGTATTCTGAACCTCTCATTCCATCTCATGAAACCAGCTTCAGGTGAGACAATGTCATAAGTTCCCGCTTTATGGAGCAGGAGCACACTAGCACCCATATTAGGACCATGCAGCTTTCCAGTTAGCAACAGTCGAAGAGGCATGAAAAGTGATTTTCCCTACAATACCATTCAACATGAAAATAAATAAATAACATATCACAAACCATTATTCCTATATTTCAGACCATGCTTGTATTGTATCACTCTATCGTACCGCACCTTCAACTTTAGAGATTTGCCAAAATTCTTGACCCACTTCTGCCAGCCAGAATGACCTTCTTCTAGAGCACTAAACAGTATACCACTGTCATATGCAATCAAGAGCTTGGATGCAACTTCAGAAAGCTTCTCATCTATGACAGCCTTACTTGCAGGACTGCTGACAGTGTAGATAAACTTGATTAACTACAACCAATATGATTTAGCAAAGCCAACAACATTCTAGATAATGGACTCACTAATACAATAGGCTGACTGACTCCCTACTCAATCTCACTTTAAAACTACAACAACGAATTTTAGGCCAATCTAGGGCAATGATTCACAAACTTATTTTGAAAAATTGCCAAAGACCTTGTACGCAAAATGTGGTTGCTTACATACAGCAAGTATAGATTTTCAGGCCAGAAAACCATGCCAAATAGATAAGTAGAACTTAATTTCTTAGAGTGGAAAGTTCAAGAATCACCTCATTAAAATAGCATGTAAAGGATAAGACAACAAATCTGAGAGCACTTTTTCTGCATCAGTTACCAAGTCAATCCCATCCTTGAGCAGCTGAACTGCTTCCTGTTTGCAAAAATTATAGAACAAGTTCTCTCACATATTTCTCTAGACATTACAAAGAAAAAGAAATACCATAATGAATGAGGCACTTCACAATCAAGACATTCTCTGAAGACTAAGCATGGCTAATTAATCAATAGATCTAGCAAAGAGTAGTTCCTCGTTCGATAGCAGATTGGTTCCTATGAAGATCCTTCTTTTCCATATGGATGATTAACTCATCCATCGATAAACTTAAATAACAACACCTATAACAATTAATGAAATACAATAGATTCTGTTACGAAGTTGAAAGATAAGTGAAACCTACTGCAATCCTCAATGAACCCATCTTCTAGCTAATAACAGTGGGAAAAGATTTTAATTTGGGAACTTATAAATGAAAATAAAATCTTGTTTGTAATGTCAAGACTAAAAGTCTTACATCTATAAAAGGTCCTTTGGACTTTACTAGGATGCCAGTGCTCTTCCAACGATCGCCAATAAGCTCAGTCAACTTCTCTGATGGAAGTGCTCTCAGATGCTGACCATTCATCCATCTTTTAGATTGCAGATCCATTTTACACAAACAAGAGCAAAACATTAATTAGCTCACTAATACACTAAAGAAAGTACATTCAAGGAAAGAAAAAGCCAAAATCCTCATACCAAGAAAATGCACACTGGGAAGATAACATAATAACCCACCAATCCAAGAAAGAAAAGTAGTATGCTTGTTCACATCCCGACTAAAGAAGCTTGTTAACATAATAACTCATTTAATCAGAAACAGAGAGGAAGAAAAGTAGGTTATTCAAGAAAACCTAAACTGATTTAATCATAAACAGAGAGGAAGAAAACTGGTACCTAGGGTTTCGGTGGGTGGTGGAGGAGGAGCAGCCGAGACCGAGAGAAGTCAAACGGAGCCGAGAGTAGAGAAGAAGGTCGGCGTCGGAGAGAGAAGAGAAGAGGAACGCAAGAAGAGGAAGAAGATGAAGAGGAACATGAGCAGATGAAGTGGAAGAATGAGGATGAAGAACGTGAAGAAATGGTGAGGAGTAAAAGTGTATTAAAAAAACTTTCATTTAATTTCCAAAAGAGAAGCGAGTTTTCCATTTTGAAAACTGGTTTTGTAAAAGCAAAGAAAATTTTGAAAATAGGTTTTTGGTGTTTTCAAAACATACACATGAGTTTTTATTCTGAAAATTTTTGTTTCTATTTTCGAAATGAAAATAGCGCGAAGTAAACACATTTTCGGAAAAAAAGTCCAGTTTTTAAAAAAACTGGAGAATTTTCGGGAGAATTTGCTGAAGTAAACATGCCCTAAAAGATCCAGGGATCCCCACGTATGTATAATTGTCCTATATAGGTTATTACATTTTCAAGTGTATGGAATTGATCCTCGTGTTTGTCCAAGTGTGTCAAATAGATCTAATTGTTTAAGTTAAATCAACTTTTAATTTTCATAAATACCAGAAATTATTTTCCTATTTTATTATCTGATATGGTAATACCATATTAAATAAAAACAAATAGAATAAGAAACTATACGATTGTTTAACTTAAGACGTGTATTTTTGTTATTCTCAAATCATACAAAAAGGCTTGAAGCCCAGCCCACCATTTTAATTATTAATTATTAAACTAAACAAAAAAATCAAGACACAAACCGTAACGAGATTTCATTTGTGCTTTTCCACACCGCCTTTATTTTCTTAAGCTTCAATCCATACTCAATATTTTCTTTTTCTTTTTTCTTTCTATTATTTACAAACAATTTCAATTTTAATCTCATTTAATAAACGGATCGGGTCAGACCCATCCTGCTACATACACAGACAAATTAGATAAACCCAATAGATTCTCGTCTGTCAATTTATAATTTAATTAAAAAAAACTTATAATTTATGTCGATTTTGAAAGTTGTTTTAGAAAAATCAAATTTGTGTGCTGTGTTTTGCTTGTCGTTGAAGGGAACTGATGTTAGTGAAGAATTCCTAGAGAATTTGTACAATGTGCCTGTTTGGGAAATAGGTTTAGTTTGTAGAAATTGGTTTCAAAACCAAGAAGTTGAAAAGTGGTGTTTGGTAACACTTTTGGAAACCAACTTTCTACAAAGCTCTACTCAGCTTTTGCCTTGGCCCTCCTCCTTTCCTCACTACATAAATTTGCACCAGTGGCAAACGCACTTGCTGCGTTTGCACCCTCTTTTTTTTTTTTTTTTTTCATTTTAATTTCATTTTTTAACTTTATATAATAGAACGAAATAAATTAAAACCTATCACAATAAAATCTCCATCTCAAGATAAGTAATTCTAGATCCACTTTTCCTATTTTTATTAATTTTTTTAAAATGGGTTTTATGTTCTTTATGGTCATTTTACATTCCAACCATAGTTTTAACCGCAATTTTTACCAAACACCATAAAACAACTTCTCGTTTCCCACAATACTTTTCCAGAAGTATTTTCCACACAGAATTTTTTCCACAACACTTTTCCAATTAGAACCGGAACGCCAAACAAGTCCAATGTGATGCATTTATCTCTACCTAAAAAAATCAACATTGAACTTGCCTTGTTTGATTGTGAGAATCTTGATGGACTTGTTGCATGGTGATTGCATTGCATTTCATCATGTTTTATTGTCCATTTACTTGTAGTTTTGGACAGTAAATCTACTGATGTATCCCTTAATTTCCCACATTTAATCAGATCTGGTTTGGAGGCAGCAAGAGAGGAATTCGTGAAGAAGAGAGCTGAAGCTGATTACTCGAGTCTAGGCCTGGGTCTTGGCGTAGACATATTCGCATCTGACGCAGTGCGCTTACCAGAATCGTCTTGGCCTAGACTCCGGCCAAGACTCCTTTGCGATCAGACTGCAGCTTGGAGCGATTGAAGTATTTTTGGAGTTGGACTCTCACAGCTGGCACGTAGCAGCTGTCTAGCAATTTTAGAGGGATAGGAAGACAATCTTATGTAGAATCCCGCATGGGATCTCCCTCTTTAATTAATTGCGATTTAGTTTCCATATTTAGAACAATTAATTGTAATAATCTTTTAGGAGATTATTTAGGAGATTATTTAGGAGATTATTTAGGAGATTGAGTTGGATAAGGACAGAGGAGTTTTAGCTTTCTTATAGCTGATCTCGTCCTCCCCTTTTCCACTCTCTCTCTACGCTCTCTTCTTCTTCCCCAATTCGACACTTTTATACTATTGCTCCGGATTCAATTCTTTGAATCTCGGATTTAATTTATTTATGCAATCAAGTATTCTTATTATTCATTCATGAGTATGAGTAGCTAAACACTTGTTCTTGGTAAGGGTTGATGAGCTTAAGTTCTTAATGCAATCGTGAGACACAATCCGTTCTTCACAATCTCTTTCTTTGTATTTATTTATTCTTGAACTTAATCCATCGCTTACTCACTAGAGCCAAGGTTTGATCATCCTTGTTCTCTAGGAGAGAAGAGTTGTAACCAGTCTAGAAGGAGAGGGAGTACCCGCCGGCTAGACGGAGTAGGTGACTAGTCTCGAGCAGACTAGAAGAATAGGTAAAATAGGTAGAGACCAGATTGACAACCTAGGAACTTAGCCTAGGTACTGTCTTCCCCTGCACCATTGAAGAGGTGAGCAACCATTCAAGACAGCAGTCAAACGGATAAACCCTTTAACCAGCAAGGTGTCCCTTGGCTAGGATTATCAGGAGAGGGAGTACCCGCCAGATAGTTTGAAGAGGAGGGAAGATAGGAGGGAAAAGGAGTTCCTCCCCTCTATAGCAGTACTATGAAGAAGAGATGAACATACTTCAGTCCATGATCGATGCATAAGAACGCAAGCTCACCCATCGCCCTTACCTGGAATTCCGTATCACAAGACTTTTTCCCAATCTAGCCCGCAGTCTTGGCCTAGACTTCGGCCAATACTATCTTATATTTTAAACTGTTTTCATTACTTTCTGTTTTGTCTTTAGTTTCAGATAACAACCAACCAAAACTCAGTGACGAGGAAGTCAAACTCAAGAACTACATTTCCTAGAGGTCTCTGTGGATGATCCTCTTACCATCATCTACAAATCCTTGTAGACAGTGATAAGTTGTATTTCTACCCCCATTTCCATACTTATTTCACTCTTATATTTGACGTGTTCGACGCGCGGTCAAATTTTGGCGCCGTTGCCGGGGATCTCTAACGGTATTTGTAGTTTTTGTTTTATTTTGTTTTTGATAATTGATGACCAGGTCCTCTTGGAGAGAAGAAGATTTGCTACCGTACAATCCGAATCTCACTAAGACCGAAGCACAACTCAGAAAGATAGCTAGAAAGAGGAAAACCCCAGAAGAAAGTGAATCGGAAACCTCTAGTTCCGAAACAGATTCCAGTCTAGACCACGATCTTGGCCTGGACTCCAGCCAAGACATGGAAGAAAATCAACCAGAGCCCACGATGAGGGAACTGAACAAAACAGCGGAACAAGAAACCTTTTCCTGTATTAGTTTACCAGCTGTACCCAATGACTGGTCTATAAAGACCAATATGGTGGCCAACCTTCCTAAGTTCTTTGGCCATTCAAATGAAAACCCATTCAAGCATCTGAGGAACCTACACGTTCAATGTGACATGATGAAACCAGCTACTGTGAATATGGAAAGAGCAAAGTTGAAAGCTTTTCCATGCTCTCTTGAGGGGGCTGCCCAAAATTGGTTCTACGGTCTACCTCACAACACGGTCAACACATGGGCCGAGATGTCCACTTTGTTCCTAAACAAGTACTGGAATGCAACGAAAGCAGGGGTAGCTAGAAAGAACATGGCTGCCATCCAGCAAAGGAACGATGAGGGTCTAAGTGAATATCATCAACGGTTCCGTGAGTTGCAGGAAGTCTGCCCTACACACGGAGTAGCGGATCAGACAATGATCCAGTACTTTTATGACGGGATGCTGCCAAGCTGCAAAGAGAAAGTGGATTCAGCAGCTGGTGGAGCATTGCAAGATTTGACTGTCACAAGAGCCAAGATGCTACTTCAGACTATGGCGGATAATTGCCAAAATAATATTTCTTCTGACCGAAACTCTATTCCTTCAAATCTTTGTGCTATTAATGTTGAACAAAAGTTAACTGAATTAACTGACATGGTCAAAAATCTTTCTATTAACTTTTCAGGTGCAATGCCCACAGGAATTCAAAATCAAAAGCAGGTAGCTTCAGTGTGTGGGATATGTCAGCAGCAGGATCATCAAACCAACAATTGTTATATGGTGCAACACCCTTCGGATGATATGACTCAGGTTAATGCAGCATACGCACACAACCAGGGGAGCATGCAGAACTACCCTCAGGGAAGTAACGAGTACTCATGGAGAGGCCACCCAAACTTCAGATGGAGCGATCCAGTCCCTCCACGACAGAATCTAGGCCAAGCCCCTAGCCAAGCTCCTATAGCCCAGCTACCGCCTGCCCCTCAACCTTTGCAGATTACTGGTCCTTCTGTGGAAGATACACTCAAAAATTTTATGCAGGCAACCCAAACTAGTCTGGTAGAGATGCAGAAAAATTTTATGCTGTCACAGGTAGAGATGCAGAAGAATTTTATGCAATCACAGGCGGAGATGCAGAAGCAAATCAATCAGATGGCTAACCAAGGCAGATTACCTCCAACCACGGTAAACAATCCAGCGCACAATGTTAATGTTAGTGCCATGAGTTTAAGGAGTGGAAGTGTGTTACCAGAGAGGCAAGGTGCGAAAACAGACAAGGAATTGGAGAAAATTCAATCGCAAGAGTTGGATGAAAATGAGGCAGAAGCTGTCTTGGCCAAGACTCGGGCCAAGACAGCAGTTCCCACGGACGCAGAAAGAACAGATCCAGTCTTGGCCAAGACTCCGACCAAGACTCGGGCCAAGACTGACCAGAAAGAGGAAGTGATCGAAATTCCTCCACCTTTTCCTCCTAGATCCTCAAAAGAGAAGAAGCAAGATGAAGCAAGGGACTTTATGAATCTTTTTGGAAAAATAGCTGTTAATATGCCTATGTTAGACTTAATTGCCAAAGTTCCCTCTTATGCTAAACTTCTTAAAGAATTTTGCACTAACAAAAAGAAAGTTGCAGGTGTAGAGAGGGTGAATTTAGTTCATACAATGCAGCAACTTCCAGAGAAGTGCAAGGATCAAGGGACTTTCACCATTCCATGTCAAATAGGAAATAAGACGATCGAAAATGCCCTTTGTGATTTAGGAGCTGGCATCAACGTGATGTCATTGAATGAATTCGAGACCTTGAAGATAGGTACAATGAAGGAAACTGATCTGGTGATTCAGCTGGCTGACAGATCGTTCATCCGACCCAAGGGAGTTGTGACAGATGTCTTGGTAATGGTAAATGATTTTATATATCCAGTGGACTTTTACATTGTTGAAATGAATGTTCAATTGCCCTCTTGCACCACTGACATTTTATTAGGAAGACCATTTCTAAGGACATCGAAGGCTAAGATTGACTGCTTTGAAGGGAGCATAATTTTAGAATTCTTTGGAAGTACTATAAAATTCAGCATCACAGAAGCACCACAGCATCCTAATGATCCACATTGCGTGAATTTTCTTGATATTTTAGATCCAATAGCAGGATTGGAGGACAGAGCAGGAGATCAGAAGGAACTCCCAGAAGTTTTGGCCAGTTTGGCCGATCCAGAAAAAACAGACTCAGTCTTGGCCTCGATCTTGGCCAAGACGCAGGCCAAGACTACCAAACCGAAGAAGAAAACAGTAAGTTGCCAATTCGTGCAGTCTACGGTCCCTAAATTCCTACCTTCTGTTGTGCAGACACCACAACTGGAGTTGAAGGCTTTGCCAGACCCTCCTATTACAGATCCAGCAGCAGCGGCTGATCTTGGCCAAGACTGCGGCCAAGATCCCTTATCCAGTCTCCACCATAAAATGGACTTCAGCAGCACTCCACTCGCTCAACAACAACAGTCCATCCTGGAACATCCTGGGCAACCGCCAGGCCAAGAACCTCCTGTTGCAAGAGATCCGAAACCGAAAGACCCTCCTGCCCATGATCTAGGCCAAGCTTCTGGCCAAGATCCCCAGACCCCAGCAACTTGAGTTGCTTTTGCCCCCAGGTCGTATTTTTCCGTTCTTTTTTTTTTTTTTTTTTTTTGTCTAGTATGTTATTTTTGTCTCTCCACACAATGAGGACATTGTGTCTTTTAAGTGTGGGGAGGGAGTTAATATATGTCTTGTGTTTTTTATGAATATTGATTGTTTCTTATGTTTATCGAGTCAATTTAGTGTGTTTTAATTTTTTATTTTCATGTTAGGTTGTCCAGTATAGAGTCTGTCAATTACATGATTTTTATTGGTATCTTTTTGCATGTTTTGAGTCTGTTTTGTTGAGAACATCCGATTCCCTGTTTTCTTGCTTAGATTGTTTAGTCTTTTGGTGGGATTGCATGTAGACACTTTTCTAGGGAATACAATGCTTTAGTAACAGGGATGCGAATGAGCGTAAATGATCAATGCCTAAGGGGCATTTAATCTGATGTTTCCCGAACGTTAGCCATCCATATGGTCGTAAGGACACCTAGCTAGGACCTTAATTCTTATTAGGATGATGAGGTTTGCTGCCCGGATTGGAGTGTGTCGATCTATTTGCTTGTAGTGTGAGACAAATAAAGGTGTTGGAATGTCATAGGACAGACATAGCAAAGGTGGAAGTCCCCGCTGAAAAGGACAAGCTCTGTCTATGTGCCGTGTCTATAAAAGAAAAAATTTATCATAGAAAAGACACTTGAATTGTCAGAAAAAAATTGCTAAAGACAAAAAAAGAAGAAAAAAAAAAAAGAAGAAAAATTTCTGTCAAAGTGATTTAAATGGCACCAGTCTTTAGGCACTTTTTGATAGACGACACTTGGTGGGACTCAAATCCTTGGTGAACCTTGTTGCCCTATACTTTATCATCTAATCTAGTAGGGTGTCTTGATACCATGTGGAAGGTGTATGTTCGGGGTATTGATCATTCCTTGTTAGTCTTGCATTGGGTACTCTAGTGAAGTGTCTTGGCAGATCCAGTGGACGGGTAAGCAATCTGAAAATGAGAAAGTCCGGGGGGTCAGGATGTCTGTTTTGTTTTGATGTGTTTTTAATTTTTGTTGAGTTTTTGAGTCTGTATGCTTGTGGGCAAGCATTGTTTAAGTGTGGGGAGTTTGATTGCATTGCATTTCATCATGTTTTATTGTCCATTTACTTGTAGTTTTGGACAGTAAATCTACTGATGTATCCCTTAATTTCCCACATTTAATCAGATCTGGTTTGGAGGCAGCAAGAGAGGAATTCGTGAAGAAGAGAGCTGAAGCTGATTACTCGAGTCTAGGCCTGGGTCTTGGCGTAGACATATTCGCATCTGACGCAGTGCGCTTACCAGAATCGTCTTGGCCTAGACTCCGGCCAAGACTCCTTTGCGATCAGACTGCAGCTTGGAGCGATTGAAGTATTTTTGGAGTTGGACTCTCACAGCTGGCACGTAGCAGCTGTCTAGCAATTTTAGAGGGATAGGAAGACAATCTTATGTAGAATCCCGCATGGGATCTCCCTCTTTAATTAATTGCGATTTAGTTTCCATATTTAGAACAATTAATTGTAATAATCTTTTAGGAGATTATTTAGGAGATTATTTAGGAGATTATTTAGGAGATTGAGTTGGATAAGGACAGAGGAGTTTTAGCTTTCTTATAGCTGATCTCGTCCTCCCCTTTTCCACTCTCTCTCTACGCTCTCTTCTTCTTCCCCAATTCGACACTTTTATACTATTGCTCCGGATTCAATTCTTTGAATCTCGGATTTAATTTATTTATGCAATCAAGTATTCTTATTATTCATTCATGAGTATGAGTAGCTAAACACTTGTTCTTGGTAAGGGTTGATGAGCTTAAGTTCTTAATGCAATCGTGAGACACAATCCGTTCTTCACAATCTCTTTCTTTGTATTTATTTATTCTTGAACTTAATCCATCGCTTACTCACTAGAGCCAAGGTTTGATCATCCTTGTTCTCTAGGAGAGAAGAGTTGTAACCAGTCTAGAAGGAGAGGGAGTACCCGCCGGCTAGACGGAGTAGGTGACTAGTCTCGAGCAGACTAGAAGAATAGGTAAAATAGGTAGAGACCAGATTGACAACCTAGGAACTTAGCCTAGGTACTGTCTTCCCCTGCACCATTGAAGAGGTGAGCAACCATTCAAGACAGCAGTCAAACGGATAAACCCTTTAACCAGCAAGGTGTCCCTTGGCTAGGATTATCAGGAGAGGGAGTACCCGCCAGATAGTTTGAAGAGGAGGGAAGATAGGAGGGAAAAGGAGTTCCTCCCCTCTATAGCAGTACTATGAAGAAGAGATGAACATACTTCAGTTCATGATCGATGCATAAGAACGCAAGCTCACCCATCGCCCTTACCTGGAATTCCGTATCACAAGACTTTTTCCCAATCTAGCCCGCAGTCTTGGCCTAGACTTCGGCCAATACTATCTTATATTTTAAACTGTTTTCATTACTTTCTGTTTTGTCTTTAGTTTCAGATAACAACCAACCAAAACTCAGTGACGAGGAAGTCAAACTCAAGAACTACATTTCCTAGAGGTCTCTGTGGACGATCCTCTTACCATCATCTACAAATCCTTGTAGACAGTGATAAGTTGTATTTCTACCCCATTTTCATACTTATTTCACTCTTATATTTGACGTGTTCGACGCGCGGTCACATGGTTTTATATTCCTCTAGTTTTTTAGCTTGCTTTATGGATGATGTTTTTCTTTTTGTATTTAGCTGATGCACTCGCGTTGTTATAGGAAGAAAATTATTTTTTAATCTTCACCTGTCTTCATTAGGTGGACAATGATGGTTTTCATCTTTTGTCCCCTTTATTAAACGCGCTGTCAAGGCCGGCCTGTTATTTTTGAGTTTATACAAGTGAGGTCATGAATATTTGTCCATACGTTTTGTCACTCCGAGTTTCAACCAAGCTATTAATATTATTAATCTTATACTATACCAGCCGATATATCTTATCTCAATATTAAAAATTAAATACATAATATATCATACCATTTCAGTTTTTATCTCGATCTATACTCGTCAAATCGGCCATACTGGTTAAATATCAGATGGTAGGACGGTATGAACGGTACGTCACATCCCAATACTAAAATATGTATCATAAATTTATTGAATCTTGTAAATTTGTATGTATGTATAAGAAAAATAAGACACCGAGATGCTAACTAAAACACATATTTTAATCAAGATTAATATATCCCGTACGAATGATTAAATCGAAACCCTTATTGGTACGAGATTGACAACTTTTCTATAAAAAGACCACTGTAACATTTTGCTCATCTAAAATAAAAAAGAACATTTTAATTCCCCACGCAACGCAAGTGAAGTGAAAATAAATAAGCATCCCGTAAGCAACATCCTCTCATTTTTCCACACACGCTTTCTGCCGTTCGCGTTTTGCTATCACTCCCGCAAAAACCCTAGCAGCATCCGTCACTCACTCGTAACACCGCTCTCTCCAATCAATGGGTAAGGTTATTCTCTCTCCATCGTTTCTTCTTTATCGCAATTCTATCATCGTTTTCACTTTTAGTCTCCTGCCCAAGTCTGTCTTGTTCTGCTTTTAGTATCAGGTTTGTTGAGGATGTATGCGTTTTGAAGTTCTGATCTGACCTTCCTCAGTTGCGTCTTTCGAATAATGTATGCTTGGGCAAGAAAGAGAACTCAATTCTTTATTTTTCGTAGTTCTCTTTTTGTTTGAAAGTTTGTGGGCGTATTTTGATTCTAATTGCTATCAGTCAAATATATCCTTTTTTTTAGGCTTTTATAGTAATTGAACTTTTTCCAGTTTCATATAATTTACATTAGGTGTTCATATCCGGACTATGCTTGGAAGGAACTAAAGGGTCTGAGGATTTTTCTGTTGCTTTTGAAATGTGATTTTTTCTTGAGCTTATCCTGACAAAGAATTTCAGTTGAGTTCTTTGTTATAGGGGAATGCATTTGAAGCTGAACTTATCATGCTGCCCTGTTGCATACTTTATTTTTATGTTTTATGCCAGCTACCGAATTTAATTTACTGTGAATATGGAGAACCAGTCAACAGGCTTAACATGCTTACTCCCAAATTTTTGGTTTCTTGTTGATCGTAGATATTGAAGAGGAGATACGCTCATTGCAGCTTGATTCTGCTGGTACTATGATGACTTTTTCTTTTTGGTTAGAACCTACTAGATATTTGGTCAGGTTCTATTTTGTTTGTGTTTTTGGTACTTCAATTGTAATAAATCTTCTGTTGAATGCTTTATGTAATCTTAACAGAAGAGAACAATGGGGTGGTTAATGAAGAAGAAACAAAGGCAGAAGAACCTGACGTGTTGGGTAA
The DNA here is from genome assembly GCA_963691705.1 of Viola odorata. NCBI lineage: Eukaryota > Viridiplantae > Streptophyta > Magnoliopsida > Malpighiales > Violaceae > Viola > Viola odorata. The sequence continues at coordinate 36,820,001 of OY829546.1, forward strand.
AATGGAGGAAGGTTGGTGACAGCATTTAGCTTAACTATTTTTGTATAAAACAATATTTAGCATCTTTATTATATGCCAGTTAGAAAATGACTTTCTGCAACACATTTCTATTTGGTTGGTTAGTTTTTTTTATCAAGCTCTTGGATTAATTGGAAAGGAAACATTATCCTGCATGTATCCACTTGGTGAATGGACTATTTGACATGCTTGTCTGTTTGCTGTTTTCTTCCCTCTAAGCGTAGTCTATAATGTTAGGTCACTGTATTGCACAACGGAGAGCGTATCACAGTAAAGAACGGATCCTTCTATTGACTTTTCCACGTCCTATGAGAAAAGAAAATAGAAGAATATTAACAACCAATATATGTTTCCTCGTGGTTTCCATGATTTGAGTTTTTTAGTTTACTAACTGTTATATAATAAGTTATTCTTTGGGAATTCAGATTCGAAGGGTGAATGTGCTGTGAACTCTCAGGCACTCCAGGCTGAATCAAAAGGTACTCTTCAAGTGTTCCATTTATTTGCCTTTGGTGATATTCCTTTGGATATTATGATTGCTTAGGTTATCGTTTTCTACATTTCCTTCGCTCATCACTCTCTTTTATTTTCTTTTTCTGGCTTTGTTAGGAAAAGACAAGGAAATATCTGCACCAAAAGATGTAGAACCACCAGATAATTTGCCAGAGGAAAATAAGAAGCGGCACTTGAATGTTGTTTTTATTGGTCATGTTGGTAGGATAATTGAAGCTTGGCCTAATAATTGTTTGTTTGTCTTTTTGTTTGTTTTTCCGTACACCATTGGGTAACTTTTGCCAGTTTATTTCTTTCAAGGATCATTACATGGCTTTTTGGTTGGCCTTCTTTATTTATTTTTGTTCGTTTTATGGATAAATGCTGATGGGTGTTTGTACATATACTGTTTTGTTAGGAGGAAGGGAGGGAGGGTTGAGGTTGGTGGCAGGTGGTGTGGGGGAATCAATGCGTGTAGGTTTAATAGCTGCATCAAAACATGTACCTTGACTGAAAGATCAGTGATGTTGTTAGCTATTAATGCTGTTCCACCCTAGTAATTCTGTTAGCATATGAACAAACACAATATGAATATATTGGATGAAACTCAGAAATGTAGAACCTAAGAAATTTAATTTCATGTAGATTTTTACATTATGTCAAAGCAGTAGCCAACAGAATAAACTCCTACAATGACTAGGGCTCTTCACGTAGGCCTCTATGTTGACAAATATAGTGTGTCAAATATGCTACTACATTACTCTGCTGGATGATGATAATTCATATACACATTTATTAAAATGTGTAGGATGTAGTGCTGCAATAATAAGTGTTCCTTGATACCAAGTCTTGCAATGTTGTTCATGACAGTTTTGGTGTTAACTCTATTCTGCTATGTTTTTATCATAATGTCCTGGTAAACACAGAACAATTATATTTGATGTAACTCAGAAATCTAGAGCCCGAATGATTTGTATGTCATGCGATTTTTTACATTTTTCTGAAGCAGTGGCTAACAGCTTAAACTTTCAGAATGGCATTGTGCAAAGGTCTCCATGTTTACAAACATACTTTCTCGAAGCCACAATAAGCACTCTGACATCTTTAAGTTTGTTAAACCAGAAGAATATTTTGAATCTTCATGCTATTCAGTCATGCATCACGCTTTGCATCGTACTTTGTTAACCTAGAACAGTATTCTGAATATGATAGCTTTGAATTTCTGGCTCTTCTTCAGATAAACCTTTCTTACACCCTTCACAGTTGTTTTGAAGTTTTGTAGTTGCATTCTTGTTGCAGATGCTGGCAAGTCCACAACTGGAGGACAGATACTTTTTCTGAGTGGCCAGGTGGATGATCGTACAATCCAGAAATATGAAAAGGAAGCTAAGGACAAATCTAGAGAAAGCTGGTGTGTGCTGCATATTGTTTTCAAGCTTGATGGTTCAAATTGATATTAATGGAATTTTTGACATCTTTTATTGTTATTATGGCTCATACCTCTTCAATTGTATTCTTGTTATCTTTCAATATCTATGTTCTTCTCTCTTACTTCTCTAGCTTGTTTTACTTATTTCTCATAATATTTGACAGCATTGTTCAAATCTTAGCGCATTCCTTTTTCTTTTTCTTTTTCTTTCTGTAGAGGAGCAAAGATGGATAATGCTTTTCATGTTTTTTGTGATTGTTATCATAGCATGACCTGGAAAGATGGGAACAGAAAATAATCCGATTATATGATGAACTCAGAGTTCTGCTTGTCTTTTTCATTTTGAATAATTCTTCGTAAATGCATGTTAAGAATAACTCTGGAGTGAACCAGGGAATGATTTGAAACCATTAGGCCTCATTTGGGGAGCTATCCAAAAAGGTATTTGGATAAGTTCTAAATTTGTTTGAAACTCATGATTTCCAATTTTTCCTAAAGAAAGTTTCCCACTGCTACTATATCCTCTACTATTGTTTTTTATTTAAGGGGATTTACTGTGCTCATAAAGAATTATGGATTGTGCTTAGGATTGATATTTTACTTCATTTCCCATTAGTTTAAACTCGTTATCATTTTACCTACTGCTTTTGCAGTGTTTATGCTTTCCTGCAAAAATTCAAGCAGTGCTTGTTTTGTTTTTTTATTAAATATGAAGTCAAATGTGATGCCACATGGTATTTTCTTAGCTTAGTGCTGTTGGATTCATCTGTAGTTGGCATCTCATACTTTTTACTGACTAGTCTTGAATGGTAATATCTGTTTTTTCCCCCACGTGACAGGTACATGGCATATATTATGGACACTAATGAAGAGGAGAGGGTTAAGGTATGCTTAATTATTTTTTTATGAAGGTTCATGTTACTATGCACTTTAGGTCCTGCTTGTTTCTTGCTGTTATTGTTGATCTTCCATAGAGATGATTTTAAGGCTACTGACATGCTTATGCTTATTGAATAAAGGGTAAAACAGTTGAGGTTGGACGAGCACATTTCGAAACAGAGACAACTAGATTTACAATTTTAGATGCTCCAGTAAGATATCTGTTCTCCAAAATAATGTTTATTTTCTCTAGTTTATATTGCAGTCGACAGCATCGCTTTATTGGATCAGCTGATATAAAATACCAATAAGAGGCCATTCATTTTGATGACCTTCACCATTACAGAACTGTAGTTTTAGGAATATTTCTTGTTGCATATTTTTGTTAGGTAGTTGAGTCGCTCCTCTGAGTCAGTTCAATATGCCTAGTTTGATGTGTTCCCTGATGTGTACTTGTGCATCTCTGGTGCTGAAACCATGGTTTGGAACCTGCTATCATTTTCCGTTCCTTGACCGATACACTGTTTTTAAAACTGTTTGAAATCTTTTGTATACTGATTAGAACAAAATCTCATCTGTAACTGACAATTGACAGTAGACTTCTTGCTTTCCTTTTGTCCTGCAAGTAATATAATGTGTCATTTCCAACAGTGTTTTGGCATTATTAGAAATGATCTATCCTCTCTCTAGTTTACAAGTTGTAAAACAGTGTTAAAGCTTGTTCCTATCCTGTTTATACAGGTTTTAGTTTAGATGTCTTCTGTGGTTTTGTTTAATTTTTATTTTTCCCACCTTGGTTGGAGAGCCATCCGTCACGATTCTTTCATTGGATTTCAGGGGCACAAGAGTTATGTTCCAAATATGATCAGTGGAGCATCTCAGGCTGATATTGGTGTACTGGTAAGCTTGTATCAAAATGTCTGTTTGTTTTGTCCGTCTTGCTGTGGATTTTGAGCAGTTACCAATTTTCACATTGTTTAGGTAATTTCAGCACGAAAGGGTGAATTTGAAACTGGATATGAGAGAGGTGGACAGACCCGTGAGCATGTGCAGCTTGCGAAAACCCTAGGTGTATCCAAACTGCTTGTTGTCGTAAACAAAATGGATGATCCGACTGTGAACTGGTCAAGGGAGAGGTGCTTTTCTGAGCTCAACTCTATGCATGCCACATTTTTATGCGTGGTGTGCATGTACCTTTCTCTTGTTGATCTTATGACTTCATTGCAGTGGCATTTTGTGTTTCATCTATTCATTTTTCTTCAGGTACATTGAAATTGAATCCAAGATGATACCTTTTCTGAAATCTTCAGGCTACAATGTTAAGAAAGGTATTGGAAGTTTTTTAAAATGTTGAACTATTGGTGCTCTTAGCTGGTTTGTTGTTGATTGGCATTTCTCTATCATGTTTGTGTCATCTAATTTTGAAATATAACTATTCTAAAGATTGGGGTGAAATCCACCTTTTGGTTGAAAACCACTTGGGAAAAGTTGGGTTACTTGTAAGAGTGCTGAGTAACAGTTGTTGGTGTGAAATAATTTGCCTCTCTTTTAATGCTTATCTGGTAGATCCTGTGTCTCGTGTTGATTGCCTAGAGTTATTTATTGTTGCTGGTCATAATGTGATCATCAGCTTCGAGTAGATTCATCTTGAGCTTTTGGTGATTGATGGTTATTGCTATGATTTTGGTTGTTCTGATGGATGATGAAACCTGGAGATTGAGATTTTGTTTGCTTATTATTGGGGTGCTTCCAGAAATTATATTCTGCTTTTTGTACTTTGTTTCCTTACCTACGTTAATTAATTGTTGTTCTCGAGCATGTTTTACTTTTTGGCCTTCCATTGTTTTATCATTAAGTTAGCATGTGCTTGTGAATTGTCGCTGAATTGCTAACTCTTTGTCCATATTCTAATTCCATGGAATTGCGCATTGGTCTTTTACTGTTTGCAGATGTTATGTTCCTACCAATATCTGGCCTAGTTGGTACAAACATGAAAAATAGAGTGGATAAAAGCACATGTTCATGGTGGGAAGGCCCATGTCTTTTCGAAGCTCTTGATTCGATTGAAGTTCCCTTAAGAGATCCAAAAGGTCCTTTTAGGTAACATATATTCCTTTTCCATGGGCTCTCTTTATCTGGTGTCGGCATGTGTAAATTATCTTCTATGTATGCTTCAGTCAAACTGTGACTGGTCCATATAAAATCTGCAAATGTGCATCTTTGGCTGAATTTGGCATTCTATTGAAGTTTATCATCTCTCAAGTTGGACCATTGAGTATGCCTGGCAGTTGTGGAGCTGGGATTACTATTTATTTGAGGACTTCTTTTCTTCTATAAAAATGAAGGATGTTGAATACACTGTGTTGTAGAGATGATGATCGATTTTGACTTCTAGCGTTGGGACTGGCTTGGCTTTTCTGAGCTTCTATTTCCTTGATCAGTCAAATTGAAATGTTTTGGCTTCTAGGATGCCTATAATCGACAAATTTAAAGACATGGGAACTGTTGTCATGGGAAAAGTAGAATCTGGTAGTGTCATGGAGGGTGATTCCTTGCTGGTGATGCCAAATAAGGTGTGCTCTATGACCCTTCTGATTCTTGTTTATCTTTCCCTGTTTGGAAGAGGCCTGATAGTTGTATATCTGTTCACAGACCCAGGTGAAAGTTCTTGCCATATACATTGATGAAAATAAGGTTAGATGTGCTGGACCTGGAGAGAACTTGCGTATTCGTTTGTCTGGGATTGATGATGAGGATATATTGTCTGGTTTTATCTTGTCAAGTATTGGTAAGTTGGTCTATTACTGTATTATCTATTCACGATGAGAAGCTGATTTCCCCATGAACCATCTCTTCCTATGTCATCATTTTTCTGGTAGTTACTGGTGCAATTTTTGTTTTTGCAGAAAGGCCAATACATGCGATTACAGAATTTGTAGCTCAGTTGCAGATCCTTGAGCTGCTTGACAATGTATGCTTACGAGCTTCAGGCCACTCTTTGTTTGGTCGTGTTCTCATTTCCTTGAGTCCTTGTTGTTTACTACTTTTTCCTAGTTTTCTATGGTAATGTTGTTCATGTCTAAAAGACCAATTACATTGCTGTTCTTCTAGGCAATTTTCACTGCCGGCTATAAGGCTGTCTTGCACATTCATGCTGTTGTTGAGGAGTGTGAGATTGTTGATCTTGTGAGCCAAATGGATCCAAAGACAAAGAAACCGATGAAAAAGAAGCCACTCTTTGTGAAGAATGGTGCTGTTCTCAACTGTCTTGTTCAGGTGTTTTCATCAGACTTGGCTTTCTTATCCAAAAAATTTGACATCCGTAGTTTTGCTTTGTGTTTGACATTTAACGACACACCCATGTGCTCGGACTCTCATGCACTTATTTAGTGGCTTGATTACTGAGAAAAATGTTGTATCATTATTTATTTAACAAATTATTTGTTAATATCTTATAGGTGAACAACTCCATATGCATTGAGAAGTTTGGAGATTTTCCACAACTTGGAAGGTTCACACTTCGTACCGAAGGTAATTGAATGAGCATCATCGCTGTACTGGGCATTATACTCTCTTTTGTGTTGTAATATACTATGTCTGTTGTGCCTTACAGGGAAAACAGTCGCTGTGGGAAAGGTCATAGAACTTAAGTTCTAGTTTCTAAACAATTTTGGCTTTTAAAGGTACGGTGCTTTTGCATTAAGATTATTTGCATCCTTCTTTAGTTGACATATAAGCTGCTTTCCTGGCAATTTTATTAAAATGGGCTACCATACCATTTTGTGCATGTCTAGTGAATGATATGCACTTAACTGGTTTTGCACTATTGCTTGGTCTAGTGAATGTCAACATTTCTCTCACTCCACTTTCCTTAGCTTGCAAAGTACATTTTCCAGCCTTTTTTTGTGTACATGTATGATAGCTACATTTTTCTGTTGATATAATTCCATACTACAGTCAACAGCAACGTTCAACTTGTGTTACCTTTGGATTGCCCTTTTTCTGTTTCCTGTCATTAATCAAATTTATTAACAATACGAAGGAAGTTGTACAAGCAAACCTTGGAAACACAAATTGCATAGACTAGCTCAACTGTCAACCATATCTCATACCAGGCTGAATAGGGGGCAAAGAGAAGGCACAACCTGGAAAGGTAAGGAGTTAAAAGAAGCTTCTCTGTTGAGATCCAGAATATGATCCTTCGTTTGACAAAACATTTATAAGGACAAAATTAGCACCTCTACATAAATGCTATGGAGTTGCTGCCCCAAAAGCCAGTACGACACTCTAGGTTTTGCTATAATTGTGGCAGTCCTCACTTAACTGACAAGTACTGAGAATGGCTATTATGGTGAAGCACCAACCTGGCTCAGAATACCACCCCCCTTACCCCTGCAAATGGTTTAATAATAATAGTTGAAATGGGAATTTAAATGAAAATATACCTTCAAGTGTGTATTTATCCTATTCATAATCTGAACAAAGTTTTATAAAAGATGAAATGGAATTTAAATGAAAATATACAAAGAACTATTGAATTAACATGTCATAAGTTTGATGAAACTATAGAATTATAGAACAATTCCTTTTAGCCTTAAACTGTTGTGTGGTTATGTCTCCTCCGTGTGCAGTTTAAATTTCAGTTTTTTCTGTTGTGTGGTTATGTCTCCTCCATGTGCAGTTTAAATTTCAGTTTTTCTAAAGGTCTCTTTTTTAGATAAGAGGGAAAAAAGTTTCACACTTAGTTTCAATAATCCTGTTGACGGAATAATTTTTTTACTATGTAGGCGCAGTGGAAAGGACTACCCTTTTTTGTGTACTTTTGAGTGGCAGCAAATCTAAAGTCGGCTTACATGTGTTGTTGTGAACATTGGAAAGGGGCTCCTTTAGTAGTTATGCAGACTTTTTATTTTTGCTGCTGCTTGCGTACAAATCCTGCTTTGCAGAGGTTGATACTATAGATGCTCGAATATGGAATCCACATGACCCACCAATTCAAATGGTGTTTATTGATCAATTTATCAATTGAAAAGTTTGTTCAAACGTGGGTGATTTTAGTTCCTGGACTTCCAAGTAAACATATGGTTGACCTTACTCTCTTTACTATAGTTTGCTGTATGATGTGGATGTTTCTCCGGGACTTGATTCTAATGGCCTTATGTTATGTATTAGGCTTGTTACGTGGCCTTTTGAAAGTGTTCTGTATTGGTTTTGTTTTTCACTCGTTTTGAGCCACTCCAACTTATATAAGTGCCTACTCATTGCTTTTGTGGGCGTGAATAGGTTTATGGTTTATTTTAAGTGGAAAAGTGTTTATGTTGCTCTGTATGGGGGTAGATTTAGTAAAATGGAAATTGCATCGAGCTCCCTTGCATGACACTTGTGTGAAGTGGGTTCTCGATAAAAACCTAGCTGCATCTCATTTCGGATATGCTCTATGATCGTTATAGTAAATCTACACTTGATACCAAAAGTTGTTTATGTACATATAGAAGTGCTCTGAGGTGAACCCAGCGATGCAACTATGAATTGTTTGAGTTACTAAGGCTTGTTTATTGTTGTTGTGTTGTGCCAGTATGATTTTGTGTTTGATATAAGTGTTGTATTGTGTTGTGATGTTGTAAGTTGTCAAGAAATGTTTTGTTGGAGTAGTAGTGTTTTTTAAATAATAAATTATCCAAAATGAGTACTTACTCTTGTATTTAGCATTTCAAGTCGTAAAGAAAAAAAATTGTTTACATATATTAGAGATGTTAGTTTTGTCACAATTTATTATTTTGTTCCATTCAACCATCATTTTAAAGCTATTAGGGGTGTTCATGGTCGGATAACTTTTTTTATCAAATCGGTTTGGACAGTTAAATTTTAAGATTGGTTAAGTGGTATATTATTTCTTCGTTATCTGTTTGATTGAATTGGCGTGGTTGGGTTGGATATTTTAGTTATTTTAAAATCAAATTTTAGTATGTTATTGGATTTTTTAAAAAGATGAAAGGAAATAAATCTAATTGATGTGTAACCTTAGCCGCACTAATATTACCACTAAATTTGTCAAATTGCGTAAACCAAGATTCTTGTTTATTAAAATTTGATGTGAATCCAATTTTTCTTTTTCTGATAATTAATTTGAATCTAATTAGGGTTTCTTTTATAAAAAATATAATTATACTTAAAAACATTATATATATATATATATATATATATATATATATATATATATATGTGTCATTTTTTCTTCCTACAAAATAATTTAAGATTTAGGTGTTTTAACTTTTTTTTTATATAACTTTATCTTAATCAAATTGAAACAGATTTATTTTCGGACCGGATCGGTTTGAATTAGACAATTATTTTATATTTTTTGGTTCAATCAACTATCCAAAGGAAATTTTCGTTCGGATAAAAAAGATTCATTTTATAAATTCAAATAATTTATTTTTCGGTTCCATTTATAATTAGTTCGGTTGAGTTCGTTTTCTCAATTTTCTGTTTTTTCACAGCCCTACTGTGAGGGATATAACTTGCTCGTATTTGATTACTTGAGTTTGCTAAAGAATTATATTTCCTTCTAATATATATTAAAACATAAATGAAAAAGAAAATTCTGTACATAAATACATATCCGAATAATGGTAAAATTTGTAGCAAAGCACAAATGGCAGATGACGACGGTTCATAGCCTTTGCACCGACGCTAGATGCTAATCTTTATCTTCTTCCTAGGCAGTACTGCAGCTAAATTAGTAGAGAGAGAGAATGGTATTGTCCATTACACTGCAACCTCCTCGCTCTCTCGCTCGCGTCCGCTCTCTCACTCTCACGCGCGCCTCTTCTTCTTCCTCCTCACTCTCTCAGCCTCTCACTGACCCATCTTCTTCTTCATCATCGCAAATCCTCAGCATCCGCTACGCTCTCCTCTCCCGCCGCCACCTAACTGGCTGAGTCCTACCTCTCGCGCCTCCGACTCACTGAGCCCCACATCAACTCCTTCCTCCACATCTCTAACAGCGTCTTAAAAGACGCCCAAGACATTGACGCCAAGATTCAGAGCGGCCTCAATGTCGGCCCCCTCGCCGGCGTGCTTGTTGCCGTCAAGGATAATATCTGCACCGCCGATATGCCGCCCACTGGTGGGTCCCGCATCCTCCAGAATTACCACCCGCCCTTGGATGCCACGGCCGTCAGCAGAGTAAAGGAGCAGGGAGGGATTGTGGTTGGAAAGACTAATCTGGATGAGTTTGGCATGGGCAGTACTACTGAAGCTTCTGCTTGTCAGGTTCTGTTTATTTTATAGTATCATTTTGTTAGTTAAATTGGACGCATTTTTGTTGTGGGCTTGCCTCAATTTTGTTCATTCAAGCACTAAGATTTTATATTTACGTTTTATTCAATACACATTTGAGTGTTAAATTGTCAATTTTTGGTTGGCATGAATCTCAAACAATGTGATGGAATCTGTTTCACAATCTAGGTGGAGGTGGTTTCCTCAACTGAATAATCTGTTCATTCCCTTAGGTGACTGCAAACCCCTGGGATGTGTCTCGGGTGCCTGGCGGATCATCTGGAGGATCAGCTGCAGCTGTTTCTGCCAGGCAATGCGTGGTATCATTGGGAAGTGATACTGGTGGAAGTGTTAGGCAGCCGGCATCTTTTTGTGGTGTTGTTGGATTGAAACCAACTTATGGGCGTGTCTCTAGATTTGGGCTCATGGCATATGCATCTTCACTCGATGTTATTGGATTTGGAACATCAGTTGCTGATGCTGGTGTCCTTCTTCATGCAATTTCTGGGCATGATAGATTTGATGCTACTAGTGCCAAGCAAGTAAGATTCTTTCTGCATTCCTTCACATATGAAACATTTTGCATAATTGACTAGTGAATTTTAAGGTTATACAATCTCAGATTCTGATGCTCGTGTAGAGAATCAATCCAATTTCATATGCATCTTAGAAAACATAGCATTTGTCTCCACAGGATGTTTCTGTAGAATTTAATGGGTAGAAAACATGGTATTTGTCTCCACAGGATGTTTCTGTAGAATTTAATGGGTAGATTGGGAGAATTACCACCCTTCATCTCTTTACCTGCAGAATCAATGTACTGTCTAGTTTTATTTTTGTCATGTGTGGCTTAATAATTCTGACGATATACAAATAGCCTAGAGCTTTATAATTCAAATAGATTATTGTCAATAATTAAGCTGAAAATGATATACATACAAAATACTCTATACCTGTATCACTGTATGAAGGATTACTACAACAAAAGGAGGAAGCTCGTCTAAGAAAGTCTTGAAAAATAGTATGCAAATTGCAAAGTGGCTGGTAATAGTTGTCATCCAGAGAAGAAAAAGAAAAGGTTACTTGGAGTTGTTCGCAAGAAGTTTCTTTTTCCCATTCCTCAAATCTGCAGTTCTTGTAGGAGCTGCAGAGTCCAAAGGAATACATTATTAATTAAGAGCATTAGCGGTTTGTTTTATGTAGTAAAACTCAGTTTCTACTGTGAGACTGAAACCTAAAGTGTGGTTTTACTATTCTGGAGGTAACTTAGTAACTTAGTGGGATGCCTTCAGCCTGAGATAGTGGTGACTAAGGAAGGCAGGTGTTTAGCTGGCAAAGAGTGATGATTCTTTTTGAAAATGTTTCTGGGAATAAAAGTGAATTGATTGTAGCAAGAAGGAAATACGCATAGTAGTATAAATGGAAGTATGTAGTCAAGAACTGATGCCCACCGCAAATTAACAATTGCAATTCAACACTATTATGATGACCCTCAATCTCCTACCTGCCGAGCATTTTGGAAGTCAACAAATGTAAAGGAAAACCTTCTATTAATAACCAATATTAACCTTAATATGTTGAAAAGAATTGCAACGGATATGACACCTAGCGTACATAAAGCATAAATCAAAAGTAAACTAAAGCCCAACCAAACAATTCTAAAATGATGGCTAAGGTGAAGAATGCAGCAAAAGCACAAATTAACATGTAATAAAGGAAGAAAAAAGAAGTCTTCATGAGAGATGGGAGGAGAGCAGTTGGGATGGTAGGAGAGAGGGGGCCGACAGAGAGGCCTCTCTGGAGCAAAGTGAAAGATCGAGCAGTAGAAGACATCGAACTCGTTCACCCAGGAGTCGCAGCCGTTCCCCTAGGCAACAACATACCCTCGAGCCTCGAGGGCACATACGTCACTTTGAAATTTCTCCGCCTCGTCATGACCGTGAAATCCTAGACGACACCTCAAGTCATCCGTTCAGCCACCGTATAAGACGCCATAGGGTCAGTTGACACGTTAAGCTCCCCACAGAGTCGTACGACGGCACTAAAGATCCCATCTCCCACCTCAATATGGTGAAAGATTTCGTGCAATTTCAGACGCACAATGACGCGGCATTGTGTCAAATATTCGTTATGACGCTGTCAGGGGTAGCCCGCCTCTGGTTTGAAGGACTCCCCGCCTGGTCGATCGATAATTTCGTACAGCTAGAGGCTAAGTTTAAGAGTCGCTTTAGCACAGCTATCCCCATCCGGAAGTCTGCCGCAGGCTTGTTTGATATACGCAGAAAGTTAGAAGAATCCTTAAAAGGCTATCTCGGTCGTTTCGACATGGAGATGTCGTTAACACCAGGTATTACTATTGATTTTGCCATAGAAGTTTTGAAGAGAAACTGTGACTACGGAAAGTTGAGGGACGCGTTAATGGTGGACCTCCCCGGCAACCTTAGATGCGTTAAGGCTGAAGGCTCACAACTACGCAAGGATGGTAGACGAGGAATACAGAGATAGAATGCGAAACATGCCTTAGAGGGCACCCCCCGTCCCCGCCACTCAGGCCAGTGCGACCCACGATACTCACCTGGGTGACGAATACGCCCAGGGGAAAGATTACATCCCCAAGGCGTCAAATCGACAGAAAGATAACTTTTCTAGAGGAAGAACCGGTGGCTCGAACACTCAGCGACAAGCGGACCCGCCTAAGGGTCGAATCTACGACCCCGACCTTCCTTCCCTTATACTTCCGCGGGCAGAGATCTTAGCAATTATTCAGCAGCGGAACCTGCCAATCCGCTATCCAGCCCCTGTGAAACCGGGAGTGATCATGAGAGGAAGAGAAAACGCTTTCTGCAAATTCCATAAGGCCAGAGGGCACTCCACCGATGTATGTAGAGAATTGAAACTAGCGATAGAGCGTTTGTTAGAAGAAACCAGAGGCAACCCCACGCGCGGGGCGTCAGGCGACCAACAACTGCCTCCTCCCCCTAGAAGCAGCGGGACCTCTGGTGGAAAGGGGAAAGAGGCGTTAACAATTCATGACGAAGACATCCCCATCATCAACATCATTGCCGGTGGCACATCATACCTCGACGAGCCCACCCAAGCGACACCCGTCGCGGGGGAGAAGCGAAAACGAGAAAGCCAGCCCGCAAAAAAAGAAGCGATAGATATGCTGGACATGATGGTGCTATCCTTCTCAGAAGAAGACGAGAAGGGTGTCGTGTTCCCTCACAACGACGCATTGGTAGTCACGCCCGTCATCGGAAACCATGGGGTTCGAAGAACCCTCATTGATTATGGCAGTGCGGTAAATCTGCGCCCCGCCGATGAATTGACACCCTGCAAGAAACCAATCATTGGAGTGGACGGTGTTCCTATACCTGTAACCGGAGTTACAGTGCTGCCTGTGTACTTTAGAGAAGACACGTCCAAGCGATCAAAAGAGTTGTTCTTGGTCGTAGACCTCATTCTACCATATAACGCCATTCTAGGGCGACCATTTCTCAATCGCTTCGGGGCAGCAATATCTCAAAAACACCTCAGGATAAAATATCCCTCTTGGGAAGGAGTGGTGTCAATCAAGGGCGACCAAAAGCTAGCCGCCGAGTGCTATTTGCTCATGACTCAGAAAAGCTGTGACTAGTACGTGTGTGGCGGCAGATCCCTACAAGCAAAGGGATGAAAGGCGCACCCAACCGGTAGATACGATGGTGCCCGTCCTCGTCAATGGCAATAGTGAGGCAAGTTTCTTGGTCAGTGAAAAGTTAACCCTGGAGGAGAGTGCACAACTAGCCCGACTGCTGAACAAGTGCAAAGGGGAGTTCGCTTGGAAACCAACGGACATGCCTGGCATATCCAGGGAGGTAGCAGAACATCGACTTAACGTCAATCCACGTTCCACGCCAGTTCAACAGAAGCGGCGAGTGTTCTCCGCGGAGAAGGCAATGGCTATTGACAAGGACGTAACAAAACTCCTGGACGCGGGATTCATTCGAGAGGTTCAGTACCCCACTTGGCTGGCCAATCCCGTCCTAGTTCCGAAGCCCAACGGAGACTGGCGCATGTGCATCGATTTCACTGACTTAAACGATGCCTGCCCCAAGGACTGTTATCCGCTCCCAAAATTTATCAGTTAGTCGATCAAACTGCTGGATACGCATACTTGAGTTCTTTGGACGCCAACTCCGGATACCATCAGATCCCCATGGCCAAAGAAGACGAAGAGAAAACGACATTCATAACCCCTAAGGCTACCTATTGTTACACATCAATGCCGTTCGGATTGAAGAATGCTGGGGTAACTTTTCAGCGCATGGCGAACAAAGTGTTTGAGAGGCAAATCGGAAAAAAAACGTAGAAGCCTACGTAGACGACTTATTGGTCAAGAGCCGAAGCTTCAGTGACCATCTGTTAGACTTACAAAAGGTGTTTGACGCATTAAGGAAGTACAAAATGAAACTGAACCCTTGCAAATGCGTATTTGCATTTCAGACGGGAAATATTTTGGGGTACGTGGTAAGCCAGAAAGGCATCTAGCCGAACCCGTCAAAGATTAAAGCCATCCATGACATGGCATCGCCACGAATCATCCAAGAGGTCCAAAGGTTGACAGGATGCATCATCGCTTTAGGGCGATTTATCTCTAAACAGGGCGAGAGATGCTTGCCGTTCTTCAAGGTCATACGCAGAAAGGCTCCTTTTGGATGGACGCAAGAATGCGAAGAAGCGTTCATAGGTTTGAAAACCTATTTGTCGTCCGACTTGGTGCTAACACGACCAGAACCGGGCAATACCCTATTCTTATATCTCGGCGTTGCAGATGAAGTAGTTAGTGTTGTCCTAGTACGGGAGGACAATCATGCCCACCGCCCCGTCTTCTTTGTCAGTCATGTGTTAAAGGATGCTGAGGTGCGATACACCCATATCGAGAAGGTGGCATTCGCCCTGATACAGTCCATACGAAAGATGGACAGGTACTTCCAGGCCCACCCAGTTATTGTGCTTATAGATCAGCCCTTGAAGAGAATTTTCAGGAAACCAGAGTCTCTCTGGGAGGATGCTGATTTGGGCAATCGAGCTTGAGCAGTACGGATTACAATACAAGGCTCAACCATCTGTAAAAGCCCAGGTCCTAGCGGATTTCATCGCCGAGTGCACATTTTCTAGGGATCATGTGGCGGAACCGCTTGAAGAGGAAGAGAATAGCGCAAAGCTCCCACCCTCGGAGGCCTACGCGGACTCGTGGGTTATTTACGTGGATGGCGCTAAAAATCAAGAGCTGGCAGGAGCCTGTATTTATATGATTGGGCCACATGATATATAGGTGCGACATGCCATCAGAATCCTACAACCACTATCTAATAATGCAGTAGAGTATGAAGTGTTATTAGCTGGGCTCAAGATAGGAAAAAATCTCTCCACCAAAGCCGAGCGCGACGCGGTGGCAGGAGCCCCACGATTGAAAATACGAGGTGACTCCAAACTAGTGATAGACCAAGTCTTGGGACACTCCCAAGCCAGAGAGCCCATCATGGTGCAGTACCTCTCGAAAGTAAAACGAGAATTGATGGAAATAGAACAAAGCGGCGTGCACGTCACTTTTGAACACATTCCCCGAGAGAACAATGCCGAGGCAGACAACCTTGCCAAAACGGCAGCCAATCAGGAGGCGACCATACCAGAGGACGTGTATTACGAGGAAAGGTTAGTGCCGTCCTTCATGGAGGAGCAGTTGTCGCTGTGTAGAAGAAATTGAAAAGGACTGGAGAACCCTCTGGTCAAATTCCTAAAGCACGACGAGTTGCCGAGCGACAATGCAGAAAGGAAAAAAGTGTTGAAACAAGCGGCAAGATGCACCTACTATGATGGGGAGCTAATCCGGAGATGTTTCTCCCACCTAGCGGTAAAATGCATAACCGAACAGGAAGGCCTCCACACCCTGCGAGAGATTCATGAAGGGATCTATGGTATGCACGTATCGGGCGACACCATGGCCGCACAAGTATTTCGGTCAGGATTTTACTAGCCCACCATCCGCAGGGATTGTAACAACTTCGTGCAAACATGTCACAAATGCCAAGAGTTTGCTAAAATCCCCCGGCGACCTGCCACAGAAATCTCTCAAATCGTGCCCCCCTGTCCTTTCGCTAAATGGAGAATTGACATTTTAGGCCCTTTTTCTAAGGCAAGATCCCAACTAAAATTCGTAATCGTGGCTGTGGACTACTTCACAAAATGGGCAGAATCGGAGGCGGTAGCCAACATTACGACCGAGAAAGTATGGCGCTTCTTTAAGTGCCAAGTTATCATGCGGTTCGGGGTACCTCGTGTGCTGGTCAGCGACAACGGGACGCAATTTACCAGCAACTTCTTCAAGGAACAGTGTGAGGAATTCCAGATGGAACAAAGTTTTTCCTTCGTAGCACATCCCCAGACTAACGGCCAGGCAGAGGTGACCAACCGAAGCATCCTGAGCGGCATTAAGAAAAATTTGGAGGGCTAAAAAAAGAAATGGGCAGATGAACTACCTTATGTGATGTGGGCCTACCGCATGACTGTTAAAACTAGCACAGGGGAAACGCCCATTGCGATGGCTTTTGGCACTGAGGCTGTCACGCCTGTGGAAATCGGCACCCTAAGTCTAAAGGTCGAATACTTCAAGGAAGAGATAAACGAAGAAAGGTTACGAGCTAACCTTGACGCGTTACCTGAGCTACACGAGGAAGCCCTCCTGAAAGCAATGCACTATAAAAGGAAAATGGCACGGTATCACAACAGACATGTTAAGGAGCGGCTGCTCAAAATGGGAGACTTGGTGCTTAGAGACAAGCGAGCCACTGGCCAACGGATGTGGAAACTCAGCTCAAATTGGGAGGGCCGATACCGCGTCACCCGCGTTATCGGGAAGGGGGCATATCACCTGGAAACACTTGACGGTACCCCCTTACCTAACTCCTGGAACATTGTTCGCTTGAAATTATATCATTCTAGAATTTGACATGCCGTAGCGCATGCTCTAACAACTATTTTGGAGATATCTCTTGTGTTCTTTTTTGGTTGTCTGTGGTGTGCAAATAACGGAAGAAAGGGTGCCGGGAGTGAAAAGTCCTAACCTTGTGGCAGACCGGGCTAACACAGATGGGCCACTAAGATCAGGCACGCCCCGGCGAACCTGGAAATATATGGTGCTGGAAGTGAAAATTCTATCCTTGTGAGGCTGGCCTTGATCAGGCGACTCACTAAGATGAGACACTCCAGCATTGTCGGGAGTGAAAAGTCCTATCCTGGGATACCCGTGCTCACATAGACGGTATACTGAGACGAGGCACGCCCCGACTCCCCTGGGAGTGCAAATCCTACCCTTGTGACAACTCGTGCTCACATAGGCGATTGATCACCAAGATGAGGCACGACCCTAGGGAAGTTAAAAACTCCACCCCGGAAGTGAAAATCCTACCTTTACGATGGTGGCGCTAACACATGCACATCGTTAAGACGAGGCACGCTTTGAGGTGCGAGGTGACAACGCTGAGAAGTGAAAATCCTACCCTCGTGATAGCCGACCTTGATCAGGTTGCTCACTGAGATGAGGCACTTCCTGGCCAATTAACGAAATATAAGGAGTCATGATACCCCAGCGAGTAACCGGAGGGAACAAACCCGGTGAAGTTGGCTGGATGAGTATGTGACACGAGCGACATATTGGTGGGATCGCGCCAAGCGAGCTTGGAGAGTACGCGGCAACACCCCAAGGTAATTAAGACACTTTGTCATATGTCGCTACTAACACAAACAATAAGTGAAAATGTGCAGGAAAATTAGCAAAACATCGAGGTGACGAAGCGCCCGAGAAAGCAATGATGTCGCGGAAAGGCAAAGTACCCTGATCGAATGACGGTCACCTTGTTACCCCAAACGCAGTTCGAGATGATTTAGAACGTTAGTTATGTTTGATCGCACGAGCCCTCACGAAGAGGAGAAAAGTGCGACACCGCTTTGAACACTACACGTCATGACCCTGCGAAGAAGGTTCGAATGCGCATTCGGCATCACTCTATCAATATTGGTGTCACAAGTCTATGAATAAACAACGACAAATTAAGAAAGACCATTGATAAAGGAAAACTACAGCTAGAATATATGCGCTGTTCATACAAGAATGGAGGCTTGCGCGAGCAAAAGCCTTGAAACATAAAAGAGCAAAAAGGGGAGGACACCCGACATGCGAAAAGAAAAACAAGAAAACCTATGGCCCTGACAGGCTGCCGTCCTCCTCACTCCCCCGTGGCCTCTTCGCCCGATAGTAGCCATCCTCCGTAAGGTCTCCTGACTTGCCTTTGAAGAGCTGAATGATAGTAGCGACATCAAACTTGTCTCGACCATATCGCTAAATAAAACAGTCAGTCATGATGCTCGCGGTCTGCTCTGAGAACCACTTATATTTGTCTGTCGTCTCCTTCTCAAGCGCGGCACTCCGACCCCGTTCTGCTTGTAGGTCGGCATCCTTGGTGGCTTCGCGCCCTCTAGCCTCCTCTAACTCTCTTTTCATAGCTGTCAAGCTGGCCTCCATATTCTGCCGCTCTTCTGCAGACTCCCTCATTTCTTCTCGGTTCCTACCAAGCTCCTCCTGGTTCCTGTTAATTTCCTCTAGAAGCTGGCGATTAGTGTTGCGCCACTCCTCGGAGGAAGAGCTGAGGGAGCCCACTTGCTTTGTCATATCCTTCGACCAATAGTGGAAGTCTTGAAGAGTAGAGAATAGTTGAGTATGTATCCGCTGCAATCGGTCCCCGTTGGCATGAGAAAGGAAAGCTCGCTCCTCCTCCTCAAGCGAAAACATATGCGAGGCTAGGTAAGCAGATGTTGCTAAAGAGTTGTCACCCCCTAGTGTTGGGAACCCGCTTCGGCGAATATTGCTCAAGTCAACTTGATGTGTGGCGGGCCCGACAGAAGTCACTGTGCTTAAGTCAACCACCAAACAGGGAGTCTCGACGACCGCAAGGGAAGGAGAGATTGTCGGAGCAGCCGCAGGGACAAAGAAGACGTTAGGAGGAGACGGAGGGGAACGAGAGGACGTTCCTAGGTTGAGACCAAAACCATCGGCGTGGAAAGATGGAAAGTCGCTCTCCGACAGATCGCCTATGAAGCCTAGTGGATGGCCAGGGGGAGGAGGTGACACGGCGAAAAAAGAAGAAAATTGAGGAAATGGCGCGGAGGCAGCCCTGTTCCCCGACAGCTCAAAGGCTTGATCGCTTGGCAAGGGGCCAGTACCAGTGACACCTTCTTGCCTTTCCTGATCGACGGCAAGACCATTTGATGAAGGGGGATCCCCACCAAGGCGCGACCTCTTAGGACCAAGAATATATGTCAGGTCCATACCGTCACGTGAAGGAACAGTAGAAGAAATAGCAGCAGTATCCTGCGAAGAAAAATAGAGAGAATAAGAGGACAAGTAAGTGGAATAAATAAATTGAGAAGAATTTGCAAGAACAACCTCAGAAACTAGAATAGAAGGATGAGCAAGAGCGATGACGCGAATACGGATAGTCCTTCTCCTCCTCTTGGCAATTGGAGGTCGAGAAGATGACGCTTGAGTAGGATCCGTATTTTTGGAAGAAATTGGCTCAGTTGCCGAAGCAGCAGTAACCTCCGCGTGAGGACGAGAAAAAGACTCAGGCGTAGAAGTGGACGGGTGCGCAACGTTAGCAGCGGCACCAGCAGTAGCAGCGGCACCAGCAGTAGCAGCGGCAAGAACCTCTTTTTCCTTCCTCCGCTGAGCTCTTTTCTCTCGTTTCTTGACACATTCAGGTTTCCAACCGGCTGGAGGATCTGCATCAATAAGAGAAAAAATGTCAGAGTTAGTACGGACAGGTAATAGCGAACGAAATGGAGGGTGCTCACTTTTGATGCAGCCCCGGATGTCGCCCTGGCACGCAAGTATGAACACCAGGAATCCCTGTCAGATTGAGCAGTTTGTCCAACTAGGCTTGCTCAGAGGGCCCTAAGAGCGGCCTCCCACCCCAGGCGCCGTCCCTAATGTTCAGATTGAACCCACTCCGCCACAAAGGCTTAGGCAAGGTGACGATAAAAAACCCCTTTTTCCAGGCGTCAATAGAGGATTCAAGATGTAATAACTTGCAAGTAAAGGGTTTTAATGAGTCATCGTCATAGCGAGGCGATATCGCTATGACACCATTACTATGATTATACAGTTGAAACAGGGATCGAAGCAGCAATAGAGAGGGAGATTCAATCCCTACGTGTCTACAAAGAGCTATAAAGGCATAAATGCCACAGTAAGCATTTGGGCTTAACTGGGCAGCGTTCAAATCAAACTCAGAGAATAATTCTGCAACCAGGGGATCCAGAGGAAGTCGAAAACCATAGTTAAACATTTTGGCATAAAGAATCCTACGGTTGCTAGGTAACTCGCTGTTGAGACGAAGCGACCTAGGGGCAACTTCAGTAGAATACCCATCCAAATGATCAAGGTTGGCATTATAATTTCGTAACCGTCACCGAAGAACGACGGAAGAAGCAATGGTAGAGACGGTATTCTCAATATCTCCTTCCCCAGCAGGTTGGGGTTGGGAATAGCGGCGATTGCGAGCCATGAATAAAGCTAAAATAAGAGTAGAGTAGAAGATACCTTTTTGAGAAAGAAGGTTGGGGCACCCAGGCGGCGGCGGATCGCAAAGAGAGGAAGAAAAATTGTGTTCTTTTCTTAAGGAAAGAAGCAACAAAAGATGAGAAAGGAGTATGAGAAGGGTTTTATAACCCTAAGGCCCAAGTAAAACGACAGTTCAAGCGATCATTGCGTGTGACGTGTCAAAATTAATAGACGCGGAAAACGAGTACAGTCCCAGGCGGGTGAAAAGACGCTTTCAGCCTCACCATTCCCCTAGTGCTCCCACCTGCGGACACGTGTACATAGAACATCATGACTGTCTCTTTTGCATCAACAAAAGAATCCAGAGCATTAAATGCTCTGAAAAGTGGAACCAGGTCCAACGAAAGAGAAGACAAGCGACAACGCTGCGATACGTAAAAAGTATAGCACATAGCGATAGTACAAGGAGACAAGTGATAGATAAACCCAGCAGGAAGGTGACGCCACAAAGGTACATGTTATTCGGCCAAGTATACAAGATTTATTAGTTATTACAAAGCAAGGAGGCGATATCAAAGTTCAAATTGAAAAAATAGTAACAACAGAACAACAGATAGTAAAACGACACCTTAGTCAACCGACATCGAACGGGCCTTCCATGGTGTCGCCTCATCACTCCTATTTGGAGGAAAAGAAGCCTTTTTGGCTTTCATCAATCTCTTTCATCTTCGCGGAGGCATACTCGGCAACCTGAGCAGGCTTAAAAGCCCTACCATGGCACTGATCCGCGAACCCAGCAGTAAAGGCCCGTACGACCTTCTTCTTCCACCAAGTCACCTTTGACGAAGCCCTCGCCAAATCAGCATCGCGGGATGATATCTCTTCGTGGAGAAGAGAATTCTTTTTCTCGGCAGCTACCAACTCAGCCTCCAAAGCTTCAAACTTGGCTTTTCCTCTAGACCTCTCCCGAGCAAGGTCAGCACGGCACTCGCGCAGTTCGGCTTGGGTACGTATCTGGAGCCGTGTCAGCTCTTCCATTTTAGCCAAGGCACCCGGATCTTGAAACTGCTCACCGTGGGCCTTAATAAAGTAATGAAGTTCCCGAAAGACGGCAAGACAATTATTCATAACGCGTGCACGCTGAACATGAGGAGGAAGCTATAGTAGCCTATTCTCATCCTTAGGGACGCGGAACATCTTGCATGCCAAGATAGTTGTGGGCTAGTCTTGCGACAAGGGGTCTGATACACCAAAGGCACGAAACCCGTCAGTCCCAAACTTCGACAAATCCAGATGGTGGGAAGGAGCCCCTCGGGGCTCGTCAGGGGAGAGATCAGCAACAAAGGAAGGGGCAGAACTACCGACCGAACCACCGGCATCTCCAATAGAAGTAAGGAATAACGGACAAGGAGACTTTGGTGGAAAACAAGAAGAACCAGTTGTACCTTGAACTGGTGCCACCACGTTAGGGATATAGGAACCAATGGGCGAATGAGGAGGCTCCATGACAGGAGTGGAGTCTGCCACTGACGGTGATACCATCGCAGCTAGGGGTGTTCATCGGTATTACCGAATTACCGAACTACCGAACTTTTGAAGTTCGGTATTACCGAAGTTTCTAAAAGCTATACCGAACCGAATTCCAAATAACCCATACCGAAACCGAATTTCCGAATTAAAATTTCGGTAAATTTCGGTTTACCGAAATTACCAAAATTTACCGAAATTTCTTCAAATTCTTTACCGAATGCCAATTAAACATACAAACTAAGAAATCAATCTTCTGCCAATCCAAGTAAATCCAAATTAAACATACAAATTATAGAAATCAATCTTCTGCCAATCCAAGTAAATCCAAATTAAACATGCAATCCAAGTGGCTTGTAGTGATCTGTATCGCTCATCATTAAAAAATACAACCAACAACACTGATTGCATAGCAATTCTAATGACTTTCAAATTAACTCATTCAATAAACTTCTTGTTTAATTCTACGGCAACCCATAGAACTTCTTGTTTAATTCTACAATCCAAACAGCAACCCATAGAACAAGATTTCCAAAATTACCCATCAAACAAAATTACCCATCAAGCTAAATTACTCACTTGGCAACCGCGGAGGATTGGTATCGGCGAGTGGTCGTCGGACTGGCGAGTGGAGGTGGCGATTGGGATTTGAGAGAGAAGAGAGTCGATGGAGATTTGAGACAACGCGATTTGAGAGAGAGAGAAAGGTGAATCGTCGATGGAGGCTGGCGATCGGCGTGTGGACCGGAGGAGGCGAGGCGAATCTGGCGATCAGGATTTGATTTGAGAGAGAAGAGAGAGAGAGCGAGAGAGGTGAGTGTGTGTGTGTGTGTGAGACTGTCGTGTGAGTCGTGTGTAAGAATGAATAACTGAAGTAATGGGCCAAGACATGGGCCAAAGGCCTAATAGTAATGGCCCTAATTCATTAGGCAAAAATTTCGGTAAGTTCGGTTTACCGAACTTCCCAATTTTCATACCGTACCGAACCGAACTTAAAGTTCGGTAGACGATTACCAAAACCGAAGTTACCGATACCGAAATTACCGAACCAAAATTGCAAACGGTTCGGTTCGGAAATTCGGTAATTCGGTTTTCGGTAATTTTGAACACCCCTAATCGCAGCTACGGGAACCCCGTTAGGAGGAGATGACCTCGGAATTGAGGAAGTGTCGCCTGGTGGCGCGACAACCTCTCCAGTGACACCAGGTGAAGTGGCAACGAGAGGAGTTGCAGGGATTGTCGCTGGAGCCGTGGTAGGTCGAGCAGCAATCCTCGCCACCCGAGTCTCGCTCTTCTCCCTCAGCCTCTTCCGCTGAGCCGCGAAGGCTGGGCAAAGACTCAGCTCTGTATCCATGTCCTCCATATCCTCGGCCCCGTAGGAAAAAATCTTCGTCTCAATTATTGGCGAACCAGAGCGAGGAGCGCGGGTAGAAGTACCACACTCCCTCGAAAGAGCCGCACTCGAAGCCCTTTTCTTTATGGGCACGTGGCGGTCAGCTTGAGTCCCAGTAGAAGTAGAAGGAGTTATCGCTGGAGACGGTATAATCTTTGGAGGAGCGTCACCCTTTGAAAGCGGACGAGCGACAGTATTCCCTGCGAGAAGCTACGTTAGTAAACAAGGGATAAGTAAGATAATGACAAAGCCCAAAAACTCACCTATGGTACACTCAGACAAAGGCCTATACAAGGTAAAATTTTGGATCTGGAAGGACGACTCCATCTCCAGCAAGGCGTTGGCCTGGCCTAACTCTTCCCTAGACAGAACTACTGGCTTCACCCAATCAACAACACCCAGGTTGAAGCCAGAGCGCCACAGACGAGAGGGTAATTCGACAATGAAGAAACCGCTCTTCTAGTCTTCGACGCTCTCCTCAAATCCTTGAAATCTTTGCTAAAAAGACCCGACTAAGGCATCACCCCACCTTGGGGTAATGTCAACTAAGCCGTTGCGACAGACTAAGGTCAAAAACTTACGGAACAAAGCGACAGAGGGAACAAGAATATCTTTCAACTCGCAAGCGCGAAGGAAAGCGTAGATGCCACTCCGCGAAGAAGGGGTGATCGGTACAGGGTTAAGCCCATACTCACGCAGCACGTTCTCTAGTGTGGTATGAACAGGGAGGCGGAACCCATACTGAAACATCTTAAAATAAAGCATCCTACGAGTCCCCCAAAGTCTGTCATGAAGCCTCATAATGCTAGTCGGAATCGAAGTACCGTAATCCCTGGGGAAAGTAATACCATTGCTTTCTAATTCGAGACGCAGAACAGTGGGGCAAGTAAAGATGCTAGGGGTGTTCTCGATTTCAGGATCTCGAGGGGCTGCCCCGGGGATAACCAGAGAGTCGGACTGAGATCTTGTGCGAGGCATGACAGGTAAGTAGCAAAAGGAAAATCAAACCAAGATCGAGCAGAATACCTTGGAAAAGAAGGAGAGGAGCGAAACTAATAGGCGGATCGTCTGGGTACGAACGAGAGAATTTCCTCGGAGCGAGTGAAAAAGCGAAGAGAGATGTGAAATTTAAAAGAAGAGCAAAAGAGTAGAAAGAAGGAACGGATTTCCTTTTAAGAAAGACGGCTAAAGACTAGACGACCAGGCAGCCCATCGCAGTAGGACACGTGTAAAATAAAAGCAACACGTGGAAAGATTCTGACAGGAAACTTAAAATCAGGCACTCGCCTCGAACCTTGTGAGGGAAAAATTGTGAACCGTAAGAAGTCAAAAAAGATGGTTGTGTGAAGCGATAACTGGCTGGTCAGCGTCAGTTACCCCATGAGGCGACACAACGCAGAAGTAAAGAAGAGAAAAGCAAAATACTATTTTTATTTATTCAAAGAGCCAGCGGCATCTACAATAAACACGACATGTATGCGTCAATCCTCATTAGCCCAGTCCATGTCATAGCAGTAATCGTAGTCCTTCGGGGACTACGATAACACACTATTATAGGAAAAGAAAAGCTCGGCAGGCTTAGGCACAAGGTTTGTCGTGGGAGCAACCCCCTTTATTGGGGTGGCACGGGAACCCTCCCCGATAGTAGATGCTGCTGACCTCGAATCGGTGTTCTGAGTAAAAACCCCTCTCTGAAGGAGGACGAGAGGCAGACGACGACACTTCATCACCCTTCTGTAGCGCGGAGTAGTGAGGCTCATAACTGGCAAAAAAAGATTTGAAGGCCTTCTTCTTCGTTTTCTTTGGATTCTTGCGAACCCTGCGCTTGGTAAGCCTCCATGGGGGTGACAGAGGAGGATGGTCTGAGTCTGGTGAAGTCGGAGGAGTCGGTGGAGAGTCACGAGTAGCAGTGTACAAAAAATGCGAGTTAGCCATGAAAATATCAGCAATAGTAAGAAAGAAATGAGAAAAAGAGGGATGAACAGGGAAAAGAGAGAAGAAACCCATTATATAGCCAAGGCGAGGAGGCGCTCCTACCTTCTCGCGTGTTTTCAAAAATAATTAATACATTCAGGAACAACGACCAAAGGGGTGAAGAGATCCGATTTTACAACTACAACTGTTGAAAGTCTGCGCCAACCAAAAGACGCTGAAATAACCGCCCAATCAGTTGACACTGAAGAAATGGCGTGAAATAAATTTGGAACGGTGGGGAGAGACGTTTATTATTACGTGCCGGTCAAGTAAATGAAAAGGTGCGGGATCCCAGGGGACATTAAACCCACTGTTGGCGTGTGCGGAGGTTATTTTTCAAACAAGACGCTATACGAGGAAGGAAAACATCAATAGTGCGACAATCTAACAAGGAAACCATTTTATTTATTTAAGGGCCTAACGGCCCGGGAATACACAAGGTCGCACCAAAGGAAACATAAAGAGACATAGCAGGAGGGTCCCCACCGCTGGTCAGGTATTCGACCCAGCGTCATCATCTTCCCACTCCATGAAGGGAATCTCCCTCAGGGCATCCGCAAGAGTGGTCAGTTCGGAAGAACAGGCCCTCATGCCTTTCAGGCAGCACCCCAGCAAATCCTTCCTGTGCTGCAGCATAGCGATAAGCAGCTGAATTTGAGAGACAGCCACAAACAGCTTCACCGCCTTCTCCACAGGGCTAAAGTCTTCCATGGAGACAACATTCTGCCTAGCCTGTAGGGGGGTCAGCATCCCCTGGAGCTCCAAGATATCCTCAAAAGTCTTGGTGTTCAACGACCCCAGAAAATCAATGTCTGCTTGAGTCAGGTTCCTCAGGGTGTGGGCCTTGGAGAGCAGAAAGTCTTTGGTAACTTCGTCCATCGAATGAGGAGAGGTGGAAAGAATTGTGAAAACAAGTGTAGAGAAAAGGCCTATTTATAGACTCAGAGAGAAGATGGTCTGAAAAGGCGTGTTTGTCGATTTTTGAGCCCTCATTAATGCAGAAACCCCTAAAGAGACAAGACTGAAGACGAGGCAGTAGCCCTCGGTAAACACTCGGGCTCATTTTCAATTGGGCTTATGATAACCATTGACACCACTCTAGGGGCATCTCCGCCATCGCACCCAGCGACAAGGCCAGAACACTGTATATACTAAGGGGGACATTGCACTGTTCCTACCGCCCCTAGCCTGGCGGCCGACCCTAGGATGGTCGACATCAACGGGGGGGTTCTCACGCGACATATGCACGACGTCATCCCATCCCAGGTCACGCATGACGTCACCTCCCATGACGTCACTCTCTAGCACCCAGCGACATCTACCTGAGATATCACCTATCCCCTGTCGGTAAGGCTCTTCCTTCGCCTATAAATACCCCCACCATTCAAGACAAGAGGGTAAGCTTAAGACAGCGTGCTGAATCCTTGCTACTTTCACCACTTGTACTAACTTAAGCATCGGAGTGTTTACGCGGGAGACCCCCTCCGGCGCTTTGCAGGTGGCCAGGACAATAGGAATAGTGTTCCCGACCAGCCCACTTTGGCCGATCCCATTCGACGAATATCAGACTCTTATCATTTGGTATTGGACGAACAAATAAGTCGTTGTTTTTCGTTAAATTTTATTTGCTGGTTTTATTGTTCCGGTTCTGTAGGTGCACATCTCTGCTGTGCCTTTTTTCATTTTTTTAATAAATCTAATCAACTTATACAAAACAAAATATAAAAATTATAATAAATTATCAGAATTTTAAAAAAAAGTCATGTTATATGGTTATTACTGTATGGTTGGTCATCACATGATAACAAATTAATCAATTAACTAAACTTTTATTATTTACAAATAAAAGAAAAGCAACCAATGCGGTTATATGAATTGATGGAAATACTTTTAATATTTTAATATTTGAAAATGATATAATTGTTCACGCACATTCGGTAATTATCTAATATGTGAAAATTAGATGGCTTTATTTTGTTTTGTTTTATTTATAAAAACAAATTATCCCTGTGGTTTTATTTTAGAGTATTACATAATTTCGTGTACCCTTTTTCTTTATGTTGATATTGTTCCTCTCAATTCAAAGCTCATCAAAGAAAGGAAGGTTGAATTCTCTCATAGGGAACTAAGGAATCGGGTTCTTTGGGAACAAATTGGACATTGAAAATTGGATTTTCTTTCTTGTTCGCCTCTAGAAATTGACATTGAAAATTGACGAATTAAATGTGTACCAATTCTCTAGGACTTGATTGATTTAATGGCACTCAATTTCCAAAAAATTGACATTGAAAAATGACTTTCTAAGTTCCATTGACTCCACTATATAATCAGTACCTGACTCTCTCCATTTTATAGGTACAAATAATTCCATCAGTGAAAGAAAGAAAAGCAGGTGAAGATTGCAAGAATTTGAGCTGAGCGACGTCGCCGTCTCTATCGTCGTCGCCGTCGCCTTTCGCCAGTCGCTGCCACTTGCCTGCGCAGCCGTATGAACTAGGGTTTGGGTTTGCCTTTTTGCCTTGCCTTGCTTCTGTGAAGAAAGAACATGAAGAAGAACAGAACACGCGAAGAGAAAAAAAAGAGTTAAGTGAAGAAGAAGCAAAACGGCGCCGTTTTGGGGCCATGGCAAAACGGCGCCGTTTTGGGGCCGTGGCAAAACGACGCCGTTTTGGTGCCGTGTCAAAACGATTGAACCAGCTGGTTTGATCCGGTTCAATCCGGTTCGCCAGTTCGTTAAAAACCGACCGGGTTGTTCGATCTAACCCGGGTCACATGCAAATCCGGTCTAATAGCTGAATCAGACCGAAAATATGAAAAAGTCCGGTTGAACTGGCCGGACCAGCCGGTCTAGTCCGGTTCTGATAACTATGCTTACACTCAGTCACTCGTTCACTTACATAAAAAAAAAGGGACACATAGTTGCAGATTTTCTAGCAATTTTTCTACAATTATGACTTGCAAAGCAAGTTGAATTTTACATTTAAAAAAAAAAAAAAAGGAAAAGAGAGGAAGATGAGTTGATTGTTGTCACTTGTTAAAACACCAAAACTATTCTTTCAATTCTCGAGTTTCATTTGCATTCGGTTTTCCTTCTTTTGCTTCTTTGAGTCTCATAATTGTGTGCTTTTCTTGTTGAGTCTTATAGTGATTGTTCAAGGCGAAAGGATTGATTGATAAGTGGATTTTCAATTCGCGCGACCTCAAGCGCTTAACTTGTAGCTCCAATTCGGGAACCAAGAGCGAGAGATTTTGTGAGAACAACTTTTTGAGTGCTTAAACACGAGAGTAAACACGTTAGGGAGTGAATTTTCACTAACGTTTGCTACTTATGTAGGTACCAAATTTTCTATTATGTCCGCCGAAAGTGTCATGGGAAACAATGACATCAAGTCCAATGAGGCCGATCCTTCTTTATCGGCTAGATTTGATGCTATAGAGCGGGGGGCACCATGAGTTGAAGGAGCTGCTTCGGACCTTTACGTTGACACAAGGGAAGCCCGCCATAATCCCTAGCACCATGAAAACTAAGTCACGAGAAGAGCCATACAAGGAAGGGGCATGTGAAACGGAGTCGGAAGGACATGAAAGTGGTGATGAGTATAAAAGGAGTATGAGGGAGGCCAACCGAGGCTTTCCACACACCCTTACGACGGGTCCTAGGGGAAGAGGTCTTGTCAATATTGAAGCACATGCTTATGTGCTCAAGGATCTCTAAGCTCAAGGCCATCTTGCCAACATCATAACGACCACAATGTTTTCCACCCCAACCATCCGACCACAAGTGGTCAACCTCTAACATTTCCTAGTGTGCCACTTCCTAGGGGTTAACGAGTACCTCACCAAGCCTTGGTTCCTCACCTACAAGGTCGTACTACGCCTCATCATGATAGGGAGTTTTATGAGGATGTTTATGAAGAAGAAAATGATTATTTTGATGATAATGAGGAGAGGGTGCAGATGAATAGAGTGAGGAGGGGAAGGTTTCAAAAATCCCGGGTTGATGACAATTTAAATAGCATCAAGGTTCAAATTTCTATCTTTGAGGGTACTACGGACCCTTCGGAGTACATCAAGTGGGAAGGAAAGATCCAACGCATTTTTAATTGCCACCAATATTCAAAAAGCAAGAAGGTGAAGCTTGCCGCAATGGAATTTGATGGATATGCGGTGAGTTGGTGGGAGAAGGTTTATAGGGAGAGGTATGAGGCAATGGCTATCCAGACATGGGAAGAGAGGAAACAAGTCATGCAGGAGAGATTTGTGCCATCTTTCTACAAAAGGGACTTACAAAACCGGTTGCAAGGACTCAAACAAGGAACCAAGTCCGTGGGCGACTACTACAACGAGCTTGAGGCTCTTCTCACCTAAACCAACACCCAAGAAGACGAAGAGGTAACCATGACCCTCTTTTTGAATGGTGTGCATGAGAAAATCAGATATAAACTTGAATTGCGTGATTTTGTGAATTTGCAACCTATGTTACACTATGCACTCAAGGTAGAAGCACATGAGGTCACCAAAAGGAAGAATTTTCCTAGCCGAAACACCAACACCACCAACACATATTCAAATCCTTCTAAGACACCATGGAAACCATACCAAAAAAGACCAACCAAAAAACTCACTGTATACCAAACCAAATTCCCCAAAACCAAAGCCTTACACACCTTACACCAAGCCACCTCTTACTACAACACTAAACAATCAAAACATTTCCAATGCACCACCTAGAAAATACTCTTCCAACATTGAATGTTTCAAGTGCCGTGGGAGAGGACACATCTCTTCCGAATACCCAAATCGGAGGGTGATTGTCATTAGAAAGGGAGTGTATGAGACGGATAGTGAAGAAGATGAGGTTATTAATGAGGAGGTTTGTAGGGAAGAGGAAGAAGTAATTAGTGATGGGGAAGAAATTAACCTGGCTTCGACCATGACCTTGGTTGTGACGAGGAGTTTGAGCGCACATGCCAAATTGGAAGATGCATGTGTTGAGCAAAGGGACAAACCTCTTCCATTCTAGATGTGAGGTGCATGGTAAGACCATCTTCATGATTGTGGATAATGGTAGTGTTGTTGATGCCGCAAGTCACATTCTAGTGCACAAGTTGGGTTTGCCAACTACACCCCATCCCAAGCCTTATTCCCTTCATTGGTTTAATGATGATGGAGAGGTTAAGGTCAAGGAGCAAGTGCTTGGGAACTTTAAGATGGGAGGGTATGAGGATGAGCGATTATGTGATGTGGTGCCAATGGATGTGAGTCATCTTTTTTTTGGGAGTCCATGGCAATTTGATAGGAAGGTGATCTATGATGGGCACACCAATAAAATTCAGCTCACCTACCACGGTAAGAAGTTCATTATTCCACATCATTCTCCATCTCAAGTCCATGAGGACAAAAAATAAATGGAAAAGTGATGCGAATCCACACATCCACGTGCCTTTACCACCAGCTGGTCCAATGACTCGAGCCAGAGCGCAAAAGCTTCAAGACTGATTGTCATCTCTCATTCACAAGGAGCTGGAGTCTGAGATGACAAGTGAGAAAGCTGCACTTAGGGAGAAGACGACGAGAGTAGTGAATCTTCTCACCTTGACCGATGTTGAGTCTACTAGAAACGGCATGGAACCGTTTCACGAAAACGGCACTTGACCGTTTCATCCAATCGGCATCTATCCGTTTCCATCAAAACGGCACTTGCCCGATTGGGTCAAAACGGCACTTACCCGTTTCACTTAGCCGTTGCCGATTCCATCATCTATCGTGCATGCCGATTGCTGTTTCCTTTCCGCGTCACACCTGTCTACTCTTTGTTGATAAACGGCTCCTGTCCGTTTTGCCTCTCCTGGAGTTGACGCGCGTTGACTGTCCCTTTTTAGCAAGGCTGCGACCTTCTATTTATTTAG
This sequence comes from Viola odorata, assembly GCA_963691705.1. Taxonomy (NCBI): domain Eukaryota; kingdom Viridiplantae; phylum Streptophyta; class Magnoliopsida; order Malpighiales; family Violaceae; genus Viola; species Viola odorata. The sequence continues at coordinate 36,851,503 of OY829546.1, forward strand.
TTTAATTAATTAAATAGATACTTTAATTAATTAGTTAAGTGTTCTACTTTATTTATTATTCCTATTTTGGAATTAGGGTTTGTTTGTAACCTTATATAAGGAGCCGCTTGGCCTCCTTAGAAACTTGGCTGTTATTTGATAAATTGAGATATTCTCTTCAATCTCCGCCCCTTGTTCAAGTTGGTTGAACCTTGTTCTTCTTGAGTCCGCAATACTTGAGTCGTATACAAGTAAATCTTGGAATTGCATCCTACTTGTTGTTTATCTTCTTGTTCGGATTTTGGTTGGCTGTTGCCTAGCGTTCAGCAGGTCTTAGTTGTGCAAGTTTATCATTCACAAGGACCCTCTCTTGTTCAGATTTTGGTTGGCTGTTGCTTAGCGTTCAGCAGGTCTTAATTGTGCAAGTGAGTTCTATCTATTCTATCTATTCCGCAGGAAATCCATCTTTGAACAAAGATCAAAATTGGTGCTACGCATCCTGAGGAGCCAGGATCGTATCAGTTGGTAGCGGAGCTTAAGGCGTTCAAAGATTGGTAAGTATCTTTATTTGTTTCAAGTTTTCTTTGTTGAAATCGGTATATCGTTTGATAACAATCCACCTAAAAGAAAGGGTATTTTCGTCTATCACCCGGTGGGAAGAGGCATAGCTACTGTTTCACACCACCACGGTAGGGACAAGATCGCTACCTTCCCCAAAGGCTAACGCCACAGAGGCTAACGGGGCCCTACCGGCTCCTCTCACGGACCTCCTGCTTGGCTCAAGGAGTTATCTCACCCCAGAGGAAACCACGCGTCAGGATTAACGCTCCGGCCACTATCCTACCGCGGCAATATCTACCTAAACACCTACCGCCGAGGTAGCGTATCACGATAAGGGCGAATCACAGACCCTAACGCGAGCGATAGCTCCGTACCCGTTTACTCGGGCGGGAACGCCCCCTTTCTTCTATAAATACCTCCCCCCACAAAGGAGGCAGGTAAGCGGACTTGACTGGCCAAAACTCTGCCAATTTCAGTACACCTACTGACTTAAGCATCGGAGTGTTTCCGCTGGAGACCCCCTCCGGCGCATTGCAGGTACCGTGGACCGTCGCGCACACTGATCTGAGAAGAGCTGCTCCGCCATACATCCTTCGGGAGAAGATAAATTATTACCAAATTGGTGCTCTCGTTGAGAGTTTTGGTTCTATTAAGTGAGCATCCTTAATAACCAAGCTCCTCCTCCCCGAAGCTAGAAGGATTATGGCCTCGGAGTCAGATCCGGCGCTGTCCCGAACTTCCAACATCCCATACAACACCCGCAGACGATTGTTTCCCTTCGCTACCTCTGATGCCCCCACCCCAGGGCAAGACGTCACTGCAGGAGACTTAGATCTTCCTCCTGGGTCAAGTGCAGAAGAAGTTACATTCCAGATTTGCTCTCCCTTCTCCCATATAGCAGGAACCAGCCATCCTACCCCCCAAGCGGGAAGATCTATGATGGGAGAAGCGGACAACCCTTTCGTGAATTCAATAGCAGCTCTCCAAGCTCAACTGGATCAACTGACAGAGATGGCTGCTGGATTTACTCCTCATGCCTCAATACCTGGTGTGTCCTCCCAAGTAATTTTCACCCCGTCCCTTGTCACCGAACGACCCTTATCGCCCCAACAGTCTAGGGCACTCCCGTCTTCCTTACCTTTCCCCTTGCCTCCCATAAACGTCCCACCATTCGCGCGCGGACCTGCCGACCATTCTGGACAATACAGGGGAGGAATCTCTATCCCCGAAGTAGTCCGCCCGCGTGACGAGTATAGGGAGCCCTGGGATGATCGACGGGGAGATATAGTGAGAGATCCATCTCCTAGATACAGCAAGAGGTCTAGCAGCAGAAGTCGACGAGCTCGAACTCCAAGGAGCCGTAGTCGTTCTCCTAGGAGACATCAGGAATATGACCCTCAAAATCCCAGATACGACGCTGAAATTCCGCATCAGTGTCAGCCTCGTAGGATCCCTGATGCTAACGTGTGTCATCCGTTCAGCTACCGTGTCAGGCACCACAGAGTCCATCGACATGTGAAACTCCCAGCAGAATCCTATGACGGCACAAAAGATCCCATTTCTCACCTCAATAAGGTGAAGGATTTCGTGCAATTCCAAACGTGCAGTGACGCAGCATTGTGTCAAATTTTCGTAATGACACTGTGAGGAGTGGCACGTCTATGGTTCGAGGGGCTCCCCGCCGGGTCTATCGATAATTTTTCTCAGTTGGAAGAAAAATTCAAAAGTCGGTTTAGCACGGCTATTCCTATCAGAAAGTCAGCAGCTGCGCTGTTCGATATCCATCGAAAACCACAAGAATCATTGAACGATTTCTTAGGTCGATTTGATCTTGAAATGTCCCTAACGCCGGGGGTCACTATCGATTTTGTGATTAAGGCCCTGAAACGCAATTGTCGATATAGTAAACTGAAAGATACGCTAACGGTGGACCCCCCAATGACCCTGGATGCATTGAGGTTGAAAGCGCATAACTATGCGAGAATGGAAGAGGAAGAAAATAGAGAATAGATCCGAGGCATGCCGGCGGACCCATATGTGGCCCCTAATGTCTTGAACAGCAATGCCCCTGACGCTAAACCCACCGAGGATCCCGGGCAGCGGAAAGAACATAACACCAAGACCTCTAACCGGCAGAGAGGCAATTTCTCAAAAGGAAGATCTGGAGGATCCCACACTCGGAAGCAAACGGACCCGCCAAAGGGCCGGATATACGATCCTAACCTCCCATCTCTCATACTCCCAAGGGCGGAGATCTTAGCAATAGTCCAACAGAGAAATCTGCCTATCCGTTACCCAGCTCCCGTGAAACCAGGAGTAATCATGGGAGGAAGAGAAAATGCATACTGCAAATTCCATAAGATCAAGGGACACTCAACAGATGTATGCAGAGAGTTAAAATCGGCTATAGAGCGATTGGTCGAAGAGGGCTACCTTGGGGAATTTGCCACAAAGGCCAGGGAGGAAGCCAGAAACAACCCAACTGGAAATACAACTGAGCAGAGGCAAGCGCCCTCGCACGCTACAGGGGCTAACGCAGTTCCCCTCGGGCCAAATAGAGAAGCGCTCGCTATCGATAGCGACCAAATGCCCATGATAAATATCATTGCAGGGGGAGCACCCTATTGTGAGGAAATTACGCCGCAAACGCCCAACCCCAGAGAAAAGCGCAAACAGGAGAACGCGCAAATGAAAATCGAGGCAATAAGTGCCTTAGACAGAATGATATTGTCTTTCTCAGAGGAGGACGAAAAAGGCATCGTTTTCTCGCATAATGACGCGATGGTTGTGACGCCCGTCATTGGAAGTCATGGGGTAAGAAGGACCCTTGTCGATAACGGGAGTGCAGTGAATCTATTTTCATTAGAAGCGTACAACTTGATGAAACGACCTGACGGTGAGCTATCGCCTTGCACGAGGCCAATTATTGGGATTGATGGAGTACCAATTCCGGTAGCCGGAATAACATCCCTGCCGGTGTACTTCCGAGAAGACACATCCAAACGCTCCGAAGAGCTACTATTTCTGGTTGTAGACCTAACGTTACCGTATAACGCCATTTTGGGGCAACCATTCCTTAATCGTTTTGGAGTGGCCATATCTCAAAAACACCTGCGGATGAAATATCCCTCATGGGACGACGTGGTCTCAATCAAAGGGGACCAAAAGTTGGCAGCCAAATGCTACTTACTTATGACCCAAAGGAGTTGTGATCGCTACGTTTGCGTGGCAGACGATCCTTTCGATGATAAAGAGGAAAAGCGCACTCAGCCGCTAGATCAGATGGTATCAATCCCTATCGGTAAGGATAGTGAAACGAATCTCTTAGCCAGTGAGAAACTAAGCCTTGAAGAGAATGCGCAATTAATCCGGCTGTTGAGGAAATGCAAGGAAGAGTTTGCGTGGAAACTAGCAGACATGCCAGGAATCTCTCGGGAAGTCGCAGAACATCGGCTGAACGTTAGTCCTGAGGCCAAGCCTGTTCAACAAAGGCGACGTGCTTTTTCATCGGAAAAGATAGCAGCCATCGAAAAGGAGTTGCTAAAGCTCACAGAGGCGGGGTTCATTCGAGAAGTCCAGTACCCGACCTGGCTAGCTAATCCTGTGTTAGTACCAAAGCCTAACGGGGACTGGCGCATGTGCATCGACTTTACTGACCTAAATAATGCCTGTCCCAAGGACTGCTATCCCCTTCCGCGAATAGGTCAGTTAGTCGATCAAACCGCTGGGTATGCTTATCTAAGCTCCCTAGATGCGAATTCCGGATATCACCAAATCCCTATGGCCGTAGAGGACGAAGAAAAAACTGCCTTCATTACTCCTAGAGCTACATACTGCTATACTGCAATGCCGTTTGGGCTAAAGAATGCTGGTGCAACATTTCAGTGAATGGCAAACAAAGTTTTTGAAAATCAAATCGGGAGAAATGTAGAGGCCTATGTAGACGACATCCTGATCAAAAGTCGGAGTTTCAGAGAACACCTCGCTGATTTGCAAGAAGTTTTCAATGTAATGAGAAAACACAAGATGAAGTTAAACCCGCGGAAGTGCATGTTCGCATTCCAAACGGGAAAATTCCTTGGCTATGTGGTCAGCCAGAAGGGCATCCAACCCAACCCGTCAAAGATAAAAGCCATCCAGGATATGATATCCTCGCGAACTGTCAAAGAGATACAGAAGTTAACCGGGCGCATCATTGCGTTGGGACGATTGATATCTAAGCAAGGCGAGAGATGTTTGCCTTTCTTCAAAGTCATCCGCAACAAGGCTCCTTTCGGATGGACAGAGGAATGTGAAAAAGCGTTTGCAGGACTAAAAGCTTACCTATCATCAGATTTAGTGCTGACGAGGCCTGAGCCCGGCGACGAACTATATCTATATTTGGGAATAGCTGACAAGGTAGTCAGCGCCGTCCTTGTACGAAGTAAAGGGCACGCGCATCGTCCTGTATTCTTCGTGAGTCACATATTGAAAGATGCCGAACTGGGATACGCTCCTATCGAGAAGATAACACTCGCTCTAGTGCAAGCCACGAGAAAGATGGATCGATACTTCCAAGCCCACCCCGTCATTGTACTCACGGATCAGCCGTTGAGAAGAATCTTCAGAAAACCTGAATCTTCAGGAAGAATGCTAATTTGGGCTATCGAGCTCGAACAATACGGGCTACAATACAAAGCTAGACCGGCCGTTAAAGCCCAAGCGTTAGCTGACTTCATAGCTGAGTGCACATTCACAAAGGGCACAAAGATAGACCTGTTGGAGGAAGAAGCGGAAAATTCATGCCTACCGTCTCCGGAGACATATACAGATACGTGGGTCATCCACGTAGATGGAGCAAAAAATCAAGAATTAGCTAGCGCAGGAGTTTTCTTAGTTGGACCAAACGGCCTGGAGATGCGATACGCCATCAGAATCCTGCAGCCATTGTCCAACAATGCGGCTGAATACGAAGCGCTGCTGGCAGGACTCAAAATCGGAAACAGTTTCTCTATCGGAGCCACTCCCGGTGGGGAGAAGGAAGACAGAACACGTTTAAAGATCCGAGGAGATTCCAAGCTAATAATGGATCAGGTTCTGGGGAACTCCCAAGCCAGAGAACCCATCATGGCCCAATACTTAGCCAAAGTGAAGCATGAGCTGTCAAAGATACAGGAAAAAGGCACCCTGGTCACCTTTGCGCACATTCCTAGAGAAAACAATGAAGAGGCCGATAGCCTCGCCAAGATGGCAGCCAATCCGGAAGCCTCAATACCCAGTGACGTGCGCTATGGAGAACTGCCTACACCTTCTTTCATGGAAGAGCAGGCATCGCTCTGTGTGGAAGAAATGGAAAATGATTAGAGGATCCCAGTGATAGAATATCTGAAACATGATAAACTACCGGGAGACCAGACAGAGAAAAAGAAAATCCTAAAGCGGGCAGCACGATGCACATATTATAACGGAGAGTTAATACGAAGATGCTTCTCCCATCCGGCTGCTAAATGCATAACGGAGCAAGAAGGCTTACATGTGTTACGTGAAATTCACGAAGGGATATGTGGCATGCACATTGCTAGCGGCACCCTGGCAGCCCAAGTCTTTCGGTCGGGATTTTACTGGCCCACCATTCGACGAGATTGTCATAACTTCGTGAGAACTTGTCAGAAATGCCAGGAATATGCTAAGATTCCTCGAAAACCTGCTGTGCCAATTTCAGAAATAGTCGCACCGTGCCCATTTGCAAAATGGGGGATTGACATCCTGGGCCCGTTTCCAAAGGCTAGATCTCAGTTAAAATTCGTGGTAGTAGTGGTAGACTACTTCACAAAGTGGGCCGAAGCCGAGGCGTTAGCTACCATCACCACCGAAAAAATTTGGCGTTTCTTCAAACACCAAGTCATCATGCGATTTGGAGTACCACGCGTGCTAGTTAGCGACAACGGGACACAATTTACAAGCCAGTTCTTCAGGGATCAATGTGCAGAGTTCCAGATAGAGCAAAGATTCTCCTCTGTGGCACATCCCCAAACAACGGCCAGGCGGAAGTAACTAACCGCAGCATCCTTAGTGGCATCAAAAGAAACTTGGAAGGGTCCAAGAAGAAATGGCCAGACGAATTGCCATATGTACTATGGGCCTACCGCATGACTGTCAAGGCCAGCACGGGAGAGACCCCGTTCGCGTTAGCATTCGGAACCGAAGCTGTCACACCAGTCGAGATTGGCATGATGAGCCTCCGGGTGGCTCACTTCAAAGAAGAAAACAATGAAGAAAGGTCACGAGCTAACCTCGATACTCTACTAGAAACACACGAGGAAACCCTCCTGAAAACCCTGCACTACAAAAGGAAAATGGCACAATATCACAACCGGCAAGTGAGGGAGCGATTGCTCAAAACCGGAGATTTAGTGCTTAGAGACAGACGGGCAGCAGGACAGCGTATGGGAAAACTCAATCCAAACTGGGATGGACCGTATCGTGTCACCCGCATTGTGGGAAAAGGAGCATACCATCTGGAAACGCTCGAGGGAACGCCCCTGCAGAACTCTTGGAACATCGCTCGGTTGAGGCTATACCACGCCAGGAGCTAATCGGGTAACATCAAAGTTATTATAATAAATGAATATTGAGATATTCACCGTGTGTTTGCTACTGGTAATATACACGTAGCGAAGAATGCCAGGGGTGAAAATCCTATCCTTGTGATGGCTGGTCTTGATCAGACAGCTCATTAAGACGAGGCACGCCCTGGCATAACAAGGCGTTTGGGAGTGAAAATCCTATCCTTGTGGTAACCGTGCTCACATAGACGACCCATTAAGATGAGGCACGACCCCAAACGGCTCCCCGGAGTGAAAATCCTATCCTTGCGGCAACCGTGCTCACATAGACGGCCCGTTAAGATGAGGCACGCCCCGGAATCCTTGGGAGTGAAATCCTATCTTGTGGTAACCCCATAAGGAGAGGCACGCCCCAAGGAGAGACTAACTCCGTCCTGGAAGTGAAAATCCTATCCTTGTGGTTACCGTGCTCACATAGACGGCCCATTGAGACGAGGCACGATTCCACGGACGAGAGGTACAACGCTTGGGGGTGAAAAGTCCTATCCTTGTGATGGCTGGTCCTGATCAGACAGCTCACTAAGATGAGGAACTCCCCAAAGCCTATCTGTGGCGAAAGGAACAAAGACATCCCAACTAGTAGCCGCGCGGTTGATACCTGGCGAAGCGATGTTGGAGCCTATCTGTGGCGGAAAGGAAACAAAGAAATCCTAACTAGTAGCTGCGCGGTTGATACCCAGCGTAGCGATGTTGGAGCCTATCTGTGGCGGAAAGGAAACAAAGAAATCCTAACTAATAGCCGCGCGGTTGATACCCGGCGAAGCGATATTGGAGCCTATCTGTGGCGGAAAAGAAACAAAAGAAATCCTAACTAATAGCCGCGCGGTTGATACCCGGTGAAACAATGAGAGAGAGGTGACCATACTGCAACAACAACGTTGAAACAGACGTAAAGCCCCCCTGACAACGAGGGACGACAGGAATATGAGTGCAGCAGATGCGGAAGCAACGCTGATTTACTCTCAGAAAAGCTATCGGAGGACATAATGGACGTGCTACTTGAATGCAGCTGATGAAAAGCTAACGGGATACAACGCGAAACTATGCGTCTGTGGAAACCTAACGCCAAACGTCTCGTGTGGACAAGTGATCAAACGACATTATGAAGAAAAGCAGATAAAGAACTTCTATCCAAAAAGAGTGGATTAGCCAAGTCAAGGCCGATATTGTTTAAAGTACAAAATATAGACGGGCCCGTCAGCCACAAAAATGTAAAACATCTAAACAACAAAAGGTCTAAAGATTGGGCAGCGCGTTGACCCCTCCTTGCTGAGCAGCCTTCCACTGATAGAAACCGCTATCAGTAATGGAGGAAGCTCTCTTGTCAAAATACGCAGAGAGATCTTCAATACGGAGCTCCTCAACTCCATAATGACGCATCACGACTTCTGACATGATTCCCCCACCCTGCTCTAAGTACCAACGGTTCTTCTCAGTGTTAAGGGAGGAATCGGCAGAAAGCTCAGCATTCCTCTGTCTCTCCAGACGCAGGCTATTCTCCTCCTGAGAGAGGCGTATGGCCAGATCAGCGCGTTGTCGCTTCTCCTCCTCCAAAGCTAACTTAGCGGCCTCCAACTCTTGTTTAACTACGATAGCCTCTCCCTGAGCAGTCTCCATACTTTCGTTGGCAGCAGCAAGGGCATTTTCAAGACGCTGTCGCTCTTCCAGCAGCCTGTTTACCTTGCCCGTTAGCTGCAGCTTTGGCATTCTCTTCATCCATATAGTGAAGATGGCAAAGCATAGAAAACGCCTGAGAGCGAAGGAAATTGATGCGCCCCTGCTCGCCCCGAGCCACAAAGGCATCCCTCTCTCTTGGAAGAGACAGAATCTCTGCCACCAGATAAGCGGTAAAGGAAATCACGGTCTCATGATCAGCATCGGCAGGAAACTGCAGAATACTGTCCCTAAAGGAGCGCAAGCTAACGTGATGAGTCGGCATGAGAGGAGGATCGTAGGGAGAGATACCAGCCATTAAGGCAGGGGCGGGGCCACCCCTCGTAATAGTTGGATGGGGCATCGGAACAAAGAACAATGCACCAGGAGAAGCTGGCCGGCTAGTGGAGCCCTCCACGTTAGGCATCGAGACCTCATTACCTCCGGGCACCTCAGGATTAAGGGCATCAGAATCATAGCCCGTTGGGGTGTGCGCGGAATGGATCGGAGAACCAGGAGGCACATGGGGTTGACCGCCAAAATCAACAGGTTCCGATTGATCAGCAGATACACCCTCGCCCCCAAGGGCACTCGAACTACGATTGGCGGCCGAGGAAGAAGGACTATTCGGGAGATCATAGCGAGCCTTCTTCTGACGCTCGCGAAGGACATCAGCGATACCCATATCTCCCTGGGAGGTAGAAGGGACAAAAGCAGCAACGACTTCCTAAATAACGCAGAACATGATAAGGAAACCGTGCAAAAAAGAAAGACTAAAGTTTAAAAAAAAATGTTCACCTGAGTGGTGGAGGATACAAGAGGAATCCCAACAGGAATCGGATCAACCGTAGCCTCTGAAGAGACAACGGTCTGGGATGAAACGGATGGGGCAGCACGTGCTTTCCTAGGCCGTTTCTGTCTTACAACCCGAGGGCCCGTAACGTTAGCGGTAGCAGTGGCCTCCCCTTCCTCGGCGTTAGCAGCAGCGACAGCAGCAGCCCTAGCTTCAGCGGCAACTTTCTTTTTCGCCTCCTATTTCCTCCTCCTTCGGAAATTCTCGGGCTCCCAACCAGGCGGAGGCACTGCACAATCACAAAACGTTAGCGTTAGTACTTCTTGACAACGCAAAAGAAAAAAGGTCAAACGCTCACCCTTCTTGCACTGTTCCACGGGCAACCCGTTGGCCACTTTTCGGGCATCAACGCTAAAATCAAATTGAAGCAGCGTCGTCAACCAGCCATCCTCCGGGTCGGAAAGGGGTTTCCGATGACCCCAAGCCCCATCTTTAATTTTTTCGTTGAAGCCAGCCCTCCATAACGGCTCAGGCAGATCAACAATAAAAAAATCCTCTTTCCAGTGAGGAATGGAAGACTCAATGCCCATTAGTTTCCAAGTAAAAGGCTTCAAAGAACCGTCTTCGTAGCGAGGCGATATCGATATCACCCCTTTACGGGAGTACAATTGGAAAATGTCATGAAGCAACGCTAAGGTGGGAGATTCTATTCCCTTGAAACGGCACAGTGCGGCAAAAGCACTAACAACGCAAATCGCGTTAGGACTCAACTGAGCCGGAGCCAAATCAGAATCAGCCAACAACAATTTTACAAGCGGGTCAAGAGGGAGACGAAACCCATGATCGAAGAGCTTAGCATACAGCATTCTGCTATTTCCGGGCAAAATATTGTTCAATCGAAGCGACTCAGAAGCAGGATGCACGGGATATTCCTTGGGAAATCGTGCAGAAAACCCAGCAAGCCTACGGTTAATTAAGGGCAGTGTGTACAAAGAAGTGGGAGTGGTATCAATTACTTCTTCCCCGGAGGACCTTGGAGGATCTCCTTCTTCAGAGGATTTCTTAGTTCTAGACATGGCCAACAAGGAAGAAACAAAGAGAAAAGAAAAAGGATGTGTACCTTGTACCTTCGTGAAAGAGAATGCGAGGAGTCTTGAACTAGAAAGAGAGAGCGGCGCAAAGTATTTATCCAAAGACGAAGTAGCGTATAAGGGAAAGATGGAAAAAGAAAAAAAGGGTAGAAGAAACAATAGATATAACCCTGAAAGGGCGACCAGTCAGCAGCAGACACGTGGCGAAGCAACACGTCATAAAGTAAGGCACGCGCCAGAAGGTGCAAATTTGAAATAAGGATGAAACGCCTCTGCATTTGCAACTCCCTAGGAGACGCTTGCTCCAAACGCCCCTCTGAGGAAGGACACGTGTCTTCTTTCATCATTACCCTTCAAGTCGCATTAAAGGAGGGACAGAGGGATTGATTAAAAAACATAAAAAGCAGCGCTGGCCTTGCCAAACGACGCGATGGCACAAAAAAGATAAAGAAGGAATAAACGGTAATATCATACAGTGCGACAAAGGATACAAAGCGTCAGCATTATTACAAGAGAAACAATGTTCGAATGGTTTTCAAGAAATAAACAAAAGACAACAACAAGAAAAACAAGGAAAGGCCCAGCACCATCGCTAGCGTCAGACTTTCTCCCCCGAAGGGCCAGAAGAACCGCTGTCACCTTTGCTAATCTCACCCATCACGATAGATATGTAATCAGCTACCTGGGCCGGATCCGAAGGGTTACCTTTGAAACGGGACGCAAACCCAGAAACGAAGGCCTCTAGAACCCTCTTCCTCCATAACTCTTCCTTTAATGACGCCCTAGCAGACCCCTCATCTCGAGCAAGTACCTCTTCGCGGAGAAAGAGATTCTTCTTCCTTTCTAGCGCCAATTCCGCCTCCAGAACTTCTACCTTGGCTTTCCCGATAGATTTTTCTCTGTCCAATTCCGCCTCCAGAACTTCTATCTTGGCTTTCCCGATAGATTTTTCTCTGTCCAATTCCATTTGGGACGATTCACAGAGGCGCGTCAGCAACCTAGAATGCTCTACCGCCTTCTCTAGCTGCACCCTTGCAACACACAATGCGCTGGAAAAATTACGGGACTCGCGATCGTGAATTTCGAATTGATAATTCAGATGGCGGAAAAAGTCCAGAGAATCATTCAGAACATGGCGAAAGCGTGCCGAAGGAGGGAGTTGAAGAAATTCCTCTTTCTCCTTTTTGGAACTCAGCATCTCCACTATCAAGGGTGCAGTAAACTCATCTCGAGAAAAAGGTTGGGGAACCCCGACAGCGCGAAGGGCATCAAAGCAAAACCCTGCAAGATTCATACGGTAGGCCGGGACCCCGTCAAGACCAAGATTGATTGAGGGAGGCGGAGAAGAGCCCTGAGGAAAAATACTCTTGAAAGGAGTAAAAAACAGCTGCGGAGTAACCTTAGGCGGTAGCTCAGCAGTCGAATCCACCACAGGAGGTGTGACCACTACGTCAGGAATACAATGAGCAATCGGAGAATCGGGAGCGTCAGATATGGGAGGAGGACATTCCATCGGTAGGCCCTCTCCCTCAGAAGAACAAGTTTTTTCCAACGCCTCAGCGGTTCCCGTTGGCTGAGAGGCGCCCGCCTCAGACAAAACAGCAGGCGTAGAAACAATTGCCACATCCACAGGAGATGTCCCGGTAGCTTGTCCACTAGTGGCCACTCGAAGTTTTTTCCGACGCTGGGAAGCAGCAAGGGAAGAAGCGTGGCAAAGGTCTGACTTGGCATCTGCATCCTCATCATCGCTAGTAATTACCGTCGTTGCGACAGGCCTGGAGTCCGTCCCCGTGCGACGCTCCGGTAGCCAATTTTCCACAAAACGAGAAGTTCGCACAGAGCTAACGGGCCTTCGCCCTCCCCGGGCAACCGTTTTAGTTCTCTTCCTCGAAGGAGGAACGCCACCCCGACTTGAGCCCTTAGCCGAAGGCGAGGCCGGTAAAGTTTGAAGTGGTATTACGTTAAGAGGAGTACCAGCGTCACCTGGAAATCAACCGTTAGCTCCATATAGCAAACAAAGTAGGCGAGGACCAAAGTAAAGAAAATATGGAAAGAAATAGGCTCACCCATAACGCACTCTTCCAGAGGCTTGAACAGAGCAAAGGCACGAATGCGGTAGTGGGTATTCTCGTCTAACAAAGCGTTAGCCTGGTCCAACTCAGTTCTGGATAAAATCGCGGGATTTGTCCAAACGGGACCTGCCAGTTCCTGATTAAAATTGATACGCCACAAACGTGACGGTAGCTCCAGAACAAAGAAGCTGCTCTTCCAATCAGCTACACCCTTCTTGAAGCCGTGAAAACGTTGCCAAAACGACTGCACGAGCGCATCATCCCACCGGGGAGTAATCTCGATTAAACAATTGTAGCAAATCATGCTAAAGAATTTGCGAAACAAATTGGTAGATGGGGTAAAAATGTTCTTCAACTCGCAAGCGCGAAGAAAAGCATAAACCACACACCAAGAGGAAGGAGTTATCTGGGCAGGATTAAGGCTATACTCCCGCAGCAGAGTTAGTATCGACTCATGAACGGGAAAGCGGAAACCATAAAGGAACATTTTAAAATAAAGAAGCCTACTGTGACCCCACCCTGGATTATGAAGCCGCATATCACTTCCGGGAATAGAAGGCTCATGCCCAGGAGGAAAGGTAATACCATGTTCCTCCAATTCGGCTTTCAGAACCACATCGCAGGTAAAAATACTCAGTGATTGGGCAACCTCGGGATCCATGGGCCTAGAGATAATCTGGCGAGGTCTATTCCTAGCCATAGCAAACCAACAAAAAAGGAAATCTGAGAAGGGACGAATTGATACCTTAAAGGAGAAGAATCGCAGAGAAATCGGCGGACAGTGACGAGCGGCCGAAAAGGTATTCGGAGAAGAAGACGAAGGAAGACAAAAAGGAAAATTCGAAGTGAGGGCAAAAGTTTTGAGAAATTGAAGGATGGCCCTTCTTAAAGGATAAAAATGCCACCGCATTAATTGAGCCACCAATCGGGCGAAGACGCGTGTAAAAGAAGTTGGCCACGTGGAAGCGCATTAAAGAAATTTGAAAAAAGAGAAGTTATTCGTCGAGACTCCCCAAAGGGGCGAGACAGTATTGACCTGGTCAGAGTAACCGCGAAGCGATTGCCTCAGTCAGGCCAACCGCTTGAGTTAGCTATCACCAAGAACCAGCAGGCTAACGGAAGTAACGACAAAAAAGGAAAAATAGAAAACATTATTTTATTCATAAAACGCCAATAGGCGGGTACAATGCAAAACGGCTAATCCTCATCAGGCCAATAAATGCCGTGGTGATAAACCCCGTCATCATCAAGGAACGACATCTTCCCGTCAGCATTCGGGACCGGCTGGTCTGCCTCCCTTTCTGGGCTGGACCCTAACGGGCATGATTTTCCTTTGGCGCTCGAATCTGCCAACCCCGCACCAGCACTGACGGGAAAATCCTCGTTCAGTGAGCAATCAGGGGAAGAAAAGCATTTGCCACCCTCTTGAATAGCAGAACCAGAAGAAGCCAACGTCGCAAAGGGCGTCTTGGAAGTCCGTTTCCCCTGCTTCTTACGGCCCTTTCGGCGGACCGGAGGCCTCCATGGTGGCGAAGGAGGGGGATGATCTGAGTCCGGCGAAGTTGGGGGAGTCGGCAAGGAGTCACGATCTATGGAACTTAAGAAATAAAAATCTGCCATGCCACCTGCAAAAGCAAAAAAGAAGGAAAAGGAAGAAGATGAACAGGAAAGGGAAACCAAACTCCCTTATATAACCGAGTGAGCGTTTCGATCCCTGAAAAATCAATTAAGACGCTTGGGAAAAATAACTGCAATTGCAGAATCCGATCCGTCACAGACGCGTCTGCTCGTTGAATGCACCAATCAAAGGGCACCAAAGAACCGCCCAACCACCTGCCACTGAAAAGACGACCCTGTAACAGTCAAGATAGAGCATTCATTGCTAATCCCCGGAACACGACCACTGCAATACAATGTCCCGAGGAAGACCCATTTTCAGTTGGGCTCATGACAAATATTTCCAACCAATAAAGCAAGCAACCACGCAAGAAAAAGAGAAGACTTGGGAAAAAGCAGAGACAGTTATTTATTTATGGCCAGGTGGCCTTAGCGTTCAAATATGTACAAGAAACATAAGAAAAGCAACGAGAAGAAGCGGAGCCAGCGATCAGATATTGGACCCCGCATCATCTTCCCCTGGCACAACGGGAACCTCCCTTAAAGCGTCAGCGACGGAGGTCAGCTCGGAAGAGCAAGCACTCATGCCCTTTAGGCAGCAGGCCAGCAGATCTTTCCTCTGCTGCAGCATCGAGGCCACCACATCAAGGTGAGCACTAACAGTGGCCAGTTTCGCCAAACTCTCTAGGGGATTAAAATCCTCCAGAGTTATTCCCAGCTGTCTAGACAGAATAGGGGTTAGCACCCCCCGCAACTCCAGGACATCCTCGGAGGTCTTGGTGATCATCCTCTCCAGGAAGCCGATGTCACCCACAGTGAGATTCTTCAGGGTCAGAGTTTTGGAGATCAGGAAATTGCGAGTCAGTTCATCCATGGCGGAATACGAAAAGAAAGAACGTGAAAAATGCGAAGAAACTAGCACAGAGAAACCTCTGATTTATAGATTCTGACAAAAAAACAGTCAGGACCATCTTCTCAGGCAAACCGCCCCGGTACATAAAGGGACTCTCCGTGAGAGAAGGAACGTTAGCCCTTGGTAAACACTCGGGCTCATTTTCAGTTGGGCTTATGATAACAATCCACCTAAAAGAAAGGGTATTTTCGTCTATCACCCGGTGGGAAGAGGCATAGCTACTGTTTCACACCACCACGGTAGGGACAAGATCGCTACCTTCCCCAAAGGCTAACGCCACAGAGGCTAACGGGGCCCTACCGGCTCCTCTCACGGACCTCCTGCTTGGCTCAAGGAGTTATCTCACCCCCAGAGGAAACCACGCGTCAGGATTAACCCTCTGGCCAATATCCTACCGCGGCAATATCTACCTAAACACCTACCGCCGAGGTAGCGTATCACGATAAGGGCGAATCACAGACCCTAACGCGAGCGATAGCTCCGTACCCGTTTACTCGGGCGGGAACGCCCCCTTTCTTCTATAAATACCTCCCCCCACAAAGGAGGCAGGTAAGCGGACTTGACTGGCCAAAACTCTGCCAATTTCAGTACACCTACTGACTTAAGCATCGGAGTGTTTCCGCCGGAGACCCCCTCCGGCGCATTGCAGGTACCATGGACCGTCGCGCACACTGATCTGAGAAGAGCTGCTCCGCCATACATCCTTCAGCAGAAGACAAATTATTACCATCATTCTACTCCATTCAAAACCGATTTCTTTGCTGTGCTTGGTTCGTTTATGTGCAAATTCTGGTCAGTTGTCGAAATTAATTTTTAAAGTATAGCTGTTGAAGTCCGATTTGGGTGATTTTGGTCTTGTTGGAAAGCTGTGCTTGCGAGGTTTCCGAATCAAAAAGAATCAGTCGATTCGGATAACGGAGTAGAAAGTTACGATCGTTTCATTAAACTGGGATTTGTGAATTCAAAAAAAAAAAAAAAATTTTTACAAGAAAGCAGTACAAAAAGTTGCTTTGATCCGTTTCATTAGCAAAAGGAAAAACAATTTGTGTTTTTAGATCCCACATCCGTTCAAAATTTGGGAATCCCATGTGCAATCAATTGTTAAACATACTTTAAGTGGTACTATAAAATCCCACTTAGTTTTGTCCCGCACCCACTACCTTTTTGTTGGGAATATTCTCTGTTTTTGTCTTCCACTCACTAAAGGCAAATCTTAGTTTATTCTTTCACCCATGCAACGTAAACTATAAAATATTAAATCAGAGGTTAATTTTATTTGAGTCCGTTCGAGTCGAATAGAGCTTTTCTTTGATTCCTTAATATTGTTTCCTACTCCACTTGTTATTTATTTAATTGATTGATTTTGCAATTAATCAAATACCAAGTATCCCGTTTTGTTTGAAGCTAGTTTTCTTTGAGAGTCTTCTTGGAAGCTTTCCTTTGGATTCTTGAGTCTCACTAACGCTTGAACATTGCAGGAGATTTTGAGAGAAATTGTGAGCTTATTAGAGTGTTAAACACGAGAGTAAACACGTGAGGGAGATCTAGGATATTGCAATTTTACGTTTTATTTTGTGTTGTGAATTTCAGGTGATTTTTAGATGTCTCAAGAAGGAGTGCCACATCCCGATTTGTCGGTCATGTTGGCTAACATAACGGAACAGGTCAGAACCATGACTGAACGGCAATTAACTGCCGATGCTAGGATGGCTCGGGTTGAAGCATTAGCCACTATAAACCCGAACCCCAGAGCAGAGGAGGACCGACGTGACGGACGTCTGAGCGATCTGTCCGAAGAGGATGACAACGCCCGTCGGCCACGTGATATGAATCGGCGGCGTGACTTTGGCAACGTCCCACCCAGGAGACTTGCTAGACGAGGACCCCATGTCCCACAACCTGATCCGGAAGAAGAACCAGACGGGGGAGAAGGATGGATATATGCTTGGGACGGACCGAGAAGGGATAATCGGGATGGTAGAAGAGATCGGGATGAGGACCGATTAGATGCTAATCTCAGCAGCATCAAAATGAAGATACCTCCGTTTGAGGGTACTGACGACCATGATGCATTCTTGACTTGGGAACGGAAGGTAGATGCTATCTTCCTATGTCACAATTATTCAGAGATTAAAAAGGTCCAGCTGGCAGCAGTTGAATTCAGTGGATATGCCAGTCATTGGTGGGAGCAGTTCAATCTAAAGAGAACAGTTGTTCTTGCTGGTCCGATTGCTACTTGGGGTGAGATGAAATAGGCGATGAGACAACGGTTTGTGCCGTTACACTTTCACCGTGAGCTGCACCAACGGCTTCAAACTTTGAAGCAAGGCAGTAAGGGGGTTGGAGCCTATTTTAATGAGATGGAGATTGCTCTAGCTCAAGCAAGGATTACTGAGGAACCTGAGGTCACAATGGCTCGGTTCATGGCCGGGTTGAATACAGATATTGCCGATGCATTGGAGCTGACTCAATACAACACTCTTGAGGAGATGCTTCACATGGCTCAAAAGATTGAGAAACATAGGAAAGCTAGGAGTTCCTATAAGTCTACTGGGTCGACGCCTTGGAAGAAGACGTCTTGGACTAAGGACGACAAAACGGTTCCTGCCATTTCGAAGGGATCTGCTAGTGCCGTTATCCCTTCCAAAACGGCTACCACAAAGCCTTATACTCCACCAGTGGATCGGACCGCCACTAAAGACATAGTATGTTTCAAATGCAACGGCCGAGGGCATAAGAAATCAGAATGCCCAAATAAAAGAGTCTTCATCATCAGGCCGAGTGGAGAGGAAGAATCGGATGATGATAAGGGGGAATCGGAACCTGAGGGAGATGGTTGTGCCGATTCGGATGGTGACTGTCAGAACGGTGAGTAGGTTCATCTGCTTGTTGTCCGTCGGAATCTCAGTGTGCAAGCTACAGAGGAAGTGTGTGACGAGGAACAACGGACAAATCTGTTCCATACCCGTGGGGTAATCGACAAGAAGGGTTGTTCCATCATCATTGACAATGGCAGCTGCACCAATTGTGCGAGTTGGATGATGGTTGATAAACTGGGCTTACCGACGATAAAACATCCAAAGCCATATCAACTTCACTGGATGACCGATGAAGCCGGTGTCAGGGTAAATCGGCAGGTACTTGTCAATTTCCGTATCGGCAAATATCAGGATGAAGTACTTTGTGATGTGGTCCCCATGCAAGCAAGTCACATTATTCTTGGCAGACCATGGCAGTTTGATAGAGATGCGACCCATGAGGGCAAACGGAATCTCTATAGGTTGGTGAAGGATGGCCGAAAATTCACCTTAGCCCCGTTGTCACCAGCAGAAGTATGTGAAGATCAGCAATGGCTTGCTAAGTCTTATGCTAAATATGAACTTACAAAACAGATTGAGAGAGAAAAAGAAGGTTTGCGTATGCCCAATACAGAGAGAAACAATGAGTGTGTGAGCCTTCAACATTCGCATGAAAACAGTAAGCATGCAGAGGGGGAGTGTAAACATTCGCACGAAAAGAGTAAGCGTGCTGCGAGTGGCATTGAGAGAAAAGGAGAGGCAAATAAAAAGAAATTGAGTGTATATGCCAAAGGGAGCGACGTGAGGAGAGCTATGATTTTTCAACAAAATTGTTTTGGCGCAAGTCGTCCCATTCTTTTAATCTGTTTTCGCTCTCATTGTTTGACATCGGAGGGAACGGAATGGCGACATACCGTTCCGATTCGTATTTCTTCTCTCTTGCAGGAATTTGGAGACGTACTGCCCGAAGAGATGCCGCCTGGCTTACCCCCGATCCGCGGCATAGAACATCAGATCGACTTTGTTCCTGGATCGGCAATCCCACATCGGCTAGCTTACCGATCCAATCCAGAGGAAACCAAAGAACTGCAACGGCAAGTGGACGATTTGCTTGTGCGTGGGTATGTTCGGGAGAGCCTATCTCCATGTGCCGTTCCAGTCATTCTAGTTCCAAAGAAAGATGGATCTTGGCGCATGTGTGTTGGTTGTAGAGCAGTCAACAAAATCACTGTAAAGTATCGTCATCCTATTCCTAGATTAGATGATATGTTAGATGAATTAAGTGGTAGTAAGTTATTTTCAAAAATTGATTTAATGAGTGGCTACCACCAAATTCGTATGAAAGAAGGGGATGAATGGAAAACTGCTTTTAAAACTAAGTATGGTTTATATGAATGGATGGTTATGCCGTTTGGTTTAACTAATGCTCCGAGCACCTTTATGCGGTTAATGAACCATGTACTTCGGCACTTAATTGGCAAATTTGTTGTCGTTTATTTTGATGATATTTTAATCTATAGCAAATCCCTTGATGAGTATGTTTTACATCTTAAGGAAGTTTTTCTAACCCTTCGTGAACAGAAACTATATGCTAAACCTAGTAAGTGTTCATTCGCAATGGAACAAGTTGGTTTTCTTGGTTTTATTCTGAGTGCAGATGGTGTTCAAGTGGATGAAGAAAAGATCCGCGCGATTTGGGAATGGCCGACGCCGAAGGCCGTTACCGATGTGAGATCGTTCCATGGATTGGCGAGCTTCTATCAGCGTTTTGTCAAGGATTTTAGCACCATAGCCGTTCCATTAAATGACTTGACGAAAAAGAATGTTCTTTTCAGGTGGGAACAACCACAGGAGGAAGCGTTTGCTACCCTCAAGGATCGGCTCTGCTCTGCTCCAGTACTCGCGTTGCCCGACTTCAGCAAGGCGTTTGAGATAGAGTGTGATGCCAGCAGGTTGGGAATCGGTGCCGTTCTGATGCAAGAGAAACGACCGATTGCCTTTTTCAGTGAAAAGCTCAAGGATGCTCAACTCAGGTATCCGACCTATGACAAGGAGTTCTATGCTCTTGTCCGAGCGTTGGAGACTTGGCAACATTACCTGATGCCGAGGGAGTTCATCGTCCACACTGACCATTTGAGCTTGAAGTACCTCAAGGGACAAGGGAAGCTGAATCGGAGACATGCCGTTTGGATGGAATTTATTGAAGCATTCCCTTACCACATTCAATACAAGCAAGGTAAAGAGAATGTTGTTGCTGATGCTTTATCACGCAGGTACGCGTTGATTACTTCTCTTAATACCAAGTTGCTTGGATTTTCACATATTATAGAACTCTATGCTGCCGATTCTGATTTTGGTGATATTTATTTACATGGCGTTTCTATTTCTGGTTCTAAATTCTTTAAACAAGAAGGATATTTATTTAAGGGAAAACAATTATGTATTCCTCATTGTTCTCTTCGTGAATTACTTGTGCATGAAGCCCATAGCGGTGGTTTGATGGGTCACTTTGGCGTGACTAAAACTTTAGATGTGTTACATGATCATTTTTATTGGCCTCACATGAAGCGTGATGTAGTGCGCATTATTGCTCGATGTTTAATTTGTCGTAGAGCCAAATCTAAATCTGCTGGTCATGGAGAATACATGCCGTTACCTGTTCCTTCTCATCCTTGGACCGATTTGTCCATGGACTTTGTCGTTGGCTTGCCTAGGTCTAAGACCGGTAAGGATAGTGTCTTTGTTGTGGTGGACAGATTTTCGAAAATGTCCCATTTTATTGCATGTTCGACTACTTGTGATGCTACTCAGATTGCTGATTTGTTCTTTCGTGAAGTAGTCCGTTTGCATGGTGTACCGTTGACTATTGTGAGTGATAGGGATACTAAGTTTCTTAGTCATTTTTGGCGTGTCTTATGGAAGAAGCTTGGTACTAAGTTGTTGTATTCTACTTCTTCTCACCCCCAAACGGATGGTCAAACAGAGGTTGTGAATCGTACGCTTGGTTCACTTTTACGCACGTTAGTTCGTAAGCATGTTTCTACTTGGGTTGATCATTTACCATTTATTGAATTTGCTTACAACCGTGCTGTTCATTCTACTACGCATTACTCACCGTTTGAACTTGTGTATGGCTTTAATCCTAGAACTGTTTTGGATTTGACTCCTTTACCGTTGAGTGATGTTGTAAGTTTAGATGGTGCATAGAAGGCTGATTTTGTCAAGCAATTGCATGCTAAGGCAAAACAGAACATTGAGCGAATGAATGAGAAGCTGACGCTGAAACGGAACGATGGCCGACGGCTAGTGACGTTCCAGGTGGGCGATTAGGTCTGGTTGCATATGCGCAAGGAGCATTTTCCTGACCAACGTCGCGGCAAGCTATCTCCTAGAGGAGACGGACCGTTCCAGATTATTGAGAAGATCAACAACAATGCCTATAAACTGGCATTGCCGAGTGAGTATGGTGCCGTTAGCTCTACTTTCAATGTTTCTGACTTAGTTTTGTTTGATACAGATGACGAGTATGGACTTGCTGCTGATGCCGATTAGGATTCGAGGGCAAATCCTTCCGAAAGGGGAGGGAATGATGCGAATCCACGCATCCACGTGCCTTTACCACCAGCTGGTCCAATGACTCGAGCCAGAGCGCAAAAGCTTCAAGACCGATTGTCATCTCTCATTCACAAGGAGCTGGAGTCTGAGATGACAAGTGAGAAAGCTGCACTTAGGGAGAAGACGACGAGAGTAGTGAATCTTCTCACCTTGACCGATGTTGAGTCTGCTAGAAACGGCATGGAACCATTTCACGAAAATGACACTTGACCGTTTCATCCAATCGGCATCTGTCCGTTTCCATCAAAACGACACTTGCCCGATTGGGTCAAAACGGCACTTACCCGTTTCACTTAGCCGTTGCCGATTCCATCATCTATCGCGCATGCCGATTGCTGTTTCCTTTCCGCGTCACACCTGTCTGCTCTTTGTTGATAAACGGCTCCTGTCCGTTTCGCCTCTCCTGGAGTTGACGCGCGTTGACTGTCCCTTTTTAGCAAGGCTGCGACCTTCTATTTATTTAGTTTAATTAATTAAATAGATACTTTAATTAATTAGTTAAGTGTTCTACTTTATTTATTATTCCTATTTTGGAATTAGGGTTTGTTTGTAACCTTATATAAGGAGCCGCTTGGCCTCCTTAGAAACTTGGCTGTTATTTGATAAATTGAGATACTCTCTTCAATCTCCGCCCCTTGTTCAAGTTGGTTGAACCTTGTTCTTCTTGAGTCCGCAATACTTGAGTCTTATACAAGTAAATCTTGGAATTGCATCCTACTTGTGGTTTATCTTCTTGTTCTGACTTTGGTTGGCTGTTGCCTAGCGTTCAGCATGTCTTAGTTGTGCAAGTTTATCATTCACAAGGACCCTCTCTTGTTCGGATTTTGGTTGGCTGTTGCTTAGCGTTCAGCAGGTCTTAATTGTGCAAGTGAGTTCTATCTATTCTGCAGGAAATCCATCTTTGAACAAAGATCAAAATTGGTGCTACGTATCCTAAGGAGCCAGGATCGTATCAAAAAGGGTAGCGCCGAATTACATATTGTGAGGAGTTTGAGAGATAGGAGTGGAGAGAAGAAAGTAAGTAGAGAGCTCAAAACACAATATGAAAAGAGTAAGCATGGTATTGGGTGTGAGCAAGAGCGAATGCGAGGGGAAAAGAGTGGAGAGAAAAAGAGAGGAAGTGAGCAAAATACACCCCATGAAAAGAGCAAGCATGTAAGTGAGGGAAACACCAAATCATTAAGTGTACTTGCAAAAGGGAGGGATGTGAGGCATGCATTGCATTCTAACAAAATATACCTAGTCCAATTGTTTCACTTTTGCAGGAGTTTAATGACGTGTTTCCAAAGGAAATACCACAAGGATTACCTCCAATCCGCGACATTAAGCACAAGATCGAGCTTATTTCTGGTTCGACATTACCCAACCGACCCGCGTATCGGTGCAATCTGTATGAGACCAAGGAACTCTAATGTCAAGTTGACGAATTCTTGAGCAAGGGGCATATCCGAGAGAGTATGTCACCATGTGCCGTTCTCGTGCTACTAGTACCTAAGAAGGATGGAACATGGCGCATGTGTGTAGATTGTTGGGCCATTAACAAGATCACCGTAAGGTATCGTCATCCTATCCCTCGCCTTGATGATATGTTGGATGAGTTGAGTGGTAGCCAAGTGTATTCTAAGATAGATTTGATGAGTAGGTACCACCAAATTCGTATGCATGAGGGGGATGAATGGAAAACCGCATTTAAGACCAAGTATGGATTATATGAATGGATGGTGATGCCATTTGGTCTTTCTAATGCACCTAGTACGTTTATGCGTTTGATGTGTTGCGTGAATTTATTGGACATTTTGTTGTAGTATACTTTGATGATATACTTATCTATAGTCCTTCAATTGATGCACATGCTAATCACTTGCGCTCCGTACTTCACACACTTAGGCTTCATAAATTATATGCAAAATTGGCTAAGTGTGAGTTTTGTTTGGATAGAATGCATTTTCTTGGCTTTGTGGTAAGTGTATGTGGCGTCCAAGTGGAAGAAGAGAAAGTGAAGGCCATTAGAGAGTGGCCACAATCCAAGAATGCTAGTGAAGTGAAGTCATTCCAAGGCCTAGCTAGTTTTTACCGACGTTTCGTGCCCAACTTCTCCACCATCACCGTACCCCTCAATGAGCTAACCAAGAAGAATGTGCCATTTGTGTGGAATACAAGACAAGAGGAGGCATTCCAAGAGCTCAAGGAACGCCTCATGCGGAGTCCTATTCTTGCTCTCCCCGACTTCAACAAAGCTTTTGAGCTTGAGTGTGATGCTAGTGGCATTGGCATCGAGGCTGTACTCACCCAAAAAGGACGCCCCATCGCGTACTTTAGTGAGAAACTCAACGATGCACAACGTAACTACTCTACATATGACTGGCTGAGAGTTGTACGCACTTGTGAGTTCTTTGATGGTGTGGGAGCATTACCTTCTCCCAAGCTAATTCGTCATACACAGGGGGGCTATTCTTGAGAAGTCCTATTTGGAGTCCTCATGCGGAGTCCTATTCTTGCACACCGACCACTTGAGCCTCAAGTTTCTACAAGGACAAGCAAAGCTCAACAAGCGGCACGCCAAGTGGATGGAGTTCATCGAAGTTTTCCCTTACACTATCAAGTACAAGAAGGGTAAAGAGAATGTGGTCGCCGATGCACTCTCAAGGAGGTATATGCTAATCTCTTCTCTAGATGCTAAGATTTTTGGGTTTGCGCATTTAGTGGATCTTTATGAGCATTGATAGTGGGTGTTTTATGCATGTTTTTCTCCTTATTTATCGTCTTATCTTAGGCAAGATGCTGCTAATTTCCCTTTGAATTCACATTTTTCGCAGATCTAGGCCCGAAGAGGAAAATATGCTGAAATAGGCCATTTTTAGTGGAATTCTGCCATGGATCGCGAAGCGTCAAGACCAGCGTCGAGGCATAGTTGTCTTCCCATCGTCGAGCCCTAGATGCGAGTTGTGTTGTCCTACCCCGGACTTGCGTTTGAGCTATCTGGAGCCGTATTTTGGCCGAGACCCACTGCCGCACGTGCAGACATTTTTCCAAGGTCGCGCAGAGCAAGATTCTCGTGGGATTCCTTCCAGATCCCTTTTTGGCTACCGTAGGAATATTTGTTAGGGCACACACGCTCCTTTGTACCTCTCTTAGCTGTCTTTTGTCCTCTTGTGAGCTATGAGGGTATATAAACATTAGTTTTAGGGTTTTTAGGACATCATACATTATTACATCATAGAATCCTTTTGGGAGCAGCCGCTCACCTACCTTCTTTCTTAGGATTTGTCACTCCCTTTTGTAGCCGCCGCCGACATTACTCTTCAAGCCAGAGCTAAAGTATTTATTGAGTTTCCTTTCTTTTATTGCATCTATTTCCTTTTATGCTTTATATTAAATTTGTGTTTTTATTTATTAGTATGAGTGGTTAAGTTCTTCCACTTAGCAAGGGTGTTTTAAGGGTTGTAAAAAGGGTAGTCACGAGGCCAAATTGTGCTTAATATATTCTTGTTGTTGTATTTGTTTGCTTGCTGTTCTTATTGCTAGATCTAGATGGTTTTATTAAGAACTTGATCACCTACTACTTTACTATCTTAGATCTTTGTCATTTCTTTGGTTATAACTAACGTGAAGCCTTAGAATAGAGTATACACTAGACGGATTGTCATTAACTTGGTCCGTTCTGTCTAAGGCAAGTGAACGATTATGGCGGTGCCCTGATCCTGACAAACTGAGAGGCATCTAGCCCTAGATGTGTCTTTCCTTATCTTCACGGGCGCTTTAAGTATTGCCTCCCCGCCCTGTGCCTGGGAGGACGACAAAGTGTCAAGGCTACCTTATAAACAGTGAAAACGGGGGGTAGCTTCTCTTACGAGGAAAGTAGGGGGCCTAAACGTACCTAGCCCCTATAACACGTCTATAGCATAAGAATAGAATATCTGTGCGTTGATGACTGACTAGGCCTCGATGCAACCCTAGAAAATCCCTTGTTAAGATTTCTCATTATCTGATTTTATCTCGTTTAATTCTTTGTTTGTTTTGTTTATGACTGTTATTTCTTTTAATTTTATTATTTCTATTTTTGTTAGCTGTCATGCCCTCGATCTCTCTCGGTTAACTAGCTTAACCAACAAACGCCCCCTTGTGTTAATTTTTAGCTGCATTTATCTTTGTTATACATCTAGGGTAAGTTGTCGTCTTTCAATCCCTGTGGATCGACCTTGTTACCACTGTATGCAAATTAATTTGTGTATCTAGGCCTCAGGATTTAATATTATTTTTGACCCGTTTCAACGGCCATCACGGGCATGTTACAAAATATGTCTTCAAGATAACCTGTCTAGATCAAGGCCTGCTAGATTTGTAATTTTGTGGATCATGCCATAGACGCCTGTCCTTATATTCCTGAAGAAATCTCAGTCAATGCTGTTGGCTAATACAATGTCCCTTATGGTCAGAACTACAACCAGGGTTGGAAACACCCCAATCTCAGTTGGTCTCACAACCCCCAATCATCTGGCCCTAGTCAGCCACCACAACAGTAGTATCAATATAGAAATCAGTCTCAACCTCCTTTCAACATGCAGAATTACAAGCCTAGACCTCCCTATCAGCACAACCAGCAATATCAATACCCGCATCCCAAGGATCAGACTTCTACTCCTCCACCCGTTGATGAGATCATCAATTACAAGAATGTGATTTCCGAACTCCAAAAACAAATGAATGGCATAAATGGCATGAATGCTGAAATGAAAGAATTGAAAAACAGAGGAAGGCTTCCTGGGCAAACAGAGGCCAATCCCAAGCACGAAGCATGTGCCATGACCCTTCGAAATGGTCTCAAATTACCTCCAGTACGTCCTGCCCTCGACGTCGAACAATCACCAGAATTTGAGCTCAAGCCCAAGAAGAAGAAAGAACTAAAAATTCCAGAAGTAATGGAAGACCGTATCCGTTCTCCAAGAGGTTCCCCCAGGAATGACAAGAACCCGCCCGAGTTCACTCAAGAGTACATCCACAAGATTCTCGAGCCACCTTTCCCTCAACGTCTCATCAAATCCAAGAAGGATAAGGAAGAGCGAGAGATCTTTGATATTTTCAGTAAAGTCGTCATCAACATCCCTCTATTGCAAGCAATCAAGAATGTCCCTAGATATGCCAAGTTCTTGAAAAATTTGTGTATCAACAAAGATAACATGACCGGGGTGAAAAAGATAAGCGTGGGAGCCAACGTCTCTGCTCATATTCAGCGAAAGATCCCTCCAAAATGCAAGGATCAAGGCATGTTCATTATTCCTTGCAAAATAGGGACGGTCGATGTTGGCAAGGCCATGTGCGATTTGGGTGCTGGTATTAACGTCATACCCTTGACGATCTATAACAGTCTAAGCCTCAGCCCCCTCAAGAGCACCAGACTCGCAATCCAATTAGCCGACCACTCTGTTATCTACCCCGAGGGTGTTATAGAGGATGTCTTTATCCAAGTGGGTGGCTTCATATTTCCAGCAGACTTCTATGTTATTTCTATGGAAGGTGAAGGTTCCACTAAAGCCATGGATATCTTGCTTGGGAGACCATTTCTTGCCACTGTCAGGGCCAAGATAGACGTCCATGATGCCACTATTTCTCTTGAATTTGATGGCCAGATCATTAAATTCAACATGCTTGAAGCAATGTAATATCCCTCTAAATTTTCTAGTCTCAATTATGTTGATTTAATTGATCCATTTGTTGATGAAATATCTGATTTAAATTCCATTGATCCATTGCAGCTTGCCCTCGACAGGAGTCTCACCCCAGAAAAATTAGACGACTTGGCCTCAACAATTGTCACACCGCTTGAGCTACACTCAGCTGTTGCTGCTCTAGAAGAGCAACCCATTCTCTCTCCAGAACCTCCAGTTGTCTCTCCTAACTAAGATAATCATATCAAGCTTCCTTCCTCCCTAGTTCAAGCACCGACTCTTGAATTAAAGACCTTGCTGTCGCACCTCAAATATGCTTATCTAGGCGTCGACGACTCGCTTCCAGTTATTATCTCTAACAAGCTTGACGAGTCAGAAGAGAAGGAGTTTATTTCTCTGTTGCAAGAATTTAAGCAGGCCATCGGATGGACAATTGCCGACATATAGGGCTTATCACCAGCCTTATGCACTCACAGAATCCATCTTGAGGATGCCAGCAAGACAGTCTGTTAACCCTAGCGCAGATTGAATCCTCCCATGATGGAGGTGGTAAAGAAAGAGGTGCTGAATTTATTGGATGCCGATGTTATCTACCCCATCTCAAATAGTCCGTGGGTGAGCCCTGTCCAGGTCGTGCCTAAGAAAACTGGCATCACCATCACTACAGGGCAAGACGGTGTTTTGATTCCAACCAGAATCCAGAATGGCTGGCGAGTATGTATTGACTACTGTCGTCTAAATGCAGCCACCTACAAACATCATTTCCCACTACCGTTTATAGATCAGATGTTAGAGCGTCTCACGGGCAAGACGCATTATTGCTGTCTAGATGGGAATTCTGGCTTCCATCAGATTCCAGTTGCCCTCGAGGACCAAGAGAAGACTACTTTCACCTGCCAATTTGGTACATTCGCATATCGAAGAATGCCCTTTGGTTTGTGCAATGCCCCTACTACTTTCCAGCGATGCATGCTGAACATTTTTTCAGAATTTGTCGAGAAAGGTATCGAGGTCTTTATGGACGACTTCACTGTCTATGGCAATTCTTTCTCCGAAGGTCTTGCCAACTTGAAGAAAATTCTACAACGTTGCATCGAGACCAATCTTGTATTAAACTTTGAGAAGTGCCACTTCATGGTAGATCAAGGTCTCATCTTGGGCCATATCGTCTCCAGTAAGGGCCTTGAAGTGGATAAAGTGAAAATCGAAGTTATTGAATCCTTGCCTTGCCCCTCATGAGTTAGAGATGTTCGTTACTTTCTAGGGCATGCTGGTTTCTACAAGTGTTTCATTAAGGATTTCTCCAAAATCACTCAGCCTATGTGTCGCTTACTTTAGAAAGATGTGGAATTTGTATTTAATGACAGTTGCAAAGCTTCATTTGATTTGCTCAAGACCAAACTCATCACTGCTCCCATCATTCGAGCCCCCGATTGGTCACTTCCCTTTGACATCATGTGTGATGCTAGTAATCATGCCCTTGGCACCATCTTGGGGCAAAAGAAGGATAAGGAGACATATGTCATCTATGCCTCTAAGTTATTCGACCCAGCTTAACAAAACTACACCACCACTGAAAAGGAACTCTTGGCAGTTGTCTACGCCCTAGACAAGTTTAGGCAGTACCTCTTGGGCATGCACGTTATCATTTATTCAGATCATTCAGCCCTTAGATGCCTATTGATGAAGGCTGACGCCAAGCCCCGCCTCATCCGTTGGATTTTGTTACTGTAAGAGTTCAACATCTTGATCATGGATAAGAAAGGTAGAGAGAATCTGGTCGCAGACCATTTAAGAAGACTACCATCCCAAAGAGGATGACTCACAGGTGCCTATCCGTGATACCTTCCCTGACGAGTATCTGTGTCTTGCCCAAGCTATCCACTTCCCCTGGTTTTCTGATATAGCAAACTATCTTGAGATCGACTCATTCCCTGCCGATTCCTCGATGTCCGAACATCAACGAATTAAGAAACAATCAAGGTACTACGTCTGGGACAATCCTTACTTATGGAAAAATTGTTCCGATCAGATCATAAGGAGGTGCGTAACAATGGATGAAGTGCCCTCGATCTTAAAATTTTGCCATTCATCAACGGAGGGTGGTCATTTCGCACCCAAAAAGACAGCTCTAAAAGTCCTTGAAGCCGGTCTCTATTGGGCGTCGATTTTCAAGGATAATTATATGTATTGCACATCCTACCCTCGATGTCAAGCGACAGGGAATATCGGCGCTCGCAACCAGATGCCTCTAACCAATATCATTTCTTGTGAGATTTTTGACATTTGGGGGATAAATTTCATGGGTCCATTCACGAACTCCTTTGGGAATACATACATTCTTCTTGTTGTCGACTATGTCTCCAAGTGGATTAAGGCCAAGGCAACGAAAACTGATGATTCTAAAGTGGTGGTGAATTTTCTTCGTACCAATATTTTCAACCGATTTGGGACCCCTCGAGCCCTCATCAGCGACTGTGGTACACATTTCTATAACCGGGTTGTTTATTCTCTTCTCAACAAATATAGAGTAACACATCGAGTCTCGACGACTTATCACCCCCAGACGAATGGGCAAGTTGAGGTCTCCAATAGAGAAATCAAATCCATCCTAGAAAAAATGGTCAATCAATCTCGTAAGGATTGGAGTTTGAAGTTGGATGACTCTCTATGGTTTTGCAGGACCGCCTTCAAGACCCCGATTAGGATGACTCTGTACCAGTTGGTCTATGGCAAGTCGTGCTACCTCATAGTAGAAATCGAACACAAAGCCTTTTGGGCTACTAAGAAGGTCAGCATGGATCTAGGAGAGGCAGGCAAGCATCGCCGTTTGCAGATCTAAGAGCTTAAGGAACTTCGTGATGACGCCTATGAAAACGCCCTTATCTACAAGGGCAAGACAAAAGCCTACCACGATAAGTTGTTATCTCCTAAGTCTTTTGTTGTTGGTCAGAAGGTTTTATTATACAACTCTCTCTTAAGACTTTTTGCAGGAAAGCTCAAATCCAAGTGGACAGGCCCATATAGGGTCACGACTTTATTTGACCATGGAGCCGCCGAGATCGAAAGCCTAGATTCAGGAACCGTTTTCAAAGGCAATGGCCATCGCCTGAAGCCGTTGTATGAAGGTTTCAAACCTTTCACAGCAGAGGAAGAAGAGGTGGTAAACTCACCCGTCGAGCCCTAGATAACAAGCGAACGTCGAGGCCTGGACGTTAAAGATGGCCACTGGAGGCGATGCCTCATGATTTGTTTCACTTACCTTTTGTCTTTTATTTATTGCAAGGACTTTTAATTATTTTTCTTATCTTTCATTTTTATTATATCTTTTGCTTTTATTATGCTTATTCTTATCTCTTTGCTTTTAATTGCAGCTGTTTATATTAATTAGGAATTTATTTTTTAATTTATTGTCTTCTATTTTTCTATATTTATCCTCCACTAATATTCTCCCTATTAATTAATCTTGTCCCTTCTTTCTTTATTAATTTATTTATTCCTTACTTATTCCTTCTTTTTGTCTCTCTCTCTCCTAACCCTTTTTCAATTTTTGAAAAGGATCACTTTTGGCAGTTGGGATTTGGGGACGACAGCACACCTTCTCTCCCCACGCCACACGTCAGCAGCAAGGACAAATCAGATCACCTCTGATAGCGAGATATTCTCTCTCCGTCCTTTCCTTCTTCCAATAGTTTTCCCATTTTCCCACTTCTTTCCCTATCCTTGTCAGACCTAAAACACTATCTCCCAAGCACACTCCATCTCCATTTTCTCCAAGCAAAGCTTTGTCACCTCCATCACCGTTCCCAATGACATGGACAAAGCGAGTCGCCCACAAAAACACCTCCGGCGCCCGACCCACTTCACTCCTACATAGTCCCGCCGCGTCCTCTTCCTCTGCCACACCACCTGGTTCTTTCTAAACCCTTTCCAACTCATCTCTCCCAGACACCAATAAGAGACCAGAAACCACCAAACCTCAACACCCAGTCCCTTCTCCGATCATCGCACCACCGACTACCTTACCCGCGGCAGAGCCAACCGAGGACGACCCAGTTATCACCGGCTCCGTTCCCCCGACACCCACCATGACCAGATCTGACAGTGTGGTGAAACTCGCTCCTAGTTCCATGACCACTAGCACCTAAGCGAAGAAAAGTAAAGCCTCACCGCCGGTCGTCCGCAAACTAATAGTGGAAGAGGTACTCAAGGAGGTACTAGTGTCGAGATCCGGCGACGAGGAGGATGAGACCGAAGCGCCTGTTCCAGAGCACAAAGAAGAGGAGGAAGCCGAGCAAAGTGACGCCGGTGATGAAGAAACTGCTAAGAGCAGCGAAGGGAATATTGCTGAGAGAGAAGTCGGGGAGAGAGAAGCCACTGAAAGAGAAGCGAGAGAAGCTAAGAAGAGAGAGGCCGCTGAGAAGAAGGCGGCAAAGAAAGGAAAAGCTAAGACTCCGGCCAGAGCGGAGCAACCGGCTGAATCAGAACCGCCGGTGGACAAAAAGAGAAAAAGCTCGATAGCGAGCAAGGGAAATGATATGAATCCAGGAGTACCTTTGCCACCTGCTGGACCAATGACTCGAGCAAAGAGCAAGGAGTTGCAAGCGAGACTATCTCAGCATATCTACAAGGAGCTACAGTGCCAGACGCTCATCGATGAAGTTGTTCTACGCGAGAAGAGCCCGAGCCCAGTGACCCTGCTCA
Organism: Viola odorata; assembly: GCA_963691705.1. Classification (NCBI taxonomy): domain Eukaryota; kingdom Viridiplantae; phylum Streptophyta; class Magnoliopsida; order Malpighiales; family Violaceae; genus Viola; species Viola odorata. The sequence goes on from OY829546.1 coordinate 36,883,570, forward strand.
TGGTTCAGGCTGGAGATGACGTTATCACACCATCCCTAGGCGTGATCACGCCTGAAAGGGCATTGAACTGGATAAACTTTGAGAAGTGCCACTTCATGGTAGATCAAGGTCTCATCTTGGGCCATATCGTCTCCAGCAAAGGCATTGAAGTGGATAAAGCAAAAATTGAAGTTATTGAATACTTACCCCACCCCTCCTGTGTTAGAGATGTTCGTTCCTTTCTAGGGCATGCTGGTTTCTACAGGTGTTTCATTAAGGATTTCTCCAAAATCACTCAACCTATGTGTCGCTTACTTCAGAAAGATGTGGAATTTGTATTTAACGATAGTTGCAAAGCTTTATTTGATTTGCTCAAGACTAAACTCATCACTGCGCCCATCATTCGAGCCCCCGATTGGTCACTTCCCTTTGAGATCATGTGTGATGCTACTAATCATGCCCTTGGCGCCATTTTGGGGCAAAAGAAGGATAAGGAGACATATGTCATCTACTATGTCTCGAAGTTACTCGACCCAGCTCAACAAAACTACACCACCACTGAAAAGGAACTCTTAGTAGTTGTCTACGCCCTAGACAAGTTTAGGTAGTACCTCTTGGGCACACACATTCTCATTTATTCAGATCATTCAGCCCTTAGATGCCTATTGACGAAGGCCGATGCCAAGCTCCGCCTCATCCGCTGGATTTTGTTACTGCAAGAGTTCGACATCTTGATCAAGGATAAGAAAGTTAGAGAGAATCTGGTCGCGGACCATTTAAGTAAACTACCAGCCCAAGAGGACGATTTACAAGTGCCTATCCGTGATACCTTCCCTGACGAGTATCTGTGTCTTGCCCAAGCTGTCCACTTCCCCTGATTTTCTGATATAGCAAACTATCTTGAGACCGACTCTTTCCCTGCCGATTCCTCGACGTCTGAACGTCAACGCATTAAGAAACAATCAAGGTACTACGTCTGGGACAATCCTTACTGATGGAAACACTATTCTGACCAGATCATAAGGAGGTGCGTAACAATGGATGAAGTGCCCTAGATCTTAAAATTTTTCCATTCATCAACCGAGGGTGGTCATTTCGCAGCCAAAAAGACAACTCTAAAAGTCCTTGAAGTCGGTCTCTATTGGGCGTCGATTTTCAAGGACAGTTATATGGATTGAACATCCTACCCTCGATGTCAAGCGATAGGGAATATCGGCGCTCACAACCAGATGCCTCTGACAAATATCATTTCTTGTGAGATTTTTGACATTTGGGGGATAGATTTCATGGGTCCATTCCCGAACTCCTTTGGGAATACATACATTCTTCTTATTGTCGACTATGTCTCCAAGTGGATCGAGGCTAAGGCAACGAAAACCGATGATTCTAAAGTGGTGGTGAATTTTCTTCGTACTAATATTTTCAACTGATTTGGGACCCCTCCAGCCCTCATCAACGACCGTGGTGCACATTTCTATAACCGGGTTGTTTATTCTCTTCTCAACAAATATGGAGTAACCCATCGAGTCTCGACGACTTATCACCCCCACACGAATGGGAAGCTGAGGTCTCCAATAGAGAAATTAAATCCATCCTAGAAACAATGGTCAATCAATCTTGTAAGGATTAGAGTTTGAAGTTGGATGACTCTCTATGGGCCTACAGGACCGCCTTCAAGACCCCGATTGGGATGACTCTGTACCGGTTGGTTTATGGCAACCCGTGCCACCTCCTAGTAGAAATCGAACACAAATCCTTTTGGGCTATTAAGAAGATCAACATGGATTTAGGGGAGGCAGGCAAGCATCGCCGTTTGCAGATCCAAGAGCTTGAGAAACTTCGTGATGACGCCTACGAAAATGCCCTTATCTACAAGGGCAAGACAAAATCCTACCACAATAAGTTGTTCTCTCCTAAGTCTTTTGTTGTTGGTAGAAGGTGATGTGATCCTGACCCCCTTCGAGTTAGAACAAATTGGCATGAGGCCAAGAGGACTGATCACGGGCAACCGAGCCTTGCAAATGAGTGTCAATCATGCTCAAGGTCAAGGATCACATGCTACATCATCACAATACCTAGGCCTAGACGTATCGAACTCCGAAGATGGCCGAGCAGGCCCTGAAGTAAAGTCACGTCTAGCCCTAGAAGGTCCCAAGGACATGCACACCACCCCAAGGCCTCCAGCAAAGCCAAACTTCCTCTACTCACAACAAGGCTCGTTAACAAATGCTCCATCCACGAGGACCATTCGTCATTATCCGATGGACAAGCAAATGGAGTTTGATTCGAGAGATCAAAGGCTTGACGGAAACTTCAAGATGTTAGCTTTCGTGTGGGACAAGTTTCAGGCCAATCGGACGGGTGGATCAAAAGTTATGCTCGTCGACATTTCAGCGCGCAGTGTGAACGAGTCTAGCGGCATACCGCCAGGAAGGTCATGTCTGGGGCGGCATGCCGCCAGGGAATTAAATTAAATGGCCACTCCAAATGAATGTAGCGACATGCCGCTAGGACCAACTCCTGTGGGGTGGCATGCCGCCAGACATCAGACCCACACGGATTTTGGGCGTTCAAACCTCTCTTTTGTTGCAACTATAAATAGTTTTTGTATATCTTCTTTCAGACCTTAGCTTAGACTTTGTGTGTATTTTGTTGAGTGAGAACACTCCTCCCTAATACACCTTGTAAGCTCACTTCTTCCTTGAGGGGGATCGCTTGAGTTGAGAACACTTCTCCCGATCTCTCTTTGGGAAATCTATGTTTGTAATCGTATGGACGATTTGTGTGAAAGAAATATATGTTTTATTGGTTGATCATCCATAGAAAGGAGTCCCTACTTGGCCCTCAGATTATATCTTGATCAAGCAACCCCTTTGGTGATTGTTCGCTACTTCGTGTTGTGCTCATCTTCGTCCCTTCCATCCGTCTTCGAATTCTCGGTATCATCTTTCCTTTCCTTCACTCTTTTGTGTTTCTTCCTCCGCTGCACCTCCATATCTTGTTGTTTCTTCCTTAATTGGTTTGAGTTTCCCTAGTTAACTCCTCCGGCTAGATCCTCTAAAGCTCCATATATCATTCGGCTTACTTACACTAGGCCGGATCATATCAGGTGGTAGCGGAGCTTTTGGCGCCTTGGAATTTACTTGTTGTTCTTCGTGTGTCACCTTGTGAACAGTGTCTTTGTGTTTTGTCAATTCGTTTTTCTGATTGTCTTGCATCAAAAGTGTCTAATATTGTTGCCTAATTCAAGTGGTGAAATGTGTGGATGTTATGCCAATTTTTGCTAGCTCAAAATATCAAAATCTGAAAAGTGTGTTCTTGGTGTTCATCTTTGTGTTCTTGGTGTTCTTGCGAGTGAAGAGGAAAATTTGATCCAAAAATCTTTCAAAAGGCTGAAGTCAATTGGTTTCCCTTTATAATATTATTTTCCTATACCAAAGTGGCCAACAAAAAAACCAAGATTCTCACAAGTGGCAAACATTCTATCTTTCAAGAAGAATTTTCCTATACAAGTGGAGTACTTTGTTCCCTTGTCCACGCCCATTCTTCACTTGAATGACCAGCAGTCCTATTGGGTTGTCCAAGTCCTAAACTTAAGTTTAAGACTTGAGTCCTAAACCTTAAAAAAAAAAGAAAAAAAAAAGAAAAAAAAAATTAAAGAAAAGAGAGAAGTCGGAAACCACTTGTTCCTTTGTCTTGTCTTGAACCAAATTTGACAAGAGTGAACCAAGACACTTGTAATTGTTGGTGTATCTTTAAATTAAGTAAGGAGATTGAAATTTCGTGGATATTGTGTGTGTAATCAAAGTGTGCATATTTTATCCTTCTTGATTTCTTTCAACCCCTAGTTTTCTTGCACTCCACTCCAGCGTTTTTCCAGTGTCTTTCAGCCGAAATTTTGCTTCTTTCTTGGCTGGAACTTGTAGATATTTGTCTTAGGAGTGTTCATAATTAATTTTGTGTTTTAGTTCAATCTTTTCCTATTTTTCGTGTGTTATATTCGGAAGTTGCGCATAGCTGTCCAGAATTTTTCCAGCAAACTGTTTTGTGTTTCTTGTGTTCTTGCTTGTCTAAATTCGTTGGGATAATCCTTGTGATTGAACTTGAGAATTCTAACTTGAACATTTCCAAGACACGGTGCAGTTTGAAGAAGAGTGAGAGCTTTGTGAGGATATATTTTTCGAGTGCTTAAACACGAGTGTAAACACGTGAGGGAGCGATTTGTTTTAACTAACGTCTATATATATATTTAGTTTGTTCAATTTTTCAGGTACAATGTCGCAAGATAGTGATTGTGAATCTTGTGATCAAGGAGAGTATTATGACGATGATACCTCTCAATGCAATGATGACAGTGGTTATGAATCATATGGTGATGTTAGCTGCCATTCCAATGATGATGAGAATTTTGAACCGTATGGTGAAAGCGGTGATGAATATATCATTGATCGTGAGGACGAGTACCAAGATGAAAGTGAAGTAACTTGTAGTGAGAATGAAGACAATGAAGACCCTCCAAGTCCTCATGTCTTTAGTCGTGGCACAAGTTCAATTTGTAGTGAGAATGACGACTACGAAGATTTTCCAAGTCATCAAGTCTCAAGCTATGACCTCGGTTCCATTGCACACCAAAGCCTTGGCCATGGCCCCGATCCTAGACTCCATGTCTTCTCCTCAAGTGTACGAGTTCGAACTAGGAATGAAGGAATGCACAGCCGAGCACCTCCTCATTCTCATCCTCCTAGAGTTCAACCTTACCAAGGCCGAACTGTCCAAGAACTTCAACAACACTTCAGTTCCACATCCTTTCCTTCCGCTCCTTCCAAACGAGCAAGCGACACATTTTGCACCACATGTATGGGTAGAGGTCACTTGTGTGACATATGCCCCAATAATAGAGTGGACAAAGTGAATGTGAAAACCAAGAAGCATGAGAAGAATGATCATGCTAAGAAAGGAGAGAGTGAAAAGAAAAAGAAGAAGGCTGAATCTTCGAGTGGTGTTATGGATGATGCTTGGTGGGAAAGAATGTACGGGCTAGTGAAGAGTATTGCTGAACATAAACGCAACAAGAAGTCTTCGTCTTCCTCTCCCTTGAAGCAAGACAGTAGCTCCTCCCAAGCTTGTCCAAGTCAACAAAGTTCTTCATCCACTATGGCATTCAAGTCCAAGCCGGAAGTGGTGCAACCTACAAGTCACTCCACGACAACAACCCACACTATTTCAATCTTTTGAACTATCTTGTCAATCGATTGAGAGGAATGTGGCCGAGCACCAAGCTATGGAAGCTAAAAAGAGTGAAAAATGTGAGGTTATAAATGAGAGAAGAGAGTGTGGAGAGAAGAAAGTAAGAGATGAGGAAAATACACGGCATGAAAATAGCAAGCATGCTAATGAGAGTGAGTGCAACCCCACCCGTAAGAATGAGTTGAGTGAGCTTAATGAGCCAAATCAATTTCAAGTTTTTGACAACCTTTTGTTTGAATTGTATTTTGACAATCCGTTGTTTGAGCTTGAAATTGAAGAAAAAGAAAGTGAACAAAACAGCCCCCATGAAAGAAGTGAGCATGGGTTGAGAGAGTGTGAGCAAAACAACCCGCATGAAAAGAATGAGCATGCGAGAGAGAAACACATACATGAGAAAAGTGAGCAAATAGAAAAATTGAGAGAAGAAAGTGAGGAAAAGAAGCAAACGGCATTTGTGAAAGCTATTGATCCAATGAGCATGCCTTTGTGCAATGAGGATCAATTAGCTCGTTCTAATCTTGACAATTCTTTTTCTACTATTTGTGTGTCTTTCTTGCAGGAAATTCCAGTGGGTTGCCACGACCAAACACGCCCGAATGTTCCAAAGAACAAAGGTGGTTTCAAACCATCAATCCTAGGAGGCGTTGGAAGTGTAATTGCTCAACATTGGTGCTCCCAATGGCAAGGCCTCGAGGTAAACCATCCTAACCTTCCCGCCTTACCCGAAAGGTGCGTACCAACTCTATCTTTGAATGCTCAATTGTTTGAGGCTGCTCGTTTTACTTATCTTTATTCACATGATGGAAATTTTCATGACAAACATTTATCATGTGGTAAGGAACCACTTTTGCATTTCGTTGAGCATGATCCTTTCGCTTGTGGTTTTGAAAACCACTTGGGTGCGAATTTTATTACATTCACCAAAACCCTTTTTGTACCCTTCGCCAAGCATGAATCTTCTTTGTTTGAGCATGAAGATTACTTGAATGAAATTTTTATGGTATGTGCTAAAACGCCTTATTTGTTTTTCATCAAGTATGACCCTTTCTTGCTCGAACGTACTAATTTTTGTAACTATTCGGATAGTATGAATAGTTTTTGTACGTGGTGTTTACACTTGGAATCCATGAATGATTTGCATGGGGTATGGAAACAATTCTCTTGCTTGAACTTGTTAGAATTTATTGAGGATAAATGCTGCAAGAATTGTATTTCCCTTTGTGTCGATTGCTTGGTATTCCTATACGTTTTGTGTATGGGCGTGTGGCTCAATTTTCTTGGCTGATCCTTATAAGTCGTCTTGAGAAAATACACCACCGTCTATGTTGTTTAATAATTTTTGATACCATGTGCATCCTAAATGTTGTCTTGGAGATTAATGTGCATAAAGATGACAGGGATGTACATGTTTTTGAAATGGAGGAATTGTGCTTCCTTAATTGTAGCCTACTTGAATTACTTGAATGTGTCATGCCTTTAAATACCATGAACATGTTGTGTATTAGGAGAACACAAGCGCTTGGACCGAAGTTATCAAGAATTAGTTGGTTTAATTCTTACGAGAATTTGTGTTTCCTCTTAGGGAATTCGTTTGGTATTTTTAAGTGCATAGTGTCTTTTTGTAGTGCTCAATTCTCTTGGCTTGTCATTGAGAGCCGAATAGAGAAGAATATTCATCCAATCGGTTGTTCTACGATTTGTGATGCCATCCGTAGTTTACATGACATTTTAAGAAACGATGTGCATCAACGTGCTATTAATGTTATAGACTCTTCCTTGGACCAACCTATGCATAAGCATGCGCGATTGCGCCTCTTGGGTATCTCACCTTTATTTTCAAGTGTTTTTAAGTGTGTAGGTGAGACGATTGAGGTAAGGGATTCGAGGACGAATCCTTTTAAAGAGGGAGAGCCTGATGTGATCCTGACCCCCTTCGAGTTAGAACAAATTGGCATGAGGCCAAGAGGACTGATCACGGGCAACCGAGCCTTGCAAATGAGTGTCAATCATGCTCAAGGTCAAGGATCACATGCTACATCATCACAATACCTAGGCCTAGACGTATCGAACTCCGAAGATGGCCGAGCAGGCCCTGAAGTAAAGTCACGTCTAGCCCTAGAAGGTCCCAAGGACATGCACACCACCCCAAGGCCTCCAGCAAAGCCAAACTTCCTCTACTCACAACAAGGCTCGTTAACAAATGCTCCATCCACGAGGACCAATCGTCATTATCCGATGGACAAGAAAATGGAGTTCGATTCGAGAGATCAAAGGCTTGACGGAAACTTCAAGATGTTAGCTTTCGTGTGGGACACGTTTCAGGCCAATCGGACGGGTGGATCAAAAGTTATGCTCGTCGACATTTCAGCGCGCAGTGTGAACGAGTCTAGCGGCATACCGCCAGGAAGGTCATGTCTGGGGCGGCATGCCGCCAGGGAATTAAATTAAATGGCCACTCCAAATGAATGTAGCGGCATGCCGCTAGGACCAACTCCTGTGGGGCGGCATGCCGCCAGACATCAGACCCACACGGATTTTGGGCTTTCAAACCTCTCTTTTGTTGCAACTATAAATAGTTTTTGTATATCTTCTTTCAGACCTTAGCTTAGACTTTGTGTGTATTTTGTTGAGTGAGAACACTCCTCCCTAATACACCTTGTAAGCTCACTTCTTCCTTGAGGGGGATCGCTTGAGTTGAGAACACTCCTCCCGATCTCTCTTTGGGAAATCTATGTTTGTAATCGTATGGACGATTTGTGTGAAAGATATATATGTTTTATTGGTTGATCATCCATAGAAAGGAGTCCCTACTTGGCCCTCGGATTATATCTTGATCAAGCAACCCCTTTGGTGATTGTTCGCTACTTCGTGTTGTGCTCATCTTCGTCCCTTCCATCCGTCTTCGAATTCTCGGTATCATCTTTCCTTTCCTTCACTCTTTTGTGTTTCTTCCTCCGCTGCACCTCCATATCTTGTTGTTTCTTCCTTAATTGGTTTGAGTTTCCCTAGTTAACTCCTCCGGCTAGATCCTCTAAAGCTCCATATATCATTCGGCTTACTTACACTAGGCCGGATCATATCAGAAGGTTATATTATACAACTTTCGCTTAAGAATTTTTGCAGGAAAGCTCAAATCCAACTACACTGGCCCATTTAGGGTCACGACTGTATTTGACCATGGAGCCGTCAAGATCGAAAGCCTAGATTCAGGAACCGTTTTCAAAGTCAATGGCCATCGCCTGAAGCCGTTCTATGAAGGTTTCAAACTTTTCACAACAGAGGAAGAAGAGGTGGTAAACCCACCCATCCAGCCCTAGATAACAAGCGAACATCAAGGCCTGGACGTTAAAGATGGCCACTGGAGGCGATGCCTCATGATTTGTTTCACTTACCTTTTGTCTTTTATTTATTGCAAGGATTTTTAATTATTTTTCTTATCTTTTGTTTTTATTATTTCTTTTGCTTTTATTATGCTTATTCTTATCTCTTTGCTTTTAGTTGCAGCTGTTTATATTAATTAGGAATTTATTTTTATTTATTTATTGTCTCCCATTTTTCTATATTTATCCTCCATTAATATTCTCCATATTAATTAATCTTGTCCCTTCTTTCTTTATTAATTTATTTATTCCTTACTTATTCCCTTTTTTTGTCTCTCTCTCTCTCCTAACCCCTTTTCAATTTTTGAAAAGGATCACTTCTGCAAGTTGGGATTTGGGGACGACAGCACACCTCCTCTCCCCACGCCACACGTCAGCAGCAAGGACAAATCAGATCACCTCTGATAGCGAGATCTTCTCTCTCCGTCCTTTCTCTCTTCCAACACTTTTCCCATTTTCCCACTTCTTTCCCTATCCTTGTCACACCTAAAACACTATCTCCCAAGCACACTCCATCTCCATTTTCTCCAAGCAAAGCTTTGTCACCTCCATCACCGTTCCTAATGACAAGGACAAAGCGAGTCGCCTACAAAAACACCTCCGGCGCCAGATCCACTTCACTCCAACACAGTCTCGCCGCGTCCTCTTCCGCTGCAACACCACCTAGTTCATTCCAAAGCCTTTCCAACTCATCTCTCCTAGACACCAACTGATACGAGCATGGAAGCCTCCCTTCGAGCCCTACACGACCACACCGAGGTCTTGCCCGTGCCCAGCATTGCCCTTGCGCGCCCGCGCCCGTCTTGCCCGAGCCTCATCTTGCCCCCGCGGGACGGTGCCCCATCTTGCCCTCACCATCTAGGCCAAGCCCACCAGTCTAGGCCAAGACCTTTTGTTAAGGGTATTTAGGGGGTTTCCCCATGTAATAACCTAGTAGTATAAATAGTGAACAATAGGTTCATTTTAGACTTGTTTTTATTTTTGTTGAGTTATCTCCTAACCAAGACCAAACTTTAGCTTAGTTAAATGGGGTTCTTAAAACCTCCCCTTCTTCTCCTCTTGGATTAGAGATCCTTGTATGCTTGTGGTAAGGTTGTCTAGGAATCATCCCTAGAAGGGTTTACCGTGTATGCAAGTTTATTTATGGTTTATACATCAAAACACCTTCATCTTCATCCATTTATCCGCTGCACCTATTCCGCAATCTCCTTGCGACGTTATCTTCTCCATCAACTCCATCCAATCGTTGATCCAACCTCCCAAAGAGGACTAGATCCGTGAAAAGGCTCCAAATCGAAGTCAAGCTTGTATCACCAACCATAGCCCATTTAATTAGATGTTCTATTAAGGAAAGGATTCATATTTTAAGGATTTAAGGTTTCTCCTATTTAAAGGAGCCACCTTCTTCATTATTATTTTATGTTATCTTTGAAATAAAAAAACAAAGAGTTTTCTCAATTGTTCTTCGCGAACCTTGTCCCTCATTGAGTTCGGACAATTGATTAGGATAGCAAGTAAAACCCGAAAGTCCATTCCATTAGTTCATTTACTCTAGGTTGGTTCTCACAGGTTGAGTTCATGGTTAGAGATCCGAATTAAGAACCTCACTTGATTGGTTAAGGTTGGTTAACACAGGATGTTAACAGGGTTAAACACTCAAGTCGAGTTATCTATCTTCCGCAATGAAATCCAAGCCTAGAACTAGATTAGAATATGTGCTACGAGCCTCGGGTAATCCAGGATTGTATCAGGCAAGACCAAGGCCTCGACGTCGAAGATGCCCAGGCGCCTAGTGGAACAACCATTAATCGAGGGCAAGACGTCAATTTCTACATCTACCCCTCGATCCATATCTCAGGTTCCTTCTGACCTTTCTTCTTCTAGGGGTTGGTTAAAATTTCATGATAAGGTGTCTTTAGATAAGCTGAACCTTTTTCATTCCAAAGGCTAACTGTGCGCGTCTAGATATGGATTTCCTTGATAGTATGCATGTAGGGTCCCGAGTGTGGGAGCTTGTGGGAAATATAGGGTGGGAAGCTCTGTTCTTCCTTGAACACCAGATATACTTCGAGCTCTGCCTCTAATTTTGTAGCTCTTTTTGGATTGTAACTGACTGCTTTAAGCCGAAAGGCAAAACCAAGCCGCACTTGTCTGCCCCTGATGCTATCAATTTTCGTTTGATGAATGAGTGGTCCATTTTATCTATCGATTCATTTAATTGTTCTCTTGGTTTTGTGTCTGCTGATGAACTTAAATCCCCTAAGTATCTGAATGCTTTGATTGTTTACCCCTCCGACTTTGATGCTAATGTCGCCTTTCGAGAGCTGACCGACAATTCCAATGCTGAGTTCAGCCCTCGATCGTCCAAGGCACATGAAATTAGGGACCTCAGTTTACGCATCTTGCATCGATATCTAGCCCTTACCTTCGCAGGTAAGTATAATACTTCGGGCTAGCTATCGTTGCAAGAATTATTTTTCTTGTGGTGCATGTTGCATAAGCGTCGATTCAACTTAGGGTACTGGGTTACGAATGTTGTCACTAGTATTCAGAATAATTCTCGTAGCCCAGCATTCAGTTCTCTTGTCACTTTGTTTGCTGTCAATCATTTAGGCCACGATCTTGAAGAAAATACTATACTTACCCCGATTCCTTTTAAGTTTTTAGACCCCAAAACCCTTGGCGGGATGGGGAACCTTTGTATCTCACAAGGTGTGTTGAGCTTTAGCGTAGGTTGCACGCCGCAGAAGGAACAAGTCTTCGGGGCCAAGCATGGTGATGATTTCTAATATCCAGCAGCAGCTCAACCACTAACTCAGCCTTATCCTGCCCAAGCTAGCTCATCTCGCCCATCAGCTCCTCCTGCCCAAGTCGTCCCTTCTTCAGGACCAATCACAATCAACGCGCCATCTCTCGAACGTCTCCTCTAGGCCATTCTCACCGAACTCCAAGGCCTGACCGTGGAGGTTGCCCGACGTAACCTGCTGCCATCCTGATCCACACACAAACAATCTATCTTGCCCTTTGGAGGTTTTAAAACATTTCCACCCCTTTTTATTTTTCTGCTGTACTCCATTTAATTTTTGTTGAACTATTTGTGTGCCCTTCTCATATTGAGGACAATGCGCTGCCTAAGTGTGTGACATTGAGGACTGCATGTTTATTTTTCTTCTTGTTGCATGATTGCTTGTTTTGTGAAAAATTTTCAAAAAATAATTTCGGATTTTTATTTTTATTTTTAGGATTTGACTAGCATTTTTGCCAAAAATGCGCACTGCCTAGTTTTAAAACCCCCTTGTATGGACACACAATGCTGATCTGTGCACATGGAATGAACTATCTGACACCACGTCTAGACCTAGTCGTTCACTCTTTGCCTATTAGACCTTATATCTGCATCTAGGCCTAGACACCAACAATCACAAATAACACCTTGTGAGCACTTCGAGCCTCCACGTCATATTTTTTCATGTGTGAATATAATGCTTAGCTAGGCATTGGCTGGACTTGTATGATATCCCTAGGTATAGGCACCATTAGACATGGGAAAGCAACAAAAAAATGGAAGTCTTCGCATCAATGTCCTATTTCTTTCTTTTCTCCTTTTTTCTCTCACTTTCTTCCATCTTGCCCTAGACACTTACCTACCCCTCTCTCTTCTTTCTTTTTCCTGATCACTTGAGCTTATTTTCTTGATCTTTTTCCTTGGCAGGTAAGCAACAATTGTTGAGGGTAGCGTCGAGGGCTAGACATCCAGAAGGACGTGCAGAAAGGCACAAGTGTGAGGATGTTAAGACTTAAGCACAGAAATCAAAGAGCTAAGGCAAGACAATGGAAAAATTCTTCAGCCCTAGTCTATTCAAGAAAGATTCGAACTCCTCCTCAGAAAGCCTAAGTGTGGGGAAGCTGAAGAAGTCAAACATCAGTGCTGGAAGTAGATATAGGGCAAGACACAAAAGAGAACTCAAAAGTCTTTTGCCCTAGTCGAATCAAAGCTAGAAAGGTTTGTGCCCCTTCTTAAATTTTTTTTTCAAAAATAGAATAAAATCAAAAATAAAAGAAGGGGGCAAAACGCGAACAAAAGAACCTGATGCCATCACCGCATGAAGAGAAGAGCTCCCTGCTAGAAAAGAGAAAATCCTTCGTCTAGCCCTCATTCGCATCATCCTACCCTTGACGAGCACTGTCTTACCAACTTTGCCTTTTTCCTGGCCAAGGAATCCATCCAGGTTTGAGTTGGTTGTCTCTCTTCCTTCTCTTCCTATTTTCTCTCTTTCTGTTCCATTCCTATGCCTTCCTTTCCTCTTTTTCCTTCTTCTTTCTAAGCCTAGACTTTCCCTTTTCTTTATTTTTGCTGATGCAAAATTCCTTTCGATTGATTGATTGCCCATGCATGTGTACTACGTATTCGGATTGATATGCAAGTCTGGTTTTGTGCTGCGCTAGTTGCATTTAGTTTTGAGTGATTAAATACTTTGCCTTGTTTGCGAGTATGAGCGTAAACACCTTATCCGGTGAGGATTGCTGGTGAACGGGCCTGATATGGGAAAGTTTCATCTTTGGGTCGTTATCCTTCTAATTTGATGCGGGTGTTATCTAGGCGAAGTATGTCATGACGAAGTCTAGTCGAAAGTCTGGTTTGTTCTTGTGTTTAGATTGGTTACGTTTGTTCATGTATTGGGGTGGTTTTAAGTTTTGTGGATGCTCGAGGGTGAGCATCGGGCAGTGTGGGGATATTTGATAACGTGTGTTTTATGCATGTTTTCCTCCTTACTTATCATCTTATCTTGGGCAAGATGCTGCTAATTTCCCTTTGAATTCACTTTTTTCACAGATCTAGGCCCGAAGAGGAAAATATGCTGAAATAAACCATTTTTAGTGGAATTCTGCCATGGATCGCGAAGCGTCAAGACCAACGTCAAGGCATAGTTGTTTTTCCATCGTCGAGCCCTAGATGTGAGTCATGCTGTCCTACCCCGAACTCGCGTTTGAGTTATCTGGAGTCGCATTTTGGTCGAGACCCGCTGCCGCACGTGCAGACATTTCTCCAAGGACGCGTAGAGAAAGATTCTCACGGGATTCCTTCCAGATCCCTTTTTGGCTACCCTAGGAATATTCCTTTGGGAACACACGCTCCTTTGTACCTCTCTTAGCTGTCCTTTGTCCTCTTGTGAGCTATGAGGGTATATAAACATTAGTTTTAGGGTTTTTAGGACATCATACATTATTACATCATAGAATCCTTTTGGGAGCAGCCGCTCACCTACCTTCTTTCTTGGGATTTGTCACTCCCTTTTGTAGCCGCTGCCGGCATTACTCTTAAAGCCGGAGCTTTAGCTCCGACCGGTATTTATTGAGTTTCCTTTCTTTTATTGCATCTATTTCCTTTTATGCTTTACATTAAATCTGTTTTTTTATTTATTAGTATGAGTGGCTAAGTTCTTCCACTTAGCAAGGATGTTTTAAGGGTTGCAAAAAGGGTAGTCACGAGGCCAAATTGTGCTTAATATATTCTTGTTGTTGTATTTGTTTGCTTGACGTTCTTATTGCTAGATCTAGATGGTTTTATTAGGAGCTTGATCACCTACTAGTTTACTATCTTAGATCTTTGTCATTTCTTTTGTTATAACTAACGTGAAGCCTTAAAATAGAGTAGACACTAGACGGATTGTCATTAGCTTGGTTCGTTCTGTCTAGGGCAAGTGAGCGATTAGGGCGGTGTCGCGAGCCTGAAAAACTAAGAGGCATCTAGCCCTAAACGTGTCTTTCCTTATCTTCATAGGCACTTTGAGTATTGCCTCCCCGCCCTGTGCCTGGGAGGACGGAAAAGTGCCAAGGCTACCTTATAAATAGTGAAAACGGGGGGTAGCTTCTCTTACGAGGAAAGCAGGGGGCCTAAATGTACCTAGCCCCTATAGCACCTCTATAGCATAAGAATAAAATATCTGTGTGTCGATGACTGACTAAGCCTCGACGCAACCCAAGAAAATCCCTTGCTAAGATTTCTCATTATCTGATTTTATCTCGTTTACTTCTCTATTTGCTTTGTTTATGACTGTTATTTCTTTTAATTTTATTATTTCTATTTTTGTTAGCTGTCTTGCCCTCGATCTCTCTCGGTTAACTAGCTTAACCAACAAACCCCCCTTGTGTTACTTTTTGGCTGCATTTATCTTTGTCATACATCTAGGGCAAGTTGTCGTCTTTCAATCCCTGTGGATCAACCCTGTTACCACTGTATGTAAATTAATTTGTGTATCTAGGACTCAAGATTTTATATTATTTTTCACCCGTTTCGATGGCGAGTCAAGCATGATGAACAATTGTGTGACATTTATGTGGCATGTGATAAAGGACCATATTTGCACTTTGTGAAGCATGATAAATTTTTATTTAAGCATAAGCGTCTTTACATTCCGAAGTCTAGTATTCATGAGTTGCTTGTGTTGGAAGGTCATGGGGGTGGATTAAATGGTCATTTTGGTGTTACAAAGACATTACATGCATTGAAAGTGCATTTATTTTGGCTGAAAATAAAAGTTGATGTGTCCAAAATAATCGCTCGGTGTCTTGTATGCAAAAGGGCCAAATCGACATCCATGAATCATGCATCTTACATGCCATTACCCGTAGCTAGCCACCCTTGGGTTGATTTATCTATGGATTTTATTTTGGGATGGCTAGGTCTAAGCATGGAAATGATTCTATTTTTGTTGTTGTAGACTGTTTTTCTAAAATGGCCCAGGACCATTGTTAGTGATCGCGACACTAAGTTATTGAGTCATTTTTAGTGCACATTGTGGTCTCTCCTAGGCACTAAAATCCTATTTTCCACTACATGCCACCCACAAACGGATGGACAAACAAAGGTAGTCAATAGGACTTTAGGGTCTCTCTTAAGAGTGATGATTGACACACATGGCACCAAATGGGAGGATAGTCTTGCTTTCATTGAATTTGCATATAATCATGCACATCACTCTACTATTGGTTTCTCCCCATTTGAGGTGGTACATGGGTTTCAACCCCTAACCTCTCTCTTACCTTTGCCTTTGAGTATACTTGAGTGTGTAGATAACAAAACTAAGGCGGAAGAGGTCAAGAGTTGCATGAGCAAGTGCGTGCAAACATTGAATCCATGAACGAAATAGTGGCCAATAAACGAAACAAAGGAAAGGCTACCACGTCCTTTGAACTCGGGCAATAGGTTTGGTTGCATTGGCTAAATGAGAGATTCCCTCAACAACGACAAAAAAAACTATGCCCCTGTGGTGATGAACCCTTCCAAATTCTACAACGGATTAATGATAACACTTACATTCTTGATTTGCCTCTTGATTATGGATCCATAAGCAATTCATTTCACATTAATGATTCGACTCTTTGTGTTGTAGGAAACAAAGAGCTTGAAGGAATGGATTCGAGGACGAATCCTTTCAAAGCAGGAGGTGATGATGCGATCAAGCCTACATTAAACCTTGAAGAACAAGATGTGGCGCCAAGAGGACCAATCACGAGGAACATGTCCAAGAAGATCACCTTATGGATTGAGGAGAAGATGAGCAAAGAGGTGTTTCAAGAAGAGGGTCGGACCATAACGATGCTTGCCCATCATTCCGGAATGATCGTGCGATTACCCCTTGGAAAAGTCCCTTACGACATACCACCAAAAACTAGTGGCACCTGGCAACATACCCCAGGAGAAGACAAAAAATTGTCTTCTGAAGCGAGGTCAACTTCCGAGAAAGCTTATTTTAAGGCTTTTTCCATCACCTTGATAACGTGTATTTTATGCGTATTTTCCCCTTCATTATCACCTTGATTCATGGCATGATACTACTAATTTGCCCTTATTTCCATCTTTATTGTAGATCTAGGCCAAAAGGGAGAAATATGAGAAAATATATACTTTTTGGGTGGAATTCCGTGAATCTCAAAGCAGCGAGGCCAAGAAATTGTATGTCGTCAAGGCATATCCACCTTTATGCCAACGAGACCTGGATGAACTGCTAAAGATATCTTATGTCCAAGCCTAAACGACGCACGTGCATGTTCCTTCTCGGATGACGCTTGACCAAAGATGCCAAAAAGATTCTAGCGGGATTCCATGCAAAGTTCATCCAGCTCAGCAGAGGATATTCTCCTCATGGACGCGCCTCCTTCCTTCCTTTCTAGCCAAGACATTGTTGCTACCCGATTTTTGACTTTTCGTCACAACTTTACACATTTTTGCCATTCCAATGATGATGAGAATTTTGAACCGTATGGTGAAAGCGGTGATGAATATATCATTGATCGTGAGGACGAGTACCAAGGTGAAAGTGAAGTAACTTGTAGTGAGAATGAAGACAATGAAGACCCTCCAAGTCCTCATGTCTTTAGTCGTGGCACAAGTTCAATTTGTAGTGAGAATGACGACTACAAAGATTTTCCAAGTCATCAAGTCTCAAGCTATGACCTCGGTTCCATTGCACACCAAAGCCTTGGCCATGGCCCCGATCCTAGACTCCATGTCTTCTCCTCAAGTGTACGAGTCCGAACTAGGAATGAAGGAATGCACAACCGAGCACCTCCTCATTCTCATCCTCCTAGAGTTCAACCTTACCAAGGCCGAACTGTCCAAGAACTTCAACAAC
This sequence comes from Viola odorata, assembly GCA_963691705.1. NCBI lineage: Eukaryota > Viridiplantae > Streptophyta > Magnoliopsida > Malpighiales > Violaceae > Viola > Viola odorata. The sequence continues at coordinate 36,900,812 of OY829546.1, forward strand.
ACTTCAGTTCCACATCCTTTCCTTCCGCTCCTTCCAAACGAGCAAGCGACACATTTTGCACCACATGTATGGGTAGAGGTCACTTGTGTGACATATGCCCCAATAATAGAGTGGACAAAGTGAATGTGAAAACCAAGAAGCATGAGAAGAATGATCATGCTAAGAAAGGAGAGAGTGAAAAGAAAAAGAAGAAGGCTGAATCTTCGAGTGGTGTTATGGATGATGCTTGGTGGGAAAGAATGTACGGGCTAGTGAAGAGTATTGCTGAACATAAACGCAACAAGAAGTCTTCGTCTTCCTCTCCCTTGAAGCAAGACAGTAGCTCCTCCCAAGCTTGTCCAAGTCAACAAAGTTCTTCTTCCACTATGGCATTCAAGTCCAAGCCGGAAGTGGTGCAACCTACAAGTCACTCCACGACAACAACCCACACTATTTCAATCTTTTGAACTATCTTGTCAATCGATTGAGAGGAATGTGGCCGAGCACCAAGCTATGGAAGCTAAAAAGAGTGAAAAATGTGAGGTTATAAATGAGAGAAGAGAGTGTGGAGAGAAGAAAGTAAGAGATGAGGAAAATACACGGCATGAAAATAGCAAGCATGCTAATGAGAGTGAGTGCAACCCCACCCGTAAGAATGAGTTGAGTGAGCTTAATGAGCCAAATCAATTTCAAGTTTTTGACAACCTTTTGTTTGAATTGTATTTTGACAATCCGTTGTTTGAGCTTGAAATTGAAGAAAAAGAAAGTGAACAAAACAGCCCCCATGAAAGAAGTGAGCATGGGTTGAGAGAGTGTGAGCAAAACAACCCGCATGAAAAGAATGAGCATGCTAGAGAGAAACACATACATGAGAAAAGTGAGCAAATAGAAAAATTGAGAGAAGAAAGTGAGGAAAAGAAGCAAACGGCATTTGTGAAAGCTATTGATCCAATGAGCATGCCTTTGTACAATGAGGATCAATTAGCTCGTTCTAATCTTGACAATTCTTTTCCTACTATTTGTGTGTCTTTCTTGTAGGAAATTCCAGTGGGTTGCCACGACCAAACACGCCCGAATGTTCCAAAGAACAAAGGTGGTTTCAAACCATCAATCCTAGGAGGCGTTGGAAGTGTAATTGCTCAACATTGGTGCTCCCAATGGCAAGGCCTCGAGGTAAACCATCCTAAGCTTCCCGCCTTACCCGAAAGGTGCGTACCAACTCTATCTTTGAATGCTCAATTGTTTGAGGCTGCTTGTTTTACTTATCTTTATTCACATGATGGAAATTTTCATGACAAACATTTATCATGTGGTAAGGAACCATTTTTGCATTTCGTTGAGCATGATCCTTTCGCTTGTGTTTTTGAAAACCACTTGGGTGCGAATTTTATTACATTCACCAAAACCCTTTTTGTACCCTTCGCCAAGCATGAATCTTCTTTGTTTGAGCATGAAGATTACTTGAATGAAATTTTTATGGTATGTGCTAAAACGCCTTATTTGTTTTTCATCAAGTATGACCCTTTCTTGCTCGAACGTACTAATTTTTGTAACTATTCGGATAGTATGAATAGTTTTTGTACGTGGTGTTTACACTTGGAATCCATGAATGATTTGCATGGGGTATGGAAACAATTCTCTTGCTTGAACTTGTTAGAATTTATTGAGGATAAATGCTGCAAAGAATTGTATTTCCCTTTGTGTCGATTGCTTGGTATTCCTATACGTTTTGTGTATGGGCGTGTGGCTCAATTTTCTTGGCTGATCCTTATAAGTCGTCTTGAGAAAATACACCACCGTCTATGTTGTTTAATAATTTTTGATACCATGTACATCCTAAATGTTGTCTTGGAGATTAATGTGCATAAAGATGACAGGGATGTACATGTTTTTGAAATGGAGGAATTGTGCTTCCTTAATTGTAGCCTACTTGAATTACTTGAATGTGTCATGCCTTTAAATACCATGAACATGTTGTGTATTAGGAGAACACAAGCGCTTGGACCGAAGTTGTCAAGAATTAGTTGGTTTAATTCTTACGAGAATTTGTGTTTCCTCTTAGGGAATTCGTTTGGTATTTTTAAGTGCATAGTGTCTTTTTGTAGTGCTCAATTCTCTTGGCTTGTCATTGAGAGCCGAATAGAGAAGAATATTCATCCAATCGGTTGTTCTACGATTTGTGATGCCATCCGTAGTTTACATGACATTTTAAGAAACGATGTGCATCAACGTGCTATTAATGTTATAGACTCTTCCTTGGACCAACCTATGCATAAGCATGCGCGATTGCACCTCTTGGGTATCTCACCTTTATTTTCAAGTGTTTTTAAGTGTGTAGGTGAGACGATTGAGGTAAGGGATTCGAGGATGAATCCTTTTAAAGAGGGAGAGCCTGATGTGATCCTGACCCCCTTCGAGTTAGAACAAATTGGCATGAGGCCAAGAGGACTGATCACGGGCAACCGAGCCTTGCAAATGAGTGTCAATCATGCTCAAGGTCAAGGATCACATGCTACATCATCACAATACCTAGGCCTAGACGTATCGAACTCCGAAGATGGCCGAGCAGGCCCTGAAGTAAAGTCACGTCTAGCCCTAGAAGGTCCCAAGGACATGCACACCACCCCAAGGCCTCCAGCAAAGCCAAACTTCCTCTACTCACAACAAGGCTCGTTAACAAATGCTCCATCCACGAGGACCAATCGTCATTATCCGATGGACAAGAAAATGGAGTTTGATTCGAGAGATCAAAGGCTTGACGGAAACTTCAAGATGTTAGCTTTCGTTTGGGACACGTTTCAGGCCAATCGGACGGGTGGATCAAAAGTTATGCTCGTCGACATTTCAGCGCGCAGTGTGAACGAGTCTAGCGGCATACCGCCAGGAAGGTCATGTCTGGGGCGGCATGCCGCCAGGGAATTAAATTAAATGGCCACTCCAAATGAATGTAGCGGCATGCCGCTAGGACCAACTCCTGTGGGGCGGCATGCCGCCAGACATCAGACCCACACGGATTTTGGGCGTTCAAACCTCTCTTTTGTTGCAACTATAAATAGTTTTTGTATATCTTCTTTCAGACCTTAGCTTAGACTTTGTGTGTATTTTGTTGAGTGAGAACACTCCTCCCTAATACACCTTGTAAGCTCACTTCTTCCTTGAGGGGGATCGCTTGAGTTGAGAACACTCCTCCCGATCTCTCTTTGGGAAATCTATGTTTGTAATCGTATGGACGATTTGTGTGAAAGAAATATATGTTTTATTGGTTGATCATCCATAGAAAGGAGTCCCTACTTGGCCCTCGGATTATATCTTGATCAAGCAACCCCTTTGGTGATTGTTCGCTACTTCGTGTTGTGCTCATCTTCGTCCCTTCCATCCGTCTTTGAATTCTCGGTATCATCTTTCCTTTCCTTCACTCTTTTGTGTTTCTTCCTCCGCTGCACCTCCATATCTTGTTGTTTCTTCCTTAATTGGTTTGAGTTTCCCTAGTTAACTCCTCCGGCTAGATCCTCTAAAGCTCCATATATCATTCGGCTTACTTACACTAGGCCGGATCATATCAGGTGGTAGCAAAGCTTTTGGCGCCTTGGAATTTACTTGTTGTTCTTCGTGTGTCACCTTGTGAACAGTGTCTTTGTGTTTTGTCAATTCTTTTTTTTGATTGTCTTGCATCAAAAGTGTCTAATATTGTTGCCTAATTCAAGTGGTGAAATGTGTGGATGTTATGCCAATTTTTGCTAGCTCAAAATATCAAAATCTGAAAAGTGTGTTCTTGGTGTTCATCTTTGTGTTCTTGGTGTTCTTGCGAGTGAAGAGGAAAATTTGATCCAAAAATCTTTCAAAAGGCTGAAGTCAATTGGTTTCCCTTTATAATATTATTTTCCTATACCAAAGTGGCCAACAAAAAAACCAAGATTCTCACAAGTGGCAAACATTCTATCTTTCAAGAAGAATTTTCCTATACAAGTGGTCCTAGGCTAGTTTGTTTAATATTCCGTGTCATTTCGAGCCTTCTCATTTTTTTTCGTACTTTCGACTGTCTTTTCACTCGAACTTTTCTCAGTCTCGAGTAAGTTTCCTCGGACCATGGGTCGAACGCGTTATTTCTTTAATTGATCATTACAGACAATTTTTCTCTTTCACGCCATCGAGCTTGGTTTCGTTCAATTTTTATCGTAAGGACATTTATTTTGCGTCCGAACTTTTAACATTTCCGAAAGAGAAAATAAATGCGTTAAATCAAGTTTTGCATTTCTTCACTATATACTAGTTTTCTCGTCTTATTTTTCTACACGTCGTGGTTTCCTCGGCTCGGATTTATTTTCGTTTTCAAGCAATTTCGCTTGTACAAAAAATATCCCGTTCGTGTCGTAAAATAGGATAAACTCTACATAAATGCCATTTAATTCATTCTCACCTTCCAACTCGGCACCAACTCACCTAGATCATCACAGTGTCCCATCTGATCAACCTTGGCCACAAGCAACCCCTTCTAGCTCACTATTTTCGCCCTAGAACTCATCATTACCTTCCCTCTTTTCTTCCCGTCGGTTTGCAGCCACATGTACAAATCGACTCAAATTTTTTCTTTCCTCTATAAATAGCAACCAACTAGCAAGGTATCAAGGGCACCAAAATCTCCTCTTAATCTCCATTTCTTGCACTACCTTCTTGGCATTTTCCTCTCCCGTAGAGGTAAGCATTTTCCTTTAGTTTTCTCTTTAATTTTCATTTTTGCTTGTAATGCATGAATAAATTGTTAAAACTTGCCTCACATGTTTAGTTTTCATGTTAATTATGTCCTCCTTGCCTCAATTTAAGTACATGATGCTTTGAGTAATTAATAGCCATATATGCATGTTAATTAGCTTATTATTCCATGTGAAATTGCCACTGTTTTCTTGTTGCTTTGCTTACTATTTTGCTTGACTTGATCTACTGTTGTGATATTATAATTATTGGTGCTGATTTGGTTGGGTTTTATTGAATTGATTGTGTCGTGGTTGCCGGCCATGGTGGTTGGCGACGTTGAAGAAGAAGAAAGGAAGAAGAAGGTTACTGTGCAGGAATTTAAATGAGAAAGGTGATGGGCTTGGCCTTTGCCAAGCCCGCTTGTTTTAAATAAAAGGGTTTGGGCTTGGATTCATTCCAAGCCCATTTTTTTATGTCCAAAAATACAAAATGTGGGGCCCGGCCCATTTATTTTCGTCAATTTGTATGAAATGCTCGTATGCTTTTTATGACATGTTTAATTCGTATAAAATGTTTGTATGCCTCACATGATGTATTATTTATTTCATGCTATGCTATATATCATGAAAGTAATTGCATGCTTCGTGTGATGTCTTATTTATTTTATGCCATGTATGATGTATTATTTATTTCATGCCATGCTATATATCGTGAAAGTAATTGCATGCTTCGTGTGATGTCTTATTTATTTTATTCCATGTATGATGTATTATTTATTTTATGCCATGTAAATTATCGTGAAATTAATTGCATGCTTCATATGATGTTTCATTTATTTTATGCCATGTAAATTATCGTGAATTTAGTTATATGCTCACGTGATGTTTTATTTGCTTTATGACCATGCTTTAAAAATGAAATACTCGTGTGCTCGTATGGAATAAATTGTTTACTTGTTTGCCATGTTGATTCAATTGCTTGCTTGCTAAAGGTGTGCATGCGCTTTTTGTATTTATCATTTTTGAGTTATTACTAACACTGTCGCTTTGTAGGTTAAACTTTTAGTCTTCGCTTGAAAAGTATGCTTCTTTCTTTCTTTTACTTATTCGATGTGTTAAATATTATTCGTATGCATGTCATCCCAAAACTAGAAATCCCAATATGGGCCTAACCCGACCCATAAAGAGAAATTGCGTGCATGATCAAACCACCGCATTATCTTCGTGAATTATTATCGTTCGTATGTGATGTTTAAATTAAATGTTATTTTAAAATTGCATGTATGAATATTTTAATTGCTCAACTTATTGTAATAATTAAGAAATTATCAACTTATTGTAATAATTAGTTATTTCACTTGTTGTAATAATTAGTTAGATAGTTATTCCGACCTCCAATTTGTAATAATTAGATAAGTAGTTTTTATTATGAATTGTGGTTTGTAATAGTTAGTTAAGTAGTTAAAAATCGCTTATCTTAAAACGTTTCCTTGTATGTTTATTTAGAAATGCTAAAACCGAATCGAATCCATGACACCCTAGTAGGCGCTAGAACAACTAATTCGTATGCATGACATATAGAATTGCTAAAATAATTAAAATCAATCTCACATGTACAACATGTGATAAGATTCGGACTCTTTGCTGAAGGGTAGTAGAGGAATATGGTTCTTGGGGTCGGATGTCCTTGGCGCCCGATGTACCTGCGAAGTGCCGGAGGGGGTGTCTGGCGTAAACACTCTGATGCTTAAGTCAGTAAGAGCTATGGAAATAGCAGAGCTTTGGCTAGCAATTTGAGGCTTACCTTCCTCCTTTGTTGCGGAGGTATTTATAGGTAAAAGTCGAGTATTTCTGGGTGATCTTGGTCACAAGGTGCTAACACACCCGTTAGGGGAGGGTTAGAGTTCCCCGTTGATGGAGTGTGCTATCGTTGCATTAGATATATGTGTGGGGGCAGGCGTTACCTAGGTAAGGCAACACCTATGCTTCTCACGGGATGCCTGGTTTGGCCTGGGATGGGATAACGCCCTGTGTCATGACGAAGTGACGTGTGGGACCCCCTCGCTGATGTCGACCATCCCAGTGTCAGTCATATAGAGAGAGGCGATAGCCTCGATGCTGTCAGAACGGTAGGAATAGCAGCTTTGCCCCCACCGCGGGGTATAAGACGAAAATGCCCTTGTCGTTAGGAGTATTGTTATCATAAGTCCAACCGAAAATGAGCCCGAGTGTTTACCAAGGGCTACCGCTTCATCCTTAATCTTCCCAAGTCAACTGGTTTTTCACGTGTAGAGATGATCCGTTTGTCGAGAAATATATTTCTTCCAACCGCCGTTCTTCTCTGGTCTATAAATTATCTTTTTATCGCGCTGGCTTTTTTCACAACCATTTCTGCATTTCCTCTGATTTTTTGACTATGGATGATCTTACAAGGAACTTTCTGATCTCGAAGGCGCACAACCTGAAAATCTCACTGAGTCTGACATTGGTTTCCTAGAGACCATGCTGACCAAAACCTCTGAGGATGTCCTAGAGCTTCAAGGAATGATGACCCCTTTGCTGTCCAGGCAAGGGGCTGCTTCTATGGAGGATTTTAGTCCTATACAGAATGTGTCAAAGCTGGCTGTTGCGGTCTCCCGCATCGAGGTGACCATCACTATGCTGCATCATAGGAAAGACCTGCTGGTATGCTGCTTGAAGGGCATGAGGGTTTCTTCCGCCGAACTGTCCTTAGTGGCGGATGCTCTAAGGGAGATTCCTATTGCCCTTGAGGATGACGATGCTGGGTCTCATGTTTGACAATTAGTCGTTGTCTCTTTGTTTTTACATTTTCTGTGTACGCGCTTGGGCGCTTAGGCCGTTCAGGCCATAATTAAATAAAATGTCGTTTCCATTATTGCTCCATCTTCTACCTTTGATATCTTGTTGTTTGTTGCTCTAGTTGGGCACGGTTGCTATAAGCCCAACCGAAAATGAGTCTCCTCTGGAATAAAGTGCTTTAATGCCTGAATTAGCAATAAATATTTACTCGGTCGTTCCTTGCGCCGCGTTCCTCGTGGTGGGTAATTGAGCGATTTTTTTGTGCCTTTTGATTGGCGCAGTTCTCGAGCAGTTAATCGCGCTGTATCAGATTCTGCAATTATGATTGTTCTTCTTTAAGTGTACTTATTGCTTTCAAGGGACATGCAATGAGATCGGGGTACCTTTTTGCCTCAGCTATTTAATGGGGTTTTCTTTCCCTTTTCCTGTTCACCTTCTTCTTCTTATTTCTTTTCTTAGATTATTCCAATTCCGCATCAGATGGAGATTGTTGAGCGCAAGCCTCCACTTACTCCCCCAACTTCCCCAGATTTCGATGATCTCCCTTCTCTTCCCTGTCTGAAGAGGCAATTCCCTTGCCGTAAAGGTCGCAAAAGGTCGAGAAGGAAGGTTTCCAAAGCGGTTAACGTTCCTTCCGCTTTCTCCGCGCGAAAGGATAATGAACGATTTCCTCCCGTCCATCCCGTCTTGGAAAAAGATTCTCCTTATGACGAAGATTCTGAAGCGACGGTTGCTAACGTTGTGGAAGGGCCGAGCTCGGCACTGCTGGGTCAGGAAAAAAGGGTTGACGAACCTTTTCCTCCTTACAACGGAGATCTACCGCTCTCGGATGATGACGACATTTTTTACTATGACATATACTAGCCTGATGAGGATTAGTGCCCTAGCGTTAGGTGCACTGTAGATGTCGTATGACCTTTAATGAATGAATTGATGCTTTTTCTTTCTTTTGCCACCGTGCTTTCTTGTTAGCATTTTCATTTTGTTGATGACTGATACAAAGGCGTTAGCCTCACTGAGTCAAGCGTTCTGCGATTGTTTTGAGTCGGCCAATCATTAACTGCTGCTTGGTAGATCGTGGCAAATAACTGCTTGTTTCTAACCCCTGAGCATGATTCCACGTGGCCCACTTCTTTTACACGTGTCCTCGCGCGACTGGTAGTTCAATTAATACAGTGACATTCGGTCCTTTAAAAGGGATTATCTTCTCTTTCTGATACTTTTCGCCCTCATTTCAAATTTTCTCTCTTCTCTTTGTTTTCTTTGGGAAAGCTTCTCGTCCGTCCTCCGCCCTTCGCCGATTTGCCTGCGGATCTTTCCTTTCAAGGTACCACTTCATCCTTTCAGATTTTCTGTTCATTAGCTTACTATCATTATAACTAGAACCAGGCGATTCCTCTGGAGACCCATGGATCTAGAAATCGTACAATCATCCAGTATTTTCTCCTGTGATGCGATTTTAAACGCTGAACTGGAGGAAAACGGTATCACTTTCCCTCCTGGGTGTGTCCCTACCGTTCCTGAGAGCGACATGCGTCTTCACGATCCACTGTGGGGGAACTATAGATTAGTTTAGTTTAAGATGTTCCTCTATGGTTTTCGTCTCCCAGTCCATGCTTCAATAACAGCACTACTGCGGGAATACAAGCTTAATCTTGCCTAGATAACTCCTTCTTCCTGGTGTGGGGTTTATGCCTTTCTTCACGCTTGCGAGTTGGAGAGCATTCTCACCCCATCTCTCAATTTATTTCGCAAATTCTTTAGCATGACCTGTCACGATTGTTTAATTAGTATCACTCCAAGGTGGGATGACGTGTTTGTGCAGTCATTCTAGCAGCGGTTTTGTGGCTTTGAGAGGGTTGTGGCTAACTGGAAAAATAGCTTCTTCATTCTTGAGCTACCGTCCCGTTGGTGGCGCCAGGGTTTTAATCAAGAGCTTATAGGTCCCCTTTGGGCAAACCCAGTGGTGCTGACTAGAAGCGAGCTGGATCAAGCTAACGCTTAGCTGGATAAGAATACACGCTATCGCATCCGGGAGTTCTCCTCATACAAGCTTCTGAACGAGTGCATTATGGGTAAGTTTATCTTTCTTCACGTTTCCCTTTTTCACTTATTTGTTGTTCTCATACATTCTCTTATCAGGAGACGCTGATGGTCAGTCATCAGGAGGAGCTAACGCTCCTTTGAATGTGATGCCGCTCAGAACTATACCGGCCTCTCCTCCTGCCGCGCATTCCAGTCATCGGGGCGTTCCACCTAAGAGGGGAAAAACTAAGACAGTCGTTGGGAGAGGACGAGGGCGCTTCATTTCTGCACGAGCTTCTCGCTTTATTGACAATTGGCTATCGCCTCGACGCGGAGGGATAAATATAAGTTGGCCTTCGACTCGAACAATTGACAGTGACAGCAGTAGCCATAGCGAGGATATGGATGCCAAACCAGACCTTTGTCATGCCTCCTCGCTTCAACGAAAGAGACTCAGAGTAGGCATGAAAGAACAGGCTACCGGGGTCTCTTCTGATCATGCTAACGTAACGGCTGCCGTGGCGCCTGTAATTTCTTCTGTGGCAAGCACTTCTCAACTAGTGAAAGTTTCTGACGTGTCAACTATCTGCCCTCCTACCGCTGCTAAAGTCTTGTTAGTGGCAGATTCCCCTCCGCCAGTTAACGCTCCTGACTCTCCCATTTCTTATTGTATTCCAGATGTGGTGGCAACAACTTCTCCAGTTTCTGAGCCGCCACCAAGGTTCCTCTCCAATTGTTTTTCACTTCTATCTCAGAGGTGAGTAATAAAGGCTCTCCTTCGACTCCGATGGTCAATCTCTCTCTTGAAGGGCCCAAAGGGACTCCGTGCTATCGCATGGATTTGGTGGGATTTGGCGTCAACGGTCTTCGTGCTACAGGGGTACAAAATCCCTTCTCAAGGGATGAATTCACAGCGCCCCTGATAGGAAAAATGATGAGCTCTTCTACAGAGAAAGAGAAATTCCTTCAGCTTTCGCCAAGGGCTCGCTGTAAGCATGTTGTGAATGACTCTCTAGATGTCTTTAGCTACTTTCATTATGCGGTAGAGGCTTTTGACAGCGAACTGCAGGATTTTGCTCGTTCAATATTTGCTCAGAAGGTGTAGCTTGATCGGTCGTTAGACCAAACGAGGTTGCTAACGCGTCTTTATGACGACTTACAGAAGGAGCTAAGTAGAGAAAAATCTAAAGGGAAAGCAAAAATTGATGTTCTGGAGGCAGAGTTAGCTTTGGAAAAGAAGAAAAATCTTCTTCTTCGCGAAGAGATGTTGGCTCGAGACGAGGAATTTTCCAGGGTTCTGCTGAGGATTGAGCGGTGGAAAAAGAAGGTTCTGGAGGCCTTCACTTCTGGGTTCACTGCCCATTTCAAGAGTGATTCCTTTGATCCGGCCAAGATTGCCGACTATGCCTCTGCCATAATAGACAAGGTTAATAAAAATAGAGACGACGCGTCTGCCTTAAAGGGAGAGAAGTCTGGTGACTGCGATGGCGGTAGCACGCAACGGTCTTCCTCTTGATTATTATCTCCTTCTTATCTGCATTTATTTATTCTTCAATCAATCGCTCCCCAAAGACATTTGACATTGTTCTTCTTGTAATAAGGCTAACGCCATGAGTTCATTGCTGCTTTTTCCTCAAACGTTGGGTTTTGAAGTATTATTGATATTGCTTATGCTTCGTTAACGTTTTTCTGCTATCGCACCGTTTCTTGAGACTGCGTGTCAGAGTTGGTGCTGCTTTTTAGAGCATTAAATGCTATGAATCCCCTCATTAATGCGATCGAAAAGTAATGATGAGGAGGGATACGTGTCTTTCTTGTGATGAGGCGTTTGAGATAGGTACCTTCTAAGGAGTAGCAAGGACTGAAGCGTTTCCATTTTAAAAGTTGTGTCCTTCGCGCGTGTCGCGTCCTTCCGTTATGCTACCTTGCCATGTGTCAGTTATTGACTGGTAACGCCTTTTCAACCCCTTTAGGGTTATATATAATGTTTTTCCCCGCCTTCTTTTTTCTTTTTTATCTCTTTCTTCGCTCACTACTTCTTTATGAAAATAACTCACGCCGCTCCTTCTTCTTTGTTCTAGGATCCCTGGTGTTTCTTCAATGAAGGTACACACATTACTTCCTTCTTTTACTCTCTTCTTCTTTTTACTGGTTATGGCGAAGACTCATTCTTCAAAATCTGCTGAGGAGGGAAGTTCCCAAAAATCTGTCGGGGAGGAGAAAATCAATAATACACCCACTTCTCTTTATACTTTGCCCCTAGTTAGTGTTGCTTCTGACCCTCTCCGATTTCAATGCTCAACTCCCTGAGGGTTACTCTGTTAGTGTTGCTTCTGACCCTCTCCGCCTTAATAGTGTATTGCCCGATAATATTAGAATATTGTATGCCAAGTTGTTTGATCATGGGTTTCGACTCCCCCTTGATCCGCTTGTAAAATTGTTGTTGGCCGATTCTGACTTGAATCCGGCTCAACTGAGTCCTAACGCAATTTGCGTTGTTAGTGCTTTTGCGGCGTTATGCCGGTTCAAAGGGATTGAGTCCCCTTCGCTAGCATTGCTTCATGATATTTTCCAATTGTATTCTCGCAAAGGGGTAATATCAATATCACCCCGCTATGATGATAACTCACTGAAGCCATTCACTTGGAAACTCATGGGTATCGAGTCTTCTGTTCCTGGCTGGAAAGAAGGATTTTTTATTATTGACCTCCCCGAGCCCTTGTGGAGAACCGGTTTTAACGAAGAAGTTAAAGATGGGGCTTGGGGTAGCAGAAAACCACTTTCCGACCTGGAGGATAGTTGGTTAAAGACGCTGCTCCAAATGACTTTAGCGTTCACACTCGTAAAGTGGCAAACGGAGTGGAAGTTACAGAGTGTAAAATGGGTAAGTGTTTACCCTTCTTTCTTCGCGCTGCTGGGAAATGCTAACGCTAACATTTTTTCATAAATATGCAGTGGTTCCGCCCTGTTGGGAGCCTGAATATATTCGGAGGAAAAAGAAAAGGGAGCAAGCTGCCGCCGCCGCTACTGCTGCTGCTGCTGCCGCTGAAGGTGGGGCTACCGGTGTTACTTTAGCCGCGTCGCTTTCTCAAGGAGTTGTCGTCACTGTCGGCACTGTTCAAGCGTCGTCTTCGCGAGCGTGCGTCACATGAAGGAAGAGAAGCAAAAAAGCAACCGCCGTGCCTCCCGCTCTTTATCAGGCTACCGCTTCTTCAGAAGTGTCTGCTGGTTCAATTCCATCTGGAATTCCCTTGGTTTCCCCTTCTGCTCAGGTACCTTTATCCATTGCCCTTACTGCTTTCTCCGTTCTTCTGCATTTTCCTTATTACATTTCATTTCCTTAGGAAATTGGCACCATTTCCACTCATTCACTTCCTCGCGAAGATATGTCATTTGCAAGTGAGCTCGCTGAGCTCCAGAAGAAGACTCGTCACGACCTTGAAAATAGCTCGTCGTCATCCGGCGTTAATCCTCCCGTGACAACTTCCGCGGAAGGTGGCGCACCTTTCGGGCAACCTCAAGGTGCTAACCTTGTTAGCGATCCCCATGCTTTTGCTGATTCTCTGCTCCATTCTACTTCTGCCGCTGTAGGTTTTAGCTCAGACATGCTGGGTTTTGAGGCACTCAGCGGTGGTGAGTCTTTTGTCTCTAACGTAGGGGTTCCGCTAACCAAGCTCCTTCTCCTCCTACTCTGTCTTTTGTTCCTTTGTCTCCGCCTCTTGCTGCAAGGGGCAATTCTACTTCTGACTTGATGGTTGGTGTTATTTCATACGTTCCTCCCAACTTTCCCACTCATCAGGTTAACCTGGGTGGCTTTAGAGAGAAAGCTTTTCAAGCCTTGGGGACTGATAGCGCTGAGGCTATTCTTGCATCTACATCTCTGTTGGCGGCTCAAATGATGTCGCATCAAGGGGAAAGGGACGTATTTTTGGCCAAGGGTCACCAGGGGCGTATAGATTTCCTTCGTTCTCAGATATTTTCTTCCTTATGCCATGCCCATTACATGGATGAGGCTAACGCTAGAGAGGCAGTGGACAAGCAAAGGGAAATAGACAGATTGACGACTGAGCGTCAGAGACTTTTGGACGCTATGATGACTTCCAAACAAGAGGCGGAAATGACTAGGCAAGAGGCAAAGGTTGCTAAGCAAGAGGCGGAGGCTGCCAGGCTTGCGTTAGAAGAAGAAAAATAGAAGGGTACCGCTTTAAGCACACGCCTTTCTGAGGAAGAGGCCGGGCTAGCATTAGAAAGGCATAAAAATGCTGAATTGTCTGCCGAGCTTAGCCTTTCAGCTGAAAAATGTCGTTGGTATTTGAAGGAGGGAGCGATGATTATGTCGGAGGGCTTCATGCGTAATTATGGGGTGGACTGCCTTCGGGTTGACGTTCTTTCTGAGTATTTTGAGGAGAGGTCTTCGTATGTGTCCGACGAGGATTTCTATAACGCAAGGGCCGCCAAGCAAAGAGAAAACAACGTGTCAGCCGCTTCTTAGGCCTCACAGTTTGCTTTTTGATTTTTGCTGTTGGCATGTCTTTATCTATCCTTTGAGGATATTTTGTAATCTTGACAATATCAGCTTTTCTTTAGACCATTGCCTTTTGTCTATAATTTCTTTATTGATCTTGCCTCATGACATTACTGCCACAACATGGTTAGTAAACTTCATTGCTAAAATCACAATGATGTGGTCATCATACCTTATGCGGTTAATCAACTGTTGCGTTTGCATGTACACACCGTTCATGGGTGCCAAGGTATTTCTGTCTTTAGAGACAAAGTGTTTCTGTGTTAGTCACAATGACTTGTTCTCTGAGGAAGACTTCTCTGCAGTGTCTCTGCTTGCCCTTTTCTCTGTTGAGAATCAGGAAATTATTTCTTCGTGTCGTGTGTCTAACGCTACATTATCATTATTTCTTTGATAATGTTTCAAAGAACAAATCACTATTATTTCCACTCATGCTGTGTATAGCTTGATGCCGCCCTTTGTTGTTAGGGGGATCACTTAGCCTTGCTAAGTTTGTTCATGATATTGTTGTTGTGATAGAGACATCTCTCCAGCCCAACTTCTCGGTTACTGGCTGGGATATCTCTTTTTATTTCAAATGCCAACGATCGGCTTGGGGCGTGCCTCGTCTTAGTGAGTCGTCTGATCAGGACCGACCATCACAAGGATAGGATTTTCACTCCCAAGCGTTGAAACCTCGCGTCACTGGAATGTGCCTCGTCTTAGTAGTCCGTCTGTGTGAGCACGGTTGCCACAAGGATAGGATTTTCACTTCCAGGACGGAGTTACTATCTCCTTAGGGCGTGCCTCATCTTAGTGGCCCGTCTGTGTGAGCACGACTACCACAAGGATAGGATTTTCACTCCCAAGGATGCCGGGACGTGCTTCGTCTTAATGGGTCGTCTATGTGAGCACGGTTGCCACAAGGATAGGATTTTCACTCCCGGGGGCGTTGGGGCGTGCCTCGTCTTAATGGTCCGTCTGTGTTAGCACGGTCGCCACAAGGATAGGATTTTCACTCCCAACGTTGTTTATGCCAGGGTGTGCCTCGTCTTAGTGAGCTGTCTGATCAGGACCAGCCATCATAAGGATAGGATTTTCACTCTTGGCATTCTTCGTTATCTGCATATTATTAGCCACAACATGCACAAAGAATGCCTTTGATTTATGCGTTAGAACAATGCTAACAAATGTCAAACGGGAAAGATCAGCTTCTAGCATGATATAGTTTCAAACGAGCCATATTCCAAGAGTTTGGTAAGGGAGTACCGTCAAGTGTTTCCAAATTGATAATAATCGGAGGGATTGTACCCGGGGTAGGAAGGATCCTGGTGATCTTCTCCTCTGAGGGGGTGGGCCTCGCTGCTGGTACACCTGCAAGGCGCCGGAGGGGGTCCCCGGCGCAGATACTCTGACGATCAAGTCAGTAGTCGTAGTGAGAGAGAGTGAAAGAGTAGAGAGAGAGTAGTGTCTCGTGAGAGAGAGAGAGTCCGCCCCCCTTTCTACCTAGGGGGGTATTTATAAGAGATCTAGTAGAGAGGTGTCATCTCTAATAGGTATCGCTTGGGTGTCATGGGGTAACGCCGAGTAGATGCCGCTTGTGTGCTTGATGCCGCTTGTGAGCTGGATGTCGCTTCTGTGCTTACCGGGGGTGGGAATAGGCGCCATATCGTGCTGGATGGGCCCCCCCGGTGACGTCGACCACCCCTCGGTAGCAGGACTAGTAGGAGGCCAGGCAGGCCCTACAGTAGCTGAAGATGAGGGTACCCCCGCCAGGACTAAAATGCCCTGGGGGTATGTCAATAGTTATCACAAATGATATGCTCCCTTTCCGATGACGCGGTTGACGCGATATGGCCCGTCCCAATTTGGGCTGAGTTTTCCCAAGCGTTGCCCTGCCGCTCGCTTGTCTCTGAGCACTAAATCTCCCGCTTTGAGCAGCCGCTCTTTGACTTTCCTGTTATGATATTGCGTCATTTTTCTTTTGTAATGCAAGGTTTTCAAGAGAGCCTCCTCTTGTACCTCTGGTAGTGCATCGAGGTTAGCACGTAACCTTTCCTCATTTATTTCTTCATTGAAATATGTCACTCGAAGGCTTAGGGTGCCAATTTCTACCAGCGTGACAGCCTCTGTGCCAAAGGCTAACGCAAAGTGGGTTTCTCCTGTGGTAGTTTTGACGATCATGCGATAGGCCCACATTACATACGGCAGTTCAGCTGCCCATTTCTTTTTAGAACCTTCTAGGTTCCTTTTGATGCCACTGAGGATACTGCGATTGGTCACTTCCGCCTGACCATTGGTTTGCGGGTGTGCTACAGAAGAGAATCTCTGTTCGATTTGGAATTCTCCGCACTAATTTCTGAAAAATTGGCTCGTGAATTGCGTTCCATTGTCGCTGACCAATATGCGAGGTACCCCGAATCACATTATGACTTGATATTTAAAGAAACGCCTGATTTTTTCCGTGGTGATGTTGGCTACCGCCTCTGCTTCTATCCATTTTGTGAAATAGTCTACCGCCACGACCACAAATTTTAGTTGAGACTTGGCTTTTGGAAACGGGCCCAAAATATCAATTCCCCATTTGGCAAACGGCCAAGGAGCGACAATTTCTGAGATTTGTACGGTTGGTCTTCGGGGAATCTTAGCGTATTCCTGGCATTTTTGATAAGATTTCACAAAGTTGTGACAGTCTTTGCGAATGGTGGGCGAGTAGAATCCTGACCGAAAGACCTGGGCCGCTAGAGTGTCACCAGCCATGTGTATGCCACATACTCCTTCGTGGATTTCTCGCAAGGTGTGGAGGCCTTCCCGCTCCGTTATGCACTTTGTGGCTAGATGAGAGAAACATTTTCGAATCAACTCCCAGTTGTAGTATGTGCATCGTGCCGCTTGTTTCAAAATTTTCCTCTTTTCGGTGTTATCTACTGGCAACTCATCATGTTTCAAATATTTCACAACGGGGATTCTCCAATCACTCTCCGCTTCTTCCACACAAAGAGACACTTGTTCTTCCATGAAAGAAGGCACTGGTATCTCACCGTAGTGCACATCTTTGGGTATGGAGGCTTCCGGGTTGGCTGCTATTTTAGCGAGATTATCAGCCTCAGTATTATCTTCTCAAGGAATATGCTCAAAGCAGACTTGAATGCCTTTTTTCTGTATTTCCGTTAGCTCACATTTTACTTTTGCAAGATATTGGATCATGATAGGCTCTCGGGCTTAGGAGTTTCCCAAGACTTGATCTATTATCAATTTAGAGTCCCCACGTATCTTTAGTTGTGGATCACGCACCGTTCCTGCGTCGTGTGTAGTTTCAACAGAGAAACTTTTGCCTATCCTGAGTCCTGCCAGTAACGCTTCATAATCAGCCGCGTTGTTGGATAGTGGTTGCAAAATTCTAATGGCATAGCGTATCTGCATGTCATTGGGTCCAATCATGAAAATTCCTGCACCGGCTAACTCTTGTTTTTTAGCTCCGTCCACGTGGATGATCCATGTGTCATTATATGTGCCTGGGGACGGGAGATCTGAGTCTTCCACTTCCCCTTCCGATGGGTCCACCGGTGGCTCTTGTGTGAATGTGCATTCTGCTATGAAGTCTGCTAACGCTTGGGCTTTGATGGACGGTCTGGCCTTATATTGCAACCCATATTGCTCAAGTTCGATCGCCCAAATCAGCATTCTTCCTGAAGACTCAGGTTTCCTGAAAATTCTCCTCAATGGCTGATTAGTGAGTACTACGATAGGATGAGCTTGGAAGTACCGATCCATCTTCCGCGTTGCCTGTACTAGGGCAAATGCTATTTTCTCAATGTGAGCGTACCGTAATTCGGCGTCTTTCAGTATGTGACTGACAAAGAATACGGGGCGATGAATATGCCTATCGCTTCGTACGAGGACAACACTGACCACCTCGTCGGTGACACCCAGATATAAATATAAGGCGTCGCCTGGTTCAGGTCTCGTCAGCACCAGGTTAGACGAGAGGTAGGCTTTTATTCCGACAAACGCTTCTTCACATTCTTCTGTCCACCCAAAGGGGGCTTTCTTGCGAATGACCTTGAAGAAAGGTAGGCATCTTTCGCCTTGTTTAGAAATAAACCGCCCTAACGCAATGATGCGTCCTATGAGCTTTTGCACTTCCTTGACGGTTCGAGGAGATATCATATCCTGAATTGCCTTTACTTTCGAAGGGTTAGACTGGATGCCTTTCTGGCTGACCACGTAGCCTAAGAATTTGCCCGTTTGGAATGCAAACATGCATTTATGGGGGTTCAACTTCATCTTGTATTCTCTCATCAGCTGAAAACTTCTTCCAAATCAGCCAAGTGGTCCTCGAAGCTTCGGCTTTTGATAAGTATATCGTCCATGTAGGCCTCCACCTTTTTCCCAATATGCTTCTCAAAAACTTTGTTTGCCATGCGCTGGAATGTTGCCCCAGTATTTTTCAATCCAAACGACATCGTTGTATAGCAATAGGTGGCCTTTGGAGTGATGAAGGCGGTCTTTTCTTCGTCCTCCACGGCCATGGGGATTTGGTGATATCCCGAGTAAGCGTCTAACGAGCTTAGATAGGCATACCCAGCGGTTTGGTCGACCAGCTGATCGATTCGAGGAAGAGGATAACAGTCTTTGGGACAAGCGTCGTTCAAATCAGTGAAGTCAATGCACATGCGCCAATCTCCGTTAGGTTTTGGGACTAAAATAGGATTAGCCAACCACGTCGGGTATTGGACTTCTCGGATGAAGCTGGCATCCATGAGTTTTGATATCTCTTGCTCGATGGCTACCATCTTTTCTAGAGAGAAAGCTCGCCGCTTTTGCTGAATAGGCTTGACGTTAGGGTTAACGTTAAGTCGGTGCTCTACTATTTCTCGCGAAATTCTAGGCATATCTGCTGGTCTCCACACGAATTCTCCTTTGCATTTATTCAATAATCGAGCTAATTGTGCGCTTTCCTCTGAGTTCAATTTTTTGCTAACCAGAAAATTTTCTTCTTTGACTCCGTTAATGGGAATTGACCTCATATTGTCTACTGGCTGAGTGCGCTTTTCCTCTCTATCCTCGAAGGGATCATCCGCTACGCACACATAACGATCGCAACTCTTTTGGGTCATGAGTAAGTAGCACTCGGCAGCTAACTTCTGGTCTCCTTTGATCGAGACCACCCCGTCCCATGAAGGCTATTTCATCTTTAGATGTTTTTGCGATATTACAACTCCAAAGCGATTGAGGTATGGCCGCCCGAGTATAGCGTTGTAAGGCAATGACAGGTCTACAACCAAGAATAACAGTTCCTCTGACCGTTTGAATGTATCCTCTCTAAAGTATACGGGTAGCGATGTAACTCCTACCATCGGGATTGGAACCCCGTTTACTCCAATTATTGGCTTTTTACAAGGCGTTAGCTCACTATTAGGACGCTTCATTAGGTTGTATGCCTCAAGTAAGAACAGATTGACCGCACTCCCATTGTCAACAAGGGTTCTCCTGACTCCATGGTTGCCGATAACGGGTGTGACTACCAACGCATCGTTGTGTGGATAGACAACACCTTTCTCATCCTCTTCAGAGAACGATAACACCATTCCATCTAACACGCTTATCACTTTACTTTTCACTAACGAGCTTTCTCTCTTACGTTTGTCGCCAGTCGCGGGTGCTGACGCTATGGGTTCGTCGAAATATGGAGTGCCTCCCGCTACAATATTGATCATAGGAACATCATCCTCGCTAACCACAAATGTTTCTCTATTTCTTCCGATAGGGATGGCATTGGCTCCCGTGGCGTAAGAAGGTGCTTGCCTGTCACCAGTCGCCTTATCTGTTGGATTGTTCCTAACTTCCTTCCTTACTTTAGTGGCAAATTCCCCAAGGTAGCTGATACGATTCTAGCCACGAGGCTAACCCTAGCGCGCACCCAACGCGCACACGCCTTGCGACCAAGGCCAATCAGCCCAAAGCATCGAGCCCAAGAGGTTCCAAAGCTTAAATAGAGGTTAAAACAACCTCTAGACATGGAAACTAGGCAAGGATCATTGCTGGATCAAGTCCTTAGACAAAGGATGACATGGAAGGTGGCTTGAAGGCTCTTAGGGCAAGACTTTGCATCCGACCAAGCCATGACATGGAAGCGAGGCTTCCATCAAAGATCCAACACATATACAAGACCTATTGGGATCTTAGGAAGGATGTTTCCAAGTTTCAGAGCATTTGGACGAGTATATCTCAAGAAGGTTCGAGATGACAATCAAGCATGCAAGTGTCCTAAGCGCAAACGTGATTGACAAATTCGTCGAACCATATCTCAATCATCAGAAGTCATAATCGTGCGATCTATATCAAGTATGAAACCTCAGGATTTCTTCTTCATTGTGTCCAAATTTCAGGTCAAACGGACAAGCCATTTGCTTGTTATGGCCCGTTACATTTTCGCTGACAGCAATCCTACGCGGACGAGGACTTCAAAACGCGTCTGTCAACGTCAACGACCATTCTTCATACCAGTCAGGCCCGGACCAGGAAGAGGAGCACCCTCCTAATATTTTTGGGTCTTAGCTATCGAATGGGACAAGTTTCAGTCCAAGTGGACAAGCCAATCAACAGTTAGGGCGGGGAGACATTTTGACGCGCAGTGTGAACGCGAGCAGCCCGCAACTTGGAGAATTCGGCCCAAACCTTGGCCTGATGATGCGAATCCTTCTAGGAAGTTCTAGAAGGCTTTATTTGTATTTATTAATTAGTTTTTACAGTTATTAGACTAGTAGAAGTTCTATTTCGAAGTTACTTAGGAGTTCTAGCTAAAATAGGTTTTCTAGTCTTAGTTAAACTTGTATTGTTTATGCCTATTTAAAGGCAGCCGCTTGGCTTAATAAAATAAGATCTTTTTCAGCCAAACACTTGCGTTAATTGATCTCACTAAGAACCTTGAATCCTTTGAGTCCGAACACTCGAAGAACAACTCAAGTAAATCGAAAGTTCATTCTATTGTTTGCCTATCTAGGTTGCTAACCTCACCAAGGGTTAGAGGGTTAGAAGTTCGAGCAAGATCCTTGATTGTGTAGCTGGGTTGGTTGGATAATCACGTCCAGCAGGGTCAGCGCAAGATTGAGTTACTATTCCGCACGAATCCACTCTTGGACAACGATCGCTTAAGGAGAAACGATTCACGCCTAGTGAGGATCGTATCAGTAGCCTTCTTTAACTAAGCGCTCTATCGCTAACTTCAATTCTCTGCACACATCTATGGAGTTCCCTTTAACCTTATGGAACTTGCAGAATGCATTTTCCCTTCCTCCTATAATTACCCCTGGTTTCACAGGAGCTAGATAACGGATAGGTAGGTTTCGCTACTGAACTATCGCTAAAATTTCTGCTCTTGGAAGTATGAGGGAAGGAAGGTCAGGGTCATATATTCGCCCCTTGGGTGGATCCATTTTCCTTCTGGTAGGGGAATTCCCGGATCTTCCTCTCGAGAAGTTACCCCTCTGTCGGTTTGAGGTTTTGGGAATGTGGTCTTTTTGTTGTCCATAATCATCGGTTGGTCGCGTATCAGGAGTTGCGCTAACGCGGGCGTTGGGGGCTGGATGCGTATCTTGGGGTATACTCTGAATTTGTTCCCTATTTTCTTCTTCCTCCATTCTCGCATAATTGTGGGCTTTCAGCCTTAACGCATCTAAAGTCAATGGTGGGTCCACCATTAAAGTATCTCGTAATTTCCCATAACGGTAATTACGTTTCAAAGCTTCCACAGCGAAGTCAATGGTAACCCCTGGCGTTAGCGACATCTCAAGATCAAAACGACTCAGGAAATCCTTCAAGGATTCTTGTGGCTTTTGAAGAATATCGAATAATGCTGCTGCAAATTTTCTAATAGGGACAACCGTGCTGAACCAGCTCCAAAATTTAGCTTCCAGTTGGGAAAAAATATCAATGGAACCTGCCGGAAGTCCCTCAAACCAGAGACGTGCTAAACCTGATAGTGTCATTACAAAAAATTGACATAACGCGGTGTCACTATAGGTTTGAAACTGTACGAAATCTTTCACCTTATTGAGGTGAGAAATAGGATTCTTTGTGCCATCATATGATTCTGCAGGAAGTTTTACATGCTGATTGACCCTGTGATGCCTCACCCGGTGGCTGAACAGGTGACCAACATTACCATCAGGAATCCCCTGCAGTTGATGAGGAGGAGAAGGTTCGTTAAGCTGCTGTTGAGCTCAAAAATCATACTCACGATGCCGTTTGGGAGATCGACTGCGACTTCTTGGCGTTCGAGTTCGATGTCTCCTGCTACTCGACCTCTCACTGTGCCTAAGAGATGGATCCCTAAACATCTCATCTCGCCTGTTATGCCAATGATCTCTATATTCACTATCCCATCATTCCCCTTCAGGAACAGGAACTTCCCTCCTATGCTACTCAGACGGTTCAGCGCGTCTATGCGCAAGTTGCATGACATTGACAGGGGCTGATGTCAAAAGGTAGGGATAACGGGAAACCTCTAGATTGTCGAGGTGACAATGGTCGGTCAGAGACGATTGATGGAGTAAAGACTATATGAGAAGGCATGCTAGGTCCCGAAACATGAGGTGTAAATCCTGCGGCTAATTCTGTCAGCTGGTCTAGTTGGGCTTGAAGGGCCGATATTGAATTCGCGAGAGGATTGCCTGTGCAATCTACCGCAGGTGCCCTCGAATGGGGGATAGAATAACTAGGTCCCGCTATCTGGGATAAAGGAGTATATGCCTGAGATACAAATGTTCCCGCTGTTTGTTCAAAAGAGAGATCCCATATGCCTGGTGGAACTTCTTGCACCGTGATAGAAGCGTCAGCGGTGGCAAAAGGGAAGAGTCGCCTACGAGTAGAAAACGGGAGGCTAGAAGACTAGGACAGCGCGGGATCTGATTCCGAAGCCATAATCCTCTAAATTTCAAGAAAATAGAGCTTGGCTATTAAGGATGCTCACTTAATAAAACCAAAGCTCTCAATGAAAGCACCAATTTGATAAGATTCAGACTCTTTGCTAAAGGGTAGTAGAGGAATATGGTTTTTAGGGTCGACTGTCCTTGGCACCCGATGTACCTGCGAAGCACCGGAGGGGGTCTCCGGCATAAACACTCCGATGCTTAAGTCAGTAAGAGCTATGGAAATAGCAGAGCTTTGGCTAGCAATTTTAGGCTTACCTTCCTCCTTTGTTGCGGAGGTATTTATAGGCAAAAGTGGAGTATTTCTGGGTGATCTTGGTCACAAGGTGCTAACGCGCCCGTCAGGGGGGGTTAGAGTTCCCCGTTGATGGAGTGTGCTATCGTTGCGTTAGATATATGTGTGGGGGTAGGCGTTACCTAGGTAAGGCAACGCCTATGCTTCTCACGGGATGCCTGGTTTGGCCTGGGATGGGATAACGCCCTGTGTCATGACGAACTGACGTGTGGGACCCCCTCGCTGATGTCGACCATCCCAGTGTCAGTCATATAGAGAGAGGCGATAGCCTCGATGCTGTTGGAACGGTAGGAACAACAACTTTGCCCCCACCGCGGGGTATAAGATGAAAATGCCCTTGTCGTTAGGAGTATTGTTATCAACATGTTTATATCACTTGTCTTTCATACCATGAAATTAATTGTCTTCTTGTTAAATGCTATGCATGATGGCTTCAAACCCATAGCAAATGTATGTGCATCCATAAAAATGTACTTTGTTAGTTTTGCCATGATAGATCGCCTAGTAAGTAATTAATCATGCATGGCCCAATGATGAGGGGGGAACGTCCGCTCTAGCCAAGAGACAAAACAGTAACCCTGTTCCTCCGTCCCAAATAGAAATAACAACTCCCAATGAAATTGCTAAGATGTAACGTCACCTTGGAGGACCCAAATTACATGTTAAAAATATATTTTTAAAACACCTTGCATACCGGTAACCTTTTCTAAGGATGTGACATGGATGCCTAACACCTTCCCAAGTCCATACTCACGACCTCGAACCGTTGTTCTTTGGTTTAGACTTATTGTGCCTTAGTCTTTTTATTTTTATGCCATGACAATTAGGTTCCCTAAACCTTAGAAAATTAGGGTGGCGACTTCATTTTTTGCATAATGAGAGACGAGTCCAACGCTTGTCTCACATTCACGTCCCAAACCTATGTTTCGTAAAACCGAAACAAAAAGGGGGTGCGACAGTTTGGCGACTTCACTAGGGACTTTAGGGTCGAAGCCTGTTTTATGGTGTTTGTTTTTTTATTTACTTGCTTTAAATAAATTATTTTTGTGATTGTTATATGTATTGGCTTTAATAAATTATTCATATGCATCTCATGCATAAATGCTTATCGCCGACCATAACACCAAATAGGATTAGGATTGGTAGTAGTGAAGTCCTGGGGCCTACGCCCTGGTATGCTTTCATGAACCCTAACTCGGATGTTGAACCCTTAAATGGATTGAGCGCACAGAATCCTTGTCATGATTCGGTCAACGCTCTCATATCCGTTTATAGGGGACCCCTTTTAGGGTAAGATTCGGGAACTTTTCAGCTAGTTAGAAATAGTTGGAGTCACTCTAGCATATGCATCATGTTCGTGTATTTATTTTGTTGATGCCATGTTTATGTGTTACGGTTTTACTTTATACTTGTATTTTCCTCATGTGGTATTTTTTCGCTAATGCAATAATTTTCTTTTCTTCTCGTAAAACAACCCCACCTTACTTGTTCACTCAAATGGCAACACCCACGATGCTTTCACTTAATACTTTCAGGATTTCAAGCTACAACGATCAGTCAGAATAGGATGACATGTTGAAATCTAGTTCTATTCTCGATATTATGACCAAGATTGGGATGGAAGAGGTGGAGAGTCAGAAAGGGGAGATTGTGTCGTTGGATTGTTTTGGTATGAGTAAACGGATCCCGACTTTCAAGGTTGTCACCTTAAAAGAAAAAAATGGTGCATCAGCTACTTAGATTTTCATCTTTTGCCCCATGTAACGATGTTCCTAAACTTTTGTCTATTAGCCTTTCCTTGGATGAGTCTAGATAGTTGACCAAGCTTGCAACGGTTGTAACCCTTTTTTGACAAAATTCGTAAATGACAAGTTCATGTGTATTCGGATATTTATTAAATGAGCGCCTTCACCGCTTAAAGGAATTTCTTTCATCCATCCAAGAGCATCAAATGGTCATCCCTCACAAAAAAGAAAGAAAGAAGAGAAACCTTCACACTAAAAAAAAAATATAGACCAAATGATGATAACGCGAAGATAACCATTTCTTCTCGGTCTCAGCCGCGCACTCTCTTGTCTTGGCCAATATGGACGCGATTTGCTGAGAAATTCCACTCAGTTAAAACACGAAAGATGTAGATAACAAGTTGAAGTCTACCCACACCAAAATTCAGAATTTTTTGGGTGGATAATCTCTCACAAAAAGTTCAGAATGCAAGGATAGCTGTTTCTCGGTCTCAGCCGCGTGCTCTTTTATTTTGGCCAATATGGACACGATTGGCTCGAAATTCCCACTCTACCAAAACATAAAAGACATTTATAATAGGTTCAATATTATCCATACCAAAAATTAGATTTTTCTGGGTGACACATCTCTCAAAAATAATTTAGACGTGAAGATGGCTGCTCTCCTCGGTCTCAGCCGTACGAGCTTTTGTCTCGGCCAATATCAACACGATTGGCTCGGAATTACCACTCGGCCAAAACAACTAAAGATGTAGGAAACAAGTTGAAGTATGCCCAAACCAAAATTCAGATTTTTTGGGGCAACGCATCTCTCACGAAAATATTCAGAAGCAAGGATAGTTGTTTCTTCTCGGTTTCAGCCGCACGCTCTTTTGTTTTGGCCAATATCAATGCGATTGACTCAGAATTCCCACTCTTACAAAACATGAAAGACGTTGATAATAGGTTGAGGTATTTCCACACCAAAGTTCAGAATTTTCTGGGCAGTGTATCTCTCACCAGAAAATGTAGAATACAAGGATAGTTGTTTCTTCTCGGTCTCAGCTGCACGCTCTTTTGTTTTGGCCGTTATAGACGCGATTTTCTCGGAATTCCCGCTCAGCCAAAACATGAAAGACGTCGATGACGGGCTGAATTTTACCCATGCCAAATTTTAGATTTTTCTGGGCAGCGAATCTCTCACCAAAAAATGCAGAATTCCAGGATAGCTGTTTCTTCTCTGTCTCCACTACGCGCTCCTTTGTGTTGGCCATTATGGATGTGATGGGCTCGGAATTCCCACTCAGCCAAAACATGAAAGACGTTGATGATGGACTGAGGTTTGCCTATACCAAATTTAAGATTTTTATGGGTGTCACATCTCTCACAAAAAAATTCAGAACACCAGGATAACTGTGTCCTTTCGGTTGCCATCGCACACTCTCTTTTTTTTGGCCAATATGGAATGTCTAAAAGAGCGCCACAAATCTGGTTAAAATTCACCCTCTAACATTGAATGTCAGTATGAAAGAAAGAGTTACTATGAATGTTGCTTGAAGTGCTTCCAAGCTGGGTTTTATCGTCTTTTCTCATCATAAGCATAACTTTCGTCGCTCAAATGGTTGGCAACACCCCTTGGCACGATGGCCTCGTCCTTCAAGTCAAGAATATACTCATGAAACTCATCACAAAAGAAGAGTTCCAAGCATGTTAAACACTAGCCACTCGCATGGGTTTGTCGCAAGGGTTTCGAATATAGCATCCAAGATCGCGTTACATCGTTGGAAGGAATAAAAGCTTCCTTCGTATCTTCACCAAAGTATCATCTTCTCGTTCGTCCTCAAAGTATTAAGTGAAAGTGTGGCCGGAAGAGTGAATAAGCAGCGTGGAGGCCTCGGGATTGCATCACCTATACTAACCTTTTTATTTCCTTTTCCCCTTTTTTTCAAGTTGACGATAGCACCCAGAAAGAAAACTATTTCGCATGGGCTGCTAGAATAGCAGAGCTAGAGGAACAAGTTAGGGTCACTACAGAGAGGGCCGCTTAGGCCGAAAAAGAGCAAGATGAAGCAACCACTGAATTCCCACCTGGTTTTGATCCTAATCAAGTGATGAGACCTTCCTCATCCGCCATCGCTGGGTCTTCGGTACCCCAATCATTTTCTATTCCTGGGGGTCAATGGAAATGGATTGATCCTTTCATTGTACCTATCACCACAAATCCTGTAGTTAACACAGGTGAAGAACTTACTACCTCTCTCCAACACCTTTCGGTTAATCCCGCATTGGACCCTGGTAAAAATCCTATCCAGTATCTCCGCGCACTTCAGGGCCACTCTACTCAAGCCTTCATTCCTGAACCTTTGGGAGTTCGGCCTCTTATTGTCCATCAGACACCACAGTTCTCGTCGAGACCTTTGTTACCCGTCGATCCTAACACTGTCATCACAGAAAGGCCAAACATGGATAGATTGAGCCTGCTAGAAGAAAGACTCAGAGCTATTGAAGGAACTGACCCCTTCGACGCTACGGGTCCCGCCGATATATGTATGGTCCCAGGGATCGTAATGCCTCTGAAGTTAAAGATCCCAAAATTTGAGAAGTATACTGGAATTGAGTGCCCCAAGACTCATCTCAAGATCTACTGTAACAAGATGTCTGAGGTGGTACATAATGAACCTCTGTTGATCCATTTGTTTAGAGAAAGTTTGGCCAAGCATGCCTTGACCTAGTACATGAGTCTAGATAGGGTTAGCATCAAGACTTGGAGAGATTTGTCTGACGCCTTCTTTAAACAGTACAAGTTCAATATGTAGGTAGCACTAGACCGTTCTGATCTCCAAAATCTTGAGAAAAAAAAACTGAAGAATCAGTGAAAACTTATACTCAGAGGTGGAGAGAACTAGCTTCCAGGATGTCTCCTCCTTTGAATGACAAAGAGCTTTTGTCAATTTTTGTGGACACCTTCAAAACCCCTTACTACACCTATCTTATCTCTAATCCATCGAATAGCTTTTCTGACATGGTTCTAGTGGCCGAGAGGGTAGAACATTTAATTAAGTCTGGGAGGATCGTTGTTTCCGCACCAGAGGTAACACCTAAGAAAGTGCCCATCATGATGAAAGATGTCAACTTTGCCTCTCACCAGCCTAGCTACAGGCCACCTTTCGCGCTACCTCCTCAATACCCTACACCGTTTCTCCCGCCTCCATATAACCCACCAAACAACCAAGATAATCCAAATAATCGTGGGAACCGGGAGCCACTGCTACCTCTTCCAATTCCTTTGACGAAAATTTACAAACACCTCTTAGCAGCTGGGCAAATTGTACCAATCTTGGCCCAACCTCTACAACCTCCCTACCCAAAGTGATACAATCCTAATGCTAGATGTGAGTACCATGCCGGAGCCTAGGGCCACATGCTAGAAAAATGCTTTACCTTTAAGAGAAAAGTTAATCACTTGCTTAAGAGCGGATGCATCTCTTTCGAAGGGTTAGCCGAAGGACCCTACACGACCACCAACTCCTGAATGATCGCTCTCCCTACCCACGGTAGACCAATTCTATTTAATCATTCGGTGGCGATGCCCACGATATCTTTGTACATTAGTCGAGCCTATGACTTTAAACTAAGGGCGCTTCGTGGGAGGCAACCCATGTGTTCCTTTCAACATTTCTATTTTTTCGTTAATTTTAAATTCAAACATCTTGGGATATCTTTTTCCTGTGAATTTACTATTTATTTTCCTCGTCATTTCAAGTGCAATAAGACTTATAAACTAGGGGGAAAGCAAGTGAAGTGATGACCAAAAGAAGGTGTTGAAAAATGTCAAAGCCCATTTTTCAGGGAAGTTGTCCCTTACATTTTCGCAATTTCCTTTTCCGCAATTTCTGTTTCCGCAATTTACATTTTCGCAATTTATATTTTCGTAATTTTAAAATTCTCACAATTTATGTTGTTGCAAGAGTGTGTGCGTCATGTCTGCTAAATTTCTTAGCTTTTGCAAAAAAATAAAAATATATAATATATTGCTTGGTTTAAAAATCCTACGTCTTCAAACATTCCGTAAATTAAGCATGTTCATCATTTTATTAAGTCACGGATAATTTATGCGTTCATTAGAAATTATATAACATACATGGTCTTGTCTGTTAACTCTTATATCCATGACATGTTTTAGACGGAAGCAATCACAAAACATATCCCTGCGAGCATTTTGGGCCTTCACACCTTATTTCTTTCATGAGTGTAAATGCTAAGCTAAGTGCTAGTTAGATTTGCATAATATCCAGGATACATGAGCCATCAGACATAGGATAACAGTAAGATGACATTGGACTTTGCTTTTGCTCTTCTTCCATATTTTTCATTTTTTAAACCTTTTACCTTCAAACACACACTTTGTACACCATGTACAAATCAAACACTTCAAAGCCTTCTTCTAAACTCCTTACAAATGAGTAAGTGCTCGATGGAATTGGCCGACTAAAGTGCCAGAAGCATGTTAAGTTCATTTCAATGAATCAGTAAGACGAAAAGGAAACCCTAAAAGGTTGACAATCCGCGCTAACACACGGAGAAGCGACAAAGAAAATCGAAGGCCACTACCCAAAAGAATCAAAACAAAGGAAATTGTACTTGCTTCACTCGCTGTTTGTATTTATATTAAAAAAAGAAAAGAAAAAAAAAAGAAAAAAAAAGGTGATAACAATTAAGGTTACTTCAAGGGTATTATCGTCCTTGTATCATTGCGAAGGCCGGAACCCTACCGCGCCTGCCAGGGATCAGCCAAGGAAGGATGATGCCCCTTAACCAGCGAGGAGCCCTGGGATGGTCGACATCAGCGGGGGGGGGGGGGGGGGGGGGGGGGGAGGTCTCATGCGTCATCCACCTACACGCACGGCGCTATCCCATCCCAGGACAGTTGTGACGTCACATGAAGTTGTCGCCCATGACGTCACCTGGAGATACCGTCCCTGACGTCATTCGGAGATATCGTCCTTGATGTCGCTGGAAGTGTTATTTTCCCAGATAACGCCCTCACGCGCCCTATAAATACCCCACCATTTAAAACGCAAGGTAAGCCTATGATCACAACTGGAACCTCTGCTATTTTGAACCGCCTCACTAACTTAGGCATCGGAGTGTTTACGCCGGAGCCCCCCCCCCCTCCGGCGCTTTGCAGGTACATTCGGCGGAAACTACAGTGACTCTGATCGACCCTACCTCCCCTTTCGACTCCCAAAACTTCGAATCTTATCAAAGTGGTGCATTCATTGAGAGCTTTGGTTAATTAAGTGAGCATCCTTGACAGCCAAGCTCTGTTTTTCCAGGGAAGGTCAGACCAACCATGGCTTCTGACGTGTCTATTCCGCCTCTATCTTCTAGCATTCCCTTTGCGATCCGTAGATGACTTTTTCCTTTCGCCACCGCTGATGAGTGTACTATGATACAAGAAATTAGTGGAGAGTCTTCATATCTCTTCTTCAGGATAGTAGGAGGAACACCTTTCTCCCAGATAAGCATTCCCTTGCCCCAGACGGGGGGATCCAGTTCTTATGCTCCTTCTTCTAGGGGACTCACGCTTAGTGATGCAAACAACCCCCTCGCGGGTTAAATATCTGCCCTTCGTGCTCGCCTAGATTACTTGACTGAGCTGGCCGCGAGGATCGCGCCAGATGCTTCCGGGTCGAGCATCCCACCTCAGGTTATTTTTGCACCATCCATTGTCGCCGAACGACCCCTATCGCCCTTACAACCCAGAAGTGTTCTGTTAACCATGCCTGCGGCGGATATTCCAATCAGCTTTGTGCGACTCGACCAGGGACAGGTAGAGTCTTATGTGCCGCAAGTGCCGCAATTTCCCATCCCCCAAGGAGAAAGGCGACTCGACGAGCATAGGGACCGTTGGGACGGTCGGTGAGAAGAAGCGAATAGGAATGTACCCCTTGAACGTAGTGAAAGGTCCAGCAGTAGAAGACATCAAACACGTTCACCCAGGAGTCGCAGTCAGTCCCCTCAGAGACATCACACTCAAGATCCGCGTAATCGAAGGCGTTATCTCGGAGTGTCACCCCCTCGTCATATGCGCGAAATCCTTGATGATACTTCAGGTCACCCGTTTAGTCATCGGGTGAGGCGTCATAGGGTCGGTCGGCATGTGAAACTTCCTATAGAGTCATATGATGGTATGAGAGATCCCATTTCTCATCTCAACAAGGTGAAGGACTTCGTACAATTCCAGACCCATAGTGATGCAACCTTGTGTCAAATATTTGTCATGACGTTGTCAGGGGTTGCCCACCTCTGGTTTGAAGGTCTTCCCGGTGGATCTATTGATAGCTTCCCACAGTTGGAATCTAAGTTTCAAAGTCGATTCAGCACTACGGTCCCCATCGGGAAATGTGCTGCGGCCTTATTTGATATTCACCGAAAGCCTCTAGAATCGTTGAGAGATTTTCTTAGTCTTTTCGACTTGGAAATGTCATTGACACCCGGCGTTATCGTGGATTTCGTCATAGAAGCCTTGAAGCGGAATTGTCGTTACGGGAAATTAAGAGACGCGTTAATGGTAGACCCCCCAGCGACTTTAGATGCGTTAAGGCTGAAAGCCCACAATTACGCAAGAATGGA
The DNA here is from genome assembly GCA_963691705.1 of Viola odorata. Lineage (NCBI taxonomy): Eukaryota > Viridiplantae > Streptophyta > Magnoliopsida > Malpighiales > Violaceae > Viola > Viola odorata. The sequence continues at coordinate 36,932,419 of OY829546.1, forward strand.
AGAAGAAGAAAATAGGGATCGAGCCCGAAACGTGTTACAAGACGCACCTCAAGTCTTTAACGCTCCTACCACCACCACTTCGGAAGATCGCTTTATTGACGAATACGCACAACGAAAAGATCACATTCCTAAGGCCTCTAGCCAGCGAAGAGGCAATTCCTCAAAAGAAAAGTCTGGCAATTCCCCTACTCGATGACAATGAGATCCTCCCAAAGGCCGAATTTACGACCCGGACCTCCCTTCCCTTATTTTACCAAGAGCAGAGATATTAGTGATTATGGAACATCGGAACCTACCCATTCGTTACCCCGACCCCGTTAAGCCTGGGGTAATCATGGGGGGAAGAGAAAATGCTTTTTGCAAGTTTCACAAAGCTAAGGGACACTCTACAGAAGTGTGCAGAGAATTGAAGCTGGCGATAGAATGTCTAGTAGAGGAAGGATATCTTGGAGACTTCGCCACTAAGACCAGAGAGGAAGCTAGGAACAATCCTGCGGGTAGAGCCGCTGATAATAGACCAGCTCTCCCTCGTGTTCCAATAGATAGCGATATCCCCGCCGGAAGAGGTAGAGAGACTCATGGTGGATGATGACGAGGTCCCTATAATCAACATCATAGCCGGAGGCACCCCCTACTTAGATGAGCCTACGCAGTTAGTGCCAGTACCGGGAGACAAGCGGAAGCGAGAGGGTGCGACAATGAAAAGCGAGGCGATAAGCGCTTTGGACAGGATGGTGTTGTCTTTCTCCGAGGAGGACGAAAAAGGTGTCATCTATCCGCATAATGATGCGTTAGTGGTCACGTATGTCATCGCTAATCATGCGGTTAGAAGAACCCTTATGGACAACGGAAGCGCTGTGAACTTATTTTCACTAGAAGCTTATAATCTTATGAAACGTCCCCGACAGCGAGTTGACGCCCTGCCAGAAGCCGACTATTGGGGTGGACGGGGTCCCGATCCCAGTAACCGGGGTAACCATCTTACCCGTATACTTCAGGGAGGCCACCTCCAAGCGATAAGAGGAGCTGTTATTCCTAGTCGTAGACCTAAATCTACCCTATAACGCTATTTTGGAGAGACCTTTCCTCAATCACTTCGGAGCAGCGATATCGCAAAAATATTTAAGGATGAAATATCCCTCTTGGGATGGAGTAGTCTCAATAAAAGGCAATCAGAAATTGGCGGCCGAGTGTTACCTTCTCATGACCCAGAAGAGTTGTGATAGGTACGTCTGTGTAATGGTAGATCCATGCAAACAAAATGATGAGAAATGAACTCAGCCAGTAGACAAAATGGTACCCGTGCCGGTTAACGGGATCGAGGGAGCAAGCTTCCTGGTTAGCGAAAAGCTTAGCCCTATGGAAAATATTCAGCTAGTTCGGTTGTTGCATAAATGTAAGGGAGAGTTCATGTGGAGGCCCGCGGACATGCCCGGTATCTCTCGAGAGGTGGCAGAACACCGACTCATTGTTGACTCCAACGTCAAGCTTATCCAACAGAAGCGACGCGCGTTCTCTACAGAGAAGGCGTCAGCTGTCGAGAAGGAGGTGATCAAACTCCTAGACGTCGGCTTCATCCGAGAAGTTCAATACCCGACCTGGCTAGCCAACCCGGTTCTTGTCCCAAAGCCCAACGGAGATTGGCGTATGTGCATCGATTTTACTGACTTGAACGCCGCCTGTCCCAAAGATTGCTACCCTCTTCCTCGAATTGATCAGCTAGTCGATCAGACTGCGGGGTATGCCTATCTAAGCTCTCTAGACGCCAATTTGGGATACCATCAAATCCCTATGGCCGTTGAAGATGAAGAAAAAAACTACTTTCATTACCCCGAAAGTTACTTACTATTATACGGCAATGCCGTTTGGGCTGAAGAATAATGGAGCCACCTTTCAACGAAAGGCCAACAAAGTCTTTGAAAAGCAAATTGGAAGAAACGTGGAATTGTATGTTGATGATATACTAGTTAAGAGGCAAAGTTTCCAGGGCCACTTGAATGACTTGAAAGAAGTCTTCCGTGTGATGAGGAAGTATCAAATGAAGTTGAATCCCCGTAAATGCATGTTTGCGTTTCAGATGGGAAATTGTTTGGGCTATGTGGTTAGTCGGAAAGGCATCCAGCCCAACCCCTCAAAGATCAAAGCCATCCAGGATATAATACCTCCTCGAATTTTCAAGGAGGTGCAAAGGTTCACGGGGCACATTACTGCCCTGGGGCGATTTATCTCTAAGCAAGGCTAGAGATGTCTACCCTTTTTCAAAGTCATACGCAAAAAAACTCCTTTCGGGTGGACAACAGAATGCGAAGAGGCGTTCATGGGCCTGAAAGCTTATTTATCGTCTGACCTGGTGCTAACAAGGCCCGAATCGGGTGAGACTCTGTACATATACCTTGGGGTTGCAGACAAAGTGGTTAGCGCCGTCCTCGTTCGAGAAGATAACCATCTGCATCACCCTGTCTATTTTGTGACTCACATCTTGAAAGATGCAGAGCTGCGATATGCTCGCATTGAAAAAATAGCATTTGCGCTGGTACAGGCCACGCGGAAGATGGATAGGTACTTCTAAGCCCATCCCGTTATCGTACTCACTGACCAGCCATTGAAAAGGATATTCCGAAAGCCTGAGTCTTCAGGAAGGATGTTGATTTGTGCCATCGAGCTCGAGCAATACGGATTGCGATACAAAAACCGCCCCTCCGTGAAAGCCCAGGTCCTAGCAGACTTCATAGCTGAGTGTACCTTCACAGAAGACCCGTTAACGGACCTGCCAGAAGAGGAAAGAAAAGACCTGGACCTCCCATTCCCTGAAACCTACACTGACTTGTGGGTTATTCACGTGGATGGAGCCAAGAACCAGGAACTAGCGGGAGCCGGGATCTTCATGATCAGGCCACACGATATGCAGATACGGTACGCCATCAGAATACTGCAACCGTTATCCAATAACGCGGCAGAATATGAGGCACTGCTAGTTGGTCTCAGAATAGGAAGAAACTTTTCCTCCAAGGCCATACACGATACGGGAATGATGGGAGACTTGCAATTAAAAATTTATGGAGATTTCAAACTGATAATAGACCAAGTTTTGGGACACTCTCAGGCTAGAGAGCCCATCATGGTTCAATACCTCGCTAAAGTGAAATACGAATTATTGGAAATAAAGAAAAGCGGTATGCGGGTCAGCTTTGAGCACATTCCCCGAGAGGATAACGCTGAAGCTGATGGCCTGGCCAAACTCGCTAAAAATCCAGATGCGTCCATACCCAAGGGTGTATACTACAGAGAGATATCGGTTACCTCCTTCATGGAAGAGCAAACGTTGCTTTGTGTGGAAGAGATTGAAAATGACTGGCGAATCCCCGTGATAAACTACTTGAAACATGAGGAACTACCTACGGATAACGCCGAGAGAAAGAAGGTGCTAAAGCAGGTAGCAAGGTGTACGTATCACGACGGAGAGCTATTCCGGAGATGTTTCTCTCACCCAGTGGCCAAGTGTATAACAGAACAAGAAGGCCTTCACACCTTGCGAGAAATCCATGAAGGAATATGTGGTATGCACGCATCAAGCGGCACCTTAGCCGCGCAAGTCTTTAGGTCTAGATTTTACTGGCCTACCATTCGAAGAAACTGCCACAACTATGTACATACCTGTCAAAAGGGTCAGGAGTTCTCTAAGATTTCTCGACAGCCCGCTACGGAAATTTCTAAGATAGTGGCCCCTTGTCCTTTTGCGAAATGGGGGATAGATATCTTGGGCCCGTTTCCGAAGGCAAGGTCCCAGCTAAAATTCGTGGTCGTGACAGTAGATTACTTCACGAAATGGGTAGAAACGGAAGCGGTGGCCAACATCACAGTAGAGAAAATTTGGCATTTCTTTAAACACCAAGTTATCATGCGGTTCGGCATTCCCTGTATGCTAGTCAGCAATAACAGGACGCAGTTCACCAGCCAGTTCTTTAGAGATCAGTGCGCGGAATTTTAGATCGAACAAAGATTCTCTTTCGTGGCTCACCCGCAGACCAACGATCAAGCAGAGGTGACGAACCGAAGCATTCTCACTGGCATAAAGAAAAACTTGGAAGGATCTAAAAAGAAATTGGTGGACGAGCTGCCGTATGTGATGTGGGCGTACCGTATGACCGTCAAAACTAGTACTGGAGAAACATCTTTCACATTAGCTTTTGGCACTGAGGTCGTCACGTCGGTAGAAATCGGTACTATGAGCCTGCGAGTGGCATACTTCAGGGAAGAAATGAATGAAGAGAGGTTATGGGCTAACCTCGACGCATTACCAGAACGGCAGGAGGAAGCTCTTCTGAAAATGCTTCATTATAAGCAAAGGATGGAGCGTTATCACAACAGGCGCGTCAAAGAACGTCTGTTGAAAATAGGCGATTTGGTGCTTAGAGACAAACGAGCCGCCGGACAGCGTATGTGGAAACTCAGCCCGAACTGGGATGGCTCATACCGCGTCACCCGCGTTATCGGAAAGGGAGCGTATCACCCGGAGACACTTTATGGTACTCCCTTACCTAACTCTTGGAACGTAGCTCGTTTGAAACTATACCATGCTAGAGTCTAATACACTCTCTGCACCTTTTGTTAGTCTCAGCCCTAACTTGTTCTAACACTTGAATAGAGAACATTCTCGTGTGTTTTGTGGCTGATTGTGTGCAGATAATAAAGGGTGCCATGAGTGAAAAGTCCTATCCTTGTAACGGCTGGTCCTGATCAGACGACTCACTAAGTGATGGCACACCCTGGCATACCTAAAAACTGGTGTTGGGGGTGAAACGTCCTATCCTCTTGGCAACTACGCTAACGCGGGTGGACCATTGAGACGAGGCATGTCCCGACACCCTCGGGAGTTAAAAGTCCTATCCTTGTGGCAAACCGGGCTAACATAGACGGCCCACTAAGATGAGGCACGTCCCGACATCTTTGGGAGTGAAAAGTCCTATCCTTGATAGTAATCGGTCTAGTGTAGACAGCTCACCAAGAAGAGGCACGCCCTAGAGAGATAGTAACTCTATCCTGGAAGTGAAAATCCTATCCTTGTGATAACCGGGCTAATACAGACGGCTCACTAAGTGAGGGTATGATTCTAGGGTGCGAGGTCAACGCCTGAAAGTGAAAAACCTAGCCTTGTGACGGCCTGTCCTGATCCGACAACTCACTAAGATGAGGCACTTTCCAGGCTGACCGTTGAAAATGTGAAGAATCGCGAAATCCCAGCAAGTAACCAGATGGGAAATCCCTGGTGAAGATAGTTGGTGGATAAAATGATATGAGCGATATCGACAATAACAACCCGAGCCGGAAGTGGAAAGGCTTGCACGGGTACCTATTGTGTATTAGTATATGTCATTTTACTGATGACTTATAACTGAAAATGTGCAGAGATGTTATTCATGCGATGAGGAGATTGATTCTCTCGCTAACGCGGCTGGGGAAATGTGATTTAAATGGCGCGTATATTATGACGATATTCCCATGGCAAGGAGAACGTCATCCTAAGCCATCACCCGAGAGCGTCTGCGATGATGCGGTTATGCGCCACATATTACGGGAAGCTGAGAGCGGTGGAAATCGTGTTTCTTTTCTATAAGTCTGTTATCTTGAAGGTTATCTACTGAGTGATGGTCGAAATGCGCATGTAAAGGTCATGCCGCGATATCTCCCGACGCACTCATTATCACAACTCGATAAGAAAATGAAATTACCAGCAAATGAAATTATGAAGTCGAATATATGGTTGTTCATAAGTGCCCCGGAAGGGTTACAAAAACAAAAGTCCAAAACTTTAAGGATCAAAAGACAAGGACAAAAATGAACGACTCTTGAATGGCAAAACAGAGAGATAACGCTCGGCATAGGCCAACCCTACGAACGTCCACGACTCTTGTATCCCTCTACCTTGGCCTGACGAAAGCCCTCGTCGATGAGATGCACGAACTTCTCTAGTAAAGCGGCAGAAAGGGCATCTCCAAGGTACACCTCCTCCCCACGAATCTCTGAGAAGCAGTTGGCCATGATAGCGACAGTGTTCTCTACATACCACATGCATTTCTCGGCTGTCTCTTCCTCCAGTGCCGTTTTCTCTGCCAGCAAGGTTGTCTTTTCCTCTTCCAGCGCGACATTCCTAGTTTTCTCAGAAGATGCCTGCTCTTGCGCCTCTCTCTATTCCTTCTGTGCCATCGCCAAGGTCAGCAGCAATTTCTGACGTTCCTTCAGTAACTTCTTTTTCTCCTTTTTCTCCTTAGAAAGCCCATCTAGGGAGGCGAAAAGGGTAGAGACCTTATGCGACATGTGCTCCTCCCAATAATGAAACTCGGAGAAACAAGTAAAGAGCTTGGAGTGCAACAAGTTTACTTGTGCATCCGCGGGTTGAGAAAGGAAGGCCTCTCGCTCTTCGGGGGACGTTAACGCATAAGGCCAAAAAGGAAGAAACCTCGACGGAACTGTCCCCCCAACAGCCGCAAACTCGGAACTGCGTAGTTTGGCCAAGTCAACCTGATGAGTGACAGGACCAGATTCGCCCATCGAACTCAGGTCGGCCATAAGGTGAGGTGCGACCACTCCTCCTCCAAAGTGCCGAAGTATCGGACCACTAGAAGGAATAAAAACCACGGTAGAGGGAGAAGGAGGTTGGTGAGAAGTAGTCCCCACTTGAAGTCCGAAGGAACCATGAGGAGAGAAACCAGACAAATCTTCGTTGAAGCCCAAACCACTGGAAAAGGGATGAGCGGAGGTGTCAAAAGAATGCAGTGAGGATTCAAAGGGCATTGAACCACTAAGGCCCTCGAGAAAATCAGAAGATCGATCCCTGGGAGCCACCGTGGAATTAGTGGTGACGTTGGCTTCCCTCCCGGTATCAACGCGACCCGTCAGCGGGCTCGCGCCCCCCGCGTCAGGTCGTGCGTTCTTTGCAGGACGAGCCAGTATATGGTTCAAGTTCATACTGTTTGATGGGGAAGCGTGAGCGGGAGCAGTGGTAACGCCCTGCAAAGAAAAATGTAGCAAGAGATAAGAGAATAAGAGAAAACACAAAAATCATATTAAAAGGCAGCGGGTGAGATAACACATTTAGGAAAAAAGCATTTACCGCAGCGATATCGTTAACAGGCGCTTTGGAGGAAGCTTCCGCGTCTGGAGATGGAGAGAGAGCGGCAACGCTTCTCGTCCTTTTCTTTTTCTTTCCTTTCGAGGGAGCCCTGGAGGAAGCGGCCTGAGCAGGGTAGGCAGCAACAGACACGACAGGAACACCAAGAGGGATAGTAGTGGATTCCTCACCAACCAGAGTAGAAGACGCTTGGGTAAGACTAGCGGTAGCGACAGGTGGTACAGTCGGGTTAACCACAGCGGTAGCTTCTTCTTTCTCCCTCCTTTGTTGAGCCCTCCTTAGCCGTTTCCTGACGCTCTCAGGTTTTCGGTCGGGATCGATCGCTGTATAATCACGAGATAATGTTAACGTTAGTACAGACTACGACAAAGAAGAAAACAACGGAACACTCACGTCTGATGCAAGTTTGGATGTCCACCCCACATGCCAAGTTGCGAGTATGAACGTTGATTTCCAGCTGAAGTAGTTTGTCCAACCAGCCTCGCTCGGGCTGGCGAAGTACCCCCCGCCGACCCCAGGCACTATCCTTGACATCTTGATTAAAACCAGATCGCCACCAAGGGTCTGGCTGATTAGGAATCTCAATAATAAAAAATTCCTTTTTCCAATCTTCAATGGAAGACTCAAGATGAAGGAGCTTCCAGGTGAAGTTCTTAAGAGAGTCATCGTCATAACGGGGCGATATCGCTATCACACCCCGACGACTGTACAGTTTGAAAAGAGACTTAAGCAACAGAAGGGAAGGAGAGTTAATCCCTTTGTACTTGCAAAGTTCCAGAAAAGCATAAACATAGCAATATGCGTTTGGGGTTAACTCGACGGGATTCAGATCAAGAGTAGTAAGCAACTATTTCATAAAGGAATCAATAGGAAACTGGAAACCGTAACGAAACATCTGGGCATATAGAACCCTACGATTATTGGTCAAAACGTTGTTCACGCGTAATGATTCAGGGGCAACGGAGACCGTATAACCCTCCGGGATAGTGGCATGATGATCGGCTAGATGCTCATTAAGAGCGGTTAAAGAAGTAATACTACTGGGGGTGTTCTCAATCTTTTCCTCGTCAAGGGATTTAGACCCAGAACGACGAGCCCTAGTCATGGCAGAAATAAAGGCTAAAAGGATGAAGAAGGTGGTAGGGGCAAATGAGAAATACCTTTCTACGGAGAGGAACTCTGAGCGCCCAGATGATGAAAAGGAGAAACAGAAGCCGACTCAGAAGAATATGGAAAGAGTAAAATGACAAAAGTGGAAAAAAGAAACAAGTGTTAGGTTTTATAGTCGCAAAAGCCAAGTAAAACGACTGTTGTAACAGTCGTCACGGCGTCTCAAGGAACAGGCGTAGGTAATGAGTACGATTCTTGAAAAGTGAGAAGGCGCTTTGATCTCACCAATTCCTAGGGCACGCTAACCCTTGGCGCACTTACAAGTTGACACGTGTCTCTTGGATCATCATGACTCCTCCTTTGTATTAATGAGGAAATCCTGAGCATTAAATGCTCTGAAAAGAAGAATCGATTTTTGAAACAAGGTAGACGCAATGACGCGATGACGTGATGACTGAGATAACACGACTTGGCAATAATCAAATTATTGGCTGAGAAGATAACGCAGAAAAGCGGAATCAAGATTATTTGTTCAAGGAAAAATTACAAACAACAATACGGGGCAAGCGTCATCAGTTATTACAAATTGAAACAAGCCAATGGTCAGTAAGAGAAATACAAGAAATGAAGTCCTCTCTAGTGCCAACCCTATATGATCATGGGAACGCTTTAGTCATCTTTGGAGAAACTTTCGCCAAGTCCGTATCCCGGGCCGATATCTCTTCACGAAGAAAAGAGTTTCTTTTGTCAGCTACCATCAATTCAGCCTTAGCCACCGCCAATTCCGCTTCTAATAGTTCTGCTTTGGCCTTCCCTTTTGATTTTTCCCTCGCAAGCTTGGCGTGACAATCGTCCAGCTCTGCTTGGGTATGACTTTGAAGCTGAGTCAGCTCCGTCACCTTGGCCAAGGCGGCCTCTAACTGCTCTTTTAAGCTAGGGGAACCTCGAAGTTTGTCACCATGGGCGCCCAGAAAATAATGCATTTTGCGAAAGCTGGCAAGAGCATTATTCAGAACTTGCACATGTTGGCTTTCAGGGGGAAGATGCAGTAATTCCTCTTTGGCTTTGGGAGAGCCAAATATCTTACCCACCAGAGAGCCTACCGGCTGGTCTCACGATAGCGGGTCTGATATCCCTAAAGGCGAAGCCCGCGAGTACCAAAGGTGGACAGATCCAGGCGGTAAGAGGGGACTCCCACTTGGGAGTCCGAAGGAGAAAGGTTGGCGACAAAAGGAGTAGAACAACTTTCCACAGAATCACCTAGGCCAGAAATGGATGTGAAGAGTAACAGTTGAGGGATCCTCGGTGAACGAACAGAAGGAATGCTCAAGTCGGGTGGCGGTGCGACGACGTCAGGAATATAAAAGGAAATGGGAGAGTCAGGAACATCAATAGGTGAAGTCGAGTCTAGCACCGATGGGTTTTTAGCAACCTCGGGGGAAATGACAGGTGATGCCTCAGGGACCTTTATCGCTAGAGAACTCGTCACTACGGTAGAAGGGTTGACACTTGTGAACGGGACCTCATCGGCTTTCTTCAAGAAAATCCCAGCAGCTTGAGCGATTTTCTCAACTCTGAGTTTTTTTGTTGCGCCGTGGAAGCATGGAGAAGCCCGGTCTCAAGGTCCATGTCCTCGTTGTGGCTCTCAGCTATCTTCGTTACGGGTTGACCCGTGGTCGTTCTCTTGCTTCGATCCGGTAGCCAATTGTTGAGAAAATTAGAAGCCCGAGCGGGAATATCACGCCCTCTCACGGCAACTATCTTAGTCCTCCTCTTTCTTGGTAAAGCTGCTTGACGGCTGGAACTCTCGGGCTGAGGAGAGGCCGGTAGCGTCTGAAGCGGTGTTACATTTAAAGGAGCGGCATGCATGCCAGGTGATCAGTCTCCAATATCGTCTGCCACCAAGATATGTTAGAGTAGTGAGCAAGTCGTAATGATAACACGAAAAAGGAAACGCACCTATAGTACACTCCGTCATAAGCCGGTACAGGGCAAATTCTCAGATACGGAAGGAGGAATTCATGTCTAGCAAGGTGACGACCTGATGTAACTCTTCCCTAGATAACACTGCTAGGTTTACCCAAATAGAATCCCCTAGGCCAAGGGAGGAAAGGAAGACTAACAATAAAGAAGCCACTTTTCCAATCCTTTACAGTCCCCTCGTAGCCCTTGAACCTCTGCCAGAATGACTGGGCGAATGCGTCATTCCATCTCGGAGCGATATCGACCAAATAGTTGCGACACTTGAAACTAAGAAATTTGTAGAATAAATTGACAGACGGAGTAAGTATACCCTGCAGTTCACTAGCGCGAAGAAAAGTATAAATTCCGTACCAAGAGGAAGGGGTTATTTGAGCCGGGTCGATATCGTACTGACGCGGCAATTTCTTTACAGACTCATGAATGGGAAAGCGAAAACCATAAAGGAACATCTTAAAGTAGACCATCCTGTCACTCCTAGGCCTGTCACTCCTAGGCAAGGGGTCATGGAGCCGTTGACCCGCCTCATGAACCTTAACGGAAAAACCGGGAGGAAAGGAAATACCATACTCCTCTAACTCGGCTTTCAAGACCATTTCACAGGTAAAGCTACTGGGCGTTCTCTCAATTTCTGGATCTATAGGCATCTGAAGACCCCTAGGGTCTCTAGTCATGCGCATAATGAACCAATAAGAAGAAAATCTGAGGAAAATGGAGCAAAAATACCTGGAACATGAAGGCAGTATATAGGCCGTCGGCGCCGATGAGTGGTTGAAGAAAATTTCTTCGAATAGAGGAAGAAGCAAAAGAGATAGAATTTCAAAGCGCGAGCAAAAATGTTAAAAGAGAACAGTGGTTTTGCTTTTAAAGGTTGACCTGAGTGCCCAGCAGCCTGTGATAACGAGACGCGTGCAAAACAGAAAGTGACACGTGGAAAAACTACATAAGGATATTTATGACAGCCACTGACTAGAAGCTAACAAAACTGTCACATCAGGCGGCAACTTGCTTCTCAGTGATAACTAACCAAGTGCGAAAGGAGTTAACGTAGAAAGGCGATTAAGGAAAGGAGGAAAATAGAAAGCGTAATTTTATTCCATCAAGGCCATACGGCATCTACAAAAAGGCACGATACGTAAGACTAATCATCATTAGGCCAATAAGAAGGACAGTACCAGTATTCCTCATCCGAGGATGGAAACTCCTCAGCAATGGGCGGGAAAGGTTCTTCGGTGTGCCTCGTCTGACCCAGTTTTAGTGAACTTGGCTCCCCTTTGGTAGCAGTGGCCGCGATGTCAGCACCGACACCGTTGACGGAACCCCTCTCCATAGAGCGACTGATGTGAGGAGACAGAACGTCACCATTCTGAATAGGTGAGGCATAAACGAGTCGAGACGGGTCGGCCGTCTTCGAAGTCCTTCTTTTCCTGACCTCTTATGACTTTTACGTTGAGGAAGTCGCCTCTTCAAGCGTGAGGGCAAAGGGGGATTATCAGAATCTGGAGAGGTCGGAGGAGTTGGAGGAGAGCCGCGTTCCGCAAGGTCTAAAGAATATGAATCAGCCATGAACTGCAAATGATTCTAACAAGAAAGCGTGAGGAAAGAGATGAATAGGAAAAGGGAGAGAAAATCCCATTAAATAGCTGAAGAGGAGTTGCTTTTCCATCTTCCAGCATAATTTTTTAGAAAACTGGTGCGTTTCGAAAGCGGGTTATATGGCAGAATTGAATCCTGCGATTATGCCTATTGGAAGATCTCCCTGATTGATAAGCACAAAAAAACCGCCCAATCAGTTGATACTGAAAAGGCGGCACGAAATTAATGCAGAACGATTCGCGAGGATAACTGCTACCAAAGTCTAACCGAGGACGGACTCGTTTTCAGTTGGGCTGATGTGGCAACCAATTGAAATCTTAACGGATACATGGTAAGAAGAAACAACGACTCCCATAAAGAAAAATATTTTATTTATTCATTTATGGCCTAACGGCCTGGGCATACATTTATACAAAGAAAAGAAAAGGTAGAACGGCGACGGTTGACAGTCAAGCCTGGGATCTAGCATCATCATGCTCAGGCAGTGTAGGGACCTCCCTCAAAGCGTCCGCCACGGAGGTCAGTCCGGCAGAAGAAATCCTCATGCCCTTCAAGCAGCAGTTCAGCAGATCCTTCCTGTGCTGCAGCATAATGATCACCACCTCGATGTGGGAGACAGCAGCAGTCAACTTGGACACGCACTCTAAAGGATTGAAATCCTCCAGAGAAGCCGTACCAAGACTAGACCGAAGCGGAGTCAGCATTCCTTGAAGCTCCAGAACGTCGTCAGATGTCTTGATCAGTATATTTTCCAGAAAGCCGACGTCACCGTCGTTGAGGTTCTTCAGGGTGTGAGTTTTGGAGATCAGAAAATTCTTGTTAAGACTGTCCATGATGCAAATACGGAGAAGAAATGCTAAAAAGATGTGTAACTTGTGCAAAGAAAATTTAAATTTATAAGCCTCAAGAAAAGGCGATAAAATATGTGCTTCTCGAGGACCGAGCCGCCCGATATCGCACACGTCGACATGCAATCTGAACGGAAGCTGAAATGATAGCCCTTGGTAAACACCCAGGCTCATTTTCAGTTGGGCTTATGATAACAATTAAGGCTACTTCAAGGGTATTATCGTCCTTGTATCATTGCGAAGGTCGGAACCCTACCGCACCTGCCAGGGATCAGCCAAGGAAGGATAACACCCCTTAACCAGCGAGGAGCCCTGGGATGGTTGACATCAGCAAGCGCGTGGAGGGGGGGTCTCATGCGTCATCCACCTACGCACACGACGCTATCCCATCCCAAGACAACCGTGACGTCACTTGAAGTTGTCTCCCATGACGTCACCTAGAGATACCGTCCCTGACGTCATTCGGAGATATCGTCCTTGATGCCGCTGGAAGCGTTAATTTCCCAGATAACGCCCTCACGCGGCCTATAAATACCCCACCATTTAAAACGCAAGGTAAGCCTATGATCGCAACTGGAACCTCTTCTATTTTGAACCACCTCACTAACTTAGGCATCGGAATGTTTACGCCGGAGCCCCCCCTCCGGCGCTTTGCAGGTACATTCGGCGGAAACTACAGTGACTCTGATCGACCCCACCTCCCCTTCCGACTCCCAAAACTTCGAATCTTATCAAGAGGACGGGATCTCAAAGAACCCAAGTCAATGAAAGTATGAGCAAGCATGAAAATAATCATCAATCAAAATCGATCAAGACGATCACAGGAAGAGCGTTCCTAGCAAATGATGAAGAAACTTATATACTTCGCCCTCGCCACAATCAAATTGTCGAGCATCGTTCACTGCAATTTTACCTCATCACAATTAGTCGTCGAGCACGAACTCATTAAAACCATTCGCAAAAAAAAAAAAAAAAAAAAAACAACACTTTTCCTTTCTTCTACAAATTCCACCTTTCTTTCTCCCTCACAAAGTCCTCTCGATTACTAGCAGGCCCATGCATGTGCATCTTTCACTCGGATTGACATTGCAAATTTAATTTTTGTGCTATGTTTATTGGATTTTTAGGAGTGTAAAACACGTAGCCTTGTTTTCTGAGCGTGAGCGCAAATACTAAATATCCGGTGAGGACTGCTTACGACTACATATCATGGGAAAGTCTTGTTCTTGAGATCATTATTTTCTGAACAAGACGCAGACGTTATCTAGACTTGAATCAATCATGTTTATATAACGAAATTTGGACTAACATTTTTCCAAAAAAAAAAATGCTTGAAATTATTTTCTTTTAAACAAAGAGGTCGTTTTCGTCCCAACAAAAGGCTTGGGGCAAGCCGAGGTTTAAATGTAGGGATATACGATATTTTTCACATTATCATTTGGTCTCTCTTTTTTCCCTCTGTTGTTGCTTTCGTGTTTGTTTCTTTCCTATTTGCAAGATACAGATACACTTTGATGGAACCACTCTTCAAATTAGGTCTTCGATGAAGAAATCATTGTAATGCCCTCGTCATGGATTTCCATCCACAAAATCCAATCTACATCCAAATGAAGGTACGTTACCACTTCACTTCCAACCTATGTTGTGCGGTGACTTGGTCACCCACATTGGTGTGACGACTTGTTCGTCCACTTTTCTGTCAAGTTCGTGCGGTGACTTGGTCACCTACGTTGGTGTGACGACTTGGTCGTCCACTTTTCTTTCTAGTTGTGCGGTGACTTGGTCACCCACTTTGGTGTGACGACTTGGTTGTCCACTTTTCTTTCTATGTTGTGCGGTGACTTGGTTACCCAAGTTTTCACTTAGTTTGTGCGGTGACTTGGTTACCCACGTTCTCACTTATGTCGTGTGACGACTTGGTCGTCCACTTTTCAGTTATGTCGTGCGGTGACTTGGTTACCCACATTCTCACTTATGTCGTGTGATGACTTGGTCGTCCACTTTTTAGTTATGTCGTGCGGTGACTTGGTTACCCACATTCTCACTTAACGTTCTCACTTATGTCGTGTGAGGACTTGGTCGTCCACTTTTCAGTTATGTCGTGCGGTGACTTGGTTACCCACGTTTTCACTTAGTTTGTGCGGTGACTTGGTTACCCGCGTTCTCACTTATGTCGTGTGACGACTTGGTCGTCCACTTTTCAGTTATGTCATGCAGTGACTTGGTTACCCACGTTTTCACTTAGTTTGTGCGGTGACTTGGTTACCCACATTCTCACTTATGTCGTGTGACGACTTGGTCGTCCACTTTTCAGTTATGTCGTGCGGTGAGTTGGTCACCCACATCCTCTTTATGTCGTGCGGTGACTTGGTTAACCACGTTTTTACTTACGTCGTGCGGTGACTTGGTCACCCACATCCTCTTATGTTCTTGAACGATTTGGTCACCCATATCAACCTTATTTTATACAATGGCTTCCAACCACTCCCCATTTCAATCCATACGGTAAGTTCGAGATAAGACTTGCTTTCCCCACATCTTGTCTGTTTAGTGTTGTGATAAGTCACGTCCCCACATACACCTTGCATATCTAAATACTCCTCCTTGAGCGACTACTTTCCTGTCTATCTAAATACTCCTCCTTGAGCGACTATATTTTCCAAATCAAGCATAATTATTACTCATCCTTGAGCGACTATTTTACATTTCTTGCATGATTCCACATCTCAACCGGTTATGATTTATTCAAAACATGGTAAATCCTTAGGGCAACCGTCTTTATGACTAATCAAAAATCACAGTTACATTGTATTTTTTATTAGACAGTAAAGAGGGGGGGAACTGTTGCTACCCGATTTTTGACTTTTCGTCACAACTTTACACATTTTTACGCTTATCACGTTTAATAGCCCGTTTACGTCAAATTTCAATCGATTTTTGATCATGGACTATTTGTTTTAATATTTCACGTCATTTCATGTCTTTTGAATTTTTAGTATTTTTTCTCGTATTTTCGACTAAACCGTATTTTTCGGTTTTCGTCACCGCATTTACGTATTTTTATGTTTGCCGCATTTAATAGCTCGTCTAGGTCAAATTTCTGTCGATTCTTGGTCCTAGGCTAGATTGTTTCATATTCCTGTCATTTCGTGCTTTCTCATTTTTTTTCGTACTTTCGACTGTCTTTTTACTCGAACTTTTCTCAGTCCCGAGAAAGTTTCCTCGGACCGTGCGTCAAACACGTTATTTCTTTAATTGATAATTACGTACTATTTTTCTCTTTCACGCCATCGAGCTTGGTTTCGCTCAATTTTTATCGTAAGGACATTTATTTTGCGTCCGAACTTTTAACATTTCCGAAAGAGAAAATAAATGTGTTAAATCAAGTTTTGCATTTCTTCACTGTATACTAGTTTTCTTGTCTTATTTTTCTACACGTCGTGGTTTCCTCGGCTAGGATTTATTTTCATTTTCAAGCGATTTCGCTCGTACAAAAAATATCTCGTTCGTGTCCTAAAATAGGATAAACTCTACATAAATGCCATTTAATTCATTCTCACCTTCCAACTCGGCACCAGCTCACCTAGATCATCACAGTGTCCCATCCGATCAACCTTGGCCACAAGAAACCCCTGCTAGCTCACTATTTCCGGCCTAGAGCTCATCATCACCTTCCCTCTTTTCTTCCCGTCGGTTTGCAGCCACATGTGCAAACCGACTCCAATTTTTTCTTTCCTCTATAAATATCAAGCAACTAGCAAGGTATCAAGGGCACCAAAATCTCCTCTTAATCTCCATTTCTTGCACTACCTTCTTGGCATTTTGCTCTCCCGGAGAGGTAAGAATTTTCCTTTAGTTTTCTCTTTAATTTTCATTTTTGCTTGTAATGCATGAATAAATTGTTAAAACTTACCTCACATGTTTAGTTTTCATGTTAATTACTACCTCCTTGCCTCAATTTAATTACATGATGCTTTGAGTAATTAATAGCCATATATGCATGTTAATTAGCTTATTATTCCATGTGAAATTGCCATTGTTTTCTTGTTGCTTTGCTTACTATTTTGCTTGACTTGATCTACTGCTGTGATATTCTAATTATTGGTGCAAATTTGGTTGGGTTTTATTGAATTGATTGTGCAATGGTCGCCGGCCATGGTGGTTGGCGACGTTGAAGAAAAAGAAAGTAAGAAGAAGGGTATTGTGCAGGAATTTAAATGAGAAAGGTGATGGGCTTGGCCTTTGCCAAGCCTGTTTGTTTTAAATAAAAGGGTTTGGGCTTGGATTCATTCCAAGCCCATTTTTTTATGTCCAAAAATCCAAAATGTGAGGCCCAGCCCATTTATTTTCGTCAATTTGTATGAAATGCTCGTATATTTTTTATGACATGTTTAATTCGTATAAAATGTTTGTATGCCTCACATGATGTTTTATTTATTTCATGCCATGCTATATATGGTGAAAGTAATTGCATGCTTCGTGTGATGTCTTATTTATTTTATGCCATGTATGATGTATTATTTATTTAATGCCATGCTATATATCGTGAAAGTAATTGCATGCTTTGTGTGATGTCTTATTTATTTTATGCCATGTATGATGTATTATTTATTTTATGCCATGTAAATTATCGTGAAATTAATTGCATGCTTCATATGATGTTTCATTTATTTTATGCCATGTAAATTATCGTGAATTTAGTTATATGCTCACGTGATGTTTTATTTGCTTTATGACCATGCTTTAAAAATGAAATACTCACGTGCTCGTATGGAATAAATTGTTTACTTGTTCGCCATGTTGATTCAATTGCTTGCTTGCTAAAGGTGTGCATGCGCTTTTAGTATTTATCGTTTTTGAGTTATTACTAACACTCTCGCTTTGTAGGTTAAACTTTTAGTCTTCGCTCGAAAAGTACGTTTCTATCTTTCTTTTACAAAAGTACGTTAAATATTATTCGTATGCATGTCATCCTAAAACTATAAATCCCAATATGGGCCTAACCCGGCCCATAAAGAGAAATTGCATGCATGATCAAACCACCGCATTATCTTCTTGAATTATTATCATTCGTATGTGATGTTTAAATTAAACGTTATTTTAAAATTGCATGTATGAATATTTTAATTGCTCAACTTATTGTAATAATCAAGGAATTATCAACTTGTTGTAATAATTAGTTATTTCACTTGTTGTAATAATTAGTTAGATAGTTATTCCGACCTCCAATTTGTAATAATTAGATAAGTAGTTTTTATTATGAATTGTGGTTTGTAATAATTAGTTAAGTAGTTAAAAATCATGTATGTCTGTTTATACCTACCTTATGTCAATTGTCGTTAACCATGGTTTTAAAGAGATGGATCGATGGGGGCTCATCCAAAAGGTACGCATATCTTAAAACGTTTCCTTGTATGTTTATTTAGAAATGCTAAAACCAAATCGAATCCATGACACCCTAGTAGGCGCTAGAACCACCCATTCGTATGCATGACATACAAAATTGCTAAAATAATTAAAATCAATCTCACATGTACAACATGTTTATATCACTTATCTTTCATACCATGAAATTAATTGTCTTCTTGTTAAATGCTATGCATGATGACTTCAAACCCATACAAAATATATGTGCATCCATAAAAATGTACTTTGTTAGTTTTGCCATGATAGATCACCTAGTAATTAATTAATCATGCATGGCCCAATGATGAGGGGGGGACGTCCGCTCTAGTAAAGAGACAAAATGGTAACCCCGTTCCTCGGTCCCGAACGGAAATAACAACTCCCAACGAAATTGCTAAGATGTAACGTCACCTTGGAGGACCCAAATTACATGTTAAAAATGTTTTTTTAAAACACCTCGCATACCGGTAACCTTTTCTAAGGATGTGACTTGGGTGCCTAACACCTTCCCAAGTCCATAATCACGACTTCGAACCGTTGTTCTTTGGTTTAGACTTATTGTGCCTTAGTCTTTTTATTTTTATGCCATGACGATTAGGTTCCCTAAACCTTAGAAAATTACGGTGGCGACTTCATTTTTCGCATAATGAGAGACGAGTCCAACGCTTGTCTCACATTCCCGTCTCAATCCTATGTTTCGCAAAACCGAAACAAAAAGGGGGTGCGACAGAGATCAATTTCGCCGTCGAGCCCTAGACAATATTTCCTGGTCAAAGCTTAGTTGTTGTGCTTCCATATGTCCACCTTGCTAGCTTCTAGAAAATTCCATACGACCAAAGAGAAAGATTCCCAAAAGATCCGCACGGGATTCCATGAAAATACGTCCTAGCATATTCCAGAATATTCTCCTTTGTACTCCCTCTTAGCTGGGTTTTGTCCTCTTGTGGGTTGGACACTATATAAACCTCTAGTTTTTAGGGTTTTGAGACATCTTGTAAATACTTTCTACTTTCTTCTTTGGGCAGCCGCCTCTTTTTCTCTCCTCCTCCTTTTGGGTGGTGGCTGAGACCTCTATTTCCAGTAGCCATTGAAATTAACCGGAGCTTTGCTCCGGTCAGTAACATTTTATAGTTTTCCTTTTTCTTGTTCTTCTTCTTTTATGCAATCTTTCTTTTCTTATTTTGTTTGTTTGTTTTGTGGTATGAGTAGCTAGATTCTCCCTTCATAGTAGAGGTATTTGAGGGTTACATGAGGCTAGTTAAGAGGCCAAATAATTTTTTGATAACTATTGATACCACTGAAGCGACATCTCCACCCCTCCCCTGAGTGGCCAGGCCAGGATACTGTACCCGCCGAGGGAGACGAGACCCTGTTCATACCGCCCCTAGCCTGGCGGCCGACCCTGGGATGGTCGACATCAGCGGAGGGGGCTCTCACGCGACATCCGCACGGCGGCATCCCATCCCAGGTCATCCTTGACGTCACTCCGCATGACATCACTCCCTGCCACCCCAACGACATCTATCACCCCAGCGACATCTACTCGGGGGTAGCTCCTACCCTCTGTCGGTACATTCCTTCCTTTACCTATAAATACCCCCACCCATTCTGATAAGAGGGTAAGCCTAAGATAACGTACTGAAACCCTGCCATTTTGACTACCCATACTGACTTAGGCATCGGAGTGTTTACGCCGGAGACCCCCTCCGGCGCTTTGTAGGTGACGAAGACCCCGGAATAGTGTTCCCGACCAGCCCAGATCAGGCCAACCCTGTTCAGCATTTCTCGGACTCTTATCAAGTAGTGCTTTCATTGAGAGTCTTGGTTAATTAAGTGAGTGATAACAATCAAGACAACCCTAACGGTGTTACTACACTTGCGGCTCCTGCCGGACGGATTCCCATAAGTCCCGTAATATCTCTTCATATCGCCCGGAGATCAGCAAAGGATTCCTATGATGGTCGACATCAGCAGAGGGGGGGACTCACGCGTCTCTATACGCACGACACCATCCCAGCCTAGGGATCCCCGAGGTTATCGCTTCCGGCACCCACGTCAGGTATAGCTCATGACGTCACCTACTAGTATCGCTTGTGACGTCATCATCAGACATCGCCTGGATTGTTATCGCCAGGTATCGCCATCAAGGCCTATAAATACCCCTACTTTTCAAACAGAAGGTAAGATCGAGATCATCTAGCAGAACCTCTAGTTAATTCATACCCCTAAACTGACTTAAGCATCGGAGTTTCTACGCCGGAGCTCCACCTCCGGCGCTTTGCAGGTACACCCGACACCGATCGCCGCCTTTCCGATCAGACACGACACTAAGTCCTATCAAATTGACATTGAATCTTATCAGTGAGCTTCCTTAATAACCAAGCTCTGTTCTTCTTGAGAGTCGAAGGATCATGGCTTCAGATTCAGAATCCACACCCCCTCATGCTCGTAATATTCACGCGCGCAAGGAACTTTTTCCCACGTCTTCGTCCAGTACTTTTGTCACGTCACGTGAAACTCTTTCTGCGCAGACAGATTTTCTTTCCAGATTGACAGCTGGCATGCCGTTTTCTCAGACGGGTACCCCGTTTCTTCAAATGGCTCCCCACTTTTCTTCAGTGGGTACCCCGTTTTCTCATATGGCCGGATCTAGCCACTCCGCTCCTCCCCCTACGGGTCCTGGAATGGGCGACTCTAATACGCCTTCGGTAAGCTCGATGTTAGCTCTTCGCGCCCACCTAGATTACATGATTGGGTTGGCCGTAGGCTCCACTTCTAGCACCGCGACATCGGGTGTATCCTCTCGAATCATTTTTACCCCGTCTATCGTCGCTGATCGACCAGTATCGCCCCCGCGCCAGGTGAATGTCCCTCTGACCTTACCTGCAATAAGCATACCATTCAGCTTCGCGCAACTTGTGGACGGACAAGAGGAGCCCTACACGCCGCGGGTACCGTAGATTCCCGTCTCTCAAGTAGAGCGACAGCAAGATGAGTACAGGGAGCGTTGGGACGGCAGAAGAGAAAGAGCTGGTAGAGAGGCATCCGTGGAACGCAGTGAAAGATCAAGCAGTAGGAGGCGTCGAACCCATTCACCTAAAAGTCATAGCCGGTCTCCCAGGCAGCGTCATACCCCTGAGCCTCGAGGGCACAGGCGACACCTGGACATGTCTCCGCCCCATCATGATCGTGAGATCTTGGATGACACCGCGGGTCATCCCTTCACCCACCGTATAAGGCACCACAGGGTCAGCCGACATGTTAAGCTCCCCACGGAGACATATGACGGCACCAAGGACCTCATCTCGCATCTTAACAAAGTGAAAGACTTTGTCCAGTTCCAAAAGCACAATGACCCGGCATTGTGTTAAATATTTGTTATGACATTGTCAGGAGTAGCCCGCCTCTGGTTCGAAGGACTTCCCGCTCGATCAATTGATAATTTCCAGCAACTAGAGGCCAAGTTTAGGAGTCGCTTCAGCACAACTATTCTCATTCGAAAGTCTGCCGCTGCCTTATTCGATATACATAGAAAACCAGAAGAGTCCTTGAACAACTATCTCAGTCATTTTGATACGGAAATGTCGTTAACACCTGGTATCACCATTGAGTTTTCCATAGAAGCTTTGAAATGGAACTGTGGATACGAAAAGCTGAGAGACACGCTGATGGTGGACCCCCCAACGACTCTAGACGTATTAAGACCGAAGGCCTACAATTACGCGAGAATGGAAGAGGAGGAATACAGAAATAGGATACGGGACATGCCCCAGAGCTCCCCTCTTGTTCACGCTATTCAAGCTAGTATGACACATGATACCCGTCCAGGTGATGAATACGCTCAACGGAAAGACTATATTCCCAAGGCGTCGAATCGTCAGAAAGGTAACTTTTCCAGAGGAAGAATGGGTGGCTTGAATGCTCAGCGGCAGGCAGATCCGCCTAAGGGTCGAATATACGACCCCGACCTACCTCCCCTCACACTCCCACGAGCGGAAATTTTAGCCATTATTCAGCAGCGGAACCTGCCAATCCGCTATCCAACCCCTGTGAAGCCAGGAGTGGTTATGGGAGGAAGGGAGAATGCTTTTTGCAAGTTCCATAAGGTTAGGGGACATTCTATAGAGGCATGCAGAGAATTGAAGTTAGCAATACAACGCTTGTTGGAAGAAGGCTATCTTGGAGAATTCGCCATCCGAATGAGAGAAGAAAGTAGAGGTGACCCCTCGCATGGGGCACCAAGTGATCACCAATTGCCCCCTCCCCCTGGAGGCAGTGGGACTTCTGATATGAGGAGAAAGGAAGCGTTAATGATTTATGATGAGGACATCCCCATTATCAACATCATTGCTGGTGGCGCGTCGTTCTTAGACGAGGTTACCTCCGCGACACCCGCAGCAGGAGAAAAGCGGAAAAGGGAAGGCCAGCCTGCAAAAAAGGGGGCGATCGATGTACTGGACAGAATGGTGATATCCTTTTCGGAAGAGGATGAGAAGGGCGTCGTTTTCCCTCATAATGACGGGCTAGTGGTCACACCGGTCATTGGGAGCCATGGGATACGGAGGACCCTCATCGATAACGGCAGCGCGGTAAATTTATTTTCGTTAGAGGCATATAATCTTATGAAGCGCCCCATCGGTGAATTGGCGCCTTGCAAGAAACCAATCATTGGAGTGGACGGTATCCCTATACCCGTAATTGGAGTCACAGCGCTGCCTATGTATTTTAGAGAAGACACGTCCAAGAGATCAGAAGAGCTAATGTTCCTGGTTGTGGACCTCATCCTACCGTATAATGCCATTCTAGGGCGGCCATTCCTCAATCACTTCGGAGCAGCGGTATCTCAAAAGCACCTCAGGATGAAGTACCCCTCTTGGGAAGGAGTAGTATCAATCAAGGGCGACCAAAAACTAGCCGTCGAGTGCTATTCACTCATGGTCCAGAAAAGCTATGATCAATATGTGTGCGTGGTAGCGGATCCCTATGAGCAAAGGGACGAAAGGCGAACCCAGCCACTAGATGCAATGGTACCCATCCCCGTCCAGGGCAATGGTGAGGCGAGCTTCCAGGTCAGTGAAAAGTTAACCCCTGAGAAGAGCGCACAATTAGCTCAGCTGTTGAACAAGTGCAAAAGAGAGTTCGCCTGGAAACCGGCGGACATGCCTGGTGTGTCCAGGGAGGTGGCCGAACATCGACTCAACGTTGACCCACACGCCACACCGGTTCAACAGAAGCGACGAGCGTTCTTCGCGGAAAAGACGGTTGTGATTGATAAGAAGGTAGCGAAACTGTTAGACGCGGGATTCATCCGAGAGGTTCAATATCCCACTTGGTTGGCCAACCCCGTCTTAGTCCTCAAGCCCAGCGGAGATTGGCGCATGTGCATTGATTTCACTAACTTGAACGACGCTTGCCCCAAGGATTGTTATCCGCTTCCCCGGATTGATCAGTTGGTCGATCAAGCGGCGGGGTACGCATATTTGAGTTCCTTAGACGCCAATTCTGGATACCATCAAATTCCCATGGCAAAGGAAGATGAGGAAAAGATGGCATTTATAACTCCAAAGGCTACCTATTGTTACACGGCGATGCCGTTTGGTTTAAAGAATGCGGGGGCAACTTTCCAGCACATGGCCAACAAAGTATTCGAGGGACAAATCGGGAAAATCTAGAAGCATACGTGGATGATCTACTGGTCAAGAGCAGAAGCTTCAGTGACCATTTGATGGACCTGCAAGAGGTGTTCGACACATTAAGGAAGTATCAGATAAAATTGAACCCTCGCAAATGCGCGTTTGCATTTCAAGCGGGAAAAGTTTTGGGGTATGTGGTAAGCCAGAAGGGCATCCAGCCGAACCCGTCAAAGATTAAGGCTATCCATGACATGGTGTCGCCGCGAACCCTTCAAGAAGTTCAGAGGTTAACAGGACGTGTCATTGCTTTGGGACGGTTCATCTCTACGCAAGGCGAGAAGTGCTTGCCGTTCTTTAAAGTTATACGTAGGAAAGCTCCTTTTGGATGGACACAAGAATGCGAAGAAGCGTTCATGGGTTTGAAAGCTTACTTGTCATCCGACTTGGTGCTAACACGACTGGAGTCGAGCGACACCCTATTCCTGTACCCTGGCATCGCGGATGAAGTGGTCAGTGCCGTTCTGGTGCGGGAGGACAATCACAATCACCGACCCATTTTCTTTGTCAGCCATGTGTTGAAAGACGCCGAGGTGCGATACACTCACATTGAGAAGGTGGCGTTCGCCCTGATACAGTCCACATGAAAGATGGACAGGTATTTCTAGGCCCATCCAGTCGTCGTGTTTACAGATCAACCCTTGAAAAGAATTTTTAGGAAACCGGAGTCCTTGGGAGGATGTTGATTTGGGCGATTGAGCTTGAGCAATATGGACTACAATACAAAGCTCGGCTATCCATAAAAGCTCAGGTTTTAGCGGATTTTATCGCCGAATGTACTTTTACCAGGTACAAGGCGTTGGAGCCGCCCGAAAAGGAAGAGAGCGGTGCAAAGCTCCCACCTTTGGAGGCCCCAGCGGACTCATGGGTCATCTACGTGGATGGCGCTAAAAATCAAGAGCTGGCAGGAGCTGGCATTTATATGATCGGGCCACACGATGTACAGGTGCGACATGCCATTAGAATCTTACAACCGTTATCCAATAACGCGGCGGAATATGAAGCGCTATTGGCAGGGCTTAGAATAGGAAGAAATCTTTTCACCAAAACCGAGGGCGACATGGTAACAGGAGCCCCACGGTTAAAAATATGAGGAGACTCTAAGTTGGTAATTGATCAAGTCTTGGGACATTCCCAAGCCAGAGAACCGATCATGGTGCAATACCTCTCCAAAGTGAAAAGAGAGTTGGCAGAGATTGAACAAAGCGGCGTGTGCGTCACCCTTGAACACATCCCGCGGGAGGACAATGCCGAGGCAGATAACCTTGCCAAAGCGGTAGCCAATCAGGAGGCTACCATACCAGAGGGCGTGTACTACGAGGAAAGGTCATTACCGTCCTTCATGGAGGAACAACTATCGCTATGTGTGGAAGAAATTGAAAAGGACTGGAGGATCCCTGTGATAAAATTCTTAAAGCACGACGAGTTGCCCAGCGACAACGCGGAAAAGAAAAAAGTACTGAAGTAAGCGGCAAGGTGCACTTATTACGATGGGGAGTTAATTCGGAGATGTTTCTCGCACCCAGCTGCAAGATGTATAACGGAACAAGAAGGCCTCCATACCCTGCGAGAGATTTATGAAGAGATCTGTGGCATGCATGTATCGGGTGGTACCATGGCCGCGCAGGTATTCCGGTCAGGATTCTATTGGCCCACCATTCGCAGGGATTGTAACAACTTTGTGCAAACATGTCATAAGTGTCAAGAATTTTCCAAAATCCCTCGACGACCCGCCACTGAAATATCTCAGATCGTGGCACCTTGTCCTTTTGCTAAGTGGGGAATTGACATTTTAGGCCCTTTTCCTAAGGCGAGGTCCCAACTGAAATTTGTAATTGTGGCTGTGGACTACTTCACCAAATGGGCGGAAGCGGAAGCGGTAGCCAACATCACGACAGACAGGGTATGACACTTCTTTAAACACCAAATTATCATGCGCTTCGGGGTGCCCGCGTGCTAGTCAGCGACAACGGGACACAATTTACGAGTCACTTTTTCAAAGAACAGTGTGAGGAGTTTCAGATCGAACAGAGGTTTTCCTCTGTGGCGCATCCCCAGACCAATGGTCAGGTGGAGGTGACCAACCGAAGCATTCTGAGTGGCATCAATAAAATCTTGAGGGTTCAAAAAAGAAGTGGCCAGATGAACTACCCTATGTAATATGGGCCTACCGCATGACTGTCAAAACTAGTACGGGGGAAACGCCCTTTGCTATGGCTTTCGGCACCGAAACTGTCACACCTGTGGAAATCGGCACTCTAAGCCTAAGGGTGGAGTATTTTAAGGAGGAGTTAAATGAAGAAAGGTTACGGGCTATCCTTGACGTGTTGCCTGAGCTACATGAGGAAGCCATCCTGAAAACAATGCATTATAAGAGGAAAATGGCGCGATATCACAACAGACATGTTAAGGAGCGGCTGCTCAAGGCGGGAGACTTGGTGCTCAGGGACAAGCGAGCGGTGGGCCAACGGATGTGGAAACTTAGCTCAAACTGGGAGGGCCCATACCATGTCACTCGTGTTATCGGAAAGGGGGCGTATCACCTAGAAGCACTTGACGGTACTCCCTTACCTAATTCCTGGAATATTGCTCGCTTGAAATTATATTATGCTAGAATTTGACATGCCGTGTGGCATGGTGTGATAAGTGAAATTATATTATGATGAAATTTGACATGCCGTGTGGCATGGTTTGATAATTGAAATTATATTATGATGAAATTTGACATGCCGTGTGGCATGGTTTGATAAGTGAAATTATATTATGATGAAATTTGACATGCCGTGTGGCATGGTTTGATAAGTGAAATTATATTATGATGAAATTTGACATGCCGTGTGGCATGGTTTGATAATTGAAATTATATTATGATGAAATTTGACATGCCGTGTGGCATGGTTTGATAAGTGAAATTATATTATGATGAAATTTGACATGCCGTGTGGCATGGTTTGATAAGTGAAATTATATTATGATGAAATTTGACATGCCGTGTGGCATGGTTTGATAAGTGAAATTATATTATGATGAAATTTGACATGCCGTGTGGCATAGTGTGATAAGTGAAATTATATTATGATGAAATTTGACATGCCGTGTGGCATGGTTTGATAAGTGAAATTATATTATGCTAGAATTTGACATGTCGTGTGGCATGGTGTGATAAGTGAAATTATATTATGATGCAATTTGACATGCCGTGTGGCATGGTTTGATATGTGAAATTATATTATGATGAAATTTGACATGGCGTGTGCCATGGTTTGATAATTGAAATTATGTTATGCTGAAATTTGACATGCCGTTGGGCATGGTCTGATAATTGAAATTTGACATGCCGTTGGGTATGGTTTGATAATTGAAATTATGTTATGCTGAAATTTGACATGCCGTTGGGCATGGTCTGATAATTGAAATTATATTATGCTGAAATTTGACATGTCGTTGGGCATGGTCTGATAATTGAAATTATATTATGCTGAAATCTGACATGCCGTGGGGCATGGTCTAACAATTGTTATAGAAATATCTTTTGTTCCTTGTTGGTTGTCTGTATAATGTGCAAATAATACGAAAAGAGGGATGTCGGGGGTGAAAAGTCCTAGCCTTGGGGCAGAATGGGCTAACACAGACGGGTCATCAAGACGAGGCACGCCCCGGCGATCCTAGAAATATATGGTGCTGGAAGTGAAAAATTCTGGCCTTGTGAGGTCGGCCTTGATCAGGCGGCTCGCTAAGATGAGACACGCTCCAGCACTGTCGGGAGTGAAAAGTCCTATCCTGGGGAGACCCAGAGAGGGCACGCCCTGACTCCCCTGGGGGTGTAAAGTCCTATCCTTGTGACAACCCGCGCTCACATAGGCGGATGATCATTAAGCGAGGCACGACCCCAGGGAAGATAAAAAATCCACCCCGCAAGTGAAAATCCTATCCTTACGATGGTGGAGCTAACATAGGCACATCGGTAAGAAGGGGCACGTTCCGAGGTGCGAGGTGACAACGCTGAGGGAGTGAAAAGTCCTATCCTCGTGATGGCCGGCCTTGATCAGGCGGCTCACTGAGAGGTGGCACTTCCCAGCCAATTGAGGAAATATAGGAAGTCACGATACCTCAGCTAGTAACCGGAAGGAACAAACCCGGTGAAGTTTGGCTGGATGAGTATGTGACACGAGCGACATCGGGGGGAGATCGCGCCAAATGAACCTAGAGAATGCGCGGCAACACCCCAAGGTAATTAAGATTTTTTGAAATATGTCACTACTAACAAAGTATAAGTGAAAATGTGCAGGAAATTTAAGAAAACGTAGAAGTGACGAAGCATTTGGGAAAGAAAGGGTGCAGTGGAAAGGTAGAGTATCCAAGAGGGAGATCCCGTTGTTGTCTTAAACGCAGTATGAGATGGTGGGGAAGATCAGTTCTACTTGATCGCATGGAGAGAAACGCGAGGCCGCTTAGAACATCACATGTTACGACCCCGCGAGGGAGGCTCGAATGCGCGGGCGACATCATTTCAACAGTGGCGACAAGTTTGGAAACAAGTGGTAGCGGAAGTAAATTAAGAGAGATTATTGATAAAGTAAAAGCGCAGCAAGTTAAGCTACACAAGAGGGGGAGATTTGTTTAAGCAAAAGGCCCCAAGAACACAAAAAGGGTAAAAAGTAAGGGCGTCCGATGGGCAAAAAGAGAAGTAGCATTCACGGCCCTGGTAAGCTGTCGTCCCCCTTATTATGCCGAGGCCTCTTCGCTTGGCAATAACCTTCTTCCGTAAGGAACCCAGACTTCTGCTTGAAGAGACGGATGATGGCATCAGCATCAAATTTATCGTGCCCATAACGCTCAATGAAACAGTCGGCCATGAGGCCCGCAGTCTGTTCCAAGAACCATTTACACTTGTCCGTCGTTTCTTCAACAAGCGCGACATTCTTACCCCGTTCCGCTTGAAGGGCGGCATCCTTCATGGCCTCTTGTCCTCTAGCCTCTTCCATTTCCTTTCTCGCAACTGTTAGGCTGGCCTCCGCACTCTGTCGCTCGTCAACACTTTTTCCTCAGCTCTTCTTGAGTTCTACCAAGTTCCCCTTGGTACTTGTTGACTTCCTCCAAAAGTTGATGATTAGCGTTACGTCATTCTTGGGAGGAATAGTTGAGAGAGCTTACTCGCCTCGTCACATGCCTGGACCAATAGTGAAAAGCCTGAAAGCCGAAGAACAATTGGGTCCTTATCCACTGCAGTTGTTCACCGTCGGTGCAGGAGAGGAAAGCCTGCTCCTCCTCCTCAACTGAAAATATATGTCCCGCCAAATAAGCAGATGTCGCTGGAGAGTTGTCGCCTCCTAGCGTCGGGAACCCGCGCTGATGAATGTTGCTTAAGTCAACCTGGTGAGTGGCAGCCCCGCCAGAAAGTATAGTGCTTAGGTCAGCCACCACGCGCGGAGTGTCGACGGGGGAAAGAGAAGGAGAGATCGTTTGAACGACAGAAGGAACAAAGAAGACATCAGGAGGAGATGGAGGGGAACGATTAGATATCCCAGCGTCAAGGTTAAAACTGCCGGTTTGCAAAGACAGAAAGTCACCCTCTGTAAGGTCCTCTAGGAAGCCCAGTGGGTGACTAGCGGAAGGAGACGACGCAACATAAGAGGAAACAAGGGGTGCGGAGGCGTGGCCTTCCACCCCAGGCACATCTCTGATGACTAGATTAAACCCGCTTCGCCACAAGGGCTCGAGCAGATTGACGACAAAGAATCCTTTTCTCCAAGCGTCAACAGAAGATTCGAGATACAACAACTTCCAAGTAAAGGGGTTTAGGGCATCAACATCGTAACGAGGCGATATCGCTATGATGCCGTTACTTTGGTAGTATAATTGGAAAAGGGAGCGAAGCAGTAATAGAGAAGGAGATTCAATTCCTACGTATCTACAAAGGGCTATAAAAGCATAGATGCCACTGTAGGCATTCGGACTCAATTGGCCAGCATTCAAGTCAAATTCAGAAAATAACTCGGCGACTAAAGGATCTAGAGGCAGCCGAAAACCATAGTGAAACATCTTAGCATAAAGAACCCTACGGTTGCCAGATAATTCGTTGTTAAGGCGAAGCGACCTTGGGGAAACTTCAGTGGAATACCCATCTAAATGGTCGAGATTGGCGTTATAACTTCGCAAGCGCCGTTGAAGGACTGCGGTGGAAGCGATGGTGGAGACAGTATTATCAATATCCCCCTCCCCGGTAGAGTGGGAATAGCAGCGATTACGAGTCATGGGCAAGGTTAAGCGAAGAGCAAATAAGAAGATACCTTTTTTGAGAAGAAGATCGAGGCACTCGGGCGGCAGCGGATCGTAGGAGGAAGAAGAGGAGTTGCGTTTTCTTTTCCATCTTGTTCATTTTTTAAAGAAAGAGGTAACAAAAGATAAAAAGAGAGCACGTGAGGGTTTTTATAACCCTAAGGATTAAAGGAAACGACGGGTCAAGTGATCATTGTGTGTGACATGTCAAGAACAAGAGACGCGGGAAGCGGGTACAATCCTTGAGGAGCGAAAAGACATGTTCAGTCCCGCTATTCCCCTAGCACTCCCCTTTGAGGACACGTCGGCTTAGAGCATCATGATTGTCTCTTTTATATCAAACAAAAGGAGTCAGAGCATTAAATGCTCTGAAAAAGGGCAGCAAAACCCAGGGAAAAAGAGAGGCAAGTTGCAATGCCATGGTATATGAGAACCCAAGCGCGAAGAAAAAGTAGACAAGCGACAAGTGAAAAAGGACGACATCGTCACGGTACATGTATTATTTGGTCAAGAACACAAGATTTATTAGTTAATTACAAGCAAGGAGGTGACATCAAAGTCCAAATAGGGAAATTTATACAGCAAGGGAGTAAGTAAAGAAGCGACACCCCAATCAAGCGACATCGAAGGGGCCCCGCATGGGCGTCGTCTCATTACTCCCCTTCGGAGGAGAGGAAGCCCTCTTGGCTCTCATCGATTTCTTTCATCTTTGCGGAGGCATACTTGGCGACCTCAGTGGGATCAACGACCCTACCGCGACACTGATCTGTGAACCCAGTGATAAAGGCTTGTTCAGTTTTCTTCTTCCACCAAGCCACTTTCGAGGAAGCTTTCGTCAGACCGGCATCGCGGGATGATATCTCTTCAAGAAGGAAAGAATTTTTCTTCTTTTCAGCGACCAGCTCAGCCTCCAAAGCTTCAACCTGGGCCTTTCCTCTAGACCTTTCCCGAGCAAGGTCAGCGCGACACTCGCGCAGTTCGGCCTGAGTGCGTTTTTGGAGTCGCATCAGCTCCTCTACCTTTGCTAGGGCACCAGACTCAGTTCTGTATCCATGTCCTCCATGTCCTCGACTCCGTAGGAGAAAATCCTTGTCTCAGTTACTGGCGAACCAGAGCTGGACCTCTTCTTCCGACTGGGTAACCAGTTTTCCACGAAGCAGGAAGTATGGAGGGAGGAACCGCTCTCCCTCGGAAGAGTCGCATTTAAAGCTCTTTTCTTTATGGGCATACGGTGATCAGCTTGAGCCCCAGCGGAAGTAAAGGGAGCAGTTGTTGGAGGCGCGATAACTTTGTGAGAGGCGTCACCTTCGAAAAGCGGACGAGCGACAGTCTCTCCTGTGAAAAGTCATGTTAGTAAGTAAGGTGTAAGTAAGACAGTGGCAAAGCTCAAAAGCTCACCTATGATACACTCAGATAAAGGCCTGTACAAGGCAAAGTTTTGAATCTGGAAGGATGACTCCATCTCCAATAAAGCGTTGCCCTGGCCTAATTCTTCCCTAGACAGAACCCTCGGCTTCACCCAGTTAACAACTTCTAGGTTGAAGTCAGAGCGCCACAGACGAGAGGGTAGTTCGATAACGAAGAAACCGCTCTTCCAATCTTCGACGCTCTCCTCAAATCCTTGAAATTTTTGCCAAAAAGGCCCCACTAGGGCATCATCCCACCTTGGAACGATATTAATAAAGCCATCGTGAAAGACCAGATTCAAGAACTTGCGAAACAAAGCAACGGAGGGAACAAGGATGTCTTTTAACTCGCAGGCATGAAGGAAGGCGTAGATGCCGCTCCATGAGGAAGGGGTGATCTGCGCAGGGTTAAGCCCATGCTCGCGCAGCACGCGCTCTAGTGTGGCATGAACCGGGAGGCGGAACCCGTATTGAAACATCTTAAAGTAAAGTATCCTACGAGTCCCCCAAAGCTGGCTATGGAGACTCATAGTGTTAGAAGGAATAGTAGGGCGGTAACCGCTGGGGAAGGTAATGTTATTGCTTTCCAGTTCAAGGCGTAAGACAGTGGGGCAAGTAAAAATGCTAGGGGTGTTGTCAAGTTCAGGATATTGAGAAATTGGCCTAGGGGTAACTAAAGAACTAGATTGAGATCTCGTGCGAGGCATGATAGATAAGCAGCAAAGGAAAATCAAAGCAAGATCGAGCAGAGTACCTTGAGAGAGAAGACTGAAATTAGCAGGCGGATCGTCTGGATGTGAACGAGAGAACTTCCTCAGAGCGAGCGAAAAATGAAGAGAATTGTGAAGTATAAAAAAGGAGCAAAAGGGTACAAAGAATGAGTGTATTTCCTTTTAAAGAGGCGGTTGAAAGCCAGGCAGAAGATCAACCTATCACAGCAGGACACGTATGGGGCATATAGGACACGTGGAAAGATCTTGACAGGAAACTTAAAGTCAAGCGCCTCGGATTTTGCGAAGGAATCGCGAATTACCAAAAAGCCAGAAAAATGGTCATGTGAGGTGGTAATTGGCTATCCAGCGACAGTTACCCCATGAAGCGGCATCATGCCAAAATGAAAGGAAAAAGGCAAAATGTTACATCATTAAAAGAAAAAAAAAACAAAACATGGCATCGTCAGTCCTCGTCTGCCCAGTGTATATTGTAGACGTAATCATAATCCTCCGGAGATGATGGTGACCCACTATTGTAGAAAGGAAAGGGCTCGTCGATCCTAAAAGGTCTTTGGCCAAGCCTGGTTACAGAACCTGTCGCAGGAGCAGTCTCCTCTGTTGAAGCAGCGCGAGAGCCCTCCTCCAGGGTCGGGGCTACCAATCCTGAAGCGGCATCTTGCACAAAAGTTTTGTCCCTGGGAAAAGAGCAAGGAATAGATGGTGGCGTCTCATCCTTTTGCCGTAATGCGAAATAATGAGGCTCAAAATCGGCAAAGAAAGATTCAAAAGGCTTGTTCCTTGTTTTCTTCGGATTCTTGCGACCCCGACACTTAGCAAGACGCCTGGCAGGCCTCCAGGGAGGTGAGAAAGGAGGATTGCCAGAATCTGGTGAAGTTGGAGGAGTCAGGGGAGAATCACGAGCGGCAGTATACAAAAAATGGGAGTCAACCATGGAGATATCAGTCAGAGTAAGAAGAAGGAAGAAAAGAAGAGATGAACAAGAAAAAGGGGGAAGAGACCCATTATATAGAGCCGAGGCGAGGAAACGTTCCTGCCTTTTTCGCATGTTTTCGAAGATAATTAATTCGATCAGGGGTAGCAACTATTGGGGGAAAGATCTGGTTTTGCAACTGTTGAAAGTCTGGACCAACCAAAAGGCACCGAAATCGTTGCCCAATTTGTTAACACTAAAAAACGGCGCAAAATAAATTCAGAGCGGTTAAGATATGAGAGAATCGTCACTATGAGCCAGGTAGGCAAATAAAGTTATGGAATTCCAAGAGACACCAAGCTCACAGTTAGTGAGAGCAGAAGTTGTTTTTCAAGCGAGACAACATGAAAGGCAGAGAAATATCGATAGCGTGGCAAGCGAATAAGGAAAAGCATTTTATTTATTTAAAAGGCCTAACGGCCCGAGGTTACAAAAGCTGGCCCCAGAGGAGCATAGAAAGGCATGGCAGAAGGTTTCCCATCACGGGTCAAGCATTCGACCCAGCGTCATCATCCTCCCACTCCAACAAAATGAATTTCTCTCAGGGCATCCGCGAGAGTGGTCAGTTCAGAAGAATAGGCCCTCACGCCCTTCAGGCAGCACCCCAGCAAGTCCTTCCTATGCTGCAGCATTGTCATAAGCAGCTGAATTTGAGAGAGCCGTTGACAGCTTCACCACTTTCTCCACAGGGCTGAAGTCCTCCATGGTAACAGCAGTCTGCCTAGCCTGCTGGGGAGTCAGCATTCCCTGGAGCTCCAAGATATCCTCCGAAGTCTTGGTGCTCAACGACCCCAAAAAATCGATGTCAGCTTGGGTCAAATTTCTCAGGGTATGGGTTTTGGATAGTAGAAAGTTCTTGGTGATCTCGTCCAAGAACAAACAAATATGGGTTTTGGATAGCAGAACGTTCTTGGTGCTCAACGACCCCAAAGAGATGAGGAAAATTGAAGAGAGATGTGAAGAAGGTTGAGAGAATTATGGAAACAAGTGCAAAATGAAAGGCCTATTTATAGACTCAGGAAAAAAGGTGCTCTGAAAATATACCTTTATTGACTGTCGAGCCCTCATTAATGCAGAAACCTCTGAGGAGGCAAGACGGAAGATGCGGCAATAGCTCTTGGTAAACGCTCGGGCTCGTTTTCAGTTGGGCATATGATAACTATTGATACCACTGAAGCGGCATCTCCACCCCTCCCCCGAGTGGCCAGGCTAGGATACTGTACCCACCGAGGGAGACGAGACCCTGTTAATACCGCCCCTAGCCTGGCGGCCGACCCTGGGATGGTCGACATCAGCGGAGGGGGCTCTCACGCGACATCCGCACGGCGGCATCCCATCCCAGGTCATCCTTGACGTCACTCCGCATGACGTCATCTCACATGACATCACTCCCTGCCACCCCAGCGACATCTACTCAGGGGTAGCTCCTACCCCCTGTCGGTACATTCCTTCCTTTACCTATAAATACCCCCACCCATTCTGATAAGAGGGTAAGCCTAAGATAGCGTACTGAAACCCTACCATTTTGACTACTTATACTGACTTAGGCATCGGAGTGCTTACACTGGAGACCCCCTCCGACGCTATGCAGGTGACGAAGACCCCGGAATAGTGTTCCCGACCAGCCCAGATCAGGCCGACCTTGTTCAGCATTTCTCGGACTCTTATCATTCTTCATTTATTCTTATTGTTGTATTTACTTGCTTGTCGGTTTCTTGTCAATTCGTCTAGGGCAAGTTAGGAGTCTAGCTAGCTCATAACGAGACCTTGAGGATTACTGTAATTTTCTTTGGTTATAAGTAACGCGAAGCCTTAGAATTAGAGTAGACAATAGATGGATTGTCATTAACTTGGTCAGTTCTGTCTAGGGCAAGTGAGCAGTTAGGGCGGTGTCGCGAGCCTGACAAACTGAGAGGCATCTAGCCCTAGATGTGTCTTTCTTCATCTTCATAGGCTCTTTGGATTCAGCCCCGCTTCGTGCCAGTGACAGGATGAAGTGTAAAGGTTACCTTT
This sequence comes from Viola odorata, assembly GCA_963691705.1. Taxonomy (NCBI): domain Eukaryota; kingdom Viridiplantae; phylum Streptophyta; class Magnoliopsida; order Malpighiales; family Violaceae; genus Viola; species Viola odorata. The sequence goes on from OY829546.1 coordinate 36,967,580, forward strand.
TAATGACAAGAGAGGTAGCTGGGAGGATACCAAAGCGTCAAGGCCACCTTATAAATAGTGAAAACGGGGGGTAGCTTCTCTTAAGAAAGAGAGCAGGGGGTTTACGTGAAAACATGGCCCTTATAGCACGTCTATGGCATAAGAATAGAATATTTCTGCGCCGATGATTATCTTGCCCTCGACGCAACCCGAGATGATACTTTTGCTAAGATTTTCTCTCATTTGACTTTACCTCATTTACTTTCTTATTTGCTTTCGTTTATAATAGTTATTTCGTATTTCTATCCCTATTAGCTGTCTAGGTCTCGATCTCATTTTCTATCCTTGTTAGCTTTCTAGATCTCGACATCTTTTGGTTAACTCATTTAACCAACCAAACCCCCCATTGTTTCTTTTATTGTTCTACTTTGTATTTGGCCTTGTCTAGTGTATGTCTTCACCATTCTCTGTGGATCAAACCTCTTGCCACTGTCTTCAATCCTTCTTTTGTTGCAGGTGATAAGTTGTAATTATTTGATCGTGCCCTCGACAAGGACACATCAAATTGCCGCCGTTGCCGGGGACTGGTGTTAATTCGTGCCCTAGACAGTTCCAGATTTTTTTTTATTTACTTCTTCTTTTTCTTTTATTTATTTCTTTCTTCCATGTCTTATTTTAATTCTTATTCTCACTCATCCTCTTTTCCTCAGTGTTTTACTCCTAACCCCCCATGGTGGAATCAAGAAAATTTCAACTATAGAGTGCAAGTCGAACCTAGCTATCAATATTATCTGCCTCCACAACCTCCACTAGACCAATGGCCGTCTCAAGAAAATATGGCTGCAATAGCTACCATGAAGAGCCAACTTAAGAAGATACGATTAGACTTACAGAAGCTTAAGATGCAGAGACAACTAGAGGCACTAGCTGATTTGGTGAATCAAGGTAAAGAGACCTTGGAGGAGATTAAGGAGCAGAGGCACCAAGAGGCAATCGAAGCAAACTTTGCATGCCTACTTGAGTATCTTGCCCCCAATGTTGGACCACCTGAACCTGCCCATCTTGCCCTAGACGTTGCCCCTGCACCTGGACTAAAAATTTTAGCTCCAACACTTCTGCCCAGTCACGCCATGAGTCACCCTATCACCCCCCCCCCCCCCCCCCCCCCCCCCCTCCCCACCATAGAACAACATTTGCAGCACTTAGATAGTGACGACTATTTAAGTGAAGAGAATTTATCAACCGCCATTCTATGGGAGTTGCCATTTGAGCGTCATGACCAAGATGATGAGTCTTATGGGTTATAGGACCTTTTCATGCCCACGAATGAGCTAAACTTAGAGGATCCAGGATGTCTTCCTCTAGAGCCAGGAGCCAACGTGGAGTTCAAGGCCAGTGTAGACACAATATTGAGCGACGCAAATCTGCCAGATTTTTACGACGAGCGTCTTGCCCTAGACGCAGAATTAGAGGTAGAAATTATTGCTCAACCAAATTTACCAAGTCAACTCCAGAACTGTTCTGACACTTTGGTAGGCCAAGAGATTGAGGTTTTTGAAGCTTTTCACCACATCAAATTTTGTGACAGTTGTCTTGCCCTAGACGCAGAATTCAAGCTGGGGGAGATTGAGAATGAGGATTTAAGAGAGATTGAGGAAGAGATAATCGAGGACTTGAGCTCTAAAGTCGTTATGTGTGACAGACTTTCTGATTATATTGATCCTTTTCTTGAATCACCTTTCACTCATAACAATTTTTTCCTCTTTGTTTTGCGGGAACCCAAATTAACTTTTGAATCATATTATGGTTGCCTTCAGGATGCTTTGCTACTGGACCATCCACTTCATGGGCTAATTCACATCAAACTAAGAGGATGGAAAGCATTTAGTAGAATTGGTTGATAGAAGTTCGAACATCCAATGTCGTGCCCTCGACGATAACTAAGGCGCTTCGTGGGAGGCAACCCATGTTCCTTCCGCTTTTTATTTCTGCTTCACTCTTTATTTTTCAGAACTTTCTTGTGTGTGCCTTTCTCTCATTGAGGACAATGCGAAGCCTAAGTATGGGAGGGATTTATCTATTATGTTTGTGCTTGTTATTTTATTATTGCTTGATTGCATGTTTATCTTTCTGCTTGTTGCATGATTGTTTGTTTTGTGCGAAATTTTAAAAATTTTCAGATTTTTAATCTTTAGATTTTGTTAATATTTTTTTGTGAATCTGCACTGCCTAGTTTTAAAAACCCCCATGTATAGACACACACTTTTGACTTGGGCACGATGAACAAAACTGCCTTTTTATCATCTTGCCCTAGACAGTCATGCTCTGCCTGTTAACCCTTATATCCACATCTATGCCTAGACTCCAGTAGTCAAAACAGCACCCTGTGAGCACTTTGAGCTTCCATGCCATATATTTTTCATGTGCGAATAGAATGCTTAGCTAGGCACTAGCTGGACTTGCATGATATCCCTGGGTATAGGCACCATTAGACATGGGAAACCAACAAAATGACGAAAGTCTTCGCATCAATGTCTTATTTATTTATTTCTTTCTTTTCTTCCTTTTTCTCTCACTTTTTATCATCTTGCCCTCGACATTCACCTACCCCTCTCTTTTCTTTCTTTCCCCTAACCGCTTGAGCTTATTTTTCTTGATCTTTTTCCTTGGCAGGTAAGCAGCAATTGTTCAGAGTAGCGTCGAGGGCTAGACATCCAGAAGAACGTGCAGAAAAGTCTAAGTGTGGGGGAAGCAGAGGAAGTTAGGAGTTAAGCGTAGAAAGCAGAGATCTAGGGCAAATCATCAGAAACATCATCATGTCTTAGAAATTATCTCAAGAGAAAGAGCTCCCCCAGAAAAGTCTGTGTGGGGAAGCAGAAAAGTCAAACATCAGTGTTGGAAGCAGATCTAGGGCAAGACACATCAAAGGTCTTCTGCCCTAGACGAATCAAAGCTAGAAAAGGTTTGTGCCCCTTCTTTAAAAAAAGAAGATAAAAAAATTGAAATGAACAAAAAATATTTCAAAAGAAAAAAGAATTAAAGAATCAAAATAAAATAAGGGGGCAAAACGCGAACAAAAGAACCTGCTACCAGCACCGCATTAAGAGAAGAACTTCCTGCCCAAGAAGAAGGAATCCTTCGTCTAGCCCTCGCCTCAGCTGCATCATCCTGCCCTCGACGAGCGCTGACTTACCAATTCACCTTTTTCCTAGCCAAGGAATCCATCCAGGTTTGAAGTTGGTTGTCTCTTCTCTCTTTCTTTTTCTTCTTCTTCTTTCTCTCTCTCTCTTCTCCCTTTTTCTTCTCTTCTAAACCAACCCCTTCCATTTTTCTTTGTGTTGATGCAAAGTTCTTTTCTATTGATTGATTGCCCATGCATGTGTACTACGTACTCGGATTGATGTGCAAGTATTGTTTTGTGCTGCGCTAGTTGCATTTAGTTTTGAGTGATTAAACACATAGCCTTGTTTGTGAGTGGGAGCACAAACACTTATCTTGTGAGGATTACTTGTGTTTAGGCCTGGATGTGGTAAAGTCTTATCTTTAGGGTCGTTATCCTTCTGATTTGATGCAGGTCCTATCTAGGCAAAATCCACTTTGTCAAGGCCTAGCTTGCTGATTGGTTTGTTTATTCTTGTGCCATGCTTGAATGGGTGTTGTTCATTTTATGGTTGTTTTTAGTTTTGTTGATGCTCGAGGGCGAGCATCGGGCAGTGTGGGGATATTTTGATAGCGTGTGATAATAATTTGTCTTCTGCCGAAGGATGTATGGTGGAACGGCTCCTCTCAGATCAGTGCTCACGACGGTCCGTTGTACCTGCAATGCGCCGGAGGGGTCTCCAGCGGAAACACTCCGATGCTTAAGTCAGTGTGAGTACTGAATTTGGCAGAGTTTAGACCAGTAGTGTATGCTTACCTGCCTCCTTTGTGGGGGAGGTATTTATAGGAGATTGGGGCATTCCCGCCCGTGTAAACGAGTATGGAGCTATCGCTCGTGTTAGGGTCTGTGGTTCGCCCTTATCGTGACACGCTACCTTGGCGGTAGGTGTATAGGTAGATATTGCCACGGTAGGATAATGGCCGGAGCGTTCTTCCTGACGCATGGTTTCCTCTGGGGGGAGATAACTCCTTGAGCCATCCAAAAGGTCCGTGAGAGGAGCCGGTAGGGCATCGTTAGCCCTCATAGCGTTAGCCCTCATAGCGTTAGCCTTCGGGGGAGGTATCAACCTTGTCCCTAGAGCGGCGGTGTGAAACGGTGGCTATGTCCTTTCCCACTGGGTGATAGACGAAAGTAGCCTTTCTTTTAGGTGAATTGTTATCAGCGTGTATTTTATGCGTATTTTTTCCTTCATTATCACCTTGATTTATGGCATGATACTACTAATTTTCCCTTATTTCCATCTTTATTGTAGATCTAGGCCAAAAGGGAGAAATATGCGAAAACATATGCTTTTTGGGTGGAATTCCACGAATCTCAAAGCAGCGAGGCCAAGACATCGTATGTCGTCGAGGCCTGTCCACCTTTATGCCGTCGAGATCTGGATGAACTACTAAAGATATCTTATGTCCAGGCCTAAACGACACACGTGCATATTCCTTCTTGGATGACGCTTGACCAAAGATGCCAAAAAGATTCTAGCGGGATTCCATGCAAAGTTCATCCAGCTCAGCAGACGATATTCTCCTCATGGACGCGCCTCATTCCTTCCTTTCCAGCAAAGACATCAATTTTGCCGTCGAGCCCTGGACAATATTTCCTGGTCAAAGCTTAGTTGTTGTGCTGCCACGTGTCCACCTTGCTGGCTTCTAGAAGATTCCATACGCATCTAGAATATTCACTCGCTGCCAAATTCTGCGTCTTGCCCTAGCTGCTGATCAAGTCGTCTTGCCCTAGACGTTTTTGTCTAGGCCACGACGACCAAAGAGAAAGATTCCCAAAAGATCCGCACGGGATTCCATGCAAATACCTCCTAGCATATTCCAGAATATTCTCCTTTGTACTCCCTCGTAGCTGGGTTTTGTCCTCTTGTGGGCTGGACACTATATAAACCTCTAGTTTTTAGGGTTTTGAGACATCTTGTAAATACTTTCTACTTTCTTCTTTGGGCAGCCGCCTCTTTTTCTCTCCTCCTCCTTTTGGGTGGTGGCTGAGACCTCTATTTCCAACAGCCATTGAAATTTACCGAATCTTTGCTCCGGCTGGTAACATTTTATAGTTTTCCTTTTTCTTGTTCTTCTTCTTTTATGCAATCTTTCTTTTCTTATTTTGTTTGTTTGTTTTGTGGTATGAGTGGCTAGATTCTCCCTACTTAGTAGAGGTATTTGAGGGTTGCATGAGGCTAGTTAAGAGGCCAAATCATTCTTCATTTATTCTTATTGTTGTATTTACTTGCTTGTTGGTTTCTTGTCAACTCGTCTAGGGCAAGTTAGGAGTCTAGCTAGCTAATAACGAGACCTAGATGATTACTATCATTTTCTTTGGTTATAACTAACGTGAAGTCTTAGAATTAGAGTAGACACTAGATGGATTGTCATTAACTTGGTATGTTCTGTCTAGGGCAAGTGAGCAATTAGGGCGGTGTCGCGAGCCTGACAAACTGAGAGGCATCTAGCCCTAGACGTGTCTTTCTTCATCTTTATAGGCTCTTTGGATTCAGCCCCGCTTCGTGCCAGTGACAAGCTGAAGTGTAAAGGTTACCTTTTGATGACAAGAGAGGTAGCTGGGAGGATACCAAAGCGTCAAGGCCACCTTATAAACAGTGAAAATGGGGCGTAGCTTCTCTTAAGAAAGAGAGCAGGGGGTTTACGTGAAAACATGGCCCCTATAGCACGTCTATGGCATAAGAATAAAATATTTCTACGCCAATGATTTTCTTGCCCTCGACGCAACCCGAGATGATACTTTTGCTAAGATTTTCTCTCATTTGACTCTACCTCCTTTACTTTCTTATTTTCTTTCGTTTATAATGGTTATTTCGTATTTCTGTCCCTGTTAGCTGTTTAGGTCTCGACCTCATTTTCTATCCTTGTTAGCTTTCTAGGTCTCGACATCTTTTGGTTAACTCGTTTAACCAACCGAACCCCCCATTGTTTCTTTTATTGTTCTACTTTGTATCTGGCCTTGTCTAGTGTATGTCTTCACCATTCCCTATGGATCGAACCTCTTGCCACTATCTTCAATCCTTTTTTGTTGCAGGTGATAAGTTGTAATTATTTGATCGTGCCCTCGACAAGCACACATCACACCTATAAATAGCAGAGTTGAGAGCACTCCTCCCTCTAAATACCAGGAACTCAACTTGTGAGGGTCAAGCATTGGAGATTTCTTGATCCATTACAAGTAAAACTCTTTTTAATCTCTATCCTTTTAATTTCCTTTTGTATTGGATTGAATGAATACTTGGGAATATTTGATTGCTTGAATATCTTGGATTCCCACTTGGAGGATGATTAATATAAGTTGAATTGATTATTTCTAATTGAATTTTAACCACAAATCATTCCTAAAATTGCCCATAAATTCAACAAATTCCGCTGCACTTTTCTCCATCTTTTCCAAGTCCGATTCTCCATTTTCCTTGTGTTTTCTTGTTCGATTTTGATTGGGTTTTTTCGAAAAACTCAAGCTAGATCTATTGACACGATCCGACCCATTAAAACAATGCTGGATCACATCAAGTGGTAGCGGAGCGTTGAAGGGTCTGCGTGTTGGTCTTATCCGTGAGACTCTTGATGATGGTGTGGAAAGTGGAGTGAAATTTGCAATGAGTGGCGTTGTGACACACCTTGAAGACTTAGGATGCATTGTGACTCAAGTTGAATTATGAACTTAGTCGCCACATCTTTTCTTTAACCCACATTTTTTTCCTGTAGATTCCCTTTTATTTTTGTTTTTGTATTCACTTTTAGTATTGATTTACAGGTTTCGTTGCCGTCATTCTCCTTGGGTTTACCAGCATACTATATTCTTGCATCTTCAAAAGCATCTTCCACCTTATCACGCTATGATGGTATCAGGTAATCTTTTGCATGATATTTGTTATTGAGAAATTATTGTTGGATAGAAAGACGTGCCTGTACACTTTTAACTTTTGTGATTTTTCACAAAATTGTTAGTGTTTCTTTATCTATTGTTATTTGAGTCGATGGGCAGCAAACTGCTAGTTATGTACCTGAGATCTAGACTAAAACTGAAGCTCTAAACTATTTGAAATGGACTCTTGGGCAATGTTTGTTGTTAAATCAACTTTAAAAACATGTCTGCACCATCTTTCTTCTGCCGTAGGAATTACAGTGTTTTTCTTTTATGCAAACAGAAGCTGCTTAGCAAGGTCGTAATCAAATTATCATTATTTATTTAACATCTTGTCTCTTGTGTTGTGTGATACTAGCTGATTCTGGCATGCAACCAAAACTCCTTAGTTTCTACTATGCTTTTATTCCGTAGTTTGCATGTGTTGTCTTGATATGGATGTAAATCATATTAAAACATTGATATCCAAGTACGGGAACCAAGCTGCAACTGATGAGTTAAATGCGCTTTACGGGGTTTCTAGAGCACTAGGATTTGGTCCTGAGGTAACATCTTCTCAATAGGTTTACACTGCAAGTATTATCCAAGATTTTTGCTATTTATTGCATGGCTTAAGGCTAGCTAGCCTCCAATGGGATGTGTAATTAGTTTGTGTAGTTCAAGAAATTGTGTTTTGCTTGTTTGCAGGTCAAAATGAGAATTTTGATGGGAACATATGCCATCTCGGCTGTTTATTATGATACATATTACATACGGGCACAGTAGGTACCTCTAGTAGCTGGATAATTATTTATTCTCTCATTCTAGAAAATTGATATATATTATTTTCATTCTTCATCAGATGAAGATTATGATTACAGAGTTTCTTTAGGGTTTCTTATCATGATACTAAGAGAGTCTGAATACTTCCTAAATTCAAAAGTAGACATGGGATGTAGTTTAGATTTTAGATGTTCAATGAGTGTTTTACACAAATTAGTCACTTAAAAACTTCCTCTTAGTAATTTATTTTGTAATTTTCATCTTTTGAGTGGCATGTCATGTAGGAAAGTTCAAGTCCTTGAACAAGAAATTTATGGTTATAATAGTGTTGCAGGTGAGGACCTTGATTCGAAACATCTTTAAGGCCGCATTAGATGAAAATGACATCCTAATCTCTCCTGTTGCTCCCTCTGTCGCTTATAAGATGGGTATGCTGTCTCGATCATTTTTTGTATTTGTGGGCTTATTGATTCGGTGTTTTGCTATCTCCTTGAGATTCTCTGTTTCTTCAGTCAATTGCCTAATTGACTGTGTATAATGTTAACAGGTGAAAAGAAAAAATGATCCATTGGCAATGTATGCGGGTGATATTACAATTGTAAGCATCTATATCTCTTTTCTTATTCCCTTTACACATTTTCATATCCTTGTTTTTGTAGATATAGGCATAGATTTCCGTCCAGACCTTTATTTTCGTTGAAGACCACTATGTAAATTAGACAATGATAGAAGAGTAACCCATGATGCAATCCTAACACCATCGCATGCGCAACGCATGCATGCCGCATTCCTTGGGCCAATTGGGCCGTCGCATGGAGCTAAGGAGCTCGCATTGAGCCAAGTGAGGCTAACACAGGCTCGTCGCATGAGGAGCATGACTTGCACGGACGGACCTAACCCTAGGTCAAGGAACGCACACATGGCACGCGGAAGTCTTAGCGCGAGGCCATCTCACAACAGTGCACACCTTTAGCACATCAGTGCACACCTTTAGCACATCAGTGCACGCATCAGACAGGAGCATAGCGCGCGCCTCGCACATCAGCGCAACGTACGCCTCGCCCAAGGCCGCTGAAACCCTAGCGTGCCCGCACATGAGCCTCAACGCCCTAATCGAGCCAAATCATGGAAGATGGTTTCCGATCAGCATTCTAAAGTAAACAAGAAAAATAGGAGCCTTGGAAGAGTACTGGTAAGTTTAAAGTCAAACGCATGGTTGGATTGGGATAACACACGGAAGGGTCCTAATGGATGAGCCAAATGTGCATCCAAGTACTTACTTTGGAGCCATCCGAGTTCGGCTGTGACCGAATCGAACGAGCAACCTTGTGACATGTTCTTGGGCATGTTAGGAAGGTCTGGGCAGAGTTTCTGTGGAAACGCACGAGTGAAGAAGAAGATAGCCCGAGAGCACATATTGACCGAGCCAAGGGTCAATGCGACTGGACAACGACTAGGCCATGGAAGAGCCACGACGAGCCCAAGTTGAGCTAATCTTCTAGAATTGTTTAGTTAATTATTTGTAATTAATTATTAGATTAATTAGCTAAGTAGAACTCCTATAGCGAGTAGAATTAGTATTTCTAGTCTTAGTCGAATTAGAACTTAGAATTAGTTTGTAGCTACAATTTGTACTTGGGCTAACACCTATTTAAAGAGCCGATTGTGCTCATTCATAATGGAAGCTATTTTTTGATCAAATGGATTGTTAAGATTTTGTCTTGTGAGAGCGTAGCTCGTGTTTCCGTTCGTAGACTCAGACGTTGAATCGTGGACTCGATTCAAACAAGGTGGACTCTTGCTAGTCTTATCCTTGGAACATCACTTGGTGATCGGTGGGACAACGGTGGACTCCGGCGTTCCTTACTTCACTAGGCGTTGTTCGAACCTCACTTGGAGATCGGTGAGGCAAAGATGGATTCTGGCATCTCTTACTTTAACAAGCGTTGTTCACCCTCAACTTGGAGATCGGTGGTACAAAGGTGGATTCCGGCGTGCCTTACTTCGAAAAGGAGAGATTGAGTTATAATTTCGGCATGCCTTACTTTGAACCTTACAACAACGATCGTCAATTCAAGCGAACCTAGGCAACTACAAATGTATCAACCTAGGGTGAGGAGAAGAGAGAAATCACAATTCTTTAAGTGATGCCAATGTTTTGACTATCCATGATTCCATATGTGGAATAGCATAGTGCCCACTTTTTATCCTTTCAGAAATGGGTTAGGACAACAAAGTATCGGTCGTTCTCAAGGTTTGCACGACAAGAGTAGAAATTGTAGGTTCTTATCCCTCTGTTTGCTTGCATCCTAAGGTGAATGTGATCACATGCAAAAATAGAGTATACACAAGAGGTCTAGTGATGTAAGACAATGCTTAAGATGCATGTGCAGTGCTCATCAATCTTCTACATAAGGACAAGCCAAAGAAAATATAGTGTCATATATGAGCTGAAAGGTAGGCATTAACTTCTCCAATGGAGGTCTTATGAACTGTTCCATGGACATTCTTTGAAATTTCAAATATTCCAGAAATGGGCAGGTTGCGATTAATATAATTCAAATCTTGAGAACTATTACTTCAGACTCTTCATTTCAGCTCATTGGTTACTTTTCTTTTTTGTTCTTTTTTAATGGAAAGCTACCTTCTATTTTCCCATTCTCATTTTGCAATTGTGACCATGATACAGGTGAACGTTAACTTGGCTGGGCTACCTGCATTGGTTCTGCCTTGCGGATTTGATGAAGAAGAGCCTGCAGGACTTCCAGTTGGTCTTCAAATGATTGGTGCGGCATTTGATGAGGTAATTGGCAACTCATTGTTTGTAGGTTTTCTTCTTAGAGATTCTCTATTAGTCCTTGCGTCTACAACGTTTGAATAAAAAGAATTGGCTGTAAGAATTGTCATGAATCGCGTATACTGTGGACATTTCCACGAGGGCTACGGGTTTGTTAATGTAGGTGTATTTTCTCTTGTTCTGCTTATTTGCAGGAAAAATTGCTGAAAGTGGGTCATATATTTGAGCAAACTCTTCAAGGCTGCAGTTTTGTCCCTCCGCTAATTTCGGATGGTCTTGTTTTGTAGCATTGAAAACCGTTGCCACAGAGAGATGCTGAAGCAAATTTTAAATGAAATGCTACTGCATCTTGTTATAATTGTAGCTTCTGGTTTAGGATGTAGAAGATATTTCAAGAGACTCTGAATGAATGATGCATACTATGAAGTAGAGACTCTGAATGAACTAGTTGAGTAATCAGCTTTTTCTCCATACATTCAATTAATGGAAAGCTCTTTCTTTTTCCTTTCTTTTTTGTCAGAAATCGTTGGTTCAAGTCGGGCAAAAACAAGACAGGTTTTTGATAGCATGAACATTTTGTCTATATATGGTTTTGATTATTCTATGAAGCACAAATCCGAATCATTGGAAATATTAAAAAAAATCTTAGTGGAGTACTTGAGAAAGTAAGTTGACGAGCATCGAGGCACTAGGATCTTATAGTCAGTGACCAAGCGGGAACCCAAAGTCGGGGTTCACTTATTAACTTCATTAAGAATTAATAAAATAATAAAAATATTTTTAAATTTTAAATTTATATCATAATTAAAAACTAAAATTTACAATTATCCATGAATTACTTTGCATATCCATTAAAAAAATAAAAAAATAAAAAAATAAAAGAATTAACTAATAAGTCCTAAACACAATTTTAATCATTAAAACATTTTCCTGAAATTCTGAGTATAAAATGTTATACAAAGGGAACCCAATCTCAAAGGTAAATCAATAGAAAAAAATTTACCATCCACAGTAAACTGGTTTTACGCCGCGATTTGATAATTTGATATCAATCAATTACTCAATTACTCGTAGTTTAATTAGTTTCAAGCATAGCCTTCTTATCTGCTCTAATAGAATATGTCCTAGAATGTATATATTCTCTAAAAGGTGCAAGAGATGTTTCCTCTCTTTTTTCTCCATTGTTCTCCAGCCGCAACCTCAATGCATTTTCCTTGTAATCTTTTGGGCACCAAATCATCAAAATAGGGTCCTGACCTGCCGACTAATGCTGGAATGAGGGGCACACCAACATAACTACAACAAACTTCAAGTCAAAGCATACCTCTTGACTGAATGCCGATGAAGAATAAATACATCATCTCCATAACCATATGAAAACTAAGGTAGACCTTTATTCCGGGTATTCAAGATCTAGCTTCCTCTTTAGACGAGATCTGTCAGCACTAAAAGGAAGAAAAAGAAAGAAAAATCAACTCATCAGGTCCTTTTCTGGAGCATGATCTAAAAGAGCAATCAATTAATGATGCCCAATTTTAGAGCCCGTATAAGAGAAACACCATGAGTGTATTGTTGTAGGCCTATATTGTCCCCAAATAACTACCAAAACATAAGGCTAACCAATATTCCGTCCATATGTGAGGAATTCACCAATCATCGAATATTTCAGAAAACACAGCTGATCCAAATTCCAAAATTCTACATAACAGTGAACTAAATAAAGAGATTTTTTGAACCAGTTGTTCAAAGTGAACTAACTTCTTTTAAAGAAGATATTCATAATCAAGTTAAATTTAAATTTAATTGACAGCAAAAGTAGAGTCTGTTGTTAATAAACACTTCAACATTCAAAGCAAACAAAAACATTTCAAATCAAGTAAATTATGGAATCTTAAATTCTGAAAACCTCCTAAAAGCATGGCAAAAAAGAAACTGAATACATGGTTCCCCAAATAGAAGTAATAACATGCAATCTGCAAGCTTTATGCAGGACCTAAATCCAGTTACACTCTTAACCACTTTATTGACAATCAACAATTGCTCCCCTTAGTGTTGTGCAAAAATTTATATCTCCCTACATAAATGCCAACAAGAAGCATTCAAGATTGTTTTAAAAGGAATTCAGCAGCTAACATCTCTCTCATCTTTTTTTTTTCAAGAGAAAACTAATGTATGAAAACACACGATGGGAGTTTTGATGTTGAAAACTATTGTAATAGGTCACATAATAAGTTACAATTACTGACCCTACCATGGTCAGTAGGATCTCGCTGGACACGGTTTGCTTGCATTGCAGGAACCCTCTACTTCTGGTGTTGTAAAGATTTATGCATGTTAAAGAGCAAACATTTGCTTTGTTGCCTGGGGCCAAGACTATGGGGATTAAATTCCAAGCTCAAACCCGGTTAAATTTGATAGGATTCAAGGCAGCTCGTTAAACTGCCCTGCCCATGACTAAAATGAAACTTAAGTTTATTAAATATCCCATAGGCTTGCATAAAGCAAAGTTAAGAGTTTATAATAATCAAAAGTCTTCCTTACACCCACTCCATTTTCCAACTTCCTTTCATGAGAGAAATTTTCTAATATGTTATTAAATTTATAACAACTAGTAAGTTGAGAGGAGATTATGAAAACCACCCATTAACCCTTGACAAGAGGAAATATTTGTTGCATGTATGTTCTTCTATCTAAACTTCGTTCCGAAACAAAGGTTAAATATTACAAATGAAGTTTCCAAACCGGCCCTATGCTTAGAAAATAAATTAAAATAAAAGCAGAAAACTCTATGGTGTGTTTGGGAAGAGAAGCCTTCTGCTTTCGATTTCTCATTTTCTAAGTTGCAATGAACCTTCATGGTACATTCCCGAGATCTATAGACCACACCCTTAGACCATTTCAATATAATCACTTCCAGGAAAAAATATTTTTCCTCTCTTTCCAAAAAGAAAAAGGAAGGTTAAATAATGAATCCCTAAACCTTTCATAATGGACATTCTATGTAGACAGCAAGTACTAGAAGATGGGCATTAACTTAGTAAGGCTGACAGCTAAGGATAAGAGACTGCCAACTTGGAGTGGTACCGGACGTAAAACCAATGTTAAGCAACTAACTAATCAGTGTGCTTTACCTGTCAATTGTAGGTCTGCTCATTGGTTTTGATGCAAAGATAGAAAAATCTACTGATGTTGGCACATGATTGTTCCTGTTCGCATAATCACCTGCATGTTCATCATTCTTATCAACTTGATGTGCATTTCCCTCAAACCCCTCACGATCTGGCATCACCCTTCTTGCCTTCTGTTTAGGAGACAACACAGTTGGACCATCCTGAATATCAAAATCTGAGATCCTAGGATTGAGTGAGTCCCGCTTGGGAGCAGGTCTTGGGAGCTTAGCTGGTTCTGTGGGCAGAGGGGCAGAAGAGAAGTACCTGATAGGAAAAGAACGATGAGAGCAGGAAACAAGCTATAAAACAGATTACCCAATTGAAAGGCAGTCTTATACCTATGCTCTAATGCTTGTTGCACTGAAATTCTCTTGTTTGGATTATAAGTAAACATCTTTGATAACAGATCTATAGCGTCATCACTGGCGGTTGGGAACAATTTGTGCCAATTTTGTGCAGCAGCAAATTGGTATTCCACATAATCAGGAAGGAATTCCAAATCAGGCCACTGGGAAGGTGATGGAGTCCCAAAAGCCTGGAAGATTTTTCCTAATTGATCAATGTCACTGCTCCCCTGTCATACATTCAAAAGTGAACCAATTCTGTGAGCTGGTGAATCAAATACTTAAAATGATCAACAAGAATGCAACTGATAAACATCAAGAGTAGCTAGATGTCTAGCAACAGAAGAAGACTATAAATGAATGGGTTGCATGGGTTAGTATTCATCAGGTACACAGAACGATAATAATAGAAAATAGAGGGGGAAGAAGCATCTCTTTAGAGAATCATGACAAAATCCTGTGTTCTGTACTATCTTTACACCTTTGAAAACAAAAATGTTATTGTGAGAGAAGAGATCAAGGGGTATTCTTAGGTCGAGTACATAAAAGGTGCCCTTGCATCATGGCATTCAGTTAAGAAGAAAATGTAGGAAGAAAAAGGACAGGGCCTTTTGTACATGTTCTAATCTCAGCACTTGGAGTTATTGTTAGGGAAACTAACTCAAATAAAATGGTCCCGTGCATATGATTCTCACTTGCAATTTCACATCAGTATCACCTTGAACTGGAATTAAGCCTTCTAGTTGCATTTTCAGGTTGACCGAGTTACGAAAGCACAGAAGAAAGGCATAAATGTAGGTAATGGCATTAATTTCATTATTGTTTACCGATATATTGCTGCTTTTCATAACAAGGTAATTCAAATGATGCGAAAAGGACTAGTTAGTGCAGAAACACCTTTTATCCAATGGGGATTTCCAACTAATTCACTCCTGTTGTACGACAAACCATATCCAACCAGTATTTCTTCTTGGTTAAAAGTTCAACTGACTTGCCAATGGACCTGAGAGGCCTGTGAAAAACTTGGTATCATAAAGAATGGATAGGACCACCTGGACGTTCCAGACAACTTGCCAAACACAGACCCAAATTAGATAGCTTTTGGTTGGATAATATGAGTTCTTTAAAAGTACTGCTATAGCAGGTTAATTGTTCTAGTGTTTCCTCCTACAACCTTATTCCACAAGGTGTGAAGTTATTAAGAGAAAATATGGCCTTCAATGGAATAGATATTACTCTAGAATTGCTACTTATGTCGCTGATACAAGACCTCTACAGTTTATCTCCAGTGTTTCAAATTATTTTCTGCATGTAATTTGTAATAAAGTGGGGACTGGCACTATGAAGATGGTTTCACATCGCCTCTATAAAAGCCCTTTTATACTGCTTCACTTGCCTCTATGATTTTTCCAAGTTTCATATCGCCTCTATATGCTGGTTCTATCTGTAATCCAAATGAAGATGGTGTTTCTAAGTCTTCAACTTCTTCCAGAAACCTCAACCAGGTTTCAATAGGAACAACTCCCCTTTTCTTGCATCTACACTCTATTAGCTTTGTTACCAGAAGAGAGAGGTGAAGTCAGACTTTAACACCTTCCCATTATTTTCCCTTACAAAGTAATCCTTGCTCACCTGTCACGCGCCCTTCTAGTTCTCCTCTGGCTAACAGTTGAAAGCTAAGATAGCTCCACGGTGAAGGTTTTTGTTTGGCACCTTGACACACAGTCCTTAACAAGATTAACAAAACAATGTAATGCAGATATGGCTGCCTAATTAGGCATTTTTCACAAACTATACAAGTGCCAACAGCAATGAGTCCCTGAGTCATTTCCTCCTACTACACTCAGTGGCAAGATCTTTAGTTCCTATGTTTCTTGACATTTGGAAGTTAGAGGTTTGCTGAAACACCATGAAGTAGTTACCAATGCGACATGTCATGAGTGTGATACCTAAATAAGGGATATCAATGTTAGTGAGCTATGGTTAACATGCTTCAGCCCATCTATGGTAAGTGTGGCTCTAACCTTTTAGGATAGTATTAATTTCCAGAGATGAATGAGCACAAAATGTTTAGGCTTATTATTCAGTTTGATCATCAGAACTATACCTTTCAGCCACCTTTAACCTTATACTAGAAATTATGAAGAACACCGAGAATGGAAACATACACTCACCTGCAAAAATGGCTTGCGGTTAAGAAGTTCAGCAAATACACAAGCTGCAGCCCAAACATCAACACCAGCACCATATTGCCTGGAACCAAACAACAGCTCAGGGGCTCTATACCATCGAGCAAATACCTATTCATAGGTTTCCAGGTAATAAGTTTAAACTTCCAAACTACGATAAATCACATGGCAGAGATAAAGAAGAAAGGCAAATAGCCTATCAAATCATCAGAGCTATTATCACCACAACTAATATGAGAGAAAATATTGACAAAAGAGTATGCCAGTTTTCTTCTATAATCAAATACTTCAACCAAAGAGACAGCATACACTGATGAAAAGAAGAAATGGAAGAGATGCATACTTGGTGTGTAAACCTGCGGTCTGGGCTACCAAATATCCGTGCTAAACCAAAATCTGCAAGTTTGAGATGTCCGTTGGAGCCAATTAACAAGTTATTGGGCTTCATATCCCTGAAAACCAAAAGCAATGCACCTCTCCTGTAAGAAATCCATAAATATCAACGAGTGCAGCGATTAAAATCGCATAAATTACCTGTGCAATACCCATTTCTTGTGGCAAAACGCGAGCCCTTTCAACGTCATTTGGAAGTAAGACTTTATATCCGCGGGGGAAAGGAAAATGTTCTGATCGCGAATAACGGCTTCAAGGTCAGTCTCCATGAACTCAAACACGAGATGCAAGTTGCCCTTGTGAGGGAAAGCATCGATTAGCTCGATTATATGGGGGCTATTAAGCTCTTTTAGCAGCTTAATCTCTCTAAGAGCCGTGAAATTAACACCTTCCTTTTGCTTCCCAAGCCTAATCTTCTTGATTGCCACCGTCTGGCCAGTCTGAACAGGAAGGCAGACCAAAACAAACCCTAACATCAAAACTAAGAAATTAACACTTGAGGTGGGTGATAAATGGAAGATTTAGGGTTACCTTGGTGTCAATTGCTTTATAGACAACGCCATAAGTGCCCTCGCCAAGGACTTCACGCTTTAGATACCTATCAGCAATTCTCTTTTCTGATTCGTTTTCAGTCATAATGGTGGCTGTTGCAGAGTTTTGGTGAAGAGGAGAGAGGTTGAAGGAAAGGCGCGAGGGGACGCAGCAACGTACAAAATTCAGAATTTCAGACTCTATTGCCTCTCAAAAAGTTGGCAACAAAATCAGTTCATCTTTTCCTTTTCCTTTTCCTTTTTCTTTTTCTTTTTCTTTTTCTATTTTTTTTATTTAAGAAAGGATTAAATTCAGCCCGGCAGAATTTTATAGTATATATAAGGGCAAATGAAAAAAAAAACATCTACACTCATGGATTGATTTAGTATTTGTATTGTTTTTTCTTTTAAAAAGTACTCGCACTCAAAAAATTGTTCACATTTGGTACCTTATCTTAACACCATCCATCAAAAACCGTTAAATATCCGACGTGTGCCACGTCAGCGGTCACGCAAGAAAAAATAACCGGAACCATTTAAAAAGGGGTCGGGTCGGAAAGTTGGAGCACTCTCATCTCCTTCATCGCTGGTTTCAATCTACCTATTGATACGAGCCGGCTGGCCTACCTTCGGGGCCCATCGAGAAGCCCAGCCTTAGGCGCCGTTATTCATGAGGAGAAGGTCCTTCGGGGCCCCAACAAGTCATCGCCTATGTCTAGGCCTTCGTCCATGCCATCACTTGCTCGCGCCCGTGCCCTCGCACATCCACACCCGTCTTGCCCTCGAAGGCCCGAGCCGCGTCTTGCCTTCAATGGCCCGAGCCATGTCTTGCCCTCGCGGGCCCGTGCCCCATCTAGGCCTTCCGAGCCCGTGCCACGCCTAGCCATAGCACGCCCATGCGTGTCCCGGCCTTGGCATCGCAGCACCGTGCCCGAGCACGTCCGTGCCCAGCCATTCCAGCGTGCTACCAAGCCCAGCCTTGGCAATGCACGTCCGCGCCTGACCTTGCCTATGCACGCTTGTGCCCTTCCTTGCCAGCGAGCACCAGAGCCCAGCCAGGCCAAGGCATGCCCGTGCACGCACCCAGCCAGCCCGCGCCCAGTCAGCGCAATGGCCTTCTAGCGTGAGCCCTCGCCTCCGCGCCCATGGCCCATAGCCCTCACTTCCGAGGCCCATCCGCGCCTATCCCCAAGCCCACGTCCAAGGTCGCGGCCTCTAAAGGAAGGAGCCCTTTGTCCAAGGGTCTTTTTAGTATTTTCCGTTTATGTAATAATTTCCCCTATAAAAGGGAGGACTTAGCTTCTTTTTAGCTAGCTTGGGTTTATTTGAGAGTTTTCTCTTAAACCTTAAGCCACATGGCCGATTGATACGATCCTCACTAGGCGTGAATCGTTTCTCCTTAAGCGATCGTTGTCCAAGAGTGGATTCGTGCGGAATAGTAACTCAATCTTGCACTGACCCTGCTGGACGTGATTATCCAACCAACCAAGCTACGCAATCATGGATCTTGCTCGAACTTCTAACCCTCTAACCCTTGGTGAGGTTAGCAACCTAGATAGGCGAACAATAGAATGAACTTTCGATTTACTTGAGTTGTTCTTCGAGTGTTCGGACTCAAAGGATTCAAGGTTCTTAGTGAGATCAATTAACGCAAGTGTTTGGCTAAAAAAGATCTTATTTTATTAAGCCAAGCGGCTGCCTTTAAATAGGCATAAACAATACAAGTTTAACTAAGACTAGAAAACCTATTTTAACTAGAACTCCTAAGTAACTTCGAAATAGAACTTCTACTAGTCTAATAACTGTAAAAACTAATTAATAAATAAAAATAAAGCCTTCTAGAACTTCCTAGAAGCATTCGCATCATCAGGCCAAGGTTTGGGCCGAATTCTCCAAGTTGCGGGCTGCTCGCGTTCACACTGCGCGTCAAAATGTCTCCCCGCCCTAACTGTTGATTGGCTTGTCCAATTGGGCTGAAACTTATCCCATTCGATAGATAAGACCCAAAAATAGTAGGAGGGTGCTCCTCTTCCTGGTCCGGGCCTGACTGGTCCGAGGAATGGTCGTTGGCGTTGACGGACGCATTTTGAAGTCCTCATTCGCGTATCATTACTGTCAGCGAAAATGTCTCGATGGATAACAAACAAACGGCTTGTCCGTTTGACCTGAAATGTGGACACAATGAAGAGGACATCCTGAGGTTTCATAATTGATATAGATCTCACGATTCTGAATTCTGATGATCGAGATATGGTTCGACGAAGTTGTCCGTCACGTTTGCGCTTAGGACACTTGCATGCTTGATTGTCATCTCGAACCTTCTTGAGATATACTCGTCCAAATGTTCTGAAACTTGGACACAGCCTTCCTAAGATCCCAATAGGTCTTGTATATGTGTTGGATCTTTGATGGAAGCCTCGCTTCCATGTCATGGCTTGGTCGGATGCAAAGTCTTGCCCTAAGAGCCTCCAAGCCACCTTCCATGTCATCCTTTGTCTAAGGACTTGATCCAGCAATTATCCTTGCCTAGTTTCCATGTCTAGAGGTTGTTGTAACCTCTCTTTAAGCTTTGGGCCGTCTTGGGCTAGATGCTTTGGGCTGATTGGCCTTGGTCGCAAGGCGTGTGCGCGTTGGGTGCGCGCTAGGGTTAGCCTCGTGGCTAGGATCGTATCATTCCCTTTCCCTTCGAAAAGATTCGCCCTCGAATCTGTTCTCTCAATGGCAGCTACCCTCTCCAAATTAGAAACAGCAAAGGAGACATAAGAATGATAGGAAATACCCAAGGCATCCAACTCGGCGGTGGTGCCTATGTGTGTGGCGGTGGTTTGGGCTAAACCAACGTCTCTTATGGCAGCTGACTTGTTGAGTTGAGTAGGCAACCAAGGCTGGTGTAAGAACATCCTTCCTCTATCAACAACCTTCAAGAACCGCTTCAATCTTTCTAAGTATCCCTTAGTCTCATAAGGAACACTCAAACCTTTCATGTGTACCACGGCTTGCCCTTGCGCTATCATCAACTCCTTGTGAACTCTTATACTTCCCAAGTACTCCAAACACCAAGGATTCGATGAACCCATAAATAAAAAATCAAAGCCGCATTGGTTGCAAGTAAAAAGTGAAAATTCACTAAACAACTCAAACTTGCAAACCAACGAATAGCACTTCGCTCTCCAAGCTCTCTCATTACTTCCCTCTAATTGCAGTAGCTTAGGGGACTCATCCTCCTTAATAACTTCTTTCTTTATCTACCCTAAAGAAGATGAAATAGAAGAAGAGAAAATAATTGGATAAGGGTTAGTAAAATTCAATTGCTTCGGTAAAGCTTCACTCTTTTTGCCAAGAACAATCTCTTGCACTACTAATGCGTTTCCACTTTCTCTCCCTTCGGTACTCTCACTCAACTCGTCCTTTTTATGAGTACAATTCTCTTCTTTCAACCCATGCTCACTCTTTTCATGGGGGCTGTTTTGTTTATTTATTTTCTCTTCTAAACATGGGGCGCTCGGTGATGGATTTGTTCCCTTGACTACCTCCGGATCATGACTTGGTCTCGACATAGCCAACTCACAGTCCTCTCTTCCTTTTTGTTCCAGCGCCTTACCCATCTCTTCAACTTTCTCTCTGAGGCGATTAACCAATTCTTTCCATGACATCTCCTTCGAGGTTCCGTCATTGGCCTTTAAGCTAACCGGGGGCTTCCTTGGAATGAATGTTGGTGGTGTCTCCATCCTCTCATACCTAACATTCTGCCCTAGCCTCTCATAGGCTCTCTCATGCGCAACCTCCTTATACAAACTCTCACTTTGTGACGGGCGTTCAGGTCTATGCCAAGGTGGTTCGCGTTCCAATCTGTCTGCGTGCCAATAGGGCTTGCGTTCTGCTCTATCTGCGAACCATGGTAGTGAATGCCCTTGCTCGCTTGCGTGCCATGATGTCTCACGCTTGTGTATCCTTGGCTCATGTCTTGGGCTAGACATAGCAAACTCATATTGGCCCCTTCTCCTCCTGTCCACTGCCTCATACCTCGCTCTCTCCATAGATGATATTGACATGACTGAACAATTGCGTTTTTCGGTCATAGCTTGTGTCTGCAACTTGTAAAATCAATATCTTCCACGT
The DNA here is from genome assembly GCA_963691705.1 of Viola odorata. Classification (NCBI taxonomy): domain Eukaryota; kingdom Viridiplantae; phylum Streptophyta; class Magnoliopsida; order Malpighiales; family Violaceae; genus Viola; species Viola odorata. The sequence continues at coordinate 36,988,896 of OY829546.1, forward strand.
CTGATCTCCGAATTGCGCGATTCTTTTTGCAGTAGATCCGTAACAGCTCCAAGTATGCTGTGTAAAAATTTCAGAATTTTCTGAACTGGTCTCCTATATATTGATTTTGTGTTTCGGTTCCAGAATTTTCTGACTCTAAGAAACAACGACTAAAGGAACACGTCTTGGGACTTTGGCTTTAACTTTTGACTCCGGTGTCTGAATCACTTGATTCTTTTTGATTCAGATTCTTAACAGACCCAGATTTCCAACGGACTCTCTTTCACTGAAATCCGACTTCAACAAGTATGTATTGAAATACGATTTCGACACTGACACTTTTGGTTGACTGTTTTTGGTGACACTTTGATGACACTTTGGGGGACTAATTTTTTGTGACTCTATTTTGACACTTTGGGGACTGATTTTTGTGACTCTATTTTGACACTTTGGGGGACTATTTTGTGACTCTATTTGGTAGACATAAGACAAACAAATCGGACTAGATTTGTCGAAATAAAAACACAAACGCAAAGGAAAACTTGATTTAGAAAATTGATTTCTAAACCGACTCAACTAAAAACGAAAATAACTAAATGGGTGAAGGGTGATTGACTCTGGACTAGAGTAAATCGACACAAGAATTTAACGAAAACAGAATTTAAATAAATAACTAACCAAACTTGAATGGCCTTCGCTCCGTTACCAACTGATACGATCCTCACTAGGCGTGAATCGTTTCTCCTTAAGCGATCGTTGTCCAAGAGTGGATTCGTGCGGAATAGTAACTCAATCTTGTGCTGACCCTGCTGGACGTGATTATCCAACCAACCCAGCTACGCAATCAAGGATCTTGCTCGAACTTCTAACCCTCTAACCCTTGGTGAGGTTAGCAACCTAGATAGGCGAACAATAGAATGAACTTTCGATTTACTTGAGTTGTTCTTCGAGTGTTCGGACTCAAAGGATTCAAGGTTCTTAGTGAGATCAATTAATGCAAGTGTTTGGCTAAAAAAGATCTTATTTTATTAAGCCAAGCGGCTGCCTTTAAATAGGCATAAACAATACAAGTTTAACTAAGACTAGAAAACCTATTTTAACTAGAACTCCTAAGTAACTTCGAAATAGAACTTCTACTAGTCTAATAACTGTAAAAACTAATTAATAAATAAAAATAAAGCCTTCTAGAACTTCCTAGAAGCATTCGCATCATCAGGCCAAGGTTTGGGCCGAATTCTCCAAGTTGCGGGCTGCTCGCGTTCACACTGCGCGTCAAAATGTCTCCCCGCCCTAACTGTTGATTGGCTTGTCCAATTGGGCTGAAACTTATCCCATTCGATATATAAGACCCAAAAATAGTAGGAGGGTGCTCCTCTTCCTGGTCCGGGCCTGACTGGTCCGAAGAATGGTCCTTGGCGTTGACGGACGCGTTTTGAAGTCCTCATTCGCGTATGATTACTGTCAGCGAAAATGTCTCGACCGATAACAAACATACCGCTTGTCTGTTTGACCTGAAATGTGGACACAATGAAGAGGACATCCTGAGGTTTCATAATTGATATAGATCTCACGATTCTGAATTCTGATGATCGAGATATGGTTCGACGAAGTTGTCCGTCACGTTTGCGCTTAGGACACTTCCATGCTTGATTGTCATCTCGAACCTTCTTGAGATATACTCGTCCAAATGTTCTGAAACTTGGACACAGCCTTCCTAAGATCCCAATAGGTCTTGTATATGTGTTGGATCTTTGATGGAAGCCTCGCTTCCATGTCATGGCTTGGTCGGATGCAAAGTCTTGCCCTAAGAGCCTCCAAGCCACCTTCCATGTCATCCTTTGTCTAAGGACTTGATCCAGCAATGATCCTTGCCTAGTTTCCATGTCTAGAGGTTGTTGTAACCTCTCTTTAAGCTTTGGAACGTCTTGGGTTAGATGCTTTGGGCCGATTGGCCTTGGTCGCAAGGCGTGTGCGCGTTGGGTGCGCGCTAGGGTTAGCCTCGTGGCTAGGATCGTATCATTGACCCTAGGGAACTTGTCTCCAAGCCTTCTCCCTAGGGTTGCCTACTAGATCACTTTCCATGTAAATCGTTTGAGCTTGGCTCTTGTTCATATAATGAAATCCGAGTGTCCTTTCCTTTAATCCTTTCCGTTGTTCATTGCTTGCTGCCATTAAAACACGTTCAAGTATCCTCCATATATTTCCGCTGCACTTAACTCCTTAATCCCCACAAATAATCCGCACTCCTCCATCTTGTCTCAAGGAAACCATCCGTGCAAGGGTCTAGATCTGAAGGCTCCGAGGACTAAATCCGTGGCTCAAGCTCTCTTTGGGCACTTGGCTCGCATCAGTTGGTAGCGGAGCTCCAGCTGCCCCTAGGATTGGCTTTCCTTTTTTTTCCCTCATTTCCCACGGTTAGAACTCCTTTATTTTTCATTTCCACGTCTTAAACACTCTATTCTAGCTTCGGCTTCATTTTGGTTGGATTTGAAAATTTTGAGTTCTTGCTGAAATTTTTGTCTTCTAGTGATTTGATCTTTGCATAAACATTTAATCCGATTGTTTGTGTGTTGATTTATCATCTAGGGTCGTTTTTCTTCATCTTCCTCCTTAAAACCGAATTGTGGTGCTTGGTTGTGTTCATGTGTTCTTCATTCTTGCATGACAAGTGTCTTGGAGGCCATGTGAGCCTTGTGGTCCCGTTTTGTTTGTTAGTGTAGTCATCACACACTATACTTGGTAGATAGCCGGCCACATCACCTCTCTTCCCCTCCAAGTAATTCAATTAGAATATGCATAGAATATTCTTAAGATATTTTATGCACACATATACTTGCCACCTCACTTGACACATCATTGCCACCTCACTTCCACCTCACACAACTTGCTACCTCATCACGGATGCCACATCATCAAATATTTTGGCATTTAGTGAAAATATTCAAACTTCCAAAACTACTTGTCAAACACTTACATTCTTAAAATACTTTTCATACGCTTAAGTGTAGTAGTTCTTCAAGGTGTGCCTTTGTTTGAGTTCGGTTTTATTCCTTTCTCATTTCGTTGAGTCTTTTTAATTTCTTTTATTTCTTGTGTCACTTCTTGCGTTGCTAGTCTTGTGCCATCCTTTTCCTTGTGTTTGTTTTGTTTTCCGTAGGCACTCTTCTATGTCCTTCTACCATAGCCGTGACCTAGGTTCCATGCCCACACCTAGCTGTGGCCACGACCCCACTACATATGTCTGTGAGCCCTCTCGGCCATCTGACGAGCATTCCCTCATAGGCGCCAGGCCTTATTATGATCCGATTGTGCGCACTCAGTGGGATGATTATGATGAGCCATCTCGGCATGGCAGCCAAGGCCATGACTTCTACTCCGTTGTTCCATCTTCCCCACGCCATGGCCGAAGTACCTCTTCCTACCATAGTCGTAGCCTAGGTTCCTTGCCCATAACTAGCCATGGCCACGACCCCACTACGTACGTCATTGGCCAAGGCCCTTCAGGCCCTCTTTGTTCTCCTAAAGCCCTCACGGCTCCTTTACAAGCGCACCACAGCGAGCGTCCTATGGAGATAGTGAAATTACAAAGCCAAGTGGCTGACGTGCCTACAAGGCCTTCCGTGCCTCGGGTCCGAACAAGAGATCTCTTTTGCACCACTTGCACGGGAAGGGGCCACTTGAGTAATATTTGTCCGAACAATAGGGTGCAAAGGAGGAGCGTACCTCCTAGTGTGGATTCGGCCACGGCACCACCTCTAGATGAGGATGAGGAGAGTTTGGGGCCTATTTCGGAAGAAAGTGCGAGAGCATAGGAAGAACTTCGGTGGACTAGGCAACGGTTCAACCTATGGAGTGGAGGGGCCTTAAGTAAGAAGGTGGATCGTAGCTGATGCGAATCCACGCATCCACGTGCCTTTACCACCAGCTGGTCCAATGACTCGAGCCAGAGCGCAAAAGCTTCAAGATCGATTGTCATCTCTCATTCACAAGGAGCTGGAGTCTGAGATGACAAGTGAGAACGCTGCACTTAGGGAGAAGACGACGAGAGTAGTGAATCTTCTCACCTTGACCGATGTTGAGTCTGCTAGAAACGGCATGGAACCGTTTCACGAAAACGGCACTTGACCGTTTCATCCAATCGGCATCTGTCCGTTTCCATCAAAACGGCACTTGCCCGATTGGGTCAAAACGGCACTTACCCGTTTCACTTAGCCGTTGCCGATTCCATCATCTATCGCGCATGCCGATTGCTGTTTCCTTTCCGCGTCACACCTGTCTGCTCTTTGTTGATAAACGACTCCTATCCGTTTCGCCTCTCCTGGAGTTGACGCGGGTTGACTGTCCCTTTTTAGCAAGGCTGCGACCTTCTATTTATTTAGTTTAATTAATTAAATAGATACTTTAATTAATTAGTTAAGTGTTCTACTTTATTTATTATTCCTATTTTGGAATTAGGGTTTGTTTGTAACCTTATATAAGGAGCCGCTTGGCCTCCTTAGAAACTTGGCTGTTATTTGATAAATTGAGATATTCTCTTCAATCTCCGCCCCTTGTTCAAGTTGGTTCAACCTTGTTCTTCTTGAGTCCGCAATACTTGAGTCGTATACAAGTAAATCTTGGAATTGCATCCTACTTGTTGTTTATCTTCTTGTTCGGACTTTAGTTGGCTGTTGCCTAGCGTTCAGCAGGTCTTAGTTGTGCAAGTTTATCATTCACAAGGACCCTCTCTTGTTCGGATTTTGGTTGGTTGTTGCTTAGCGTTCAGCAGGTCTTAATTGTGCAAGTGAGTTCTATCTATTCTATCTATTTCGCAGGAAATCCATCTTTGAACAAAGATCAAAATTGGTGCTACGCATCCTAAGGAGCCAGGATCGTATCAGTTGGTAGCGGAGCTTAAGGCGTTCAAAGATTGGTAAGTATCTTTATTTGTTTCAAGTTTTCTTTGTTGAAATCGGTATATTGTTCTACTCCATTCAAAACCGATTTCTTTGCTGTGCTTGGTTCGTTTATGTGCAAATTCTGGTCAGTTGTCGAAATTGATTTTTAAAGTATAGCTGTTGAAGTCCGATTTGGGTGATTTTGGTCTTGTTGGAAAGCTGTGCTTACGAGGTTTCCGAATCAAAAAGAATCAGTCGATTCGGATAACGGAGTAGAAAGTTACGATCGTTTCATTAAACTGGGATTTGTGAATTAAAAAAAAAAAAAAATTTACAAGAAAGCAGTACAAAAAGTTGCTTTGATCCGTTTCATTAGCAAAAGGAAAAACAATTTGTGTTTTTAGATCCCACATTCGTTCAAAATTTGGGAATCCCATGTGCAATCAACTGTTAAACATACTTTAAGTGGTACTATAAAATCCCACTTAGTTTTGTCCCGCACCCACTACTTTTTTGTTGGGAATATTCTCTGTTTTTGTCTTCCACTCACTAAAGGCAAATCTTAGTTTATTCTTTCACCCATGCAACGTAAATTATACAATATTAAATCAGAGGTTAATTTTATTTGAGTCCGTTCGAGTCGAATAGAGCTTTTCTTTGATTCCTTAATATTGTTTCCTACTCCACTTGTTATTTGTTTAATTGATTGATTTTGCAATTAATCAAATGCCAAGTATCCCGTTTTGTTTGAAGCTAGTTTTCTTTGAGAGTCTTCTTGGAAGCTTTCCTTTGGATTCTTGAGTCTCACTAACGCTTGAACATTGCAGGAGATTTTGAGAGAAATTGTGAGCTTATTAGAGTGTTAAACACGAGAGTAAACACGTGAGGGAGCGCTAGGATAGTGCAATTTTACGTTTTATTTTGTGTTGTGAATTTTAGGTGATTTTTAGATGTCTCGAGAAGGAGTGTCACATCCCGATTTGTCGGTCATGTTGGCTAACATAACGGAACAGGTCAGAACCATGACTGAACGGCAATTAACTGCCGATGCTAGCATGGCTCGGGTTGAAGCATTAGCCACTATAAACCCGAACCCCAGAGCAGAGGAGGACCGACGCGACGGACGTCTAAGCGATCTGTCCGAAGAGGATGACAACACCCGTCGGCCACGTGATATGAATCGGCGGCGTGACTTTGGCAACGTCCCACCCAGGAGACTTGCTAGACGAGGACCCCATGTCCCACAACCTGATCCGGAAGAAGAACCAGACGGGGGAGAAGGATGGATATATGCTCGGGACAGACCGAGAAGGGATAATCGGGATGGTAGAAGAGATCGGGATGAGGACCGATTAGATGCTAATCTCAGCAACATCAAAATCAAGATACCTCCGTTTGAGGGTACTGACGACCCTGATGCATTCTTGACTTGGGAACGGAAGGTAGATGCTATCTTCCTATGTCACAATTATTCAGAGATTAAAAAGGTTCAGCTGGCAGCAGTTGAATTCAGTGGATATGCCAGTCATTGGTGGGAGCAGTTCAATCTAAAGAGAACAACTGTTCTTGCTGGTCCGATTGCTACTTGGGGTGAGATGAAACAGGCGATGAGATAACGGTTTGTGCCGTTACACTTTCACCGTGAGCTGCACCAACGGCTTCAAACTTTGAAGCAAGGCAGTAAGGGGGTTGGAGCCTATTTTAATGAGATGGAGATTGCTCTAGCTCAAGCAAGGATTACTGAGGAACCTGAGGTCACAATGGCTCGGTTCATGGCCGGGTTGAATACAGATATTGCCGATGCATTGGAGCTGACTCAATACAACACTCTTGAGGAGATGCTTCACATGGCTCAAAAGATTGAGAAACATAGGAAAGCTAGGAGTTCCTATAAGTCTACTGGGTCGACGCCTTGGAAGAAGACGTCTTGGACTAAGGACGATAAAATGGTTCCTGCCGTTTCGAAGGGATCTGCTAGTGCCGTTATCCCTTCCAAAACGGCTACCACAAAGCCTTATACTCCACCAGTGGATCGGACCGCCACTAAAGACATAGTATGTTTCAAATGCAACGGCCGAGGGCATAAGAAATCAGAATGCCCAAATAAAAGAGTCTTCATCATCAGGCCGAATGGAGAGGAAGAATCGGATGATGATAAGGGGGAATCGGAACCTGAGGGAGATGGTTGTGCCGATTCGGATGGTGACTGTCAGAACGGTGAGCAGGTTCATTTGCTTGTTGTCCGTCGGAATCTCAGTGTGCAAGCTACAGAGGAAGTGTGTGACGGGGAACAACAGACAAATCTGTTCCATACTCGTGGGGTAATCGACAAGAAGGGTTGTTCCATCATCATTGACAATGGCAGCTGCACCAATTGCACGAGTTGGATGATGGTTGATAAACTGGGCTTACCGACGATAAAACATCCAAAGCCATATCAACTTCACTGGATGACCGATGAAGCCGGTGTCAGGGTAAATCGGCAGGTACTTGTCAATTTCTATATCGGCAAATATCAGGATGAAGTACTTTGTGATGTGGTCCCCATGCAAGCAAGTCACATTATTCTTGGCAGACCATGGCAGTTTGATAGAGATGCGACCCATGAGGGCAAACGGAATCTCTATAGGTTGGTGAAGGATGGCCGAAAATTCACCTTAGCCCCGTTGTCACCAGCAGAAGTATGTGAAGATCAGCAATGGCTTGCTAAGTCTTATGCTGAATATGAACTTACAAAATAGATTGAGAGAGAAAAAGAAGGTTTGCGTATGCCCAATACAGAGAGAAACAATGAGTGTGTGAGCCTTCAACATTCGCATGAAAACAGTAAGCATGCAGAGGGGGAGTGTAAACATTCGCACGAAAAGAGTAAGCGTGCTGCGAGTGGCATTGAGAGAAAAGGAGAGGCAAATAAAAAGAAATTGAGTGTATATGCCAAAGGGAGCGACGTGAGGAGAGCTATGATTTTTCAACAAAATTGTTTTGGCGCAAGTCGTCCCATTCTTTTAATCCGTTTTCGCTCTCATTGTTTGACATCGGAGGGAACGGAACGGCAAAATACCATTCCGATTCGTATTTCTTCTCTCTTGCAGGAATTTGGAGACGTACTGCCCGAAGAGATGCCGCCTGGCTTACCCCCGATCCGTGGCATAGAACATCAGATCGACTTTGTTCCTGGATCGGCAATCCCACATCGGCCAGCTTACCGATCCAATCCAGAGGAAACCAAAGAACTGCAACGGCAAGTGGACGATTTGCTTGCGCGTAGGTATGTTCGGGAGAGCCTATCTCCATGTGCCGTTCCAGTCATTCTAGTTCCAAAGAAAGATGGATCTTGGCGCATGTGTGTTGATTGTAGAGTAGTCAACAAAATCACTGTAAAGTATCGTCATCCTATTCCTAGATTAGATGATATGTTAGATGAATTAAGTGGTAGTAAGTTATTTTCAAAAATTGATTTAATGAGTGGCTACCACTAAATTCGTATGAAAGAAGGGGATGAATGGAAAACTGCTTTTAAAACTAAGTATGGTTTATATGAATGGATGGTTATGCCGTTTGGTTTAACTAATGCTCCGAGCACCTTTATGCGGTTAATGAACCATGTACTTCGGCACTTAATTGGCAAATTTGTTGTCGTTTATTTTGATGATATTTTAATCTATAGCAAATCCCTTGATGAGCATGTTTTACATCTTAAGGAAGTTTTTCTAACCCTTCGTGAACAGAAACTATATGCTAAACCTAGTAAGTGTTCATTCGCAATGGAACAAGTTGGTTTTCTTGGTTTTATTGTGAGTGCAGATGGTGTTCAAGTGGATGAAGAAAAGATCCGCGCGATTCGGGAATGGCCGACGCCGAAGGCTGTTACCGATGTGAGATCGTTCCATGGATTGGCGAGCTTCTATCGGCGTTTTGTCAAGGATTTTAGCACCATAGCCGTTCCATTAAATGACTTGACGAAAAAGAATGTTCTTTTCAGGTGGGAACAACCACAGGAGGAAGCGTTTGCTACCCTCAAGGATCGGCTCTGCTCTGCTCCAGTACTCGCGTTGCCCGACTTCAGCAAGGCGTTTGAGATAGAGTGTGATGCCAGCGGGTTGGGAATCGGTGCCGTTCTGATGTAAGAGAAACGACCGATTGCCTTTTTCAGTGAAAAGCTCAAGGAAGCTCAACTCAGGTATCCGACCTATGACAAGGAGTTCTATGCTCTTGTCCGAGCGTTGGAGACTTGGCAACATTACCTGATGCCGAGGGAGTTCATCGTCCACACTGACCATTTGAGCTTGAAGTACCTCAAGGGACAAGGGAAGCTGAATCGGAGACATGCCGTTTGGACGGAATTTATTGAAGCATTCCCTTACCACATTCAATACAAGCAAGGTAAAGAGAATGTTGTTGCTGATGCTTTATCACGCAGGTACGCGTTGATTACTTCTCTTAATACCAAGTTGCTTGGATTTTCACATATTATAGAACTCTATGCTGCCGATTCTGATTTTGGTGATATTTATTTGCATGGCGTTTCTATTTCTGGTTCTAAATTCTTTAAACAAGAAGGATATTTATTTAAGGGAAAACAATTATGTATTCCTCATTGTTCTCTTCGTGAATTACTTGTGCATGAAGCCCATAGCGGTGGTTTGATGGGTCACTTTGGCGTGACTAAAACTTTAGATGTGTTACATGATCATTTTTATTGGCCTCACATGAAGCGTGATGTAGTGCGCATTATTGCTCGATGTTTAATTTGTCGTAGAGCCAAATCTAAATCTGCTGGTCATGGAGAATACATGCCGTTACCTGTTCCTTCTCATCCTTGGACTGATTTGTCCATGGACTTTGTCGTTGGCCTGCCTAGGTCTAAGACCGGTAAGGATAGTGTCTTTGTTGTGGTGGACAGATTTTCGAAAATGTCCCATTTTATTGCATGTTCGACTACTTGTGATGCTACTCAAATTGCTGATTTGTTCTTTCGTGAAGTAGTCCGTTTGCATGGTGTATCGTTGACTATTGTGAGTGATAGGGATACTAAGTTTCTTAGTCATTTTTGGCGTGTCTTGTGGAAGAAGCTTGGTACTAAGTTGTTGTATTCTACTTCTTCTCACCCCCAAACGGATGGTCAAACAGAGGTTGTGAATCGTACGCTTGTTCACTTTTACGCACGGTAGTTCGTAAGCATGTTTCTACTTGGGTTGATCATTTACCATTTATTGAATTTGCTTACAACCGTGCTGTTCATTCTACTACGCATTACTCACCGTTTGAACTTGTGTATGGCTTTAATCCTAGAACTGTTTTGGATTTGACTCCTTTACCGTTGAGTGATGTTGTAAGTTTAGATGGTGCACAGAAGGCTGATTTTGTCAAGCAATTGCATGCTAAGGCAAAACAGAACATTGAGCGAATGAATGAGAAGCTGACGCTGAAACGGAATGATGGCCGACGGCTAGTGACGTTCCAGGTAGGCGATTGGGTCTGGTTGCATATGCGCAAGGAGCGTTTTCCTGACCAACGCGGCGGCAAGCTATCTCCTAGAGGAGACGGACCGTTCCAGATTGTTGAGAAGATCAACAACAATGCCTATAAACTGGCATTGCCGAGTGAGTATGGTGCCGTTAGCTCTACTTTCAATGTTTCTGACTTAGTTTTGTTTGATAAAGATGACGAGTATGGACTTGCTGCTGATGCCGATTCGGATTCGAGGGCGAATCCTTCCGAAGGGGGAGGGAATGATGCGAATCCACGCATCCACGTGCCTTTACCACCAGCTGGTCCAATGACTCGAGCCAGAGCGCAAAAGCTTCAAGACCGATTGTCATCTCTCATTCACAAGGAGCTGGAGTCTGAGATGACAAGTGAGAAAGCTGCACTTAGGGAGAAGACGACGAGAGTAGTGAATCTTCTCACCTTGACCGATGTTGAGTCTGCTAGAAACGGCATGGAACTGTTTCACGAAAATGGCACTTGACCGTTTCATCCAATCGGCATCTGTCCGTTTCCATCAAAACGGCACTTGCCCGATTGGGTCAAAACGGCACTTACCCGTTTCACTTAGCCGTTGCCGATTCCATCATCTATCGCGCATGCCGATTGCTGTTTCCTTTCCGCGTCACACCTGTCTGCTCTTTGTTGATAAACGGCTCCTGTCCGTTTCGCCTCTCCTGGAGTTGACGCGGGTTGACTGTCCCTTTTTAGCAAGGCTGCGACCTTCTATTTATTTAGTTTAATTAATTAAATAGATACTTTAATTAATTAGTTAAGTGTTCTACTTTAGTTAAGTGTTCTACTTTATTTATTATTCCTATTTTGGAATTAGGGTTTGTTTGTAACCTTATATAAGGAGCCGCTTGGCCTCCTTAGAAACTTGGCTGTTATTTGATAAATTGAGATATTCTCTTCAATCTCCGCCCCTTGTTCAAGTTGGTTCAACCTTGTTCTTCTTGAGTCCGCAATACTTGAGTCGTATACAAGTAAATCTTGGAATTGCATCCTACTTGTTGTTTATCTTCTTGTTCGGACTTTGGTTGGTTGTTGCCTAGCGTTCAGCAGGTCTTAGTTGTGCAAGTTTATCATTCACAAGGACCCTCTCTTGTTCGGATTTTGGTTGGCTGTTGCTTAGCTTTCAGCAGGTCTTAATTGTGCAAGTGAGTTCTATCTATTCTATCTATTCCGCAGGAAATCCATCTTTGAACAAAGATCAAAATTGGTGCTACGCATCCTAAGGAGCCAGGATCGTATCAGTAGGGCATTCAGGACTCTGAGTGTTGTTTCGGACTTGGCAGTTTCGAGTGTCCCCTCGGATGAGCTAGATTTTGGGCGCGACAAGGGTATAAGTGTGCCTCATGAGTCCACGTCGGAGTGCCATAAGGTTGCCGTCCATGGCCTTGTGTTGCAGCGCCAGTTTTGGGCTATTGGGAGCCAATTTTCCATCATGCCGAAGGTGCATATGGTTAGCTTCTCGGACCTGTTCCTTCTTGGTGTTGGCCACATTGGCCGAACATTGTCCTCTCCCTTTTTGGCACCTTCACTTGAGCTCACGGTCTCGCAAGGGCCCCGGGTCCCTTCAGCCACCCCTTTGGCCATTCGTAGTGCCCGCACCTACGCGCCTACTATTTTGGGCCCGCACTTGACCTCCATTTTATCCCTTCTCCGGCTTGGCCGATCCGAGACTATTCTTGGGTTTTTTCTCTCAGAGCCAACATGCCTTACCCGAGAAAGGCCTCCACCTTGGCCTATATTTTCTGAAAGAAGCGTCAAGAGGGACCAGCGTGTGGCCACTAGCAGGGAGCATGTGTTGGCCTATTTAGCATCTCACGGGGTTGAGGTTATAGATTCGAGGACGAATCTCTCGAAAGGGGGATGGACTGATATGAGCCAGCTGGCCTACCTTCGGGGCCCATCGAGAAGCCCAGCTTTAGGCGCCGTTATTCATGAGGAGAAGGTCCTTCGGGGCCCCAACAAGTCATCACCTATGTCTAGGCCTTCGTCCGTGTCATCACTTGCTCGCGCCCGTGCCCTCGCACATCCGCGCCTGTCTTGCCCTCGAAGGCCCGAGCCACGTCTTGCCTTCAATGGCCCTAGCCATGTCTTGCCCTCGCAAGCCCGTGCCCCATCTAGGCCTTCCGAGCCCGTGCCACGCCTAGCCATAGCACGCCCACGCGTGTCCCGGCCTTGGCATCGCAGCACCGTGCCCGAGCACGTCCATGCCCAGCCATTCCAGCGTGCGACCAAGCCCAGCCTTGGCAACGCACATTCGCGCCTGACCTTGCCTACGCACGCTCGTGCCTTTCCTTGCCAGTGAGCACCGGAGCCCAGCCAGGCCAATGCAAACCCGTGCACGTACCCAGCCAGCCCGCGCCCAGTCAGCGCAACGGCCTTCCAGCGTGAGCCCTCGCGTCCACGCCCATGGCCCATGGCCAACGTGTCCGAGGCCCATCCACACCTATCCCCAAGCCCACGCCCAAGGCCGCGGCCTCTAAAGGAAGGAGCCCTTTGTCCAAGGGTCTTTTTAGTATTTTCCGCTTATGTAATAATTTCCCCTATAAAAGGGAGGACTTAGCTTCTTTTTAGCTAGCTTGGGTTTATTTGAGAGTTCTCTCTTAAACCTTAAACCACATGGCCGGCCCTAGGGAACTTGTCTCCAAGCCTTCTCCCTAGGGTTGCCTACTAGATCACCTTCCATGTAAATCGTTTGAGCTTGGCTCTTGTTCATATAATGAAATCCGAGTGTCCTTTCCTTTAATCCTTTCCGTTGTTCATTGCTTGCTGCCATTAAAACACGTTCAAGTATCCTCCATATATTTTCGCTGCACTTAACTCCTTAATCCCCACAAATAATCCGCACTCCTCCATCTTGTCTCAAGGAAACCATCCGTGCAAGGGTCTAGATCCGAATGCTCCGAGGACTAAATCCGTGGTTCAAGCTCTCTTTGGGCGCTTGGCTCCCATCACTATCCTTTCCTGTCTAAAACCTCAAATTTTCAAATTTGGCAAACCAGGAATAATCGGAATGAACTCATCCAGAAACATAACATGGGGTATTATTACTTGCACCAACAACATCATATCAAACAAATGCTCCCTAATTAAACAATTCAAAAAACGAAAGGAAGAAGGAAAGTTAAATGATTTAATAACCATTTCAAGAGCGCACACAGTAGGGAAGGCAGCGAGGCGGTTACCACCAAAGTGCTCACATGCAGCGACGCACATGACAGGTGGGGAGCGCTTGGCTCCTTTAGCGAGGACAGAATACCTCATCGCCTTACAGATCTGCTCCGGGTACTGAATCGGAACAGCCTCGTCTAACTTTCGATTGATCTCTGCCATCAAATCTGTCCAATACGTCTTTAGATCAAACTAGGTAGGTGCCGATCGGCTTGAAAGTGATACAGAAGACGAAGAACAACGAATTGGAAGGCAATGTTTTAAAAGATGAAAACTTGGGCGGCTTTTTGAGGAGAAAAGAGCGGGTGGTGTAGAAATTATAGTGGAGAAAACCATTCTTTTCAAAATTTGAATCAAGAAAAATAGAAGCTTTGTTGTTGGAGAAGAGAGGAACTGAGAACGGAGATCGGAATCAAAGACTGAGAAAAAATATGGGTGGATTGATTGAGTGGAGGTGGGACAGGAGAAAGAAACGAGCGACGGAGGAGATGAGAGTGCTCCAACTTACCGACCCGACCCATTTTTAAATGGTTCAAGTCATTTTTTGCTTGCGTGACATGCCACGTAAGCAGACGTCAGCGAGGACATACGTGGCCGTTGACGTGTCATGCTACGTCGGACACTTAACGATTTTCGATGGACGACATTAGAGTGAGGTACCAAATGTGAACAACCTTTTGAGTGCGAGTACCTTTTAAAAGTAAAAAACAGTGCAGGTACCAAATCAATCCATTAAATAGAGTGCAAGTGTATTTTTCTGAGTGCGAGTACCTTTTAAAAGTAAAAAATAGTGCAAGTACCAAATCAATCCATTAAATAGAGTGCATGTGTCTATTTTTGCATTTTCCCTATATGAAAAGTAGGGATGACAATCGGGTGGATGTGGGGCGGGTAAGCACCTTCTATACCCGCATTCATACATATGTGGATATATTCATATTCAATATCCGCATTCATGTGGTACGGGTAAACGAAGGGTAATTGGACTTGTGGATTATCCATGAATATTTGTGGATCAGTCCTTATTAAGTGTTGTATCTGACCCAACCGGTGTAGAAGCTTTAAGATTTCACTCGACCGTGCCTATTCCTTCCTTTTGTGGTGTAGAAGACTATATTCCACATCTACAGATTGCCTAGAGAATCAAGGAAAAATGTTGTAGATAGGGATCGCCGCTTGTTGCTCGAGGAGATATCTCCTATCTTCAAGGATTTTGGGAATGGTTGCTTCGGACTCAGAGACGTCTTCGAAAAAAAGACTTGATGAACTTTCAAAAGTAGTTGGTGCCGTGGAATTTGACTATCAATACCCAACGTCTATTTACAAAGCTTTATGCGAGGTATGGTGTCCCTTTACCAACACCTTTATAACTAGATGGGGAGAGGTTAGCATATCACTGTGGGATGAGGGAGATCACTGGACTTCCTATTATTAAAGACTACTATGAAGAAACAATCCCTACTCTTCTTGAGTTGTTCGACAATAGTGATGTTTCCTAATGTTGCATATATTTGTTCAAGGCCTTCAATATCCTAGCTGAAAATAGGAGTGCATATCGTATTTCCTATGCTGATTTGATCTCATTCTAGCCTAAGAAGGATAGCAGAACATTTGTTAGCAACCCTCAGTTGTATAGCGATTACAAAAAGATATTGTGACAAAGGTCGGTGATAAACAATGAGAGGTATATAAAAAAAGTCGTTCTTAGGAGACCTTCCAACTTTCCTATTCCAAATGACACTCACAGGGATCTTCCACATGATATTCTAGAAGTGCTTGATATTTCATCATCCGAAGGGGTTTTAGTAGAGATTGCAACGTATCTGTCTCTCTGGTTGTGTCCTTTTATCTTTCCCAGTAGTGAGGCATATGTCTAACCAACGACATTCATGATTACCTCTAGGATGGCCCATGGTACTGCCTATAGTCTAGTCCTTCACATACTTGCCATAATTTACAAAGGATTGAGTTAGACTGCTAGCGTGAATGATAAAAGAGAGTTTGGTTTGGTTCTTACTTCCTTTCCAAGTCATTTTCTTTATGCTTGGGTGACAACCTATTTCACATAGGGTATATACGCACATGTTGACGACAGATATGGACGACTTATCATCCGTAGGTATGGAGATTCAGTAAATGCTTATTTATCGTCGGAAGTTGGGTTTATCGATGGGAGAGAACTTATTCGAGATGCTACGAATTTTCATTGGATCCCTATCCATCCTCCTTTGCCTTCTGGTGTGTATAGAGATGATGAGACCCTTTCGATTGAATTTCTCAAGTTTATGGTGAGTGATAATAATACGCCTAACGACAAGGGTATTTTCATCTCATACCCCGCGGGGAGAGAAAATGGTTGTTGTTCCTACCGTCACGGCAGCATCGAGGCTACCGTCTCTCCCTAGGAGATTGACACTGGGATGGTCTACGTCAACGGGGGGTCCCACACGGCACTTTGTGATGGCCAAAGGCGCTACCCCATCCCAGTATAAACCGAGCATCTTGAGAAGAACGTAGCCGTTACCTTGCCTAGGTAACGGCTACCCCCGCACCTAACGCCACGATGGCATATCGCACCATGAGAGAACTATAACCCCTGACGGGAGCGATAGCCCATAGTAATCCAAACTATGCAGAAATGCTCCTTTCCGCCTATAAATACCTCCACCACGAAGGAGGAAGGTAAGCAGAATTTGCTGGCCCAAGCTCTGCCATTCTCACCACTCATACTAACTTAAGCATCGGAGTGTTTACGCCGGAGACCCCCTCCGGCGTCTTGCAGGTACATCGGACCACCGTGGACACTGAATCCGAGGAGCCCTTTTTTACCTTCTACCCTTCGGCAGCAGATAAATTCTTATCAAATTGGTGCTCTCGTTGAGAGTTTTGGTTCTATTAAGTGAGCATCCTTAATAACCAAGCTCCATTCTTCCCGAAGCTCGAAGGATTATGGCTTCAGATTTAGATCCCGTGCTGTCCCAATCCTGTAGTGTCCCGTTCACCACTCGCCGACGACTTTTTCCTTTCGCTACTTCTGATACTTCTACTGCAATGCAAGAGATCACCATAGGGGGATCAGATCCTCCCTTTATACTAGTGACAGAAACATCCGCATCCTAGATTCATCCCCCTTTTTCCCAGATAGCGGGACCTAGTTATTCTACCCCCCAAGCGAGGGGATCCGTGATAGGTGATGCAGACAACCCTCTCGTGAACTCAATAGCGGCCCTCCAAGCCCAATTGGATCAACTGACAGAATTAGCTGCTGGGTTTGCGCCTCATGTCTCAGGACCCTGTGTGTCCTCCCAGATAGTTTTCACTCCGTATATTGTCAATGAGTGACCGTTGTCACCGCGGCAATCCAGAGGGTTTCCGTTTTCCTTATCCTTATCATCGGCCCCCATGAATGTCCCGCAACTTGCACATGGACATGTCGAACCTTCTGGGCAATATAGGAGAGAAATCCTTATCCCCGAAGAAGGCCGCCGGCATGATGAATATGGAGAACATTGGGATGACAGGCGAGATGAGATGTTAAGAGAACCATCTCCTGGATATAGTGAAAGATCAAGCAGCAGGAGGCGTCGGACTCGAACGCCAAGAAGCCGCAGCCGATCTCCCCGGCGACATCATGGAGTCCCTGACGGTAATGTTGGTCACCCGTTCAGTTACCACGTGAGGCATCACAGGGTCCATCGACATGTAAAACTCCCTACAGAATCATATGATGGCACGAAAGACCCTATTTCTCACCTTAATAAGGTGAAAGACTTTGTGCAGTTCCAAACCCGTAGTGATGCCGCGCTATGCCAAATTTTTGTCATGACACTGTCAGGAGTGACACGTCTCTGGTTCGAGGGACTCCCAGCTGGATCTATTTATAACTTCTCCCAACTGGAAGATAAGTTCAGGAGTCTGTTTAGCACTGCAATCCCTATCAGGAAGTCAGCGGCTGCGCTATTTGATATTCATAAAAAACCGTAGGAATCGTTGAATGAATTTTTAGGTCGATTTGATCTCGAAATGTCCTTAACGCCAGGGGTCACTATCAATTTTGCAGTGGAAGCCCTAAAGCGTAACTGCCGTTATGGAAAATTGAGAGATACATTAATGGTGGACCCACCATTGACCCTGGATGCACTAAGACTAAAAGCGCACAATTATGCGAGGATGGAAGAAAAGGAAAATAAAGAGCGGATGCGGGACATGCCGTCAGACCCGCACCCGGCCTCTAACGCCCCACCTAGCAACGCTCCTGATACGCGACCAAGCGATGGCTATAGCCAACGGAAAGAGTACGCCGCCAAGGCCTCTAATCGGCAGAGAGTTAATTTTTCAAAATGGAGACCTAGAGGTTCCCCTACCCGAAAACAAGCGGATCCGCCAAAAGGCCGGATATATGACCCTGACCTTCCTTCCCTCATACTCCCAAGAGTAGAAATCCTAGCGATAGTCCAGCAACGAAATCTACCCATCCGTTACACAGCTCCTGTGAAACCAGGAGTAATTATGGGAAGAAGAGAGAAAGCATTCTGTAAGTTCCACAAAGTCAAAGGACATTCGACGCATGTGTGCAGAGAACTAAAATTGGCCATAGAACGCCTAGTTGAAGAAGGCTATCTCGGAGAGTTTGCCACCAAGGTAAGAGAAGGGGCCAGAAACAATCCGGCTGAAGGGATAACTGACCATAGGCAAACCCTTTCTCGCGCCACGGGAGCTAACGTGATCCCCCTCGGGCAAAATAGGGAGACACTCATTGTTCACAGCGACCAAGTGCCTATAATTAATATCATTGGGGCGGGACACCCTACTTTGATGAAGCTATACAGCAAACGCCCGGTCCTAGGGAGAAGAGCACAGGTGAAAGTCGAGGTAATAAGCGCTTTAGACAGAATGGTATTGTCCTTCTCAGAAGAAGACGAGAAAGGCATTGTTTTCCCGCATAACGATGCGTTGGTACTAACACCCGTTATCGGCAGTCACGGAGTAAGAAGAACTCTTGTCGATAATGGAAGCGCGGTAAATCTGTTTTCGCTAGAAGTGTACAACCTGAGGAAGCGCCCTGACGGTGAGCTAACGCCTTGTAAAAGGCCAATTATTGGGTTTGATGGGGTCCCGATCCTGGTAACAGGGATCACATCACTGCCAGTATATTTCCGAGAGGATACATCCAAACGCTCAGAAGAGTTATTATTCCTGGTCGTAGACTTGACTTTGCCCTATAATGCCATACTAGGGCGGCCGTTCCTCAATCGCTTTGGGGTAGCGATATCACAAAAACACCTACGGATAAAATACCCCTCGTGGTTTCGATCAAAGGAGACCAGAAGCTAGCTGCCGAATGCTACTTGCTCATAACTCAAAGGAGCTGTGATCATTACATATGCGTAGCGGACGATCCCTTCGATGATAAGGAAGAAAAGCGCACTCAGCCACTAGATAAGATGATGTCAATACCTATCGGTGAAGCGAATCTCTTGATTAGCGAGAAGCTAAGCCCTGAAGAGAATGTGCAGTTAGCTCGATTGCTAAGAAAATACAAAGGAGAATTTGCGTGGCAACCAGCGGATATGCCTGGAATTTCGCGAGAGGTTGCGGAACAACGGTTGAACATTAACCTTAACTCCAAGTCTGTCCAGCAAAGGCGGCACATTTTCTCACCGGAAAAGATAGCAGCTATCGATAAGGAGTTCTATTAAAGCTCACGGACGCGGGGTTCATCCGAGAAGTCCAATACCCGACCTGGCTGGCTAACCCTATGTTAGTCCCTAAGCCTAATGGAGATTGGCGCATGTGCATCGACTTCACCGACTTGAATTATGCCTGCCCCAAGGATTGCTATCCCTTTCCCCAAATCAATCAGTTGGTCGACCAAACCGCTGGGCTAAAAGCTTATCTCTCATCTGATCTAGTGCTAACGAGGCCTGAATCCGACGATGAGCTATATTTATACCTGGGCGTAGCTGACGAGGTAGTTAGTGCTGTCCTTGTACGAAGTGAAGAGCATATACACCGCCCTGTATTTTTCGTCAGCCACATATTGAAAGACGCTGAGCTACGATACACCCGCATTGAGAAGATAGCGCTTGCCCTAATACAGGCAACGCGGAAGATGGATCGGTACTTCCAAGCCCACCCCGTCACAGTACTCACTGACCAGCCTTTGAGAAAAATCTTTAGAAAACCAGAGTCCTTAGGGAGGATGTTAATTTAGGCAATTGAACTCGAACAATATGGGCAACAGTACAAAGCTAGACCAGCTATTAAAGCCCAAGTGTTAGCGGAATTCATAGTGGAATGCACATTCACAAAGGATGCGCTAACAGACCTGTCAGAAGAAGAGTCAGAGTATTCATACCTCTCGTCCCCGGAAACATATACGGACTTATGGGTTATTCACGTAGACGGAGCAAAAAATCAAGAGTTAGCAGCGCGCGGGTGTTTTCCTAGTCGGACCAAACGGTATAGAAATACGATATGCTATCAGAATTTTACAACCGTTGTCGAACAATGCGACTGAATACGAAGCGTTGCTAGCAGGGCTCAGAATAGGAAATAGCTTTTCTGTCAAAGTTGCGCACGCCACAGGAGCGGAACATGGTCTACGCTTAAAGATACGCGGAGATTCTAAACTGATAATAGACCAAGTCCTAGGGAACTCCCAAGCCAGAGAGCCTATCATGATTCAATACCTGGCCAAAGTAAAGCGTGAGCTGTCGGAAATACAGGAAAAAGGCACCCAAGTCACTTTTGAGCATATTCCCAGGGAGGATAATGTGGAGGCTGGCAACCTCACCAAAATGGCAGCCAACTTAGAAGCCTCTGTACCCAAGGATGTGCACTACGGGGAGCTATCCACACCTTCTTTCATGGAAGAACAAGCATCGCTTTACTTGGAGGAAGTAGAGAATGACTGGAGAATCCCAGTAATAAAATATCTGAAGCAGGATGAGCTACAGGCGGAAACCGCGGAAAAATGGAAAATCCTGAAACGAGTGGCACGATGCACGTACTACAGTCGTGAATTGATTCGGAGATGTTTCTCCCATCCGGCCGCTAAGTGCATATCGGAGCAGGAAGGCCTTCACGTGTTGCGAGAAATTAATGAAGGAATATGCGGCATGCACGTCGCCAGCGACACCTTGGCAGCCCAAGTTTTTCGGTGAGGGTTCTACTGGCCCACTATTCGGATAGATTGCCATAACTTCGTAAAAACCTGTCAGAAATGTCAAGAATACGCTAAGATCCCTCGAAAACCAGCCGTGCAGATTTCAGAGATAGTCGCTCCATGCCCGTTTGCTAAATGGGGCATTGACATTTTGGGCCCATTTCCGAAGGCCAGATCTCAATTAAAATTTATGGTCGTGGCGGTAGACTATTTCACAAAATGGGCAGAAGCAGAGGCGTTAGCCACCATCAGCATTGAGAAAATCCAGCATTTCTTTAAGCACCAAGTTATTACGCGATTTGGGGTACCTCGTGTACTGGTTAGCGACAACGGAACGCAGTTTACGAGCCAATTCGCGACCCTCTTGTCAAAAAAGTCAACAAGAGTTTGAATATGAAGGTTCTCTACCCCGTAATTGATACGATCCCAGCCAGGACCAACCCTAGTGATGCACCCACAGGCGCAACCACCCGCGCCAAGGCCCGAGCCTTGGAGGATGCAGTTGTGAGCCTCCCATTGCCACCCACAGGCCCGATCACTCGTGCCAGGACCCGAGCCCTACAAGTGAGGCTCAGTAGCCTCATCCACATGGAACTGAGGGCAGAAATAGCCTCGGAGGAAGCCAACCTGCGCGCACCCCAGCCGCGCCTTGTAACCCTAATCCGCACCGCGTCCGCGCCTACGGATGGGCTACACATGGCCACCTCCGACCTTTAGGTCCACCAGCGCCCGTTTCCCATTTTTGACCAGACCATGATCATTTATAATACAAGAGAGGAGTCCAGGCCAAAAATCAGGAGAAACGCCCGAAGGATTTGGGACAGGCCCAAATCACAAGCCCGCATTGGACAGCGAAAGCCACTGCCGAGCCTTTTGCATATTGGAGCATATTTCCTCGCACAATATTCAGGTCAGAACTTCATATATGTGTTAGGAAGTTTCCCTCCAAGTTTCAGTGGGAACGCTCGAGGGAATAAGGAAAACGCCTTGTTTCCTTAAAACGTGATTCGGCGGACCCGCAAGCAAAGCCACTTGGGCCTTTTGACCTAAACGGCGGCGCCTGCACTTCTATACTTATTATTAGAATTTATTTATGTTAATTTAGGGTTTCAGAACTTATTTGGAAGGGTGGCTTGTTGCCAATTTCGTTTAAGTCATTATTTAGAAACTAAACTAGTTTCCATTTTTGGAATTAGGGTTTTGCGCTTCCTTAAAAAGGAGCCGCCCATGTTATTTTCAGCAGACTTTGATTATTGATTATTGAAAGCATATTGCTTTGGATCTTTATCCACTTGTTCTTGATGAACCTTGCAACTAATTGAGTTTCGTGCATTCGATTAGCTTGTCAAGTAAAACTTGAAAGCACTAACTATTGAGTCTTTCGTCTTTGAATTGCCAAGAGCACCCAGTCTTGGAGAGTCATCGGTTTGATCCAAGAACCTCAAGGGATTCGGCGTGAAGTGCCAAGAGCACCCAGTCTTGGAGTTTCACGGTTTTCTTCGAGTTAATTTCCGCATTGAAATCCACGTCGTCGGACAACGATCTAAGGAGAGCGTTCTAGCCTATAAGGAACGCATCAGTAATTATACAAAAGGGCCTCCGACATGACTGCCCCACCTTCCTTCAAGTACCAACGGCTCTTCTCGGCAGAAAGAGCAAGCTCGGCAGATATCTCAGCATTCCTCTACCTCTCCCGACCTAACTCGGAAAGATCAAGCAGTAGGAGGCGTCGGACTCGAACGCCAAGAAGCCGCAACCGATCTCCTCGGTGACATCGCGAATATGACCCTCAGAACCCAAGATACAATGTTGAAAATCCTCCTCCGCATCGACCTCATGGAGTCCCTGACGGTAATGTTGGTCACCCGTTCAGTTACCGCGTGAGGCATCACAGGGTCCATCGACATGTAAAACTCCCTACAGAATCATATGATGGCACGAAAGACCCTATTTCTCACCTTAATAAGGTGAAAGACTTTGTGCAGTTCCAAACCCGTAGTGATGCCGCGCTATGCCAAATTTTTGTCATGACACTGTCAGGAGTGGCACGTCTCTGGTTCGAGGGACTCCCAGCTGGATCTATTGATAACTTCTCCCAACTGGAAGATAAGTTCAGGAGTCGGTTTAGCACTGCAATCCTTATCAGGAAGTCAGCGGCTGCGCTATTTGATATTCATCAAAAACCGTAGGAATCGTTGAATGAATTTTTAGGTCGATTTGATCTCGAAATGTCCTTAACGCCAGGGGTCACTATCAATTTTGCAGTGGAAGCCCTAAAGCGTAACTGCCGTTATGGAAAATTGAGAGATACATTAATGGTGGACCCACCATTGACCCTGGATGCACTAAGACTAAAAGCGCACAATTATGCGAGGATGGAAGAAGAGGAAAATAGAGAGCGGATGCGGGACATGCCGTCAGACCCGCACCCGGCCTCTAACGCCCCACCTAGCAACGCTCCTGATACGCGACCAAGCGATGACTATAGCCAACGGAAAGAGTACGCCGCCAAGGCCTCTAATCGGCAGAGAGGCAATTTTTCGAAATGGAGACCTAGAGGTTCCCCTACCCGAAAACAAGCGGATCCGCCAAAAGGCCGGATATACGACCCTGACCTTCCTTCCCTCATACTCCCAAGAGCAGAAATCCTAACGATAGTCCAGCAACGAAATCTACCCATCCGTTACACAGCTCCTGTGAAACCAGGAGTAATTATGGGAAGAAGAGAGAAAGCATTCTGTAAGTTCCACAAAGTCAAAGGACATTCGACGCATGTGTGCAGAGAACTAAAACTGGCCATAGAACGCGTAGTTGGAGAAGGCTATCTCGGAGAGTTTGCCACCAAGGCAAGAGAAGGGGCCAGAAATAATCCGGCTGAAGGGATAACTGACCATAGGCAAACGCCTTCTCGCGCCACGGGAGCTAACGTGATCCCCCTCGGGTAAAATAGGGAGACACTCGTTGTTCACAGTGACCAAGTGCCTATAATTAATATCATTGGGGGCGGGACACCCTACTTTGATGAAGCTATACACCAAACGCCCGATCCTGGGGAGAAACACACAGGTGAAAGTCGAGGTAATAAGCGCTTTAGACAGAATGGTATTGTCCTTCTCAGAAGAAGACGAGAAAGGCATTGTTTTCCCGCATAACGATGCGTTGGTAGTAACACCCATTATCGGCAGTCACGGAGTAAGAAGAACTCTTGCCGATAATGGAAGCGCGGTAAATCTGTTTTCGCTAGAAGCGTACAACCTGAGGAAGCGCCCTGACGGTGAGCTAACGCCTTGTAAAAGGCCAATTATTGGGTTTGATGGGGTCCCGATCCCGGTAACAGGGATCACATCACTGCCAGTATATTTCCGAGAGGATACATCCAAACGCTCAGAAGAGTTATTATTCCTAGTCGTAGACTTGACTTTGCCCTATAATGCCATACTAGGGCGGCCGTTCCTCAATCGCTTTGGGGCAGCGATATCACAAAAACACCTACGGATAAAATACCCCTCGTGGGACGACGTGGTTTCGATCAAAGGAGACCAGAAGCTAGCTGCCGAATGCTACTTGCTCATGACTCAAAGGAGCTGTGATCATTATGTATGCGTAGCGGACGATCCCTTTGATGATAAGGAAGAAAAGCACACTCAGCGACTAGATAAGATGATGTCAATACCTATCGGTGAGGACAGTGAAGCGAATCTCTTGATCAGCAAGAAGCTAAGCCCTGAAGAGAATATGCAGTTAGCTCGATTGCTAAGAAAATACAAAGGAGAATTCGCGTGGAAACCAGCGGATATGCCTCGAATTTCGCGAGAGGTTGCGGAACATTGGTTGAACGTTAACCTTAACCCCAAGCCTGTCCAGCAAAGGAGGCGCATTTTCTCACCGGAAAAGATAGCAGCTATCGATAAGGAACTATTAAAGCTCACGGACGCGGGGTTCATCCGAGAAGTCCAATACCCGACCTGGCTGACTAACCCTGTGTTAGTCACTAAGCCTAATGGAGATTGGCGCATGTGCATCGACTTCACCGACTTGAATGATGCCTGCCTCAAGGATTGCTATCCCCTTCCCCGAATCAATCAGTTGGTCGACCAAACCGCTGGGTATGCCTACCTAAGTTCTCTAGATGCTAACTCTGGGTATCATCAAATTCCCATGGCCATGGAAGACGAAGAGAAAACCGCCTTCATCACCCCGAAGGCCACTTACTGCTACACTGCAATGCTATTTGGGCTGAAAAATACCGGGGCAACATTCCAGCGCATGGCAAATAAAGTCTTTGAAAAGCAAATTGGGAAAATATAGAAGCCTACGTGGACGACATCCTGGTCAAAAGTCGAAGCTTTAAAGACCACCTAGCTGACTTGGAAGAAGTCTTCAATGTGATGAAAGAGTACAAAATGAAATTGAATCCGCGAAAATGCATGTTCGCGTTCCAAACGGGTAAATTCTTGGGCTATGTGGTTAGCTGGAAGGGTATCCAGCCTAACCCTTCGAAGATAAAAGCCATCCAAGACATGATACCCCCTCAGACTGTCAAAGAAATACAGAACCTCACTGGGCGTATCATCGCGTTAGGATGTTTCATCTCCAAGCAGGGTGAGAGATGCTTACCCTTTTTCAAGGTCATTCGAAACAAGGCCCCCTTCGCGGGGCTAAAAGCTTATCTCTCATCTGATCTAGTGCTAACTAGGCCTGAATCCGACGATGAGCTATATTTATACCTGGGCGTAGCTGACGAGGTAGTTAGTGCTGTCCTCGTACGAAGTGAAGAGCATATACACCGCCCTATATTTTTCGTCAGCCATATATTGAAAGACGCTGAGCTACGATACACCCGCATTGAGAAGATAGCGCTTGCCCTAATACAGGCAACGCGGAAGATGGATCGGTACTTCCAAGCCCACCCCGTCACAGTACTCACTGACCAGCCTTTGAGAAAAATCTTTAGAAAACCAGAGTCCTTAGGGAGGATGTTAATTTGGGCAATTGAACTCAAACAATACGGGCAACAGTACAAAGCTAGACTAGCTATTAAAGCCCAAGTGTTAGCGGACTTTATAGCAGAATGCACATTCACAAAGGATGCGCTAACAGACCTGTCAGAAGAAGAGTCAGAGTATTCATACCTCTCGTCCCCGGAAACATATACGGACTTATGGGTTATTCACGTAGACGGAGCAAAAAATCAAGAGTTAGCAGCGCGCGGGTGTTTTCCTAATCGGACCAAACGGTATAGAAATACGATATGCTATCAGAATTTTGCAACCGTTGTCCAACAATGCGACTAAATACGAAGCGTTGCTAGCAGGGCTCAGAATAGGAAATAGCTTTTCTGTCAAAGCTGCGAATGCCACAGGAGCGGATCACGGTCTATGCTTAAAGATACGCGGAGATTCTAAACTGATAATAGACCAAGTCCTAGGGAACTCCCAAGCCAGAGAGCCTATCATGATTCAATACCTGGCCAATGTAAAGAGTGAGCTGTCAGAAATACAGGAAAAAAGGCACCCAAGTCACTTTTGAGCATATTCCCAGGGAGGATAATGCGGAGGCTGGCAACCTCACCAAAATGGCTACCAACTTAGAAGCCTCTGTACCCAAGGATGTGCACTACGGGGAGCTATCCACACCTTCTTTCATGGAAGAACAAGCATCGCTTTGCGTGGAGGAAGTAGAGAATGACTGGAGAATCCCAGTAATAAAATATCTGAAGCAGGATGAGCTACAGGCGGAAAACGCGGAAAAATGGAAAATCCTGAAACGAGCGGCACGATGCACGTACTATAATGGAGAATTGATTCGGAGATGTTTCTCCCATCCGGCCGCTAAGTGCATATCGGAGCAGGAAGGCCTTCACGTGTTGCGAGAAATTAATGAAGGAATATGCGGCATACACGTCGCCAGCGACACCTTGGTAGCCCAAGTTTTTCGGTCAGGGTTCTACTGGCCCACTATTCGGAGAGATTGCCACAACTTCGTAAAAACCTGTCAGAAATGTCAAGAATACGCTAAGATCCCTCGAAAACTGACCGTGCAGATTTCAGAGATAGTCACTCCATGCCCGTTTGCTAAATGGGGCATTGACATTTTGGGCCCATTTCCGAAGGCCAGATCTCAATTAAAATTTATAGTCGTGGCGGTAGACTATTTCACAAAATGGGCAGAAGCAGAGGCGTTAGCCACCATCACCACTGAGAAAATCGGGCATTTCTTTAAGCACCAAGTTATTATGCGATTTGGGGTACCTCGTGTACTGGTTAGCGACAACAGAACGCAGTTTACGAGCCAATTCTTCAGAGATCAGTGTGCAGAATTTCAAATCGAACAAAGGTTCTCTTCCGAAGCGCACCCTTAAACTAATGGCCAGGTCGAAGTGACCAACCGCAGTATTCTTAGCGGCATCAAAAGAAACCTGGAAGGTTCCAAAAAGAAATGGCCAGACGAACTGCCATACGTATTGTGGGCCTACTGCATGACTGTCAAGGCTAGCACGGGAGAAACCCCATTCGCGTTGGCCGTTGGAACAGAAGTCGTCACACCGGTAGAAATTGTCACCATAAGCCTTTGAGTGGCTCATTTCAGAGAGGAAACCAATGAAGAAAGGTAGCGCGCTAACCTTGACGCACTGCCAGAAATACACGAGGAGACTCTCCTAAAAACCCTGCATTACAAAAGGAAAATGGCACAATACCTTAAAGCAGGGGATCTAGTGCTCAGAGACAAACGAGCAGCAGGGCAACATATGGGGAACCTTAGCCCAAATTGGGACGGACCATACCGTGTCACCCGCGTTGTAGGGAGAGGAGCATACCATTTGGAAACACTCGAGGGGACTCCCCTGCAAAACTCTTGGAACATAGCTCGGCTGAAGCTATACCATGGCAGAAACTAGTCTTTCTTATACGGTAATATCAGCATTATTCTAACAAGTGAATCAGAAGCACTCTCCGTGCACTTTGCGATTAGAAATATGCAGGCAATGAAGAATGCCAGGAGTGAAAATCCTATCCTTGTGATGGATGGTCCTGATCAGACAGCTCACTAAGACGAGGCACGCCCTGGCATAACATAGCGTTGGGAGTAAAAATCCTATCCTTATGGTAACCGTGCTCACATAGACGACCCATTAAGACGAGGCATGCCCCAACACCCATGGGATTGAAAATCCTATCCTTGTGGTAACCGTGCTCACATAGACGACCCATTAAGACTAGGCACGCCCCGACTTCCTCGGGAGTGAAAATCCTATCCTTGTGGCAACCGTGCTCACATAGACGGCCCATTAAGACGAGGCACGCCCCGACGAGAGAGCAACTCCATCTTGGAAGTGAAAATCCTATCCTTGTGGCAACCGTGCTCACACAGATGGACCACTAAGATGAGGCACGCTCCAGAGACGCGAGGTTTCAACGCTTGGGAGTGAAAATCCTATCCTTGTGATGCCCGGTCCTGATCAGACGGCTCACTAAGACGAGGCACCCCCCAAGCCAACCGTTGATATTTAGAATGATAAGAGATACCCCAGCTAGTAACCGAGCAGTTGATACCCGGTGAAGTAGGGCTGGAGAGGTGTCTATATCACAACAACATTGTCGCGACAGGCATGAATTTAGCAAGGCTAGATAATTTCCCTAACAACAAAGGGTGGCATTGATTTGAGTACAACACAGACAGAAGTAACGCTGACTCGTCCTCGGAAATATTACTAGAGACACAATGATAAGGTAACAGAAAGAGGCAGCTGAGAAGCCTGTATTGAAAATCAAGCCATTACAGAAATGATGTCTCCAAGAACAGAAACACGACAGCAAACGCCGCGGTTGAACAATCACACAAACAGTATTATGAAGCAAAGTGGATAAAGAACTTCCATTCAAAAAGCAGCGGCCTAACCGAGAAAGAAGTAATATTGTTAATATTACAAAATAGAGGAAGGTGCATCGGCTACAAAAAATAAAAAATAAATAAGGCATGATGCCTAAGGAGCAGTTGATGTATTGCCTCCTCCTTGCTGAACGGATCTTGAGCGATAGAAGTCCTCATCAGAAATGGTTGCGACCCTCTTGTCAAAAAAGTCAACAAGAGCTTGAATACGAAGGTACTCAACCCCGTAATTATACATAAGGGTCTCCGACATGACTGCCCCACCTTCCTTCAAGTACCAACGGCTCTTCTCGGCAGAAAGAGCAAGCTCGGCAGATATCTCAGCATTCCTCTGCCTCTCTCGACCTAACTCGGCTTTCTCCTGAGAAAGGCGTTCGTTCAAAGCAATACCCTTATGTTTCTCCTCCTCTAAGGTAAGCCTAACAACTTCCACCTCCTGCTTAGCAGTCGTCGCCTCCTGCTTAGCAGTGGCTGCCTCCCGCTTAGCAATCTTTGATTCTTGTTTGACAGCGGTAAGGGCGTCCAGGAGACCCTGACGCTCAAACATCAGCATATCTATCTCCCCCTGCCTGTCTGACGTCACTCTGGCGTTGTCCTCATCCATGTAATGGAGATGGCAGAAAGAAGAAAATACTTGAGAACGGAGGAAGTTTATGCACTCCTGTTGACTCTTAGCCATAAAGGCATCCCTCTCTTTGAAGAAACATCATCTCAGCCACCAGGAAGGAGGTAGACGCGAGGATAGCGTCACTGCTAGCATCCGCCGGAAATTGCAGAGCGTTATCTCTAAAAGAGCGCAAGTCAATCTGGTGAGTAGGGAGGACTGGAGGAAGATATGAAGTGGCGCCATCCATCAAGTTGGGAACAGGGCCGCCCCTCGCGACAGTAGGCGGAGACATCAGAACGAAAAGTAGAGTAGAGGGAGAAGGAGGGCGACTATTGGAGCCTCCCATGCTAGGAACAAAAGGCCCCTCCCCGCCAAGCGCTCCAAGATTAAGAGCATTTGAGTTAAAGCCTACAGCAGCGGAAGTAGAATAGAGCGGAGAATCACCAAAAGTGTGAGGATCACCGCCGAAACTAGCGCCTTGCGATTGCTCGACAGGCGCACCACCACCCCCAAGGGTCGTCAGAGTAGGATTAGCGGCAGACGACGAAGGGTTATTTTGAAGCTCATAACGAGCCTTCTTTTGACGCTCTATGAGGGACTCCGCGATAGACATACCGCCTTGAGAAGATGAATGAGCAGAAACAGCACCGACTTCCTAACAACACAAAAGCATAATAAGAAAACTGCGTGGAAAGAAATAAAGCGGTAGGGGAAACAAATAAATACCTGGGTGCCTAAAGGAATCAGAGGAATTCCAGAAGGGATTGTATCAGCTGTTGCCTTCGAAGAAACGACAGTCTGGGAAGAAGCGAGATGCGTAACGCTCGCTTTCCTAGCGCTCTTCTTCTTCACAACACGAGTTCGTAGAGGCAGCGTGATGCGAACCCTAGTACGCATCGCACGCATGCCGCACCTTCACGCGTGCCCTTGCCGTCCCTTGGCCCGATGACGCGCCAACACAGCAAGCGCCTGGCTAGCCAGCTTTCTTTGTTCCTACATAATGAGATTCAGCGCGAGGCTATGCTGGAGGAGTCCGTACTACGCGAGCACACGCCGCGCTTAGTGACGCTGCTGGTCACACCCAGCGCGCACGCTAGCGCCCACAAAACGGACGACCGAGCCAAGTCAGACTTGGGGAATATTTGCCGAGCTCTAGCCGAGTTACAAGATAGCTTCAAGGGTCTAGAAGAGGCTAATGGAGTTTCAAGTCAAACGCCCGACGCATTTGGGAGAATGGCCGAGCGGGTCAACGCATTCGCAAGTCTTAGCGCACCAAGGACTTCGACTTCAGGAAGGACGCGCATTGCGCAATTCTACCGTGTATAGGATTGCTTGGGTCTACTAATACTCTTAGTACTAGTATTATAATTAAATTAATTAATTATTTTAGCTTTTGTTCAAGTCGAATTCTTGTATAGATAGAAGTTCTAGTTGTCGTAGGATTTGTATTCCTTGCGCCTATTTAAGGCAGCCGCTTGGCTTAATAAAATCAAACTTTTTTTGCCAACACTTGAGTTAAATTTAAGTCTCGCAGAACCTTGAATCCTTTGAGTCCAAACGCTCGAAGAACATCTCATGTAAATCGAAAGTTCACCCCCACTGTTCGATTGCCTAGGTTGCTAACCAATTGCTGGTTAGAGGGTTAGGAGTTCGATCAAGATCCTCATTCGCGTAGCTGGGTTGGCTAGGCATCACGACTTAGCAGGGTCAGCGCACGTTTGGGTTCAGATTAAAGTATTTCCGCGCGAAGTCCATCCTTGAACAACGATCGCAATAGGAGCATCGATCCAAGCCTAGCAAGGATCGTATCAGTTGGTAGCGGAGCGAAGGCTGTTCAAGCTTGGTAATTTTAATTACTTTCTTTTATTTCGATACATTCTTGAGTCGATTTACTCTAGTCCGGAGCTAAATCACCCTTCATCCATCTAGTTGTATTCTTGTTTATATAGAGTCAAAAAAAAATTTTTTTTAAAAAAATCAAAAAAGAAAAAAAAATAATGTCTCAAGGTTCAGGAAACAAAAGTATCAAGGAAACCGAAGGCAAGGCCGAAGAAAACGACTTGTCTACCCGAGATCTCCTTCTCCAACTCTTAGCCTGAATGGACAAGATGGAAGTATGCAACAACCCTAAGTCGGAGGAGCCATCAGATGAGAAGAAAAAGGCAACAACCACGCCCCACATGACCCAAGTCCTAAACCCACAACGCGCAGCTCACCTCTATGACATGGGACCAAAGGAAGACAAGCCGGGTCCGTTTACTGATTTACCTGAAGGTTTTACTGGCGAGGGGAATGAAGACCGTCATTTTGTGTTGCTTGGGAATAATGAGGAGCAGCGGCGCACACCCACGCAAGCCCAACGCATCAATGCGGAGCGCCTAACGCGTCAAGCACATAGGCGCATGGAGCGCGAGCCCGACTACGACGAGCAGTGGTACCCAGCGCCCCGTATGCACTGGAATGATGCGTATGAGGAAGACGAACCTGAGTTCTTTAGGCGCGACCGAGCTACTGAGCGGCGGCCTAGAGGAGAAGATCGAGTTGATGCCAATCTGAATAGCATCAAGGTCAAAATTCCACCGTTTGATTGCAAGGACGACCCCGATGCATACTTTATTTGGGAGCAGAAGATTGAATCGATCTTTTTACTCCATAATTATTCTGAAGAAAAGAAGATCTGCTTAGCAGTTGTTGAATTCAATGGCTATGCCATACATTGGTGGGAACAGCTGCACAAGCTCAAGCGTCGAGCGAATGCTCCACCCGTTCGGACATGGGAAGAGATGAAGCGAGAGATGAGGAGGCGCTTCATCCCGTTCGGACCTTTATCAGCGACTGCAAGCTATGTCCCAAGGGACTCGGTCAGTAAGTGAGTACTTCAATGAGCTAGAGATTGCGCTAGCAAGAGCACAGATTGAAGAAGAAGAAGAGGCTACAATGGCGCGCTTCTTTAATGGTCTAAACCGTGATATTGCCAACAAATTGGAGCTGGTGTACTATGGGTCCTTAGAAGAGATGTTGCACATGGCCATCAAGATAGAGAGGTAGACCAAGGCTAGAGTCACCTACTCTAATTCGAGTTCAGCTGCGACTAAGGCACAAGGTTGGAAGAAGTCGCAATGGAGCAGGGAAGACAAAGGGGTCCGTACACCGCCTAAAGTCTTGCTATATGATTACAAGGGTCCCAGCAGCGGCACCAATCCTTCTAAGCCACTCAACAGCAGTGCCAACACAGCTCCGAACAGGCCCCCTACTAAAGATATAGTATGTTTCAAGTGCTCGGGACGGGGACACAGGCAAGCTGATTGCCCTAACAAGCATTTTCTCTTAATACGCGAGAATGGTGAGCTAGCATCCGACGATGAGCAAGAGATTGAAAGGGATGATGAAGGCACTAACGAGGATAGTGACTCGGACGAAGTTGTGATCAACTCGTTGTCCTTAGTGACGAGGCGCAGTCTTAGCGCACAAGTCAAAGAGGAGGCGCATGGAGACGAGCAGCGGGAAAATTTGTTTCACACCCGTTGCGTTGTCAACAAAACTGGGTGCTCCATGATGATTGACAACGAAAGCTGCACTAATTGTGTGAGCACAATGTTAGTTCAGAAGTTGGGACTGACTACCATACGCCACCCAAAGCCATATTCGCTACAGTGGATGAATAATGGAAGCGCCATTAAAGTGAGCTAGCAAGCACTCGTATCATTCGCAATTGGGAGGTACAAGGATGAGATCCTTCGCGACGTAGTGCCTATGCACGCATGTCATATTCTGTTGGGACGACCGTGGCAATTTGATAGATCAGTCGTACATGATGGCCGAACCAACAAGTACAAGCTAGTCAAAGACGGCAAGAAATACTCACTTGCGCCTTTGACTCCAGCACAAGTGTTCGAAGACGAACAATGGCTCGAAAAAGCCCATGCCGAGTGGGAAGTTGCTAAGAAGCTCAAGGAGAGCGAAGAAGAAGACAAGAGTAGCCCAAGCGAAGTAAAGATTGGCAGAAAGAAGACAAGTCTCTATGCCAAAGGGAAGGATCTTCGGCGAGCACTTACCATGCGCAATTCTAATTGCGAACCATGTAAGCCTTTGATTCTACTTCGCTTCAAGCCCTACTGTCTCTCTTCTTCTTCATCTACAAATTCTGCCCCACCTATTATTTTCGAGTTATTGGAAGAATTTGCGGATGTATTGCCCGACGAGATGCCCGCCGGTTTGCCTCCAATCCGAGGGATCGAGCACCAAATAGATTTTGTTCCAGGCTCCACAATTCTGAATCGGCCAGCTTATAGAAGTAATCCCGAAGAGACAAAAGAGTTACAGCGGCAAGTGGATGACTTATTGAGCCGTGGGTATGTGCGAGAAAGTCTTTCCCCTTGCGCCGTACCTGTGATCCTTGTGCCTAAAAAGGATGGAACATGGCGAATGTGTGTGGACTGTAGGGCCGTGAACAAGATCACCATCAAGTATCGACATCCCATTCCGAGGCTAGATGACTTGTTAGACGAATTGAGTGGCAGCCAAATCTTCTCAAAGATAGATCTTATGAGCGGCTACCATCAAATCCGAATGAAGGAAGGGGACGAATGGAAGACAACATTTAAGACCAAGCACGGTCTTTACGAGTGTATGGTCACGCCTTTCGGCTTGACAAACGCACCAAGCACATTCATGAGACTCATGAACCATGTGCTACGATGGTTCATTGGCAAATTCATAGTGGTGTACTTTGATGACATCCTCGTTTATAGAAGATCACTTGAAGAACATGGCGCGCACCTACGCCAAGTGTTCTTAACCCTACGTGAGCAACAGTTATATGCTAAAGCAAGTAAGTGCTCATTCGCGCTTAAGCAAGTCAGTTTTCTAGGGTTCATTGTGAGTGTGGAAGGCGTCAAGGTCGATGAAGAAAAGATCAAAGCCATCAAGGAGTGGCCTACGCCAAGGAACGTGAGTGATATACATTCGTTCCATGGCTTAGTGAGCTTTTATAGACGCTTTGTCAAGGATTTCAGCACTGTAGCAGCACCTTTGAACGAATTGACTAAAAAGGGAGTGCCCTTTGCATGGGAGAAGCCGCAGGAATAAGCGTTTCAAACGCTTAAAGAGAGATTATGCACCGCGC
The DNA here is from genome assembly GCA_963691705.1 of Viola odorata. Taxonomy (NCBI): domain Eukaryota; kingdom Viridiplantae; phylum Streptophyta; class Magnoliopsida; order Malpighiales; family Violaceae; genus Viola; species Viola odorata. Next base: position 37,023,212 of record OY829546.1, read on the forward strand.
CTGTTTTAGCATTGCCTAATTTTGAAAAGGCTTTCGAAGTGGAATGCGATGCAAGTGGCATCGACATTGGAGCGGTTCTAATGCAAGAGAAGAGGCCGATTACGTTCTTTAGCGAGAAATTAAAAGATGCACAACTTCGGTATCCCACTTATGACAAGGAACTATATGCGCTCGTGTGCGCCTTAGAGGTTTGGCAGCACTATCTTATGCCGCGAGAGTTCTTAGTGCACACCGATCACCTTAGCTTGAAATATCTGAAGGGACAAGGGAAATTGAACAAGAGGCACGCAACCTGGATGGAATTTATAGAAGCATTCCCGTACCACATCCAATATAAGCAAGGAAAAGAGAATATCGTAGCCGACGCATTGTCTAGACGGTATGCCCTCATCTCTTCTCTTAGTGCGAAACTTTTAGGGTTTGCGCACATAATTTCTCTCTACCCTCTTGATTCTGATTTTGGAGAGATCTACTCTACATGCATGACGACACATGAGTCTAAGTATTTTCAGCATGAAGGGTATCTATTTAAGCACAAGAGGTTGTGTATTCCGCATTGTTCTATGCGAGAATTACTGGTCTTAGAGTCGCACAGTGGTGGACTTATGGGACACTTCGGAGTTACGAAGACCCTTGAGATATTAAAGGGGCATTTTTATTGGCCGCATATGAAAAGGGACGTGATACGCATTGTGTCTCGGTGTATTACATATCGCAAGGCCAAATCGAAGGTTGCAAGCCACGGTGAGTACATGCCTCTACCCATTCCTTCGCACCCTTGGACAGATATCTCTATGGACTTTATGGTTGGGTTGCCGAAATCACGGAAAGGGAAAGATTGCATCTTCGTTGTCGTGGACAGATTTTCGAAGATGACACACTTCATTCCGTGCACCACTAGCAACGACACAAGCTACATCGCCAACTTATTTTTCAAGGAAATCGTTCGCTTACATAGAATGCCCGCAAGCATCGTAAGTGACCGAGACAGGAAATTTCTTGGCCATTTTTGGCGAGTATTATGGCGACGTTTGGGGACTAAGCTACTCTTTTCGACTTCTTGCCATCCTCAAACTGATGGACAAACAGAAGTAGTAAACCGCACAGTCGGGTCCTTATTAAGAGCATTAGTAGGCAAACATGTGACCAAGTGGGATGATCAGCTACCCTTTATGGAATTTGCCTACAATCGAGCCACGCATTCTAGCACTGGGTTTTCACCTTTCGAGATAGTCTACGACTTCAATCCTTTGACGCTGCTAGACTTAGCACCTTTACCTTTGCAAGATGCCGTGAGTTTAGATGGAGACGCAAAGGCAGCAGCGGTGAAAAAGACTCATGAGCAGACCAAGAAAAATATAGAGAAGATGAATGAACGCTTGGTCCGCAAGAAAAATCAAGGAAGAACGACCGCATCTTTCAAAGTAGGTGACTGGGTTTGGCTACATTTAAGGAAGGAAAGATTTCCAGCCTTGAGGCGTCACAAAATTTCCACAAGAGGAGATGACCCATTTTTGATCGTGGAGAAAATCAATAATAATGCCTATGTCCTCGACCTTCCTAGCGACTATGGATCCGAAAGTACTACCTTCAACATCTCCGATTTAAGTTTGTGTGATTAGGCGGAAGATGATGAGGAAAACTCAGATTCGAGGACGAATCCTCTTAAAGAGGGAGGGACTGATGCGAACCCTAGTACGCATCGCACGCATGCCGCACCTTCACGCGTGCGCTTGCCGCCCCTTGGCCCGATGACGCGCCAACACAGCAAGCGCCTGGCCAGCCAACTTTCTTTGTTCCTACATAATGAGATTCAGTGCGAGGCTACGCTGGAGGAGTCCGTACTACGCGAGCACACGCCGCGCTTAGTGACGCTGCTGGTCGCACCCAGCGTGCACGCTAGCGCCCATGAAACGGACGACCGAGCCAAGTCAGACTTGGGGAATATTTGCCGAGCTCCAGCCGAGTTACAAGATATCTTCAAGGGTCTAGAAGAGGCTACTAGAGTTTCAAGTCAAACGCCCAACGCGTTTGGGAGAATGGCCGAGCGGGTCAACGCATGTGCAAGTCCTAGCGCACCAAGGACTTCGACTTGAGGAAGGACGCGCATTCCGCAATTCTACCGTGCGTAGAATTGCTTGGGTCTACTAATACTCTTAGTACTAGTATTATAATTAAATTAATTAATTATTTCAGCTTTTGTTCAAGTCGAATTCTTGTATAGATTGAAGTTCTAGTTCTCGTAGGATTTGTATTCCTTGCGCCTATTTAAGGCAGCCGCTTGGCTTAATAAAATCAGACTTTTTTTGCCAACACTTGAGTTAAATTTAAGTCTCGCAGAACCTTTAATCCTTTGAGTCTGAACGCTCGAAGAACATCTCAAGTAAATCGAAAGTTCACCCCCATTGTTCGATTGCCTAGGTTGCTAACCAATTGCTGGTTAGAGGGTTAGGAGTTCGATCAAGATCCTCATTCGCGTAGCTGGGTTGGCTAGGCATCACGACTTAGCAGGGTCAGCGCACGTTTGGGTTCAGATTAAAGTATTTCCGCGCGAAGTCCATCCTTGAACAACGATCGCAACAGGAGCATCGATCCAAGCCTAGCAAGGATCGTATCACAGCGCTTGGGCAGTGTCTAGAGTAGCAGCGGTAACCTCCCTTTCAATAGCGGTAGCAGCTGCGACAGCTTCGGCCTCGGCTCCCACCTTTTTCCTTTGCTCCCGTTTCCTCTTCCTTCGAAAGTACTCAGGCTCTCAACCAGGTGGAGGCAGTGCACAGTTACAAAATGTTAGCATTAGTACTTCCCTGCAGCGTAAAGGAAAAAGGCCAAATGCTCACCCTTTTTGCATTTGTCAATATCCAACCCGTTAGCCACTTTACGGGCGTCAACGCTAAAGTCCAGTTGAAGCAGCATCTTCAACCAACCATCTTTCGTGTCAGAGAGGGGTTTCCTGCTACCCCAGGCCCCATCTTTAATTTCTTCATTAAAGTCGACCCTCCATAAAGGCTCAGGAAGGTCAACAATGAAAAATCCCTCCTTCTAGCCAGGAACGGAGGATTCAATGCCCATGAGTTTCCAAGTAAAGGGCTTCAGCGAGCTATCTTCATAACGGGGGGATATCGATATCACCCCCTTACAAGAGTACAACTGGAAAATATTATGAAGTAACGCTAAAGAGGGGGATTCAATCCCTTTGAATCGGCACAATGCTGCAAAGGCACTAACAACGCAAATCGCGTTAGGGCTCAACTGAGCCGGAGCCAAGTCAGAATCAGCCAGCAATAGTTTCACGAGCGGATCAAGGGGAAGCCGAAACCCATAATCAAACAATTTAGCATACATCATTCTACTATTACCAGGCAAAGGACTGTTTAGGCTGAGCGAATCAAAAGCAACGTGCACGGGATAATCCTCAGGGAACCGAACACTAGACTCGGCCAACTTATGATGAATTAAAGGCAGAGTATAGAGAGAAGTGGGCGTATTATCAATTTTTTCTTCCCCAACAGACCTTTGAGGATCTACATCCTCAGCAGATTTCTTAGAACGAGTCTTAGCCATGACCAACAAAAAGAAGAAAGAAAGAGAAAGAAAGGGCGTGTACCTTCGCAAAAGAAAACACCAGGAGTCCTAGACCAGAAAAGAAGGAGCGGCGCGGGTTATTTTCCCGAAGGTAACAACGGACGAGAAAGGAGATTAAAAGAGAGAGGAGATAGGGAAAACATTATATAACCCTGAGAGGGTAAAAAGGCATGACCAGTTAACAACTGACACATGGCGAAGCGGCGTGACAAAGAGCGTGGCACGCGCGAGAAGGCATAAGTTTTAAAACGATGATGAAACGCTTCAGCAATCGCATCTCCCTAGAAGGCGCTTGCTTCAAACGCCTCTCCGTGAGAAGGACACGTGTCTTTCCTCATCATTACTCCTCAAATCACATTAATTAGGGATTTGCAGCATTTAATGACCTAAAAAGCAGTGCTAGCCTCACCGCGCGACCCCACGAAACGGCACGACAATACAGAGAGGCTAACGAAGAGTGAGTAACAGTAACAATACAATGAACCAAACAGTGCGATAAAGGCTGCATGGCGTCAACATTATTACAGAAAGAACGATGTCAAATGATTTTCCAGGGAAGAATAAAAGAAATATAGATAGCGAATGGAATAACAATCAAGGGGGAGATTCAGGAATTTGCTGCGGCACTCGAGCCACCCCTCGGGGGAAAATGTTGTGCACCCCCACCACCATTGCCGTCAGTCCTTTCTCCCTCCGGGGTAGACAAGCCATTCCTACTTTCGCTAACCTCGTCCTTCATGGCAGAAACATAGTCAGCAACCAGGGCCGGATCAGAAGAGCCACCCTTAAAGCAGGCTACGAATCCAGAGGTGAAGGCTTCCAAGACCTTCTTTTTCCACCACTCCATTTTCAACGATGTCCTGGCAAACTCCTCGTCTTGAGGTAGCATCTCTTCGCGAAGAAGGAGATTTTTCTTCTTTTCCAACGCTAACTCTGCCTCCAGAACCTCAACCTTCGCTTTCCCTGCGGATCTCTCTCTATTTAGCTCATTCCATGACTCGTCATGGAGACGTGTTAGCAACCTTACTTGGTCCGCGGTTCGGTCAAGCTGCACCTTTTGAGCGTATATCGCGCTAGAAAAGTTTCACAATTCATGGTCATGAACTTCGAACAGATAGTTCATATGGTGGAAGATATCCAGAGAGTCATTCATAACATGCCGGTGGCGGGCCTTCGGAGAAAGCTAAAGAAATTTCTCTTTCTCTTCACGGGAACTCATCATTTCCCCTATCAAGGGTGCAGTAAACTCATCTCTAGAAAAAGGATTGGACACCCCGACAACGCGGAGACCGTCAAAATAGAACCCTGTCAAGTTCATACGATAGTTCGGGGTCCCGTTAGGGCCACCACAGGAAAGATTGACTATTGGAGTTGAAGAAGAACCCACGGTAATCACATTCGAGATAGGAGTAAAGAACAATTGCGGAAGGGCTTTAGGCGGCAACTCAACAACTGAATCCGCAGCGGAAGACGTGACCATTACATCAGGAATACAGTGAGAAATTGGAGAATCAGGAGCGTTAGCTGTAGGAGGAGAGCCTGTCATCGGTGGGGTCCCCGCCTCAGTAGAACGGGTGGCAGCCGACGCCTCAGTGATGTTCACCGTCTGAGAAGTACTTACTTTGGACGAAACGACAGGTATGGAAGCAGCCGCCGCACTAACAGAAGAAACTTCGATAGCCCGTCCACTCGTGTTTGCTCGAAGCGCTTTCCAGTGAGAGGAAGAAGCAGCCGCCGATCTGGTAGCCAATTCTAGATGAAACGAGAAGCTCGGACAGAGCCGCCGAGCCTTCGCCCTCCCCGAGCGACTGTCTTGGTCCTTCCCCTCTTGGGCTGAGCGCTTTGGAGATTAGAGCCTTCGGCAAGGGGAGAGGCTGGTAAAGTTTGGAGCGGCGTTACATTGAGCGTCAACATTACCAGGTGATCGACCGTCAGTGTCTCCTATAAAAGAAATGTGTTAGGACAAGGAATGAATGCAAAAGAAAATGCGAGAAAAGACAGACTCACCCATAACGCACTCCTCTAGAGGCTTGGACAAAGCAAACTCACGGATACGATAACAGGTATCCACGTCCAACAAGGCGTTAGCCTGCTCCACCACGAGATTTGTCCAAATGGGGCCTATGAGCTCCTGGTTAAAGTTAATGCTCCACAAACGGGACGGTAGCTCCAGAACGAAGAAACTACTTTTCCAGTGAGCCACACCCCTCTCAAAGCTGCGAAACCGTTGCCAGAACGACTGCACGAACGCGTCATCCCATCGAGGAGTGATGTCGATTAAACAATTATGACAATTCATACTAAAGAATTTGCGAAATAAATTGAGGGATGGGGTGAGAATATTCTTCAACTCGCAAGCGCGAAGAAAGGCATAAACCCCACACCAGGAAGAAGGAGTTATCTGGGCAGGATTAAGGTTGTGCTCCCGCAGCAGCGTTAGTATTGAATCATGGACAGGAAAGCGAAAACCATAGAGGAACATCTTAAAGTAAAGTAGCCTACAGAAACCCCACGCCGGATTATGAAGCCGCATGTAACTTTCAGGAACAAAGGGTTCATATCCGGGGGGGAAAGGTAATACCGTGCTCCTCCAGTTCGGCCCTTAGAACCACATCGCACGTAAAAATACTGGGTGATTGTGCGACCTCTGGATCCTCGGGTCTCCAGATAACCTGGCGGGGCCTATTCCTAACCATAATAAACCAGCAAATGGGAAATCTGAAAGGATTGAAGTGGTACCTTAAAAGGGAAGATTTACGGGTGACTCGGTGGACGACGGCGGGCGACCAGGAAGTTCTTCTGAGAAAAGACGAAGGAAGACGAAAGAGAAAATTTAAAGCAAGGGCAAAAAATGTTGGAAAGAGAAGATGGTCCCTTCTTAAAGGGTTAAATGCCACCGCATTGATTGAACTACCAACCATGCTGAGACGCGTGTAAAAAGAAGTTGGCTACGTGGAAACATATTAAAGGAATCTAAAAAGAGAAGTTATTCGTCGCGATTCCCCAAATGGCGACAAAGTTGACCCAGTTAAATAATCGCGAAACGGTTACCTCAGCAAGGCTAACCCCTCGCATTAGCTACCAACAAGACCAACGCGCTGACGGAAAGATAATGACAAAGATAAAAAGATAGAAAGCATCACTTTATTCATAAGATGCCAAAAGGCATATACAGTATGCCTAACATAAGGGCACTAATCCTCATCGGGCCAGTAGATGCCATAGTGATAAACCCCGTCGTCATCTAGGAACGGCATCTTCTCGTTAGCGGGTGGAAAGGGCTCATCTACTCCCCTCTCCAGGCCGAGCCCTGACGGGCCTGACTTTTCCTTGATAAATGACACTACCGTTCCAGCACCAGCATCGATGGAGGAAGTTTTCTCCAGCGAACAATCAGGCAAAGGAAAGAGTTTGCTACCCTCCCGAGTAGCAGAGCCAGAAGAATCAAAAGGCGCGGTGGACGCCTTGGAGGTTTTCTCCCTCCGCCTCTTGCGGTCCTTTCGACAGGCTGGCGACCTCCATGGTGGCGACGGAGGAGGATGATCTAAGTCCGGCGAAGTCGGAGGGGTTGGTAGGGAGTCGCGATCCGCGGTACCCAAAAAGTAGAAATATGCCATTTCAATTCACAAATGAGTAAAAGAGAAAGAAGAAGATGAAGATGAACAGAAAAAGGGAAAGTAACTCCCTTAAATAGCCAAGGAGGAGCTCCGATCCTCTCGCGTGCCCCTGAAAAGCAATTAAGGCGCCTGGGAAAAGTAACCATAATTGCAGAATCTGATCCGGCACATGTATATCCGCTCGTTAATTGCGCCAATTAGAGGACACCAAAAAAATGCCCAACTACCTACCCTTGGGAAGGCGGCCCAGAAAACAGTGGAAGCAGAACATTCATTGCCGATTCCCGGGACATAACCACTGCAGTACTATGTCCCGAGGAAGACTCATTTTTGGTTGGGCTTACAACGAATGCCTCCAACTAACACAACAAGAAATCAAACAAGGAAAAAGAAGACTTGATGGTGATAGAAACAACCATTTATTTATTTATGGCCTGAACGGCCTTAGCGTCCAGATGCATGTACAAGAAAGCACAAGAAAAAGAAACAAGAGGAAGCGAAGACAGCGGTCAAGCATTAGACCCAGCACCATCCTCCCCTGGCATGACGGGAACCTCCCTCAAGGCGTCAGCAACGGAGGTCAGTTCGGCAGAACTGGCCCTCATACCCTTCAAGCAGCAGGCTAGTAAGTTCTTTCTCTGCTGCAGCATAGAAGCAACCACCTCGATGCGGGAAGTGGTGGCGGCCAACTTTGCCAAGCTCTCCAAAGGACTGAAATCCCCCAGAGATATTCCCAGCTGCCTAGACAGAATGGGGGTTGACATTCCTTGCAATTCCAGGACATCCTCCGAGGTCTTGGTGATCATCCTCTCTAGGAATCCGATGTCACCTTCAGTGAGGTTCTTCAGGGTCAAAGCTTTGGAGATCAGGAATTTTCTAGTCAGCTCATCCATGGTGAAAATATATGAGGAAAAAGCGAAAAAGATGTGAGAAACTTACAGGGAGGAAAGCTTCAATTTATAGACTCAGAAGAACGGCAGTCAGGGTTGGCCCATTTTCTAGCAAAGAGCCACTCCGGTATATAGAAGACTGATAAGCTGAAGAGGGAGCGTTAACCCTTGGTAAACACTCGAGCTCATTTTTAGTTGGGCTTATGATAACAATACGCCTAACGACAAGGGTATTTTCGTCTCATACCCCGCGGGGAGAGAAAATGGTTGTTATTCCTACCGTCACGGCAGCATCGAGGCTACCGTCTCTCCCTAGGAGATTGACACTGGGATGGTCGACGTCAACGGGGGGTCCCACATGACATTTTGTGATGGCCAAAGGTGCTACCCCATCCCAGTATAAACCGAGCGTCTTGAGAAGAACGTAGCCATTACCTTGCCTAGGTAACGGCTACCCCCGCACCTAACGCCATGATGGCATATCGCACCATGGGAGAACTATAACCCCTGACAGGAGTGATAGCCCATAGTAATCCAAACTACGCAGAAATGCTCCTTTCCGCCTATAAATACCTCCACCACGAAGAAGGAAGGTAAGCAGAATTTGCTGGCCCAAGCTTTGCCATTCTCGCCACTCATACTAACTTAAGCATTAGAGTGTTTACGCCGGAGACCCCCTCCGGCGTCTTGCAGGTACATCGGACCACCGTGGACACTGAATCCGAGGAGCCCTTTTTACCTTCTACCCTTCGGCAGCAGATAAATTCTTATCAGTGAGCATTCACCCAAGGAGACTTTCGCATTTAAATGGGATGTTCCAAATCTTGGAGTGGTATAAACCCAATCATTTTGCAAGACAATAAGGGTATAGACTAGGATCCATAGCTTTGTTTGAAGACAAACTGAACTCTCATGCTCATATTTCTTATTAGTTGTCCTTGACACAAACTTTTAGTGGCGCGTCTTTCATTATTCCACCACCTTGCTCTAACATTTATCTTGAACGTATTGATACTTATTTGTCATGGTGTATTGAAGGGTTAGCTGTTATTTTAGACAATATCTCCATTATTTTGTTGCAATCTAGTAAGGCTTCTAACTACAAGCTCCTCCCCTTGGCTAAAATATCCTTTAGGATCAGCAGTGGATCTAAGGGGAAGACTTCTTCAAAGTATCTTCCAAGGAATGGTAATTCTAAAATGAGAGACTTAGGAAGAGATCGTCAAAGAAAATAGGGGCTTGGGTCGAAGGTCTTGGGGAATGATAAGTCTAGGATGAAAGAGTGTGCTCCTCTAAAAAGATCTCATTCTACTGTGATTGTTGCCCCCTCTCATGATGATGCTCCAAGATGGAAAAGGACAAAGCATGTTGCTCGCAAGTCTTACGGGAAGGAGGTCTTGTATAGTGATGGTGAAGATAATGAGGATCAGGTATGTTATCATTCTCTTTATTTTTTATAAATTCACTTTCAACTCCTCATCACCAATATCATTTACCTTTTCCTTTTTTTAATTTATTTATAGTAGTTCTTATGAGAAAGAACAACCGAAAGGATGTTGAGGCTACGCCTAAAATACCTCCAAAGATAGCGTTATCTAAGAAGAGTACTCCTTAGAAAGACCTTGGGCTTGCTAATGATGGTGAGATGTCCCTCAAAGCTAGGAGCAAAGGTATCTACTAATTTATCATCCATTGTTTTTAGCTTTTATGCTTATAATACTTATATTTACTTTCTTCCAATGTTTCCTGATTTTTTTGTAATCGCAAGTGATACTTTAAACCTTACTTCTTATCCTAACTGATATGGTCTTGGTTCCGATTTGGAGATAAAGCCGTAACTTGATGGAGGAAAGGATCTAGTCCTCTTTGTTAGGATGACAAATGTAGATAATCGGTGGATAGATGGACGAATATAGATGATTTTAATGGAGTAATAGGCAACGTATAATGGATGAAGGATAGAGATGTATTTAAGGGATAACTTGTATTGAACTTGAAAGTGAAGAAAACCTCCTTACAACGAAGGTAAGGCAACCTTTCTATGTCACTAGTAGGGATCTCTAATCAAGACCGACCCTTTCAATAACAAGAATGAACAACCTGGCTATTTGACAAGAGAAAGATAACTTGGTTCTAGGAACCCTAAATGCTAACCTAAGTTATTTGGCCTACGATGAAGATATCACTCAAATCAAAGACAAGGTATAAAAGAGGCTATCTCCTTCTATTTATACCTATGACTTATTACAATGGGTAAACCCTTAACTACCCTTAACATAGGGTCTTGGAACGTTTGGCCTTGGTGGGCTTGAAGGATGGGCCGAGATGGCTTAGGCGCACGGGCTCACGGGTTGCTAGGGTTGGCGCGACCTTCTTTATGATTTGTTAGGGCTTTGGAGCGCGGTTCCTCATGACTTGCGAGGTCTTCCCATGAGGTCCATATGGGTCTGTGAGTGAGCTCATTGACATGTATGCATGTCGTCCATTGAGCTCTCGCTTCCAAGTTGATCTCCTTGGCTCTAAGAGTCTTCAAGAGCATGGCCACCATCCCCTTACTCCGTGTGAAGTATCCATGTGCTCCCATGCTTGTATCACTAACCCAGATGTCGAGCAAGAAAAAATTGAAGCATTGAATAATTTTGATGAAGCTGATGTCGGTACTTCCATGAATGCCCTTAACGACATTGATTTCCCTAGTACCATAGATGGGGGTGTTATTCATGTAGATGATGAAGAAGAGGTGGATTCATTGAAGATAACAGAGTCTCTAATTACCAGACCTACTAATGTCGTTGCTTCTTCTGCTCATCATTTTAGCTTACATCAGTCAGCTACGAGTCTTCAAAAGCTGATGCCTACCAAATCTATTTATCCTGGTCCACCCATCAATCCTAAGGAACTTGCTTTATGTCGATCTTCTGTTGTTTGTGGACTTCTTGGTTATCTTAAAAAGGAGTTCCGGGTTGCCCTCAGTGGCCGCTTTTCAAATTTGACGACCTGGTGGGAAAATAAGTCTTCCATTGTTGAGGAGGTCATCAAGGCTATATTTATATCTGATACTGCTCCATTAAAGTCAAAGGTTAGGGACTTTCTAATTCAAGTTGACTCTTACCTCGCAAGGAGAGAAAAAAACACGAGTTTTGTTCCTTCATCTAAGCAAATTGATGGATTAAAATTAAAGCTTGACGCATCTCAGATACGAAGTTCTTCCTTTTAGGAGAGTTCAGAAGCAGAGATGAAAGATTTGGACATGAAGATCAGCCAGTTGCAAGAGGAGAAATGGTAAGTTAGCTTCCAAGATTGAGAAGTTGTGAGATAATCTTCAAGGCAATGATGAGAACATCTAGAAGCTTTTTGCAGAACAGGAAGAATGGAAAAGGAAAGAGGCCGTCACTACAGCTAAAGTTGAAGCATTTGATTGTTAGAGAGAAGAACTCAAATGTACTTTCCTTCAAATGACATTGGAAGGCATAGTGACAACTTTGAGTTCTTCCATAAATATGCCTGTAGGGTGTTATCCCGATTGGGGTCTTGAATGCAGTTCAATAGGCCCAAAGGGCGTCATCGAGCTTCACACTCCAATCTTTGCGACTCTGGTTAACCGTTTTCTCTAGTATAGATTGATCTCACGGTTGGAAACCTCAGCTTGACCATTTGTTTGGGGATGGTAGGCCGTAGAGACCTGATGATGGACCCCATATTTGTTTAGGAGAGCGGTCACTACACGGTTACAGAAGTGAGTGCCACGATCACTGATCAGGGCCCTAGGCGTACCAAATCTGTTAAAGATGTGAGTGCGTAGGAAATCTACCACTACTTTAGAGTCATCTGATCAGGTTGCTTTGGCCTCAATCCATTTGGAGACATAATCTACTGCAAGGAGAATGTAGGTATTGCCAAAAGAATTCGGGAAGGGTCCCATGAAGTCAATACCCCAAATATCAAAAATTTCCCAAGAGATGATGTTGGTTAGGGGCATCTGGTTTCTTGCTCCAATATTGCCTGTGAGTTGGAATCAAGGGCATGATGCACAAAAAAGATAGCTATCCTTAAAAATTGAAGGCCAGTAGAAACCAGCCTCCAAAACATTCATGGCGGTCTTTTTAGAAGCAAAATGACCTCCTTCTGTTGACAAGTGACAAAATCTCAAGATCGAGGGCACTTCGTCCATAGTCACACAACGACAGATGATTTGGTCTGAATAATGCTTCCACAAATATGGGCGGTCCCAGATGTAATATTTGGACTACTTCCTGATCTGGGTACATTCGAAGGGAGAGGCATCGGCGGGGTAAGAGCCAGTAGCACAAAAATTAGCAATGTCAGAGAACCATCGGAATTGTAAAGCCTAGGGAAGACATAACTGCTCATATGGAAAGGTATCCCTGATAGGAATTAGCGAATCATCTTCTTGGGTCGGGAGTCTGCTCAAGTGATCAGCTACCGAATTTTCTAACCCTTTTTGTCCTTGATCATGATATCGAATTCCTAGAGCAATAGAATCCAGCGGATGAGACGAGGCTTTGCGTCCGCTTTCTTGAGTAAACATCTGAGGGCGGACTGGTCTGAATAGATGATCACTTTTGTGCCCAAGAGATACTGTCTGAACTTGTCCAGTGGATAGACAATTGCTAGGAGTTCCTTTTCCGTAGTGGTGTAGTTTTGCTGAGCGGGGTCTACCAATTTGGAGGCATAATAGCTAACATAAGTTTCCTTATCTTTCTTCTGACCCAGAATAACTCCTAACACTTGGCTGTTTGCGTTGCACATGATCTCGAATGGGAGTGTCCAGTCGGGGGTACGAATTATAGGTGCAGAGATGAGCTTGTTCTTAAGGGTATCAAAAGCAGCTTGACAACATTCATCGAATTGGAAATCAACATCCATTTACAATAAACGACACATAGGTTAGGCAATTTTTGAGAAATCTTTGATAAATCTCCGATAGAAGCCTACATGCCCAAGAAAAGGGCTCACATCACAGACGCTAGTGGGATAGGGCAAGGTCTCGATTACTTGAATTTCTGCCCTATCCACCTCTATACCTTTGCTGGAGACGATGTGACCAAGTATGAGCCCTCGATCGACCATGAAATGGCATTTCTCAAAATTCAATACTAGGTTAGTCTCGATGCATCTTTGTAGGCATTTTCTCAAATTAGACATGTATTCCAAAATGGAGTTACCATAGACGGTGAAGTCTTCCATAAAGACCTCGATACCATTTTCAACAAGTTCTGAAAAAATACTCACCATGCAGCGTTGAAACGTGGCGGGGAGTATTATAGAGGCCGAAGGGCATACGCCAGTAGGCAAAAGTGCCAAAGGGGCATGTGAAGGTGTTCTTTTCCTGGTCTTCGGGGGCAATAGGAATCTGATGGAATCCGGAGTATCCATCTAGACAACAATAGTGAGTTTTACCCGCGAGACGTTCCAGCATCTGATCTATGAAGGGAAGAGGGAAATGATCTTTCATAGTGGCCGCATTCAAACGACGATAATCAATACAAACTCGCCACCCGTTCTGAATTCTTGTTGGGATGGTTTCACCGTCTTGCCCAATGGTGATAGTGATACCGGTTTTCTTGGGCACGACTTGAACATGGCTTACCTAGGGGCTATCCGAAATGGGGTAAATGACACCTGCATCTAACAACTTCAATATCTCCTTCTTCACTACGTCCATCATGGGTGGGTTCAGTCTGCGCTGAGGCTGGCTGACTGTTTTACTAGTGTCCTCTAGATGGATCCGATGAGTGCACAAAGATGGCGACAAGCCCTTGATATCGGCGATAGTCTATCCGATGGTATGTTTGAATTCTTTCAATAAGGTAATCAACTTATCTTCCTCAGAATTGTTGAGCTTGTTGGAGATGATAACATGAAGAGAGTTATCAACACCTAGGTAAACATACTTCAGATGAGAAGGCAGAGGCTTCAAATCAAGGGCAGGAGCTTTCTCAATAGACGGTGACAACTTAATGTGATCAGAACAGATGGGGGATATGACTAGGGGCCATATGGAACAATGACACATTCCTCTAAGGCTGCGACCATGGAATGCAACTCTAGAGGAGTGAAAAACGTCGAGGTCAAGATATTCATGAGAGGGTGTGAGGCTCCTGTCCATGGCAAATTGCAAATGATCATTAGAATTTAATTCAGCAATTTCATCAATAATAGGATCAACTAAATCAACATAATTGACACTCGAAAATTCAGAAGGATAACGCATGGATTTCAGCATGTTGAACTTGATGATCTCGCCATCAAATTCGAGGGAGATGGTGGCATCATAGATGTCAATCTTGGCTCTGGCAGTGGCTAGGGATGGTCGCCCTAGAAGGACATCTGATGATTTATGATCGTCACTCAAAAGTAATATTTTCTGCTAGCAAAATGCACAATAAATGTGTATAGGGCAAATCAGAGTTGAACCACAAGGATTAATGGTAATATTCTGTTCGTAATGTATGTCCAGATCTAAACAGTAACAAGTAACACTTGGGGGGGGGGGGGTTTTGGAGCTAGCGAGATTTGAATACTAAAGCTAACAAGTGAACTAAATAAAGTAAAAATTATCTAAAGGCAATAAAACAGTACCACAAGAGGGGTAAATCAGATAATAGGAAAGAGTCTTAGCAAAGGGATTCCGCGGGTTGCGTCTAGGCCTAGTTGGTCATCAGCTCAAGGATATTCTACTCTCACGGTGCAGACGTGCTATAGAGGCCAGGTACGCTTAGGCCTCCTGTCTGCCTTTGTAAGAGAAGTCTCGCCCAAGGTACGCTTGTGAGCGAGATCTTGACACTCCGTCCTTCCCCAAGGTTCGCTTGTGGGGAGATCCAGAGGCCCATGAAGTGGAGGAAGACACGTCTAGGGCAAGACGTTGTCAGATCCACCCTAGTTAACTTCCAGGCCTAGCCGGATTGGACCAGCAACCTGATGACTCCGGGCTAGGTGCCTACTGATTCTAAAGAAATGGCAGTAATTACAAAGGAAAATACAGCAGTTGATCAGGCTTATATAGATCCAGTGCAATATGACAGTAAAATGGCAAGAGATTAAATACACGCATAAGAGTTTATGAAGAACATTAAGGCTTCACAACTACCCTTGCAACCCTTGGAAAAACCTTTGCTAAGACAAAAAGATCTAGCTACTCATACTCACAATAACTTTAAATATAAATAGATTTGATAGCAAGCATAAAAGGAAAATAAGAAAATGGGGAGAAAACTATTAAATACCAGCCGGAGCTAAAAAGCTCCTGTGAAAGAGTAAGGTTGGCCGGCGGCTACAGCTTGAAGATGGAGGAACAAATCCCAAGAAGACTGAAAAATAGAAAGTAGGCTGATTTCTGCCTCCTACCAATGTTGCTTACCCTAAAAATCCTAAAGTTACTGTTTATATACAACCCTAAGCTAACTAGAGGACAAATCCAGCTAAGGGAAGAAGACAAAATGGGAGGAAAGGGACAGCTGGGCTGGAGCATGTCCTAGGAGGAATATTCCTAGGATGCTCAAAAGGGATCAGAGAAGAATCTTGCTGGCGTCTCTCTTCGTGCGCTCCAAGATGGATTGCAAGCACGTGCGGCTCAATTCTAGGGCAAGACGCAACACTTTTCGGCTTCACAGATAGTCCAGGGCTGGACACGAATGCGCGCATCTAGGGCTCGACTGAGGAAATACGTCTAGGCCACGACGAAGACTGGGAGACTTCCAAAGCTGCTCAATTCCATCCCAGAACGTGTGCTTTCTGTCTTTTTCTCCTCCAGGGCTGGATATGGCAAAAAGTATTGAAAATAGAGCAAGTTAGTAGAATCAAGGAGGGGAAAACATACAAAATTAGAGAGAAAATATCTAGAAAATACACGCATATCATACATCCCCACACTGCCCAATGCTCGCCCTCGAGCATCAATCAAAACTTAAAACCACCCCAAGTCACACACGACACACATCCAACGAGACACAAAAGCAAGGATCCTCAGGATCAGACCAAGCTGTGACACAACAGACCTTGCCTAGATGCACACTTGCGTTAAACCAAAAGGATAACGACCCTAGAAATTAAACTTTTCCAAATCCAGGCCCAAACAGAAGCATTCCTCACTGGTCGTGTTTACACTCGCTCTCATAAGCAGGGGTCATGTGTTTAAATCACTCAAACTAATGCAATGACACAACAGAACACACAATTTGCACATCATTCCGAGTAGTGATCCACATGCATAGGCAATCATTCGATCTAAAAGACTTTGCAATAGGGGAAAGAAACAACAGTGAAAGAGGTGGCTAAGGAAGAGATGAGAGATGAAATGAAACCCGGAATGTTTCCTTGGCTGAAAGAAGCAAAGTGGTGAGGTGGCGCTCATCGAGGGCTCGCCGGAGATGAGGGCTAGACAACTGGTACTTCTTCTAGAGAGGGAAGTTCCTTTTTTCGATAATGCTGGTCGGTTCTTCATTTATGCTCGTGCCTCGATTCTTTATTGTGTTTTTTTTTTTTTTTAGCTAGATATATCGAGGCCACGAACCATGGATTCTTGGATTTCTCATGGCTAGGGTGAGATATTTCTGCTATGCTTCCATTTTTTTCATTCTGTTGCTGCTGGCCTTTTTTCTTGCTTTCAGCACTGCGATTACAATGTATCTTCCCCACACTTCGGTTTGGTTGTGTTGTCCAGCCCTCGACATTGCCCTCTTCGAACTCTACCTCACCTGCCAAGGAAAAGATGAATGAATCAGCTCAAATGGTTAAGAAAAAGGGTGAGAAGGGGATGTCGGGGTCTAGAGATGGAGAGTAGAGGCGAAAAACAAAGGAGAAGAGAAGAAAAAAGAAATTTTTACAAAGTCTTTTGTCCTTTCGATGCTTTCCTACGACTAATGGTGTCCGCACCCAGGGATATCATGCAAATTTAGTGCTTTGCTAAGCCATGCAACTATTCACACAAAAATATATCGCTGAGGCTCAATCATGCTTACAAGGTTTAATTTTGATTGCAACTATCCAGACCTAGATGTGGACATAAGGGGCAACAGGCAAAGACTGGGTGACTAGGCCTAGACTGATAAGAAGGACCTTTTTCAAGTGCGCAAGCTAGAAGTGTGTGTCCATGCCTTGGGGGTTTTAAAACAAAACTAGCAGTGCAAAAAGATAGCTGGAAAAATCCGAGAAAAAAACTGAGAAAATCCGCATCATGCAGTCATGCAACAAACATGAAAATAAACATGCGTTGACACACAAAATTAAACAGCAAGCAAAGATAAAGTCCCTCCCCACACTTAAGCTTCACATTGTCCTCAATGTGAGAAGGGCACACAAACACAGAAGTTCAAATTTAAAGAAAAGTACAAAACAGAAATTTAAAACCCTTCACTAGGGTGAAACGATTGTTCAGGGCGGGATTAATGGGGTGGGAGATTGCGGCGCGCGACTTCACTAGTTAGACCGCGGAGTTCAGTAAGGATTGCGTAGAGGAGCCGTTCAAGGGTTGGAGTATTGATGGTCATAGGAGTGACAGCGGGGGCTGGAGTCTCTGCTGGGCGGGAGCTACTAGCTGGGTCTGGAGAGGGCTGAGTAGAAGATTGCGCTTCTGAAGGCCAAATAAACTTGCCACCGTGCTTTGCTCCATGAACCTGCTCTTTCTGGCTGGTGCAAACTGTACTGCAAAGGAAGGGGCAAGATATCTAGTCATGGGTGAGAGTTGAGGAACGGCAGTGGTGGTGTCGGGCTCCTCTTAATTCAAAATTTGAAAAGGCTGAGGGACAGGAGGGAAAAAATAAAACAAAGGGAGGGAAAGAAATAACTGAAATAATTATTAAAAGAAAGAGATATAAGGAAAATAAATAAATAAATGAGGCGCGTGGAATGCCTCCTTGGCCGGCCATCTTTTTCGTCCAGGCCTAGACGATGTTAGACGTCTAGGGCAAGACTGGTGGGTCTGCCACCAGGGGGTGGAAACCTTCGTGGAATAGCTCCAATCTGTGGTCACTCACTTTCGAAATGAGGCCCGTGTCCATATTCTGGATCGCAACCACACCATGATCATTCACCTTCTTGACAAGAGGCCCGTTTATGCTTCAACTTTCTAGAAAAGAGCCTTAGACAAGAATTGTAAAGTAAAACCTTTTGTCCAGTATCGAAGGTTTTAGAAGAGAGCAACTTATCATGGTGAGTGTTAGTCTTGGCTGTGTCTTGGGCAGGTTGCGGAGTTGGGTTATCATTGAGCGTCTTGCCCTCGATGGTCAAGGAAGTAGCAGTAGCAGTTGAGGCGGGGGTTACCGTAGCCTCAAAAGTGGTCATGACGACAGCTGGAGTCATGGCTGGTTGAGGAGTGCAAAGAGCTGGGTCAAGTGTCTTGACGTCGACGACCGTCCATCCAAGGTCCTCGTGGTATCCTTTGAGTGTCGACACCAGCTCGCGCTCTGCATCTGGATTAAGCTTGCTAGAGATGATCACCGGGAGTGTGTCATGTTCGTCAAGGTAGGCGTACTTGAGGTGCGAGGGCAAGCTCTTCAACTTCAACTTAGGGCCTTGCACAAAAGAAGGGGCAGACGCTGAATTTATAGTGATGTTCCTGTCGAGGGCAAGATGTGCAGAGTTGTCAGCGTTAAGATCAGAAACTTGTGTAACAATAGGGTCAACAATATAAACAATTGAGTGCTCTGAAGTCACAAGTGTCAAGACCAAAGGGTCCAGTGCGGCGGGCGAAATGCTCCTGTCTAGGGCAAGCTATAGAAACTCATCAGTAGCAAGTTTAGAAACATTAGTAACAGCAGGCACAACAATATCAGCAAAGTTCACGCTAGAAAACTCAGTGGGGCATCTCATATCATCAAGAATATTGAACTTTATGGTCTCTCCGTCGAACTCAAGAGTAATAAAGGCGTCATGGACATCGATCTTGGCTTTTGCTGTCGCAAGAAACGGGCGTCTAAGGAGAACATCCGAAGGCTTGGTTGATTCTCCTTCAGCCATGACAATAACATAAAAATCAGCAGGGTATAGAAAATCCCCTACTTGCATGAGGAGATCTTCTAGAATACCTTCAGGGTAGACAATGGATCGGTCGGCCAACTGGATAACAAGGTGGGTTTCCTTCAATGGGTCGACTGTTATAAACTGTCAAAGGCATAACGTTTATGCCGGCGCCTATATCGTACATAGCTTTTCCAAGTTCGGTCGATCCAATCTTACACGGGATAACAAACATACCCTGATCTTTACATTTCGGAGGCAATTTCTGTTGGATATGGGCAGTAGCATTTGCTCCCATACTTATCTTATTGACCCCGGCCAAATGACATTTGTTGGTGCAAAGAGTTTTGAGGAACTTGGCATAACGGGGCACATTTTTGATTGCTTGAATCAAAGGGATATTGACAAGAACCTTTCTGAACGTATCAAATATCTCTCGGTCATCCTTCTCCTTTTTTAATTTGACCAACCGTTGGGGAAATGGAGGCTCAAGGATCTTATGAATATATTCTTGAGTGAATTCTGGGGGCTTCTTGTCATTCCTCGGAGAACCTCTAGGAGATCGTATTCTGTCAATCATGACATCTGGAACCATCTCATTTTTTCTTGGCTTAATCCCGGGCTCGACTGTCTGTTCGGCGTCGAGATCTGGACTAACTCTGGATGGCAATTCACGCCCACTGTGGAGAGTGACAGCGCAAGCCTCATGCTTCGGGTTTGCTTCGGTTTGTCCAGGGAGCCTGCCTCTGTTCTTTAATTCTTTCATTTCGGCTGCCATGGTGCCCATCTGCTTTTGCATTTCCGTGATGATGTCTTTGTATTTAGTGCAATCTTCGGGTGGTGGAGGTGAACGAAAAGGTTGATTTATTTGTGGTGAGGGTTGGTATTGCTGGTTAGGGTACGGTGGTCGAGGTTTAAAGTACT
The DNA here is from genome assembly GCA_963691705.1 of Viola odorata. Taxonomy (NCBI): domain Eukaryota; kingdom Viridiplantae; phylum Streptophyta; class Magnoliopsida; order Malpighiales; family Violaceae; genus Viola; species Viola odorata. Next base: position 37,043,202 of record OY829546.1, read on the forward strand.
GCATGTTGAGAGGAGGGGGGTGGTTTCCATAAGGATGTTGCTGTTGAGGGCTGGGTATCCACCCTGGGCTTGGTTGTTTCCAGCCCTGGTTGTAATTCTGGCCAGGGGGTGCATTGTAATATCCAGCGGCATTCACTTGGATCTCGTCCGTGATATGAGGACAAGCATCCGTTGGGTGATCCGTGTAATTGCAAATTTGGCATGCCTTGACCTGGATCGCCTGTTGAGACGTCATGGTATGTAGCATGCCCTGGATAGAAGTCAATTGCCCTTGCAAAGCAGCTACCTGAGCACTCTGGTCGCTACTTGCCCCTCCCAATAGAATGGTATTTTTGGCCATGAGCTCAATTATGGCCTTGGCAGCAGCTGGAGTGAGAGCACTAAGGGATCCATTAGCGGCCGCATGCAACAAGGCTTTATCATGGGGTCTCAGTCCTTCAGCGAAGTACTGAATAAGACCGTGCTCGGTCAGGTTATGAGAGGGACACAAGGCTTGCATGCGTTTGAAGCGTTCATAGTACTGGTCAAGGGTCTTGTCTTCTTTCTGAAGAATAGATACAAGTTGTTTGAATGTCACCATCGCCCTGGATGCAGGGTAGTACTTATCCGTGAAAGATTTTGTCATCTCAGCCCATGAATGAATCGAACGTGGAGGGAGATCATAAAACCAATCGAGGGCTGAATCTTTGAGTGACCACATAAAAGCTCGAAGCTTGGCCTGCTCGATACTGACGTTCGTAGGTTTCATTGCCTCGCAAATAGAATGGAGCTGTTGAAGATGGCGATGAGGATTTTCCTTGGTAGCACCTCGGAAAATGGGGAGATGGTGCATGACAGCGGACTTGAGTGTCCAGTCGTGAGGTACTTCAGGCCAATCGGAGGCCAGTCCAGAAAATTCTGAAATTTTTACACAACATATTTGGAGCTTTTACGGATCTACTGCAAGAAGAATCGCTTAATTCGGAAGTCAGACGTGGAAGATATTGATTTTACAAATTGCAGACACAAGCTGTGAGCGAAAAACACAATTTTTAAGTCATATCAATATCATCTATGGAGAGAGTGTGGTATGAGAATGATGCCTATATGAGACAAGAGCCGTATGATAGGTATGATGGGATGAGACCTCGGTTTAAGGATCAACTTGACACAAACCGTAGGAGTATGAGGATGGTAATCCCTTCCTTTGGAGGAACAGAAAATCCACATTATTACTTAGCGTGGGAAAGGGAGATCCAATTGATCTTTGATTATTGCGACTACTCAGAGGAGGAGAAAGTGACGATGGCATTGTCTAGGTTCATTGGGTATGCCGCTCGTTCGTGGAGTTATATGGGCAGCGTTCTAGTCACCCCAATTTTGACTTGGAATGATATGAAGATACTTATGAGGTGACGATTCCTACCCGCACACTTTCGAGAGGAGTTTCACCAACAACGACCAGCCTTCCCTCAAGAGAGTAGAAGTGTTGGTGAGTATTATAATAAGGTGAAGATTTCTTCTTCTTACCCTAGTGTTGTGCCAAACAATAGAACTCATGATGAATGTTTAGCTTCTCTCTTGAAGAAGCTCAAACATAAGATAGGCTATGAGGCAAAGAAGTGTATTCAAGTTGAAGATGCCAAGACCACTAATCCACAACATGTTCTTAGCAAAGATGATGAGACTAAGGAGATTTAGTTGACCGATTTGAGTAGTAGTGTTGCTAGTGCGCAAGATAAGAAGGGAGCAATTGTTGAGTGCAATATGAGTATAAAAGAAAAAGAAATTCAAAATAGCCCCCATGAAAAGAGTGAGCATAGGTTGAAGGAAGAGAATTGTCCTCATAAAAAGGAAGAGTTGAGTAAGAGTTCCGAAGGGAGAGAAAGTGAAAACGCACTAGTAGTGCAAGAGATTGTTCTTGGCAAAAGGAGTGAAGCTTTGCCGAAGCAATTGAATTTTACTAACCCTTATCCAATTGTTTTCTCTTCTTCTATTTCATCTTCTTTAGGGCAGAGAAAGAAATAAGTTATTGAGGAGGATGAGTCCCCTAAGCTACTACAATTGAAGTGGAAGAAACATAGCAATTCCGTGGAGCATATTGCGCCAAGCCCTAGACGAAAGGGTGTGGTTGGATTAAACTTTCTTAGAGCGGAATTGTGGAGGTATGTGGACATCATTAGTGCATATGATTCTAGAGTTTAATTTAATTTAATTGATGATGGTCCTATGCAAAAGCCTAAGGCCGAAACACTTGATTTTGAGGAGTACTTATGGAAACACATGAAATTTGGAGTTTTGGTTAGGCCGAGAGATGAGATAGTTGTACCAAGAGATATTTATGGTGATTTCTTACAAGTTAGTATGGCTAGTATGTGTTGCAGTATGTCTCTTGAGAGGGTTTGGTATTGGTACGGTTTATCTATGGAGTTTGTGTATAAGCGCCGAAAAAGGCTTTTTGGCGATGTAAGGCAACAAGGATGGAGAAACCTTGGGATACCGAGATCACAACCTTATGTATCTCTTTATTGGAGACAACCTACAATGGAGGGAAGTAATGAGAGAGCTTGGAGAGTGAAGTGTTATTCATTTTGCAAGTTTGAGTTGTTTAGTGAATTTTCACTTATGTTTACTTGCAACCAGTACGGTGTTGATTTTATATTTATGGGTTCATCGAATCCTTTGTGTTTGGAGTACTTGGGATGTATAAGAGTTCACAAGGAGTTGGTGATAGCATAAGGGCAAGCCGTGGTACACATGAAAGGTTTGAGTGTTCCTTATGCGACTAAGGGATACTTACAAAGATTGAAGCGGTTCTTGAAGGTGGTTGATAGAGGAAGGATGTTCTTACCCCAGCTTTGGTTGCCTACTCAAGTCAACAAGACAGCCGGCATGAGGGACGTTGGTTTAGCCCAAACCACCACCGCACACAAAGGCAGCACCGCCGAGTTGGATGCCTTGGGTATTTCCTGTCATTCTTATGTTTCCTTTGTTGTTTCTAATTTGGAGAGTGTTGCTGCCATTGAGGGAACATATTCGAGGGCGAATCTATTTGAAGGGGAAGGGAATGATACGATCCTAGCCCCGAGGCTAACCCTAGTGCACACACAACGCGCACACGCCTTGCGACTAAGGCCAATCAACCCAAAACGTCGAGCCCAAGATGTTCCAAAGCTTCAAGGGAGGTTAAAACAACCTCTAGACATGGAAACTAGGCAAGGAAGATCAAGTCCTTAGGAGAAGGATGACATGGAAGGTAGCTTGGAGGCGCAAAGTGCAAGGTTGCACATCTACACGAGCCAATTCATGGAAGAAAGGTTCCAAATCGGGTTCCAAGATAAATATAAGACCGATTGGGATCTTAGGAGAGCCTCTGCCAAGTTTGAGGACATTTAGACGAGCAACTTGCAAGAAGGCCCATTGCTACTTTTGCATGCACAAATGTCCTAGGCGCAAACATGATGGACAACTGCGTTGGACCATATCTCGATCATCAGAAGTCAGAATCATGAGATATTTATCAATTATGAAACCTCATGATATCTTCTTCATTGTGTCCAAAATTCAGATCAAACTCCGGAGCCGTTTGTTTGTTATCGGTCATTACATTTTCGCTGACCGCAATCCTACGCGGACGAGGACTTCAAAACGCGTCCGTCAACGCCAACGACCATTCTTCGGACCAGTCAGGCCCGGACCAGGAAGACCATCACCCTCCTACTATTTTTGGGTCTTAGCTATCGAATGGGACAAGTTTCAGCCCAATTGGACAAGCCAATCAATAGTTAGGGCGGGGAGACATTTTGGCGCGCAGTGTGAACGCGAGCAGCCCGCAACTTGGAGAATTCGGGCCAAACCTTGGCTTGATGATGCGAATGCTTCTAGGAAGTTCTAGAAGGCTGTATTTGTATTTATTAATTAGTTTTTACAGTTATTAGACTAGTAGAAGTTCTATTTCGAAGTTACTTAGGAGTTCTAGTTAAAATAGGTTTTCTAGTCTTAGTTAAACTTGTATTGTTTATGCCTATTTGGCAGCCGCTTGGCTTAATAAAACAAGATCTTTTTCAGCCAAACATTTGCGTTAATTGATCTCACTAAGAACCTTGAATCGTTTGAGTCCGAACACTCGAAGAACAACTCAAGTAAATCGAAAGTTCATCCTATTGTTCACCTATCTAGGTTGCTAACCTCCCCAAGGGTTAGAGGGTTAGAAGTTCGAGCAAGACCCTTGATTGCATAGTTGGGTTGGCTAGATAAATGCATCTAGCAGGGTCAGCGCTCGGTTGAGTTATTATTCGGCGCGAAATCCACACTTGAACAACGATCGCATAAGGACAAACGATTCAAGCCTAGAGAGGATCGTATCACTTACCATTCTTGGTCCGCGAAAGAGCAATAACAAAGTCCATGGAAATGTCACACCAAGGATGTGATGCAATGGGTAAAGGCGTGTAAAGACAATGATCCAAGCATTTTGTGATAAGATTCGAACTTCTGGGAACTAGGGGTGAGGACTATGTCCGCTCAAAGTTGCTATACTCGCCGTCTGGTGTATCTGCAAAGCGCCGGAGGTGATGCTTAAGTCAGTATGGCTATCCCAAATGGCAGGAGTTCGACTAGCAATCATAGGCTTACCTCTCATCTTGAATGGTGGGGTATTTATAGGCGCAAAGGCGGGCGTTACCTCTAGGGGGTGGGCATTATCCAGGAAAGATAACGCCTCGAGTGACGTCATGGCTGACCTGGGATGGGATAACACAGCGCATGGGCAGACCCCCCCCCCCCCCCCCCCGCGCTGATGTCGACCATCCCAGGGTTCCTCGCTTGGTGAAGGGCGACATCTTCGGTGAGGCGCCCCCGATTGGAGCTACAGTAATCCGGCCTTATCGCTGAGTGTAAAGATGACAATGCCCCTGGAGTTGCCTCTATTGTTATCACAAGCCCAACTGAAAATGAGCCCAAGTGTTTACCAAGGGCTAACGCTTCCTCTTGTTTCCATGTCATGCCTGACGGTCCTCGAGATAATGGGGTGGCTCGATTTTCGAGGGACACGTCTTCTCAACCGCCCTTTCTTTGGGCCTATAAATTTGAACTTCCATCGCGCAAATTTCACATCTTTTTAGCACTTCTTTTGGCATTTTCATCATGGATGAACTGACTAGAAACTTCTTGATCTCTAAAGCCTAGACTATGAAGAATCTTACTGAGGCTGACATTGGTTTCCTAGACACCATGATGACCAAGACCTCCGAGGACGTCTTAGAGCTACAGGGGATGATGACCCCTCTTCTGTCCAGGCCTCTTGCAACTTCCCTGGAGGACTTCAGCCCTTTGGAGAGCGTGATGAAGTTGGCCACCACCGTTTCCTACATCGAGGTGGTCACCACCATGCTGCGGTATAGGAAGGACCTGCTGATGTGTTGCTTGAAGGGGATGAGGGTTTGCCCCTCCGAACTGACCTCTGTTGCAGATGCTCTGAGGGAGATTCCTGTTGTGCCAGGGGAGGACGACGCTGGGTCCAATGCCTAACCGTTCGCTGCTGTCATCGCGTCCCTCTATCTTTCTTTTTATGTCATGATGTATGTACGCGGATGTATGTTTGGGCCGTTAGGCCATAAATAAATAATCTTTTCGCTTTCTGGCTTGTGACTTCTTTCCTTTCTCGATATGCTAATTGACGCTTCAGTTGAGTGCCACATCAGCCCAACTAAAAACGAGTCTGCCATTAGTTGGACTTTTGCAGCGCTTATTTTTCCTTGCTCACTAGGTGGCGACAATCATTCTTGTCAACCATTCCACATTAATTCCGCGCCGTTTCTTCAGTATCAACTAATTGGGCGATTTTTTGGTGTCTCTTGATCAGCAAGAAATCCTAACAGGCGTGATCACAGAATTCGATTCTACAATTATGACCATTCTTCTCGAAGCGCATTGATTTTTCTCAGAGGGCGTGCAAAAAGGTGGGGAGGCCTCTTCGCTTCGACTATTTAATGGGATTTTCTCTTCTTTTTCCTGCTCATCTTCTTCTTTGCATTTCTCCACTAAGATTGCTTACGATTTTATGGCTGATTCATATTCCATGGATGTCGCTGAATGTGATTCTCCACCGACTCCTCCGACTTCACCAGATTCTGACGATCCTCCTCCGCCGTGCTTGAAAAGACGACCTTCCCGATGCAAGGGTCGTAAGAGGCCTAAGAGGAAGGCCTTCGAGGGAACCAGCGTGGCTTTTGACTTCCATGTCCCTACTGTTCAGAAGGGCGATGAACTGTTTCCTCACATTAGTCGTTTCATGGAAGGAGGTTCTTCTAACCATATCGGTGCTGAGATAGGGGCTTCCGTCACTAAGGGGGAGTCAAGTTCGTCAAAGCCTGGGCAAGAGAAAAGGGTTGACGAGCCTTTCCCTTTTGCTAACGAGGAGTGGCCGTCTTCGGATGGAGATGACTTCTACTGGCCTTCCTACTGGCTTGACAAGGATTAGTCCTTATGTGTCAAGCATGTTGTAGATGCCGTATGGTTTTTTTATGAATAAAATAACACTCTTCATTTTTGCTTTCTTGTCGTCACATTCTTGCGTTAACTCTACAATCATTGGGCAGTTAACGCTGAGCGGTTGGTTACCGCTTGATGCAACCGTTTCTTCAACTTCCAGTTGTTAACCGCCTTCCTCTAAGGATATAAATGCTTAGCCATAAATATTCTTCTGATGTCTTTCCACGTGTCCTTTTCTGTTTTATGCGTGTCTTGTTCTCACAGGTTACTCAGTCATTGGGTTTGACATTTAAAAGGAAATAACCCTCCTCTTCTCACACTTTTACTCACACTTTGAATTTTTCTCTGCTATTCTCTTTCTCTGCTTCTTCTTTTGCTCGAGGAAAACTTCTCCCACCGTTTGTCGGCGCCGGCGGTCTACTCATTACTTTCTTCTTTAAGGTATTTTGCTCCTCTTTCGTTCTGGTTTTTCTTTTACTGGTTCGCTATGCATAAGACTAGAGCTACCAAGGGTTTTCAGAGACCTTTAGATCCAGAGATCAAAAAAACACACAGTATTTTTTCGTGCGAGACGGTTTTGAGGGCCGAATTAGAGAGTCATGGTATCTCTTTTCCCCCTGGCTATTCCATTATCGTCCCCGAGGATGATCTGCGACTTCACGATCCACTGTGGGGAAAATATAGACTGCTTTACTTTAAAATGTTCCTTTATGGCTTTCGTTTCCCAGTTCATATTTCTATAGAAAAATTGTTGCGCCGATATGATATTAATTCCGCTCAGATAACTGCTTCTTCTTGGTGTGGGATTTATGCCTTTCTTCGTGCTTGCGAGATGAAGGGTATCTTTACTCCGTTTGTCAATTTAATCTGCAAATCCTTCAGCCTAAATTGCCTCCATGTGAGTGATGCCTCTATGTGATTTGTGATGCCTCCATGTGAGCGATGCCTACATGTGATTTGTGATGCCTCTATGTGAGCGAGTGCCGCCATGTGAGTGAGTGCATCCATGTGAGTGATGCCTCTATGTGATTTATGATGCCTCCATATGAGCGAGTGCCTCCATGTGAGCGATGCCTCCATGTGAGTGATGCCTTCATGTGAGTGATACCTCCATGTGAGTGATGCCTCCTTGTGAGCGAGTGCCTCCGTGTGAGCGAGTGCATCCATGTGAGTGATGCCTCTATGTGATTTATGATGCCTACATGTGAGCGATGCCTCTATATGATTTGTGATGCCTCCATGTGAGTGATGCCTCTATGTGATTTGTGATGCCTCCATGTGAGCGATGCCTCCATGTGAGCGAGTGCCTCAATGTGAGTGATGCCTCTATGTGATTTGTGATGCCTCCATGTGAGCTATGCCTCCATGTGATTTGTGATGCCTCCATGTGAGCGAGTGCCGCCATGTGAGCGAGTGCATCCATGTGAGTGATGCCTCTATGTGATTTATGATGCCTCCATATGAGCGAGTGCCTCCATGTGAGCGATGCCTCCATGTGAGTGATGCCTCCATGTGAGCGAGTGCCTCCATGTGAGCGAGTGCCTCCATGTGAGCGAGTGCATCCATGTGAGCCAGTGCATCCAAGTGAGTGATGCCTCTATGTGATTTATGATGCCTCCATGTGAGCGAGTGCCTCCATGTGAGGGATGCCTCTATGTGAGCGAGTGCCTCCATGTGAGTGATGCCTCTATGTGAGTGATGCCTCCATGTGAGCGAGTGCATCCATGTGAGTGATGCCTCCATGTGAGCTAGTGCCTCCATGTGAGCGATGCCTCCATGTGATCTGTGATGCCTCCATGTGAGCGAGTACCTCAATGTGAGTGATGCCTCCATGTGAGGGAGTGCCTCCATGTGAGTGATGCCTCTATGTGATTTGTGATGCCTCCATGTGAGAGAGTGCCTCCATGTGAGTGATGCCTCTACATGATTTGCGATGCCTCCATGCGAGCGAGTGCCTCCATGTGAGTGATGCCTCTATGTGATTTGTGACGCCTCCATGTGAGCGAGTGCCTCCATGTGAGCGAGTGCCTCCATGTGAGCGAGTGCCTCCATGTGAGCGATGCCTCCATGTGAGCGAGTGCCTCCATGTGAGCGAGTGCATCCATGTGAGTGATGCCTCTATGTGATTTATGATGCCTCTATGTGAGCGAGTGCCTCCATGTGAGCGAGTGCCTCCATGTGAGCGAGTGCCTCCATGTGAGCGAGTGCATCCATGTGAGCGAGTGCATCCAAGTGAGTGATGCCTCTATGTGATTTATGATGCCTGCATGCGAGCGAGTGCCTCCATGTGAGCGAGTGCCTCCATGTGAGCGATGCCTCCATGTGAGTGATGCCTCCATGTGAGCGAGTGCATCCATGTGAGGGATGCCTCCATGTGAGCGAGTGCCTCCATTTGTGCGATGCCTCCATGTGATCTGTGATTCCTCCTTGTGAGCGAGTGCCTCAATGTGAGTGATGCCTTCATGTGAGTGATGCCTCTATGTGATTTGTGATACCCCATGTGAGAGAGTGCCTCCATGTGACTGATGCCTCTATGTGATTTGTTATGCCTCTATGTGAGCGAGTGCCTCATGTTAGTGATGCCTCTATGTGATTTGTGATGCCTCCATGTGATTTGTGATGCCTCCATGTGAGTGCTGCCTCTATGTGATTTGTGATGCCTCCATGTGACCGAGTGCCTCCATGTGAGTGATGCCTCTATCTGATTTGTGATGCCTCCATGTGAGCGATTACCTCCATGTGAGTGATGCCTCTATGTGATTTGTGACGCCTCCATGTAAGCGAGTGCCTCCATGTGAACGAGTGCCTCCATGTGAGCGAGTGCCTCCATATGAGCGATGCCTCCATGTGATTTGTGATGCCTCCATGTGAGCGAGTGCCTCCATGTGAGCGAGTGCATCCATGTGAGTGATGCCTCTATGTGATTTATGATGCCTCCATGTGAGCGAGTGCCTCCATGTGAGTGATGCCTCCATATGAGTGATGCCTCCATATGAGCGAGTGCCTCCTTGTGAGTGATGCCTCCATATGAGCGAGTGCCTCCATGTGAGCGAGTGCATCCATGTGAGTGATGCGTCTATGTGATTTATGATGCCTCCAAGTGAGCGAGTGCCTCCATGTGAGCGGGTGCCTCCATGTAAGCGATGCCTCCATGTGAGTGATACCTCCATGTGAGCGCGTGTCTCCATGTGAGTGACGCCTCGATGTGAGCGAGTGCCTCGATATGAGCGAGTACATCCTTGTGAGTGATGCCTCTATGTGATTTATGATGCCTCCATGTGAGCGAGTGCCTCCATGTGAGTGATGCCTCCATGTGAGCGAGTGCCTCCATGTGAGCGAGTGCCTCCATGTGAGCGATGCCTCCATGTGAGTGATGCCTCCATATGAGCGAGTGCATCCATGAGAGCGAGTGCCTCCATGTGAGTGATGCCTCCATATGATCTGTCATGCCTCCATGTGAGCGAGTGCCTCTATGTGAGTGATGCTTCCATGTGAGCGAGTGCCTCCATGTGAGTGATGCCTCTATGTGATTTGTGATGCCTCTATGTGAGCGAGTGCCTCCATGTGAGTAATGCCTCTATGTGATTTGTGATGCCTCCATGTGAGCGAGTGCCTCCATGTGAGTATTGGCTCTATGTGATTTGTGACGCCTCTATGTGAGCGAGTGCCTCCATGTGAGCGATGCCTCCATGTGAGCGAGTGCCTCCATGTGAGCTAGTGCATCCATGTGAGTGATGCCTCTATGTGATTTATGATGCCTCCATGTGAGCGAGTGCCTCCATGTGAGCGAGTGCCTCCATGTGAGTGAGTGCCTCCATGTGAGCGAGTGCATCCATGTGAGTGATGCCTCCATGTGAGCGAGTGCCTCCATGTGAGTGATGCCTCCATATGAGCGAGTGCCTCCATGTGAGTGATGTCTCTATGTGATTTGTGATGCCTCTATGTGATTTGTTATGCCTCCATGTGAGCGAGTGCCTCCATGTGAGTGATGCCACTATGTGATTTGTGATGCCTCGATGTGAGCGAGTGCCTCCATGTAAGGGATGCCTCTATGGGATTTGTGATGCCTCCATGTGAGCGAGTGCCTCCATGTGAGCGAGTACCTCCATGTGAGTGATGCCTCCTTGTGAGCGAGTGCCTCCATGTGAGCGAGTGCATCCATGTGAGTGATGCCTCTATGTGATTTATGATGCCTCCATGTGAGCGAGTGCCTCCATGTGAGTGATGCATCCATGTGAGCGAGTGCCTCCATGTGTGCGAGTGCCTCCATTTGAGCGATGCCTCCATGTGAGTGATGCCTCCATGTGAGCGAGTGCATCCATATGATTTATGATGCCTCCATGTGAGCGAGTGCCTCCATGTGAGTGATGCCTCCATGTGAGCGAGTGCCTCCATGTATGCGAGTGCCTCCATTTGAGCGATGCCTCCATGTGAGTGATGCCTCCATGTGAGCGAGTGCATCCATGTGAGTGATGCCTCCATGTGAGCTAGTGCCTCCATGTGAGTGATGCCTCTATGTGATTTGTGATGCCTCCATGTGAGCGAGTGCCTCCATGTGAGTGATGCCTCTTTGGGATTTGTTATGCCTCCATGTGAGTGAGTGCCTCCATGTGAGGGATGCCTCTATGTGATTTGTGATGCCTCCATGTGAGCGAGTGCCTCCATGTGAGCGATGCCTCTATGTGATTTGTGATGCCTCCATGTGAGCGATGCCGCTATGTGATTTGTGATGCCTCCATGTGAGTGAGTGCCTCCATGTGAGCGAGTGCCTCCATGTGGGTGATGCCTCCATGTGAGCGATGTCTCTATGTCATCAGCGGCCTCCATGTGAGCGATGTCTCTATGTCATCAGCGGCCTCCTTGTGAGGTTCCGCCATGTTATCAGCATGTCTCTATGTCATCAGCAGCCTCCTTGTTAGGTGCCGCCATGTTATCAGCATGTCTCTATGTCATCAGCGGCCTCCTTGTCAGGTGCTACCATGTTATCAGATGCCTCCTTGTCAGCAGCTGCCTCCATGTCATTGGTATTGCCTACCAGGACCATTTTCGGTTGGGCTAAGGGCATATAGTTCTTGCCGATTTCGTCAACAGTTTTTGGTTGGGCTCTGAGTATTGAGGCCTGTGCTCTCGTCACCTTTGGTCCATAACCGCCATATTCTCTCTCTGCATGAAGAACGAATCTTCATTTTCTACTCTGGTTGTGGCTATGTCTTGGCGTTTTCTCGCAAAGCCAACCAGATTAACGAAGCAACAATCCGCAAATGTCAAAAATGACAACCTAACGGCTTCTGACAAACTAGCGGCATCTCCAACTCATTCCTTGGACACTCGACACTGTCCATGCCGCCCCTAGCCTGGCGACAAGCCCTGGGATGGTCGACCTCAGCAGAAGGGCTCTCACATCACACCTACCTCTACAATCGGCGTTATCCCATCCCAGGTCATGCCGGACGCCACTCGAAAGGACCTTAGCGTTATCTGCCAGAGATAGCGCCTATAGAGCTTTAGCAAGAATCTGCGGCTTGGGCATCAAAGGACGCAAAGGAACTCGAAGATTTTTACAAGCCTGCCGTGACGCAGAAGAGATAGCATTCATCCAGATATCGAGAATGGAGCCCTTGGTAAACACTCGGGCTCGTTTTCGGTTGGGCTTGTGATAACTATTCACATAACCCCAGGGCATTTTAGTCGTGACAGGGGGGACCCTCATCTTCAGCTACTGTAGGGCCTGCCTAGCCTCCTACTAGTCCTGCTACCGGGGGGTGGTCGACGTCAGTGGGGGAGGGGGGGCATCCAGCATGATATGGCGCCTATTCCCACCCCCGACAAGCACACAAGCGTCATCTACTACACAAGCGTCATCCTCTCGGCATCACCCCATGGCACCCAAGCGGCACCTATTAGAGATGACGCCTCCCTACTAGATCTCCTATAAATACCCCCCCTAGGGAGAAAAGGGGGGACTCTCTCTCTCTCTTCACACTCTCACTCTACTCTCTCTCACTACTACTCCTACTTATACTGACTACCCCCTCAGAGGAGAAGATCACCAGGATCCTTCCTACCCCGGGTACAATCCCTCCGATTATTATCATGAATTATCATAATCAATATTACCCATGATGCGTAGCATATAACCTGTGGTCGCGAGAGAAGATGTTGTGGTGTTATATCCGTATATGTCTTCAAATCGGCAGTAACCTTCTAGAGGTGTTACAGCCTCGAACAATGCTATCGTCTCTATTGAAGAGATAACTCAATCGATAAGATGTCATTCAGGATGAGTATCTTCATAACGATACCGCACTATCGTAAATATGCTCGATCAGTGGCGAAGAATTCCACATAGATAGATGCGGACGTATCCCCTTCCGTAGGAATAGCTATCAAGGAGATATAACACATACGTTCTCCTGATGGTATTTCTCGAATCAAGACGATAAGAACGTTGGTCGTTGATAGTACACTTGTCACAATGATAGGCCACATAGTACTATCACCTACGTGGGCGCCAATCTCTTCATTGTTTCCACGATGTCCCTGTACATTCTCAATTATTATTTTAGAGCATCAGTAAAATACCATACAATAATAAACGTTAGTCGCCACTGGGAGCCTTCACGCATCCACGTCGGGGTGTCGTCGGTACCACTCATATCGCTTTCTCAACCAGTCACCTTCACCAGGCATTTCCCATCTGGTTACTCGCTGGGATATCGTGATTTTTTCATATTCCCACGATCGCCCTGGAATGTACCTCATCTTAGTGAGCCATCTGATCAGGACCAACCATCACAAGGGTAGGACTTTCACTTCCAGGCGTTGATACCTCGCATCCCTGGAATTGTGCCTCGTCTTAGTGAGCCGTCTGTATTAGCCCGGTTATCACAAGGATAGGATTTTCACTTCCAGGATGGAGTTACTATCTCTCTGGGGCGTGCCTCGTCTTAGTGAGTTGTCTATGTTAACCCGGTTATCACAAGGATAGGATTTTCACTCCTAGAGACGCCGGGACGTGCCTTGTCTTAATGGGCCGCCTGTGTTAGCACGGTTGCCACAAGGATAGGACTTTTCACTCCTGGGGGTATCGGGGCATGCCTCGTCTTAGTGGGCCGCCTGTGTTAGCATGGTTACCACAAGGATAGGACTTTTCACTCCCGACATTAAGGTTTTAGGTATGCCAGGGCGTGTCTCGTCTTAGTGAGCCGTCTGATTAGGACCGACCATCACAAGGATAAGACTTTTCAGTCTTGGCACCCTTCATCATCTGCACACACCCTTCATCATCTGCACACAATCAGCCACAAAACACACAAGAATATTCTCTATTCAAGCGTTAACACAAGTTAGGACTAGCGTTAGCAAAACGTGCAAAGATGTATCAAATTCTAGGATGGTATAATTTCAAACGAGCTATGTTCCAAGAGTTGGGTAAGGGAGTACCGTCAAGTGTTTCCAGGTCATATGCTCCCTTTCCAATAACGTGGGTGACGCGGTATGGGTCGTCCTAGTTCGGGCTGAGTTTCCCCACGCACTGTCCAGCTGCTCGTTTGTCCCTGAGTACCAAGTCTCCTGCTTTCAGCAATTGCTCCTTGACACGCCGTTGTGATAACGGAGGGTTTCCTCATGTAGTTCTGGTAACGCATCAAGGTTTGCTCACAACCTCTCTTCGTTTAGCTCTTCTTTGAAGTATGCTACTCGCAGGCTCAGAGTAGCGATTTCTACTGGTGTAATGGCCTCAGTGCCGAAAGCCAATGCGAAAGGTGTTTCTCCAGTGCTGGTTTTAACAGTCATGCGGCCTGCCCACGTCACATACGGAAGCTCGTCTGCCCATTTCTTTTTGGACCCTTCTAGGTTTTTCTTAATACCGCTGAGAATGCTTTGATTGGTCACCTCCACTTGACCGTTGGTCTGCGGGTGAGCCACGGAAGAGAATCTTTGCTCGATTCGGAATTTCACACATTGGTCTCTAAAAATTTGACTGGTGAATTGTGTCCCATTATCGCTGACTAGCACATGGGGTACACCGAACCGCATGATAACTTGGTGTTTAAAGAAACACCAAATTTTTTCTGTTGTGATGTTGGCCACCGCTTCCGCTGCTGCCCATTTCGTGAAGTAGTCCACCGCCACGACCACGAATTTTAGCTGAGACCTTGCCTTCGAAAACGGGCATAGGATATCGATCCCCGATTTCGCAAAAGGACAAGGAGCCACAATTTCAGAGATTTCTGTGGCAGGCTGTCGAGGAATCTTGGAGAACTCTTGACACTTCTGACAAGTTCGTACGTAATTATGGCAATCCCTACGAATAGTAGGCCAATAAAATCCTGACCTGAAAACTGGCGCGGCCAAGGTACCGCCTGTTGCATGCATGCCACATATTCCTTCATGGATTTCTCGTAAGGTATGAAGACCCTCTTGTTCCGTTATACACTTGGCAGCTGGGTGAGAAAAACATCTCCTAACTAGTTCCCCGTCATAATATGTACACCGTGCCGCTTGTTTCAGCACTTTTTTCCTCTCGGCGTTATCTGCAGGCAATTCCTCATGTTTCAAGTATTTTATTGCGGGGATTCGCTAGTCGTTTTCAATTTCTTCAACGCAAAGCGACGCTTGCTCCTCCATGAAGGAAGGCACGAATATTTCTCGATAGTACACACCCTTAGGTATGGACGCTTCCGGGTTCGCTGCAAGTTTGGCAAGGTTATCTGCCTCAGCGTTATCCTCTCGAGGGATATGCTCAAACCTAACCTGCATGCCACTTTTCTTTATTTCCAATAGCTCGCATTTCACTTTAGCAAGATATTGAACAATGATGGGCTCTCTGGCCTGAGAGTGTCCCAAGACTTGGTCTATTATCAACTTGGAATCTCTGCAGATCTTTAGTCGCAAGTCTCCCATCATTCCCGTATCATGTATGGCTTTAGTGGAGAAGGTTCTTCCTATTCTAAGTCCAGCCAGTAATGCCTCATACTCCGCCGCGTTATTGGATAACGGCTGCAGGATTCTGATGGCGTATCGTATCTGTATGTCGTGCGGCCTGACTACGAAGATTTTAGCTTCGGCTAGTTCTTGATTCTTGGCTCCATCCATATGGATGACCCACAAATCAGTGTAGGTTTCAGGGAACGGGAGATCCAAGTCATCTTTTTCTTCTTCAGGTAGGTCCGTCAATGGATCTTACGTAAAGATGCACTCAGCTATGAAGTCTGCTAGGACTTGAGCTTTTATAGATGGTCGGGCTTTATACTACAACCCATATTGCTCGAGTTCGATGACCCAAATCAGCATTCTTCCTGAAGACTCAGGTTTCTAAAATATCCTTTTCAAAGGTTGGTCTGTAAGTACGATGACGGGGTGTGCCTGAAAATATCTATCTATTTTCCACGTGGCCTGTATTAACGCGAATGCTATTTTCTCAATGCGGGCATATCGCAGCTCGACATCTTTCAAAACATGACTCACGAAGTACACAGGGTGGTGTGTGTGGTTGTCGTCTCGTACAAGGATAGCACTAACCACTTCATCAGTAACCCCAAGGTATAAGTACAGGGTATCGCCCGGTTCTGGTCTTGTTAACACCAGGTCAGACGATAAATAGGCTTTTAGGCCCGTAAATGCCTCTTCACATTCTGTTGTCCACCCAAAAGGGGCTTTTTTACGTATGACCTTGAAAAAGGGCAGGCATCTCTCGCCTTGCTTAGAGATAAAACGTCCTAGAGCGATAACGTGCCCTGTTAGTGTTTGTACCTCCTTGACGGTTCGAGGAGATATCATATCCTGGATAACTTTGATTTTTGAGGGTTTGGGTTGGATACCCTTCTGACTGACCACGTAGCCCAAAAATTTACCCGTTTGGAACGCAAACATGTATTTACGGGGGTTCAGCTTCATTTTGTATTCTCTCATCACATCAAAAACTTCTTTCAAGTTGACCAAGTGGTCCTTGAAGCTTCGGCTTTTGACTAGTATATCATCAACGTAGGCTTCCACATTCTTTCCAATTTTCTTTTCAAATACTTTATTTGCCATGCGCTGGAAGGTTGCCTCAGCATTCTTCATCCCAAATGACATCGCCGTGTAGCAGTAAGTGGCCTTCGGAGTGATGAAGGCGATCTTTTCTTCGTCTTCAACAGCCATAGGGATTTGATGATAGCTAGAGTTGGCGTCTAATGAGCTTAAATAGGCGTACCCTGCAGTCTGATCGACTAGCTGGTCAATTCGAGGGAGCGGGTAGCAATCCTTGGGACAAGCATCATTCAGGTCAGTGAAGTCAATGCATATACGCCAGTCTCCGTTGGGCTTTTAAACGAGAACTGGGTTAGCTAACCAGGTTGGATATTGGACCTCTCAGATGAAACCTACGTCTAAGAGCTTAGACACCTCCTTGTCAATGGCTAAAGTTTTCTCCATAGAAAACGCTCGTCATTTCTGTTGGATCGGTTTGACGTAGGGATCAATATTAAGTCGATGTTCTGCTACCTCTTGCTAGATACCAGGCATATCCGCAGGCTTTCACGTGAACTCTCCTTTACATTTGTTCAATAGTCGATCTAGTTGGAGGTTTTCTTCTGGGCTTAGCTTCTCGCTAACCAGGAAATTTGCTTCGCTGATCCCGTTAGCTAGTACAGGTACCATTTTTTCCACAGGCTGAGTGCGTTTCTCATCATTCGGCCCATATGGATCTACTGTGACACACACGTATCTATCACCACTTTTCTGAGTTATGAGTAGGTAACACTCAGTCGCCAATTTCTGATCGCCTTTGATTGAGACCACTCTATCCCAGGAGGGATATTTCATCCTCAAATACTTTTGAGATATCGCTGCTCCAAAACGGTTGAGGAACGGTTGCCCAAGTATAGCGTTATAGGGCAAGGTTAGGTCTACGACCAAAAATAGCAACTCCTCTGACCGCTTGGACGTGTCTTCTCTAAAGTACACTAGCAGCATCGTGACTCCAGTCACCAGGATTGGAACTCCATCTACCCCAATTATTGGCTTCTTCCAGGGTGTAAGCTCACTATCAAGACGCTTCATGAGGTTGTAAGCCTCTAATGAAAATAGGTTTTTCGCGCTTCTGTTGTCAACAAGAGTTCTTCTAACTCCATGATTACCGATAACGGGGGTAACTACTAACGTATCGTTATGCGGGAACACAATACTTTTCTCGTCCTCTTCGGAGAAGGATAACACCATTCGATCTAAGAAATTTATCACTTCGCTTTTCATTAACGCGCCCTCCCGCTTCCGCTTGTGTCCTACTGTGGGCGTTAAGTGCACAGGCTCGTCAAGGTACGGCGTGCCTCCCGCGATAATATTGATAATGGGAACATCATCTTCATCAATCGTAAGCATTTCTCTACCTCTCCTAGTAGGAATAGCATTGTTTCCTAGAGCGTGTGGAGGTGCCTGTCGGTTATCTGACATCCTGTTTGTCGGGTTGTTCCTGACTTCTTCTCTTGCCTTAGTGGCAAATTCTCTGAGGTAACCTTCTTCTAATAAGCGCTCTATCGCCAGCTTTAATTCTCTGCACACATCTGTGGAGTGTCCCTTGACTTTATGAAATTTGCAAAAAGCATTTTCCCTTCCTCCCATGACTACTCCTGGCTTTACAGGGGCTGGATAATGGATAGGTAGGTTCCGTTGTTCCACAATCGCTAAGATTTCCGCTCTTGGCAACATGAGGGAAGTAAGGTCTGGGTCATAAATTCGACCCTTGGGGGGATCTGCCTGCCTCCAAGTGGGGGAGTTACCAGGTCTTCCTCTTGAGAAGTTGCCTCTTTACCGATTGGAGGTTTTAGGGATGTGATCTTTTCGTTGGGTGTAATCGTCGATAAAACGATCATCAGAGGTCCTGTTGATAGGAACGTTGGGAACCTGAGGTGCGTTTTGTGGCATGTTTTGAGTTTTGTCCCTGTTTCCTCTTCCATCCTTGCGTAATTGTGGGCTTTCAATCTCAAGGCGTCCAAAGTCATTGGGGGGTCCACTATTAATGTGTCTCGCAGTTTCTCATAACAACAGTTCCGCTTCAAAGCTTCCACAGCGAAATCAATGGTAACGCCTAGCGTTAATGACATCTCCATATCCAACCCTTTATGGCAAGGCCCTTTATGCTTTGGCCGACCAACCCATGAGCTCTCTTGCTTTGGATTTCCTTGATGGCCGAGTGGGCTACGGTCTTCAAGTGTGTCAAGGTGAGTGTATTGGCGTGCACGCAAGTCACCCAACTACTATGGGCCTTCGAGTCACTTTCCTAATCCCTTAGCGCCTTTAAGAGTAAGGGCACCGTTCCCTTCCTCCGGGTTAGATAGCAGTGCGAGGTCATGCTCATATCAAACCTCCAACACCAAACCCAACCCTAAACTGACGAGCACAATTGTGTGTTTTAAGTTCCAAGTGGTACCTGATACGATCCTAGTCCCATTAGCCACACACAACGTGACACAAGGACCAATTGGATCAAAGCATCGAGCCAAGAGCGTGGATCTTCTTCAAGAGTGGTTAAAAAACCTCTACACATGGAGACGAAGCAAGAGGCGCTGCTGGATCAAACCATTAGGCAAAAGATGTCTATTTGAGACATTTCGGTGCAGAGAGGTTCAGAACCGAGGTCTATGATAAATACTGGACCGATTGAAGTGTTAGCTATGTTTGGAGTAAGTTTGGGGACGTTTTCATATATGAATCATTGGACGGCCCATGGATACATTCACGCACGCAGGAATCCTATCGACGCTTGTGCCCAAGCCGAATCAGATGAGTACAAGTCAGACACTTGTGATTGACTTTGTTTCCTACACTTCAGGATACTAACACATTTTGTGTCCAAGTTTGATCCCAAATGCATGAGCCGTTTGCAAGATGGCCAAGGGCGACATTATCATACTCAGAAGTCTACTTAGATACGGACTCTCAGACGTGTCAAGAAACACTGTCCGAGCTATTTCGGACCTATAAGGCCCAGGCCAGGAAGCGGGACATTGTACCCTATAATTGAGGGTGTCAGCTCACGTTGGACCGAGTTTCAGCCCATTCAGATAAGCAGATTGAAAGTTAGCCCAAGTCGACATTTTCGCTTACAGTATGAACCCAAGGCA
Organism: Viola odorata; assembly: GCA_963691705.1. NCBI lineage: Eukaryota > Viridiplantae > Streptophyta > Magnoliopsida > Malpighiales > Violaceae > Viola > Viola odorata. The sequence continues at coordinate 37,062,776 of OY829546.1, forward strand.
TCATGCGACTTGGAGATTTCGGCCCAATCTTTAGCCCAGCTGTGTGATAGCTTTTAGGATCTTCTAGAACATGCATATTGTATTTATTATTTAGTTTTTACACTTATTATACGAGCATAAGTCCTACTTCTACTCAGAGTAGGTTTTCTATCTTTTAGCATTTAAGGAGCTGCTTGGGCTCATTGTAAAACACGAATTGATTATTGATAATTGAGACTTAGTCTTTTAGAGAGAGTACTATGTTATTCATGGACTTGAACCTTATTCTAATCTTCAGTCCTGTAAGCTAGGATTAGTTTCAAGTAAAACTTGAAGTTACGACCCATCACAAGACATTGCCCAGGCCAGCAATGAGCTCGCCTTCGCTCACCCTTGTGATTGCTCTTGCAACTAACCTATTATTAGGCATCAAACTTATTTTGAAGCTAGTTTTCCTTGTGTGTCTTCTTGGAAGCTTTCTTTGAAACTCTTGAGTCACTAATCGTTCGTGTAGGGACATTGCAGAGATACTTGAATGATTTTGGTGAGATCAATAGAGAGTTTAAACACGAGAGTAAACAAGTGAGGGAGTGCTAGGTTTAGTATAATTTTACATTTTCTTTGGTGTTGTGAATTTCAGGAAATATAGGTATGTCAGATGGAGCTTCAAAGAGAATATTGATGAAGGAATTACTTAACGCCCTCAAAGAAAAACGTAATACAAGATTTGTTGAGATGGAGGATGAGAGAAGGAAGGTCCCGGTTGGTTTAAGGGCCAAAGATGAGGCACCCAACAAGAGCATGCCTAGTGAGCGTTTGGTCCAAAATGCTAATACTATTGGTGCCTCAAACTCTCAGGCATTTGGTACACCACAACTAGATAGTAAAAATAAGGTTCCATTGGAGGATTTAGCAGAGAGGAATAAATGCGGAGAGGAGGTTGTACTAAAGCGCACATGCGAGCCGAGGATTGCCAAGGCGAGCCCTAGTTGCACACCCCAGTGTGAGACCCTAGTGCGTACCACAACACTCGCACACGAAACACCTTGCGCGCCATGTCCCAAAGAGCATGAACATGCTAAAATGCTTATGAGCCGGCGTAATTTGAGTGTACAAGGAAAGGCAGAAGTGAGTGAGCAAAAAAAAGACTTATTTCACACTCGCTGCCTAGTAAAAAAGAAGATGTGCTCATTGGTTATCGACAATGGGAGTTCGGCGAAATGTGCAAGCACATTGCTTGTACATAAGTTGAATCTTCCAACTATTACACACCCAAAACCCTACTTGCTGCGACGTATGATCAATGGTAGAGATTTGAAGGTAACTAAGCAAGTTTTGGTTTCATTTATTAGGAGTTACAAGGATGAATTCTTTTGTGATGTGGTACCTATGCAGTCGAGCCATATCCTTCTTGGCCGGCCTTGGCAGCAAGATAGAGAAGTCAATCACAATGAAAGGAGTAATCACTACAAGCTAGTGAAGGGTGGCCAAAATTTCTCCCTAGTTCCATTAACGTCTCTCCAAATCCTTCAAGATCAACAACGACTAGTGAAGGCGTATGCCGAATGGAAAGTTACAAGAAATATTGAGAGAAAAAGAGGAAAATTGAGAGTTAAAAGGAGATAATGAGTGGAAAAAACAACCCCCATGAAAAGAATAAGCATGGGAAGAGGGATAGTGAGCAAAATAGCCCATATGAAAAGAATTAGCATGAGAAGAGAGATTGTGAGAAAAATAGCCCGCATGAAAATAGTGAGCATGCGAAAGGAAAACACGTGCATGAAAAGAGTGAACATGTAGAGAGTGGCATTTATACAAAAAGAGAGGAAAAAGAAAAGAAATTGAGTGTTTATGCCAAAAAGAGAGATGTGAGGAACGCACTATGTGCGCGCATAAATTATTTTGGTGCAAGCCCCTCAAAATCACTTGATTTTTGGCCAGTGCTCCTTGCCTCTTCTAATCCTAACCCACTCGTTTCTTCTCCTATTGGTGTTTCTTATCTTGTGCAGGTCATCAAAGATATACTACCAGAGGAGATATTCTATAACCAATCGCCAATTAGGAAGATTGCGTCTAGACCTAACCGCTAAGAGGGTGTGCGTCTTTCTTTCCCTAACAAAATGTCACTTGAATCTTCACATATATTTATATTTTATGATAATTCTGCCATTGGTGAAGTTCATGATAATCATGTGTCTAAGTCGACAGGACTTGAGGGAGCTTATGTGTGTCTGATCAAGCCTTAATTGCAGTAGTTTTTACCACTAGTTTTCTTGCATTCTCAAATGGTATGCTATTTATTTTCCTATGGATCATTCGATTATTGTAGGAAACACCTTTGGAGAGGAAGGGAATAAAAATGAGGAGAATCAAGCATGATTCTGGGCCGATTTGGATTAAGTAGATTCCTGGTTGCATTCTTGACCAAGACTGGATGAGGGGTATCTCTCCTGACCAAGACAGACTTGCTTAGCCAAGCCTCACTTGGAGAAATCTTTGGCGCAGACGGCGGATTAAAAGGTGCTGGCAGATGATTTTCCTGCCTTGACAATTGAGAGCGTTAATCACAGACGGATTGAAGATACGCTTGTTGTTCTGATCTGATTAGATCTTTTTGTGAGCAAGAGAGAAATTCAAATACAATTTAAAATTTGATTAGGATATGTGATAACAATTCATGAAACACCAAGGGTATATTCGTCTTCCCACCTCAAGACACAACCAGATCCCTGTAGACCTTAACTAGCGACGGCACCCGGCTGCCGCCCTCGATAGGCTGAGGATCCTGGGATGGTCGGCATCAGCGGGGGGGGGGGGGACCCACACGGCGTTATCCCATCCCAGGAAACCCCCGACAACGTCTCATTGCTGATATCTCACTAGCGATATCCGGTCCAGCTGACGCATTCTGACGTCATCCTGGGCGATATCTCCCCTTGATAACGCCCACCCCTGGGGGTAACAACCTTTCTTTCTTCGGCTATAAATACCCCTCATTTCTAGATCGAGAGTAAGATCTGATTCTCTACCAAAATCTCTGCCAAATTTTACAGCCATACTAACTTAAGCATCGGAGTGTCTACGCCGGAGTCCCCCCTCCGGCGCTTTGCAGGTACAGCGGACTGCTGCTACAGTGATTTCAGACAACCATAATCCAGATCTCACTTCCCCAATAGTCTGAATCTTATCAAATTGGTGCTTTCATTGAGAGCATTGGTTTTAATTAAGTGAGCATCCTTAATAGCCAAGCTCTGTTCTTCTGGGAATTGGAAAGATTATGGCTTCTAATTCAGATCCGCCGTTGACTCAGTCCTCTAGCCTTCCATTCGATACCCGTAGGCGACTTTTCACTTTCGCCACTTCTGATGCTCCCACCTCGGTGCAAGAAGTTCCTCCAGGAACATCAGATCTGTCCCTTAAGCAAGCAGTGGGAACGTTTGTGTCCCAGCCGCATACACCTTTGTCTCAAATAGCAGGGTCCAGTCATTTCGCTCCTCAGTCAAGGGGATCTGTGATAGACGGTGCGAATAACCCTTTCGCGAGCTCGATTTCAGTCCTTCGCGCCCAGTTGGACCATTTAACGGAACTGGCTGCTAGATTCACGCCAAGCGCTTCCGGATCAGTCCTCCCATCTCAGTTTATTTTCACTTCACCCATTATTACAGAACGACCGCTGTCGTCCCCATTGCATGTGAACGTCCCTTTAACACTACCTGCGTTGAGTGCACCAGCCAGTCTGGTATAGTTTGCTCAGAGGACGGTGGAGCCGTATGTACCACAAGTGCCCTTACTTTCTATTCCCCAAGAGGAGCGGCAATGGCGTGAGGAGGATAGAGGTCGTTGGGATGGTAGAATGGGCGAAAATGATAGAGACATAGATCTAGGAGGGAGTGAAAGATCCAGCAGTAGAAGGCATCAAACTCGCTCGCCAAGGAGCCACAGTCCGACTCCCAGGCGGCATCATGATCGATATCCGCAAGACCGTAGGCATCAGTTCTATTTCGAATGTACTTAGGAGTTCTAGTTAAAATAGGTTTTCTAGTTATAGTTAAACTAGTACTTAGCGCAAGCCTATATAAAGGAGCGTATATCTCATTGTAAAAGGACCCCGAATTTTGATAATTGAATACAAAGAGTATTTCTCAAATAGTTCTTGCGAGAGCCTTATCTTCAATTGAGTTAGAACATTCGATTAAAATCACAAGTAAAACCCGAAAGTTCACCCCCTTTTGAATCGTTTTAACTAGGTTGCTTCTCCCAGGTGTGAGTCGAGGTCTAGAATTCGATCCAAAGAACCTCTCTTGAATTGATTAGGTTGCTTCTCCCAGGTGTGAGTTGAGGTCTAAGTTCGTCAAGTAAGAGTTATCTATTTCCTCATTAAAATCCAAGCCTTGAACTAGATCGAGAAATTACTTGTTACGCACCTAGGCAACTAGGATCGTATCACTTATCACGGTCCTTGAGTCCTTCACAGAAATATTAGATGAGGGCTTGCTCGGAAAGGTTATGTGAAGGGCACAAGACCTGCATCTTCTTAAAGTGTTCGTAGTACTGCTCGAGGTCTTCCGTGTCCTTTTGGAGAATAGATACTAGTTGCTTGCGAGTTACCATGGCGATGGACACCGGGTAATATTTATCCGTGAAGGCTTTGGACCTTTCAGCCCACGAATTGATAGATTGAGGACGTAAGTCATAAAACCAATCGAGGGCATCATCCTTAAGGGACCACATGAAGGCGCGGAGTTTGGCATGCTTAATACTAACATTGTGTGGCTTCATGGTGTTGCAAATGGAGTGCAATTGTTGGAGATGGCGGTGGGGGTTCTCCTTGGCCAGTCCTCGATAGAGGGGTAGATGGTGCATGACGGCAGATTTGAACGCCCAGTTATTCGGGACTGCTAGCCAGATGATACAACTGGTTGGGGCCTCGGGGGCAACATTGAATTCATCGATAGTCTGGATTACTGGTGGAACATCGTTCCCTTCAGAGCCTAGATCTTCCATTTCAGGTTCGTCTAGGTGGACATGTGCTATGTTGTCGAGGTCTCGATTATCGAGATTGTCCAGGGTGAAAAGGTTTCTGTCGAGGGCAGGACAATGGACGGGAGATCCTTGTACGAGTCTTAGAAGTCCTCTTTCTGTCCTAGTGAGCTCGTGATCAAGGGGTAGTAGGTCTGGTGCAGATCTCCTAGTCATAAAAACAAAACAAAGAAATCAGTCTTGAAACAATCCCCGGCAACGGCGCCTATTTGATCGTCACTCAAATACAATTTATAATGCCTGAATATATGTGCACAATTGATATGTGTACAGTGGTAGTCAGGGTCGAACACAGAGATTGGGAGAGACTGATTCCAATTCTTGAATTAAAACACAGAACAAAATCACATAAATGTAACAAACAAGGGGGGTTTTAGTTGACTAATCAAGTTAGCCAAGAGAGATTTGGAGCTAACAATTCTAACTATGAAAGCAATAATCGGGGCCTCGATAGTGAAACTTAAATTGGGGTCCCGAAAGGTAAAAGATGGCAAATCAATGATCAAGGTTAGAACAATAAAGCAGAGAGACAATTAAACACAAGAATATGAGGTAGGAAGTCAAATAGAGAGAAAGATCTTAGCAAAGGGTATTCTTGGGTTGCATTCGGGGGCTCGATCGTCATCAGCGCAAGGATATTTTATTCATGTGACATAGATGTGACATAGGGACCAGATTCCTCAGATATCCCCTACTTTCCTCTTAAGAGAAACTACCCCCCGTTTCCAAATATGAGGTAGTCTTGACAGCCCGCCATCCCTCCAGGCACGAATGTGGGTGGGCAATACTCAGGCTGCCCATGAAGCTAAGAAAATACACTATCTGAGCTATTTCATACTTGTAAGGCCCGGGCCAGGAAGAGGGATGTCGTACCCTATAATTAAAGGTGTTAGCTAACGTTGGACCGAGTTTCAGCCCATTCAGACGAGCGTATTGAAAGTTATTCTGAGTCGATATTTTCGCTTACAGTGTAAACGCAAGGCATCATGCGACTTGGAGATTTCAGCCCAATATTTGGCCCAGCCTTGTCAAAACTTTTGGGATCTTCTAGAACATGTTTATTGTATTTATTATTTAGTTTTTACAGTTATTATGCGAGTATAAGTCCTACTTCTACTCAGAGTAGGTTTTCTATCTTTTAGTATTTAAGGAGCCGCTTGGGCTCATTGTAAAACACGAATTGATTATTGATAATTGAGACTTAGTCTTTTAGAGAGAGTATCTCTATTGTTCATGGACTTGAACCTTGTTCTAATCTTCAATCCCTTAAGCTAGGATTAGTTTCAAGTAAAACTTGAAGTTACGACCTATCACAAGACATTGTCAGGCCAGCAAGGAGCTCGCCTTCGCTCACCCTTGTGAGAACCTCATTAGACATTGACTAGGCCAGAAAATGCTCGTCTAAGCTCACACCTAGTGAGTCCTATCTATCTTCCGCATAATTCTCAAACCTTTGAACTAGATCAACAACTCAAATAGAGCCTAGGCAACTAGGATCGTATCAGTACCCTTTTGAGTGGAGATGAAGATGAGTTGAGTAGCCGGGAGGAGTCGACTAGTGAGAGTGAGGAGGATGAGGCCAACTATGATGTGGTAAATGTTGCCGATTCTTTATCTTTGGTAGTGCGGAGAATGCTTAGTACTCATTCTAAGCAAGAGCCGAATGAGTAAGAGCAACGAGAGAACTAGTTCCACACCCAGTGCAAGGTCTTAGACAAGGTAGTCTCTATGATTATTGAAAATGGAAGTTGGGTGGATGTTGCTAGCGAGATTATGGTGCATATGATGAAGCTTCCCACAACCAAACACTCGCACCCTTATCATTTGCAATGGTTCAACGAGGGAAGTGATGTCAAGGTAACTAAGCAAGTTTTGGTTATATTTTGTATTGGTGATTACTCTGATGAATGTTTACTTGATGTAATGCCAATGCAAGCATGTCATATCCTCCTCCGCCGACCTTGGAAATTCGATCGGAGAGCGCCGACCTTGGAAATTCGATCGGAGAGTAATTTATGATGGTTACACTAACCATTTTAAATTCCAACATGACGGCTGAAAGTTTAGCATTCCACATCTTCTACCCCTACAAGTCTTGGTGGATTAAATGTGCTTGATAAAGCCAATGATGAGTATGAAATTCGTTGTAAGCTTGAGCGAAATGATAAGTTAAGAGGAGTGAAAAAGGTGAGCTCTCATGAAAAAAGTGAGCATGCGAAGAATATTTGGCAAAGAAATGAGTGGAAAAACCAAGCATAAAAAAAGTAAGCATGCTAGTGCAAGTGAGTGTGAGCAAGAGAGTGGGGAGACGAGAGAAAAGGAGGATAGGAAATTTAATGTGTATGCCACAAGAGAGAAATTTAAGTATGCTTTGTGCTCTTTTCGGCCATATCTTAGACTTCAGTACAAGCATCTTTTTGTCGTGGCATCTAACGCTAACCCTTCTCCTATGCCTACTTCATTGTCTTCTCTTTTGTGTGATTTTCAGGATGTGTTCCCCGAGGAGATGCCAAGTGGCCTCCCGCCTATTCGTGGCATTGAGCACCAAATTGATTTCATTTTGGGATCATCTATTCCTAAGCGCCCCGCCTATCATTGCAATCTGGAAGAGACTAAAGAACTTCAGCGCCAAGTAGAGGAGCTACTTGTCAAGGGCTTTGTTCACGAAAGCCTATCCCCCTAGCGTTGCTCCAGTCATTCTCGTGCCAAAGAAGGATGGAACCTATCACATGTGTGTGGATTACCGCACAATAAATATAATTACGGTGAAGTATTGCCACCCCATTCCTCACTGAGATGACCTGCTTGATGAGCTAAGTGGTAGCTAATTTTTTATAAGATTGACCTTGTTAGTGGCTACCACCAAATTCGCATGAAAGAATGTGATGAATGGAAAATGACCTTTAAAATGAAACATGGATTGTATGAATTGATGGTTATGCCTTTCGGCCTTACCAATGCCCCAAGCACTTTTATGCGATTGATGAACCATGTATTGCGTGAGTTTATTGGCCAATTTGTGGTAGTTTATTTTGACGATATCCTCGTGTATAGCATTTCATTAGAAGAGCATATAGGGCACTTGCATTGAATGTTTCTAACCTTGCGTATGCGCACTGCCCATATGCCAAACTAATAAAGTGTGAATTTTTCTTGCCGAAAGTTGGTTTTCTTAGCTATGTTGTTTGTGCAGATGGAGTCATGGTGGATAAGGAGAAAATTAGGGCAGTCTGCGAGTGTCCTATAGCCCAATATGTGGGTGGCGTGCACTAATTTCTTGGCCTTACCGGATTTTATCGTCGATTTGTCAAGGACTTCTCTATCATTTCCTTACCAATCCATGACTTGACCAAGAAGAACATTACCTTTGCGTGGCGCGCTGAATATCAAAAATCCCTCGACGAGCTCAAGGACCGCTTGTGCTCAAGCCCTATCTTAGCGTTGCTAATTTTTTATAAAACTTTTGAAGTAGAGTGTGATGCAAGTGCCATCGGCATGGGAGCGGTATTAGCTCAAGAGAAACAACCTATTGTATTATTTAGTGAGAAATTCAAGGGTGCACAACTCAATTATCCCACCTACAACTATGAGCTCTACGCATTGGTGCGTGCCTTGGAAGTATGGCAGCACTACCATTTACCGAAGGAGTTTATTATACACACGGACCACCTAAGCCTCAAATACTTGAAGGGGCAAGGAATGCTCAATAAATTCCATATCGTATGGGTAGAATTTCTGGAAAGCTCGTGCATGATAATTATTTATTTCGGGATAGTCGCTTGTGCATTCCTCATTGTAGCTTGCATGACTTGCTTATTCTTGAATCACATGGGGATGGTTTAATGGGACATTTTTGCATTGATAAGACATTGGAGGTCTTAAAGTCTCATTTCTTTTAGCCTCAAATGAAATGTGATGTAATGCGCATTGTAGCTAGATGCATTCCTTGCAAACAAGCAAAATCGAAAGCTAGCAATCACGCAATATACATGCCTCTACCTGTTGTATCTCATCCTTAGGTGCATATTTTCATGGATTTTGTCTTAGGTTTACCACGGTTCAAGTGAGGTAAGGACTCTATTTTTGTAGTTGTTGATCGTTTTTAAAATGGCACATTTCATTCTATGCGCTAAAATAAATGATGCTATTCATGTCGCTAATATTTTCTTTCAAGAAGTGATTAGGTTGCACGGCATCCAGCGAAGCATCATAAGTGAGGATTTCAAATTCTTATGTCATTTTTGGAAGGTTCTTTGGGTCAAGATGGGCACAAAACTCTTAATATCCACCACTTGTCATCCGTAAATGGATGGCAAACCGAGGTGGTGAACTGCACACTTAGATCTTTGTTACGAGTTATGGTGAAAGAGCATACCAAGAATTTAGAGGATTGCCTTCCATTTATTGAATTACCTATAATCATGTCGTACACTCTTCCACACACTTTTCACCCTTTCAAGTTGTGTATGGTTTCAATCTGTTAACCCCTTTGGACTTGCTTCCTTTACCACTAGCTGATTTTGAGTGTTTAGATGGCAAGCATAAGGCAGAATTTGTCAAGAAAAATCATGCGTAAACCAAGGCAAACATAGAGAACATGAATGCGTGTATTTCCAAGCAACACAAACATGGCAAGAAGGTCACTTCATTTCAACTCGGAGATTGGGTGTGGCTTCACCTTAGAAAGGACCACTTCTCGCAATAACGCAAGAGCAAGCTAAGTCCGCGCGATGATGTCCCTTTCCAAACCCTTACAAAGATCAACGACAACACCTATGTTCTCGACTTACCAAGTGAGTATGGGAATGTTAGCACTTCGTTCAATATTAATGATTTGCAATTATTTGATGTAGGTGATGATCAAAAGCCTATGGATTCAAGGGCGAATCCTTTGGAAGGGGGAGGGGATGATACGAGCATGGACGAGGACCTACCCATACCCAAAGGACCCATGAAATGTGCATGTACAAGAGCCATACAAGAACGAGTATCGATGTTTATTCAAAAAGAACTTGATAATCAAATGGCGTAGGGTGATGGAGAAGAAAACCGGATGATCAATTGTATCACAGCCGAGGCCGAGACGAGCAAAGACCTACCAAGCCATGAAGCCAAGATGCGCAAAGACACATGGGATGGCCAACGAAAAAATGAGGCCTGCGCGCGCGAAACCCCCTACAGCACATGTGATAGGCACAGACAAACGTGCAAAGGGCCTTACTATTCATCACTCAAGCCCATTCACTTCCAAGAGCAGCCTCTTATAAACTTTTGTACAAATAGCATGTTTCTCTTTATTTTAACACTTAGTCTAAATTGTTGAAAGTTAAAGTCGAGTGCTTAGCCTCTTTCCTTTCAATCAGACTCATTTGGTGTTTGCCTTGGTGTTGGAAAGTCGTGGCTTAAGTCAAGTAAAAACAACAAGTTTCTAGTTTTTTTAGTCATCCTTGAATCAAATAAATACTTGTGTTTGCTCTGTTCAATCTTGTCCAAAATAAGAACCTTGGTTTTGGCCAAGTTACATTTATACATCTTGTGTTTGTGTATCCTCTCGAGTTTATACCGTACCATTCACTTACTGACCTAGATTCTCATTTTAGGAAGAAAATCATACAGTTCTCATCATCATTCGCTTCTATTTTGGTGAGCAAAACATCGCCAAAAGTCGAAGCTACACCGTGAGTCATATCAAGAGGAGTTTTCTTCATTCCTCCTACATTTTGATGCAAAGATGGGAAAAGTTTCCGAATAAATATTTTCCTGTAAGAAGAATTTTGCATCTGCAAAGTATGATTCTTCCTTGTTGAATGGATTAGTTTCTCCTTTACTGCATTTTACTTCTCCATTACGAATGTATTTCAGGCATTGGTGCCAGCTTGAAGGGATAACGTCATTCTCATGTAACCAAATCCTTCCAAAGAGCAACTGGTAGGATGTTCTGGAATAAATTACATTAAAGAAGACAGTAAACACCAATTCTTCTATCTCTAGTTTCACTCAGATTGCACCATTGGCAGGCTGGCCTTTTTGATTGAAACCTTGCATCACCAATTTACTTTTGGAAAGCTCAAACGTGGTGATTCCTAGTTTCTTCATTGTATTTATAGGCATGATGCTAATTGTTGATCCTTAATCCACAAGTATCCTTCTGACCTTTTCTTCTTGAATGTAACATGCAGCATAAAAAGGGTTCTTCTGCAAACGAGATCCTAGTAACAGATCATCATCTGTAAATGGTATTGCATTAAAGCACTCAATACATAAACCAATTGCCCTTTCTTCATTATCAAGTCATCTTTCACCCAAAATCTTCAGGTTTTCCCTTCTTTCAAAAGTTTCAATAGTGCTTGCGCAATCGCATTAGATTCCATTTGTTCTCTGATCTACCCTCTCAACGGTGGTACTGATTTTGCTGACACTAGATTGAGCCACCATACTCACTGAAGCTAAATCAGTCCTTCAGCTCAATACATCTACAACCTCGTTGGTACTTCCTCCCTGATAACAATACGCCTGACGACAAGGGTATCTTCGTCTCATACCCCGTGTGGGGAGGAAAACGCTGCTGCTACCGCGCCCGGTAGTCTCGGGGGCTATCGGGCCTGGGATGGTCGACATCAACGAG